>CM039087.1:37772252-39103444 GCA_022113865.1 Chimonanthus praecox
GATTTGCACAGGGCCTTCGTCGAAACTGACATCCTCGCTAAGGTCCACGTCATCCCAGTTAAGCACATGCGACAGGTCGGCTAATACTTTCGAAGCATGGAAACATGGAAAACGTTGTGTACCCTAGCGAGTTACGGCGGAAGGGCAATCCTATAAGCCACTTCCCCGACTCTCTCCAGCACCTCAAAGGGCCTAATAAACCATGGTGACAGCTTTCCTTTCCGCCCGAATCTTTGAACTCCAGGCCGGGGCGAGACTCTGAGGAAAACATGATCGTCCACGGTAAACTCCAGTGGCCTCCTCCTGCGATCTGCATAACTCTTTTGTCGGCTCTGGGCAGTCAACAACCTCTGCTCTGTAGTCTTTCTAACCATCTCTAGTCCTGACAAGACAAGCTCACTGGTCTCCGCCCAACACAGGGGCGATCTGCACAGTCGACCATACAATGCCTCATGTGGTGCCATTTGAATGCTAGATTGGTAGCTGTTGTTGTAGACGAACTCAACTAGGTGTAAGTGATCCTTCCAGCTACCCACATGATCCAAAACACAGGCACGGAGCATATCCTCTAAGATTTGGATGGTCTGCTCCGACTGGCCATCCGTCTGTGGATGAAAGGTTGTGTTGAAGCATAACTGAGTACCCAGCTCTCTCTGTAAGCTCTGCCAAAACTGCGAGACAAACCTTAGGACTTGATCCGAAACAATCGACACTGGCACTCCATGCAGTCTAACCACCTGCTCCATATACAGCAGACTTAGTCTCTCTAAGGAATCAGTCACCTTCATGCCAATAAAGTGGGCCGACTTGGTTAGTCTATCCACTATGACCCAAATGGTATCGTGCCTCTTGGGCGATCTCGGTAATCCAGTCACAAAGTCCATGGTGACATGCTCCCACTTCCATTCAGATATCTTAAGTGGTTGCTCTACACCAGCTGGTCTTTGGTGCTCAAACTTGACCTACTGACACGTCAAACATCGAGCCACAAACTTAGCTACAACCCTCTTCATGCAGACCCAATAATACTGACGCTTCAAATCATGGTACATCTTGGCACATCCAGGGTGTACTGCAAATCTCGTATGGCGGAAGTGTCACAAAACCTCCTCACGACACTGCTCTGGTACATACAACCGACCATTGAAAGTCACTGCACCATCTGCTCTAACTACACAACCATGTGGTCCGTCCCCAACAGCCACTTGATCTCGATATCCCATTGAATCTGAGTCAGTCTGCTGGGCTTTCAAGACTAAGTCATCCAATCCTGATCGTACAACCATACTGCATAAGGCCGCTGCTTCACTAATCAAGCTGGCTAGAACTCCCGGCTCAAGGCGTCTGCAACTACGTTCGCCTTGCCGGGGTGATAAGAAAGTTCAAAATCATAATCTCCCAAGTACTCGATACACCGACGTTGCCTCATGTTTAGCTCTTTCTGCGTGAACAAATATTTGAGACTGTGGTGGTCCGAGAATACTTCGAACTTCTCTTTGTGGAGGTAATGTCTCCAGATGTTAAGTGCAAACCACTGCTGCCAACTCCAGGTCATGAGTGGGGTAGTTCTGCTCATGAACCTTGAGCTGTCGAGAGCCATACGCCGCAACACGACCAACCTGTATCAAGACGGAACCCAGACCATCTGCAGAAGCATCACAGAAGACTGTATAGCCCAAACCTCTCTCGGGTACGACCAACACTGGGGCGGTCGTCAGTTTCTTCTTCAGCTCCAAGAAAGCTGACTCACAAGCCTCAGTCCACTCATAAGGTCCTTACGAGTCAATCTCGTCATAGGGGCAGCTATCTTAGAAAAATCCTATATGAATCGCCGGTAATGGCCTGCCAGACCCAAGAAACTACGGATCTCGGTCACATTACGCAGTCTCGTCCAACTCATCACGGCCTCCACCTTGGCCGGGTCAATAGCCACCCCTTCCCCTGATACCACATGTCCCAAAAACTGTACCTCTGGCAACCAAAACTCACATTTGCTGTATTTTACAAACAACTTATTATCCCTCAAAATCTGTAGCACGGTCCTCAAGTGCTGCTCATGATCCTCCTCTAATGCTGAGTACACAAGGATATCATCAATAAATACTTCCACGAATCGATCCAGGTAAGGCCTGAATATCCGGTTCATGAGATCCATAAAAGTGGCTTTGACATTGGTCACTCCAAAAGGCATCACAACAAATACAAAGTGTCCAAACTGCGTACGGAATGTTGTTTTCTCCATGTCACAATCCCGCACCCTTACCTAATGGTTACCTGATCGGAGATCAATCTTCGAGAAACATCTAGATCCTCTCAGCTGATCGAACAAATCTCCGATTCTCGGCAGTGGATACTTGTTTTTTTATGTTCACGCGATTCAGTTTGGTAATCTATGCACAGTCTCATACTCCCGTCCTTTTTCTAGCGAACAAGGCTGGAACGCCCCATGGCGATGTACTGGGATGGATAACACCAACCGACTGTAGCTCTGACAGTTGTTTCCCTAACTCCAACATCTCAGCTGGTGCCATCCGATAGGGGTGACAGAAATAGGGGCGGTGCCGGGGAGCAAGTCTATAACGAATTCCACCTCTCTACGTGGCGGTAACTCAGTGAGCTTTTCTAGGAAGACATCCGTGAACTCACACACCACACGGGGCATCTCAGCACCTGTTGGCCCCGAACCCTCCCAACTCAAACTGGCCACAAGTCCACCTAACTCATCTTCACTTGGATAAAAGGCGGTGTTCAACCGCTCAACAAAGGCCTTGCCTGAAGCAGTACTACCTGAAACCCTCCTGCGATAGCAGTCAATGACGACTCGGTGGGAATACAACCAGTCCATCCCAAGAATAACATCAAACTCTGACATATCCATGATCCGCAGATCAAACTTAAGATGCAAGCCACCCATGGATAAAACACAACCCCAACAAATCTTATCTACAACTACCTCACTACCCAGAGGAGATCTGATATGTAAAGGTGTCTTAGCCCTCGCTACTTTCAAACCAGAACTAAGAGCAAAATCTAAAGCAATATAAGAGTACGAGGCACCCGAATCAAACAAAACACGGGCCAAGGAACCATGAAGAACCAACATACCCTGCATGACTGATGGTGGCAAGAACTCCTCTGGCTGTTGCATTAGGGCATAAATCCTACCTTGAGCTGACTGATTGGGCCTACCTCGGCTTCTACCTCTCTGCGAAGGCACTGCTCTCGGTGCCATAGGTCAAGTCAATGCCATCCGGCCGTATCCAACAGAGGGAACCATCGCCTGGGTGGGCACCACCACAACACCTCGACCACCCCTCTAGGGACAGTCCCACGAGATATGTCCAGCCTCCCCACAAGTGTAGCAATGAATGGCCCTAGGCCGCTACTGAAAGTGAGGGCAGTCCCTCCGACTGTGACAGACCTGGCCGCAGTCAAAACACTTACCGGGCTCGGGCTGACCACCCACTGCTGGCACAATCGAACCTGAATGTGGTCTCCCAGGAATAACCCCTCGGGTCTGACAAGGCACTGGTCGCCTTTTCTTCCTGTCATGGCCTCTGCTCGGCTTATGAGTACTCACTGATGCTGGCTGGTAGACTGCGCCATTGGATCTCATGATGGCGCCCTCTTCTATCAGTGCCCGTTGTACCACCTCGCGTAGGTAACGCACCTCAAAGGCATAACCATACACTGCAGAGTCGGGTGTAGGCCCTCCTCAAAGTTGCGGTCTTATCCTCTTCATTCGCCACCAAATGTGGAGCATAGCATGACAATTCCACAAAACGGGCATCATACTCCCGCATTGTATAGTTTACCTTGCTCCAGCTTTATGAACTACTGGTTTTTGTTTGCCTCACTACCGATGGAAAGAACCTGGCCAAGAAGAGCTCCTTGAACCTGTCCCAATCAGCTTGCCCCAGCTCTCGGAGGGGCTCCTCAAGCCACCAACTGGAAACCTCTCCCTGAAGGTGATGCGTCGCTAGAGTGACTCTCAGATCAGACTCTACAATGTCCAATGAATCCAATAGGCGGTCCATCTCGCCCAACCACCTCTCAGCCTCCAAGGGGTTCGCACCTCCATGATATATAGACGGGAAATAGTGCTTGAATTCTGTGAGCTCCACGATCTGTCTAGTTTCAAACTATCCAACTGCACGTGGGGGATTAAAGGGCTGGTCGACATGCTGAGCTATCAGATCTTCTTGTCTTTTCATATTCCTCTCGTATGTCTCGATCATCCTCGTACGGGGCGAACATCGCCTCAGGGTCTCAGTGTCCTTGAGCAGGACCCTCAACTGGTACAGGGACCACCGGAGGCTGTTCTCGACCTCAGCTTGTGGAGTCTCCAATACCTCCGTAATCTCAGCATCCCATACGGCCCTGGACAGCCTGCCCCATTGGAACGGTTGCTTACCATAGCCTGTTCACAAATCAAGCACCGATCACTCTTCAAGTCAAATATGGAAACTAAAACTGAACACAATTCAAGCGTCAAAATTCAAACCATCCTACCAACATACAACAACAAAACCAAGGTGTCCATCTCAAACTCGGTGTCATCTACCCTACCTTGCGGGGATGAACCTAATCATTAATCATTAACAACTTTCAACTTAGCCCTAAAGCTGTAACGCCCCGCCCTTTTCACTCGCTTTTAATTGAAAATCAGAGTCTATTTTTTCTTTAAATAGAAGAGTGAACGAGAGCGGGACGTCATGATGCGGGCTAAGTCCAAGCTTCCAAAGCCCGACCCTTAACTGGCCAACTATATGTGTGCGTGGACCAAGTCCACTAAGATAGTTCACACGTACTCAAGTTAACTTGCGGAATAAATCATATATGCGGAATAATAATAGGATAACAATCCTATTCCATTTTAGATAGCAAAATAGTCCAACACTTAACCATAATTATCACAACTTAAATATCCAAACATTAACCATCCAATCCATAGCAAATATACCTACGTTATTACAATTTCGAATGCTAGCTATTCAAATACATAGTCCATGAATAACTTAAACAAAATATAACTTAATCATCCAAGCTCCTAAGCTTGGCTCCAATCACGTCCTCGTTCCGTTCCCTTCCTGTGTCATCAACTAGGGTAGAAGTAGGGCATTAGACAACGCGCCCAGTAGGTATTCCAATTAGGGCTAACGCATGGGTTAGTATATAAAATCCAGATATAATATACCATATCATACTTGTAAAACATCATATCCAAAACAGTGTATGATAATAGAGATCCAATCATACAGATAAAACCAGAAACCTTGATATAAAGATCATAATCATGCCGATTCAATGCCATGCCATGCTATCATATGCAATGAGTCCCACCCATCACAAACACATAGTAACCTCTTGATGGAAAGCTCCTCATCAAGGTATCCCCCACGATTGTATTACGGACGCCCCGATGGAGTGTGGATCTCCGGTTATATTTCATACACGGTATCCTCTTCATGGAAAGCTCCTCATCAAGGTATCCCCCACGAATGTTTTACGGACGCCCAGACGGAGTGTGGGTCTCCGATTACCTTTCATCCCTCCCATGCCATGCATGAGATGCAAATGCCAACATGCTATGTAGAAATACAAATCATAGCATTTAAAACTCCATAATTGATACATATTATTTGATACCAAAATAACTTATCAAACATGAAATAAAATCATGATAAATACATAATACAATAAAATCATGATAAATACATAATACATATCCATGGTTTCAATGATATAGGAATCCTACCCAAGACAACTAAGGTGTCCTTGAGCTTTAAACAGGCAACCATTCAAGATCGCGCACCATTTTGTGTGGTCCCGTCACCTTGTTACATATCAACAAGTCAATCCATAATCCATTTGATTTACCATTTGGTCTAAGTCCATAAACACACCCTTGTGGGGTTCGGCCATACACCATGGCCGAACCTCACTTACTTTGATTTTAACCCTTCCTTTATTTATTACTCAATCACCAGTTAACTAATTACTTAACCCCTAGTCCACCAAAATCCACCTTAGTGGGGTTCGGCCATACAACATGGCCGAACCTCACCGTCTTGATTTTGGTCCCTCTTTCAAGTCATTTGATCCTTTTAATTAAGTCCAATCACCAATCCATTAATCTAATCATTCACACATTAACCTTTTAACACACACAACAACCTAAGTCCATAAAATTCCTTAGTGGGGTGCTGCCATACAACATGGCCGAACCTCACTCCTTTGGTTTTGTGCCCTTCTTTTCAATCCTTTGATCTTTTAAATTAATCCAAGTTCAAGCCATCTTTGTTTCATTAATCTAAACACTTATAGATTAATCATTTAACATCAACAACCATCTAAGTCCACAATAACATTCCCATGGGGTTCGGCCATACACCATGGCCGAACCCATGGTCCATCAATTTCACCTATTTACAACATTGTCATTACTCTATCTATGGCTAAACATTTTATTCATTAAAGCATGCCTAAGTCCATAATCTGATCCATAAACCTAGTTCCAAAAATGATTCATCAAATCATGGTATAATACCATATGACCCATTAAACTGGTTCATGGGGTTCGGCCATACACCATGGCCGAACCATGGTCCTTCCATTTTCCACCATTTTTCCATCTTAGCCATCCTTCTTTCTATGGCTAAACACTCCTCTTTTTTATACATATCTAGGTCCATAACTGATCCATAATCATGGATCCACAAATGATTTATTTAATCATAACATAAAACCCTAACAAATGCTTCCATTCCTTAGCTTGATTATCCATCCATTTAAACATGCATATATCTATACATAACCCCTTAAAAAAATATGGTTCATGGGGTTCGGCCATGTCTTATCTCCATCTTCTCCATGAACTCAATTACAATATTTAAGTCCATGAACCAAGGTCCCTCCATGGGTTTAACCATACATTTAGGTTCATCTTTTTGAAACATCATTTACCATGTTTAAAATCAATTAAACTTAACATCATCCTCCCATTATTTCCATGATCTAAATACATAACATAATTCAATAATTCTCTATGTATGGCCGAACCCTAAGGTCCTTGGTTCTCCATCCTTTACCTCATTTTAAGGCCATTTACATTGTTAATGTTTTTCCACCAATCTCATCCTTAAAAACCTTTAACATCAATAATACCCTTCCATTTTAAAATCATAAATCCAAGATTGGTCTTTGATGGGGTTCGGCCGTACCTCATGGCTGAACCTCATCCAACCCCTTTTTGGTCTTTGATGGTTCTTGTGTATACCATTTAGGGTTTGGCCATGCAAGGGCCAAACTATGATCCTTGATCATCTTTTTCTTACTTATGAAATCTTAACGGGTACTTACCGATTCCGCGACTCATCTGGTTTCTTTCACTCCTTCTTGCTCTTCCAATCTTCCTCTTCCTTAGCCTTTTCTTCCTCCTTGATCCTTAGCCGAAGTTGATCTTGATGAAGTCCCTTGAAGTTTCGGCCAAGAGATATATGTTTGAGAGAGATAGAGTAGCTTGGGATAGAAAGATACTCCAAGTCCTTGTCTTGAGGGTGATCGGGCTTGTGTGAGAGGGAGAGAACCTTGAGATGAAGCTCTAAGTCTTGAGGAGTGGTCGGCCAAGAGAGTGTTTGAAGGAGAGAAAACAACCAAGAGGGAGAGGGAGGGAGTGAGATGAAACTCCACTCTTTTCTTGGTAAATGAAATTCAGCCCAAGGTTAGTGTCCTTTGGTGACACCCCTTGTAACTCCCAAACTCCTTTACTTCCCTCCTTAGTGCTTCCCTTGGGGGTTTCATCCATGAGATGAAACTCCCAAGGCTCCAACGGTGTTGTCTTGCTTGGATTGGGTCACCACTCCAAAACCGTCCTCCTCCCATTTAATTCTCATATGGGGGTTTCATCCATAGGGTGAAACTCCCATGTGTCCAATGGTGTGCCTTCACTTGGCTTGTGTAACCGTCCACCCTCCATTGGTGTTCCATCTTGGGGGTTTCATCCATAAGATGAAACTCCAAGGCCCCCAATGGTGCTGCCTTGTTTGAATGGTGTAACCTCCACCAACCTTTCTTCTCCCCATTAATGATTCATTTGGAGTTTCATGCATGAGATGAAACTCCCCCCTCCAACATGTGACCTTGACTTGGTCTCATGAGGAGCATCTCTCCACCTTCCCACTCCACTCACTTGAGATCAAAGTCCCATTAATTTCCATTCAACTCATTTAACTCAACTCACCTCTTTAATTGAACTCACTTAAAATCAACTCATTTAACTCACTTAAAATCAACCCAATTAGTTAATTCCATTTCCAACTTAAATCAGCTCCAATTGAGTAAGCTTGAACTCACTTGGTGGTCAACCAAGTCAACCACGACCCAATTGCGCATTTTGACCCAATTACCAATTTTGACCCAATTAAATACACCTTATCCATTTATTTCAATTGGGCCACATTTACCATTCGTTGGGTCTTAATTGAGCCATTGACCCAACACCTTACCCATCTAAGGTCCATATCCAATAATTCACAACTTAAATGGCAAACTCCGTAAATATTGATAACTTAAAAAACTGGGGTGTTATAAAAGCACAGTCCGAGAGTAGAACCGCGCTCTGATACCAAATGTAACACCCCATCCCGAAACGGGCGTATTACTACCGATACTGAATCTAAATATATCGCCCGTTTGGAAAGTGTGATATTTCAATTCAGTATCGGTAGTAACACGCTCGTTTTGGGATGGGGTGTTACATGAATTTAGGTGGAACTTACACCTGAGAGAGGACTATTCCTAGGTTTAGTTAAACAAATGATAAAATCATATAAGGCCTAGAGAGGAAACTGAATAGTGAATTGGAAATGAACTTGAAAGTGAATTATGTTCACTGTCAGCTCGACCAGTTTATCTCACCGTGTAACACCCCAATTTCTCAATGATATGAATATTTACGAAAATGCCACTAGAATGGTAAATTTAATAGATGTGATTGTAAATGAGAAAATGGTGGGGCCCATTGTTCAAATTAAGACTCTATGAACATATTATAAGGATCAAATTTAAGTAAAGGGGTAATGTACATCAAATTGGGTCAAAATGGTTAATTGGGTCAAAGGACCCAATTGGGACCGAATGGGTCATGGTGGACTTATTTGACCATTGGGTAAGCACAATTTTATTATGGTTAAGCTGAATAAATTATGGTTAAGCTGAATTGATTGGAAATGAGGTGAATTATAAACGGGTAGGCTAAATACAATTGGGTAAACCACATGCAAAGGGCTAAACCATCCATAATTGGGTCATGGCGTCAATTGGGTCAATAAGCTAAATGGGGACCCAATGGTCGTGTTGACCATGTTGATCATGGTTGACCATGTGGACCAGCATGTAAGCTCAAAATATGAGTTAAATCAGGTTGAGTTGGGACTGAAGTGAGTTTGATTTGAATTAATTAGTTGAGTTGACTCAAGTACATTAAATGAATGGCATTTAATGTGGTGAGTTGAGCTATTGAGTTGGGTGAGTTAAATTGGAAATCAAAGGGACTTGAGTTCAAGTGAGTCAAAGGGAGGAGAAGAGTTGTCTTGATCTCAAACAACCCAAAACAAGTCCCACACGTTGGTGACATTGTAATTGTAATCTCCATGTGTAATGGCTCGGAATTTGTAAATCAATATATATGAATATTAATTATTTTAATGATGGAAATTGAGAATTTTAATGGAAAAGGGTAAATAGACCAAAATGTTGACAAAGGCCCAACTAGGGCCCAATGGATTATGGATTGGATTTAAAGTTTACTTAAAGGGTCAATGGTGGTCAATTGGGCCAAGGATGGTCAAATTGGGCCCAATACCCAATTGGGACCCAATGGATCAAGATGATGTAAGCTTTAAGGTAAATGGGTAAGATGAAAATGCAATTGGGCCATGGGTCCAATGGTGATACAATTGGAATGAATTGAATGGGTTCAAATCACCTAAGTTAATGTGAAGTTGACCAAGGTGATATGGTCCAATGGGACCCACCTCCACCTCAGTAAGTGAGGTGGCGTGTGGACCCAAGGTTTGGTGGGGCCTACCATCATGGTTGAATTGGTCAACCATGGGTGGATGTATGAAGGTGATTTAAGTAAATAGAATTAAGTTAAAGTGGGAATTAATTAAATTAATCTAATATCTAATTAAGTAATTAATTAAGCTAAGTTAAAATGGTGGTCAAAAGGTGGTCAAATGGGAGACCAAGCTACCTTAGCTCTAAACACCATGAAACACGTTGGACTTGGGTGGTGGTTATCTCAACCACCACCATAAAGCAAGATAAATATCTAAGCTTGGTTGGTGGGAGACTTAATGTGGAGTATATCTTATGATTTTTTTTTTATCTCATTCTCTCCACTCCAACAAGCCCTTTCACTCTCTCCCTCTTTTCATCTCTCTCATGGCCGTCCCCCACACTCCAAGAAGAGAAGAAGAAAATTAAGAAAGGAAGAGAAGAAGAGAAGAAAGAAGAGAAGAAGTGCAAGCATGGTCCACCATTCCAAGGTCAAGATCTACCATCTTCTTTCTCATGTCCATCCTCTCCTCTCTCTCTCAAGTCAAACCCTACTATGGCCGATCCTAAGCTTGGAGGTTTTCACCATGGATCAAGCATCTTGGTTGACCAAAGACCAAGAGGAAGGAGAAAGGAGGCCAAGAAGTCCGACGGGAGTGGCGGAAGTCGGAGGAGGCGTTGGATTGTAAGTATTTTCTTAAACAAGGAATTTTGGATTTTTAGGGTTTAAGATTTGGGATTCATTTTGTAAGTTTAATGGTGGCCAAATGATTTTATGCCATGGATTTTAAATCCATCAATTTGAAAGATGGAAAGTGGAGGAAACCCTAATGGATAAATTAGGGTTAGGGAAAGAAAAAAAAAATTGGAGGCATGGAGAGTGTTTATAATTTTTTGGTTGTAAATAATTGAATGTGGTGAATTTTGTAAAGAGGTTTTAAAGGAGAGAATCATAGGACATGTAAGATAATTTTAGTGATCTCAAAAAGAATGGTTTAGGGTTTTAAGTGCTTAATGATTAAATGTAGGTAATGTATGATTAATTTTTTTTAGGGTTTTAAGGAATGGAGGTTATGGAAGGTAATTTGGGCATTTTAATGATTTATTAGGGTTTATGAAGAATGGAAAACCATGGAGGATGGTTTAGGGTTTTAAATTTATTGATTAAATGTGATTAAGTTTAAAGGGGTTTTTATAAGAAAAATCATGGGAAAGAGGGTTTATGATTTTTTAAGGAGTTAATGATTAAATGTAGTGATTTGTAAATGGATTTCATGGCCTCAAGAGGCATAGATAAATCATGGACCATGAACCATGGGTTCGGCCATGGTGTATGGCCGAACCCTATGGTGATCAAATGGTGGATTAATGGTTATGAATTATGGGGAAATGATGGTTTTATGATGGTTTGATGATGGTTGTAAATGGATTTAAATGTGATTAAGGATGGTGATTTAAGTGTATAAGTTAAGCCCTTTCATGGAAGGGCTTATGATGGGTTCAAATGTATAAGTAGACCAAAGAAAAAAAATGGGATAAAGACATCATGGGTTCGGCCATGGTGTATGGCCGAACCCATGACCCATTTGTGGGTAAACTGATGGATTAAGTTTGGTGTTATGTGTGTGAGAAATGAATTAGGGTTAGAGTATTTAAAGAGCTGATTTTTAATAACTCAATTGTAGATCATTATCGCCTAAGGTTAATGTGTTTGTATATGATTAAATTAATGGACTTTAGGTTAAATTAAGTGGCTGGTTTTAACGATTTTTAAGAAATGGGTGATGGGTCATTAATGTATCCAAGCCTATGAATCAAGTATGGACTTAATCATGCATGGATGAATGAGTGTTTAGACATGGAGGAAGGGGTAGTGGTAAAACCGTAAATAATGGCTAAAATGAAGAACTCCATGGGAGATGATCATGGTTTTAATGGACTCTAGCATTATGTATGGCTAAATAAAGCCTAGGATGGCTACTTTGTTTTAAACTCACAAATTAAAGGGGTTAATGGATTAAATGGGACCCACAAAACCTAAATGGTGACCGATTATTCATGTGGACCTGGAAATGATAACGGGCTTGGAAATAGTTAGAAACATGGACTAGTTATTAATGTGTAATAAGGTACTGGACATCGCAAGCGGGACGCGTGTCGGTAGCCGGATTGTTGGACCAAAACGGAAAAAAGACGCGAGTCGGTATTCGGTAGGATTCTAACCTTTTTGTAAGCCATGGATTGAGTGATGGTTTCTTTGAATTATTTTGGAAATTATGTGGTTTGCTTTAAGATTGGTTTTGAATTATGTATTAAGTAGGGGTTTTTACTTGATTTATTCTGGTAAGCATATGATTGGTTTAAAAATGGGTTTTAAGGCTATGATGTGATTGTTTATACCTGGACGGGGTTTTGCCGTCCAGAGGGATGATTGTGATTGTTTATATCTTGACGAGGTTTTGCCGTCAAAGGGGATATGACAGCATGATGGTATGGATGATGGGTGGGGTTCATAACACAAATACCCATGGCATAGCATTCATTTTATAGTTTTTCATTATAATATTATCTATATGCTTTGTTATCACTAATCCATGTGTTAGCCCTACTCGGACTCCTACTGGGCGCGTTGTTTAACACCCTACTTCTACCCTACCTGATGACGCAGGAAATGCTGGAGCAGAAGGACGGGACGGGAGCCAAGCTTAGAAGCTTGGGGAGGCGGACTGTTTACTTTATTAAAGTTTATTTTTGGGAAATGTAGATTTGAACAGTTTAGCTTGTCGGACTGTATAATTAGATTACTTCTTATATTTTGGTTTATTTTGGAAGTTGAGACGTTGTGATGTTTTGATAATATTAGGAATGTTATCTTCCCTGCTATCTCAAATTTGTAGGATAGAATTTATTGTTAATTCCGCACTTAGTTGTAATTTTCCTTGAGCTTACGTCTACGTGTGAGTTGTTCTTCGTGGACTTCGTTCCAAGCACACGTAGGGTTGGCCAGTTAAGGGCCGGGCTTTAGAAGCTCGGACTTAACTCGCGTCGTGACGTCCGCGCCCTTTGTCACTATTGAAAAAAAAAAAAAAGACTCTGATTTAAGGTGAAAATGGTCGGGCGTTACACCTTGTATGGGTTTAAATGGATTTAAATGAGATGGGATAAGGTTGCATGGGAGTGCCAAAGGATACCTTGGGAGTGCCAAAGGGATGTCTTGGTTGTGCCAAATGATTCCTTGGTTAAACCAAAAGTTTTGAGGGTGAATGAGAGGTCTTATGGGCTGATTGACAAAATGGAAACACACCCCATTTGGCTGAATTACACATTGCAAAGAAAAGCTTAGAATTTCATCTCTTTTCTCTCTCTCAAAAACAATCTCTTTGGCCGAACCAGCCCTTGGTGTTCTCACCATTGTTCAAGCTCATAATCGGCTAGAGATTAAGGAAGCAAGAAAGAGGGAAGTAAGGATCAAAAGGAGAGTAGAGAAGTAAAGGAAATTGGTAAGTATTTCCATGGAATTTTGTTTAATAAAATGGGTTAAATGGAACATGATTTGGCCATGGGATGGCCGAATCTACCAAAGGTTTAGAATATGAATATTGATGTTTAAAAAGATGGAAAATGGACAATAGGTTCGGCCACTTTGGTTGGCCGAACCCCATGAAATAATTTGGTTAGGTTGATCGTTTTGAAGGCTAAAAACCATGCAAAACCATGGAGATTGGTACATGTTTTGATGAGGCAAAATAGTTGTTAAAGGTTTAAATCATGGATTTGAATGTCATGATTTGGCCGTGGAATGGCCGAATGCATCAAGGGTTTAAACCTTGGGTCGGCCATGGGATGACTGAACCATATGGTTCTTATGGCTAAAAGTGTTAAACCTAAAGTATGTACATATGATGGAATCATTGAACAAAGGGAACCATTGGGTTCGGCCATGTGTATGACCGAACCCCATGGACCATTAAATGGGTATTTGGATTCAAGTATATGATTAAAAGTTGTTGATTGTTTTGTAATGTTTTAAAGGGTCTAAGTTATGACTTTATGATGAAGTATAATGGATAAAGGAACCATTTATGGCCGAACCCCATGGAGTAGTTTTGGTGGATGAAAGTGATGATTGGAACCAAGGAAATGATGGAAAATTAAGGGCTAGTTAATCACTTGGATAGATGAGTAGTTAGTCCTAATTATAAAGGATTAAGAGGCCAAATTTGGATTGGTGAGGTTCGGCCAAGTAATGTGGCCGAACCCCACTAAGGTAGATTGGTTATATGGGCTTTGACTATGAAACAAAATTAGGCATTGGTTAGGCCAATGGCAAAACCGTAAATAAAAGTCAAATGATAAATATGAAGGGATTGATCAAAGGACTTGAAAAGAGGGTCCCAAAACCAAAGTGATAAGGTTCAGCCATGTTGTATGGCCGAACCCTACCAAGACATGTTTTGAAAGGTGAAGTGTTTAAATAGTTATCAAATGAAAAGGAAGAATTAAATCCCAAAGTGGGTGAGGTTCGGCCATGGGTATGGCCGAACCCTACAAGATGGTTTATGGGATCTAAACTTGATTAGAAATCAAGAAGATTAAGTATTAACTTGCTGTTGTATAAATAAGGTAACGGAAGTTGAACGGCGTGCGAGTCGTGATCGGGTGAAGCTTAAAAAGGAACGGACACTTAAGTGAAGTTTAAGTAGGTTTCCTACCTACTTGTAACCACTTTTATAATTGGTTTTATCATGGTTTTATGAGTTATATTGTTGTTGTATTGTGTTTCAAATGGGTTTTGAATGAGGAGATATATTGCAAATGACATATATATACATTGACATCTCATGCATAGCATGGGGTGATGATTATGGAACAACTTAATGATGAGAGTTCTATCCAGAGGAAATGAGGAGTACTCTGGATTATTTTGACATAAGAGTTCTATACAGAGGAAATGTGGAGTACTCTGGTTTACCTTGACATGAGAGTTCTATTCAGAGGAAATGTGGAGTACTCTGGATTACCTTGACGTGAGAATTCCGTCAAGTGATAGCTATGTATACTTGTGATGGGTGGGACTCATTACATTTGCATTTACATACATAGCATTGATTTCAAATTTTTTTATGATTAAATATTATGATATATGCATGTTTTTATATACTAACCATGTGGTAGCCTTGATCGGAAAACCTACTGGGCTCGTTGATCTAAAGTCCTAATTCTATCCTTAGAGGATAATGTAGGAAAAGGAAAAGGGAAAGAGAAGGTCGTGGACCAAGAGGGGAGCCAAGATTAAGCACTTGAGTGTTGGATTGGATTTATATTTTACTGTCATTTGAATTACAATTTATGGACATGTAATAGCTAGTAACTTTGCTATGGTTTGTTTTATAGTTTGATAATGGATAGTTGGTTTAACTAGTTTTAATGGGAGACTTGTACTTGCTATCTATTCAGTTTATTTCCACAATTGGTCTAGTTTATTCCGCATGACTTGATTAGTTCCATGTGTGGTTTGTTTTCATGGGTTTAGTCCATTCTCACATGGGTGGCCAGTTAAGGGTCGGACTTTGGAAGTCCGAACTTAACTCACGTCGTGATGTTGTCCGCCCTCTTTCGGTGTTATTATATTATTTTAAAAAAAAAAATTAGACTCTGAATCTAGGAAAGGGCGGGGCGTTACAACCGACCCCTCGATGGAGACAGGACCGACCCATCATGGTCAAGGATTGGTCGGCCAGTTTGTATAAGTTCTGGAACATAGAACTGTTATTCTGAGAATGCCTCTGACTATGACTCTCGTATGCACCGACCCTTGGTGATGAACTTAAACTACCCCTCGTGGTCGATGACTCATCGGTGAAAGACTTGTGAGTTCTAGACTGTGAACTCAAGTAGGCTCTCGAGAAAACAGACATCTTGGTGATTCAAGACAGTTCGAGAGTAACAGGTCCGACCCCTCGGTAAAGGGGGACAGGTCGGTCTAGGTTTGACTAGGTTCCGTCTTGAAACTTTGTTAGCATGGAGTTGTCCCAGATCAAGCCTCTCGATTGGATCGACCTCTCGGTGCCATGACTGTCAACCCATCGGTAACACCAACTTGTCGACTTGGAAATAATTATACTGTTGAGAGTACATTTAATACGCAACGGTCGAGCTGAGCAGTAATAAATATGAACACTGACCCATCGGTGCCACCGACCTGTCGGTACTGGATAGTATGAAAAACCATTGAGACTCCTCTATAAATATGAGTGTTGTATGATCATTTGGTAGCTTCCCTAAATTGAGAAAAATCATACACTCTGAGGAATGATCATCTCTATTGTGCCAAAACCCAAAATCAAATACCCAATCTTTGATAAAAGATTGTGAGAGAGAAAGAAAGGAAAGAAAATAAAACATCTACTAGGACTTGAACCAATTTCCTAGTCTTACTAAATCTGTGATTGTTGTACGATATCTTCAAGAAAGAGCGTCAACACACCTTGGGTGAATCTTTGAGAAGCACACTTCAACAAGAAGAGAGCTACAAGGCAAGTGCTTCTTGCTTTTAAATTTGTCTTTAAAACCTTTGTCCCGAAAGTGGATTAAGGGGATTTTCTCCGGAACCACTATAAAAAACTCTAAAGCGTCGTCTGGCACAGTGGTGAGTGGAATTCCCAGCCAATTAAGTGAGGTGGAATTCCTACTCTATTTGTGAGGGTGTAAGTCCCACATAGTAAATTTGCGGATAAGGTTGGGGAAGTCCTAACAGTGGATGTAGGTTGGTTAACCGAACCACTATATATCGTGTATCCTTCAAATTGTGGTGTTAGAGCTAACTTCTTGTGTTGATTGTTTAATCACCTTTGCTAACACACACTTACTTGATTGTCAGATCAGCCACACTTACATTAATCAATCAAGTTAATTTTAAAATGGAACAACAATTTGAGATTGACCTATTCCCCCCCCGCCCTCCCCTCCCCTCCCTCTAGGGTCAATCGTATTCTAGCACATTGGGATTCTCATATTGTAATTCTGAATTTTTTTCCCATTAATAAATTAATTTTGAGACATAGTAATTTAGACTGTTGGTTTTTCCTATTTACGAATTTTATTTATGAATGTTTGAATTTTAATTTGAATCTTTTATGGATGTATGTTGAAGATTTAATCTAAAAATTTCTCAAAATTAAATATCGTGAGTTTAGGAGAAATTGAACTTGATTCCTTTGATTCTAAGATTTTTTTTAAGGGTATTTGAAATAATTACACATGGAATTTCAAGTGGAAATTCGATTTAACCTAAGGTTTAATTTGATTAATTTCTGTTTAATGAAACTCATATTATTTCTTCTAAGATTAATTTTAAATTGAAGACATGAAATAAAATTTTAAATTAATGTGAGTTCCATAGTTTAGGTCTCGAATTTATTTTACTTAGAGTGTGGGATATGATGTCGTCTTGAGAACTTGACTCTGTCCAATTGTAAATATTTTGTGTTTGTTCATATTTTAATTCTTTTATTTTTATTTCACTTATTCAATTCATTCAAATTATTTGGAACTAGATTAGAAATATTCTATTTGCTTCTTAATTGATTGGTTTTATGGTTGACCAAGTCAACCATGGTGGCCGGCCCCACTTGTGCCTTAGCCCACACGCCACCTCACTTGATGAAGTGGAGTGGGGTCCCACTTGGCCATGCCACTTAGATAATTCCTCTCCTACACTTGATCCTCTTTAATTCACCCATGAACTCACCCATGGTTGACCTAGTCAACCATGGTGGTCGGCCCTACATGTGCCTTGGTCCACACGCCACCTCACTTGATGAGGTGGAGTGGGACCCAACTTGGTTATGCCACTTGGATGTAACCTCACACCTTTGCCACCTCCTTGATGAGGTGGACCCATTGCCTTTGATCTTAATTGGGTCCATGACCCGATTAAGTCCATTTCTTACCCATTTACCCTAATGCTTAATTCATCTTGACCCATTGGGTCCCAATTGGGCATTTGATTGACCATCATTGACCCAATTAGATGGAATTACTCCTCTCCATGGTCCATTGGACCATACTTGGGCCATTGCCCCAACTTTGATCCATCTAACATTCATTTCCATCTATGAATCTAAATCCATTCCTTACCCATTTACCCTAATCATCAATCTATCTTGACACATTGGGTCCCAATTGGGCATTTGACCCAATTGACCACATTGGCCCAATTAAATAAATTAATCATATCCATGGTCAATTGGACCATACTTGGGCCATTGCCCCAACTTTGATCCATCTAACATCCATCTCATCAATGAATCTTAATTTTTCAACAATTAAAAATAATAGCCAATAATTTATTGCATTAAATCCGGGCTATTACAAAATGTGGGCCATCGATTTAACTTAAAACACTCTTTCTCTTGGATGAAGTTGTTCTTGATTTCAAAACACTCTGGAAGTTTAGAATATTTTTATTAGACTGTTTTAATCTACCTAATTACAAAATTAGATTTTCCCTCAAAAATTCTTCAAAATTAGGAATTTCTGCCTAAACGGTGATTTTTTATTAAAATGCTGAGTTTTTTACGTGGGTTTTCCTCCAAAAATTTAATACCATGTTTATTATTTAATACCTGACCCAGTGGATCAATTAAATCAGTTTAATGGGACCCTAGAATACCTAGATTTAATAAAAGACATAAGAGGTATTATAAGAAAGAAATAATAATTAATATGAAAATATCTTAAGCTAACATATAAGGCTAAAAGTGGCCGTGCAACGTGGGAGGTGGGCAATGCCTCCATGCGATTATATATGGAGGAAGTTGGTGCATTTGGAAAAAAAAAAAAACTCTCTCCCTCTCTCCTCATGTTCCTTTTTTTTTTTTTTATTTCGCTTTTTCTTTTCCTTGCTTTTCTTTTGGTTCAACGTGTAGCTGCAGTAGGGACTTGTTTTTCCCACGTTCCCTCAAGTTCTTGAAACAAGGCCAAATCTTACGGATTTTGACCAAAATGACCCTCTTTTTAATTCTAATAAACTCCGTAACAAGTTAAATTTGGAATATCTTAGTGTCGGGATTAAAAATTGAGTTTTTCAAAATGGGAGGGTAGGCTCCTCTCTTAAATTTAAAGTTATACCCTTAAAATCATTTTAATTTTACGTTCAAAACTTATTTTTCTGCTTTGAATTAAAATAGGGGAAAAGATTAACCCCATCTAACAGTTGTGTGTTTACTTTTACACCTTGTGTTTTTTAAATTCCAGTACTGTAACCTCTGGGCCAAACTATCATCTATAACGGCGCTTAATCGCTCGGTGATATCATTTGAGGTGGCGCTTAGCTACCCCGTGATCTTGAAGTGGGGCACAGAGTACTTTATTAACATTTCTCGCACTGTACCCTCTGCGCCGAAATCCCCCATCAGTAATGCAACAAAAACGCTCGGTGACCATTTGTAGTGCAACAGAAATGGCGCTCGATGGTAAAGGGGTTGGGCACTTAATATTTTTGTTACTTTCCTATACTCTACCCTCTGAGCCAAATTCTCAATACGTTTCATTGACCAGGAAACAATACGATGATGGGCACTGAGTAAATTTCATTTTCTATTTTAGTGAGTGTTTTGGATGGCTGACAGCTAACTCTTTAACGTAAGTTAAAGGTGTAACACCCCAGATTTTCCTTAGTTTGTAAAATTATTGGATTAGCCCACTTGGATTGCAATTTAATTGAATTTGAAATTAAAAAGTTGAAATGGACATTAGATGGGCAAGGAAATGGGTCAATTACCCAATTAAGACCCAATGGGTCATGGGTGACCTTGATTTAAAAATAATTGGGTAAATTTAGTTGAGTTAATTGAGTTGGATAAATTAGTGAAATTAATGCATTAAAATCCACCTCATCAAGTGAGGTAGCATGTGAGTGATGTGGCATTGCCATGTGGCATACATGTCATCACATGGAAGCCAACTAAGCAAGGATGCCACGTCATCAAGTGACATGGCCAAAGTGGGACCCAAGTGCCATGTGGTGACCAAGTTACCACATGCATGGTCGATCATGGCATGGGTTGACTTGGTCAACCACTTTTGAGTTTAAGTCTTGAATTAAGGGTTTTGCTTAAGTTGAGAAGATGAAGGGCTGAGATGGGAGGCTAGGATCTCATCAAAGGGAAGATCAAGGGTGGAGATTAAAGGATGGATCTCTTGTCTAAGTACATTGCACTTAGACACTTGGGAACCCGAGGGTTTTCACCTCAAAAGCCATGAAGCCACCCTTGGGAAGCCAAGGGTCTCTTTGGTTAAACCAAGGGCCTCCTTGGTTAGACCAAGCCATAATGAGAGGGAGGGAAGAGTTTTAGTTTTAATACAAAAACACAAACCAAAGGGTACTTCAAACCACTTGGCCGACTCCACCTCCTTTGAGCAAAAGTTTTTTCTCCTCTCTTTCTCCCACCTCTACCTCCATACACTTGAATACTTTGAAGAACAATGAAAGGAGAAGAAGAATTAAGGAAGAAGAGAAGATCAAAAGAAAAGAAGGAAATTGAAAGAACGCATGTCTAAGACTTAATAATGTGGGAATAAATCTAAGGAAACCATAGGTTAGGCCATGGTGTGGCCTAACCCATGGCTTCCATGATTGGTTGGAATGAATGGTCAAAATTTTGATAAGGCCATGGACTTGGAAATCCAAGCATTGTAAACACCCTGCCCTTTTCACTCGAAATCAGAGTCTATTTTTTTAATTAAAAGTGATAGAGAGCGGGACGTCACGACGCGAGTTAAGTCCAGACTTCTAAAGTCCGACCTTTAACTGGCCAAACCTATGTGTGCATGGACTAAGTCTATGAAAACGGTTCACCTAGTACTTTATGAATCTTACGGAATATTACTTAATCTAACTGCGGATTATAATAGAACCTAATTCTACTCCATTTTAGATAGCAAATTACATAGTCATTTATCCAAAATTACCTTAACTTAATCCTTCAATCAAACCATTCCAAACCATAGCAAATAATATCTAAGTTATTTACATGTCCATGGTAACTTAACAAAATATAATAAATAAAATTCATTCATATATCCAAGCTCCTATGCTTGGCTTCTTTCACGATCCTCGATCCCTTCTTTTCCTGTGTCATTCACTAGGGTAGAAGTAGGGCGTTAGAACAATGCGCCCAGTAGGAATTCTAAGTGGGGCTAACACATGGGTTAGTATCACAAAAACATGTTAATATTATATCATCAAAACCATATAAAATCATGCCATGCCATATGTCTTATGCAATGAGTCCCACCCATCACATATATAAAACCTCTTGCTGGTATTCTCCTTATCAAGGTATCCCCACAGTGGTCTTTCGGACGCCCCAACGGAGTGTGGCCTCCGGATTCTTCTTGATGGCATTATTTAAATCAATGTCTTCCCACGATTGCCTTACGGACACCCCGACTGAGAGTGGCCTCCGGTTACAAATTCTCCTCCCATGCCATGCGTGAGATGCAAATGCCAACATGCTATAGAATATTACAAAACATAGCATGAAAATCCCATAATTGTAACATATTGTTTGATACCAAAATAACTTATCAAACATGAAATAAAATCATCATAAATACATAATACATATCCATGGTTTCAATGATGTAGGAATCCTACCCAAGACAACTAAGGTGTCCTTGAGCTTTAAACGGGCAACCGTTCAAGATCGTGCACTGTTTGTGTGGTCCCGTCACCTTGTTACATATCAACAAGTCAATCCATAATCCATTTGATTTACCATTTGGTCTAAGTCCATAAACACACCCTTGTGGGGTTCGGCCATACACTATGGTCGAACCTCACCCTTTTTAATTTGGCCCCTTTTATTTAACCGATACCATCTAAATAACTCATTTAAAAACCTCAATCCACCAAATATAACTTTGTGGGGTTTGGCCATAAACCATGGCCGAACCTCACCTATTTTGCTTTAGTCGCTCATTCGGGTTCTTAAGCCCAATCATACATTAATCATTTTACCCGCATAATAATCTAAGTCCCAAAAACACTTGTGGGGTTCGGCCATACACCATGGCCGAACCTCACTTACCTTAATTTTCACCCTTTCTTTTATTTATCACTTAAAACCACTTAACTAATTTTTGAAACCTTTAATCCACCAAATTCACCTTAGTGGGGTTCGGCCATACAACATGGCCGAACCTCACCATCTTGGGTTTGGTCCCTCTTTCATGTCCTTTGTTCTTTTCATTCCATATTTACAGTATTGTCATTAGCCTAACCCTTGTTTAACCCTCCATTTACTTTAATCCACAAGTCTCCATTTTGATTTGACCAATTATATTACAAGTTGACCACTTCAAAAGAAACTAAGTCCACCAAACAACCATTAGTGGGGTTCGGCCATACTACATGACCGAACCTCACCATATTGATTTTTGTCCCTTTTTTTTTATCATCTTGTCATTGATCCAATTCTTAGTTTCCCTTTCATTCATATGTCCATAAAATTCAATAATCAAGCCATCATAATCCATACATGTTATTTGATGGGGTTCGGCCAGGCACCATGGCCGAACCTCATCTCTTCTTTTGATCCAAAAAATTAAGACCTTTCAAAAGTACTAACCATCTTTGTCTCTCTATGGGGTTCGGCCATATGCATAGCCGAACCCTATGGTTCTTTAATTCCATAAAAACTTATTATACATCTATGATTGATTCTCATACTTCCATCCTTTTAAAACTTTAACAAAACCAAACATTTACTCTTATGATTTCCTTTCTTCAAATCCAATAAAAATTTAAACCAATATTTTTTCATGGGATTCGGCCCCTATGATCCATGTTCTTCCATTTTTAAACATCATTAACCATGATTTAAACCCTTGATAGGTTCAGCCATACAATGGCCGAATCATGTTTCCTTAACCATTTTATTTAACAAAGGTTTATGGAGCACTTACCAATTCCGCGACTCCTTCGATTCTTTCACTCCTTCTTGATCCTCTCCTTCCTTAGTCCTTCCTTCCTTCCTTCTTGATCTTTAGCCGAGCCTAACCTTGCTGGAAACCCCTTGGAGTGGTTCAGCCAAATGAGGTTTTGATTGAAAGGAAAGATAGAATTTTAGCCTTGGGTGTGAATGATAAAACCTTGAGATGCAAACTCCTTTGTTCTAAGTCCACTTTGTCTTTGAGGAGTGATCAGCCAAGAAGTGTTTTGAGGAGAAGAAACCAGCCAAGGTTCTTGTCTAGAGAGGTGGGATGGCCAAGGGAGAGAGAGTGAGGGAGAGAATGAAAAGAAAACAAATATGAAGGTTGACCAAAGGTGGTGTCCCTTGATGGCACCCCTTTGTAACTCCCCTCCCCATTCATCTCCTTTACTTATTCCATTTGGGGGTTCAATCCTTGAGATGAAACCCTCCCAACGGTTTTGGCTTTTGGGCTGCCTTGGTGCAGCTCATATGTAACTCCCATTTCCATTTACAATTCTCCTTAATGCTTCCCTTGGGGTTTCATCCTTGAGATGAAACTCCCAAGGCTCCAACGGCTCCCATGTAATGTCTTGTGTAACCTCCACAAGCCCTATTCATCTTCCATCTTGGAGTTTCATCCAAGAGATGGAACTCCCATGTGCCCAACGGCATGTGCTTTGTTTGAAATGTGTAACCGCCACCCCTCATTATTTGCCCATATGGGGGTTTCATCCATGGGATGAAAATCCCACAAGCCAACGATTTTGTCTTGCCTCCATGAAACTCCTCCTTTGGTTCTCCATTTGGAGTTTCATGCATGAAATAAAACTTGCATGCAATCCAACGTGTATAATGGTTTGAATTTGAAATAAAACTCCTCACCTTATGTAACTCCCACAAAACCGCCACCTCCATTCATTATCTATCTCAGAGTTTCATGCATGAGATGACCTCCCATGCATCCAACGTGTACCCCTTGTTTTTGGGGTTTGAAACAACAATCCTTCCCCTTCACACTTCACTCCTTTGAGATAAATATCTCCATAATTTCCCATCCAACTCATATGACTCAACTCACCCATTTAACTCATCATTTCAATGCAACTCAACCAATAAATTCAACTCCACCTATTTAACTCAACTCATCCATTTAATTTGAGGTAACTTAAACACTTGTTTGCATTCCCATTTAATTCAGCCTTAACCAAATTAAGCTTGAGCTCACCTAATAGTCAACCAAGTCAACTATGACCCATTGGGTCCCAATTGGGCCTTTTGACCTAAATAACCACCTTGACCCAATTAAATGCACCTTACCCATTTACTTGAATTGATCCTTATAACATATTCATTAGGTCTTAATTGAACAATGAACCCCACAATTGACCCATCTAAGGTCATATCCTTTAAATTCACCATTTCAATGGCAATTTTCGTAAATATTGATAAACTGAAAATCTGGGTATTACAAGCACACAGAGGATCTGACCTAAAGTCAGCGGATTGAATCTGTGATTCAGTCGACTGAAAGTGTACTGGCCGAGCACACAAAGATCTGACCAAAAGTTAGCCGACTGAATCTCTGATTCAGTAGACTGAAAGTGTACTGGCCGAACATACAAAGGATCTGACTGAAAGTATGCCAACTGAATCTGTGATTCAGTCGACTGAAAGTGTACTGGCAAAGCATGTATTGGATCTGGTTGTATTTCAGCCGACTGAATCTTATGATTCAGTCGAGTGAAAGTATACTGGCCAAGCATGTATAGTATCCGATTGTATTTCAGTGGACTGAATCTTATGATTCAGTCGACTGAAAGTATACTGGCCAAGTACATACGGATCTGGTTGTGTTTCAGTCGACTGAATTCCATGATTCAGTCGACTGAATTAGAAGGTTTTATTCTGGATTATCCTCCAGAGCCTCTGCCTACTTTATAGGATGGGAGCGAGATAAAAAGGAAGAACAATAAGGTTCGGCCATGTTTTATGGCCAAACTCCATTGAGGGTCTTAAATGGATAACGTACTATGATGCGTGAATGCGTTGAGAAATGAACATGGAGCTTACATGGAAATAGGTATGATGAAATTAAAATGGTAAATCGAACTAATATGTATGTTTGAATTTGATGAGGTAAAGAGGTTCGTAATAGGATTGCGATTCATCTCATGTGACCGTTAGCGCTATCCTTGCAAGACAAGAAAGGATAGTATATCAGACATTGGTAGGATTTGGAGTATATTATGACACTGTTTTATTCAAAATATGATGAATGCATTGGCTAAATAAATTGTATATGATTATGAGTTGATTTTCATTGATATTATGTATTTTAAATGAATTGGCATTCTTCCATGGCATGGGAGGGAACACATATGACCAACCAGCAAAGTTCTGAGCGGTCCGGACATAACTTGGGCTTGAGATTAGCTTATATGAAGCTATATGAACTGTTGAGATTTGGCCGCATCCTGTTGATAGAAAAGTATGACGTATTTGGGCCAAAGAGCTCTTGGGTAGTCAGTCCCAAAATTCTGCGCAGAGGGAGGAGACCACACTCCATCGGTAATCCCGATTAATTTGTGGATGGGTATACAGTGCCCTGGTGGTTGCCGCCTCAAACACTGTGGACATAATTTGCCAAGGAAACCATTGATTGATTATGATGTGATTGGGTATGGACATTGGGTGGGATTTCATCTGGCATTGACACCCATGACATGACACTTATGTTAGCATGATTATAATATGGACATCATGCATTGTTTTATTACTTACAAGATGATTTTACAAATATATTAATTATGTATAAACATTTGACTTATGATATTCTAATATTACTCCTATGTGTACCCTAACCCTATTTGGAATACCTACTGGGCATGTTGACTAATGCCCTACTTCTACCTTATAGATGATGGAACAGGAAATGATAAGGAAAAGGACATAGGACCGGAAGGGAACCAAGTGTAGGAACTTGAGAAGATTTAAGGTTAAATTACTTAGTTTTTATTTCAATGATGTATTCGGAGGACTTACATTTTGGATTGTAATAACTTAGAACTTATTTGCTATGGTTTGATAATCTTTAAGTTTTATTAGAATTTTATGGTGATTGACTTTCTTTGCCTAATGATGACAAGAGAATGAATATCATCTTATTCATATAAATTATTCCGCAAGCATTCAGAAAACGTGAAAATGTTTAAGTGGACTTAGTCCACGCACACGTAATAGTGGCCAATTAAGGGTCGGGTTTTGGAAACTCAAACTTGACTCGCGTCGTGACGGCCGTCCTTTTAATATACTTTGATTTATGCAAGTGAAAAAGTGTGGGGCGTCATAGTTGGTATCAGATCGAAACCGAAAGTGTTGAGTCTCGTAAAGTAAAATTAATACGGTGTCATGTCTCACTGACAGATAAGAATCCCAACTGACCGACTTTTCGGAGTCCGCTGCACTGGGGCCGGATTAATTTACTTTGATGAGAATCATACTATAAGCATTCAATCTGACAACAACCTTTGATGAGAAAAACAACAGCAAAGGAAGGACAATCACTTTAAATTGTAGATTTATCAAACATAGCAAATAGGTCGTCCCTCCCCCGAACAAGAAACATTACATGTTTTCCCCAAAAATAAGGAACACTATATGATACTTAGGCAATTTGCCCAAGTAAGGAACACAAACTGATATATAGGAGAACTAAACAACAGTTTCCCCTCCCTATGATTATTTGATCAAGTGTAACTTCAAAGTATTTGGACACAAGTCCTTATGAGAAAACTAAGTCAACCAATGTTTCGATGACTTAGGAAAATGCTTTCATGAAGAAGAAATACCCGACAGAACCTGAATCAGGAAGAGGGACAGGACAATGTGAATATTCCTGAGGTATCTCCTGAGCTGCAGAGCCTAGTGCAAGCAATAGTCACCTCCGTTCTACAGTAACAACAGAACGGCAATGGTGGCACTACTTCCAATGAATCCCATGACCCACAATGGTCAGAGATTTCCAACAGCAGCGCCCCCCTTATTTCAAAGGAAAGGAGGGACCCATATTTGTGGAGAACAGCCAGAGTGGGGGAAATTCTTTCTGCCCTCGCAAGAAATTCAGATCCAACTTTGGAAAACCCTCAACCTCTACTGTTTCCACTAGTGGTTTTCGTCCCAGTCAGTCATCCAGATTAGGACTAGTCTCTCAGTCTCCTCGAGGTGTTATCACCTGTTATCAGTGTGGCCAGCAGGGCCATATCAAGAGGGAGTGTCCACAGAACAACAAACCTTCTTACTCCAGGGGTTCTTTCTGTCCTCCAGCTCGGCCAGCTCAGTCGCAAGCATCCAGGGCACACAACCAGACAGGACGGGCACCAATTCTGACAGGATCTGGACGGCTATATACTTTAGTTCCTCCTCCAGAGACGGTGGATCACTCAGTGATTCAACGTATGGCAGTAGTTGGTAGTTCTTATGCTTTCACGTTATTTGATTCAGGAGCATCCCACTCCTTTATATCTGCTACCTTCATATCTGCTATTGGTATCTTAGTACAACAACTGTCCACTGCACTCACTATTGTGTCCCCTGTTGGAGACACATCATGGGACTAATCTGCACCTCCGTGGATACTGAACTTGCTGAGTTCAGATTTAAATTCAACTATCTGGTACTGGAGATGACAGAATACGACATCATATTTGGGATGGACTGGTTGGCTACCTTCCAGGTCGGCATTGACTGTCACCTTCGGAGAGTGATATTCTGGTCACACGAGGGAAAACGGGTTATAGTACATGCCAACAGACAGAACATTCCTATGACCAGGAGATTACATGAAGAAGTGAACCATCTCGTATTGAACAGTATCATACTAGATAAAGCGCTGGTGGCTGAACTACTTGTTGTAGTGCACAGGGGTATTTCTCACAGAACTCCCTCGTTTGCTTCCAAAAAGGGAGATTGACTTCAAGATTAAGCTCTACACTGGTACTACCCCTGTATCATTGCCTCATTACCGAATGGTCCCTGCAGAAATGTTAGAGCTGAAGAAACAAATTGATGAGTTGCTCAGACTAGGATTCATCCTGTAACGCCCCACCCTTTTTCACTCTCTTAGCTTTCCGAAAATCAGAGTCTATTTTTTTTTTTTTTATAAACAAAGAGCGATAGAGAGCAGGACGTCACGACGCGAGCTAAGTCCGAACTTCTAAAGTCCGACCCTTAACTGGCCAACCCTATGTGTGCATGGATTAAGTCCATGGAAACAGTTCACACGTAGTAGTATAATCATGCGGAATAAAATCATCATTGCGGAATTATAATAGAACCTAGTTCTACTCCATTTTAGATAGCAAAGTACGTCAAGTCTTTATTCAATAATAAACATAACATATTATCCAACTAAACATCCAAGCAAATCATCTAAATTATTACATGTCCGAAGTCTAGTTACTCAAATACAAGTCCATAAGTAACTTATTCAAAATATAAATTAAAAGCATCCAAGCTCCTATGCCTGGCCCATTTCGCGTTCATTGTTTCCCTTGTTTCCTGTATCATCCACTAGGGTAGAAGTAGGGCGTTAGAACGACGAGCCCAGTAGGTATTCCAGTTAGGGCTAACACGTGGTTAGTACAAAACATGTATAATAATATCATAATGTCAAAAGCCATATAAACCATGCCATGTCATGATGTTAAATGCAATGAGTCCCACCCATCACAAGTACATGAAAGTACCCCCACATAGGTCTTTCGGATGCCCCGACGGAGTATGGTCCCTCCGATTTCTTCTTGATGGAAAAACACATCAAGTTATCCTACATAGGTTTTTCGTATGCCCAGAAAGAGAGTGTGGCCCCTCCGGTTACATATCCTTCACCCCATGATATGCATGAGATGCCAATGAAACACATGCTATTTTATATAATAAACATAGCATGAAAACTTACATTTTGAAACACATCTTATACATCATAAAATTCATCAAAAATAAGATAAGAAACATTGTACATAAATCCATGGTTTCAAAGAGGTGGAATCCTACCAAGACCACTACGTGTCCTTGCGCTTTCGTCCGGTAACCGCTCACAATCGTACAACCCTTGTCAGGTCCCGTTACCTTATAATACATCAATCAATTAAAAGCATGTTCCATTTGATTTCCTGTTATGTTTAAGTCCATAAACCATTCCTCATGTATGGCCGAACCTATGATCTTTCATTTTTACTTATATTTACAACAATGCCATTATACATATCCATAGCCATTTACCTTGCTTATTTTCATAAGGCTTATGTTCCAAAATAATCCATACAAATAGTTCATGGGGTTCGGCCATACACCATGGCCGAACCCTATGTCCATTATTTTCACCTATTTACATTTCTGCCATTGTTCTATCTATGACTTTCCATTTCATTATTTAAAACATGCTAATAATAACCTAAGTCCATAAAAGACCTCATGGGGTTCGGCCATACATCATGGCCGAACCCATGATCCTCCATTTTAGCATGTATTTACAACTTTGCCATTCATGGCTAACATTCCATAACTAATCCTTTCATTCATTAACAAATGCCTACGTCCATGTTTTGATCCACAAACCAATCTCATGGGGTTCGGCCATACCCATGATCTTTCATCTCCTTAATTTTAGACATTTCATACATAGATCCATAACCATAGAACCATAAACAAAACCCTCTATAAACGATCCATGGAATTGATGCATGGGGTTCGGCCAAACACTATGGCCGAACCCTATGATGTCTAACTTTCCAATTTTATCAATTCCCATTCTTGAATCCATGATTCAAGGTTCCTTCCTTTTTGATCCAAAAGTCCATAATTAGAAACCTTCTAATTTAATAATCATCCTCCATTTAATCAATTAAAATCCATTAATCAATACCAATACAACTCCATACTACCTTGACGAACTGGATCGCTCGGTTCCGTAATACCTTTGTTTTGACAGGCTTTTCGACGTATGTCACGTCGCTTTGGACCTCTATGTCTTGTATGTTCAGTACATGAGAGGGATCAGGATTGTACTTCCTCAACATCGATATATGGAACACATCGTGCAAAGATGCCAACTGTGATGGGAGTGCCAATTGATAAGCCACGTCCCCCATCCTTCTTATGATTTAAAACGGTCCCACATATCTTGGCGATAGTTTTCCCTTCTTTCCAACTCTCATGTGTCCCTTTCGTGGCAAGATTTTCAAGAACACCATGTCTCCCACTTCAAATTCAAGGAACCTCATCCTCTTGTCAGCATAGCTCTTCTGACGACTCTGCGCAGTCAACAGATGCTGCCGTATCAATTGTATATGCGCTGTAGTCTCTGCAACCAACTCAGGTCCAATAAGTGTAGGCTCACCGGCCTCTGTCCAGCATACTGGTGATCTACATGGCCTACCATATAATGCCTCAAATGGAGCCATGTGGAGCTTGCCTGGTAACTGTTGTTGTATGAGAATTCTACCAGCAGCAAGTGATCCATCCATCCACCCTTGAAATCTAGCATACATGCTCTCAGCATATCCTCCTATGTTTGAATTGTCCTCTCTGACTGTCCATCAGTCTGTGGATGGAATGTTGTACTTATCAGTAAATCTGTTCCCATGGCTGACTGCATTCTCTGCCATACTCTGCCGGTGAATCGACCATCTCTTTTGGACACAATAGTCCGAGGAATACCATGCAATCTGATGATATCCCTAATATACCGCCAACCCAAAGTCTCAGATGAGTCTGTCATCCTGATGGGAATAAAATGTGTAGACTTGGTCAGTCGGTCTACCACGACCCATATCGCATCGTTGCCCTTTGAAGACCTTGGCAACCTTGTCACAAAATTCATGGAGATGTGCTCCCATTTCCATTCCGGCACTGGCAAGGGTTTGAGTAGCCCTTATGGCTTCTGATGTTCTGTCTTAACCTGCTGACACGTTAAACAACGAGCCACAAATTCTGTCACATCTCTCTTGAGTCCGTACCACTAGTAATGTCTCTTCAGGCCGTGATACATCTTGGTGCTACCCGGATGAATTGAAAGTTTGGTCTGATGTGCCTCAATCAGTAACTCTCTTCTACAGCTCTTAGGCACATATATCCTTCCTTGGAATACAAGACCCTGTCCTGGTCGTAACTCCCATTCCGGTATGACTTTACCATTACACATCTTGGCCCATATCTCTTCCACTTCTGGGACTACCTGCTGTTCCTGTTCAATCTTGGTAACCATGTTGGACCGTATGATCAAATTGTACATACTCCCATGGTTATTGATAGACAAGTTGAACTCTCGTATGGTATTCAACATCTCCCATTTTGTCCTGATCAAACATGCCACTGATGCATGTGATATGCGGCTGAGGGCATCTGCCACCTTGTTCGCCTTGCCAGGGTGATAACGAAGTGCGAACTCATAATCCGCCAAATATTCCATCCATCTGCGCTGCCTCAGGTTGAGCTCTTTCTGATCAAACAAGTATTTCAAGCTCTTATGATCTGAAAATACTTCAAATTTCTCACCATATAGATAATGTCTCCAGCTTTTAAGAGCGAAGACCACTCAAATTTGACTCCTTTCTGAGTGAGTCGAGTCAGTGGAGATGCAATCTTGGAGAAGTCCATCAATCTGCTTCTTTAGCTAGGACATCTCCGTTGGTGCCATCCGACAGTGTGGTAATGGCACTGGTGTAGTGCCAGGGTACAGCTTGATTTCAAAATTAATCTCCCTTATGGGAGGCAAGCTAGGGAGTTTTTTTGGAAATACGTCTACATAGTCCTTTACTATTGCTGGAAGTTCAGCCACTGGTGCCTTGTTGATTTGGATACTGTTCAATACCAGATGACTCACCCTTCATGCAGTCTGCTTTGTTTGTCAGTACACACCACATGTTGTTTTCCCTCGGATGAACAAAATGTCACCCTGTGGCGATAGCAATCAATGTCGGCCTGAAAGCTAGCCAACCAGTCCATGCCGAAGATAATATCGTACTCTGTCATATTGAGTACCAAATAGTTGAAGTCAAATCTGAGTCCAACGAGTTCAATATTCACTACTGTGCATATAAGCCCCAATGATGTGTCTCCGACGGGTGTAATAGCCCGAATTTTTTAAATCAATAATTACATTGGCTATTATTTATTTTAATTGTTGAAATTAAGAATTTTGATGGAATGTATGGTTGATGGATCAAAATTGGGGCAATGGCCCAAGTAGGGTCCAATGGACCAAGGATTGGATTAATTTCATTTAAATGGGTCAAGGATGGTCAATTGGGTCAAATACCCATTTGGACCCAATGGGTCAAGATGGTTTGAGCATTAGGGTAAATGGGTAGGAGGTGAATTTAATTGGGCCAAGGGCCCAATGGTGATCAAGGTAAATGGAATGGAATGAAGTGATTAAAATCACCTAAGTTAAATTGGAATGAATCAAGGTGGCATAATCAAGTGGGACCCAACTCCACCTCATCAAGTGAGGTGGCGGGTGGGCCAAGGCATTGGTGGGGCCGGCCACTATGGTTGACCAAGGTGGATTCATGGAGAAATTAAAGAGAAATAAATGGAATTAAATTATGTAATTAAATGACCTAAGTTAAATATAAAAATTAAGTAAATGAGTTGCATTACATGGAGTGAGTTCAATGGAGGTGAGTCACCTAGGAAATGGGTGAGTCGTCAAAAGGGTGGTTTCATCTCATGGAAACCACCCAACCATCCAGACAAAACCCACCCAAAACCTTTGGCATGGGTGGAGTGCCATGTGGAGGGCATGCTTCCCCCTTGGCTAGACCAAAAGCCTAGGTGGAGAGCATGCCTTGGCCAAAAATGAGGTGGTGGTGCCACCTCATCCAAGCCGACCCAAAACCGTTGGCCATGGAGGGGTTGAGAATGCCATGTGGAGGGCATGCACCCTCCATGGCTAGACAAGGCCCTTAAGTTGGGGGCATGCATTGGCCCAAATGGAGGTGGTGGTTCCACCTCATCCCAACCACCACCACTAAGAGACAAGAGGCATAAGATTAAGGGCATGCATTGTAACGCCCCACCCTTTTTCACTCGCTTCATCCCATAAATCAGAGTCTATTTTTTTTTTCATACAGAGTAGAATGATAGAGCGCGGGACGTCACGACGCGAGCTAAGCCCGAACTTCCAAAGTCCGACCCTTAACTGGCCAACCCTATGTGTGCCTGGACTAAGTCCATGAAAAACAGTTCACACATAGCAGTATAAACATGCAAAATAAAAATCATAACATGAGGAAACATAATAGAACACAGTTCTATTCCATTCAGATAGCAAAGTACATCAAGTCTGTAATCATCATTATCATAACGTAATTATCTAATAAAATATCCAACCATAGCAAATTCATCTAAGTTATTACAATTCGAATTCTAGATACTCAAATACAAGCCCATGAGTATCTTAAACAAAATATATAAACGAGAAAGCATCCAAGCTCCTATGCCTGGCCCGTCTTGCGTTCATAGTTCCCTACGTTTCCTGCATCATCCACTAAAGGGTAGAAGTAAGACGTTTGTACAACGCGTCCAATAGGTATTCCAATTAGGGTTAACACATGGGTTAATACCAAAAATCCAGATATAATATATAACAAAACCAGTTATAATAAATCATTCCATATTTTCAAAGCATTGTATCCAAAACAGTGTATGATAATAAAGATCCAATCATATCGATAAACCAGAAACCTTGCATGATAATAAAGATCATAATCATGCCGATTACATGCCATGCCATGCTATCATATGCAATAAATCCCACCCATCATAAAACATAGGGTATACTCTTGATGGAATTCTCCTCATCAAAGTATCTTCTTGGTGGAATGTTCGTCACCAAGGTCTTCTCTCTTGATGGAATTCTCCTCATCAAGGTATTTCCCACAGTTGCTTTACGGATATTCCGACGGAGTGTGGGCTCCGGTTACTTAGTATCCTCTTGATGGAATTCTCATCACCAAGGTATCCCCTGATGGAATGCTCATCACCAGGGTTTTCATACATAGTATCCTTTTGATGGGATTCTCATCAGCAAGGTATTCATACATAGTATCTTCTTGATGGGATTCTCATCATCAAGGTATCCCCCACGAGTGTTTTACGGACGCCCCGACGGAGTGTGGGTCCCCGGTTACCTGTCATCCCTCCCATACCATGCATGAGATGCAAATGTCCATATTCTATGCAATTATACAAATCATAGCATTTAAAAGCTCATACTTGAAACATATAAAACACATGCTACTTTATCACATAAACATAGCATTTAAAATCACAGTTTGAAACATATCCTTTGCAATATAAATTCATTAAATCAAGATAAAACAATGTATATAAACCCATGGTTTCAAAGAGGTGGAATCCTACCAAAGACCGCTACGTGTCCGTGCATCTTTCGTCTGGTAACCGCTCACGATCGTAGCCACCTTGTGAGGTCCCGTTACCTTATAATATAACAATCAATCAAAACCAAGTCCCACTTGATTTACAATTATTTTAAGTCCATAAACCAATCCCATGGTGTATCATTTTCAGCCGTTATTACCAAATTGCCATCTAATCTTTAATTAACAATTTATTCATTTAATCCAATGTACGTAACCCTATGTTCATCAAAACAATTACCATGGGGTTTGGTCACACATCATGGCCAAAACCCATGGTCCTTTATTTTCACTTAATTACCAAAATGCCACTATACATATCTATAGCCATTTACCTTCCCTATTTTTATATATTTACAAGATTGCCATCCATGGCTAATATAACCCAATATTCTTATTTACAATAAACTTAGGCTAATAATTAACCCATTAATCCAAATTCATGGGGTTTGGCCATACCCATGGCCGAACCCATGATCTTTCATTTTAAGTGATAATTACAAAATTGCCATTCAAGGCTAACCTTCCTTTTTAACAAGTATTTACAACCTTGCCATTGCCTCCAACAACTTAGGCTTAGGTTCCAACACATAGGTCTATTTATTTATTTTAAACAAGTTAGGTCCATACATGAACCCTAAAAATACCTTGACCACTTAAGTCCCTAAAGAACCTCATGGGGTTCGGCCATACACCATGGCCGAACCCACGATCCTCCATTGTGGCCTTTAATTACTCTTTTGCCATTCATAACATTTCATGACCAATAACATACTTAAATCCATTGTTTACTTGCTCAAACATCCAATTATTTATTCATGGTTCACATTACCAATAGTCCATAAAAATGGTCCATCATCTTCGGTCCATAATTAGAAAGTCTATAAAAAGAAACTTTCTAAATTCAATATACAACTTCCATATTTAGAAATCATCTTCCAAAATTAAAAGGTTTCCAAATTTATCTCCATCCTTCCATAATTAGAAGGTTTCCATAATAAATCCCATCCTTCCATAATTAGACACTTTCCAAATTTAGCATCCATGCTTCCATAATTGGATAGTTTCCATTAAATCAATCAAAATCCAACAACCTTAACAAAACAACTCCATGGGGTTTGGCCATACACCATGGCCGAACCCTATGGTTCATAATATTCTCCTTTCCATTATATTAACTTTCCATTAAAACAAGGTTCTTTCCAAAGATCCATAATTAGTAAGTTTCTAACTTAATCTCCACTTTCCATTTTAATCTATGGTTCATAATTAGATAGTTTCTAATTTTATCACTACCTTATATCCTTTTCTAAATTAATATCCATAATTAGAAAGTCCAAATGAATAATCATCTTCCATGATCTTTAATTAATAAATCAACAAAATAAGTTCAAAACTGATCCATACATTGGATACTTTCTAAATTAGTAAACTTCCTCCATGGGGTTCGGCCATACACCATGCCGAATTCTATGGTTCCAAAATCCTCACTTTAACAAAAAATCACCCAAATGAATTCCTTAAGACCTTTTCGTGGTTTTTCATATGATCAAATTGTATCTAAGCAAACATCAAGTCCATAACTATATTTGGTGGGGTTCGGCCATACACCATGTAACACCCCGCCCTTTTCACTCTAATAATCAAAGTTTATTTTTTTAAAAAAATATTATAATCAACCAAGTGATCGGGGCGGAATGTCACGACGCGAGTTAAGTCGGATCTCTAAATCCGACCCTTAACTGTACAAGCCCATGTGCGTATGAACTAAGTCCATAAAACTGATCCACACATGGTATTAATACATGCGGAATATACTTAGTATTAGTCTAACTGAGGTTATAATAGAACCTATATCTACTCAATTTATAACTTAAGATAGCAAAGTACAAGATTTATTCTCCAATATTACTAAATAACCTTAGTCTACCATTCATTCCAAATCATCCAAAATAAACCAAACCATAGCATCTACTTAACTACTTATTACATGCCAACACATCTAATTACCAAATTACATTGTCCAAATAAATCAAATAACAAGTCCATAAATTGTCCATTCAAAGTCCATTTAAATCATTCAAACCTCCCAAGCTTATTTGCTTGGTCCCCTTCTCGATCCTCGTTCGTTGTCTTTCCTGCGTCATCCACTAAGGGTAGAGATAGGGCGTTACATCAACGCGCCCAGTAGTGTTTCCGAATAGGGCTAACACAAGGTTAGTGCAAAACATGCAAATAATATAATAATACATGTGTGTCAAAATTCTATAAAAACACGCTATGTATGAAATGAACATGTAATGAGTCCCACCCATCACCATTCTACATAGCCTCCTCTTGACGGGAATCTCATCGTCAAGGTACCTCACAGTGGTCTTTCGGACGCCCTGAAGGAGTGTGGCCTCCGGATTCCTCTTGATGGGGTTCTCATCATCAAGGTACCCCACAGTGGTCTTTAGGACGCCCCGACGGAGTGTGGCCTCCGGTTACAACACCATCATCCCATGCCATGCATGAGATGTCTATGCAAGCATGCCAATTGTAAATATAACATCTCATTCAAATAACTTATTCAAATAAACATCAAACAACAAATAAGATATGTGGTTACAACAAGGTAGGAAACCTACACTAGATTACTTTGTTTGACCCTTCCTTTGAACCGTCTTCCGATCACGGCTTGTACACCATTCTAGAAATCCAAATACCTTATGTACATAGCAGCAAGTTAATCATTTGTCTACTTAATTTCCAGCAAAGCTTAATGTTCCATGAACCACTTAGTGGGGTTCGGCCAAAGCCATGGCCGAACCTCACCCATCAAAACTTTGGTCACCCCTTTTTTTATCTAGTCCATTTTGATTAACCCAAAACTCCCAAATGAACCTTAGTAGGGTTCGGCCATACATTGTGGCTGAACCTTACCACTTTAGTTTTAGCCCATTTATCCAATCATATGATCATTTTATTTTTGATCATTTCACCCATAATTACGATTGTGCCATTGAGACTAACCTTTGCTTAAATTAGCTATCTTCCATCGCCTAACATAAGACCATCTTAGTGGGGTTCGGCCATACACATGGCCGAACCTCACCACTTAATTTGATCCTTTTTAAACCCTTCATATCTCCATATAAACTAACCACTATGTCCAACAATTACCATCAGTGGGGTTCGGCCATGTAGTATGGCCGAACCTCACCAAACTAGTTCTTTTTCTTCATCTTTCCATCATCTATGATGGCTGATTATACCCATACTAATTCCATAAACAAACATATATTATTCTTAAATCAAAGCATATAATTATTACCTAATGTCCATCATAAACTTAACCCAATTATTCAACAAAACAGTCCATGGGGTTAGGCCATACACATGGCCGCCCCAAGGTTTCCTTGATGTAAACCCTCCAATATTTGTCCATAGTTTTTGATCAGCACTTAGCTTAGTAACCACATGATTCAGCCATGTAATAACTGGTCAAAATCAGTGACCTTATCTCCCTTTAAAATCCTTTAAAAAAAACTTCATTACATGATATGAATTTCATCTCTCAAACACCATAAAAATCACCAAGTTTTCCCATTGGGTTTGGCCATCCAATGGGGCCGAACCCTATGGTTCATATTTTACCATTTTTAAACATCATAATCCTATATCTAAACCATTGATGGATCTGGCCATACAATGGCCAGATCTCATTCCCTTAACCAACTTTATTTAATAAAGGTTCAAAGTGCACTTACCACTACCGCGACTCCTTCGGTCTTTTGACTCCTTCCTTGACCCTTTATTTCCTTGACCTCTCCTTCTCTCTTACTGTTCTTTGGGCTGAGACTAACCTTGCTGCAACTTCCTTGGAATACTTCAGCCAGGTGATATGAATTTGAGATAGAAAATGAGAGAGAAAGAAAGAGAACTTTGGCCTTGGATGACTGTGCTAAACCTTGATGCCAAAACCCTTTGGCTGAACTAGTCTTGATGAAAGAGATCAGCCCAAGGACTGATTAAGCAACCAACTGCTGCTCTTGGTTTTGAAATGTAGAAAACGGCAAAGAGAGAGAGAGATAGAGAGTGAAATGGGCACTCTTTGTTTAATCAAAACCAGCCCAAAGTTAACCTTGTGTAACTCCCATTGCCTTAACCCAAAACCTTATGTTATTTGGGGGTTTCATCATGAGATGAAACTCCCCATGCTCCCAACGTCCCTTGCTGGTTGGACTTGTGTAACCCCCCTCCTTAACTTCTTCTCTCATTAACAAACCAAATGGGAGTTTCCTCATGAAACCTTTTCATGTTCCAACATGTGGTGTACCTTTTTGAATTTGAAAAGTCAAAACTTCTTTTGTAACTCTTCATAACAGCAACCCATTCATTCTCCATCCTTGGAGTTACCAGCATGAAATAACACTCCCAAATATTCCAACGTGCATCACCTTTGAATGTGGAATAATACCTCTCACCAAGTCTAACTCCCAAACGGCAACTCCAATTACTTTTTGACTTAAACGTTTTATGCTTGAAGTAAACCCCCATGCTGCCAACGTGGGATATTATTTGAATTTGAAACCCACAAACCTTTTATCTACTCACCTCACTCATTTAGATATTCCATCTAACCCATTTATTTAGCTCACCCAACTCAACTCGTTCATTTAATATAACTCAACTAATAAATTCAACTCAACTAAACCCATCATTTATTTCAACTCAACCAACTCAAATATTTAATGAAACTTAGACCAATTAAGCTTTGAGCTCACTCCATGATTAATCATGCCCATCTCGGCCCATCTCGGCCCATTGGGTCCATTTGGCCACTTTGACCCATTTAACGAAATTTGACCCAATTATGATTCTTGACCCGTTTAAGTACATCTTCTCCATTTATTTGTCTTGTAAAAAAAACTACCATCCTTTGGGTCTTGATTGAACCATTGAGCCATTTAAATTCAAATCAAATATATCACAATGGCAATTCCGTAAATATGAATAAATTCATGTAAATTGTTATCTTTGAAATTCCAGGGTTTTACACACCATGGCCGAACCTCACCCCTTTTTCTTTTGATCCACAAACCCATCTATATTTTTCCATGGTCTCCATTTAATAGTATGAATAATTTCCATAGAGCTCATCTTTCAAAAACCCTTAATCATTACCAACACACCTTCATAGTTCTTTAATTTCTTACATTCATCCAAAACATCTATTAAAATATAACCATGTTCTCCATTACATCATCCAGTAAAATTATTAACATCCTTTCCATGGTTTCCAATCAATAACCATATCTTTACTCATGGGGTTCGGCCATACTCCTTGGCCGAACCCTATGGTTCCTTATTTCATTAAACAAAACTCATAAGATCACTTACTGGTTCCACGACTCCTTCGGTTTTCCGTCGGTTGATCTTGTTCTTCCAATCCTTCTCCTTTCCTTCTTGATCTTTCCCATAGTTGAGAACACCTCTTGCTGGTTGCTCTCTCTTTCTCTTGTTGTAGCCTAGAATGAGACTTGAGAGAGAGGAGAACGAGATCGGCCTTAATGTGTAAGTGTTGCCATGCGCCCCTCCCTCTTTCTTTTATTGAAACCTTCCTTAATCCCAATTTAGAAGGTGCCTTGCACCCCTTTCTTTTATTGAAATGGCAATTGCCGTGTGGCCTTACTTGAGATAGCCATTGCCGAGTTTAAGCTTCCCACTTTGGGATAATCCTTTATTTAAGTTTTAGACACTTCCCTAATGTCATTTTTTTTACCAAACGATAGGACCCCTTTTTTAGACACTCCAACCCATGCGCATATCTTCTTTACAATGTCATACACGGCCATGCAACTTCTTTATTTAATCCTAAATATCTTATTAAGATATTCTAGCATATCTCATGGATATGAATCTCAATATTCGGCCATGCAATCTTTTATTTAATCTTCTCCATGCGCATATCCTTCCTCTGCTTCCATTCCATGCGCATATCATGGATTTATTATCTCATATACACGGCCATGATCATTAATCCAAATTCCCTTATTTATAGATATTAAATCACGACTTAAATTCAGCCCCAATTAATTTTTTTTGAAACCATTTCGACATCCGTTGGGTCTTAATTGGGCAAAGACCCAACACTTTACCCATATAAGATTCATATCTAATATTCACAAATTAAATGGATTATTTTCATACAAAATAATTAATTGAAAATCCGAGGTGTTACATGCATGGACCATGATTGGGCAAAAGAAAGGTGGTGGAGTCTAGCTCATGCAAGCCCAAGTCAAGATGGAAAGATGGATTTTCCATCTCATTCCTCTCACCTCACTCTCTCCCTCTCTCCCTCCCTCTCTTGGCCGACCCTCACACAAGGAGAAAGACAAGCAAAAAACTTAGAGAAAGGAGGAGATCCCAAGCTTGGCCGAACCAACCCTTGGTGATCTCATCTTGATCAAGCTCATATATTGGCCGAAGATCAAAGAGAAGAGGAAGAGGGAAGGCTAAGGATCAAAGAGGAGCAAAAGGAAACCGGAAGAGACGCGGGATTGGTAAGTACTCCTCAACAAGAGTTTATTTTTAAAATAGTTAAAAGGAAACCATGAAATCCCATTTTCTTGGATTAAATGGTGGCCAAGATATTATGGGCCAAGGATCTAAAATCTACCCTAGAAATGGGATGGGAAATGGACAAACCCTAATGGGTAAGATAGGCTATGATAATGAAATACGAAGGACACTAGGCATATATGGTTATGTATGCATGCATGGCAAAATGGATTAAAGATCATGGTTCGGCCTTTGCATGGCCGAACCCTAATTGTTTTGGGTACATGGAAAGGACCTCATGCATGTCAAGAATGAGGTATATGATCTAAGATCATGGTTTGGCCTTTGCATGGCCAAACCCTAGGCTTCTTGTATGAGAACCATCAAGTAACAAAGGAAATATGATTTCTGAAGAAATAATAAACCATAGGGTTCGGCCATGTTGTATGGCCGAACCCCATGGAAGGATATTAAGTATTTCTCCATGGGCTTAAAGGAAGAAAACTATGGAATGATTGGTTAATGGTTTTAGGATTTTGAATGGCTAAATGTTAGAAAACTTTAAAGGGGTCAAGTGAGGAAACCATGGAGAAATGTTAATGAGTATTATGGTCTCAAACCTTGCAAATGAAGATGAACCATGGACCATGGGTTCGGCCATGATGTATGCCGACCCCATGGAAAGATTTTGGTGGGCTTAGATGTCTTTTGAACCATGAAGAGGATGGGGAATATGTTAAGGACTCAAAATGTAGCTAATGTTGATAAAAAAATGATGATCTAAATGTATGATTGAAACCCCCTCACGAAGGGACCTTGCTGTGGATCTAAAATGTTGTAAAATATCTAAGAAAAATGAGGAAAATAACATCATGGGTTCGGCCATGGTGTATGGCCGAACCCCGTGGCCCATTTTACGAGTCATTTCATGGGTTAAGTATGGATCTATGCATGTTTAAAATGAATGAGTATTAAGTTAAGGAAATGGCTGATTTATAATGGGTTTTGTGTCATGATTAATGAGGCATTGATGGATCCATATTTATGGATCAGTTAGGGATATGGACATGCATAAATGAAAGGTGATTAACCATGGGAAAAAGGAGTGGCAAAAATGTAAATATGGCCAAAATGAAGAACCATGGGTTTGGCCAGGTCTATGGCCGAACCTCATGGGGGATGGTTGTGGAGTTAGGGACTTTTAATGATGACCTTATGTGTTGGATAAATGAACCAAAGGGTGGCTGATTTTAGACCCACATGACTAAATGGATCTAAGGATTTAAAAAGGGACCCAAAAACCTAGTTAGTGAGGTTCGGCCATGGTGTATGGCCAAACCCCACTACGGCATGTATAATGGACTTAGGCATGGTTGAAACATTGGGTTAATTTGTTGATGTGTAATACGGTAACGGGATCTTGCAAGCGATGCGCGATCGGTGACCGAATTCTTGGACGGAAACGCGAGGCATATTAGTTGGTCTTTGGTAGGATTCCTACCTCATTGAAAACCATGGAATATGTGTATATGATGTTTTTACTTGAATTATTTTGGTATCAAATGTTATGTCTTATTGATGGGATTTTGGATGCTATGGTGTTTATTATTATTAAATAGCATGTTGCACTTGCACCTCATGCATGGCATGGGAGGGATACTATGGAGTTGTGATACCTTGATAAGGTTTTTCCATCAAGAGGGATACTATGTGCTTGTGACACCTTGATGAGGCTTTTCCATCAAAAGGGATACTATGTGTTTGTGACACCTTGATGAAGTTTTTCCATCAAGAGGGATACTATGTGTTTGTGACACCTTGATGAGGCTTTTCCATAAAAAGGGATACTATGTGTTTGTGACACCTTGATGAGGCTTTTCCATCAAGAGGGATACTAAGTGTTTGTGATACCTTGATGAGGCTTTTCCATCAAGGGGGATACTATGTGTTTGTGATACCTTGATGAGGTTTTTCCATCAAGAGGGATACTATGTGTTTGTGACACCTTGATGAGGCTTTTCCATCAAGAGGGATACTAAGTGTTTGTGCTACCCTGATGAGGCTTTTCCATCAAGAGGGATACTATGTGTTTGTGATACCTTGATGAGACTTTTCCATCAAGAGGATACTATGTGATGGTGATATGGATGATGGGTAGGATTCATGGCATATGGCACCCATTGCATGGCATTGACTTCCATGGTTTTGATATTATTTATATCTATATGTTTGTTTATAGTAATCCATGTGTTGACCCTACTCGGAGTACCTACTGGGCGCGTTATTTAACTCCCTACTTCCACTTTAGGTGATGACACAGGAAATGAAAGAAGTGAAGTACATGACCGGAGCCAAGCGTAGGAGCTTGGAGGAGCGACCAAGTTTATTTACTTAAGTTTTATTTTGGAAATGTAATTTGAGTAACTTAGCTCGTTGGACTGTAATAATTTAGATTAATTACTATGGTTTGGACTTTATTTTGGACATTCTAATTTTGAGGTAATTCCTTGCTATCTAAAATTGGTAGGATAGACTCTATTATAATTCCGTAAGCTTACTTCCTACGTGTGAACCGTTCTCGTGGACTTAGTTCCACGCACACGTAGAGTTGGCTAGTTAAGGGCCGGGCTTTGAAAGCTCGGACTTAGCTCGCGTTGTGACGTCCCGCTCTCTTGTCACTCTTATTTCAAATATATATATATATATATATATATATATATATTCTGATTTTCGGCTAAGTGAGTGAAAAGGGGTGGGCGTTACAGTTGGTATCAGAGCGAAATCGGAAGAATGAATCTTTCGAAGTAAGATTAAGACGGTTTCATGTCTCACTGACAAATAAGAATCCCAACTGACGACTCTTCGGAGTCCGCTGCACGAGGGCCAGATTAATTTTACTTCGTTAGATTCAGACTGAAGCATTCAACCGGAGAACAACATTGAAGAAAAGGAATGATAGCAAGGGAAGGACAATCACTATAAGTTGGATTTATCAAACATCGCAAGATAGGGCTTACTTCCCAAAAATGAGAAACAACATTTGATACGTACAAAATTCTCCCAAAAAATGAGAAAACATCTAGATTTTTCCCCCAAATTGAGAAGCAGTGATGGATTTATCAAACATAGCAAAATAGGAAAATTTCCCTGATTTCCCCAATTGAACAAAACATTTGATACTTAGGAAGTTTTCCCAAAACTAAGGGTGATATTTGGCAATGCCCGAAACAAGAGATATTATGTGATACTTGGGAAGTTCCCCCCAAAAGGATAAGAGTGCTTATTTGGCAATTTCCCAAATTGAAAAGGAACACTTGATACTTAGGAAGGTTTTTTCCCCGAAAACAAGAAAACATCAGGATTTCCCCAAATTGAGAAATGGTACTTGAGACTTAGGAAAATTTCCCCAAAGACAAGAAATAGAAGGTGCTTATTTGGCAATTCACCAAAACAAGAGACATTATGTGATACTTGAGAAGTTTTCCCCAAAACTAAGGGTGCTTATTTGGCAATTCCCCCAAAAGAGAGACATTATGTGATACATAGAAAAACTTCCCAAAACAAAGAATACAAGCTGATGATTTGGCAATCTCCCCAAGTATGTGAACGTAGATGATGATGAGAAAGTAAGTCGATCAATGTGTCGATGATGACAATTGGTGGGTATATCGATCCCCCGATAGATACAGTGGTTCCATGGTAAAAGTGACAGTTCTATGGATAGATACTATCTTCACATGGATGAGGGTTTCCATGGTGATTTGGATTGATGCCGGACATTGGCATTATGGTAGACGTATTGGTAATGTGAGGGACAGTTTGGTCCCATAAGTTGACATATTGGTCTTATGATAGATATTTTGATTCACAGTCGACGTATTGGTCGTATGTTAGACCTGTTAGCCCTATGATAGACATATTAGTCCTCCGAAGGTATTAGTTATGACCATGAATGGATTATACCCATGGAGGGGTTCTATTCATGGATCTGATGAACAAAATCTTTTGTCCCTATTTGGACAAGTAATCGTTTTCATTAGCGATACCCTGATTTATTCCAACCATCGGGAGGAGCAAGCAGGACATCTAAGGATAGCCTTGGACACCTTAAAGAAAAATCAATGATTTGCCAAAGCGAGCAAGTGTGAGTTCTGGCTATTCGAGGTTAACTTCTTGGGGCATATTATATTAGCAGAAGGTATAGCCATGGACCCGGCTAAGGTGGCGGCAGTGAGGGAATGGAAAGCACCGACGAATGTAACCGAGATCCGCAGTTTTCTGGGATTGGCCGGTTACTATAGGAAGTTCATCATGGACTTCTCCAAGATTGCATCTCCACTTACCCGACTCACTCAGAAAGGAATCAAGTTTGAGTGGTCAGATATGTGCAACCGGAGATTTGAGGAGCTAAAGGAAAGGCTTACAACCGCTCCTATTCTGATTTTACCGGAAAGAGGCAAGGGCTATGAGGTGTTTTGTGATGCTTCAGGAGAGGGACTTGGGTGTTCTCTCACTCAATGCCAACACATAGTGGCTTATGGTTCAAGATAGTTGAAGATTCATGAACGCCACGATCCCACACATGATCTAGAACTAGCTGCAGTGGTCTTCGCTCTCAAAAGCTGGAAACACTATCTTTATGGCGAGAAGTTTGAGGTGTTTTCAGATCACAAAAGTCTGAAATATTTATTTGATCAGAAAGAACTCAACATGAGGCAGCGCAGGTGGATGGAATATTTGCAAGATTATGAGTTCGCGCTTCGGTATCATCCTGGCAGGGCGAACAAAGTGGCGGTGCCCTCAGCCACATGTCACATGCGACAGTGGCCAGCTTAATCAGGACGGAATGGGATATGTTGAACACCATCCGAGAGTTCAATTTGTATATTAAGAACCATGGGAATATGTATAATCTGATCATACGATCCAACATGGTCTCCAAGATTGGACAAGAACAATCGACAGATCCAGAAGTGGAGGAGATATGGGCTACGATGTCTATTGGTGAGGTTATACCGGAATGGGAATTACGACCGGGACAAGGTCTTGTATTCCGAGGTAGGACATATATGCCCAAGAGCTGCAGAAGAGAGTTGTTGATCGAGGCACACCAAACCAAACTCTTTATCCATCCGGGCAGCACCAAGATGTATAATGATCTAAAGAGGCACTACTGGTGGCATGGACTCAAGAGAGATGTGGCAGAGTTTGTTCCTCACTGCCTAACTTGTCAGCAGGTTAAGACAGAACATCAGAAGCCACCGGGTTTACTCAAACCCTTACCAGTGCCAGAGTGGAAATGGGAGCACATCTCCATAGATTTTGTAACAGGGTTGCCAAGGTCATCAAAGGGCAACGAGGCGATTTGGGTTGTGGTATACCGATTGACCAAGTCTGTGCACTTCCTTCCCATCAAGATGACAGATTCATCTGAGACCTTGGGTCGACGGTACATCCGGGATATCATCAGACTACATGGTATTCCCCGGACTATTGTGTCCGATAGAGATGGCCGATTCACCGGCAGAGTATGGCAGAGCATGCAGTAGGCCATGGGGACAGATCTATTGACTAGCACAACATTCCACCCACAAACTGATGGACAGTCGGAGAGGACGATACAGATATTGGAGGACATGTTGTGTAGCACCTCGGATTTTTAGATTATTATTTATATGAGAATTATTCTTTTAAATTGTGAATTTTAGAATTGGATCTTATATGGATAAGGAATTGGGCCATGACCCAATTAGGACCCAATTAAAATGTGGAATTGGTTGTATCAAAAATTAAATGAGATAGTGCATGGCCGAATTTTAATTATTAAATCCAAGTTTAGGCGCATAAGTGATATGCATATCTATGTGATATGCTAGAATATTTTGAGGAAATATTTAGGATTTTCATATCCAAGAGATTGTCTAAAATTAAATAAAGAAGATATCTTAGAATAAAAATAGATGTGCATGGCCGAATGATAGATATGAATATCTATATGTAATGCGCATAGAATGGGAAACCAAGGTCGGTAATGACCAAAAATAAATATGGCACATGGTATAATAGAATAGGATTAAGGAAGGATTTAATTAAGGAGAGCAAGAGAAGTCGGCCATGGCTAATTAAAGCAAGGGAGGTCGGCATTGCATCAAAGGCAATGACTAAAATTACACAAGGGATGCACGGCCCCAAGGGGGTAAGTCTATCTTAAGAACATTCTCAATTTGGATTAAGGAGAGTTTATATAAAGGAGAGATCAAGAGGGATACACGGTTTTGATATCCTTCATTGTTGAGTTTATTCCTCTCTCTCCCTCTCTCAAGTCCTCTCTCACACGGCAAGAGCAAGGAGAAGAAGAAAGGGCAGCAACAAGAAGGAGTTCTTGTTTGGAGAAGAATTAAGAAGAAAGGAGAAAGATTAGAAGAGCAAGGAATTGAAAAGAGGTTAGTATCTTAATGCAATAGTTTTAATTTGAGACAAAAAGAACCATCGAGTTCGGCCGTGGTGTTTGGCCGAACCCCATGGAGGAAGATTGGAGATGATTTAATGGTTTAAATGGAGAGAAAGAAACATAGGGTTCGGCCATAGTGCATGTCCGAACCCCATGGAAAAACTTGATTTAATTATTGGGTTTTAATATTGAAAACCATGGAGAGTTTTGATTTATTCATTGGGTTTATGTTCTTAGATTTTAAATCATAGAAACCGTTGATGGTTGTCTGTTTTAGATTCAAGAAATCAATAAAAGAATATGGAATATGGGTCGGCCATGACATGGCCGAACCATGATGGTTTTATGGCTAAATTAGAAAGCACTTCAATTTTGAAAAGGAATCTTCTAATCTTAGAAAGTTTCCAATTTTGGAAAGAAGTTGCTAATTATGGAAACCCTCAATTTATAGAAGGGTGGAACTTAATTATGGAAACCTTCCAATTATGGAAAGGTGGAGATTATCTTGGAAACATCTAATTATGGGAAGTAATATTAATGGAAAAATTGGACATCATGGGTTCGACCATGTGCATGGCCGAACCCCATGAATTAAATCTATGGTTAATGATTTTGATAGAGGGTTCATAATTTGGAAAGGGTGGTTATGTTTGATCATCGGATTGAAAGGATGGAAAAGAAGGGTGAGGTTCGGCCATGGTGTGTGGCCGAACCCCACCAATTGCATTATGACTTTAAATGATTAAAAATGAAAGATTAGCCATGAATGGCATTATTGTAAATTTATGAAAATGTTGGACATAAGGTTCGGCCATGATGCATGACCAAACCCCATGAAGTAATTCTATAGGTTAGGTTCATGTGTTAAGGAATAAAGGGAAGGAGACAAACATATGTTTTGAATTATTTATGAAGGCAGTGGCCAAATGGTAATTACATGCCAAAGTGGAGGATCATGGGCTCGGCCATGGTGTATGGCCGAACCCCATGAGTTGTGTTTTTTATGGACTTGTTTGGTTATGGAAATCTATAGGGTCTAATTATGGTAAATTTAGATGAATGAGGGAACAATGGCATTTTCGTAATTAGGTGTGAAAAGTGGTAAGCCATGGGTTCGGCCATGGTGTATGGCCAAACCCCATGGGGTTTTTGTTTATGGATTTGAAATTTTGAAAATCAAGTGGGACTTGGTTTTGATTTACGTTAAATTATAAGGTAACGGGGATCTCGCTAGCGGTACGCGATCAGTAAGCGAATCTTGGACGGAAACGCAAGGACACGTAACGGTCTTTGGTAGGATTCCACCTCTTTGAAACCATGGATTTATGTACTTTGTTTTTCCTTATGATTGATTAAAATATGTTTCAAAGGATATGCTTTATTGTTGAATTTCAAATGCTATGTTTAATATGTTTAAAATAGCATGGATTGTTTATGTTTCAAAAGGTGATTTTCAATGCTATGTTTATGTTATAAATAGCATGTATTTCATTGGCATCTCATGCATGGCATGGGGGTGGAGGATTTATAATCGGAGGGGTCACATCCGTCAGGGTGTTCGAAAAACCTATATGCATTACCTTGATGTGATTTCCATCAAGAAGAATTCGGAGGGTCCACACTCCGCCGAGGCGTCTGAAAGACCTATGTGGTGGGCACATTTATGTACATGTGATGGGTGGGACTCATTGCATATTTGTCATCATTGCATGGCATGGATTTTATATGGTTTTGATATCACTATATTATTAGATATGTTTTGTACTAACCATGTGTTAGCCGTAACTGGAATATCTACTGGGTGCATTGTTCTAACGTCCTACTTCTACCCTAGTTGATGATACAGGTATTCAGGGGAACGATGAACGTAAGACGGACCAGGCATAGGAGCTTGGAAGATTTATTTTACATGTTTTGAATAAAGTTACTTATGGACTTGTAATTGAGTAACTAGTTTCGAATTGTAATAACTTAGATGGTCTGATGTTTAGTTTGATGATTATGATGTTTAAATATTGATTAAGGACTTGACGTACTTTGTTATTTGATTGGAATAGAACTTGGTTCTATTATGATTCCGCATTTTGATGTTATGATTCCGCAGGTTATGATTTTTATTCCGCATCTTGTATTGCTATGTGTGAACCATTTTATTGGACTGAATCCATACACACATAGGGTTGGCCAGTTAAGGGTCGGACTTTGGAAGTTAGGACTTAACTCGTGTCGTAACGTCCCGCGCTATATCACTCTACTCTGTTATAAAAAAAATATATACTTTAAATTTATGGGAAAAAGCGAGTGCAAAAGGGCGGGGCGTTACATGTTGAGAGCATGTATGCTAGACTTCAAGGGTGGATGGGAGGATCACTTGCCACTGCTGGAGTTCTCGTACAACAACAGTTATCAGGCAAGCCTCCAAATGGCTCCATTTGAGGCCTTGTATGGTAGGCCATGTAGATCACCAGTGTGCTGGACAGAGGCTAGTGAACCTACACTGATTGGACCCGAGTTGGTTGCGGAGACCACGGCGCAGATTAAGTTTATATGACAACACCTACTTACTGCGCAGAGTCGTCAGAAGAGTTATACTGACAAGATGAGAAGGTTCCTTGAGTTTGAGGTGGGAGACTTAGTGTTCTTAAAAGTCTCACCACAGAAGGGACACTTGAGGTTTGGGAAGAAAGGGAAACTATCGCCTATGTTTGTGGAGCCATTTCCAATCCTCACAAGGGTGGGGGAGGTAGCTTATCAGTTGGTGTTTCCTCCACAATTATCATTTTTGCATGATGTGTTCCATGTGTCCATGTTGAGGAAGTACAACCCCGATCCTTCACATGTGTTGAACGTGCAAGACGTTGATGTGTAAAGCGACGTGACGTATGTGGAGAAGCAGGTCAGAGTGATCGGGAGAGAACAAAGAGTGATACGGAACTACACCATTCAGTTCGTGAAGGTGGTATGGGATCGACATGGCAATGAGGAAACCAACTGAGAACTTTTATCGGAAATGAGAGCCGCTCATCCGGAGCTTTTTGTATAAGATTGTTTGGAACCCTACTTCGCTCGAATTTTCGTGACGAAAATTTCAAAAGAGGGTTATATTGTAATAGCCCGGATTTTTTAAATCAATAATTACATTGGCTATTATTTATTTTAATTGTTGAAATTAAGAATTTTGATGGAATGGATGGTTGATGGATCAAAATTGGGGCAATGGCCCAAGTAGGGTCCAATGGACCAAGGATTGGATTAATTTCATTTAAATGGGTCAATGATGGTTAATTGGGTCAAGGATGGTCAATTGGGTCAAATACCCATTTGGGACCCAATGGGTCAAGATGGTTTGAGCATTAGGGTAAATGGGTAGGAGGTAAATTTAATTGGGCCATGGGCCCAATGGTGATCAAGGTAAATGGAATGGAATGAAGTGATTAAAATCACCTAAGTTAAATTGGAATGAATCAAGGTGGCATAATCAAGTGGGACCCAACTCCACCTCATCAAGTGAGGTCGCGGGTGGGCCAACGCATTGGTGGGTCCGGCCACCATGGTTGACTTGGTCAACCATGGGTGGATTCATGGAGAAATTAAAGAGAAATAAATGGAATTAAATTATGTAATTAAATGACCTAAGTTAAATATCAAATTAAATAAATGAGTTGCATTACATGGAGTGAGTTCAATGGGGGTGAGTCACCTAGGAAATGGGTGGTTTCATCTCATGGAAACCACCTAACCATCAAGACAAAACCCACCCAAAACCGTTGGCATGGGTGGAGTGCCCTGTGGAGGGCATGCTTCCCCCTTGGCTAGACCAAAAGCCTAGGTAGAGAGCATGCATTGGCCAAAAATGAGGTGGTGGTGCCACCTCATCCAAGCCCACCCAAAACCGTTGGCCATGGAGGGGTTGAGAGTGCCACGTGGAGGGCATGCACCCTCCATGGCTAGACAAGGCCCTTAAGTTGGGCGCATGCTAAGGCATGCATTGGCCCAAAGGGAGGTGGTGGTTCCACTTCATCCCAACTACCACCACTAAGGGACAAGAGGCCTCAGATAACCCTAATTGTTATGGATACATGGAAAGGACCTCATGCATGTCAAGAATAAGGTATATGATCTAAGATCATGGTTTGGCCTTTGCATGGCCAAACCCTAGGGTTTTTTGTATGAGAACCATCAAGGAACAAAGGAAATATGATTTTAGAAGAAATAATAAACCATAGGGTTCGGCCATGTTGTATGGCCGTACCCCATGGAAGGATATTAAGTATTTCTCCATGTGTTTAAAAGATGAAAACCATGGAATGATTGATTAATGGTTTTAGGGTTTTGAATGGCTAAATGTTAGAAAATTTTAAAGGGGTCAAGTGAGGAAACCATGGAGAAATGTTAATGAGTATTTATGGTCTCAAACCTTACAAATGTAGATGAACCATGGACCATGGGTTCGGCCATGTTGTATGACCGAACCCCATGGAAAGATTTTGGTGGACTTAGATGTCTTTTGAACCATGAAGAGGATGGGGAATATGTTAATGGACTCAAAATGTAGTTAATGTTGATAAAAAAATGATGATCTAAATGTATGATTGAAACCCCCTCACGAAGGGACCTTGCTGTGGATCTAAAATGTTGTAAAAGATCCAAGAAAAATAAGGAAAATAACATCATGGGTTCGGCCATGGTGTATGGCCGAACCCCATGACCCATTTTATGAGTCATTTCATGGGTTAAGTATGGATCTATGCATGTTTAAAATGAATGAGTATTAAGTTAAGGAAATGACTAATTTATAATGAGTTTTGTGTCATGATTAATGAGTAATTGATGGATCCATGTTTATGGATCATTTAGGGATATGGACATGCATAAATGAAAGGTGATTAGCCATGGGAAGAAGGAGTGGCAAAAATGTAAATATGGCCAAAATGAAGAACCATGGATTCGGCCATGGTGAACCTCATGGGGGATGGTTGTGGACTTAGGGACTTTTAATGATGACCTTATGTGTTGAGTAAATGAACTAAAGGGTGGCTGATTTTAGACCCACATGACTAAATGGATCTAAGTATTTAAAAAGGGACCCAAAAACCTAGTTAGTGAGGTTCGGCCATGGTGTATGGCCAAACCCCACTAAGCCATGTATAATGGACTTAAGCATGGTTGAAACATTGGGTTAATTTGTTGATGCGTAATACGGTAACGGGATCTTGCAAGCGGTGCGCGATCGGTGACCGAATTCTTGGACGGAAACGCGAGGCATATTAGTTGGTCTTTGGTAGGATTCCTACCTCATTGAAAATCATGGAATATGTGTATATGATGTTTTTACTTGAATTATTTTGGTATCAAATGTTATGTCTTATTGATGGGATTTTGGATGCTATGGTGTTTATTATTATTAAATAGCATGTTGCACTTGCACCTCATGCATGGCATGGGAAGGATACTATGGAGTTGTGATACCTTGATAAGGTTTTTCCATCAAGAGGGATACTATGTGCTTGTGACACCTTGATGAGGCTTTTCCATCAAAAGGGATACTATGTGTTTGTGACACCTTGATGAGGTTTTTCCATCAAGAGGGATACTATGTGTTTGTGACACCTTGATGAGGCTTTTCTATAAAAAGGGATACTATGTGTTTGTGACACCTTGATGAGCTTTTCCATCAAGAGGATACTAAGTGTTTGTGATACCTTGATGAGGTTTTTCCATCAAGGGGGATACTATGTGTTTGTGATACCTTGATGAGGTTTTTCCATCAAGAGGGATACTATGTGTTTGTGACACCTTGATGAGGCTTTTCCATCAAGAGGGATACTAAGTGTTTGTGCTACCTTGATGAGGCTTGTCCATCAAGAGGGATACTATGTGTTTGTGATACCTTGATGAGGCTTTTCCATCAAGAGGATACTATGTGATGGTGATATGGATGATGGGTAGGATTCATGGCATATGGCACCCATTGCATGGCATTGACTTCCATGGTTTTGATATTATTTATATCTATGTGTTTGTTTATAGTAATCCATGTGTTGACCCTACTCGGAGTACCTACTGGGCGCGTTATTTAACTCCCTACTTCCACTTTAGGTGATGACGCAGGAAATGAAGGAAGTGAAGTACGTGACCGGAGCCAAGCGTAGGAGCTTGGAGGAGCGACCAAGTTTATTTACTTAAGTTTTATTTTGGAAATGTAATTTGAGTAACTTAGCTCGTTGGACTGTAATAATTTAGATTACTTACTATGGTTTGGACTTTATTTTGGACATTCTAATTTTGAGGTAATTATTAATTAAGTGATGTAATTCCTTGCTATCTAAAATTGGTAGGATAGACTCTATTATAATTCCGTAAGCTTACTTCCTACGTGTGAATCGTTCTCGTGGACTTAGTTCCACGCACACGTAGAGTTGGCTAGTTAAGGGCCGGGCTTTGAAAGCTCGGACTTAGCTCGCGTTGTGACGTCCCATTCTTTTGTCACTCTTTATTTCAAAAAAAAAGTTTATATACTCTGATTTTCTGGTAAGCGAGTGAAAAGGGGCGGGCGTTACAACGGGGGATACAATGGTGAGTGATGTGGACAGTTTTTGTATTAAAGTTCCAGTTGCAGATATGAATGCAGCAGATATGAAAGAGTGGGATGCTCCAGAATCAAATAAAGCAAAGTCATAGGAACTACTGACTACCGCCATACCTTGAATCACAGAATGATCCTCTGCTGCTGGAGGAGCTAAGGTAAATAACCGTCCAGATCCTGTAGGCACCCGTCCCGCCTGGTTAAATCTCCTGCCTCCTCGTTAGTTAGCTGGTCTAGCTGGTGGGCGAGATGAACCTCTGGAATAACTGGGTTTGTTGAGTTGTGGGCATTCCCTCTTAAAATGGCCCTGCAGATCACAATGGAAGCAGTTGTTCAACCCTCTGGGAGCCTGAGTGACTGATGCAGATGGGGAGGGATGATTGGGATGAAAGCCCCCTGTTGACCCAGTGGATGGTGAGGGTCTGCTAAAGTTCTGTCGGAACCTCTTGTTTGGCTGAAATGTACCCCTCCCACTCTGAGCTCGGCGATCGTCAAAACGTACCAACTTAGCCATCTCTTGCTCTGCTATAGTGGCCCTGCTGACCACCTTTGCCAATGTGGCTGCCTTAAATATGGTTACCTTGGCCCTAATGCTTGGCCGAAGCCCCGCTCAAACTTGCGTGCCCTTCGATACTCTGTATCCACCATATAAAATGCATATAAAGACAAACTAAGAAACTCCTGGTGGTACTCTGCCACCGTCATGGTACCTTGTACCAAAGATAGAAACGCTTGAGTCTGACGCTCCTTCTCCTCCTCAAGAAAATAATGGTCCAAGAAGGTAGCTGAGAACTGATCCCAAGTCATTGCAGTCCTCTCTCCTTCCGGAAGAAGTCTTCGCTGCTTCTCTATCACCTCCCACCATTTACCGGCATCATCGATCAGTTGTGATGTGGCCAGTAAAATCTTGTCAGCATGACTCGCAATCTTGAGTAAGGTCAGGTTCTGGGTGATCTTCTTCAGCCAATTTTCTGTTCCAATAGCCTGTTCTCTCCCTTTGAAGTAAGAAGGCCACTGTTGTTGGAAGTCCCTACCATGCTCCTATCATTGGTCTCGTTCGTGGTTCCATTCCCGTTCAAGTGTTGTTGGAGCACTGAAGTGACCACCGCTTGGACCATGTTTTGTAGTTCAGGAGGCACCACCGGTATATTCACGCTGCTTTGTTCCTCCTCCTCTTGGTGGGATGGTTGTTCTTCCTCTTCGTGTTGAGATTGTCGTTCCTCTTCATTTCGAGGTTGTACTACCTCATCTTCAGCCACATTTGGGTTTTGTCAGGTCCTTCTCTTTGGAGCCATTTTCCCCTAAGCCATTGAAAAATGTCATGACTTAGTTTTCATTGTAATGTTTGTATTTTCCTACTTTTGGGGAAATTTCCAAATAAGCACTCTTGATTTGGGGAAATAGATCATATTTTGCTATGTTGGATAAATCCGATTATTTTGACTGTACTTCCTTTGCTATCATCCATTGAGTATAACGAAGTAAATTAATGCACGAGGGAGGGATTAATTTACTCCGAAAGATTCAATCTTTCTGGTTCACTCTGATACAAACTGTAACGTCCTGCCCTTTTTCACTCTCTTAGCTTTCCAAAAATCAGAGTCTATTTTTTTTTTTATAAACAAAGAGTGATAGAGAGCGGGACGTTACGACGAGAGCTAAGTCCAAACTTTTGAAGTCCGACTCTTAACTGGCCAACCCTATGTGTGCATGGACTAAGTCCATGGAAACGGTTCACACATAATAGTATAATCATGCGGAATAAAATTATCATTGCGGAATTATAATAGAACCTAGTTCTACCCTATTTCAGATAGCAAAGTACGTCAAGTCTTTATCAATAATAAACATAACATATTATCCAACTAAACATCCAAGCAAATCATCTAAATTATTACATGTCCGAAGTCTAGTTACTCAAATACAAGTCCATAAGTAACTTAATCAAAATATAAATTAAAAGCATCCAAGCTCCTATGCTTGGCCCGTTTCGCTTTCATCGTTTCCCTTGTTTCCTGTATCATCCACTAGGGTAGAAATAGGGCGTTAGAACAACGCGCACAGTAGGTATTCCAATTAGGGCTAACACATGGTTAGTACAAAACATATATAATAATATCATAATGTCAAAAGCCATATAAACCATGCCATGTCATGATGTCGAATGCAATGAGTCCCACCCATCACAAGTACATAAAAGTATCCCCACATAGGTCTTTCGGACACCCCGATGGAGTGTGGTCCCTCCGGTTTCTTCTTGATGGAAAAACACATCAAGGTATTCCACATAGGTTTTTCAGACGCCCCGACGGAGTGTGGCCCCTCCTGTTACATATCCTTCACCCCATGCCATGCATGAGATGCCAATGAAACACATGCTATTTTATATAATAAACATAGCATGAAAACTCACATTTTGAAACACATCTTTTACATCATGAAATTCATCAAAAATAAGATAAGAAACATTGTACATAAATCCATGGTTTCAAAGAGGTGGAATCCTACCAAAGACCACTACGTGTCTTTGCACTTTCGTCCGGTAACCGCTCACGATCGTACACACCTTGTGAGGTTTCGTTACCTTATAATACATCAACCAATTAAAACCATGTTCCATTTGATTCCCTGTTATGTTTAAGTCCATAAACCATTCCTCATGGGGTTCGGCCATACACCATGGCCGAACCCATGATCTTTCATTTTTACTTATATTTACAACAATGCCATTATACATATCCATAGTCATTTACCTTGCTTATTTTCATAAGGCTTATGTTCCAAAATAATCCATACAAATAGTTCATGGGGTTCTGCCATACACCATGGCCGAACCCTATGTCCATTATTTTCACCTATTTACATTTCTACCATTGTTCTATCTATGACTTTCCATTTTATTCTTTAAAATATGGTAATAATAACCTAAGTCCATAAAAGACCTCATGGGGTTCGGCCATACATCATGGCCGAACCCATGATCCTCCATTTTAGCATGTATTTACAACTTTGCCATTCCTGGCTAACATTCCATAACTAATCCTTTCATTCATTAACAAATGCCTACGTCCATGTTTTGATCCACAAACCAATCTCATGGGGTTCGACCATACGTCATGGCCGAACCCATGATCTTTCAGCTCCTTAATTTTAGACATTTCATACATGGATCCATAACCATAGAACCATAAACAAAACCCATACGTCATGGCCGAACCCATGATCTTTCAGCTCCTTAATTTTAGACATTTCATACATGGATCCATAACCATAGAACCATAAACAAAACCCTCCATAAACGATCTATGGAATTGATTCATAGGGTTCGGCCAAACACCATGGTGAACCCTTTGATGTCTAACTTTTCAATTTTATCAATTCCCATTCTTGAATCCATGATTCAAGGTTCCTTCCTTTTTGATCCAAAAGTCCATAATTAAAAACTTTCTAATTTAATAACCATCCTCCATTTAATCAGTTAAAATCCATTAATCAATACCAATACACCTCCCTGGTGTTTGGCCATACACCATGGCCGAACCCTATGGTTCATAATGTTCTCTTTTAAATTATTAATCCTTGATCTTCCATGATCTAAATACATGTAACCAAATCTATATTTCTCCATGTAAACCTTTTAAAAATATGAATAATCTTCCATGGAGTTCAACCTTCAAAAACCCATAATCAATACCATGTCTTTCCATGGGGTTTGGCCATGCACCGTGGCCGAACCCTGTGGTCCATCCTTTCCATTAAAATCTCAACATTCATCCCTCAATTTTCTTCCATGGGGTTCGGCCATACACCATGATTGAGCCCTATGGTTCTTTTCTTTAAACAAAAAAAAGCCATCAAAATACTAACCTGTTCCGCGACTCCTCCGGTTTTCCTTCGCTTGCTCTTGCTCTTCCAATCCTTCTCCTTCTTGATCTTTCCCACTTGCTGGCTGCCTTCTCTTCCTTTGAATAATGCCGAGAATGAGACTTGAGAGGGAAAGAAAGTTCGGCCTTGGTGTGTGTGTATTGCCGTGCGCCCTTTCCCTCTTTCTTTAATAAAACCTCCCCTTGGTCCCAACTTAGAAGGTGTTGAGATAGCAATTCCCTTATGCTGTGCGCCCCTCTTGTTGCCTTAATTAGAAGTTGCCGACCTTCCAATCTAGCCCTTACCTTGTACCATTTTTAATCTAGGGAAGACCCCTTTTTAAATGATCTTATGCGCAGCACATGGATATGCATATCTTTCATGCGACCAAGCCATCTATATTTATCTCTAGACATCTTCTTTATTTAGTGATCCCCTAGTATCACTCTTAATCAAGGGAAAGGACCCTTTTTAGAGATATTCTAACACATCATGCGCATATCTCATAGATGTACAAATCTTTCATACACGGCCAAAACAATCTTTCAATTTTCCTTTTATGTGCATAATAATAAATTACAGACATAATGCATTACTAATTTAATGCGGCCCCATTTAATTTTATAAAAACCATTTCCATAATCCGTTGGGTCTTAGTTGGGCAATGACCCAACATTTTACCCATATAAGGTCCATATCTAATAATTCACAAATTAAATGGGTAATTTTCAAATATAATAATAACTTGAAAATCTGGGGTGTTACACATCCGACACAGCATGTCATCCTGAGGAGTACCGGTATTGTTCGTAAAGAAGAAAGATGGTACTCTTCGGATGTGTGTGGATTACAGGAAGTTGAACCAGCTAACTGTCAGGAACAAGTACCCTCTTCCTAGAATTGATGATTTATTCAATCAACTCAGAGGCTCCAACCATTTCTGCAAGATTGATCTTATGGCAGGCTACCATTAAATCCGTTTCAGGGATGATGACATTAAAAAGACATCTTTCAGAGCTCGGTATGGACTGTACGAATATGTGGTCATGCCTTTTGGACTCACAAATGCACCAGCCGTGTTCATGGATCTGATGAACAGAATATTCTGTCCTTATCTGGATAAGTTCGTAATTGTCTTCGTTGACGATATTCTTGTTAATTCCACCAGTCGAGAGGAGCATGTTGAACATCCGAGGATAGTCCTGGACACACTGAAGAAGAATTAGTTATATGCCAAAGCGAGTAAGTGCGAGTTCTGGCTATCCAAGGTCAACTTCTTGGGACACGTCATATCAGCAGGAGGAATAGTTGTGGACCCAGCTAAAGTGGCAGCGGTTAGAGACTGGAAAGCTCCGAAGAATGTGACAGAAATTTGTAACTTTCTGGGACTGGCTGGCTACTATCGGAAATTTATTATGGATTTCTCCAAGATTGCGGCTCCACTCACCTGACTAACTCAGAAAGGAGTCAAATTTGAATGGTCTGACTTGTGCAATCGAAGGTTTGAGGATCTAAAACAGAAGCTTACCACCGCTCCCATTCTAATTTTGTCGGAGAGAGGCAAGGGATATGAAGTATACTGTGATGCTTTAGGAGAAGGACTTGGGTGCTCTCTCACTCAAAGTCATCATGTGGTGGCATACGGTTTGAGGCAACTGAAAATCCATGAACGTAACTATCCCACTCATGATCTGGAACTAGATGCAGTGGTCTTCACTCTCAAAAGCTGGAGACACTATTTATATGGTGAGAAATTTGAGGTGTTTTCAGACTATAAGAGCTTAAAATATCTGTTCGATCAAAAGGAGCTCAATTTGAGACAACGCAGATGGATGGAGTACCTGCAAGACTATGAATTTGCACTGCGATATCACCCTGGAAAGGCAAACAAAGTGGCAAATGCCCTCAGTCACATTTCACATGCAACAGTGGTCAGTTTGATTATGAAAGAATGGGAAATGCTGACGACCATCCGAGGGTTCAATTTGCACATCAAAAATCGTGGGAGCATGTATAATATAATGGTACAATCCAATATGGTTTCCAAGATTGAACAAGAGCAGCGGACAGATCTTGAAGTGGCAGAAATATGGACCAAGATGTTGATTGGAGAGGTCATACCAGAATGGGAATTACGACCTGGAAAAGGTCTTTTATTCCGAGGCAGGACATATGTACCTCAAGGCTGCAGGATAGAGTTGTTGACAGAAACTCATCAATCAAAACTCTCTATCCATCCGGGTAGCACCAAAATGTACCATGATTTGAAAAGACATTATTGGTGGCATGGACTTAAAAATGTAACGCCCCGCCTTCTTTCACTAGCCGAAAATCAAAGTCCAATTTATTTATTTTTTGAAATAAAAGAGTCAGAGAGAGCGGGACGTCATGGCGCGAGCTAAGTCTGAGCTTCCAAAGCCCAACCCTTAGCTGGCCAACCATACGTGTGCGTGGACTAAGTCCACTAAAACGGTTCACACGTACCAAGGCTAAACATGCGGAATTATAATAGAGTTCTATCCTATCCAATTTTAACTAGCAAGGAAGTCCATCACTTAATAATAATCATTTTAACTTAAAATGTCCAAAATTAAAATCCAAACCATAGCAAATAGTCTAAGTTATTACAGTCCCAACAAGCTAATTACTCAAATTACATGTCTAAAATAAAAACTTAAATAAATTAGATCCAGCTCATCCAAGCTCCTAAGCTTGGCTCCGATCGCATCCTTCGCTCCGTCCATTTCCTATATCATCATCTAAGGTAAAGGTAGGGCGTTAGACAACGCGCCCAGTAGGTATTCCGAGTAGGTCAACACATGGATTATTATAAACAAAATTACATAGATATAAATAATATCAAAATCATGCAAGTCAATGCCATGCCATGAATCCCACCCATCAATCATATCACAATCACATAGTATCCTCTTGATGTTCAAGCCACATCAAGGTATTGTCATGACTCCCCACGAATGCCTTATCGGTCCCACCGAACGGAGCGTGGATTCCGGTTACATTTCAAACACACTATATCTCTCCCCACGAATGCCTTATCGGTCCCACCGAATGAAGCGTGGACTCCGGTTACAATTCAATCATACATCCATTGGAATCGGTGTGGATTCCTCCCCACGGTTGTTATCGACAATCCAAATGGAGCATGGACTCCCCTCATTTGATCCCTCCCATGCCAAGCATGAGATGTAAGTGCAAACATGCGGTATAATAATAAACATCATAGCATTAAAATCCCATAGTTGAAACATAGTACTTTGATACCAAAATTAACATAGAAGTAAAAACATCACATATACATATTCCATGGTTTTCAATAAGGTAGGAATCAATGACCAAATATCGTGTCCTTGCGTTTTCGTCCAAAAACCGCTCACCAGTCGCACCCCCTGTTATGGAATCTTTTTACCTTAAATAAATTCCATAAAATAATCAAATTAATTATTCCAATTGATTTAAACCATTCTCTTCATCCTTCCAATTTAACTTAACCATTTGGAAAATCATATAAATATTTCATTTTGAAAATCAGCCAGTTACCCGCTGTCCACTACCCACTGTCCACTAAAACTCACTAGTGGGGTTCGGCCATACAACATGGTTGAACCTCATTCTTTGGTTTTGATCCCCTTTTTAACCCTTGTTTTATTTTAAACAAAGTGGGTCCAACATAATGCCTTCTTTGATTTTTTAATCTAATCATACCTAGATCCACAAAGGTCCATGAAATATCATCCATGGGGTTAATCATACAGCCATGTCCATGAAAGTCCTTCATGGGGTTCGGCCATACAACATGGTCGAACCCATGGTGGTTCCTTATTTTTATCATTTCCCATCTTAGCCACTATTCATTTCATAGTTAATCACTTAACTTATTTACACATAACTTAGGTCCATAAATGATTCATTAACATAAACATAGATCCATAATAAATCCCTCCATTTCTTAGCTTGATCATTCAATCTCTTAAACATGCATAGATCTACAAAATGATCCATCAAAATGGTTCATGGCCGAACCCATGGTTCCATGTTTCCATCTTCTCATGGTCTAAACGCATTTAAATCCATCAATATTTCTCCATGGGGTTCGGCCATACATCATTGGCGAACCCATGGTCCATTGGTTTCCATCATTTCCTACTTTATAGCCCATGGTTTAATTATTTAAAAACAACTCTAGATCCATACTTATTTTCCCATCATTTTCATTATTTAGAACCCATTTAAAATCACCAATATTCTTCCATGGGTTTTGGCCATACAACATGGCCGAACCCTATGGTTCATCATTTCCTCTTAAATTTACATATCCATGATTAGATCATTTGATGGGGTTCGGCCATTCATCATGGCCGAACCTCATCCTGTAACACCCCAGATTTTCAAGTTATAAATATTTACGAAAATTACCCATTAAATTTATGAATTATTAAATATGGATATTAGATGGGTAAAGTGTTGGGTCTTTGCCCAATTAAGACCTAATTGTTGTGGTAATGGTTTCATTTTAAATTAAATGGGGCTGAATTAAATTAGTAATGCAATTTATGTAATTAAAGGATTTGGATTAATTGCATGCGCATGAAAAGTATTGATGGAAAGATTTTAAGATTACATTGGCCGTGTATGAAGGATTTGCACATGTTTGGGATATGCACATGATGTATTAGAATATTTTAAAAATGAGTATTTTCCTTGGGTTAAGAGTGATACTAGGGATTTGATAAATGGAAGGGGCGCATGTCATATTGCTAAATATAAAAGATATCTAAGATTAAAAAAATAGCACTAAGGCAATTGCTAAGAAAGAAGGGGCGCACACCATCTTCTAAGTTGGGATCAATTGGAAATAATAAAGGAAAGGCAAGGAGGGGCACATGGCACCTTCTAAGTTGGGATCAATTGGAATTTCTATAAAACAAGGGTAGTGCACATAGCAATGGATATTTTAGCAAGGGATACACGGCATTAAGAATGGCTAATTTAGAGAGTCATAGCACTTTCTAAATCAAAGAGAACAAGGGGCGCATGGCACCTTCTAATTGTAGATAGGACTGTTTGGAAGGTTGATACAAGAGAGGCAACTACTAATTGGAAGGAGATTAATTAAGGCAATGTCTAAAAGGAAGCAAGGGCGCATGGCTTACATAAATATTACATAAGAGGCGCACAACATTCATAAGTTAAGAAAAGAAAGGGCAGCCGAGCAAAGCAAAGGAGAATTGGCAATTCTTATCTTATTAAGATAAGATCGTGTGGAATTTTTATAGAAGAGGGGCAGCAAAACAACAAGGGCACACGACATTAAACAAGAGGAAGAGAAATAGCCAGCAAGAGAGAAAGATCAAGAAGGAAAAAGGATTGGAAGAGCAATAACAACTGAGGGAAAACAGGAGGAGTCGCGGAACCGGTAAGTGATTTTACAATTTTTGTTTAAAAAGAAAGAACCATAGCGTTTTCCATAGGACTTGTTAATGGGCCAATTGTAACATCCCAATTTCTCAATGAAGTGGATAATTATAAAAATGCCCCTGGATTGTTAAATTAATTATGTTGTGATGTCAAATAAGGAAATGGTGGGGCCCATTGTTCAAATTAAGATCATATGAGCACATTATAAATGTCAAGTTTGATTGGATGGGTAATGTACATCAATTGGGTCGAAAATGGCTAAATGGGTCAAAGGGCCCAATTTGGACCCAATGGGTCATAATGGATGATTTGATCATTGTGAACGCTCAAATTAAATGGGGTTAAGCTGAATTGATTGGAAATCAAGTATAGCAAAACTGGGTAGGCTTGATACATAAGTGAAAACCATTTAAAAGTGGCAAAATCAGCCCATTAATGGGTCATGTTGTCAAAACGGGTCAAAGGGCTGATTGGGGACCCAATGGGTCGGGTTGACTAGGTTGACCACGGATGACTGTGTGGGCCCTCAGATGAGCTCAAGTGTGAGTTAGTTCAGCTTGAGTTGGATTGATTTGGAGTGAGTTTGATTTAAGAAAAGAGTTGACTCAAACTTGGTGCATTAAATGTGATGAGTTGGAATAAAAATACCATGAATCAAGTGAGTCAAGAGATATGAAAAGGTGTCTTAATCTCACCCAACACTTAATCAAACCCATCCCAGCCGTTGAGAGTGAAGAGGTGCTTTGGCAAAGCCAAGGGACACCAAGGTTGGACGGCTTCATGCATCTCATGAGATGCATGTGTTGTGAATGAAAGGGTGCAACGTTTGGGTGAAGGAGTGTCTTGGATGACACCCAATATCCCATCGTTTTTGGCAAAATTAAATGAGGGAAAATGAATGGAAGATGGTGCTGAAATTATAAAAGGGAAAGATTACCATTGTTGGCCGATTTTCACATTGAGAATCCAAAGAATTCCCATCTCTCTCTCCCTCTCTCCAAACTCGTTTTTCTTGGCTGAAAGCAGAGGTATTGGTACCAATTAATCAAGCATAAACCAGCAAAGGATTAAGGAAGAAAGGAAGGAAACTAGAGGGAAAAAGCAAAGGAAATTGGTAAGATTTTCTTAAGTGTTCAAGTTAAACAAGTTGTAAGAAAAGGGTATGAATTGGGCCATGGTTATGGACGAATGCACCAAGGTTTTAACCTTGAGTATTAGAGGTTTTAAGATGGTAAAAGTGATCATTGGGTTCGGCCACCATGGAGGGCCGAACCCCATGTAAATGATTGGTTGGTTTTGATGTCTTTGAAACATAGAAACCATGAAGTTTTGTGGACTGGTTTTGATGTTTCTTTAAGACTTAAAATGCATGTTTTAAAGAGGGTTAAAACATGGACTTGAATGTCATGAAGGACTGAATTTTTCATATGTCTAAACCATGGAAGATGGTGTCAAAGAATGATGGAAATGGGCCATAGGGTTCGGCCACTTTGGATGGCCAAACCCCATGAAGATAATTGGTGGATTTTGATGGTTTTTGGAATTTAAAACCATACAAGTTTGGGACTGTTATTATATGTTTTATTAGATTTAAAATGCATGTTTTTAAGAAGGTTAAAACATGGATTTGGATGTTTAATTCGGACCTAAGATGAAGGGTTAAGTGGTTCAAAACCAAAGGTCATAGTGTTCGGCCAATGAGCATGGCCGAACCCCAGGAAATTGGGTTGTGTTATTGGATGATTTTTAAATGGTAAAACTCGGTAATATGTTACTGTTTTATTACATGATTATTGAAACATAAAAATATGTTTTTACGGATCAAGTCATGGACATAGGGTTCGGCCACCTTGGAGGGCCGAACCCCATGAAAGAATTTGATGAAATGTATGGTTTTGGAGAGTTGGAAATCATGTGAAATTATGGGGTTTTTATGTGATTTAAATGAAGGTATAAGTTACTGTTTTTGGTCGGCCAATCATGGCTGAACCATGTTAAGGTTGAGGTTAAGATATTGATTTAAATCAAGGTTAGTTGATTACATAATTAAATCAAGAGAACTATTGGGTTTGGCCATGTGTATGGCTGAACCCCATGGGCTGCCTTATGGGTTGTTTGTATGGGTTTTACTTGGGTTTATGGTTACTGCTTTGGCTCAGCCTATGGATGGCTGAATCATGTAATAGCCTTGGAAAAAGGATGTAGCCTAAGTTAAATATCTAGGTTAAAGTTATTGGACCAATGGAGCCATTGGGTTCGGCCATGTATAGGGCCGAACCCCATGGACCACTTCATATGGATTATTTTATGTGGAATATTTTTATTGAATTAAAAGGTTTCAATGTAAAGATTATGGAATTGATCGGTAGTTTTAAAGGGTTAAGTGTTTAAGAATTGGTTAAATGAAAAAGGAGATTAAATCCTAAGTTGGTGATGTTCGGCCATGGGCATGGCCATACCTCACAAGATGGTCTTTGGGTCTTAGATGTCAGTGGACATTTAATTGATAGTATGATCTATTTACTGTTACATCACAAGGTGACGGAAATTGAACAACGTGCAAGTCATGAGCAAGTGACGCTTTAAGAAAGAACAATCACCGAAGCTAATCTTCGGTAGGTTTCCTACCTACTTGTAACCACAATTATGATTTGGTTTTATCATGTTTTTATGAGATGTGTTATATTTGATATTATGTTTCAAATATGGTTTTGAATGATGAGATATGTATTTACAAAATGACATACATGTACATTGGCATCTCATGCATAGACATGGGATGATGATTGAGGATATGCTGGTTTGTAGTTATGAGTTACTGTCCTCCTTAGGCGAAGAGAGTCCCGCCAGGAGGAGTAACATGATGATAAGAGTCACAATTGGTCTCCTTAGGCGATGAGAGTCCCGCCAGGAGGACTAATATGTGATATGAAACAACTCAAAGATGAAGTGTATTTCCATAGGTAACGAGGATTCCTGTGGATTACTTTATCGTGTGAGTTCCAGATGAAAGTGTACTGTGATTTACCTTGATGGTGAGAGTCCCATCAAGTGATGGCTATGTATGTGTGATGGGGTGTGGCTCATTACATTTGCATACATACATAGCATGGTTTTATATGTTTTTGATAATCATGTACTATGATATATATGCATGTTTTATATGCTAACCATGTGGTAGCCCTAATCGGGAACCTATTGGGCGCGTTGATCTAATGCCCTAATTCTATCCTTAGATGATAATGCAGGATCAAGGAAAGGGAAAGAGAAGGTCGATGACCGGGAGGGGAGCCAAGCCTAAGTGCTTGATTGATGAACAAGACTTCTTATTTATTGTCGTTTGAGTTATATTTGCTGGACATGTAATAAGTTATTACCTTGCTATGGTTTGATTAGGTTATTAACTATGGATGGTTGTTTTATGTTAAAGAATAATTGAGACTGTTACTTGCTATCTATTCATTCTATTTCCGCAATTAGACTAGTTTATTCCGCAAGTTATTGTTTAGTTCCATGTGTGGATTATTTATCATGGTCTAGTCCCTGTACACATGGGTGGCCAGTTAAGGTTCAGACTTGAGTAGTCTGAACTTAACTCTCGTAGTGACGTCCCTCCGCCCTTGTCCGGTGTTTTAAGGTTTTTTTTAAAAAAATAGACTCTGAAATTGTCTCGGAAAGGGAGGGGCGTTACACCAATTGTGGGCCTTTGTATAATTTAAATGAATGGTTTACCAAACCAAGGGATGAGGGGTTTTATTTTATGAATTATGAACCAATCATGAAATTATGTAATGGATCAATTTTGGACCTAAATCGAAGGTGATAAAGGAAATGGGGAAGGTTTACTGGACTTAGATGTTTATGGATCTATGTTTTGAATCTAAACTTGAATAAATATATGATGGTGATAAACCACGGAGGGAATAATGGTATAAATGTAATTGTGGTAAAAAATAAGGGACCATGGGTTCGGCCATGGTGTATGGCCGAACCCCATGAGGATTGTGTTTATGGACTTAAACATTATTGTAAATCAAGTGGGACTTGGTTTTAATTGATTGTTATATTATAAGGTAACGAGACCTCACAAGGTGTATACGATCATGAGAGGTTACCGGACGAAAGATGCAAGGACACGTTAGCGGTCTTTGGTAGGATTCCACCTCTTTGAGACCATGGGTTTAATGTACATTGTTTTTATCTTGATTTGATGAATTTATATTGCAAAGGATATGTTTTCAAAATGTGAGTTTTAAATGCTATGTTTATATGATAAAATAGCATGTGTTGTATATTTTTCAGATATGAGCTTTTAAATGCTATGATTTGTATAATTGCATAGCATGTAGACATGGCATGGGAGGGATGAACGGTAACCGGAGGGACCACACTCAGTCGGGGCGTCCGAAAAACCTATGTGGGATACCTTGATGAGGAGCTTTCCATCAAGAAGATACTATGGATGATATATAACCGGAGATCCACACTCCGTCGGGACGTCTGTAAAACACTCGTGGGGGGTACCTTGATTATGAGAATTCCATCAAGAGGATACTATGTATGAAATGTAACTGGAGATCCACACTCCGCCGGGGCATCCGTAAAACAATCGTGGGGGATATCTTGATGAGGAGCTTTCCATCAAGAGGTTACTATGTGTTTGTGATGGGTGGGACTCATTGCATATGACAGCATGGCATGGCATTGAATCGGCATGATTATGATCTTTATTATCATGCAATGTTTCTTGTTTTTATCGGTATGATTGGATCTCTATTATCATACACTGTTTTGGATAAGTATGGTATGATTTATTATAACTGGATTTGATATATATTATATCTGGATTTTTGGTACTAACCCATGTGTTAGCCCTAATTGGAATACCTACTAGGCGCGTGGTTCTAACGCCCTACTTAGACCCTAATGGATGATACAGGAAACGAGGGGAACGATGAACGCTAAACGGACCTGGCATAGGAGCTTGGATGATTTAGTTTATATTTTGTTTAAGATACTCATGGGCCTGTATTTTGAGTATCTAGAATTCAGATGTAATAACTTAGATGAATTTGCTATGGTTGGATGTTTATTTGGATAATGAAGTTATGATAATTATGATTAAGGCTTTGACGTACTTTGCTATCTGAATGGAATAGACCTTGGTTCTATTATTATTCCGCATGTTTATGATTCCGCAGTTATGATGTTATTCCGCATGTTGCTATTGTATGTGTGAACCGTTTTCATGGACTTAGTCCATGCACACATAGGGTTGGCCAGTCAAGGGTCGGACTTTAGAAGTTCGGACTTAGCTCGCGTCGTGACATCCCGTTCTCTATCACTCTACTTTGTTATAAAAAAAAGAAAAAGTAGACTCTGAGTTACGGGAAGAAGCGAGTGAAAAAGGGCGGGGCGTTACACATCCAATCCCTTTTGTCCTTAATGACCTTTATACATAAAATATAGGGTTTGGCCGTGCAAGGGCCAAACCATGATCTTTGATCATTCTCCATTCCTTATATTGAACATGCATGAGGTCTTTATGCATATCAAGATTAGGGTTCGGCCCTTGCCATATTCTTGATCATTCCTCATGTTTAACCATGCATGTATACATATTGTCGTTAACAATCTATCTTACCCATTAGGGTTTTGTCCATTTTTCCATCTCATTCCTTAGATGGATTTTAAATCCATGGCCCAAAACATTTTGGCCAACCACTTTCAATCCGTATGGAACCCCATGGTTTTCGGCCATTCCATAGCCGAAACCATGGCTCCCTTAACCTCCTTTTAATTTATAAATCTTGTAAAGTCATACTTGCTGATTCCGCGACTCCTCCGTTTTCTTTCGTTCTGCCTTGCTCCTCCGTTTTCTTTCGTTCTGCCTTGCTCCTCCGTTCTTCTCCTTCCTTAGTCTTTTCTGTAACACCCCAATTTCTTAATGAAGTGGATAATTACGAAAATGCCCCTGGATTGTTAAATTAATTATTTTGTGATGTCAAATAAGGAAATGGTGGGGCCCATTGCTCAAATTAAGATCATATGAGCACATTGTAAATGTCAAGTTTGATTGGATGGGTAATGTACATCAACTGGGTCGAAAATGGCTAAATGGGTCAAAGGGCCCAATTTGTGTAAGCTCAAATTAAAGAGGGTTAAGTTGAACTAATTGGAAATCAAGTATAGCAAAAATGGGTAGGCTTGATACATAAGTGAAAACCATTTAAAAGTGGCAAAATCAGCCCATTAATGGGTCATGTTGTCAAAACGGGTCAAGGGGTTAATTGGGGACCCAATGGGTTGGGTTGACTATGTTGACCACGGCTGACCATGTGGGCCCTCAGATGAGCTCAAGTGTGAGTTAGTTCAGCTTGAGTTGGACTGATTTGGAGTGAGTTTGAACTAAGAAAAGAGTTGGCTCAAATATGGAGCATTAAATGTGTTGAGTTGGAATAAAAATATCATGAGTCAAGTGAGTTAAGAGGATATGGAAAGGTGTCTTAATCTCACACAACACTTGGTAAAACAAATGTAGCGATCCGACTCGATTTTTCGGAGTTTTAGGGTCTTGGTAGCAGTGGGGTGAGTGTGGGCCCTGTGGTGGGTCCTGGTTTGCCCGATTTTGAGTTCGGAAACTCAGAGGGCAATTTGGTAATTTTGAATTATTGAATTTTCTTTCATAATTAAAAGTCTGAAAAATCACACATTTTTCCCCGACGTTTGTCATTTGACTTCTTCGAGCTTTTTAAAATATTTTAAAAATTGGAAGCTTTTATTTATTTTTAAAAAAAAAAGAGACAAAACCTTAAAACCCTAACCCTTTTAAACCCATTTCTTCCGCGCAGCACTGTAGCACAAGGCTACAGTGCTGCCGCTGCCTCTCTCTGGATTCTTCCCTTTGCTTCTCTCCTTTCCCCTTCTTCCAAACCCTAATCTTTCTCCTCTCATTCCCGTCCCTCAAGCCGCCGCCGCCGCCACTCTCATCTCTCTCCCTCTCGATTGTCTTTTCTTCCTTTCAATCCCTCTCCCTGATTTCTCCTCTCTCCTTCCCTTCTCTCTAAAACCCTAAGGCCTTGCAACCGCCGCCGCTCTCCCCCTCGGCCCGAGTAGCCATGGGTCCTTCAGATCTACTTGTCACCGATCGCCGCCGTCCGATCCGAGGTACCTCACTTTCTCCATTTTCCCTTCTTTCCCTGTTTTCCCTTCCCCTCCCTTTTCTTTCCCTCATCTCCCTCATTCCCCTTCTCCTTCGGCTGAGTCACTCGGAGTTGCCGAGTTGACTCAGTCGGGTTGGACCTTGGACCCGATGACCTACCCTGCTTGCCTGATCTGGCCCGATTCGCCGGATTCGACCCAGACCTGATCTGGCCCAGTTTGCTAGGGCCGGCCCAGCGCGCCTCAGGCTCGGCCCAGTTCGGCCCAGCTTTGGGTTCGGCCCAGTTTTGGGTCCGGCCCAGTTCTGTTCGGCCCGGCCCAGTTTCCTAGTTTTCAGGCCCGTCGGGCCCGTTTGCACTCCAGGTTTTGTTTGACCCTTTTTGCCCGATTGCTTATTCCCTTGCTCTTTTTCAACAGATTGAGCTCCTTTCAACCCAGCATACCGTCTCTCTTACTTTGGATTTTGAGGCACACACAGGTGAGGGAACTCACCATCGCTTTTAGCATGCATCTATGCATCTTACTTCTCTATCAAATGTGCGGGTACAAAATACGGCGAATGGGGGTCATCGGTGTTATGAGCCACTCGGCAAGGGAACTGTTGATACCATTATGTGGCGGGCCCCCATCCGGGTGTATTCGTATCCGATGCCCGCAGAGGCATATATGAATTGATTAATTGATGTCATAATTGATTGATTGTGTGGCAACATGATCAGAGTTTATTTTGGTTGATAATATGTTAAGATGTCAGCATGTGAATATGTGATATGTGGTGGTATGTGTTTGATCATGGTGTGAGGTAATCTGGTGATAAAATGCCATATGACTATATGATGATTAGTTTGGATTGCTAGACATTGTAACATGCTTGGATGTTAACATGCCAACTCATGATAGATAATAATATATATGCATCTGATTATTATACAATGAGCTATGTTAATAGTATGTGTAGCGGTATTTGTGCATGTATATATCTAGCATATGTGGGATGCTTGTGGGGCATGGGTACTAGGTCACATCAGGATCTAGAGACTCTCCCTAGCTTGTCGGGTAGTTAGGGTGCGGATGTTATGTGGGACCGCACAGTGAACGCGTGGTTGGGATTCAGACCCCCTTGTGATTGGAAAGGGGTAGTCGTACCCCTTGCATGAATCAAATGGTCCGTCCGTCGTGTATTTCCAGGACATACCTATGAAAAGGCGTAATCTGATTTACAGAACAAGATGCCTTGGAGTCCCAGATAAAGACTAATTGGGAAATAATTATGTTAACCCTAGATAGGCCATCAGGCTGAATGTTGGTTCACCCGAGGTAACCTTAGAAGCCCCTTACGGTTTCGATACCCGAATGTGTGACGGGTGAGGTCATCCCTAGATGACCGAGTAGGTTGAGGAGGTGCTCTCCTAGGTCGAGGGACGATGCAGTGAGGGATAGCTCCCGCTGGTATGGTCTGTGATTGCCCGGATGACCGAGTAGGCTGAGGAGGTGCTCGCCTAGGTCGAGGGACGATGCGGTGAGGGACAGCTCCTACTGGTATGGTTTGTGATTGCCCGGATGACCGAGTAGGCTGAGGAGGTGTTCGCCTAGGTCGAGGGACGATGCGGTGAGGGATAGCTCCCGCTGGTATGGTTTGTGGTCCCTGGATGACCGAGTAGACTGAGGAGGTGCTCGCCTAGGTCGAGGGACGATGCGGTGAGGGATAGCTCCCACTGGTATGGTTTGTGATTCCCTAGATGACCAAGTAGGCTGAGGAGGCGCTCGCCTAGGTCGAGGGATGATGCGGTGAGGGATAGCTCCCGCTGGTATGGTTTGTGATTCCCTGGATGACAGAGTAGGCTGAGGAGGCGCTCGCCTAGGTCAAGGAACGATGCGGTGAGGGACAGCTCCCGCTGGTATGGTTTGTGATTCCCCGGATGACCGAGTAGGCTGAGGATGTGCTCGCCCGCTCATTGATCGAGGGATGGTACGACGTGATGTGATGAGATATTCCAGGCTAGGACACCTGTATGGTGGGGACAGCCTGTAGTGCGATGTGGTAGTGTGTTTACCCGAGGTTATAGTATTGGGGTTAATTGTTGAGACTTGTGTTGTGGGTGTTGACTCACCAGGAATTTATGGGCGTCTAACGAGTGAGTTCAGCCGGGTCACTCGGTAGGGGACCTATAGAATTCTGTGAGAGGTGGATACACCAGTCGTGTGGAGGCCAGCATATGGAGTCCGAGATTATAGGTTTGACTATCGACACTCTGATGCTTAGTTGATGAAACCATAGATGAGTTTGGTTGGCAGTTCGTTGAGGACTGGTGAGGTGGTTACTCCCGTGTGGTAATCAGTTTGGGATTCTAGTGAGTCCGACTCTTGGGTTGGTCATGGTATGCGTGCGGGTTGTCATGAGAGGGTCATAAGTCTAGTTGAGGACTAGAGATCCCGATCTGGTGGAGAATCAGTCTGCGTACCCGTGGATGGGTGGACTGTTGCTGTTGGGTATATAAGGGAGTTGTGTTACGTTGGTTAGAGGATGTTTTAGAGACCCGGCTGACGTGGGCCCTGTGCTGGAGGTAAGGTATACGTTTGCATGGTCATGCATGTAGACATCTTAGACATTGTTGTGTTCATATGATTATATGCCGTGTATGCTTGGTGACATATGGTGCATGTGTTACCCTCACTGGGTATGTAGAGCTCACCCCTTGCCTCACAGGTACTTCATAGAGGAAGGGCCGGCGGGACCCTCAATCGAACTAGAGCTGCAGCTATGTACTTGTCTTGGTTTCATTCTATATTTGAGACATATGTACTTTTCGCTGAGTCGGATGAATGTAATAATGGGTTGATGCTATCATTTGAAATTTATAATTGATGCCTGCGGTTTTTGGTTTATTGGTGGATTACTTTGGTTAGTGTGGGTTGCGGGAGCGGTGTCTCCCATTGGAAAAAAAAAGAAGTATCCGAAAATTGTATTGGATTATTTTTAGGAACTTGTATCAGTTTGAACGTGCCCGTAGCGGGACGGGTCGTTACAACAAATCTCAGCCGTTGAGAGTGAAGAGGTGCCTTGGCTTTGCCAAGGGACACCAAGGTTGGGCGGCAACATGCATCTCATGACATTCATGTGTTAAACCATGAAGGGATACAACGTTTGGGTGAAGGGGTGTCTTGGATGACACCCAATATCCCATCGTTTTTGGCAAAATTTAATGAGGGAAAATGAATGGAAGATGGGGGGCTGAAATTACAAAAGGAAAAGATTACCATTCTTGGCCGATTTTCACATTGAAAATCCAAAGAATTCCCATCTCTCTCTCCCACTCTCCAAACTCGTTTTTCTTGGCTGAACAGCAGAGGTGTTGGCACCAATTAATCAAGCATAAACCAGCAAAGGATTAAGGAAGAAAGGAAAGAAGCAAGAGGGAAGGAGCAAAGGAAATTGGTAAGATTTTCTGAAGTGTTCAAGTTAAACAAGTTGTAAGAAAAGGGTATGTATTGGGCCATGGTTATGGCCGAATGCACCAAGGTTTTAACCTTAAGTAATAGAGGTTTTAAGATGGTAGAAGTGATCATTGGGTTCAGCCACCATGGAGGGCCAAACCCCATGTAAATGATTGGTTGGTTTTGATATCTTTGAAACATAGAAACCATGAAGTTTTGTGGACTGTTTTTGATGTTTCTTTAAGACTTAAAATGCATGTTTTAAAGAGGGTTAAAACATGGACTTGAATGTCATGAAGGACTGAAGGTATCATGGGTCTAAATCATGGATCTAAATTGATGAAATGGACCATTGGGCTCGGCCATCTTGGATGGCCGAATTCCATGAAGTATTATGGTCATTTGGATTGAGTTTTTATAAAGTGGAAACCATGCAAAGTGATGGACTTATTTGGATGGTTTTGAGAGGTAAAAATCCGGTAATGTTATACTGAATAGTACATGTTTAAATGAGACCTAAAACATGTTATGAGGACCAAGACATGGACATAGGGTTCGGCCACTTTGGATGGCCGAACCCCATGAAAGTATTTGATGAGTTTGTGAGATAAAAACCATATAAAGTTATGGTGTTCTTATGGCAATTAATGGAATACATGTTTATGTTTTTGGTTGGTTAATATACGGCTGAATCATGTATTATTCATGGTTGAATTAGCATGTTAAAACCATGAGTAATCATGGTGAATATTGAACCAAGTGAACCCCCATGGCCAAACCCCATGGGCTGCCTTATGGGCTGTTTGTATGGGTTTTACTTGGGGTTATAGTTATTGATTTGGCTCAACCTATGGATGGCTGAACCATGTAATAACCTTGGAAAAAGGATGTAGCCTAAGTTAAATATCTAGGTTAAAGTTATTGGACCAATGGAGCCATTGGGTTCGGCCATGTATAGGGCCGAACCCCATGGACCACTTCATACGGATTATTTTATGTGGAATGTTTTTATTGAATTAAAAGGTTTCAATGTAAAGATCATGGACCATGACAATAGGTTTTGGCGTGGATCCATTCTATGGAATTGATCGGTAGTTTTAAAGGTTTAAATGGGATATAATTGAGTATTGGAACCAATGGCATAATAGTAAATATGGGTGAAGTGATCAGAGGTGGAATGATCATAAGTATGGTTGTATGGAACCCTACCAAGGTATTTTTGTACAATTTGATGTTTAATAGGGATTAAACGAATGAGAGACCAAAAGGATAAATGGGTGAGGTTCGGCCATGGGCATGGCCGAAACCCACATAGTACATTTTTTGGGACATTGACAAGTTGGAATTACATGATAAATGTTTGGTTTGCTGCTATTTAAATAGGGTATCCAGACTTGCGTATACGGCGTACGAGTCGTGAACGGCTGACGATTAAGAAAGATCAAATACTGAAGTGAATCTTCGGTAGATTTCCTACCTACTTGTAACCACATTTACACTTGTTTTCATGATGGTTTTTATGAGATATTGTCTTACAATTATTTATTATATATTGAAACATGAGTTATGTATTTACAAATGACATACAATGCATTGGCATCTCATGCATGGATATGGGATGATGATTGAGGATATACTGTGTTGCAATTATGAGTTACCGTCCTCCTTAGGCGATGAGAGTCCCGCCAGGAGGAGTAACATGATGATAAGAGTCACGTTGGTCTCCTTAGGCGATGAGAGTCCCTCCAGGAGGACTAATATGTGATATGAAACAACTCAATGATGAAGTGTATTTCCATAGGTAACGAGGATTACTGTGGATTACCTTATCGTGTGAGTTCCAGATGAAAGTGTACTGTGATTTACCTTGAAGGTGAGAGTCCCGTCAAGTGATGGCTACGTATGTGTGATGGGGTGGGGCTCATTACATTTGCATACATACATAGCATGGTTTTATATGTTTTTGATAATCAGGTACTATGATATATATGCATGTTTTATATGCTAACCATGTGGTAGCCCCGATCGGGAACCTACTGGGCGTTGATCTAATGCCTTAATTTTATCCTTAGAGGATAATGCAAGAACAAGGAAAGGGAAAGAGAAGGTCGATGACCGGGAGGGGAGCCAAGCCTAAGTGCTTTAATGATGAACAAGATTTCTTTATTACTGTCATTTGAATTATATTTTGATGGACATGTAATAAGTTAATACTTTGCTATGGTTTGATTAGGTTATTAACTATGGATGGTTGTTTTATATTAAATATTAATTGAGACTGTTACTTGCTATCTATTCATTTTATTTCCGCAGTTAGACTAGTTTATTCCGCAAGTTATTGTTTTGTTCCATGTGTAGATTATTTATCATTGTCTAGTCCATGTACACATGGGTGGCCAATTAAGGTTCAGACTTGAGTAGTCTGAACTTAACTCGCATCGTGACATCCCTCCGCCCTTGTCCGGTGTTTAAGTTTTTTAAAAAAAAAAATAGACTCTGAATTTGTCTCAGAAAGGGTGGGGCGTTACATTTTCTTTCTCCTCCTTGATCTACGGTCAAAGAGTGTTGCTTGAGAGGGAGAGGGTTTAAGATGAAGCCAAGGACTGAAGGTTTGAGAGAGGGAGATAGGGAGAGTGAGATGAAAACTCCAAGTTATCTTTGTCTCAAAGAGAGGAGTCGGCCCTAGGGTTTTGATGAGAGGGAGAGGAGCTGAGATGGAAAAACACTCCCAAGTCTTTTTCTTGTCTAGTGAGAGGTCGGCCAAGGGAGAACATGAGAGAGGGAACGAGTGAATGAGATGAAGAGTTGGCCCTTTCCATCTTGTCTAGGGTTTCTTGGACAAGACCTCACCTCCCAACCACCCTCATTCAATGTGGAGTCTTCCCCATGAGTCCCTTCACTAACCAAGAGGATGCATACCTTACACATGGCACACACACCCTCTCCAATGTTTTTGTGTCTAGGTTTCCATTGAGATGGAAACCCTCCACCTCCCCTTTGCCTTACTCCATCTTTTCATCTTCCATGTGACTCACCACCCATTCAACTCACTTCACTTAAATGGAACTCAATCTCCTAACTCAAGTACTTGGATTTATTTCCATCTAACCTATGTGATTTTAATTAAATAATTTAACTCAACTCACTTCACTTGATCCTCTTTAATTCACCCCATGAAGTCACCCATGGTTGACCAACCATGGTGGCCGGCCCCACATATGCCTGTAGTCCACACACCACCTCACTTGATGCCACTTTGATGTCAACTCCTACACTTGCCACCTCACTTGATGGGGTGGACCCCATTCCTTTGATCTTAATTGGGTCCATGACACGATTAAATCCATTCCTTACCCATTTACCCTAATCATCAATTCATGACCCAATTAAATAGAATTAATCCTATCCATGATCCATTGGACCATACTTGGGCCATTGCCCCAACTTTTTTCCATTTAACATCAATCCCATCTATGAATCTTAATTATTAATAATTAAAATAAATAATAGCCAATATATTTATTACATTGGAAATCCGGGCTATTACAAAAAGAGACGTGGCTAACTTTGTCTCTTTCTGCCTTACTTGTCAGCAAGTCAGGACATAACATCAAAAGCCGCCAGGATTGCTCAAACCCTACCTGTGCCCGAATGGAAATGGGAACATATTTCCATGGACTTTGTGACAGGACTGCCAAGGTCTTCAAACGGTAACGATGCAATATGGGTTGTGGTGGACTGTCTGGCCAAGTCTGCACATTTTCTCCCAATCAAGATGACAGACTCGTCTGAGACTTTGGGATGGCGGTATATCAAGGACATCATCAGGCTACATGGTATACCTAGGACTATTGTGTCCGACAGAGATGACAGATTCACTGGCCGAGTGTGGCAGAGCATGCAATCGGTAATGGGAACAAGTTTATTAATCAGAACAACTTTTCATCCACAGACCGACGGTCAGTCAGAGAGAACAATACAAACATTGGAAGATATACTGAGGGCCTGCATGTTAGACTTCAAGGGTGGTTGGGAAAATCATTTACCACAGGTCGAGTTCTCGTACAACAACAGTTACAAGGAAAGCTTCAAGATGGCTCCATTTGAGGCATTGTATGGTATACCTTGCAGATCACTAGTGTGTTGGACAGAGGCTGGTGAGCCTGCTCTTATTGGACGTGATCTAGTAGCAGAGACCATGGAATAGATCAAGGTGATACGACAGCATCTGCTCACAGAGCAGAGTCATCAAAAGAGCTACGTTGAGAAAAAGGAGAAGATTTCTTGAGTTTGAAGTAGGAGATTTAGTGTTCTTGAAGGTCTCGCCACGAAAGGGACACATGAGGTTTGGAAAGAAAGGGAAGTTGTCACCCAGATTTGTGGGACCCTTTCCATTCCATGAGAGGATGGGGAAAGTAGCCTATCGTATGATACTCCCTCCACAGTTGTAAGGACTGCATGATGTATTCCATGTTTCCATGCTGAGGAAGTACAATCCTGACCCATCGCACGTGCTGAATGTGCAAGACATAGAAGTGCAAAGCGACGTATCTTACGTCGAGAGGCATGTCCGAGTAATTGAGACGGAACAAAGGGTATTACGGAACAGAGCGATTCCATTCGTCAAAGTGGTATGGGACCGACATGGTAATGAAGAAGCCACTTGGGAACTTGAATCAGAAATGAGAGCAGGTCATCCTGAGCTATTTGTGTAATTTGTTTGAAACCCTATTTCGCTCGATTTTCGGGACGAAAATTTCAAAAAGGGGGTAATATTGTAACACCCAGATTTTTCTTTGATTATAAATATATTAGATTGGTCCATTTGGATTTCAATTTAATGGAATTTGAAATTAAAAAGTGGAAATTGATATTAGATGGGCAAGAAATGGGTCAATTACCCAATTAAGATCCAATGGGTCATGGTGAGCTTGACTTTAAAGTAATTGGGTAAGTTTAAAGTAAATGGGTTAATTATCCAATTAAGACCCAACGCATTAAAGTCTACCTCATCAAGTGAGGTGGCATGTGAGTGATGTATCATTGCCATGTGGCATGCATGTCATCACATGGAAGCCTAGTAGACAAGGAGGCCACATCATCAAGTGACATGGCCAAGGTGGGACCCAAGTGCCATGTGGTGACCAAGTCACCACATGCATGGCCGTCCATGTCATGGTTGACTTGGTCAACCATAAATGAGTTCAAGTGAATTAAGGTGTAGTTGAGTTGAGAAGATGAAGGGTTTTCATCTCAAGGGGCATGAAACCATGGGACTCATTAGGGTCAAGGGGTCTCTTTGGTTTAAGCCAAGGGTCTCCTTGGTTAAGCCAAGGGACTGATTGGTTAAAGGCTAAGCTATAATGAGAGGGAATGAAGGGACTAGCTGTTATACAAAAAGACATAAACCAAGGGGCACTCCACACCCCTTGGCCGACTCCTCCACTTGTGAGCAAAGGATTTTCCTCTCTCTCTTCCCTCTACACCTCTACACTTGGAGAATCTTTGAAGAACAAGGAAGGAAGAAGAAGGATTAAGGAAGGAAATACAGATCAAAAAGAAAAGAAGGAGATGGGAAGAAGGTATGTTTAAGGTTTAACAATATGGGAATAAGCTAAAGAAACCAGAAGTTTGGCCATGGTGTGGCCGAACCCATGAGTTTCATGATTAGTTGGAATGGATGGCCAAATTGTTATAATGCCATGGAGTTGGAAATCCATTCAAGGAATGGTTATGGATTGAAACAAACAACCAAAGGATTGAATCCAAAACCATGTTATAATGATACAAAGATTAAATGAATTATGGAAAAGATCCCAGCCTTGGCAAGTGGGTAGAGTATGTAACACCCCGGATTTTCAATTTATGAATATATATGGAAATTGTCTATTTAATTTGTGAATTAATGGAGATGGACCTTAGATAGGTAAGGAGTTGGGTCAATTGCCCAATTAAGACCCAACGGATTATGGATAAGGTTCAATTGAAATAAATGGGTAAGATTTATTTAATTGGGTCAAGGTTGTCAATTGGGTCAAATGCCCAATTGGGACCCAATGGGTCATGGTTGACTTGGTCAACCACCAAATGAGTTCAAGCTCAATTAAGGTGTGGCTAAATTAAATTGGAAATGGAATCAATGATTTGAGTTAATGAATGAGTACAAGTCTTGAGTTTAAAAGAATTAAAAATATTTGAGTTAAGGTGAGTTGGATGAGAAGTTAATGGGACTTTCATCTTAAGTGAGTTAGGAGGGTAGATGGAGAGTTGCATCTCATAAAACCAAACCCCAGGTGTACACACGTTGGAGAGGTGGGAGTTTCATCTCATGGGATGAAACTCCAAAGGGAACATTAATGAGGGAGGTGAAGGGTTTTGTTGTTACACAAGCCATATCTAAGAGCACACATTGGGGAGATGGAGGGATTCCATCTCATGATGGAAACCCAAGAGGCACATGGTTGGAGTTTCATCTCATGGGACGAAAACCCCAAAGGAAGTATTAATGGGGGAGGTGAAGAGTCATAGATGTTACAAAGGGGCATCACCCAAAAAACACTACCCTTGGCCAAATTACATTGGACAACAAAGAGAGTTCTTTGCTTCATCTCACTCTCTCTCTCTCCCTCTTGGCCGATCCCCCTCTCAAGACAAGAAACACTTAGAGTATTTTCTATCTCAAGCTCCTCTCCCTCTCACAAGAACCCTAGGGCCGACCTTCTCACAAAGATCAAGGAGGAAGAAAATGTAACGCCCCGCCCTTTTTCACTACGCTTTCCGTAAATCAGAGTCTATTTTTTTTTTTTTTATAATGAAGTGAGCAAGAGCGGGACGTCACGACGTAAACTAAGTCTGAACTTTTAAAGTCCGACCCTAAACTGGCCAACCCTATGTGTGCATGGACTAAGTCTATGAAAGCAGTTCACACATAACAATATAAACATGCGGATTAAAATCATAACTGCGGAATTATAATAGAACCTAGTTCTATTCTATTTTAGATACCAAAGTTCGTCAAGTCTTTAATCATAATTAACATAACATAATTATCCAAATCAACATCCAACCATAGTAAATTATCTAAATTATTACATGCCCGAAGTCTAGTTACTCAAATTACAAGTCCATAAGTAACTTAATCAAAATGTAAACTAAAAGCATCCAAGCTCCTATGCTTGGCCCTTTTCGCGTTCATCATTCCCCTCGTTTCCTGTATCATCCAATAGGGCAGAAGTAGGGCGCTAGTTTAACACCCTGCCCTTTTACACTCTAAATCAGAGTCTATCCTTTTTTAAAATAATAAACAACTGAAAAGAGCGGAGTGTCACAACGCGAGTTAAGTCCGGACTTCTAAGTCTGACCCTTAACTGGCCAAACCTATGTGTGCATGGACTAAGTCCATGAGAATGGTTCACACATAGTACTTTAATAATTCTTGCGGAATATTATTACTTAATCGAAATGCGGATTATAATAGAACCTAAGTCTACTCCAATTAGATAGCAAAGTACAAGTCATATATCCAAAATTACCTTAAACTAAGCATTCATTCAAACCAATCCAAACCATAGCAAATGTTAACTAAGTTATTACATGCCAACATCTAACTACTCAAAATTACATGTCCATGTAAACTTAACAAAATATCTATAAATAAATCCATTCAAATATCCAAGCTCCTATGCTTGGTTTCCTTCGCGATCCTCGACCTTATCCTTTCCTGTGTCATTCACTAAGGTAGAAATAGGACGTTAGAACAACGCGCCCAGTAGGTGTTCCGATTAGGGCTACCACAAGGTTAGTATAAAACATGCATATAAACATAATAATACATGATCATCAAAATCTTACAAAATTGATGCTATGTATGTATGCAAATGTAATGAGTCCCACCCATCACAATTATACATAGCCTTCTCTTGATGGGATTCTCATCATCAAGGTACCTCCACATAGGTTGTTCGGACGCCCCGACGGAGTGTGGACCCTCCGGTTTCCTCTTGATGGGATTCTCATCATCAAGGTACCACCACATAGGTTTTTCGGATGCCCCGACGGAGTGTAGACCCTCCGGTTACATAACCATCACCCCATGCCATGCATGAGATGTCAATGAATACATGCCATTTGTAAATAAATATTAGCATTCAAATCCTCTTTGAAACATAATAATTTAGCACATATCTCATAAAAATCAACATAAAAATAGCAAGTATAAATCATGGTCACAGAGAGGTAGGAAACCAACACAAAGGTCACTTAAAATGTCCGCTCTTCTTAAACCGTCACCCGTTTGCGATTGCGCACTGTTCAAGAAGTCCCACTACCTTGTTACATGTTAATAAGCCAAACACATATCTCATTTAGTTTCTAATTAAGTCTAAGATCAAACACACCACTTTGTGGGGTTCGGCCATACACCATGGCCGAACCTCACCCTTTTTAATTTGGTCCCTTTTATTTATTTATTACTCAAACATCCCTTTGCCAATCACTTAGCCCTTTGTCCACCAAAAATCCATTAGTGGGGTTCGACCATACAACATGGCCGAGCCTCACCATCTAGGTTTAGGTCTCTCTTTCAACCTTTTGTTCTTTCAAAATAAATCCAAACCTTCCCATTCTTGATTCATAAAACCCATTCTTTTAAATCAGCCATCTCACGTTGTCAATACTTCAAACATATAAAATATTTCCCATCACATTTAACTCTCCAAATGACCCATAAAGTTGGTCCATGGGGTTCGGCCATATGTGGTTTTCAATTTCTCCATTGCATAACATAGAGACCTTAATTGATCCCTCCATTCATTTAGACATATTAGATTCCTCTTTTTGAATCGTCATTTACCACTTCAAAGTCAATTAAATTTAACATCAATAACTATTAAACATAACAATATACTTCCATGGGGTTCGGCCATACTAAATGGCCGAACCCTATGGTCCATTATCTTCCTTCTAAAAATCCTTTTTAGACAAACCAACTTCCTTAACACTTACCATGGGGTTCGGCCATACAACATGGCCGAACCCTATGGTTCATCCTTGGGTCCTTCCTACATCATTTTTATCCATTTTACATTCCTTTAGAATATCATAATATTCCATGATTTTTCTTGTTTCAAACATCCAAATAATTATATATAGTTTATGCTCAGCATCTTAGCCATAATAACATTATAGTTCAGCCATGCAATGGCCGACCCATAACCTTAACCTTATCTCCATTTAAAATTGTCAAGCATCTAAGATTGATTCTCATACTTCCATCCATCTAAATCCTTTTAAGACTTTAAACAAAATCAAACATATACTCTTATGATTTCCTTTCTTCAAATCCAATAAAAATTTTAAACCATTATCTTTTCATGGGGTTCGGCCATATAAAGTGGCCAAACCCTATGATCCATGTTCTTCCCTTTTTAAACATCATTAGCCATGATTTTAACCCTTGATAGGTTCGGCCATACAATGGCCGGATCATGTTTCCTTAACCATTTTATTTAACTTCCGCGACTCCTCCGGTTCTTTCACTCCTTCTTGATCCTCTCCTTCCATAGTCCTTCCTTCCTTCCTTCTTGATCTTTAGCTGAGCCTAACCTTGCTGGAAACCCCTTGGAGTGGTTCAGCCAAATGAGGTTTTGATTGAGAGGAAAGATAGAATTTCAGCCTTGGGTGTGAATGATAAAACTTTGAGATGCAACTCCTTTGTTCTAAGTCCACCTTTTCTTGGTGGAGTGATCGGCCAAGGAATGATTTGTGTGAGAGACAACCAGCCAAGGTTCTTTGTCTTGAGAGGTGAAAAATGGCCAAGGGAGGGAGAGAGAGAGAGAGAGAGAGAGAGAGAAATGGAAACTCCTTTGGTTAATGAAATTCAGCCCATGGTGGTGTCTCTTGGTGGCACCACTTGTAACTCCCATTTGCAATTATCTCCTTCACTTATTCCATATGGGGGTTTCATCCTTGAGATGAACCCTCCCAACGGTTTTGGCTCTTGGGCTGCCTTGGTGCAACCTTCTCCATGTGTGAATCCATATGTAACTCCATTCCTTAATGCCTCCCTTGGGGGTTTCATCCTTCTCTCATTACCGTTCCATGTGAGAGTTTCATATTGAAATGAAACTCCCAAAGGCTACAACGGCTAGCCTTAGATGGCCTTGTGTAACCGCCACTCTTCATTAGTTGCCCATATGGAAATTTCATCCATGAGATGAAACTCCCTGAGCCCAACAGTTTGTCTTAGTCCTTGGCCCACCCAACCATCCAACTCCCCTTTAATTCTTATTTAGATTTGAATTTGAAATAAGAACTCCTCCACTCTTCATTTAAATCTTCATGTGGTTTCATCTTTGAAATGAAACTCCCATGTGTTAAACCGTCCTTCCCATTGACTCTCCATTTGAAGTCTCATGCATAGAATAAACCCTCATGCAATCCAACATGTATATTATTTTGAATTTGAAATACAACCTCTCACCATATGTAACTCCCGCAAAACCGCCACCTACATTCATTGTTTATCAAAGAGTTTCATGCATGATATGACCTCCCATGCATCCAACGTGTACCCCATGTTTTTGGGGTTTGAAACAACAAACCTTCTCTTTCACACTTCACTTACCTTACTCAACTCAACCATTTAATTCAACTCAATCCAAACTCAATCATTTAATTCAACTCAACCATTTAATTTGAATCAACTTAAACACTTGTTTGCATTCCCTTTTAATTCAGCTTAACCCAATTAGGTTTGAGCTCACCTAATGGTCAATCAAGTCAATTACGACCCATTGGGTCCCAATTGGGCCTTTTGACCCAAATAACCACCTTGACCCAATTAAATGTACATTACCCAATTATTTAAATTGATCCTTATATCATAACCATTGGGTCTTAATTGGGCCATTGCCCAACACCTTACCCATCTAAGGTTCATAACCATTTATTCACACTTACAATGGCAATTTTCGTAAATATTGATAAACTGAAAATCAGGGGTAGTACAATACAATCCTCTTTTTAAAATTTTCGTCCCGAAAATCGAACGAAGTAGGGTTCCAAAATAAATTACATAAACAATTCAGGGTGAGCTGGTCTCATCTCTGATTCAAGTTCCCAAGTGGCTTCCTCAATACCATGTCGATCCCATACCACCTTGACGAACTGAGTCGCTCTATTTCGTAACACCCTTTGTTCAATCTCCACTATTCTGACTGGCTTCTCGACATAAGTCACATCACCTTGCACATTCAATACATGGGACGGATCGGGATTGTACTTCCTCAACATCGACATACGAAACACATCGTGTAGAGATGCCAATTGTGAAGGAAGTGCCAACTGATAAGCTACATCTCCCATCATTCTTATGATGGAAAATGGTCCCACATATCTTGGCGACAGTTTCCCCTTCTTTCCAAAGCTCATGTGTCCCTTTTGTGGCGAGACTTTTAAGAACACCATGTCCCCTACCTCGAATTCAAGGAACCTCTCCTCCTCTTGTCGGCATGGCTCTTTTGCCGACTCTATGCAGCCAATAGGTGCTGACGAATCAACTGAATCTGTGTTGTAGTCTCTGGTACTAACTAGGGTCAAATCAGCGCAGGCTCACCGGCCTCTGTCCAGCACACTGGTGACCTACATGGTCTACCAATAGAGCCTCGAATGGAGCCATCTGAAGGCTTGCATGATAACTGTTGTTATATGAGAACTCCACTAGCGGCAAGTGATCCTCCCATCCACCCTTGAAGTCTAACATGCATGCTCTCAGCATATTTTCCAATGTTTGTATCGTCCACTCCGACTGTCCATCAGTCTGTGGATGGGAAGCTGTGATTGTCAGTAGATCTGTTCCCATGGTCGACTGCATACTCTGCCATACCCTGCCGGTGAATCGGCCATCTCTGTCAGACACTATAGTCGAGGAATACCATGCAATCTGATGATATCCCTGATATACCGCCGACCCAAAGTCTCAAATGAGTCTGTCATCCTAATAGGAAGAAAATGCGCAGACTTGGTCAGTCGGTCCACCACGACCCATATTGCATCATTGCCCTTTGATGACTTTGGTAGCCCTGTCACAAAATCCATGGAGATGTGCTCCCATTTCCATTCTGGCACTGGTAAGGGTTTGAGTAACCCTGGTGGCTTCTGGTGTTTCGTCTTAACCTGCTGACAAGTTAAGCAGTGTACCACAAATTCTGCCACATCTCTTTTGAGTCCATGCCACCAATAGTGTCTCTTCAGGTCGTGATACATCTTGGTGTTGCCCGGATGAATGGAGAGCTTGGTCTGATGTGTCTCAATCAACAACTCTTTTCTGCAGCTTTTTGGCATATATATTCTACCCCTGAATACAAGACCCTGTCCTGGTCGTAATTCCCATTCCGGTATGACCACGCCAATAGACATCTTGGCCCATATCTTTTCCACTTCCAGATCTGCTCGTTGCTCTTGTTCAATCTTGGTAACCATGTTCGACCGTATGATTAAATTGTACATACTCCCATGGTTTGTGATATAAAGATTGAACTCTCGAATGGTATTCAGCATCTCCCATTTGGTTCTGATCAAACATGCTACTGATGCATGTGATGAGAGCATCCGCCACCTTGTTTGCCTTACCCGGATGATATCGGAGCGCGAACTCATAATCCGCCAGATATTCCATCCATCTGCGTTGCCTCAGGTTGAGCTCTTTCTGATCAAATAAGTACTTCAAGCTCTTATGATATGAAAATACTTCAAACTTCTCACCATATAAATAGTGTCTCCAGCTTTTGAGAGTGAAGACCACTACAGCTAATTCCAGATCATGTGTAGGATAGAGACGTTCATGTATTTTCAATTGTCTTGATCCATATGCCACCACTTTGACTGAGTGAACACCCCAGTCCTTCTCCTTAAGCATCGCAATGTACTTCATAACCCTTGCCTCTTTTCGGCAAAATTAAGACAGGAGCAGTTGTAAGTCTCTCCTTCAATTCTTCAACTCACTGGTTGCACAGATTTGACCACTCATATTTGACTCCTTTCTGAGTGAGTCGAGCAAGTGGTGATGCAAGTTTTGAGAAGTCCATGATAAACTTCCGATAATAGCCAGCCAAACCCAGGAAGCTGCGGATCTGGTTACATTCTTTGGTGCTTTCCATTCACTTACTGCCTCCACCTTAGCCGGATCCACGGCTATACCGTCTGCTGTTATGACATGCCCCAAGAATTTGACCTCAGGTAGCCAAAATTCACATTTGCTTGCTTTGGCATACAACTTGTTCTTCCTCAAATTGTCCAGAATTATTTTCAGGTGTTCAGCATGGTCTTCCTTGCTTTTGGAATAGATCAGGATATCATCAATAAACACAATCACAAACTGGTCCAGGTAAGGTCGGAAGATCCTGTTCATTAGATCCATGAACACAGCCGGTGATTGGTGAGTCCAAATGGCATGACTACAAACTCAAATAGTCCATACCGCGTCCTCAAGGCTGTCTTCTCTATATCCTCCTCCTTAACCCGGATTTGATGATAACCGGACATCGAATCAGTCTTCGAAAATGACTGGGACTCCTCAGTTGATCGAATAAATCATCGATCCTGGGTAAAGGGTACTTTTTCCGGACAGTTAGTTAATTCAGTTTCCAGTAATCCACACACATTCAGAGTGAACCGTCCCTCTTCTTCACAAACAACACCGGAGCTCCCCAAGACGATGTGCTGTTCCGGATGCAACCCAGCCTGAGCAGTTCATCAATCTGCTTCTTTAGCTCGAACATCTCTGTTGGTGCCATCCGATAGTGGGGTAATGACACTGGTGAGGTGCCAGGACACAGCTTGATTTCAAAATTGATCTCCCTCATAGGCGGCAAGCCAGGGAGTTCTTTTGGAAAAACGTTTGCATATTCTTTCACTATTGCCGGGATTTCAGCCACCGGTGTCTTGTTGAATCTGATACTGTTCAGTACCAGATGATTTAACCCTTCCTGCAGTCCGCTTTACTTGTCTGTAGGAACCACAAATTGCTTTCCTTCGGGTGACCAAAATGTCACTCTACAGTGATAACAATCAATGTTGGCCTGAAAGCTAGCCAACCAGTCCATGCCGAAGATAATATCGTACTCAGTCATATCGAGTACCAGATAATTGAACTCAAATCTGAGTCCAGCGAGTTCAGTATTCACTGCCATGCATATGAGTCCCATGACGTGTCTCCGACAGGGGATACAATTGTGAGTGATGTGGACAATTTTTGAACTAAAGTACCAGTGGCAGTTATAAATGCAGCAGATATGAAAGAGTGTGAAGCTCCAGAATCAAATAGTGCATAGGTATAGGAACTATTGACTACTACCATACCTTGAATCACAGAATGATCCACATCCACTGGAGGTGCTAGAAGAAACAATCGTCCAGATCCAGTAGGGTTAGGCGCCCGTCCCGCCTGATTATATGTCTTGCCTCCTCGGGAGTTAGCTGGCCTAGCTGGTGGACGGAATGATCCTCTGGAATAAGAGAGTTTGTTAAGCTTTGGGTAGTCCCTCTTGAAGTGACCCAGCTGATCACAATGGAAACAGTTGTTCACCCCTCTGAGAGCCTGAGTGACTGATGCAGATGGGGAGGACTGGTTGGGACGAAAGCCCCCTATGGACCCAGTAGATGGTGAAGGTCTGCTGAAGTTCGGTCAGAACTTCTTGTTGGGCTGGAATGCACCCCCCACTCTGAGCTCGGGTTGTCAAACCTTACCATCTCAGCCATTTCTTGCTCGGCTATGGTGGCCCTGCTGACCACCTCAGCGAGTGTGGCTGCCTTGAATATGGATACTTTGGCCCTAATGTTTGCTGTAGGCCCCGCTCAAATTTACGTGCCCTTCGGTGCTCTGTATCCGCCATATAGAATGCATAACAAGACAGACTAAGGAATTCCCGGTGATACTCCGCCACCGTCATGGAGCCTTGTACCAAGGATAGAAAGGTTTGAATGTGACGCTCCTTCTCCTCTTCGGGAAAATACTGATCTAGAAAGATAGCTGAGAACCATTCCCACGTCATTGTAGTCATTTCCCCTTCCGGGACAAGTGCTTGCTGTTTTTCTATAACCTCCCACCATTTACCGGCATCCTCGATCAGCTGGGATGTAGCCAGCAAAATCTTGTCAGCATGACTCGTGATCTGAAGTAGGGTCAAGATCTGAGTGATCTTCTTCAGCCAATGTTTTGCTCCGACAACCCCTTCCTTTCCCTTGAAGTAGGGAGGGCGTTGTTGCTGGAAATCTCTGACCATGTTCCGGTTATGGGCGTCACTAGTGGTTTCACTTCCATTCAAATGTTGTTGGAGAACAGAAGTAACTATTGCTTGAACCAATCTTTGTAGTATAGGAGGCACTACTGGTATACTCACGCTTCTTTGCTCTCTCTTTCTCATGTTCACTATAGTGAGAGTGTCGCTTTTCCTCTTCCCGCCATGAGTGTCATTCATCTTCTCCATTTCGCGATTTTTCATGTTGAGATTGCTCTTTCTCATGTTGAGATTGCTCCTTCTCATGTTGAGATTGCTCCTTCTCATGTTGAGATTGCTCCTTCTCATGTTGAGATTTCTCCCTCTCTTCCTCAGGTTGAGAGTTTTGTACCACATTCTCCTTCCCTTTCTGGTCTTGTCTAGTCTTTCTTTTTGGAGCCATTTTCCCTAAGTCATAAAGAAAACATTATTGACTTAGTTTCCTCATACAGTTTGTGTTATCACTATTTTGGGAAGATTTCCAAATAAACACTCTTGGTTTTTCTTTGTTTTTGGGGAAAATTTTCCTAAGTATCTATTGTTTGTTTCTCAATTTGGGGATATCGGGGAAGTGTATCATATTTTGCTATGTTTGGTATATCCAATTATGATGACTGTACTTCCTTTACTATCTTTCATTATTGTTCTCAGATTGATTATTCAGTCTGAGCCCTTTGTCCACCAAAAATCCATTAGTGGGGTTCGGCCATACAACATGGCCAAACCTCATCATCTAGGTTTAGGTCTCTCTTTCAACCTTTTGTTCTTTCAAAATAAATCCAAACCTTCCCATTATTGATTCATAAAACCCACTCTTTTAAATCAGCCATCTCACCTTGTCAATACTTCAAACATATAAATATCCCCATCACATTTAACTCTCCAAATGACCCATAAAGTTGGTCCATGGGGTTCGGCCATATGTGGTTTTCAATTTCTCCATTGCATAACATAGAAACCTTAATTGATCCCTCCATTCATTTAGACATATTAGATTCCTCTTTTTGAATCGTCATTTACGAATTCAAAGTCAATTAAATTTAACGTCAATAACTATTAAACATAACAGTATACTTCCATGGGGTTCGGCTATACTAAATGGCCGAACTCTATGATCCATGTTCTTCTTTTTTAAAACATCATTAGCCATGATTTTAACCCTTGATAGGTTCAGCCATACAATGGCCGGATCATGTTTCCTTAACCATTTTATTTAACAAAGGTTTATGGAGCACTTACCAATTTCGCGACTCCTCCGGTTCTTTCACTCCTTCCTGATCCTATCCTTCCTTAGTCCTTCCTTCCTTCCTTCCTTCTTGATCTTTAGCGGAGCCTAACCTTACTGGAAACCCCTTGGAGTGGTTCAGCCAAATGGGGTTTTGATTGAGAGGAAAGATAGAATTTCAGCCTTGGGTGTGAATGATAAAACTTTGAGATCCAACTCCTTTGTTCTAAGTCCACTTTGTCTTGGTGGAGTGATCGGCCAAGGACTGATTTGTATGAGACACAACCAGCCAAGGTTCTTTGTCTTGAGAGGTGAAAAACGGCCAAGGGAGGGAGAGAGAGAGAGTGAAATGGAAAATCCTTTGGTTAATGAAATTCAGCCCATGGTGGTGTCTCTTGGTGGCACCACTTGTAACTCCCATTTGCATTCATCTCCTTCACTTATTCCATATGGGGGTTTCATCCTTGAGATGAACCCTCCCAACGGTTTTAGCTCTTGGGCTGCCTTGGTGCAACCTTCTCCATGTGTGAACCCATTTCTAACTCCATTCCTTAATGCCTCCCTTGGGGGTTTCATCCTTCTCTTATTACCGTTCCATGTGAGAGTTTCATATTGAAATGAAACTCCCAAAGGCTACAACGGCTAGCCTTAGATGGCCTTGTGTAACCGCCACTCTTCATTAGTTGCCCATATGGGAGTTTCATCCATGAGATGAAACTCCTTGAGCCCAACGGTTTTGTCTTAGTCGTTGGACCACCCAACCATCCAACTCCCCTTTAATTCTTATTTAGATTTGAATTTGAAATAAGAACTCCTCCACTCTTCATTTAAATCTTCATGTGGGGGTTTCATCTTTGAAATGAAACTCCCATGTGCTAAACCATCCTTCCCATTGACTCTCCATTTGAAGTCTCATGCATAGAATAAACCCTCATGCAATCCAACATGTATATTATTTTGAATTTGAAATACAACCTCTCACCATATGTGACTCCTACAAAACCGCCACCTACATTCATTGTTTATCTAAGAGTTTCATGCATGATATGACCTTCCATGCATCCAACGTGTACCCCATGTTTTTTGGGTTTGAAACAACAAACCTTCTCTTTCACACTTCACTTACCTTACTCAACTCAACCATTTAATTCAACTCAATCCAAACTCAATCATTTAATTCAACTCTGTAACACCCCGCCCTTTTCACTCTAATTTTCAGAGTTTATTTTTTTTAAATATAATAATCAAGTGATCGGGGGGGAGTGTCACGACGCGAGTTAAGTTCGGACTTCTAAAGTCCGACCCTTAACTGGCCAAGCCCATGTGCGTATGGATTAAGTCCATAAAAATGATCCACACATGGTACAAATTCACTTGCAGAATTAACTTAATCTTAATCTAACTGAGGTTATAATAGAACCTATGACTATTCCAATTTTCTAAAATTACCAAATAACCTTAGTCTACCATTCAATCCAACCATTCAAAATAAACCAAGCCATAGCATCTACTTAACTACTTATTACATGCCAACCAAACTAGTTACCAAATTACATTGTCCAAATTCAAATAACATATCCATAAATAGTCCATTCATGTCCATTCAAATCCATTCCAAATGCCCAAGCTCCTATGCTTGGTTTTCTTCTTGATCCACGTTCTTCCCTTTCCCTGCGTCATCCACTAAGGATATAGATAGGGCGTTAGATCAACGCGCCCAGTAGTGTTTCTGAATAGGGCTACCACATGGTTAGTCAAAAACATGCAAATAATATAATAATAAAACATGTGTGACAAAATTCCATAAAAACATGCTATGTATGAAATGAACATGTTATGAGTCCCACCCATCACCATTCAACATAGTCATCACTTGACGCGATTCTCATCGTCAAGGTAACCCACAGTGGTCTTTCGGACGCCCCGACGGAGTGTGGCCTCCGGATTCCTCCTGATGGGATTCTCATCATCAGGGTACCCCACAGTGGTCTTTCGGACACCCCGACAGAGTGTGGCCTCCGGTTACAACACCATCATTCCATGCCATGCATGAGATGTCTATGCAAACATGTCATTTAGAAATATAACTTTACAATCATATAAGATATCAAAATCAACATAAAACAGCATATGGAATAGTAGTTACAATAAAGGTAGGAAACCTACACTAGTTTACTTTCTTCAACCCTTCCTTTGAACCGTCTTCTGATCACGGCTTTGTACACCGTTCTAGAAATCCGAATACCCTATGTACATGGCAGCAAGTTAATCATTTGACCATATGATTCTAATTTGATCTAAAACCCAAAAATCCACTTTGTGGGGTTCAGCCATACCCCATGGCCAAACCTCACCCTTTTAAACCTTGGTAACTCTTTTATTTAATTAATACCATCTAAGTATCCCAAACTTTCAAATGACCCTTAGTAGGGTTCGGCCATACTACATGACCGAACCTTACCACCTTAGGTTTTGGCTCATAAGTCCATTCATTTGATCATTTCATATTTTCATCCATATTTACGATAACGCCACTATACTAACCCTTTGTTTAATTTTGTCTTAGAAAACAAAGTCCATCAACAAAACCATCTTAGTACTAAGTCCATAATTGATGTGATTTCCATCTTCTTGAAAGCCAAACCAAACAATCAAATACTTACATGGGGTTCGGCCATCCAAGGTGGCTGAACCCTATGTCCATTTTTGGTCCTTTTAAACATGTTTTTGGTCTCATTTAGACATAGGATAACTGTATAATGTTATCTTGTTTTTACCCTTCAAAACCATCCAATAAACCCATCACTTTTTATGATTTCCATTTTGTAAAACTCAATACAAATATCCACATAACAGTCCATGGGGTTCGGCCATACATATGGTCGAACCCTATGGTTCTTGGTGTAATTATTCCAACCTTTGTCCATGGTTTTAATCCACAATTTAACCATAGTATTAATATGGTTCAGTCAAGCCATAGTTACCTAAAAACAGTAAGCTTATCTTCACTTTAAATCCTTTAAAATCTTCATTAACTACTATGGATTTTATCCCTCAAACTCCATTAAGAATCACCAAGTTTTTCCATGGGGTTTGGCCATCCAATGGGGCCGAACCCTATGGTCCATATTTTATCATTTAAACATCATAATTCTAGATTAAATTCCTTGATGTGTTCGGCCAATCCATAGCCCAATACATGACACTCAAAACCATAATTTTAAAACTTTTCAAAGCATGCAATCAATTTAACTTAGCATCCAAATTAATCCATTCTTTTCATGGGGTTCTGCCATCCCATGTGGCCGAACCCTATAACCATTTTTTTATCTTATTCATGCACTTCCAACTGATATCTAACCCTTGTTAGATTCGGCCATCCAATGGCCGGATCATGATTTAAAAATTGTTTATCGAAAACCTACCGTTTCCGTGACTCCTCCAATTGATCTTCACTCCGGCTTGTTCCTTTCCCTTTCTTAGCCTCTCCTTCTTCTTGATCCCTTGATGGTCAAGGACTGATTAAGCAACCAGCTGCTGCTCTAATTTTTGAAATGTAGAAAACTGCAAAAAGGTAGAGAGAGAGAAAGAATTTTGGCTTTGGATGAGAAACCTTGATGCCCCCTCCTTTGCTCAATGTATACTTTTGTCTTGGTGAAAGAAAGCAACCAAGGACTGATTGCAAATCAGTGGCCAGCTGCTGTTCTTGGTGTTCGGAGAGATGATAACAGTCCAAGGAAAAGAGAGATAGAGAGAGTAAAAATGAAAAGCCCTTTGTTTAACCAATCAGCCCAAGGTTAATTCAGCCCTTGTGTAACTCCCATCCTTAATCAAAGTTCTTTATGTTACTTGGGGGTTTCATCTATGAAACGAAACACCCCAAGCAACCAACGTCTCCTTGCATGGTTATGGGTGTAACCTCCTCAAATCCCATTCATTTCTTAATACCTCCCTTGGGGGTTTAAGGGTACTCAACGGCTTACCTTGCTGTATACATTAGTGTAATCTCCACCTTTACCTCCTTCTCATTAACAACTCAAATGGGGTTTCATCTTAAGATAGAATCCATCCCCTTCCTTCAACATGTAAGCTATGATTTAAATTTGAAATGCCAAAAACCTCTTCGTGTAATAACACCAAACAACAACTCCATTTATTCTCCAACATTGAAGTTACATGCATGCATTATCTACCTATCTATTGGCTGTCCTTTGAAGACCCAAACAATGTACTCGAACCATTTCCAACGTGCATACACTTTGCATTTGAAATAATCCTTCCACCTCCAACGTCTCCCATGTACTTTCAAAATGTAACTCTCATTTCCTTTATCACTTAAATGGGAGTTACATGCATGGTAATACCTTCCATTCAGCCAACGTTTATTGTGTTAAAACCTACCACCAGCCCACACCACCATCTTACGCACACTTTACTCACTAAAATAATTATTCCATCTAACTCATGTATTTAACTCACCCAAACTTAACTCATTTATTTTATGTGACTCAACTAATAATTTCCACTCAACTAAACTCCAAACATTTATTTCAACTCAAACAAACTCAAATATTTAATAAACTCAAACCACTTAAGCTTTGAGCTCACTCATTATTAATCATGCCCATTTCAACCCATTGGGTCCCATTTAGCCATTTTAACCCATTTAACTAAATTTGACCCAATTATGATTCTTGACCCGTTTAAGTTCATCTTATCTATTTATTTGTTTGTAATCAAAACTACTAACCATTGGGTCTTGTTTGAACCATTGACCCATTTAAATTCAACTCAAATATATCACAATGGCAATTTCGTAAATATGAATAAATTCATATAAATTGATAACTTTGAAATTCCAGGGTGTTACAAACTCAACCTTTTAATTTGAATCAACTTAAATACTTATCTGCATTCCCTTTTAATTCAGCTTAACCCAATTAGGTTTGAGCTCACCTAATGGTCAATCAAGTCAATTACGACCCATTGGGTCCCAATTGGGCCTTTTGACCCAAATAACCACCTTGACCCAATTAAATGTACATGACCCAATTATTTAAATTGATCCTTATATCATAACCATTGGGTCTTAATTGGGCCATTGCCCAACACCTTACCCATCTAAGGTTCATAACCATTTATTCACACTTACAATGGCAATTTCCGTAACTATTGATAAACTGAAAATCAGGGGTATTACAGTTAGAACAACGCGCCCAGTAGGTATTCCATTTAGGGCTAACACATGGTTAGTACAAAACATATATAATAATATCATAATGTCAAAAACCATATAAACCATGCCATGTCATGATGTCAAATGCAATGAGTCCCACCCATCACAAGTACATATAAGTACCCCCACATAAGTCTTTCAGATGCCCCGACGGAGTGTGGCCCCTCCAATTTTTTCTTGATGGAAAAGCACATCAAGGTATCCCACATAGGTTTTTCGACGGAGTGTGGCCCCTCCGGTTACATATCCTTCACCCATGCCATGCGTGAGATGCTAATGAAACACATGCTATTTTGTATTGTAAACATAGCATTAAAACTTCACAATTGAAACAAATCTTTTACAACATAAATTCATCAAAATAAGATAAAAACATTGTACATAAACCCATGGTTTCAAAGAGGTGGAATCCTACCAAAGACCACTAACGTGTCCTTGAGTTTTCGTCCTGTAACCGCTCACGATCGTATACACCTTGTGAGGTCCCGTTACCCTATAATATATCAATCAATTAAAACCATGTCCCATTTGATTTACAATAATGTTTAAGTCCATAAAATAAAACCTTTTGGGGTTCGGCCATACAACATGGTCGAGCCTCACTTCCCTCTTTTGGTGCCTTTCTTATAGTCCTTTGATCATTAATTTAAAACCAAGATCATACTACCCTTGATTTATACATCTAATCAATTATACCATAATTATTTAGCATTGATAAAAATCTAAGTCCACCAAACCTTAAGTTCACCAAACATTCCCCATGAGGTTCGTTATTTTTACTCTTATTTACATCCTTGCCATTGTTCTATCTATGGTTGTCCATTTCATTCTTTAAAACATGTTTAGGCTAATAGTAACCCACTAACATGGTTCATGGGGTTCGGCCATACACCATGGCCGAACCCATGATCTTTCATTTTTAGCCTATATTACAATATTGCCATTACCTCCATCAACTTATGTTTGGGTTCCAAAACATAGGTCCATTCATTTATTTACTACCCCAAGTCCAAGAGTGATCCATACATAATTCATTCACCATTTACAACCTTCATTCATTTAGACGTATTAGATCCATAAGTGACCCATAAAATTGGTTCATGGGGTTCGGCCATACCCCATGGCCGAACCCATGATGTCTTATTTTTTCCATTTTCTCCTTAACATGGTTTACATTCTTAGGTCCATATTCAAAGTCCCTCCACGGAGGTTTAACCATACATTAGGTTCATCTTTTTGAATCATCATTTACATCTTCAAAATCAATTAAATTTAACAACACCGTCCATAAAACATAACCAATGTTCCTCCCTGGGTTCAGCCCTACATCATGGACGAACCCTATGGTTCATCACTTCTCTTAAACCATTTAATCCCATATACATTTCTTATTACTTTTCCATTAAGATACCATATACTTCCCTTAATTTTTCTTCCATGAGGCTCGGCCATACACCATGGCCAAACCCTATGGTTCCGTATTTCCTCTTTTAAATCCAATCAAAACATCATAACCCTCCATGGTCTTCATCCTTCTCAAAATTATTAGAAACCAATGTTCTTTCATGGGGGTCGGCCATGCACTATGGCCGAACCCTATGGTTCCTCCTTTCCATTAAAAAACTCAAATCAACCCCAATCTTCTTCCATGTTGTTCGGCCATGGCCGAACCCTATGGTTCCTTTCTTTCAACAAAATTTATAAAAATACTTACCGGTCCGCGACTTCTCCGGTTTTCCTTCGCTCTAACTTGTTCTTCTAATCCTTTTCTTCCTTAGCCTCTTCCTCCTTTCTTCTTACTTCTTTGGCCGAGAGTGAGACTTGAGAGAGAAAGGGAGAGTTCGGCCTTGAGTGTGTATGCCGTGCGCCCCTTCTTCCTCTCTTTTATAAACTTCCAATCGGTCCCGATTAGAAGATGCTGACCCTTCAATTTAGCACCTTCCTAGTATCGTTCTTTGACAAGGAAAATGACTCCTTTTAACGCATCATCATGGATTGCTCATATCTTTATACACGGCCATGCAATCTATTTTTAATCTTAGACATCTTCTTTATTTGGATTAGGCAATCAGATGCCATTGCCTAATCCCAATCCATCTACACGTTTTGCCCAATTTAGGACAATCCTTGTGCGACTAACCTCCTTGATTTTGTGTATGCGTGTGGGTCATCCTCATCTATAGACAATCCTTTATTTATAGATATATTGCATTACCATTTTAATTCAGCCCCATTTAATTTAAATTGAACTCACTTGGTGGTTAACCAAGTTAATCATGACCCATTGGGTACCAATTGGGCATTTTGACCCAAATAGCAATCATTGACTGTAACACCCCAATTTCTCAATGAGATGGATAATTACGAAAATGCCCCTAGATTGGTAAATTTATTAATTATGATGTTAAATGAGAAAATAGTGGGGCCCATTGCTCAAATTAAGACCCTATGAGCACATTATAAATGTCAAATTTGATTGGATGGGTAATGTACATCAATTTGGGTCAATATGGTTAATTGGATCAAAGGACCCAATTGGACCCAATGGGTCATAATGGACTTATTAGACCATTGGGTGAGCCCAAATTTAATGGGGTTAAGCTAAATTGATTGGAAATCAAGTAGAACAAAAATGGGTAGGCTTGATGCACATGTGAAAACCAAATGCAAATGGCTAAAACAGCCCATAAATGGGTCATGTTGTCAAAACGGGTCAAGGAGCTAAAAAGGGGACCCAACGGGTCGGGTTGACCAAGCTTGACCACGGATGACCGTGTGGGCCCTCAAATGAGCTCAATGGTGAGTCAAATCAGGTTGAGTGGGACTGAATTGAGTTGGTTTTGAATTAAGAAATGAGTTGACTCAAGTGCATTAAATGAGTGTCATTTAATGTGGTGAGTTGGACTTGTGAGTTGTGTGAGTCAAAATGGAAATCAAAGGGGCTGTAAAAATCAGTGAGTTAAAGGGGAGATGAGGAGGTGTTTTGGTCTCAAACAAACCAAAACAAGTCCCACTCGTTGGGGACTTGTTATGGTAGTTTCCATGCAAAATCTTAAATGGAATTGATGTAAATGAGATGAGATTACATGGGGTTGCCAAAGGTTGCATTAGCTGGTGCCAATGGGTGTCTTGGTTGTGCCAAGTGACCCTTTGATTTAATAAAAAAAAATTATGAGGGAAATTGAGAGGTAAAGTGGCTGATTTAACAAAAGGAAAACACACCATCATTTGGCCGAGTACACTTTGAAGATTTTGGTTTTCATCTCTCCCTCTCCCCCTCTCAAGAACACCATTTCTTGGCTGAACCAGTTGCTATGTTTTACCATAGATCCAGCACCATTTCGGCAAAGGATTAAGGAAGAAGGAAAGAAAGGAAGCAAGAGGGAAGAAGCAAAGGAAATTGGTAAGATTTTCTTAGGTATTTAGTTAAATAAATTGTAAAGAAAGAGTATGATTTGGCCATCCTTAGGCCGAATCCATCAAGGGTTAGACCTTGGATGGAAATTCATAAATGAGATGAAAAATGTATCATTGGGTTCGGCCAATTTGGATGGCTGAACCCCATGAAAAGAATGGGTTAATTTGGATGGTTTTTGTAAGACAAAACCATGGACTGCTTTTTATGCTAAGTTAGATTAAGTGCATGTTTTGAGAAGTTTTAAAATCATGGTTTTGAGTGTCATGTGTTGGACTATGGATTGGCCGATTACATCAGGGAATTTAACCTTGGATTAGATGGCTTAAAAGGATAAAAAGATATGTCATTGGGTTCGGCCATTTTGGTTGGCCGAACCCCATGAAAAGACTGGATTGGTTTGATATTCTTAAAGGTCAAAAACCATGTCAAACCATGGTGATTTTTACATGTTTTAATTAGGTCATGTTATGCTGAATTTATCAATGGTTTGAAATATGTTGATGAGGTTGAAAAGGATGGAAACTTAGAGCATTGAGTTCGGCCACCATGGATGGCCGAACGCCATGAAAGAATTTGATGAATGATGATGGTTTTGAGAGATAAAAACCATACATTACCATGGGGTTCTTATGTGATTTACTTGAAGATAAATTTACTGTTCTTGGTCGGCCAATATATGGCTGAACCATGTCAATGTTATGGTTAAGTTGCTGATTCAAATCATGGATAGATGATGGACCAATTGAATCAAGAGAATTATTGGGTTCGGCCATGTGTATGGCCGAACCCCATGGACCATTTTATATGGACTGTTTTGGTTGAATCAAAAGGTTTCAAGTTTGAAGATTATGGAACAATATGAGGTGTTTAAAAAGGGTACCAAGTGAGCATTTGGACAAGTCATGGTTCAACCATTTCATGGCCGAACTATGGGGTACTATGGCTAAGTTAGAACATGGAGGTTTAAATGGGAAAGCAATATGGCCGAACCCCATGGTCTGGTTTTTAAAGTTAGTGCATGATAAAATTATTTATTGGTAGCAATGACATAAAGGAAACTATTGATGAAATGATCAAAGATGGTATGATCATGGGGTTGGATGTATGGACCCAAACCAATATGGTGTGGTTCGGTCATGTAGTATGGCCGAACCCCACCAAGTGATATTTTGTGGATTGAGGTTGTCAATAAATTATTTGGATGGTGTTAATCCAAATTAAGAGAGACCAAATGGTAAATAGGTGAGGTTCGGCCATGGGGTATGGCCGAACCCCCCATAGTGCATTTTTGGGACTTAGACCAAGTTGGAATTACATAATGAATGTTTGATTTGCTGCTATGTAAATAAGGTATCGAGATTTGCGAGTACGGCGTACGAGTCGTGAACGGGTGACGATTAAGAAAGATCGAACACTGAAGTGAATCTTCTGTAGGTTTCCTACCTACTTGTAACCACAGTTTTATCTTGGTTTTTATGAGACTCATGTTTTATTTTATTGGTTTTGAATGATGGATATTATTTACATGTTTTATATATACATTGGCATCTCATGCATGGACATGGGATCATGATTGTGGAAACCGGAGCCCACACTCCGTCGGTATACCCGTGATGCAACTGTGGGGCCTCCTTAGGCGATGAGGGTCCCGCCAGGAGGATTATCAGATGATTATGGACACCGGAGCCCACACTCCGTTGGAATGCCCGTGATACAACGTGGGGCCTCCTTAGGCAGTGAAAGTCCCGCCAAGAGGATTAATATGTTGATATAAGACACGTCAAGTGATGGCTATATGTATGTGTGATGGGGTGGGGCTCATTACATTTGCATACATACATAGTATGGTTTTATATGTTTTTGATAATCAGACATTTGATATATGCATGATTTATAAGCTAACCATGTGGTAGCCCTGATTGGGAACCTACTGGGCGCGTTGATCTAACGCCCTAATTCTATCCTCAGGATAATGCAGGAAATGGAAAAGGGAAAGAGAAGGTCGTGGACCTGGGGGGGAGCCAAGCTTAAGCGCTTGATTGATGATTGGGATGTTTTTATTATTGTCTTTTGAGTTAAATTTTATGGACATGTAATAAGTTGATACTTTTGCTATGGTTTGTTTATAATATTAACAATGGATGGTTGGTTTAAGTTATTTATTAATTGAGACTTGTACTTGCTATCTATTCAATCTAATTCCGCAGTTAGTCTAGTTTATTCCGCAAGACATTGTTTAGTTCCATGTGTGGTTTGTTATCGTGGGTTTAGTCCATGCACACAGTTAAGGGTCGGACTTAGGAAGTCCGAACTTAGCTCGCGTCGTGACGCCGCCCGCTCTCCTCCGATGTTATTATTATTTATAAAAAAAATTAGACTTTGATTTCTCGGAAAGGGCGGGGCGTTACATTGACCCAATTAAATGTGCCTTACCCATGTACTTTAAATTGAACCTTATACCAAAACCGTTGGGTCCTAATTGGGCCATTGACCCAACCCCTTACCCATCTAAGGTTCATATCGGTTTATTCACAAAAATGGCAAATTCCGTAAATATTGATAACATGGAATTCGGAAGTGTTACAATACAACCCTCTTTTTAAATTTTTCGTCCCGAAAATCGAGTGAAGTAGGGTTTCAAACATTTACATAAATAGCTCAGGATGAACTTTTCTAATTTCCGACTCGAGTTCCCAAGTGGCTTCCTCAATGCCATGTCGATCCCATACCACCTTGACAAACTGAATCGCTCGGTTCAGTAATGCCCTTTGTTCTGTGTCCACCACTCGGACAGGCTTTTCGACATATGTCACGTCGCTTTAGACATCTATGTCTTATATATTCAGTACATGAGAGGGATCAGGATTGTACTTCCTCAGCATCGATATATGGAACACATCGTGCAAAGATGCCAACTGTGAAGGGAGTACCAATTGATAAGCCACGTCCCCTATCCTTCTTATGATTGAAAATGGTCCCACATATCTTGGTGACAGTTTCCCCTTCTTTCCAAATCTCATGTGTCCCTTTCATGGCGAGACTTTCAAGAACACCATGTCCCCCAATTCAAATTCAAGGAACCTCCTCCTCTTGTTAGCATAGCTCTTCTGACGACTTTGAGCAGTCAATAGATGTTGCCGTATCAACTGTATCTGCGTTGTAGTCTCTGCAACCAACTCGGGTCCAATCAGAGCAGGCTCACCGGCCTCTGTCCAGCACACAGGTGATCTACATGGTCTACCATATAATGCCTCAAATGGAGCCATCTGGAGGCTTGCCTGGTAACTGTTGTTGTATGAGAATTCTACCAACGGCAAGTGATCCTTCCATCCACCCTTAAAATCTAGCATGCATGCTCTCAGCATATCCTCCAATGTTTGTATTGTCCTCTCAGACTGCCCATCAGTCTGTGGATGGAATGTTGTGCTAGTCAGTAGGTCTGTTCCCATGGCCGACTGCATGCTCTGCCATACTCTGCCGGTGAATCGACCATCTCTGTCGGACACAATAGTCTGAAGAATACCATGCAATCTGATGATATCCTTGATATACTGCCGACCCAAAGTGTCAGATGAGTCTGTCATCTTAATGGGAAGAAAATGTGCAGACTTGGTCAGTCGGTCTGCCACAACCCATGTCTCATCGTTGCCCTTTGAAGACCTTGGCAACCCTGTCACAAAATCCATGGGGATGTGCTCCCATTTCCATTCCGGCACTGGTAAGGGTTTGAGTAACCCTGGTGGCTTCTGATGTTCCGTCTTAACCTGCTAACACGTTAAGCAATGAGCAACAAATTCTGCCACATCTCTTTTGAGTCCGTGCCACCAGTAATGTCTCTTCAGGTCGTGATACATCTTAGTGCTACTCGGATGAATAGAGAGTTTGGTATGATGTGCCTCAATCAGTAACGCTTTTCTGCAGCTCTTAGGCACATATATCCTTCCTCGGAATACAAGACCTTGTCCGTGCCACCAGTAACCCTTTTAACTCTCATTCCGGTATGATTTCACCAGTTGACATCTTGTCCCATATCTCCACTTCCGCGTCTATTCGCTGTTCCTGTTCAATCTTAGTAACATGTTGGACCGTATGATCAAATTGTACATACTCCCATGGTTATTGATATATAAATTGAACTCTTGTATGGTATTCAACATTTCCCATTCTGTCTTGATTAAACATGCCACTGATGCATGTGATATGCGGCTGAGGGCATCTGCCACCTTGTTCGCTTTGCCAGGGTGATAACGAAGTGCGAATTCATAATCCTGCAGATATTCCATCCATCTGCACTACCTCAGGTTGAGCTCTTTCTGATCAAACAAGTACTTCAAGCTCTTATGATCGGAAAATACTTCAAACTTCTCACCATACAAATAATGTCTCCATCTTTTGAGAGCGAAGACCACTGTGGCTAGTTCAAGATCATGCGTAGGATAGAGGCATTCATGTATTTTCAATTGTCTTGAACCATAAGCCACCACATGATGAGTTTGACTGAGGACGCATCCAAGTCCCTCTCCTGAAGCGTCACATTGTACCTCATAACCCTTGCCTCTTTCTGGCAAAATCAAAATAGGTGCAGTTGTAAGTCTTTTATTCAGCTCTTCAAACCTCTGACTGCACACATCTGACCACTCAAATTTAACTCCTTTCTGAGTGAGTCGGGTCAGTGGAGATGCTATCTTGGAGAAGTCCATGATAAACTTTCTGTAGTAACCAGCCAATCTCAAGAAGCTATGGATCTCAGTTACATTCTTTGGCGCTTTCCATTCTCCCACTGCCACCACTTTAGATGGGTCCATGGCTATACCTTCTGCTGATATGACATGTCCCAAGAAGTTAACCTTGGGTAGCCAGAATTCACACTTGCTGGCTTTGGCATAAAACTTATTCTTCCCAAAAGTGTCCAAAACTATCCTCAGGTGCTCAGCATGTTCTTCCTGAGTTTGGAATAAATCAAAATGTCATCAATAAATACAATGACAAATTGTCCAAGTATGGACGAAAAATCTTGTTCATTAGATCCATGAACACAGTCGTTGTATTGGTGAGTCCAAAGCGCATGACTACAAACTCATATAGTCCATACCGCGTTCTAAAGGCTGTATTTTCTATGTCCTCCTCCCTAACCCGGATTTGATGATATCCAGACATCAAGTCAATCTTAGAGAAACGACTGGAACCTCTAAGTTTGATCAAATAGATCATCGATCCTAAGTAGAGGGTACTTGTTTCTGACCGTTAGCTGGTTCAGTTTTCGGTAATCCACACACATACGGAGTGAACCATCCTTCTTATGCACAAATAAAACCGGAGCTCCCCAAGCCGATGTACTATTCCGGATGCAACCCAGTCTGAGCAGTTCATCAATCTGCTTCTTTAGCTCGGACATCTTCGCTGGTGCCATCCGGTAGTGTGGTAATGACACAGGTGTAGTGCCAGGGTACAACTTGATTTCAAAATTAATCTCCCTCATGGGAGGAAGCTAGGGAGTTCTGTTGGTTATACATCCGCATAGTCCTTTACTATTACCGGAAGTTCAGCCATCGGTGCCTTGTTGATTCTGATACTGTTCAATACCAGATGACTCAACCCTTCATGCAGTCTGCATTGTTTGTCAGTACGTACCACATGTTTCCCTCGGGTGACCAAAATGTCACCCGCGGCGATAGCAATTAATGTTGGCCTGAAAGCTAGCCAACCAGTCCATGCCGAAGATAATGTCGTACTCTGTCATATCGAGTACCAAATAGTTGAACTCAAATCTGAGTCCAGCGAGTTCAGTATTCACTGTTGTGCATATAAGCCCCAATGATGTGTCTCAGACGGGGGATACAATGGTGAGTGATGTGGACAATTTTTGTATTAAAGTTCCGATTGCAGATATGAATGCAGCAGATATGAAAGAGTGGGATGCTCCAGAATCAAATAAAGCAAAGGTGTAGGAACCACTGACTACCGCCATACCTTGAATCACAGAGTGATCCTCTGCTGGGGAGATAAGGTAAATAACCGTCCAGATCCTGTAGGCGCCCGTCCCGCAGGGTGAAATGTCCTGCCTACTTGTGAGTTAGCTGGTCTAACTGGTGGGCGAGATGAACCTGTAACACCCCGCCCTTTTCCACCCTTCCGAAAAATCAGAGTCTATTTTTTTTTTTTTTTTTGAAATTAAAGTTGGAAGAGAGCGGGGAGCGTCACGACGCAAGCTAAGTTCGGACTTCCAAAGTCCGACCCTTAACTGGCCACCCATGTGTACATGGACCAAGTCCATGAAAACCAAACCACACATAGAACTAAATAAACTTGCGGAATAAAACAAATATGCGGAATAACAATAGGATACAATCCTATTCCATATGAGATAGCAAAGTACAAGTCCTATCCAAAATAACTTAAATTAAATGTCCAGCTCAAACAAACCGACCATGGCAAATCCAAATCAAACCATAGCAGTACTACTAAGTTATTACATGACCATATAAAAGTATCCAAATGTCAAAAAATAATTCCAATCCATATCCAAGCTCCTGTGCTTGGCTTTCTTCGCGATCCTCGACCTTTCCTTTTCCCTTTCCTGTGTCGCCCACTAAGGATAGAAATAGGGCGTTAGATCAACGCACCCAGTAGGTCTTCCGATTAGGGTTACCACAAGGTTAGTATAAAAACATGCATATAACATATAATACATGATCATCAAATACTTACAAAACAATGCTATGTATGTATGCAAATGTAATGAGTCCCACCCATCACAAATGTACATAGCCATCACTTGACGGGACTCTCATCGTCAAGGTAGACCACAGTGTTCTTTCGTTTCCTCTTGATGGGACCCTCCTCATTAATATATTCCTCCTGGTGAGACTCTCATCACCTAAGGAGGCCCCACAGTTGCATCATGGACATTCCGACGGAGTGTGGGCTCCGGTTTCCATATCCATCAGCCCATGCCATGCATGAGATGTCAATGAGTATATGCCATTTGTAAATAAATCTTAACCTTCAAATCTCATTTGAAACATAATACTTTTAACAAATTTCTCATATAAATCAAGATAAAACATCAATATAATATGTGTTGTTACAAGGAAGTAGGAAACCTACAGAAAAGTCACTTAAAAGTCCGTTCTTCTTAACCGTCACCCGTTCACGACTCGTGCTCCGTTCAAGGAGTCCCGATGCCTTGTTTATATAACAACAAGTCAAGATACTAATCATTTAATTTCCATTTAAATCTAAGTCCCAAAAACCACCTTGTGGGGTTCTGCCATACCCTATGGCCGAACCTCACCCACTTTGAATTTGTCCTTTCTTTTTATTTAATCATACTAAACCACCTCACATTTCAAACACACTTTGGTAGGGTTCGGCCATACAACATGGCCGAACCTTACCACTTTGGTTTTGGACCCCTCTTTTCTAGTCCTTTGACCAATTCATTCATATTTACACTTTGACTAATATTTATGGTTTTTGCCATTGGTCTAACCAATGTTTAATTTTGCTAACCACCATCATCCAAAACAAATCCACCTTAGTGGGGTTCGACCATACAACATGGCCGAACCTTACTATCTCAAAGTTGGTCTTTTAATCCTTCATATTTACGACTAGTTACCAATCTATTCATGTAATTAACTAGCCCTTAATCTTCCAACATTTTCTTGGTTCCAAAATTACCTAATCCATCGGGTTCGGCCAAACATATGGCCGAACCCTATGGTTCTTTATTTCCATCTATTTACATACTAAAAATCCATTTACGACATTCATGCACTTTCATGATCAATACCTCTTACTATGGGGTTCGGCCATACCCATGGCCGAACCCTATAGATCACCCTTTGTTCTTTTGTTCCCTAAAGAGATTAGGGTTGGGCCATGTAATGGCCGAACCATGCTTTACCCATATAGTCATAATTTAGACCCTTTTAAAACATTATAAAACCAACAATAATTTCTAATCATAAACTTAAATCCAAATACCCATACAAGGGTCCATGGGGTTCTCTTGACTCAAACATTCCATCCTTTGTGCATGGTTCATACCCCATATTTTAGCCATAATCATAGTATGGTTCAGCCATCCAATGGCCAACCCAAAACATACATCTTATCTCTAATTAAAACATCTAAAAATCTCCATAATATTGCATGGTTTTTAACTTTCAAAAACCATCAAAATAACCCAATCACTTCATGGGGTTCGGCCATCCAAAGTGGCCGAACCCTATGATCCACTTTTTATCCTTTTGAAACAGCACTATCCAAGGTTTAAACCCTTGATGGATTCGACCATACATGGCCAAATCATGCTCCCTTTAACCAATTTATTTAACTAAATTTTATGAAACACTTACCAATCCTCTTAGCCTCTCTTCTTGCCTTTTGATCTTTACTTCCTTCTTTCTTGCTCCCTTAGTCCTTAGCTGATGGTGTGCTTTGATCAATGGTGAACACCAAGGGCTGGCTCGACCAAGGGGGTAGGTTTTTGAGAGAGGAAAAGAGATGAAAGCTCCAAGCTTTTTGCAATGTAAAATTCGGCCAAAGAGTGTGGTTTGCCTCTTTTGTATATCAGCCCCTTAAACCACTCATTTACCCTCATAATTATTGGTTTAACCTAGGAGTCCTTTGGCATGACTAAGGGACACTTGGCTTAACATATGCAGCCTTTCCATCTCCCCAACGTTGGGCCTTGGGTTTCCATCATGAGATGGAAACCCTCCGAATTCCCCATGTAATTCCCATCTCATTTCATTAAGTCTTATGCATGGGATGTTACTCCCAAGTACCCAACGTGTGGGACTTGTCTTGGAGTCTTTGAGATCAAGGCAACTCTTCACCTCCCCATTTGACTCATTTGAATTCAAGGTCCCCATGGCTTCCAACTTAACTCATTCAAGTCATTAGCTCAACTCACCCCATTTAATACCACTCATTTAATGCACTTGAGTCAATTCCATTATTTGATTCAAATCCAACTCACTTCAGCCCCAACTCAACATAATTTAACTCAACAACGCTTTTAGCTCACTTGATGGTCCACATGGTCAACGTGGTCAACATGGTCAACTCGACCCATTGGGTCCCATTTGAACCTCTTGACCCAATTAGGCGCACATTACCCATTTATTTGAATTTGAACCTTAAAATATGTACATTGGATCTTAATTGAACCATGGGCCCCACAATTTTCTCATCTACGATCTTAACCTTCTAATTTACCATTCCAATGCCATTTTTGTAAATATTTATATCTTTGAAAAATCGGGGTGTTACAGAACCTCTTGAATAAGAGCGTTTGTTGAGTTGTGGGCATTCCCTCTTAAAATGGCCCGGTTGATCACAATGAAAGCAGTTGTTCACCCCTCTGGGAACCTGAGTGACTGATGCAGATCGGGAGGGATGATTGGGACGAAAGCCCCCTGTTGACCCAGTGGATGGTGGGGGTCTGCTAAAGTTCGGTCAGAACTTTTTGTTGGGCTGAAATGTACCCCTCCCACTTTGAGCTCGGCGGTTGTCAAAACACACTAACTCAGCCATCTCTTGTTCTGCTATAGTGGCCCTGCTGACCACCTCTGCCAATGTAGCTGCCTTGAATATGGTTACCTTGGTCCTAATGCTTGGCCGAAGGCCCCGCTCAAACTTGCGTGCCCTTCGATACTCTATAACCACCATATAGAATGCACAACAGGACAAACTGAGAAACTCCTGGTGGTACTCTGCCACCGTCATGGTACCTTGTACCAAAGATAGAAAATCTTGAGTCTGACGCTCCTTCTCCTCCTCAGGGAAATAATGGTCCATGAAGGTAGCTGAGAACTGATCCCAAGTCATTGCAGTCCTTTCTCCTTACGGAAGAAGTGCTCGCTGTTTCTCTGCTACCTCCCACCATTTACCGGTATCATCGATCAGTTGTGACGTGGCCAGTAAAATCTTGTCAGCATGACTCGAAATCTTGAGTAGGGTCAGAATTTGAGTGATATTTTTCAGCCAATTTTCTGCTCCGACAGCCCCTTCTTTCCTTTTGAAATAAGGAGGGCGCTGTTGCTTGAAGTCCCTGACCATGCTCCTGTCATTGGTCTCGTTGGTGGTTCCATTCCCGTCCAAGTGTTGTTGAAGCACCGAAGTGACCACCGCTTGAACCAAGTTTTGTAGTTCAGGAGGTACCACCGGTATATTCATGCTGCTTTGTTCCTCCTCCTCTTGGTGGGATGGTTGTTCTTCCTCTTCATGTCGAGATTGTCGTTCCTCCTTTTCATGTTGAGATTTTTCTACCTCTTTTTCATGTTGAGAGGTTTCGACCTCTTTTTCCTTCCTTTTCTGATTTTGTCGGGTATTTCTCTTTGGAGGTATTTTTCCCTAAGCCATTGAAAAATATCATAACTTAGTTTTCATCGTAAAGTTTGTATTTTCCGATTTTTGGGGAAATTTCCAAATAAGCACTCTTGATTTTTCTTTGTTTTTGGGGAAATATATCCTATCTTGCTATGTTTGATAAATCCAATTATTTTGACTATACTTCCTTTGCTATCATCAATTGTTGTTCTCAGATTGAATGTTCTGTCTGAGTCTAACGAAGTAAATTAATGCACGGGGGCCAGATTAATTTACTCCGAAAGATTCAATCTTTCTGGTTCGCTCTGATACCAACTGTAACGCCCCGCCTTTTTTCACTACGCTTTCCGTAAATCATAGTCATTTTTTTTTTTTATAATGGAGTGAGCAGGAGCAGGACATCACGACGTGTGCTAAGTCCGAACTTCTAAAGTCCGACCCTTAACTGGCCAACTCTATGTGTGCATGGACTAATTCCATGAAAACGGTTCACACATAATAATATAAACATGCAGATTAAAATCATAACTGCAGAATTATAATAGAACCTAATTCTATTCTATTTTAGATAACAAAGTACGTCAAGTCTTTAATCTTAATTAACATAACATAATTATCCAAATCAACATCCAACCATAGCAAATTATCTAAATTATTACATGCCCGAAGTCTAGTTACTCAAATTACAAGTCCATAAGTAACTTAATCAAAATGTAAACTAAAAGCATCCAAGCTCCTATGCTTGGCCCTTTTCGCATTCATCATTCCCCTCGTTTCCTGTATCATCCACTAGGGTAGAAGTAGGGCGTTAGAACAATGCGCCCAATAGGTATTCAATTTAGGGCTAACACATGGTTAATACAAAACATATATAATAATATCATAATGTCAAAAACCATATAAACCATGACATGTCATGATGTCAAATGCAATGAGTCCCACCCATCACAAGTACATATAAGTACCCCCACATAGGTCTTTCGGACTCCCCGACGGAGTGTGGCCCCTCCGATTTTTTCTTGATAGAAAAGCACATCAAGGTATCCCACATAGGTTTTTCGGACGCCCCGACGGAGTGTGGCCCCTCCTGTTACATATCCTTCACCCCACGCCATGCATGAGATGCTAATGAAACATATGTTATTTTATATTGTAAACATAGCATTAAAACTTCACAATTGAAACATATCTTTTACAACGTAAATTCATCAAAATAAAATAAAAACATTGTACATAAACCCATGGTTTCAAAGAGGTGGAATCCTACCAAAGACCACTAACGTGTCCTTGAGTTTTCGTCCAGTAACCGCTCACGATCATACACACCTTGTGACGTCCCGTTACCTTATAATATATCAATCAATTAAAACCATGTCCCATTTGATTTACAATAATGTCTAAGTCCATAAAATAAAACCTTGTGGGATTCCGCCATACAACATGGCCGAACCTCACTTCCTTATTTTGGTGCCTTTCTTATAGTCCTTTGATCATTAATTTAAAACCAAGATCATACTACCCTTGATTTATACATCTAATCAATTATATCATAATTATTTAGCATTGATAAAAATCTAAGTCCACCAAACCTTAAGTTCAACAAACATTCCCCATGAGGTTCGTTATTTTTACTCTTATTTACATCCTTGCCATTGTTCTATCTATGGCTGTCCATTTCATTCTTTAAAACATGTTGAGGCTAATAATAACCCACTAACATGGTTCATGGGGTTCGGCCATACACCATGGCCGAACCCATGATCTTTCATTTTTAGCCTATATTTCAATATTGCCATTACCTCCATCAACTTATGTTTGGGTTGCAAAACATAGGTCCATTCATTTATTTACTACCCCAAGTCCAAGAGTGATCCATACATAATTCATTCACCATTTACAACCTTCATTCATTTAGACGTATTAGATCCATAGTGACCCATAAAATTGGTTCATGGGGTTCAGCCATACCCCATGGCCGAACCCATGATGTCTTCTTTTTTCCATTTTCTCCTTAACATGGTTTACATTCTTAGGTCCATATTCAAAGTCCCTCCACGGAGGTTTAACCATACATTTAGGTTCATCTTTTTGAATCATCGTTTACATCTTCAAAATCAATTAAATTTACCAACACCGTCCATAAAACATAGCCAATGTTCCTCCATGGGGATCGGCCCTACATCATGGCCGAACCCTATGGTTCATCAACTTCTCTTAAACCATTTAAACCCATATACATTTCTTATTACTTTTCCATTAAGATACCATATACTTCCTTTAATTTTTCTTCTATGGGGTTCGGCCATACACCATGGCCAATCCCTATGGTTCCATATTTCCTCTTTTAAATCAAATCAAAACATCATAACCCTCCATGGTTTTCATCCTTCTCAAAATTATTACAAACCAATGTTCTTTCATGGGGTTCGGCCATGCACTATGGCCGAACCCTATGGTTCCTCCTTTCCATTAAAATACTCAAATCAACCTCCAATCCTCTTCCATGGGGTTCGGCCATCCACCATTGTAACGCCTCGTCCTTTTTCACTCGCTTTTTCCCGTAAATTCAGAGTATATATATATAATTTTTTTTATAACAAAATAGAGTGATAGAGCGCGGGACGTCACGACGCGAGTTAAGTCCGAACTTCCAAAGTCCGACCTTTAACTGGCCAACCCTATGTGTGTATGGACTCAGTCCAATAAAACGGTTCACACATACAATATCAAGATGCGGAATAGAAATCATAACCTGCTGAATCATAACATCAAAATGCGGAACCATAATAGAACCAAGTTCTATTCCAATCAGATAGCAAAGTACGTCAAGTCTTGAATCATCATTATCATATCATAATTATTCTGCAAAATATCCAACCATAGCAAATTCATCTAAGTTATTATAATCTGAATCCTAGATACTCAAATACAAGTCCAGGAGTGTCTTAAACAAAATATAAAACTAAAAGCATTCCAAGCTCCTATGCTTTTCCCCTTCCATGTTTAGCGTTTCTCTCGTTTCGTGCATCATCCACTAAAGGGTAGAAGTAGGGCGTTAGTACAATTCGCCCAGTAGGTATTCCAATTACAGCTAACACATGGTTAATACAAAGCATATATTATAACATATTATATAAAACCAAGTAAAATCCATGCCATGCAATGATGACAAATGGAATGAGTCCCACCCATCACATGTACATAAATGTATCCACCACATAGGTTTTTCGGACGCCCCAACGGAGTGTGGACCCTCGAGTTACATTTCATACATAATATCCTCTTGATGGAATGCTCATCATCAAGGTATCCCCCACGATTCTATTATGGATGCCCCGACGGAGTGTGGATCTCTGGTTACAATTCATACATAGTGTCCTCTTGATGGAATGCTCCTCATCAAGGTATCCCCCACTAGTACTTTACGGACGCTCCGACGGAGTGTGGGTCCCCGGTTACCTGTCATCCCTCCCATGTAATGCATGAGATGCAAATGTCCATATGCTATGCAATTATACAAATCATAGCATTTAAAAGCTCATACGTGAAACATATAAAACACATGCTACTTTATCATATAAACATAGCATTTAAAATCGCAGTTTGAAACATATCCTTTGCAATATAAATTCATTAAATCAAGATAAAAACAATGTAGATAAACCCATGGTTTCAAAGAGGTGGAATCCTACCAAAGACCGCTACGTGTCCTTGCATCTTTCGTCTGGTAACCGCTCACGATCGTAGACACCTTGTGAGGTTCCGTTACCTTATAATATAACAATTAATCAAAACAAAGTCATACTTGATTTACAATTATTTTAAGTCCATAAACCAATCCCATGATTTATCATTTTTAGCCGTTATTACCAAATTGCCATTGGTCTAATCTTTACTTAACAAATCATTCATTTAATTACCGAATTGCCATTAATTAAATTTCATTTAATTACCTAAGTTTTTGGTTCCAAAACGAAGGTCCATTAATTCACATATTTACAAAATTGCAACTCATGCTAACCTAACCCGTAGTCCAATAACATAATTGGTAGACATAATTTGATATGCTCCAATTAATATATAATCCATCACTTAGGTTATGTCCATAATTGATCATTCATAAAACCCATCATAAAACTCCCAAGTTGCTCCATAACATATAATTTGATTCATAAATCAACTACATAAACAAAACCCATAAAATTGATTCATAAAACAAACCATGACCTAAAGCCCCAAGTCCATTAAATACTTCATGGGGTTCGGCCATACACCATGGCCGAACCCTATGGTCGAACCCTATGTCCAATATTTTCTCATTATTACCAAAATGCCATTCATACCACTCCATAACCAAACCCTTCCAAAAAGTGATCCATAATTAAATACTTTCTAAATTAATAAATTCCTTCCATAACTAGATAGTTTCCATATTTAGATATCATCAATAATCATCCATGTTAATCTAATTAACATTTATTAAAAATGTCATGCCCCGACCCGAAGGGTGGGCCCGGAACGCAACTGATTTTTTTTTTTTTTTTGATAAACTAACTCAAGTACTCTAAGTGGGCCGGATCAACAGTTGGGCCCAGAGGTCACACACGATCCAACATGTGGACTCAAACATGTACCATAAGTCTACCCCACAAAATAGACATAAAGAAAATAACATAACATTCATTCACATAATAAGATCACCAAAAATACAATCATTGAATCATCATTCAAAACATCGCCAGAGTAACTATAGAAGCATAATAGTTTAATATATCACATTTAAACAAATTAAGTACCACAATCGGTACTTTACAAAAGTAGATGGTTCCAAGAACCAATAAGTAAAGATAAGGGTATTCCCCTCAGGGGAAATCCCGAAACACTGCCGCAGCTTATCCACCCTAAGCTTGAAAAAGAGGGCTCTCCTCCTCGGTTTCATCTCCTGAAAGATAAATGGGGTGAGCTAACTAGCCCATTGAAGGAAATATAACAGTGCAGTTAAGTAAACAACAGGTTAGCAATAAACAACAAATGTAATAAAATATTTCATGCTTGATTACAAATAAGCATAATATTCTCATCATTCTCATAATTCATCATTTCTTTTCCAACACTGCTATCATCCAACGTAACGCCTGCCAACTACGCTGAGACCATTGTATTAAGTCCCGACACGGTCAAAAAACATCCTCACAAGTACATCTCCGGCTCTACCATAGCCGATACTTGTAACGCCCGCCCCTTTTCACCTTAAAATCAGAGTACATTTTTTTTTAAGTGATAAAGTGACAAAGGGCACGGACGTCACGACTCGAGTTAAGTTCCGAGCTTTAAAGCCCGGCCCTTAACTGGCCAACCCTACGCGTGCGTGGAACATAAGTCCATGAGTACGGTTCACGCGTAGCAAGTAAGCTCACGAAACATAAAAATAAATGCGGATGATCATATAACTATCCTACCCGTTTTTTTTTTCAGATAGCAGGGAAGTAAGGTCCATTTAATTATTAAAATGCCACTAGACTGCACCGTCCAAAATAAAATATACAACATAACAAGTCATCTAAGTTATTACATTTCCGACAAGCTAAATTATACAGTTACACATTTCCAAAATGAAATAATTCAACTTAAACAAAATAAGTAGTCCGCCTTCCCAAGCTCCTAAGCTTGGCTTCCGTCTCGCCCTTCCGGTCCACCATCTCCTGCATTGTCAGCTAGGGTAGAAGTAGGGCGTTAGAACAACGCGCCCAATAGGACTCCGAGTAGGGCTAGCACATGGATTAGTAATAACAACATACTGATAATAACACAATGAAAATTGATAAACCACGTATAGTGAAAATATACGATGTATGCCATGCCCTGAGTGTCTATGTTATGAATCTCACCCATTATTCCTGCCATATACTTTCATATCCCTCTTGACAGAAAAACCTCGTCAAGACATGTCCAACCGCAAAATATCCCCCTTGATGGTAAAACCTCTTCAAGGTGTCCCCATGCCTGTTCTCGGTCGCCCCGACGGAGCATGGACTCCGGTTTGTTTATTTTTTTCCGCCCATGCCATGCATGAGATGTAATGCATTATGCTATGTAATATTTATAACTCATAACCTAAAGATATCATACATAGCCTTAATTTATAATGCATAACCTTAATCATATTTCATAGCCATTAAATAAAATCCATCTTAAACTGTAATGGCCCGAAATTTTAAATCAATAAATATGTGAATATTATTTATTTTAATGATGAAAATTGGAAATTGGTGGAATAAATGGTAAATGGGCCAAAATTGGATGAAGGCCCAAGTGTGGCCCAATAGACTATGGTGTGGATTTAAATTTATTTAAATGGGTCAAGAATGGTCAAATGGGGTCAAATACCCATTTGGGACCCAATGGGTCAAGATGGTTATGCTCTAAGGTAAATGGGCTAGATGGAACTGTAATTGGGCCATCGGCCCAATGGTGATCCATTTAGAGTGGGCTTAATGAAATTTAATCACCCTAAGTAATTTGGAATTAAACAATGGTGGTGTGGCCAAGTGGGACCCACCTCCACCTCATCAAGTGAGGTGGCGTGTGGGCCAATGATTGGTGGGGCCAGCCACCATGGTTGACTTGGTCAACCATGGGTGGAATAATGGGAATTAGGTTAAATAAAAAATGAAGTAACCTAAGATTAATTACCAAATTAATTAAATACTTAAATTAACAAGTTGGTGGCTAAATGGGGTTAGATTGGTAAAATGGAGACCAAGCTACCCCACCTCAAAATGTTAAACACGTTGGGACTTAGAGGAGTGGAGTTATAAGCCATAAAGCAACTTAAATATCTCAAAAATATCTTAAGGTTGGTGAAGGTAATTAATGTAAAGTAAAAAATGGGGATAAGCCTTGATGTCTTTTCCCATTCTATTTTCATTCAACTCTCTCCATTTTCACTCTCCCATGGTCGTCCCCTACATCCAAGTGAAGGAGAGAAAGAGAGTTAAGGAAAAGAGAAGAGAAGGAGAGAAGAAAGAAGTGGAATTTTGAGAGAAATCACTCTAAGGTAAAGGGTTATCATCTTCCTCTCATCATCTTTCCTCTTTTCCTCTCTCAATTGAAACCTAACATGGCCGATTCTAGGGTTGGGAGTTGCCACCCTTGATCAAAGATCTTGACCTATCAAAGATCAAGAGGAAGGAGAGAGGAGGCTAAGGAGACCGACGGGAGTGGCGGAAATCGGAGGAGATGTCGGATAGTGAGTATTTCTTAAATAAAAGAATTTTGAATTTTATGGCTTAAGAAATGGAATTTATTTTTGTGAAATAAATGGTGGATAGGTGATTTTATACTATGGAATTTAGATGCATTAATGGAAGGGTGGAAGATGGAGAAAACCCTAAATGGGTGAATTAGGGTTAGGGTAAGAAATTGGAGAAACATATTGTGTGCATTGTGTGATTGATTAAATTGAACATGGAATTGGGTACTTGGAAATAAGAATCATGGGCCATAGGGTTCGGCCATATAGTATGGCCGAACCCATGGTGGGTGATTAGCCATTTGATGTAAAATGGTTAGGGTTAATGAATGGAAGATAATGAAGGTGGCTAATGGATTTTTGGGTTGTAAATGAATGAATGGGATGAGTATTAAAATGGTTTTATGATGAAAAATGCAATGGGATTTTATGTCATTAAGAAGGCATAAAAGAGAAGGAATTGTGAACCATGGGTTCGGCCATGGTGCATGGCCGAACCCTAGGTTGTTATGTGTGAAATTAGCCAGGGTTTTAGGGTTTAAAAAGCCATGGAAAATGAGAAGATGGGTGGATTTAATATTTTGGGTGAATATAAGTATTATGGAGCAATGAATGATGAATCATGAACCATGGGTTCGGCCATGGTATATGGCCGAACCCTATGGTGATGAAATGATGATTAAATGGTGGGGTTTAAAGGATAATGTGTTCATGAATTTTGGGTTTCAAATGAACCAAAGTAATGATCCAGATGGGGCTAAGAATATGGTTTAGTTGCATGATGTAAACCCCTCAAGGAGGGATTATTGGTGGATCTAAAATGTAACAATGGACCCAAGAAAAAAATGGGGAACAAGACATCATGGGTTCGGCCAGGGTATGTGGCCGAACCCATGACCCATTTTGTAGGTCATTGTATGAGCTAAGGTTGGGTCCATGTTTGTGTTTAGATGATGAAAAATTTTATTAAATTAGATGGCTGATTTTGTTTCATGTTGGGTCATGGTTAGTGAATAAATAAAGGACCTAAGTTGTGGATTAAATTTTGGGCTTAAGTAGGTGTGAATTAATGAAAAATTGTTTATGTGAAGGGTAGTGGCAAAATGGTAAATATGGGCTAAAATGAAGAAACCCACTAAGTTATGATTTACGGGCTTGGAAATGATTAAAACTTGGATTGATTTGGTAATTTAATAAGTACCGGATAGCGTGAGCGGTACGCGAGTCGGTAGCCGGATTGTCGGACGAAAACGAAATAAAGACCCGAGTCGGTGTTCGGTAGGATTCCTACCTATTTGTAAGCCATGGATGTGTGATGGTATTCTTGTCATATTTTATTGATTTTAGTATTTATCTTATGATGCGTTTTTACAATTATGGATGCTATGTTTAAGATGGATTTTATTTAATGGCTATGAACTATGATTAAGGTTATGCATTATAAATTAAGGCTATGTATGATATCTTAAGGCTATGAGTTATAAATAATAGCATAATGCATTACATCTCATGCATGGCATGGGCGGAAAAAAATAAACAAACCGGAGTCCATGCTCCGTCGGGGCGACCGAAAAACAGGCATGGGGATATTTTGATAACAGGAGTCCATGCTCCATCGGGGCGACCGAGAACAGGCATGGGGACACCTTGACGAGGCTTTGCCGTCAAGGGGGATATTTTACGGTTGGACATATCTTGACGAGGTTTTTCCGTCAAGGGGGATATGACAGTATATGGCAGGAATGATGGGTGGGATTCATAACATAGACACCCAGGGCATGGCATACATCTTATATTTTCACTATACGTGGTTTATCAATTTTCATTGGGTTATTATCAGTATGCTGTTATTACTAATCTATGTGCTAGCCCTACTCGGAGTCCTACTGGGCGCGTTGTTCTAACGCCCTACTTCTACCCTAGCTGACGATGCAGGAGATGGCCGACCAGAAGGGCGAGACGGAAGCCAAGCTTAGGAGCTTGGGAAGGCGGACTAGTTATTTTGTTTAAGTTGAATTATTTCATTTTGGAAATGTAAATTGAGTAAACTAGCTTGTCGGAATGTAATAACTTAGATGGCTTGCTATGTTTAGATTTTATTTTTGGACAATACAGTTTAATGGCATTTTAGTAATTATACGGATGTTTCTTCCCTGCTATTTGAAAATTGGTAGGATAGTTCTATGATCATCAGCATTTATTTTTATGTTCCGTGAGCTTACTTGCTACGCGTGAACCGTACTCGTGGACTTATGTTCCACGCACGCGTAGGGTTGGCCAGTTATGGGCCGGACTTTAGAAGCTCGGAACTTAACTCGCGTCGTGATGTCCGCGCCCTTTGTCACTTTTAATTAAAAAAAAAATGTACTCTGATTTTACAGTGAAAAGGGGCGGGCATTACAGTTGGTATCAGAGCGAATATCGGAAGAATGAATCTCTCGAAATAAGATTAAGACGGTTGCATGTCTCACTGGCAGCTAAGAATCGCAACTGACCGACTCTTCGGAGTCCGCTGCACAGTGGCCGGGTTAATTTACGTCGATTGACTTAAACTGAAGTGTTTAATCTGAGAACAACATTTGACGGAAAGGGATGATAGCAAGGGAAGAAAAAAATCAATTTAAATCGGAATTATCAAACATAGCAAGTAGGATTACATTTCCCCGACATGAGAAAACAAATCTAGGTCTTCTCCAAATTTGACGGAATAATGATAGATTTATTGAACATAGGAGAGAATTCCCTGATTTCATCAAATGAACAAAACATAGATACTTGGGAAGTTTTCCCCAAACCAAGTGTGCTTATTTGGTAACTTTCCCCAAAAATGAGAAACAAAGTATGTTTGGTTAGTATTTTTTTTCCCCAAATTTGAAAAGGAGCTAAGTCAATTATTCTCGATGACTAGGAAATGGCTCCGAAGATAAGGACTCGTCGCAACCAGAAAGAAGTATCACCACCTCGCCAGGAAGAGGAGGTACCCCATCGGGAGGAGGGACAAAATAATATAAACATACAAGGTGTACCTCCCGAGCTAAAAGATGTAGTTCAAGCGGCAGTCGCTGCTGCTCTTCAACAACATTTGAGCTGAAATGCGACTACTAGCGACGGAAATGCGACTACTAGCGATGGAAATGCGAATACTAGTGACACCAGTAAACGGAAGATGGTCAAAGACTTCCAGCAACAGCGCCCTCCCTACTTCAGAGGAAAAGAAGGGGTTGTAGGAGCAGATCATTGGTTAAAGAAGATCACTCAGATCTTGAATCTGCTTCAGGTTTCCAGTCGGCTGACAACATCTCAACTGATTGAGGATGCCGGTAATTGGTGGGAAGTGGTGGAAAAACAGCAATCACTGGTGCCGGAAAGGGAAAGAATTGCCATGACTTGGGAATGGTTCTCAGCCACTTTTCTGGAACAGTATTTTCCGGAGGAAGAAAGAGAGAGCCAGGCTGAAGCTTTTATATCATTAGTACAAGACAATATGACAGTGGCAGAATATCATCGGGAGTTCCTTCGACTATCTGTCTACGCATTCTATATGGTGGATACTGAGCAACGGAGGGCCCGTAAGTTTAAATGGGGCCTTCGGCAGAGCATCAAGACTAGGGTGACAATATTCAAGGAACCTACATTGGCAGGGGTGGTCGGCAGGGCCACTATAGTGGAGCGGGAATTGAATGAGATTGCGCGGCCTGACAACCGCCGATGGCAGAGTGGGCGGGGCGCATTCCTACCCAACAAGAGGTTCCGGCCGAGTTACAGCAGACCCTCATCCTCTACTGGATCTACACGGGGTTTTCGCCCAAATCAGCCCTCCCCATCAGCATCAGTCACCCACGTCCCTAGGGGTGGGAACACTTGCTATCAGTGTGGCCAACAGGGCCACTTCAAGAGAGAGTGTCCACAGCTCAACAGACCCTCTAATTTCAGGGGTTCTTCCCGCCCTCTAGCTAAGCCAGCTCAGTCGCGAGGAGGCAGACCGTACAACCAAGCGGGGCGGGCGACAAACCCTACAGGATCTGGACAGCTTTTTGCCATACCTTTTCCAGTAGCAGTGGATCGCTCGGTGATGCAAGGTATGGCCGTAGTTGGTAGTTCCTATGCTGTTACATTATTTGATTCTGGAGCTTCCCATTCATTTATATCTGCTGCATTCATATCTGCTACGGGCACATTAGTACAAAACCTGTCCACATCACTTACCATTGTATCCCCCATCGGAGACACATCTTTGGGACTCATCTGCACTGGATTAAACACTGAACTCGCTGGATTCCGATTCGAGTTCAACTATTTAGTAATCGATATGGATGAGTACGATGTTATATTTGGTATGGACTGGTTGGCTACATATCAGGCCCATATTGATTGCCATCTTCGTAGGTTGATAGTTTGGTCACCTGAGGGAAAGCGGTATATAGTGCCCGCTGATAGACAAGGTATTCCTAGAAGACTGCAGGAAGAATTGAACCACCTTGTCTTGAATAACATTAAGTTAGACAGGGCACCAGGGGCTGAACTTCCTGCGGTAGTAGCAGAGTTTGCCGAAGTGTTTCCGACAGAGCTCCTTGGTTTGCCACCTAAGAGGGAGATAAACTTTGAAATCAAGTTATATCGTGGCACTGCTCCAGTATCGTTACCACATTATAGGATGGCACTAGCTGAGATGACCGAGTTGAAGAAGCAGATTGATGAACTGCTCAGATTGGGTTTTATTCGGAACAGCACATTAGCATGGGGAGCCCCAGTATTATTTGTGAAAAAAAAAGATGGTACCCTGCGGATGTGGGATTATAGAAAATTGAACCAGCTGACTGTTAGGAACAAATATCCCCTACCCAGGATTGACGATCTGTTTGATCAACTTAGGGGTTCCTCTCACTTCTCCAAGATTGATCTGATGTCCGGATACCATCAAATCCGGGTTAGAGAGGAGGACATGAGTATGTAGTCATGCCGTTTGGGCTTACTAATGCACCAGCTGTGTTCATGGACCTGATGAATAGGATATTCCGGCCTTACTTAGATCAGTTTGTGATCGTATTTATTGATTACATCCTGATCTATTCCAAGAGTCAGGAAGAACACGCTGAACACCTGCGGATAGTTCTGAACACCCTGAAGAAGAACCAGTTGTATGCTAAAGCCAGCAAGTGTGAGTTCTGGCTATCTAAGGTTAACTTCTTGGGACACGTTATATCGGAGGAAGGTATAGCCGTGGACCCGACTAAGGTAGCGGCAGTGAAGGAGTGGAAAGTGCCGTCAAATGTGACCGAGATCTGCAGTTTTCTGGGATTGGCCGGTTACTACAGGAAATTCATCATGGACTTCTCCAAGATTGCAGCCCCACTTACCCGACTCACTCAGAAAGGAGTCAAATTTGAATGGTCGGATCTGTGCAACCGGAGATTTGAGGAGCTAAAGGAGAAGCTTACAACAGCTCCTATTCTGATCTTGCCGGAAAGAGGCAGAAATTATGAGGTGTACTGTGATGCCTTAGGAGAGGGACTGGGGTGTACACTCAGTCAAAGTAATCGGGCAGTGGCGTACGGATCAAGACAGTTGAAAATCCATAAACGCCACTATCCCATACATGATCTGGAGTTGGCAGCAGTGGTCTTCGCTCTCAAAAGCTGGAGACACTATCTCTATGGAGAGAAATTTGAGGTGTTTTCCGACCACAAGAGTCTGAAATATTTGTTTGATCAGAATGAACTCAATATGAGACAACGCCGATGGATGGAATATCTGGCAGATTATGACTTTACACTCCGATATCATCCTGGCAAGGCGAACAAAGTGGCGGATGCTCTCAGCCCCATGTCACCTGCGACAGTAGCCAGTATGATCAAAACAGAATGGGAGGTGTTGAATACCATCAGAGAGTTTAAACTCTACCTCAATAATCATGGGACTATATATAATCTGATCATACGATCTCACATGGTCTCCGAGATTGAACGAGAGCAACGGACAGACCCAGAGGTGAAGGAGATATGGGCTAAAATGTCTACCGGTGAGGTTGTACCGGAATGGGAATTACGACCGGGACAATGTCTTTTATTCCGAGGTAGGACTTATGTGCCTAAGAGCTGCAGAAGAGAGTTGTTGGTTGAGGCACACTAAACGAAACTCTCTATCAATCCGGGCAGCACTAAGATGTATCATGATCTTAAGAGGCACTATTGGTGGCATGGGCTCAAGAGAGATGTGGCAGAATTTATTGCTCATTGCCTAACTTGTCAGTAAGTTAAGGCGGAACATCAGAAACCACCGGGTTTACTCCCACCCTTACCAGTGCCGGAATGGAAATGGGAGCACATGTCTATGGATTTCGTATCAGGGTTGCCAAGGTCATCGAAGGGTAACGATGCGATATGGGTTGTTGTAGACCGATTGACTAAGTCTGCGCATTTCCTTCCCATCAAGATGATGGATTCATCAGAGACTTTGGGTCGAAGGTACATCCGGGATATCATCAGATTACATGGTATTACCCGGACTATTGTTTCCGACAGGGATGGCCGATTTACTGGCAGAGTATGGCAGGGTATGCAGTCGGCTATGGGGACCGACATATTGACCAGCACAACATTTCATCCACAGACTGATGGACAATCAGAGAGGACAATACTGACTTTGGAGGATATGCTGAGAGCATGTATGTTGGATTTTAAGGGTGGATGGGAGGATCACTTGCCATTGGTGGAGTTCTCTTACAATAATAGTTACCAAGCAAGCCTCCAAATGGCTCCTTTCGAGGCCTTATATGGCAGGCCATGTAGATCATCAGTGTGTTGGACAGAAGCTGGTGAGCTTGCGCTGATTGGACCGGAGTTGGTTGCAGAAACTACAGCGCAGATTAAATTGATACGGCAGCATCTACTCACTGCACAGAGTCGTCAGAAGAGTTACGCCGACAAGAGGAGAAGGTTCCTCGAATTTGAGGTGGGAGAGTTGGTGTTTTTGAAAGTCTCACCACGGAAGGGACACATGAGATTTGGAAAGAAGGGGAAACTGTCACCTAGATTTGTGGGACCATTTGCGATCCTGAAGAGGGTGGGGGGGGGGGGGTAGCTTATCAGTTGGCGCTCCCTCCACAGCTATCATCTCTACATGATGTATTTCATGTGTCCATGTTAAGAAAGTACAATCCCGATCCTTCACATGTGTTGAATGTGCAAGACGTCGATGTACAAAGCGATGTGACATATGTGGAGAAGCCGGTCAGAATAGTCGGGAGCTAGCAAAGGGTGCTGCAGAACCGTACCATTCAATTCGTCAAGGTGGTATGGGAACGACATGGTAATGAAGAAACCACCTACGAACTTGAATCGGAGATGAGAGCCTCTCATCCGGAACTCTTTGTGTAAGATGTTTTGAACCCCTACTTCGTTCGAATTTTCGGGACGAAAATTTTAAAATAGGATTGTATTGTAATGGCCCGAAATTTTAAATCAATAAATATGTGAATATTATTTATTTTAATGATGAAAATTGGAAATTGGTGGAATAAATGGTAAATGGGCCAAAATTGGATGAAGGCCCAAGTGTGGCCCAATAGACTATGGTTTGGATTTAAATTTATTTAAATGGGTCAAGAATGGTCAAATGGGGTCAAATACCCATTTGGGACCCAATGGGTCAAGATGGTTATGCTCTAAGGTAAATGGGCTAGATGGAACTGTAATTGGGCCATCGGCCCAATGGTGATCCATTTAGAGTGGGCTTAATGAAATTTAATCACCCTAAGTAATTTGGAATTAAACAATGGTGGTGTGGCCAAGTCGGACCCACCTCCACCTCATCAAGTGAGGTGGTGTGTGGGCCAATGATTGGTGGGGCCGGCCACCATGGTTGACTTGGTCAACCATGGGTGGAATAATGGGAATTAGGATAAATAAAAAATGAAGTAACCTAAGATTAATTACCAAATTAATTAAATACTTAAATTAACAAGTTGGTGGCTAAATGGGGTTAGATTGGTCAAATGGAGACCAAGCTACCCCACCTCAAAATGTTAAACACGTTGGGTCTTAGAGGAGTGGAGTTATAAGCCATAAAGCAACTTAAATATCTCAAAAATATCTTAAGGTTGGTGAAGGTAGTTAATGTAAAGTAAAAAAATGGGGATAAGGCTTGATGTCTTTTCCCATTCTATTTTCATTCAACTCTCTCCATTTTCACTCTCCCATGGTCGTCCCATACATCCAAGTGAAGGAGAGAAAGAGAGTTAAGGAAAAGAGAAGAGAAGGAGAGAAGAAAGAAGTGGAATTTTGAGAGAAATCACTCTATGGTAAAGGGTTATCATCTTCCTCTCATCATCTTTCCTCTTTTCCTCTCTCAATTCAAACCTAACATGGCCGATTCTAGGGTTGGGAGTTGCCACCCTTGATCAAAGATCTTGACCTATCAAAGATCAAGAGGAAGGAGAGAGGAGGCTAAGGAGACCGATGGGAGCGGCGGAAATCGGAGGAGACGTCGGATAGTGAGTATTTCTTAAATAAAAGAATTTTGAATTTTAGGGTTTAAGAAATGGAATTTATTTTTGTGAAATAAATGGTGGATAGGTGATTTTATACTATGGAATTTAGATGCATTAAATGGAAGGGTGGAAGATGGAGAAAACCCTAAATGGGTGAATTAGGGTTAGGGTAAGAAATTGGAGAAATATATTGTGTGCATTGTGTGATTGATTAAATTGAACATGGAATTGGGTACTTGGAAATAAGAATCATGGGCCATAGGGTTCGGCCATATAGTATGGCCGAACCCCATGGTGGGTGATTAGCCATTTGATGTAAAATGGTTAGGGTTAATGAATGGAAGATAATGAAGGTGGCTAATGGATTTTTGGGTTGTAAATGAATGAATGGGGATGAGTATTAAAATGGTTTTATGATGAAAAATGCAATGGGATTTTATGGCATTAAGAAGGCATAAAAGAGAAGGAATTGTGAACCATGGGTTCGGCCATGGTGCATGGCCGAACCCTAGGTTGTTATGTGTGAAATTAGCCAGGGTTTTAGGGTTTAAAAAGCCATGGAAAATGAGAAGATGGGTGGATTTAATATTTTGGGTGAATATAAGTATTATGGAGCAATGAATGATGAATCATGAACCATGGGTTCGGCCATGGTATATGGCCGAACCCTATGGTGATGAAATGATGATTAAATGGTGGGGTTTAAAGGATAATGTGTTCATGAATTTTGGGTTTCAAATGAACCAAAGTAATGATTCAGATGGGGCTAAGAATATGGTTTAGTTGCATGATGTAAACCCCTCAAGGAGGGATTATTGGTGGATCTAAAATGTAACAATGGACCCAAGAAAAAAATGGGGAACAAGACATCATGGGTTCGGCCAGGGTATGTGGCCGAACCCATGACCCATTTTGTAGGTCATTGTATGAGCTAAGGTTGGGTCCATGTTTGTGTTTAGATGATGGAAAATTTTATTAAATTAGATGGCTGATTTCGTTTCATGTTGGGTCATGGTTAGTGAATAAATAAAGGACCTAAGTTGTGGATTAAATTTTGGGCTTAAGTAGGTGTGAATTAATGAAAAATTGTTATCAAAAGTTTACCAACTCAATGATTGCAATTCTGATATTTGGAAAGAAAGATTTATTTCAGGATTACCACCCCTATTTCCTGAAAAGGTGCGTAATTCCTTGAGAGAAGAAATGCATGGTACTATTAATTACAGTTTGCTGACGTTCGGAGGAATTATACAAAGAATTAACAAAGTTGGCATGAATCTTTGCACTGATTTAAAGATCAGTAAACAAGCTGAAAAAATGAGAAAATATTCTGGAGATAAAGAATTAGGAGATTTTTGTTTCCAGTTTGGTTTAGATCAAACACCTGAATCAAAGAGAAAATCCTCGCGTTCTAGATTTACTCCGGGTAGAAGAAACAAAATGGTAAGAAAATATAAACCCGGAAGATATAAAAAACAGAGAAAATCCAATGAGTTCAGTCCATTCAAAAGAAAATCTAGAAAATATTTAAAAAAGAAATATATAAAAGAAAATGTTCCGACTTGTTATACTTGAGGGAAAAAGGTCATTATTCAAGCAAATGCTTTAAAAAAGAACATCCCTCTAAAAAGAAACTTAGAAAAATCAATACCAAAAATGATGATGAAAACACTGAAAAAGAACAATCTGATTCAAGTTCCTCAGAAGAAGAAGAAGAATATGAATCTGATTCATCAGCTGACATTGAAGAAGTAAAGAAGAAATAGATGATGACCAAAGGAGTAGTGAAAAGGAAGAAATTGATCAAAAAGTTTTTAGAAACAAAGAAAGTGGAATCGAGCACCTTGTGTATAAAAGAACTTCATCACAAAAAACCTATAACCCAAGTGAAAGTGATTTCCTCCAAGGAGCCATAAGAATGGTTAGCATTCAAAAGTCAGAAGAAATACCTATCAAAAAATTTCAAATTGATAAACCATATCTTAGAGAAAATTTGAAAAATCATCCTTTAAAAGATTGTTTCTTTAAAAAGCTTAACACAGAAAAGAAAGATAAAATGAGAGAATTATGGTATTTTCAAATGGAGGAAGAAGAAAGAAATATACCTTTCTTTGATTGGTTTATGGAATATTTTAGAAAAGGGAAAATCAAAGAAAAAGAAACTCAAAGCCCAGAACAAATAAGAATTATAGGTAAGACAACAAGAACTTGGAAAGACACTGAAGGAAAAGAAGTTGATAAATCTCACCCACCTTAGAAGAAACTTGATATTTCTGTCCCTAATACAGAAACCAAGAATTATGCCATGCCTGTAAAAAATGCATCTATTTATGAATCAAAACCAGACCCAAATGCTAGAGACATAGGTATAGGTACTGGAGATATAATTGAACAAAACAATTATACCAATCTATGTCTATTAACCAATGGAGAACAAACAGATCGAATAAAAAGAACAATCAAATTAAAACCCTTCAATAAAGATAAAGAAGAAAAATTAGAAGAAAGCTCTACCAATGCAGTATATATTCCCAAACAATTACCTAAAGGGATTATTTTGCAAGAAGGACCGTTCACAATGACAGACGAAATGCAAAAAGAATTATCCAATAGGATAGAAAGCCTCAATATGGGAGGAAAAGGATTTAGCACCCTAAGAGTCTCTGCTTCAGAGGAAATGGAATTCCCAGGTAAAATTGCCAGAGACAAAGAATTATTATCCTAGACCAACCCCTGTTGATCTACAACTCGAAGAGGCTCCATACAGTTACACCTCATAATTAACCTATTCAGGAAATTCTTTATATGAATGGAACTTGGATGGATTAAGAGAATATCAAATTGTCCAAATGGTTCACAATATGTTAATATACTGTAATGCTTGTGAAGTCAGAGGAAATACTCTAAGAAATATCTTTTTGATGATAACCACCGCTTTCAATGGAATATTAAGAGGATGGTGGAATTATGGATTAACTGGAGCTTAAAGAATTGAAATAGAGAATGCTGTCAAAATGGATGAATTTGGAAGAATCCTTTATAGAGACAAAACCACAGGAAATTTAGTTGACCCCAATGTTAAGCTTGAAGTAGGTACTAGTCAAATCCCTAATAATTGGGAAACTCAATCTGATTGTGTTAGTGTCTTGCTTCTATGCATCTTCAATGAATTCACTGGAGGAATTGCTCTAATTAAGGAGAAAAATAGACAGCAATTACATCGCTTGAGATGCAGAAATTTAGGAGAATTTCGTTGGTATAGAGATGTATTCTTATCAAAAGTTTACCAACTCAATGATTGTAATTCTGATATTTGGAAAGAAAGATTTATTTCAGGATTACCACCCATATTTGCTAAAAAGGTGCGTAATTCCTTGAGAGAAGAAATGCATGGTAATATTAATTACAGTTTGTTGACGTTCGGAGGAATTATACAAAGAATTAACAAAGTTGGCATGAATCTTTGCACTGATTTAAAGATCAGTAAATAAGCTGAAAAAATGAGAAAATATTCTGGAGATAAAGAATTAGGAGATTTTTGTTTCCAGTTTGGTTTAGATCAAACACCTGAATCAAAGAGAAAACCCTCACGTTTTAGATTTACTTCGGATAGAAGAAACAAAATGGTAAGAAAATATAAACCCGGAAGATATAAAAAACAGAGAAAATCCGATGAGTTCAGTCCATTCAAAAGAAAATCTAGAAAATATTTAAAAAAGAAATATATAAAAGAAAATGTTCCGACTTGTTATACTTGCGGGAAAAGGGTCATTATTCAAGCAAATGCTTTAAAAAAAGAACATCCCTCTAAAAAGAAACTTAGAAAAATCAATACAAAAAATGATGATGAAAACACTGAAAAAGAATAATCTGATTCAAGTTCCTCAGAAGAAGAAGAAGAATATGAATCTAATTCATCAACTAACATTGAAGAAAATAGTCCTCAGGTTCAGCTCATCAAACAATTCCAATCATGTATATGTCATTCAGATGATGAAGAATCTGAAGGAGAATGGTCGATACCATCTGATGAAGATCTTGGTATCCACATTCGTGTCCTCACTGCCCCTCAAAAATTATTTTTAGAAATGTTGATAATATACCCGATCCAGAGAAAAAAGTTCAATTTTTAAATCAAATTTCAAAATTGGGGGGAGGAGAAGAAGGAGAAAGTTCACAACCAAAAATTTCCTTTGAAGAAAATGAAAATGGTGAAAAAACATCATATTATCCAAAAAGGATAAAAGAGAAAGAAACATTTCACACACCAACCTATTCCATGATTGACCTCATGAATAAAGCAGAAAAAATTCATACTATAAATGAACCCTTAACTCTCTCAAACTTACAAAGAAAATTTCTGCTCAGAGTTGATGCTAAGGCTGCAAAAGAAATTCCGGAAAAAGATGTCAAAAATCTTGTCTCTAAGCAAATATTTGCTAGATGGCAAGCCATTTTATCAGTGTTTGAATTTAAAATTGAATTTATTAATGGAAATGCTAACTCTTTCTATGACTTTCTTACTAGAGAATTTCTTCAAGGACGACAAAATGGCAAGTAGTTCTTCCCAGTTCATGAAGAAAAAAGGGCAAGAGAAATTGGCAGATCAAAAAGAAAGCCAAAAGGGTTTAGTCCAACAAAAGACTCAAGTAAATAAGAATTATATCTTTACACCGGTAACAGAATTCTTGTTACTTCAGATTGTCTTATTGAAGAAAGATTTGTTAAAGATAATGTTTATTTTCTCTTTGGAAAGGGGTTTCATTATTATTCCCCTAATAAAAGGAAAACCAGAGATTGGTATCTCAATATTTTGCATCAGACGAAAAGTGTCCTCATCTTCCACAATAAGAATGCAAATGGTATCATCACTTATTCAATGTTCACTATTCTTAAAATCCTTACAGAAGAAGATTGGGATGGTTCCTGTACATGACAAAATCAGTCCAATTATACAATTCGACTGAGTTCTTTAATTATTGGGATTATATTGATGCCTGGAAATTTGCTTTGATGTGGCAAAATCGCCAGTATAATCATTCCTGGTTCATCAGATTCAAAGAAGAAAGTCCTGATGTCACTCATATTCGTCGTAATTTCCCATCCTAGTTTCTCTTCACTTGGTGGTCATATTTTGGTGCTTCTCAGAAAATCTTTCCTGATAATTTTCGTTATTTATTTATTAAGTTCTGTGAAGTAGAAGAAAAAGTTCCCTGTGAAGCATTTAATGTTCTTTGCTTCTTTGCTAAATTTCATATTCCTTATATTTTCCAATGGAAGTTTGAAATAAAAAAAAACTTTTTCGATCTTCCGTCTTTGTATCAGACTTTTTACCAAAAATGGTGGTCAAAAATTGAAAATGAAACTTATGAGAGAATTCTGAATCAAATCTCTCCTCCTATTAAAGAAGAAATTCGTCTTCCTGAAGAAAAGCCTTTGAGAATGAAATGCTCATGGCTATTCTCTTGGCCAAAAAGATTGCCAAAGAAATTGCTAGAGAAAAATCTCCAGAGCCAATGGACACGTCTGTTGACTCCATCAATTTTGAAGAAAAGATCAAGCAAATTTTAGAAGATTATCTCCCAAAGAAAAAAGTTGGTGATCATGATTGGGATAGTAATCATGATCCAGAAGAAAATCTTGATGATGAAGTTGTGCCCCTTGAAGATCTCCATCCTCGATGGGATCCTGACTTCATGTTAATCCCGATGGCTCAGTTACAGATTATCTTCGTGGTGGGAAGTTTTGGTATTCTTCAGTAAAAAACAAAGGAAAAGAAAAAGAAGTTGAAAAGGAATTTCAGTTAGCTGAATTATTCCGTAAAAATTCCGCTAAAGCAAAAGAATTGACGAGAAAGAAGATTTGAAGATTTGAGAAGATTTGAGATGATTCTTGTCTGATACGATCCTGCTGTTATTGGTTTCAGAGCCAGTGGACTCATCTCTTTCTGGTGGGGGTATATGGCTAGTATGAAGAAGAAAAGTGGTCCTATCAATGTTGGTTGTACATAATATCTTGATAATATCTTGTAGGAGTCATGCTTAGAAGAAATGATGCTAAAGAAATGTTGTTATTAGTTATCATTACTTGGAAGAAAAGTTAGCATCTAGTCAAAAAGAGATATTCTCAGATCTTCTCCAGAGAACATATTTTGTCATGAAGTTGGTAGGGGCTGCCTTTTGAGATGCCACTTGTAAATAAAGTTGGTAGGGGCTGCCTTTTGAGTTACCACTTGTTGATAAAGTTGTTTTGTTTTGTTCCTTTAGTGGGGGTATGTTAATCTTATGTGTTCCATGTGGCATAAAGATATTCCACCTAATGTACCTTGCCCATCAACTTTTGAAAAGTATGTTTGGAGGCTTGTGTCGGTAGCCATTCCTTTTTTCTGTTTCATCTAGTTTGTAGTCTCATGGTCTGATGAGAGTGGGCTCCTTTGTATGCTCCATCTATATAAGGAACTAGGGTTTTCCATTTGTGGAAATAGAAAAAAAAAGAGATCGATCAAAAGTTATAAAAAAATAATATAAGTGTGAGTGTGAGTGTGAAGTTTGAGTGTGCTAGAGTTTGAAGTCCTGTACAATCTTCTGTAAGTAATTAAGTTTTATAAGTTTGATATTATATGTTTGTTGTTATCTAATCATGCTGTTTCGTTTACAATATGTTTATTCGTCTTGCTTTGCTTAAGAGATACTATGATGATGTTCGATTATTAAAATTGAAATCTTGTTAGACAATATAAGAAGAATTATTATCTTTTATTTAAATCTGTGCTAAAAGAAAAATTTGATTTAGATGAATTAAATCTATTATCTAGGATCTGAAGATTTTTAACCAAGTTGATCTATCCAATTCTCTTTAGAGTTCTTATTTTCCTTCATATACTCCACTTCTGTGCCTCGTTTATCTTCTTAAGAGTGTGGTCGCGTTGTAAGTCCCGCTTCAGGCCGTGAACAGGCGTCAAGGGCTGTAAATCGTTGACAAAACTCTTCTTATTTCTAACGAGCTACAAAAGATGGAAAATTCTAAGGGAAAGACAAAAAATTTTAAGAATTGGTTTAAATTATTTCAGTATCCTTCTAATAGATCTTATTCGTCTTTTTCATCCTACCAGTCTGCTTTAACCAGCTTTACCCGTAATAGCTTAGAAAAAGAAAATTCAGAAAAAACAAAAAATTCAGAAGAAATGATATATGAAAATTTTGACCAAGCAATATCCAACTGGAAGTTGCCAGCCTTGCCTGTAAAAGAAATATATAGCAATGGCACGTTTGAAGAACAAAATGATTACCACATAAAAACTATTGAAAAAACTGTTTCTCTCTCTAGAGGAAAACAGACAATTAAAGTTCTTGATGGAAGAATTATTGAACAAATCAGAACCAAATACAACTACCTGCACATAGGATTAATTCAGGTAGGAATCAAACCACTGTTTCGATTAGGATTAAATGTTTCAGTGTGTGCTTATGTGCGAGATCAGAGACATGATGAGTTTGATGATTCTCTTTATGCTATGATTGAATCAAGTCTCTGTCATGGACCTGTTTATTTTAACTGCTTTCCTAATATCACAATTGATGCTCATGATGATGATATTCTTGATTGTGCAACCATTGGATTTCAAAGTAAATGATTAAAGATGAGTCCAAGAAGTAAACTTTTTGCTATAGTTTATCGTGTGTTCTACAAATCCATGATCTCTGTCTTTCCCATGATAGCCTATTGAGATACGGTTGATAAAGAAAAAACTACAGTTCTCATGGAAACAAACTTTAACAATAATGTGTTCAACCCAAAAATCATCAGTTGGGAAGAAGTTGTTCTCCCAGGAAATTGGCAAATAGAAGATGTCACCCTAAGAGTAAATGAAATAACAGATGATTTACAAAGTATAGTCAAATTACCAAATGGTAATGTTGAAGTTAATTTTAGGAGAAAAATGGAAAAGGAAAAAGCTAGGAGAAGTTTTGCAAGTTATACGGAAGGAAGAAAAAGTTTTAAATTAGAAGAAATAGATGATGACCAAAGGAGTAGTGAAAAGAAAGAAATGGATCAAAAAGTTTTTAGAAACAAAGAAAGTGGAATCGAACACCCTGTGTATAAAAGAACTTCATCACAAAAAACCTATAACCCAAGTGAAAGTGATTTCCTCCAAGGAGCCATAAGAATGGTTAGCATTCAAAAGCCAAAAGAAATACCTCTCAAAAAATTTCAAACTGATAAACCATATCTTAGAGAAAATTTGAAAAATCATCCTTTAAAAGATTGGTTCTTTAAAAAGTTCAACACAGAAGAGAAAGATAAAATGAGAGAATTATAGTATTTTCAAATGGAGGAAGAAGAAAGAAATATACCTTTCTTTGATTGGTTTATGGAATATTTTAGAAAATGGAAAATCAAAGAAAAAGAAACTCAAAGCCCAGAACAAATATGAGTTATAGGAAAGACAACAAGAACTTGGAAAGACACTGAAAGTAAAGAAGTTGATAAATCTCACCCACCTTGGAAGAAACTTGATATTTCTGTCCCTAATACAGAAACCAAGAATTATGCCATACCTGTAAAAAATGCATCTATTTATTAATCAAAACCAGACCCAAATGCTAGAGACATAGGTATAGGTATTGGAGATATAATTGAACAAAACAATTATACCAATCTGTCTATTAACCATTGGAGAACAAACAGATCGAATAGAAAAAACAATCAAATTAAAACCCTTCAATAAAGATAAAGAAGAAAAAATGAGAAAATATTCTAGAGATAAAGAATTAGGAGATTTTTGTTTTCAGTTTGGTTTAGACCAAACACCTGAATTAAAGAGAAAACCCTCGCGTTCTAGATTTACTCCGGATAGAAGAAACAAAATGGTAAAAAAATATAGACCCGGAAGATATAAAAAACAGAGAAAATCCGATGAGTTCAGTCCATTCAAAAGAAAATCTAGAAAATATTTCAAAAAGAAATATATAAAAGAAAATGTTTCGACTTGTTATACTTACGGGAAAAATGGTCATTATTCAAGCAAATGCTTTAAAAAAGAACATCCCTCTTAAAAGAAACTTAGAAAAATCAATACAAAAAATGATGATGAAAACACTGAAAAAGAACAATCTGATTCAAGTTCCTCAGAAGAAGAAGAAGAATATGAATCTGATTCATCAACTGACATTGAAGAAAATAGTCCTCAGGTTCAGCTCATCAAACAATTCCAATCATGTACATGTCATTCAGATGATGAAGAATCTGAAGGAGAATGGTCGATACCATCTGATGAAGATCTTGGCTTCCACATTCGTGTCCTCACTGCCCCTCAAAAATTACTTCTAGAAATGGTTGATAACATACTCGATCCAGAGAAAAAAATTCAATTTTTAAATCAAATTTCAAAATTGGGGGGAGGAGAAGAAGGAGAAAGTTTAGAACCAAAAATTTCCTTTGAAGAAAGTGAAAATGATGATAAAACACCATATTATCCAAAAAAGATAAAAGAGAAAAAAACATTCCATACACCAACCTATTCCATGATTGACCTTATGAATAGAGCAGAAAAAATCCATACTATAAATAAACCCTTAACTCTCTCAGACTTACAAAGAGAATTAAATGATCAGAAGAAAGAACTTCGAGAATTAAGAATAGAGTTAACCAAAAAACAAAATGAGGTTGATGAAAGGTTAACTTGGTTAGAAAATGATGGTGCTATTGAAAAATATGATGAAGAAAAATTTGTCCAAAGAATTAAAGGAGAAATTTGCAAAATCTCTACTGGTGTAATTCCTACAAAATGTATTTACCAACAGTGGAGAGTTCACGTAAAAATAAAAATAAAAAACTTTGAGAAGATTGTTAATGCCATAAATGATACCGATGCAGACTTAAATATTATCAGACTTGGAATCGTTCCTATTGAATTACAAGTGAATCAAAACAGTTTGTTTCTGTTGCTAATGGGACGACTATTACCATAGAAAGAAAAATCCCAAATGTTCATGTTTGCATGAAAGGAGTCTGTGTTACTTCACCCTTTATTATTTCAGAAGATATTGTTAATGATGTACTCCTTGGATCTCCATTTATTCTTCAAATCCAACCCTTTTCTGTAACAACAAAAGGAATTTCTACGTCGAGTTTGTCTTGTTCATTCAGATTGAGTAGTTTTTCCATTTTGTCCACTTTGTATAGTTCATCATCTTTGTCCTGTCTTTCCACTTTGACAAATTTGTCCACTCTTTCCAATTCGTTCAGTTTGTCCACTTCATCCCTTACGTCTAGTTTGTCTAATTTTTACAGTTGGTCCAGTTTGTCCACTTTGTATAGTTCGTCCACTTTGTCCTGTTTGTCCACATTGACAAATTTGTCCACTTTTTACAATTCGTTCAGTTGGTCCACTTTGTCCAATTCGTACAGTTTGTCCATTTTCCTTCTTCGTACAGTTTAACTAGTTTTTCCAGTTTGTCCACTTAGTTCAGTGGGCCAATTTGTCCTATTCGTCCAGTTTGAGTAGTTTTCCACTTTGTTCAGTTGGTCCAGTTTGTCCTGTTCATCCAACTTAACTAGTATTTCCAGTTTAGTAACTTTGTTCAATTGGTCCAGTTTGTCCTGTTCATCCAGAATAAGTAGTTTTTCCATTTTGTCCACTTTCTATAGTTATGTTAACTTTGTCCCGTTTGTCCACTTTAAAAAATTTGTCCACTTTTTCCAATTCGTTAAGTTTGTCAACTTCGTGTTGTTCGTCCAGTTTTGTCTATTTTGTCCAGTTTGTCCACTTTGCTCACTTTGTCCAGTTGGTCCAGTTTATCCAATTTGTCTAGTTTGACAAGTTGATCTAATTTATCCAGTTGGTCCAATTTGTCATGTTGGTCCATTTTGTCCAGGTTCTCTATTTTGTCCAGTTTACCTAATTTGTCCAGTCCAGTTTGTGCACTTTGTTCAGTTGGTCCTGTTCGTCTATTTTGACTAGTTTTTCCAATTTGTGCACTTTGTCCTGTTCGTCCAGTTTGTCCACTTTGTCCCGTTTTTCTAGTTTGTTAAGTTTGTCCAGTTGGTCCAGTTTGTCCAATTTGGCCTGTTCGTCCAGTTTATTTTATTTGTCCACTTCGTCCTGTTCGTCTAGTTTGTCCAATTCGTCCAGTTAGTCCACTTTATCCAGTTTGCCCGCTTTGTACTGTTCGTCAACTTTATCATGTTAGTCCAATTTTTCAAATTCGTCCAATTTGCCCACTTTGTACAATTCGTCAACATTGTCATGTTTGTCCAATCTTTCCAATTTGTCCATTTTCTCCATTTCGTCCAGTTTGTCCAGTTTGCTCACTTTGTCCAGTTTGTCCATTTTGACCAGTTTATCTAATTTGTCCAAATCTTCCGTCCAGATGGTCAAGTTTTTCCACTTTGTCGAGTTGGTCAAATTTAGCCAATTTGTGCAGTTTGTCCAGTGTGCACAAGACGTCCAGTTTGTCCACTTTGTTCCGTTTTAGCAATTTGACTTGTTTGTCCACGTCATCTACTTTATCCTGTTTTGTTCACTTTGTCCACTATGTCGAGTTTGTCCACTTTGTCCAATTCGTACAGTTTGTTCACTTTGTCATGTTCGTCCAGTTTGAGTAATTTGTACACTTTTTCCAATTTGTTCAGTTTGTCCACTTTGTCCTGTTCGTCCAATTTGTCTAGCTTGTCCAGTTGGTCCAGTTTGACGAATTTGTCCAGTTTGTCTAGTTTATCTAATTTGTTTAGTTCGTCCTGTTTGTCCACCTTGTCCAATTCGGCCAGTTTGTTAAGTTAGTCCACTTTTTCCAGTTTGCCCACTTTCTACAGTTTGTTCACTTTGTCATGTTTTTCCACTCTTTCCAATTCGTTCAGCTTGTCCACTTTGTCCAGTTCACCCGGTTTGTACAATTTGTCCACTTTGTTCACTTGGTCCAGTTTGTCGCATTTGTCAAGTTTGTCTATATGGTTCATTTTGTCCAGTTTGACCTGTTTATCTAATTTGTCCAATTCGTCTAGTTTTTACAGTTGGTAAGTTTGTCTACTTTGTCGAGTTGGTCCAACTGAGCCAGTTTGTGCAATTTGTCCAGTTTGTCTTGTTTGTTCACTTCGTCTACTTTACCCAGTTTGTCCACTTTGTGCGATTCATACAGTTTGTCCACTTTGTATTGTTCATCCAGTTTAACTAGTTTCTCCATTTTGGTCAGTCGGTCCAGTTTGTCTTGTTCGTCCAATTTGAGTAGTTTTCCAGTTCGTCCACTTTGTACAGTTCATCCACTTTTTCCAATTCGTTATGTATGTCCACTTTGTCGTGTTCCTCTTGTTTATCCAGTTTGTCCACTTTCTTCAGTTTGTTAACTTTTTTTCTTCATACTAGCCATATACCCCCACCAGAAAGAGATGAGTCCACTGGCTCTAATACCAATAACAGCAGGATCGTATTAGACAAGAATCATCTCAAATCTTCTCAAATCTTCAAATCTTCTTTTTCATCAATTCTTTTGCTTTAGCGGAATTTTTACGGAATAATTCAGCTAACCGAAATTCCTTTTCAACTTTTTTTTCTTTTCCTTTGTTTTTTACTGAAGAATACCAAAACTTCCCACCTCGACGATAATCTATAACTGAGCCATAGGGATTAACATGAGAGTCCGGATCCCATTGAGGATCAAGATCTTCAAGGGGAACAACTTTATCGTCAAGAGTTTCTTCTGGATCATGATTACTATCCCAATCATGATCACCAACTTTTTCTTTGGGAGATACTCTTCTAAAATTTGCTTGATCTTTTCTTCAAAATTGACGGAGTCAACAGACATGTCCATTGGCTCAGGAGATTTTTCTTAAGCAATTTCTTTGGCAATCTTTTTGGCCAAGAGATCCGCCATGACCATTTCATACTCAAAAGGCTTTTCTTCAGGAAGAGGAATTTCTTCTTTAACAGGAGGAGAGATTTGATTCAGAATTCTCTCATAAGTATCATTTTCAATTTTTTACCACCATTTTTGGTAAAAAGTCTGGTACAAAGACGGAAGATCGAAAAAGTTCTTTTTTACTTCAAACTTCCACTAGAAAATGTATGGAATATGGAACTTTGCAAAGAAGCGAAGAACATTAAATGCTTCATAAGGAACTTTTTCTTCTACTTCAGAGAACTTAATAAATAAATAATGAAAATTATGAGAAAAGATTTTCTGAGAAGCACCAAAATATGACCACCAGGTGAAGAGAAACCAGGATGGAAAATTGCGATGAATAGGAGTGACATCAGAACTTTTTTCTTTGAATCTGATGAACCATGAATGATTATATTAGCGATTTTGCCACATCAAAGCAAATTTCCAAGCATCAATATAGTCCCAATAATTATAGAACTCAGTCGAATTGTATAATTGGACTGATTTTGTCATGTACAAGGGACCATCCCAATCTTCCTCAGTAAGGATTTTGAGAATAGTGGACTTTGAGTAAATGATGATACCATTTACATTCTTATTGTGGAAGATGATGACACTTTTCGTCTGATGCAAAATATTGAGATACCAATCTCTGATTTTCCTTTTATCAGGGGAATAATAATGAAGCCCCTTGCCAAAGAGAAAATAAACATTATCTTCTACAGATCTTTCTTCCATAAGACAATCTGTAGTAATAAGAATTCTGTTACCGGTGTAAAGATATAATTCTGATTGACTTGGATCTTTTGTTGGAGTAAAACCCTTTTGGCTTTCTTCTTGATCTGCCAATTTCTCTTGCCCTTTTTTCTTCATGAACGGGGAAGAGCTACTTGCCATTTTGTCGTCCCTGAAGAAATTCTCTAGTAAGAAAGTCAGGGAGAGAGTTAGAATTTCCATTAATAAATTCAATTTTAATTCAAACACTGATAAAATGGCTTGCCATCTAGAAAATATTTGCTTAGAGACAAGATTTTTGACATCTTTCTCTAGAATTTCTTTTGCTGCCTTAGCATCAACTCTGATCAGAAATTCTTTGTTCAATAATCATGTTGGAATTTCGTCACACAAATAACTATGGCAAGAACTTCCTTTTTGATGGTTGAATATTTCTTTTGTTCTTCATTCCATAATCCAGAATTAAATCTTATTAATTCTTCTTTTGAGTCTTTTTGTTGTAAAAGGATTCCACCATATCCGACATCAGAGGCATTAGTTTGACCTATTTTGAAAGCTTCTGGGTCAGATAAACATCTACAAGGAAATTTTTAACTCTTTCTCTAATCTTTTTTACTGCATTAGTGTGATTGATAGACCATTCCTGAGGATTTTTCTTCAACCTTTCTTGGAAAAGTTTTCTATCTTTTGTCAAATCTTGATAGAAAAATCCAACATAATTTAGACATCCAAGAAATCTTTGTAGCATATTTTTATCCTTAATTTCATCTGGAAATTTATCAACAAATTAAATAACTCTATTAGTTGGAGTTATTTTTCTGTCTTGAATCTCAAATCCTAAGAATCTGATTTTTTGCTGAAAGAGATTCATTTTTCTTTTAGATAAAGCCATTCCATTTTCTTTTATGACTTTTTTAAAAATACCCAAGTGTTTCCAATGTTGTAACACAGATTCTGAGAAGATAAGAATATCATCAATGTAAACAATGGCAAACTGGGTGTAAGACGAGAAAATATTATTCATAATATTCTGAAATTCAGACGGAGCATTTTTCAATCCGAAAGGCATAACATTCCATTCATAATGCCCCATTGGAACAGTGAATCCAGTTTTATATCTATCTTCTTCTTTTATCTAGATCTGCCAAAATCCTGATTTTAAATCAAATTTTGAGAATATTTTGGCATTGTTTAATCTGTTTAGCAAATCCTGAGTATTAGGTAAAGGATACCTAATAGATTGAAGAACTTTGTTTAATGGTTTATAATTGATTACCAATCTTGGAACTCCTCTTTCGATTTCAGCGGCCTTTTCAACATAAAATGACGTACAGCTCTAAGGGGATTTGCTGTTTCTAATTAATCATTTCTTCAGGAGATCATTGATTTCTTCTTGGCAAAGCTTTAAATGAGTAGCATCCATTTGAGATGGATGGGCTTTAGCAAGAATATCTTTTTCATTAAAATCATTTATATATGGTAACCCTACTATGTGTCTTTTTCTATTCCAAAAGGCTGATGGTAATTCAGAACAACATTCTTCTTCAATCTGTCTGGTGAATTCTTCTAATTTTATTTTAAATTCTTTTTTCTCTAATTCTTTTGTCCTTTGGATACATTTAATTTTATTTTTTAGTCCATTTATGTAATTTTCTCTTGTGGCAATAACTTGATTTATCCTTTGATTTTCATTTCACATAGATCATTTATAAAATCAAGATTTACTTCAATCCCTTTGATATTTGTAGAAATTCCTTTTGTTGTGACAGAAAAGGGTTGGATTTGAAGAATAAATGGAGATCCGAGGAGTACATCATTAACAATATCTTCTGAAATAATAATGGGTGAAGTAACACAGAGTCCTTTCATGCAAACATGAACATTTGGGATTTTTCTTTCTATGGAAATAGTCGTTCCATTAGCAGCAGAAACAAACTGTTTTGATTCACTTGTAAATTCAATAGGAACGATTCCAAGTCTGATAACATTTAAGTCTGCACCAGTGTCAATTATGGCATTAACAATCTTCTCAAAGTTTTATTTTTATTTTTACTTGAACTCTCCACTGTTGGTAAATACATTTTGTAGGAATTACACCAGTAGAGATTTTGCTAATTTCTCCTTTAATTCTTTGGACAAATTTTTCTTCATCATATTTTTCAATAACACAATCATTTTCTAACCAAGTTAACCTTTCATCAAGCTCATTTTTTTTTTGGTTAATTCTAATTTTAATTCACAGAGTTCTCTCTTCTGATCATTTAATTCTCTTTATAAGTCTGAGAGAGTTAAGGGTTTATTTATAGTATGGATTTTTTTTGCTCTATTCATAAGGTCAATCATGGAATAGGTTGGTGTGTGAAATGTTTCTTTATCTTTTATCCTTTTTGGATAATATGGTGTTTTATCATCATTTTCATTTTCTTCAAAGGAAATTTTTGGTTGTGAACTTTCTCCTTTTTCTCCTCCCCCCAATTTTGAAATTTGATTTAAAAATTGAACTTTTTTCCCTGGATCGGGTATGTTATCAACCATTTCTACAAGTAATTTTTGATGGGCAGTGAGGACACGAATATGGATACCAAGATCTTCATCAGATAGTATCGACCATTCTCCTTCAGATTCTTCTTCATCTGAATGACATGTACATGATTGGAATTGTTTGATCAGCTGAACCTGAGGACTATTTTCTTCAATATCAGTTGATGAATCAGATTCATATTCTTTTTTTTTTTCTTCTGAGGAACTTGAATCAGTTTGTTCCTTTTCAGTATTTTCATCATCATTTTTGGTATTGATTTTTCTAAGTTTCTTTTTAGAGGGATTTTCTTTTTTAAAGCATTTACTTGAATAATGACCCTTTTTGTGCCAGTATAACAAGTCGGAACATTTTCTTTTATATATTTCTTTTTGAAATATTTTCTAGATTTTCTTTTGAATGGACTGAACTCATCGGATTTTCTATGTTTTTTATATCTTCCGTGCTTATATTTTCTTACCATTTTGTTTCTTCTATCCGGAGTAAATCTAGAGCGCGAGGGTTTTCTCTTTGATTCAGGTGTTTGATCTAAACCAAATTGGAAACAAAAATCTCCTAATTCTTTATCTCCATAATATTTTCTCATTTTTTCAGCTTGTTTACTGATCTTTAAATCAGTGCAAAGATTCATGCCAACTTTGTTAATTCTTTATATAATTCCTCCGAACGTCAGCAAACTGTAATTAATAGTACCATGCATTTCTTCTCTCAAGGAATTACGCACCTTTTCAACAAATAGGGGTGGTAATCCTGAAATAAATCTTTCTTTCCAAATATCAGAATTACAATCATTGAGTTGGTAAACTTTTGATAAGAATACATCTCTATACCAACGAAATTCTTCTAAATTTCTACATCTCAATCCGTGTAATTACTGTCTATTTTTCTCCTTAATTAGAGCAATCCCTCCAGTGAATTCATTGAGGATGCATAGAAGTAGGACACTAACACAATCAGATTGGGTTTCCCAATTATCAAGGATTTGTCTAGTACCTGTTTCAAGCTTTACATTGGGGTCAACTAAATTTCCTGTGGTTTTGTCTCTATAAAGGATTCTTCCAAATTCATCCATTTTGACAGCACTCTATTTCAAGTCTTTGAGCTCCAGTTAATCCATAATTCCACCATCCTCTTAATATTCCATTGAAAGAGGTGGTTATCATCAGAAAGATATTTCTTGGAGTATTTCCTCTGACTTTACAAGCATTACAGTATAAATACGGGATAATAATTCTAATTCTTCATTTAATCTATTACAATATTCTCTTATCTGATTACACAAGCGTAGTAACATAGATCTTTTAATAGTTTGAACACGGATAACAAGATATCCTCCTACAGCTATATTTTCATCAATTTGTCTAATAGCATTTTCTAATCTTCTAAGCTGGTTTTCACGTCTTCTTAGATCACGCAATAATTCTTCTCTCCTAATAGAAAGAGGAGGCATCTCAGAAGGCCATAGCTTTTAGTTTTGATTCAGTTAGGAATTTATCTAGTTGGAAGACAGCATAAGAACGCATTAAAACAATCCTTCTTCTTTCAAACTCATGATGGCGAGGATTATTTCTGTGGGTGCAGATTTGCAAATGTCTTCTTATATTGTCTAACAAGAATTCATTTTTTCTTAATATTCGAACATTATCATAGTATCTCCTAAGCAGAATAGACATATTCTAGCAAAAGAAACAACATGATTAGATAACAACAAGCAACAAGCATATAATATCAAACTCAAAAACTTAATTACTTATAGAAGATTGTACAGGACTTCAAACTCTAGCACACTCAAACTTCACACTCATACTCAAATTTATATTATTTTTTATAATTTTTGATCGATCATTTTGATTGATCACCAAAGGAAACCCCCAATTCCTTTTATATAGATGGAGCATACAAAAGAGCCCACTCTCATCCGACCATGGGAGGACTACAAACGAGGTGAAACAGAAAAAAGGAATGGCTACCGACACAAGCCTCCAAACATACTTTTCAAAAGTTGATGGGGAAGGTACATAAGGTGGAATATCTTTATGCCACATGAAAAGCATAAGATAAACATACCCCCCACAACTTTATCAACTTTTGACATGTGGCAATAAAGATATACCAACTTTTACAAACCCAACACCTTTATTTACAAGTGGCATCTCAAGAGACAGCCCCTACCAACTTCATGACAAAATATGTTCTCTGGAGAAGATCTGAGAATATCTCTTTTTGACTAGATACTAACTTTTCTTCCAAGTAATGATAACTAGCAACAACATTACTTTAGCATCATTTCTTCTCAGCATTTGTTGAATGAAGACACCATTTCTTCTATGAATGACACCTACAAGATATTATCAAGATATTATGTACAACCAACATTGATGGGACCACTTTTCTTCTTCATACTAGCCATATACCCCTACCAGAAAGAGATGAGTCCACTGGCTCTGATACCAATAACAGCAGGATCGAATTGGATCGAATTAGACAGGAATCAACTCAAATCTTCTCAAATCTTCAAATCTTCTTTTTCATCAATTCTTTTGCTTTAGCGGAATTTTTACGGAATAATTCAGCTAACCGAAATTCCTTTTCAACTTTTTTTTCTTTTCCTTTGTTTTTTTTACTGAAGAATACCAAAACTTCCCACCACGAAGATAATCTATAACTGAGCCATCGGGATTAACATGAGAGTCAGGATCCCATTGAGGATGGAGATCTTCAAGGGGCACAACTTTATCATCAAGATTCTCTTCTGGATCATGATTACTATCCCAATCATGATCACCAACTTTTTTCTTTGGGAGATACTCTTCTAAAATTTGCTTGATCTTTTCTTCAAAATTGACGGAGTCAACAGACATGTCCATTGGCTTAGGAGATTTTTCTTGAGCAATTTCTTTGGCAATCTTTTTGGCCAAGAGATCCGCCATGACCATTTCATTCTCAAAAGGCTTTTCTTCAGGAAGAGGAATTTCTTCTTTAACAGGAGGAAAGATTTGATTCAGAATTCTCTCATAAGTATCATTTTCAATTTTTTACCACCATTTTTGGTAAAAAGTCTGGTACAAAGACGGGAGATCGAAAAAGTTCTTTTTTACTTCAAACTTCCACTGGAAATTGTATGGAATATGGAACTTTGCAAAGAAGCGAAGAACATTAAATGCTTCACAGGGAACTTTTTCTTCTACGTCACAGAACTTAATAAATAAATAACGAAAATTATCAGGAAAGATTTTCTGAGAAGCACCAAAATATGATCACCAAGTGAAGAGAAACCAGGATGGGAAATTACGATGAATAAGAGTGACATCAGGGCTTTCTTCTTTGAATCAGGTGTTTGATCTAAACCAAACTAGAAACAAAATCTCCTAATTCTTTATCTCCAAAATATTTTCTCATTTTTTCAGCTTGTTTACTGATCTTTAAACCAGTGTAAAGATTCATGCCAACTTTGTTAATTCTTTATATAATTCCTCCGAACGTCAGCAAACTGTAATTAATAGTACCATGCATTTCTTCTCTCAAGGAATTACGCACCTTTTCAGCAAATAGGGGTGGTAATCCTGAAATAAATTTCTTTCCAAATATCAGAATTACAATCATTGAGTTGGTAAACTTTTGATAAGAATACATCTCTATACCAACAAAATTCTCCTAAATTTCTACATCTCAAGCGATGTAATTGCTGTCTATTTTTCTCCTTAATTAGAGCAATCCTCCGTGAATTCATTGAGGATGCATAGAAGTAGACACTAACACAATCAGATTGGGTTTCCCAATTATCAAGGATTTGACTAGTACCTGCTTCAAGCTTTACATTGGGGTCAACTAAATTTCCTGTGGTTTTGTCTCTATAAAGGATTCTTCCAAATTCATCCATTTTGACAGCATTCTCTATTTCAAGTCTTTGAGCTCCAGTTAATCATAATTCCACCATCCTCTTAAATATTCCATTGAAAGAGGTGGTTATCATCAGAAAGATATTTCTTGGAGTATTTCCTCTGACTTTACAAGCTTACAGTATATTAACATGCTGTGAACCATTTGGACAATTTGATATTCTGTTAATCCATCCAAGTTCCATTCATATAAAGAACTTCCTGAATAGGTTAATTCTGAGGTGTAACTGTATGAAGCCTCTTCAAGTTGTAGATCAATAGGGGTTGGTCTAAGATAATAATTCTTTGTCTCTGGCAATTTTACCTGAGGATTCCATTTCTTTAGACGATTTATTAATAAATCTCTGAAGCAGAGACTCTTTGGATGCTAAATCCTTTTTCCTCCCATATTGAGGCTGTCACGCCCCGACTCGACAGGTAGGCCCGGAACGCGACTGATTTTTTTTTTTTTTTTTTTGAAGTTAAACTGAATCCTAAGCATTCTTACTGGGCCGGATCAACATGCTTGATAAAAATAAGCATAATCTCAAGTAATACATCAACATCATCATTCACTGCCACTATCCACCGTAACGCCTGCCGACTATACTGAGACCAGTATTAAGTCCCGACACGGTCAAAATACATCCTTGCAACTACATCTCCGACTCTTAAACGTAGCCGATACCGACACCCTCAAGTCAGTAACTGACGACAGCATGGTCCGCCCATGGTCCAGTAGACATAAACCATCTCTCATATGGCCGATATTGGTTCAATAGCCCAGGTACGTGGAAGCAGTCTTACATACACATACGATCAACATCGTAATACCATAATCATCACAGCACTCTTACCATAGTGCACCATGTATAGGCACATGAGTGGGTTCATCAAAACTAAAACCACTCATTGCTCAATATAACACCTGTTTACAAAATCTGTAGAGTTAAGTTCCCTCACCGTGATCGTGTGGTTTCGCGGTCTCTGTCAAACAACATACAAGTGCACAATCAATATACATATCAGATACGTACATATACGTAGTATTTGGAAATCACACATTTTCCCACAAAATATCCAGGGTTCATGGAAATGAGTCTCCTACTTGGTTTCTAGCATTTTTAAATCATCCACAAGATAATAATATAATAATAAAAGGGGCTCAGTCCAAACTCATATTGTCTTCTGGGCATTGACCAGATTGACTTATTGAGTGAGGTCTAGATCCTCGGGTCACTTCTCGGTTGTCTTCTTGATAGGACCAGAGCTGACATTTTGAGTAGGCCTCGAGGTCATCCAGTGCCCGACTATAGTGCCGGCCTGAAAGTGAATCACTCAGTTCCCGACTAGTGTCGGACTGAAAACGGATACAATAATATTTACACTATAAATAATAAGAGAAAGGGGTTAGTACAGTTTTATTTAACAAAGGGGGTACTAAACATCACATCACATAATCTAACCAAATAATTTTTTTTTTTTTGAATCAAATAATAATATTTAATTATTTAATTATTTATTCATTTTTTTTCGATGGGAACCAACATTTAAAATCATAAGCAACTATAATCTCAAATAAAAATATATTTTTTTTTTGAATAAAATAATAATATTTAATTATTTAATTATTTATTCATTTTTTTTCTTCGATGGGAACCAACATTTAAAAATATGAGCAACCATAATATCAGATAAAAATATATTTTTTTTAATAAAATAATAATATTTTTTTTTCTTCTTCTTCTTCTTCTTCCCCGTTCACTGTCTGCAACAGACAGTGAACGGCTGGTGAACAGTAAAATTGAAAATGGGAAACGGGCTATTTTCTGGACTCGGCTTTTACATCTGACCGGTCCGATGGATTCCTCCGGGAGTCCTCTTTCCACAGGAAGAGGTTTGGAGCTTTGAAACTCAGTGAGCCAGCCGATCTTAACACTGGAACTCACTGATACGAGGAACCCTAAAATTTTCCCTAAATTTTTGAAATCGTTTTTCTCACTGAAATCAGAGCCAAATTCAAAAATTTTTTATTCAAAACTGATTGAAATTGAAAGGGGAATGCAGTGGTTACCTTGGATTGAATTCCTGGGCTGAAAATCTGGATTTTTGAAAAAAAATTCTTCAAGGTACTGTTACTGAAAAAAAAACTTAAAGGCTCGGCTGAGGGTTTAACAGAGAGTAGAGAGAAGGGAGAAGAGAAGGAATGGGATTTCAAACAGATGGGAAAAGCCGGAATTTATAGGTTTTCGGCCGGAAATCTGGGGATGGGACGGGACGCCATCGCCGGAAATCGGGCCGGGCACCAACGCATGCGCCTGCATGCCATCGTGGCTAACGCTGCTAGAGTCAAAAAAAATTTGGTTTTTGGAAATTAGCCCTCCCATTCTCCATTTTTGCAAAAAGGCCCCATTTTGATAAAAAAACTGGATTTTAACTAAAAAAATAATTTTAAAAGCTCAAAAATTTAATCCAACCTTACAGATAGGTTGGGTTTTAAAAAATATTAATCACCATAAAAATTTTGGAATTTAACTCTTATTAAAAACCATTTATTTAAATAAAAACCATAAATTTACACTATTTACTTAAATAAAGAATTGTTAAAATAAACAATTTAGAAACATCATTTTGAGATGAAATGAAATAACTAGACCATTCTTAAAATGGTCTACCACCAGTTACCTTTTTCTGAATTTATCTTGTTCCCCAAATTATTTAAAATAATTAAAACTCCTTTTCGGGGTTTAGACGGGCGATATTTAAATATTATTTTCTGAAAATAATTTTATTTTAAAATCAGAAATGTAAATCCTTCATTAAGGAGAATATTATTCACAATTAAATCCACATATCAATAATATTTATAAAAATATACACAAGAAGTGGTAAATTACCAAAATGCCCCTCCAGCTCGACGAGCTGAATCACTGAGTTTTCGGGCTCAGATCGGGCCAAACTTGGGTTTTCCTCGAAGCCCTAACCAAAATCCTCGAGATTAACCTGTTAAACAAGATTAACGAGGTAAAACTCGCCTAATCTGGGGCAGGGTATTATAGAGGCTTTCCATCCTATTGGATAATTCTTTTTGCATTTTGTCTGTCATTGTGAACAGTCCTTCTTGTAAAATAATCCTTTTAGGTAATTGTCTGGGAACATATACTGCATTGGCAGAGCTTTCTTCTAATTTTTCTTCTTTATCTTTATTGAAGGGTTTTAATTTGATTGTTCTTTCTATTCGATCTGTTTGTTCTCCAATGGTTAATAACATAGATTGGTATAATTATTTTATTTAATTATATCTCCAATACCTATACCTATGTCTTTAGCATGTGGGTCTGATTTTGATTCATAAATAGATGCATTTTTTACAGGCATGGCATAATTCTTGATTTCGTAGTAGAACAGAAAATATCAAGTTTCTTCCAAGGTGGGTGAGATTTATCAACTTCTTTTCCTTCAGTGTCTTTCCAAGTTCTTATTGTCTTTCCTATAACTCTTATTTGTTCTGGGCTTTGAGTTTCTTTTTCTTTGATTTGCCCTTTTTTAAAATATTCCATAAACCAATCAAAGAAAGGTATATTTATTTCTTCTTCCTCCATTTGAAAATACCATAATTCTCTCATTTTATCTTTTTCTTCTGTGTTAAAATTTTTAAAGAACCAATCTTTTAAAGGATGATTTTTCAAATTTTCTCTAAGATATGGTTTATCAATTTCAAATTTTTTTGACAGGTATTTCTTTTGGCTTTTGAATGCTAACCATTCTTATGGCTCCTTGGAGAAAATCACTTTCACTTGGATTATAGGTTTTTTGTGATGAAGTTCTTTTATACACAGGATGTTCGATTCCACTTTCTTTGTTTCTAAAAACTTTTTGATCCATTTTCCTTTTCACACTACTTTTGTCATCATCTATTTCTTCTAATTTAAAAATTTTTCTTTCTTCCGTATAACCTGCAAAACTTCTCCTAGCTTTTTCCATTTTTCTCCTAAAATTGACTTCAACATTACCATTTGGTAATTTGACTATACTTTGTAAATCATCTGTTATTTCATTTACTCTTGGAGTGGCATCTTCTATTTGCCAATTTCCTGGGAGAACCACTTCTTCCCAACTGATGACTTTTGGGATGAACACATTATTGTTAAAATTTGTTTCCATGAGAACTGTAGTTTTTTCTTTATCAACCTTATCTCTATAGGCTATCATGGGAAAGACAGAGATCATGGATTTGTAGAACACACGATAAACTATAGCAAAAGGTTTACTTCTTGGACTCATCTTTAATCCTTTACTTTGAAATCCAATGGTTGCACAATCAAGAATATCATCATCATGAGCATCAATTGTGATATTAGGAAAACAGTTAAAATAAATAGGTCTATGACAGAGATTGGATTCAATCATAGCATAAAGAGAATCATCAAATTCATCATGTCTCTGATCTCTCACATAAGCACACACTGAAACATTTAATCCTAATCGAAACAGTGGTTTGATTCCTACCTGAATTAATCCTATGTGCAGGTAGTTGTATTTGGTTCTGATTTGTTCAATAATTCTTATATCAAGAACTTTAATTGTCTGTTTTCCTCCAGAGAAAGAAATAGTTTTTTCAACAGTTTTTATGTGGTAATCATTTTGTTCTTCAAAAGTGCCATTACTATATTTCTGTTACACGCAAGGCTGGCAACTTCCAATTTGATATTGCTTGGTCAAAATTTTCATATATCATTTCTTCTGAATTTTTTGTTTTTTCTGAATTTTCTTTTTCTAAACTATTGCGGGTAAAACTGGTTAAAGCAGACTGATAGGATGAAGAAGACAAATTAGATCTATTAGAAGGATACTGAAATGATTTAAACCAATTCTTAAAAAGTTTTGTTTTTCCCTTAGAATTTTCCATCCTTTGTAGCTCGTAAGAAACAAGAAGAGTTCTGTCAACGATTTACAGCCCTTGACACCTGATCACGGCCTGAAGCGGGACTTACAACGCGACCACACTCTTAAGAAGATAAACGAGGCACAGAAGTGGAGAATAAGAAGGAAAATAAAAACTCTAAAGAGAATTGGATAGATCAACTTGGCTAAAAAGCTTCAGATCCTGGATAATAGATTTAATTCATCTAAATCTTTTTTTTTTCTTAACACAGATTTAAATACGCGATAATAATTCTTCTTATATTGTCTAACAAGATTTCAATTTTAATAATCGAACATCATCATAGTATCTCTTAAGCAAAGCAAGACGGATAGACAAATTGTAAAAGAAACAGCATGATTAGATAACAACAAGCATATAATATCAAACTTATAAAACTTAATTACTTACAGAAGATTGTACAGGACTTCAAACTCTAGCACACTCAAACTTCACACTCACACTCACACTTATATTATTTTTTTATAACTTTTGATCGATCTCTTTTTTTCTATATTTTTTTTTTCTATTGCTTTTTTCTATATCACCAAAGGAAACTCCCAGCTCCTTATATAGATGGAGCATACAAAAAAGCCCCTTCTCATCCGACCATGAGAGGACTTAAACCAGATGCAACAGACAAAAGGAATGACTACCGACACAAGCCTCCAAACACACTTTTCAAAAGTTGATATCTATATTGGGCAAGGGTACCTTAGGTGGAACATCTATTTGCCACATGGAAAGCACAATTTAACATACCCCCACCAAAGGTACAAAACAAAACAACTTTATCTACAAGTGGCATCTCATGAGGCAGCCTTTATCAACAAGTGGCATCTCAAAAGGCAGCCCCTACCAACTTCATGACATATTCTCTCTGGACAAGATCTATTACTTTTGACATAATATCAAGATATTGCTAACTTTTCTTCCTAGCAATGATAACTAGCAATAACTTTTCTTCACCAACCGAGCATCTTTTCTTGTTGATTGAAGACACCATTTCTTCTCAGCATGACACCTTCAAGATATTATCAAGATATTATGTACAACCAACACCATCACATAGAATTGATGGGATCACACATTTCTTTTCTTTATACTAACCATATACCCCCACCAAAAAGAGATAATTTCTACTGGCTCTGATACCAATAACAACAGGATCTACAATGTCAGGAATCATCTCAAATCTTCTTTTTCATCAATTCTTTTACTTTAGCGGAATTTTTACGGAATAATTCAGCCAATTGAGATTCCTTTTCGATTTCTTTTTCTTTTCCTTTGTCTTTTGCTGAAGAATACCAAAACTTTCCACCACGAAGATAATCTGTAACTGATCCATCGGGATTAACATGGGAGTCAGGGTCCCATCGACGATGGAGATCTTCAAGGGGCACAACTTCATCATCAAGATTTTCTTCTGGATCATGATTACAATCCCAATCATGATCACTAACTTTTTTTTTTTGGGAGATACTCTTCTAAAATTTGCTTGATCTTTTCTTCAAAATTGACGGAGTCAACAGACATGTCCATTGGTTCAGGAGATTTTTCTCGAGCAATTTCTTTGGCAATCTTTTTGGCCAATAGATCAGCCATGAGCATTTCATTCTCAAAAGGCTTTTCTTCAGGAAGAGAAATTTCTTCTTTAACAGGAGGAGAGATTTGATTCCGAATTCTCTCATAAGTATCATTTTCAATTTTTTAACCACCATTTTTGGTAAAAAGTCTTATAAAGAGATGGTAAACCATATAAGTCCTTTTTTACTTCAAGCTTCCATTGGAAAATATAAGGGATATGAAATTTTAGCAAAGAAGCGAAGCATATTGATGGCTTCACATGGAACCTTTTCTTCAACTTTGAGAAAACCAGGATGGGAAATTACGATGAATAGGAGTGACATCAGGGCTTTTTTCTTTGAATCTGATGAACCAGGAATGATTATACAGGCTATTTTGCCACATCAAAGCAAATTTCCAGGCATCAATATAATCCCAATAATTAAAGAACTCAGTCGAATTGTATAATCGGAGTGATTTTGTCATGTACAAAGGACCATCCCAATCTTCCTCAGTAAGGATTTTGAGAATAGTGAACTTTGAGTAAGTGATGATACCATTTGCATTCTTATTGTGGAAGATGAAGACACTTTTCGTCTGATACAAAATATTTAGATACCAATCTCTGGTTTTCCTTTTATCAGGGGAATAATAATGAAGCCCCTTTCCAAAGAGAAAATAAACATTATCTTCAACAGATCTTTCTTCCATAAGACAATCTGAAGTAACAAGAATTCTGTTACTGGTGTAAAGATATAATTCTGATTGACTTGGGTCTTTTGTTAGAGTAAAACCCTTTTGGCTTTCTTCTTGATCTGCCAATTTCACTTGCCCTTTATTCTTCATGAACGGGGAAGAGTTACTTGCCATTTTGTCGTCCCTGAAGAAATTCTCTAGTAAGAAAGTCAGGGAGAGAGTTAGCATTTCCATTAATAAATTCAATTTTAAATTCAAAAACTGATAAAATGGTTTGCCATCTAGCAAATATTTGCTTAGAGACAAGATTTTTGACATCTTTTTCCAGAATTTCTTTTGCTGCTTTAGCATCCACTCTGATGAGAAATTCTTTGTTCAATAAATAATGTTGGAATTTCATCACACAAATAACTATGGCAAGAACTTCCTTTTTTATGGTTGAATATTTCTTTTGTGTTTCATTCCATAATCCAGAATTAAATCTTATTAATTCTTCTTTTGAGTCTTTTTGTTGTAAAAGGATTCCACTATATCCAATATCAGAGGCATCAGTTTGAATTATTTTGAAAGCTTCTGGGTCAGATAAACATCTATAAGGAAGATTTTTAACTCTTTCTTTAATCTTTTTTACTGCATTAGTGTGATGGATAGACCACTCCTTAGGATTTTTCTTTAATCTTTCCTGTAGAAGTTTTCTATCTTTTGCCAAATCTTGATAGAAAAATCCAATATAATTTAGACATCCAAGAAATCTTTGTAGTATATTTTATCTGGAAATTTATCAGCAAATTGAATAACTCTATTAGTTGGAGTTATTTTTCTATACCTATGTCTTTAGCATTTGGCTCTGATACCAATAACAGCAGGATCGTATTATTTGACAAATCATCTCTATCAAAGCTTTTTTTTTTTTTTATTAATTCTTTTGCTTTAGCAGAATTTTTTCGGAATAATTCTGCTAACCGAGATTCTTTTCGACTTCTTTTTCTTTTCCTTTGTCTTTTGCTGAAGAATACCAAAACTTTCCACCACGAAGATATTCTGTAACTGAACCATCGGGATTAACATGAGAATCAGGGTCCCATCGAGGATGGAGATCTTCAAGGGGTAGAACTTCATCACAAAAAACCTATAACCCAAGTGAAAGTTCGTCCAATTTGTCCATGTTGCCCAGAAATTGACCCTAGAGGGGGGGGGGGGGGGGGGGTGAATTGGGTCAATGCAAACTTTTTAGGTTTTCTTTAATTTCACAATTTAAGAAAAATAAGATGCAAACAAGTAGTAAATAAATGCAAAAATATAAAAGAGGAGATGAGAAGAGATTGAGAGATTGAACCCGAGATTTTTACGAAGTTCGGCGTTCTTGCCTACGTCCTCGCCTCAAGTACGCCACTTGAGGATTGAATGTACTAAACTTCTCCTTCAAGGGTGGAGAAGAAACCTATTACAATGCTTGAAGATGAAGACACCCTTCTCCTTCACAAGGGTTACACCAACCCTTCTCAAACTTTATCTTTCAAGAAAATGTAGAAGATTACAATGTAAGCTTAGGAGTAACTCTCAAATGTTTACAAATCTAGTTTTCTAAGAGTTGCTCAAAGAGTTGAACTGAAATGGCTCAAGGTAAGATTGCAAGAGATGGGTTTTGAGCTAGAGTATGCTTGAGATTTGATTTTAATTGATTCCTCTTGATTTCAAGTGATTCAACAACCCATTTACTCATAGAAGCTTCGTTTTATAATTTTGTCATATTTAGAACCGTTGCCAAGCATTAAATGAAGCAAGGGGCCGTTGGAGAGAGCATTTAATGTTCAAAAAATATTACCGTTTCGCGATTTAGTCGACTGAAATGAGTATTCAGTCGACTGAAAATGCCCAGAGATACAAACAGTTTATCTGTGAATAATTCAGTCGGCTGAATCTGATAATTCAGTCGACTGAAATTTGCAAGTCATGAAAATTCTGATTTTCAGTCGGCTGAAACATAATTTCAGTCGACTGAAATTTCTGCTTATGAACATCTAGCATTTCAGTCGGCTGAAACTTCATTTCAGTCGACTGAAAATATTCCCCAGTGAAAATACAGTATTTCAGTCGGTTGAAATATTGATTTAGTCGACTTAATTCTCGTTTCCCCATAATGCATTGATTCAGTCGATTGAAACTTCAAATTTAGTCGACTGAAATGACCTTAAAGATGTTTTGTGTAGTTTTGGCTTCATTTTGGTCATTTCAAACACATAGGTCTTGGGGACTTAAGCATAAGATAAAGCTTGGTTTTCCTATGGTCCACTAGAGGGTGACTTGAGCCATGGTGTTCAACAATTGAGTAACTTTACATTTTGTTCTGAACACTCATGACCAAAAACTAAGGACACAAGTTTGATCTTCAATACTTATATCATTTGCCATTTGAACTTCAAAGATTGATAAGTCATCCGATCTCTTGCATTGATCTTCAATGATCTTGCCTTTCTTTCTTCTTTGTAAATGTGATACCTGTCTCATTGAGTAACATCATTTGAAATATTAAATATCACACTTTAATGGTTTGTGGTCATCAAAATACCCATATATCCTTGGGTTGAAACCTTAGGGTTAACAATCTCCCCCTTTTTGATGATGACAAACCATTGCACACAAATCATAAATAAAGGATACACAATTTATGATCCTCCCCCTTACTTCATGCATAGAAACAAATTTTCCATTTTCTTCAAGGTATTTTTCAAATGATAAGTATTCTCCCCCTTTCTTCATGGATGTATTTCTAAATAAAATAAATGCATCATATCCATCATACACATCAATTCAACCATATTGAGATATGTAAGTAAAAATCATAAAAGAAACAACATTTGCACAAGTAATATGAACCCATTAAATTTGATTAAGTCAAGGACTTTTACAAAGGTTAGAACTTAGTGGGTCATGTACAAAATTTCAAGTGCAATCTTTGATTTCTCCCCCTATGGCATCATCAAAAAGAGAAGAGGGCATGTGTCACTCGAGGCCAAGACGGGCCATGAGATGGCTTAACTGAAGGTGCACCCGATCAGTGTCATCGCGAGAGGCATCGAATCGATCTTTAACAAATTCACGAATACTCTCACATTGAGTGCGAAGAAGGTCGACATTTACCCCTATTTCTGCAACATCGATTCGGAGAGATTCAATAGCAGCAAAAACACGCTGGATGTCCTCATTGGAGCTAGAGGGGCCACCAGAGGGAGGAGGAGAGGCAGGCATGCCGATATCCTGATCATGATAGGCTTGCTCCTCGGCGGCTTGCTCAGGTGGCTGAATTTTCTTCAACCTTGCAGGAGTGGGTTCCCAAGAATCGCCAACAAGCCTATACCCCATATTTTTAAGGGTATGATCAAATAGGCATCATTGGCAGCACCAATTTCTTCTAAGTCTCGTGGGCAGCGGACGTCGAAATGTTCAAATAGGAATGAAAGGAGTTTTCCATAAGGCAGAGTCTTCTTGCGCTTTTGGCAATCTCTCATGAAACATATGATGAGGTAGGGAAGATTAACTAAGTGATGTTGAATAAGAGCCCAAATGAGATAAACATCAAAATAGGTGACATGATTATAGGACCCATATCGCGGAAGAATATTGTGGCAAATAATATGATGAATCCCGGGCTTCTAATGAGAGTTGGGATGCACTCGGCTGAAAGGGTTCAACAATATCATTTCATTCACAAATTAATTTTAGGGCCTCTACAGCATCAAAACCATCAATCCAAGTATTAGTTTTATACATTGTAGGACCATCGGAGGGGGCTTGAATAATGGTTCTTAAATCCTCTCGGTTAAAAGAAAAAGGAGTGCCACTCACTGAGGATTTAACACGAGGATTCAAGGGATTTGCTTTGAGAGAAAAATTTGCATAAAATTGTTTGACGAGTGTAGGATAGGAGGGGGGAACGATTTCGATAAAAGGGGTCCATCCTTGATAGTCAAAATGTGCTCTAAATGGAAATTGATTTGCAAATTGATCAAAGAAAGAGAGAGAAACGATTTTACCGAAAACCACTTTGCGAAACATGAAATGAAGAATGTAAGCACTTTCCGCATCTTGTGAGATGAAGTGAAGACGAGTATCACTCATTCTTTTCGACCGTCGTTCGGTCTCAGCCAGTTGACCTTGATCACGAGACTGTCGTTTGGGGGCCATTGCAGAGATCGAGGGAGGAAGGAGTGGAAACGAAGAGAAGAGGAAGAAGTGAGCTGAACAAGGTAAAAGAAATGAAAAACGGACGGTAAAAAAATTTGGGGAAGGAGGGAAAAAGAACGGAAAGAGGTAGGGAAGAAGAGAGAGATCGAGCGAAAGAGGGAACAGGGAAGGGGATTTTGTCGGAAGAGGAAGAGGGAAAGGGATTTTGAGAAAAAAAAAGAGGGAAAAATGAGGGTTAAAAGAACTTACCCGTGCGTTTCAGTCGATTGAAACGTATGTTCAGTCGGCTGAAAAAGGGCTCTGAGGCAGACAGTGAATTAGAGAGAAAAACAGTCGGCTGAAAATGAGTTTCAGTCGGCTGAAAAATGAGTAACTGCGTGGTTCAGTCGGCTGAAAACTATTTTTAGGCGGCTGAAAATGATAATCGCTGGGTTCAGTCGGCTGAAAATTTTGTTCAGTCGACTGAAAAATGGCGCCGAGAGCAGACAGTAAACAGAGACAAAATAAGTCGACTGAAAAGGCTGAAAAATGGGTAGCCATATGGTTCAGTCGGCTGAATGGTATTTTAAGTCGGTTGAAAAATAAGAAGAGAAAAAAAATAGCCAGTGCATAGGAATATTTCAGTCGACTGAAATATGAATATCAGTCGGCTGAACGTGACCGCCCCCTTTTTTTTTAAATTCAACACACATCCCTACTGAGGTACATTCCCAAATCTTTTATGATTGTACAAAATCTATCTTCAGGAAGAGGTTTTGTAAAAATATCGGCCAATTGATGGTCAGTGCTTACAAATTCTAATTGAACATCACCTCTTTGCACATGGTCTCTAATGAAATGGTGTCTAATTTCAATGTGCTTAGTTCTAGAGTGTTGTATGGGATTTTTTGACAAATTTATAGCACTTGTATTGTCACACATAATTGGAATGCGATCATAATTAAGTCCAAAATCTTCCAATTGTTGTTTCATGTACAACACTTGAGCACAACAACTCCCGGCAGCTACGTATTCTGCTTCAGCTGTGGATAAGGCCACTGAATTTTGCTTTTTACTGAACCAAGATACGAGGGAGAGTCCAAGGAAGTGACAAGTCCCACTCGTGCTTTTTCTATCAATTTTACAACCGGCAAAGTCCGCATCCGAATAACTTACTAATTCGAGTGAAGTGTGTTTAGGATACCATAAGCCCAAATCAATAGTGCCAATCAAATATCGAAAAATACGTTTTACGGCAACAAGATGTGATTCCTTGGGGCAAGATTGAAAACGTGCACACAAGCATACACTAAACATTATATCCGGTCTACTAGCGGTTAAGTACAACAAACTTCCTATCATGCCTCTATAGAGTTTCATATCAAGGGTTTGCCACAATCATCCTTGTCAAGCTTGGTAGATGGGCTCATAGGAGTCCCAATTGATTTAGCTTCATTCATTCCAAATTTCTTGAGAAAGTCTTTGACATATTTTGATTGATTTATAAATATTCCTTCACAAGATTGCTTGATTTGTAAACCAAGGAAGAAGGTTAGTTCACCCATCATACTCATCTCGAATTCATCATGCATGATTTTCGCAAATTCTTTACAAAGTTGTTCATTTGTAGATCCAAAAATAATGTCGTCTACATATATTTGTATAATGAGCATGTCATTGTCTAGAGATTTAATAAATAAAGTAGTGTCAATTTTTCCTCTTTAAAGCCATTTTTAATGAGAAAATTACTAAGCCTATCATCATGCTCTAGGTGCTTGCTTTAAACCATACAATGCTTTTGTCAATTTGTAAACATGATTAGGAAATTCATGATTTTCAAATCCGGGTTGGTTGTTTTACATAAACTTCTTCGGAGATGAAACCATTTAGAAAGGTACTTTTCACATCCATTTGAAATAATTTGAAATTTTTTAAACAAGCATATGTAAGCAACATTCTTATGGCTTCTAGCCTAGCAACCGGGACAAAGGTTTCCTCATAATCTATCCCTTCGTCTTGGTTGTAACCTTGGGCTACTAATCTAGCTTTGTTTCTAACAATATTTCCTTCCTCATCCTTTTTATTTCTAAAAACCCACTTTGTGCCAATTATTGAGTGATCCTTAGGCATAGGCACAAGCTCCCATACTTTGTTTCTTTCAAATTGATTTAGTTCTTCTTGCATGGCAATTATCCAAAACTCATCTAATTCGGCTTCTTGAATGTTCTTTGGTTCGATTTGAGAGACAAAAGCCATGTTGTTTAGATCTAGTGGCTATTCCTTGAGATGGTTCACCAATAATTTGATCTTTTGTGTGATCTCTTACAAAACTCCAAGCCTTAGGAAGATCATTATTTGGTTTGCCGTCCTCACTATCTTCTCTTCCACTACTATTTGAAGCATTTAACTCATTATTAGGATTGTCTTGGATATCAAGTTGATTCATCTCTTTTTCCAAAATTACAACCTCATCATCAAGATCCTTTTTTATTTCAAAAGGGTTGGCTTCATCAAAGACCACGTGAATCGATTCCTCCACAATTGATGTTCTCTTGTTATATACTCTATATGCTTTGCTAATGGGAGAATAGCCAACAAAGATTCCTTCATCTGATTTTGGATCGAATTTTCCTAATTGATCTTTGGTGTTTAGTATAAAGCACTTGCATCCAAAAACTCTAAAGTATCCAATGTTTGATTTTCTACCATTCCATATTTCATAAGGGGTCTTATCCAATCCTTTTCTAATTGTTATCCTATTTATAACATGGCAACCCGTGCTTACGGCTTCGGCCCAAAAGTATGTTGGTAACTTATGTTCATTGAGCATGGTTCTAGCTATTTCTTGAAGTGTTCTAGTCTTTCTTTCAACTATTCCATTTTGTTGAGGATTTCTAGGAGCGGAGAAATTGTGACCAAAACCATTTTCATCACAAAGTATTTCCATTTCTTGATTTTTGAATTCTCTACCCCTATCACTTCTAATGTTGTTGATTGGATATCCTTTTTCATTTTGGACTCTTCTACAAAATTTTGCAAAAACTTTAGGTGCATCATTTTTGTGAGCTAGATATAACACCCAAGAGAAGCGAGAATAATCATCAACAATTACAAATGCATATGACTTACCACCCATACTTTGAACTTTGCTAGGACCAAACAAATCTAAATGCAATAGTTGAAGAGGCCTAGAGGTAGATATATGCTTTTTGCTTTTAAAGGAACTTTTGATTTGTTTTCCAAATTGGCATGCATCACAAATTCTATCCTTGGCAAATTTGGCCTTAGGCAAGCCATCAACTAATTCAAATTTAGATAGATTTGAAATAAGTTCCATGTGAGCATGTCCTAGTCTTCTATGCCATAACCAACTATTTTCATTTATGACAGCAAGGCATTTAACATTTTGGTTAAGCATTTTATCAAAGTCAATGGTGTAAACATTTTCATCTCTATATGCTATGAACATTTCTTTATCATTGCTAGCATTTCTAATAGAACATTTGTTTGATTCAAATACTACCTTATTGCCTTTATCACAAAGTTGACTTACACTAAGTAAATCATGTTTCAACTCATCTACCAATAGTATATCTTCAATGGAAAGTAAGGGATCATTACCAATTTTACCTTTACCGATGATCTTGCCCTTGGAGTTGTCACCAAAGGTAACAAATCCACCATCTTTGAGAGAGAGAGATGAATTTTGATTTGTCTCCCGTCATGTGTCTTGAGCATCCACTATCAAGAAACCACTTGTCTTTTCTTGGCGTTGATTTCATGCATATCTACAAAACACATTTAAGTAATTCTTCTTGGTCCCATGTAGAGTTGGGTCCATTTGGGTTAGATTATAAGGCAATGTTCCTTTTTGAAACCCAAATCATTTTTGTTAGCCCTTTTGCTTTCCTAATTGAGCAAGAATAAGAAATATGTCCATTCTTTCCACAAAAGTTGCAAGTAATGTGTGGAGAGGTAGAAGATGAAGTTTTGACAAAGAAGTTTTTGTAAAATGATTTCTTTGCTTTGGGATTATATCCAATCCTTCTTTGTTAAAACACATCTTTGATTTCCCAATAACATATCCAAATTTTTCTTTCCCATGGTAAATTTCTCAAGAGACTTAGTTAAGTTATTCAATTTTTCTTCCAAGACAATATTTTCCTTTTTGTATGGACATGGAAATTTAGGTAGTCTTGAAATTTTATCAATCTTCTCTTTCAATTCTTTTTCAAGTTTTTCATGAGCAAGAACCTTTTTGTTAAGCTCCTCATTTTCAAGTTTCAACTTTTCAAGTTCTTTTGAAAGTGAGGAGTTGTCTCTTCTAAGAGTGACATTTTCTTTTCCTTGCTTTTTAAGATCCTTGTACATTTCTTCTAGTGAGTCAACTAGTTCTTCTACACTAGGTGCATCATTTTCTAAAGAGTCAAGTGTAGGATTTACCTCATCTTCATTTGCCATGAAACAAATATCTGCCGTGTGGTTTTTGGATGATTCACCATCCGATTCGCTATCGGACTCCAACCATGCGGCTTTGAATGCTTTCTTTTTAAACTTCTTGTCATCTTTCTTCAATAGCGGACATTCGGCTTTGATGTGTCCCATTTTGCCACAATTAAAATAAGTGAGGGGCTCTTTCTTGCTTGAATCTCCCTTATAGCCATCCTTTTTTAATGGCTTCTTTCGAAATTGATTGCTTCTTCTCAAGAGACTCTTGAATTTACGGGTGATCAAGACCAAGTCTTCATTTTCATCCTCACTATCTTCTTCTTCTTCTTGATCAACATATGTCTCCTTTGGTGAGGCTTTAAATGCAAGAGACTTCTTTTCTTTAGTAATTTCCTTCCGACCATTCATGGAAATCTCATGGGTCATGAGAGATCCCAAGAGTTCATCAAGTCCCAATATGGAGATATCTTTTGCTTCTATTGCCGTTGACTTCGACTCCCAAGAATCTGGCAATGACCTAAGAATTTTGCTCACATTATCTTCGTTAGAATAAGTCTTTCCAAGGGCATTAAGTTCATTTATAATCTTTGTGAATCTAGTAAACATGGAAGAAATGGATTTATTTGGCTCCATATTGAATAGTTCATATGAGTGTACAAGCCTATGAATTTTTGATTTCTTCACTTGATTAGTGCCTTCATAAGTCACTAGAAGCTTATCCCAAATTTCCTTGGCCGATTTGCAAGATGACACTCTATTAAATTCATTTCGGTCAAGAGCACAAAATAGAATGTTCATGGCTTGAGAATTATACTGATTAAGCCTATGATCATTCTCATCCCAAAGCTCTCTAGGTTTAGGAGCAAGGTCAATTAGTCCTTTTGGAACAAAGGGCCCAAATTCAATAGCTTCCCATATGTGATGGTCCATTGATTGTAAGAAAATTTGCATCCTAGTTTTCCAAAAATTGTAGTAACTTCCATTGAACAATGGAGGTCTATTAATTGAACATCCTTCACCATAAGAAGATCCCCCAAAGTTTGCCATTCGATCGATTTCTCAAACGGTTAAGTAATTCAGAGAATCTGTGCTCTGATACCAATTGTTGCCCAGAAATTGACCCTAGAGGGGGGGGGGTGAATTGGGTCAATGCAAACTTTTTGGGTTTTCTTTAATTTCACAATTTAAGAAAAATAAGATACAAACAAGTAGTAAATAAATGCAAAAATATAAAAGAGGAGATGAGAAGAGATGGAGAGATTGAACCCGAGATTTTTACGAGGTTCGGCGTTCTTGCCTACGTCCTCGCCTCAAATACACCACTTGAGGATTGAATGCACTAAACTTCTCCTTCAAGGGTGGAGAAGAAACCTATTACAATGCTTGAAGACGAAGACACCCTTCTCCTTCACAAGGGTTACACCAACCCTTCTCAAACTTTATCTTTCAAGAAAATGTAGAAGATTACAATGTAAGCTTAGGAGTAACTCTCAAATGTTTACAAATCTAGTTTTCTAAGAGTTGCTCAAAGAGTTGAACTGAAATGGCTCAAGGTAAGATTGCAAGAGATGGGTTTTGAGCTAGAGTATGCTTGAGATTTGATTTTAATTGATTCCTCTTGATTTCAAGTGATTCAACAACCCATTTACTCATAGAAGCTTCGTTTTATAATTTTGTCATATTTAGAACCGTTGCCAAGCATTAAATGAAGCAAGGGACCGTTGGAGAGAGCATTTAATGTTCAAAAAATATTACCATTTCGCGATTTAGTCGACTGAAGTGAGTATTCAGTCGACTGAAAATGCCCAGAGATACAAACAGTTTATCTGTGAATAATTCAGTCGGCTGAATCTGATAATTCAGTCGACTGAAATTTGCAAGTCATGAAAATTCTGATTTTCAGTCGGCTGAAACATAATTTCATCGACTGAAATTTCTGCTTATGAACATCTAGCATTTCAGTCGGCGAAACTTCATTTCAGTCGACTGAAAATATTCCCCAGTGAAAATACAGTATTTCAGTCGGCTAAAATATTGATTCAGTCGACTTAATTCTTGTTTCCCCATAATCCATTGATTCAGTCGACTGAAACTTCAAATTCAGTTGACTGAAATGACCTTAAAGATGTTTTGTGTAGTTTTGGCTTCATTTTGGTCATTTCAAACACATAGGTCTTGGGGACTTAAGCATAAGATAAAGCTTGGTTTTCCTATGGTCCACTAGAGGGTGACTTGAGCCATGGTGTTCAACAATTGAGTAACTTTACATTTTGTTCTTAACACTCATGACCAAAAACTAAGGACACAAGTTTGATCTTCAATACTTATATCATTTGCCATTTGAACTTCAAAGATTGATAAGTCATCCGATCTCTTTCATTGATCTTCAATGATCTTGCCCTTCTTTCTTCTTTGTAAATGTGATACCTATCTCATTGAGTAACATCATTTGAAATATTAAATATCACACTTTAATGGTTTGTGGTCATCAAAATACCCATATATCCTTGGGTTGAAACCTTGGGGTTAACAGTCCAGTTTTTTGAATTCGCCCAGTATGTTTCGTTAGTCAAGTTGGTCCTGTTCGACCATTATGTCCAATTCTTCCAATTCCACTAATTGGTCCAATTCTCCAATCTTTTCCAATTCGTTCAGTTTGTCCACTTTGTCCTGTTCGTCCAGTTTGTCTAGTTGTCCAGTTGGTCCAGTTTGACGAATTTGTCCAGTTTGTCTAGTTTATCTAATTTGTCCAGTTCGTCCTGTTTGTCCACCTTGTCCAATTCGGCCAGTTTGTTAAGTTAGTCCACTTTTTCCAGTTTGCCCACTTTCTACAGTTTGTTCACTTTGTCATGTTTGTCCACTTTGTTCACTTTGCTCACTTGGTTCAGTTGTCGCATTTGTCAAGTTTGTCTATATGGTTCATTTTGTCCAGTTTGACCTGTTTATCTAATTTGTCCAATTCGTCTAGTTTGTGCAGTTGGTAAGTTTGTCTACTTTGTCGAGTTGATCCAACTGAGCCAGTTTGTGCAGTTTGTCCAGTTTGTCTTGTTTGTTCACTTCGTCTACTTTACCCAGTTTGTCCACTTTGTGCGATTCGTACAGTTTGTCCACTTTGTATTGTTCGTCCAGTTTAACTAGTTTCTCCACTTTGGTCAGTCGGTCCAGTTTGTCTTGTTCGTCCAATTTGAGTAGTTTTCCAGTTTGTCCACTTTGTACAGTTCATCCACTTTTTCCAATTCGTTATGTATGTCCACTTTGTCATGTTCCTCTTGTTTATCCAGTTTGTACTGTTTGTCCAATTTGTCCAATTCGTCCAGTTTGTCCACTTATTCCACTTTTTCCAGTTTGCCCACTTTCATCCACTTTGTCATGTTCGTCTAGTTTTTCCAATTCGACCAGTTTGTCCACTTTGTTCAGTTTGCTCACTTTGTTCAGCTTGACAAGTTTGTCTAGATGGTTCAGTTTGTCCAATTTGTCTAGTTTGACCAGTTGATCTAATTTATCCAATTCGTCTACTTTGTCCAGTTGGTCCAGTTGGTCCAGTTGGTCCAATTTGTCTGTTGCTCTATTTTGTCCAAGTTCTCTATTTTGTCCGGTTTATCTAATTTGTCCAGTCCAGTTTGTGCACTTTGTTCAGTTGGTCTAGTTCGTCTATTTTGACTAGTTTTTCCAATTTGTGCACTTGTCCTGTTCGTCCAGTTTGTCCACTTTGTTCACTTGTCCGTTTGTCTAGTTCAAGAGTAAATGAAATAACAGATGATTTACAAAGTATAGTCAAATTACCAAATGGTAATGTTGAAGTCAATTTTAGGAGAAAAATGGAAAAAACTATGAGAAGTTTTGCCGGTTATACGGAAGGAAGAAAAAGTTTTAAATTAGAAGAAATAGATGATGACCAAAGGAGTAGTGAAAATGAAGAAATGGATCAAAAAGTTTTTAGAAACAAAGAAAGTGGAATTGAACACCCTGTGTACAAAAGATCCTCATAAGCAAAAACCTATAACCCTAGTGAGAGTGATTTTCTCCAAAGAGCCATAAGAATGGTGAGCATTCAAAAGCCAAAAGAAATACCTGTCAAAAAATTTGAAATTGATAAACCATATCTTAGAGAAAACTTGAAAAATCATCCTTCAAAAGATTGGTTCTTTAAAAAGTTTAACACAAAAGAAAAAGATAAAATGAGGGAATTATGGTATTTTCAAATGGAGGAAGAAGAAAGAAATATACCTTTCTTTGATTGCTTTATGGAATATTTTAAAAAAGGGAAAATCAAAGAAAAAGAAACTCAAAGCCCAGAACAAATAAGAGTTATAGGAAAGACAACAAGAACTTGGAAAGATACTGAAGGAAAAGAAGTTGATAAATCTCACCCACCTTGGAAGAAACTTGATATTTCTGTCCCTAATACAGAAACCAAGAATTATGTCATGCCTGTAAAAAATGCATCTATTTATGAATCAAAATCATACCAAATGCTAAAGACATAGGTATAGGTATTGGAGATATAATTGAACAAAACAATTATACCGATCTATGTCGATTAACCGTTAGAGAATAAACAGATCGAATAGAAAGAAGAATAAAATTAAAGCCCTTCAATAAATATAAAGAAGAAAAATTAGAAGAAAGCTCTGCCAATGCAGATATGTTCCCAGACAATTACCTAAAGGGATTATTTTGCAAGAAGGACCATTCATGATGACAGATGAAATGCAAAAAGAATTATCCAATAGGATGGAAAGCCTCAATATGGGAGAAAAGGATTTAGCATCCTAAGAGTTCTGCTTCAGAGAGAATTTATTAATAAATCATCTAAAGAAATGGAATTCCCAAGCAAAATTGCCAGAGACAAAGAATTATTATCCTAGACCAACCCCTGTTGATCTACAACTCGAAGAGGCTCCATACAGTTACACCTCAGAATTAACCTATTCAGGAAATTCTTTATATGAGTGGAACTTAGATATATTAACAGAATATCAAATCATCCAAATGGTTCACAGTATGTTAATATACTGTAATGCTTGTGAAGTCAGAGGAAATACTCCAAGAAATATCTTTTTGATGATAACCACCTCTTTCAATGGAATATTAAGAGGATTGTGGAATTATGGATTAACTGGAGCTCAAAGACTTGAAATAGAGAGTGCTGTCAAAATGGATGCATTTGAAAGAATCCTTTATAGAGACAAAACCACAGGAAATTTAGTTGACCCCAATATTAAGCTTGAAGCAGGTACTAGTCAAATCCCTGATAATTGGGAAACCCAATCTGATTGTGTTAGTGTCCTACTTCTATGCATCCTCAATGAATTCACTGGAGGGATTGCTCTAATTAAGGAGAAAAATAGACAGCAATTACACCGTTTGAGATGTAGAAATTTAGGAAAATTTCTTTGGTATAGAGATGTATTCTTATCAAAAGTCTACCAACTAAATGATTGTAATTCTGATATTTGGAAAGAAAGATTCATTTCAGGATTACCACCCCTATTTGCTGAAAAGGTGCGTAATTCCTTGAGAGAAGAAATGCATGGTATTATTAATTACAGTTTGCTGACATTCGGAGGAATTATGCTTCATTATTATTCCCCTGATAAAAGGAAAACCAGAGATTGGTATCTCAATATTTTGTATCAGACGAAAAGTGTCCTCATATTCCACAATAAGAATGCAAATGGTATCATCACTTACTCAAAGTTCACTATTCTCAAAATCCTTACTGAGGAAGATTGGGATCCCTTGTACATGACAAAATCAGTCCGATTATACAATTCGACTGAGTTCTTTAAATATTGGGATTATATTGATGCCTGGAAATTTGTTTTGATGTGGCAAAATCGCCAGTATAATCATTCCTGGTTCATCAGATTTAAAGAAGAAAGTCCTAATGTCATGCCTATCCACCGCAGTGTTCCTTCATTGTTTCTCTTTGCTTGGTGGTCATATTTTGGTGTTTCTTAGAAAATCTTTCCTGATAATTTTCATTATTTATTTATTATATTCTGTGAAGTAAAAGAAAAAGTCCCTGTGAAGCATTTAATGTTCTTCGCTTCTTTGCAAAGTTCCATATTCCATACATTTTCCAGTGGAAGCTTGAAGTAAAAAAGAACTTTTTCGATCTTCCGTCTTTGTACCAGACTTTTTACCAAAATGGTGGTCAAAAATTGAAAATGATACTTATGAGAGAATTCTGAATCAAATCTCTCCTCCTGTTAAAGAAGAAATTCCTCTTGTTGTTACAGAAAAGGGTTGGATTTGAAGAATAAATGGAGATTCAAGGAGTATCATAATTAACAATATCTTTTAAAATAACAAAGGGTGAAGTAACACAGACTCCTTTCATGCAAACATGAACATTTGGGATTTTCTTTCAATGGAAATAGTCGTTCCATTAGCAGCTGAAACAAATTGTTTTGATTTACTCGTAAATTCAATAGGAACGATTCCAAGTCTGATAAAATTTAAGTCTGCACCAGTATCAATTATGGCATTGACAATCTTCTCAAGTTTTTTATTTTTATTTTTACCTAAATTCTCCACTGTTGGTAAATACATTTTGTAGGAATTACACGAGTAGAGATTTTGCTAATTTCTCCTTTAATTCTTTGGACAAATTTTCTTCATCATATTTTTCAATAGCACCATCATTTTCTAACTAAGTTAACCTTTCATCAAGCTCATTTTGTTTTTTGGTTAATTCTAATTTTAATTCACGAGTTCTCTCTTCTGATCATTTAATTCTCTTTGTAAATCTGAGAGAGTAAAGGTTTTATTTATAGTATGAATTTTTTTCTGCTCTATTCATAAGTCAATCATGGAATAGGTTGGTGTGTGAAATGTTTCTTTCTCTTTTATCCTTTTTGGATAATATAGTGTTTTATCATCATTTTCATGTTCTTCAAAGGAAATTTTTGGTTGTGAACTTTCTCCTTCTTTGGTTCCATTGCCGGGATATGGCTAGTATGAAGAAGAAAAGTGGTCCCATCAATGTTGGTTGCACATTATATCTTGATAATATCTTGTAGGTGTCATGCAGAAGAATTGGTCTTCATTCAAAGAAGAAAACAATGATGGCTATCCTATCAAATCTTTTGTTGGTATTAGTTGATATCATTACTATGAAGAAAATGAGGTGATATCTTTGAAGAAAAGTTAGCATCTAGTCAAAAAGAGATATTCTCAGATCTTGTCAGGAGAACATATATGTCATGAAGTTGGTAGGGGCTGCCTCTTGAGATGCCACTTGTAAATAAAGGTGTTGGGTTTGTAAAAATTGGTATAGCTTTATTGCCATATGTCAAAAGTTGATAAAGTTGTGGGGGTATGTTAATCTTATGCTTTCCATGTGGCATAAAGATATTCCACCTTATGTACCTTGCCAATCAACTTTTGAAAAGTGTGTTTGGAGGCTTGTGTCGGTAGCCATTCCTTTTCTGTTGCTTTTGGTTTAAGTCCTCTCATGGTCGGATGAGAGGGAGATCTTTTTGTATGCTCCATCTATATAAGGAACTGGGGGTTTCCTTAGAGGAGATAGATCAGAAAATTATAAGAAAATAATATAAGTGTGAGTGTGAGTGTGAGCTTGAAGTTGAGTGCTAGAGTTTGAAGTCTTGTACAATCTTCTTAAGTAATTAAGTTTTTATAAGTTTGATATTATATGCTTGTTGTTATCTAATCATGTTGTTTCTTTTGCTAGAATATGTCTATTCGTCTTGCTCTGCTTAAGAGATATTATGATGATGTTCGATTATTAAAATTGAAATCTTGTTAGACAATATAAGAAGAATTATTATCTTGTATTTAAATTTGTGTTAAAAAAAAAAAAAAGAGGATTTAGATGAATTAAATCTATTATTCAGGATCTGAAGCTTTTTAGCCAAGTTGATCTATCCAATTCTCTTTAGAGTTTTTATTTTCCTTCTTATTCTCCACTTCTGTGTCTCGTTTATCTTCTTAAGAGTGTGGTCGCGTTGTAAGTCCCGCTTCAGGCCGTGATCAGGCATCAAGGGCTGTAAATCGTTGACAGAACTCTTTTTTTTTCTTACTATCTACAAAAGATGGAAAATTCTAAGGGAAAGACAAAACTTTTTAAGAATTGCTTTAAATCATTTCAGTATCCTTCTAATAGATCTAATTCGTCTTCTTTATCCTACCAGTCTACTTTAACCAGTTTTACCCGTAACAATTTAGAAAAAGAAAATTCAGAAAAAACAAAAAATTCAGAAGAAATGATATATGAAAATTTTGACAAAGCGATATCCAATTGGAAGTTACCAGCCTTGCCTGTAACAGAAATATATAGCAGTGGCACATCTGAAGAACAAAATGATCACCACATAAAAACTTTTGAAAAAACTGTTTCTCTCTCTGGAGGAAAACAGACAATTAAAGTTCTTGATAGAAGAATTATTGAACAAATCAGAACCAAATACAACTACCTGCACATAGGATTAATTCAGGTAGGAATCAAGCCACTGTTTCGATTAGGATTAAATGTTTCAGTGTGTGCTTATGTGAGAGATCAGAGACATGATGAATTTGATGATTCTCTTTATGCTATGATCGAATCCAGTCTCTGTCATGGACCTGTTTATTTTAACTGCTTTCCTAATATCACAATTGATGCTCATGATGATGATATTCTTGATTGTGCAACTATTGGATTTCAAAGTAAAGGATTAAAGATGAGTCCAAGAAGTAAACATTTTGCTATAGTTTATCGTGTGTTCTACAAATCTATGATCTCTGTCTTTCCCATGATAAGGTTGATAAAGAAAAAACTACAGTTCTCATGGAAACAAACTTTAACAATAATGTGTTTATCCCAAAAGTCATCAGCTGGGAAGAAGTTGTTATCCCAGGAAATTGGCAAATAGAAGATGTCACTCCAAGAGTAAATGAAATAACAGATGATTTACAAAGTATAGTCAAATTACCAAATGGTAATGTTGAAGGCAATTTTAGGAGAAAAATGGAAAAAGCTGTGAGAAGTTTTGCCGGTTATACGGAAGGAAAAAAAAGTTTTAAATTAGAAAAAATAGATGATGACAAAAGGAGTAGTGAAAAGAAAGAAATGGATAAAAAAGTTTTTAGAAACAAATAAAGTGGAATTGAACACCCTGTGTACAAAAGATCCTCATCAGCAAATAAGAATGGTGAGCATTCAAAAGCCAGAAGAAATACCTGTCAAAAAATTTGTAATTGATAAACCATATCTTAGAGAAAATTTGAAAAATCATCCATTAAAGATTAGTTCTTTAAAAAGTTTAACACAGAAGAAAAAGATAAAATGAGGGAATTATGGTATTTCAAATGAGGAAGAAGAAAGAAATATACCTTTCTTTGATTGCTTTATGGGAATTTTAAAAAAGGAAAAATCAAAGAAAAAGAAACTCAAAGCCCAGAACAAATAAGAGTTATAGGAAAGACAACAAGAACTTGGAAAGACACTGAAGGAAAAGAAGTTGATAAATCTCACCCACCTTGGAAGAAACTTGATATTTCTGTCCCTAATACAGAAACCAAGAATTATGCCATGCCTATAAAAAATGCATCTATTTATGAATCAAAATCAGACCCAAATGCTAAAGACATAGGTATAGGTATTGGAGATATAATTGAACAAAACAATTATACCAATCTATGTCTATTAACCATTGGAGAACAAACAGATCGAATAGAAAGAACAATAAAATTAAAGCCCTTCAATAAAGATAAAGAAGAAAAATTAGAAGAAAGCTCTGCCAATGCAGTATATGTTCCCAGACAATTACCTAAAAGGATTATTCTGCAATAAGGACCATTTACAATGACAGACGAAATGCAAAAAGAAAAATATCCAATAGGATGGAAAGCCTCAATATGGGAGGAAAATGATTTAGCATCCTAAGAGTCTCTGCTTCAGAGAATTTATTAATAAATCGTCTAAAGAAATGGAATCCCCAGGCAAAATTGCTAGAGACAAAGAATTATTATCCTAGACCAACCCCTGTTGATCTACAACTCGAAGAGGCTCCATAAAGTTACACCTCAGAATTAACCTATTCAGGAAATTCTTTATATGAGTGGAACTTAGATAGATTAACATAATGTCAAATCATCCAAATGGTTCACAGTATGTTAAACCGTAATGCTTGTGAAGTCAGAGCTCCAAGAAATATCTTTTTGATGATAACCACTTCTTTCAATGAAATATTAAGAGGATGGTGGAATTATGGATTAGCTGGAGCTCAAAGACTTGAAATAGAGAGTGCTGTCAAAATGGATGAATTTGGAAAAATCCTTTTTAGAGACAAAACCACAGGAAATTTAGTTGACCCCAATATTAAGCTTGAAGCAGGTACTAGTCAAATCCCTGATAATTAGGAAACCCAATCTGATTTTGTTAGTATCCTACTTCTATACATCCTCAATGAATTCACTGGAGGGATTGCTCTAATTAAGGAGAAAAATAGACAGCAATTACACCGTTTGAGATGTAGAAATTTAGGAGAATTTCGTTGGTATAGAGATGTATTCTTATCAAAAGTTTACCAACTCAATGATTGTAATTCTGATATTTGGAAAGAAAGATTTATTTCAGGATTACCACCCCTATTTGCTGAAAAGGTGCGTAATTCCTTGAGAGAAGAAATGCATGGTACTATTAATTACAGTTTGCTGACGTTCGGAGGAATTATACAAAGGATTAACAAAGTTGGCATGAATCTTTGTACTGATTTAAAGATCAGTAAACAAGCTGAAAAAATGAGAAAATATTCTGGAGATAAACAATTAGGAGATTTTTGTTTCCAATTTGGTTTAGATCAAACACCTGAATCAAAGAGAAAACCTTCGCGTTTTAGATTTGCTCCGAATAGAAGAAACAAAATGGTAAGAAAATATAAACTCGGAAGATATAAAAAACTGAGAAAATCCGATGAGCTCAGTCCATTCAAAAGAAAATCTAGAAAATATTTCAAAAAGAAATATATAAAAGAAAATGTTCCAAGTTATTATACTTGCGGGAAAAAGGGTCATTATTCAAGTAAATGCTTTAAAAAAGAAAATCCCTCTAAAAAGAAACTTAGAAAAATCAATACCAAAATTGATGACGGAAATACTGAAAAAGAACAATCCAATTCGAGTTCCTCAGAAGAAGAAGAAGAATATGAATCTGATTCATCAACTGACATTGAAGAAACTAGTCCTCAGGTTCAGCTCATCAAACAATTCCAATCATGTATGTCATTCAGATGATAAAGAGTCTGAAGGAGAATGGTCGATACCATCTGATGAAGATCTTGGTATCCACATTTGTGTCCTCACTGCCCCTCAAAAATTACTTCTAGAAATGGTTGATAACATACCTGATCCAGACAAAAACGTTCAATTTTTAAATCAAATTTCAAAATTGGGGGGAGGAGAAGAAAGAGAAAGTTCACAACCAAAAATTTCCTTTGAAGAACATGAAAATGATGATAAAATACCATATTATCCAAAAAATGTAAAAGAGAAAGAAACATTTCACACACCAACCTATTCCATGATTGACCTTATGAATAGAGCAGAAAAAATTCATACTATAAATAAACCCTTAACTCTCTCAAATTTACAAAGGGAATTAAATGATCAGAAGAGAGAACTCCGTGAATTAAAATTAGAATTAACCAAAAAACAAAATGAGCTTGATGAAATGTTAACTTGGTTAGAAAATGATGGTGCTATTGAAAAATATGATGAAGAAAAATTTGTCCAAAGAATTAAAGGAGAAATTAGCAAAATCTCTACTGGTGTAATTCCTACAAAATGTATTTACCAACAGTGGAGAGTTCAGGTAAAAATAAAAATAAAAAACTTTGAGAAGATTGTTAATGCCATAATTGACACCGGAGCAGACTTAAATGTTATCAGACTTGGAATCGTTCCTATTGAATTTACAAATGAATCAAAACAGTTTGTTTCTGCTGCTAATGGAACGACGATTTCTATAGAAAGAAAAATCTCAATTGTTCATGTCTGCATGAAAGGAGTCTGTGTTACTTCACCTTTTATTATTTCAGAAGATATTGTTAATGATGTACTCCTTGGATCTCCATTTATTCTTCAGAATCCAACCCTTTTCTGTAACAACAAAAGGAATTTCTACAAATATCAAAGGGATTGAAGTAAATCTGATTTTATAGATGATCCTTGTGAAACGAAAATCCAAAGGATAAATCAAGTTATTGCCACCAGAGAAAATTACATAAATGGAGTAAAAAATGAAATTAAATGTGTCCAAATGACAAAAGAATTAGAGAAAAAAGAATTTAAAACAAAATTAGAAGAATTCACCAAATAGATTGAAGAAGATGCTGTTCTGAATTACCATCAGCCTTTTGGAATAGAAAAAGACACATAGTAGGATTACCATATGTAAAAGATTTTAATAAAAAAGATATTCTTACTAAAGCTCGTCCATCCCAAATGGATGCTGCTCATTTAAAACTTTGCGAAGAAGAAATCAATGATTTTCTGAAGAAAGGATTAATTAGAAAAAGCAAATCCCCTTAGAGCTGTACGACATTTTATGTTGAAAAGGCCGATGAAATCGAAAGAGGAGTTCCAAGATTTGTAATCAATTACAAACCATTAAACAAAGTTCTTCAATCTATTAGGTATCCTTTGCCTAATACTCAGGATTTGCTAAACAGATTAAACAATGCCAAAATACTCTCAAAATTTGATTTAAAATCAGGATTTTGGCAGATCCAGATAAAAGAAGAAGAAAGATACAAACTGCATTCACTGTTCCAATGGGGCATTATGAATGGAATGTTATGCCTTTCGGATTGAAAAATGCTCCGCCTGAATTTCAGAATATTATGAATAATATTTTCTCGTCTTAGACCCAGTTTGCCATTGTTTACATTGATGGTATTCTTATCTTCTCAAAATCCGTGATACAACATTGGAAAACTTGGGCATTTTCAAAAGAGTCATAAAATATTTCTTTCTTCTTCCTCCATTTGGGAATACCGTAATTCTCTCATCTTATCATTTTCTTCTGTGTTAAACTTTTTAAAGAACCAATCTTTTAAAGGATGATTTTTCAAATTTTTCTCTAAGATATGGTTTATCAGTTTGAAATTTTTTGAGAGGTATTTCTTTTGGCTTTTGAATGCTAACCATTCTTATGGCTCCTTGGAGGAAATCACTTTCACTTGGATTATAGGTTTTCGCTGATGAGGATCTTTTGTAGATAGGGTGTTCAATTCCACTTTCTTTGTTTCTAAAAACTTTTTGATCCATTTCTTCCTTTTCACTACTCCTTTGGTCATCATCTATTTCTTCTAATTTAAAACTTTTTCTTCCTTCCGTATAACTGGCAAAACTTCTCCTAGCTTTTTCCATTTTTCTCCTAAAATTGACTTCAACATTACCATTGGGTAATTTGACTATACTTTGTAAATCATCTGTCATTTCATTTACTCTTGGGGTGACATCTTCTATCTGCCAATTTCCTGGAAGAACAACTTCTTCCCACCTGATGACTTTTGGGATGAACACGTTATTGTTAAAGTTTGTTTCCATGAGAATTGTAGTTTTTTCTTTATCAACCTTATCTCTATAGGCTATCATGGGAAAGACAGATATCATGGATTTGTAGAACACACGATAAACTATAGCAAAAGGTTTACTTCTTGGACTCATTTTTAATCCTTTGCTTTGAAATCCAATAGTTGCACAATCAAGGATATCATCATCATGAGCATCAATTGTGATATTCGGAAAGCAGTTAAAATAAACAGGTCCATGACAGAGACTTGATTCGATCATAGCATAAAGAGAATCATCAAATTCATCATGTCTCTGATCTCGCACATAAGCACAGACTGCAACATTTAATCCTAATCGAAACAACGGTTTGATTCCTACCTGAATTAATCCTATGTGCAGGTAGTTGTATTTGGTTCTGATTTGTTCAATAATTCTTCTATCAAGAACTTTGATTGTCTGTTTTCCTCCAGAGAGAGAAACAGTTTTTTCAACAGTTTCTATGTGATAATCATTTTGCTCTTCAAATGTGCCATTGCTATATATTTCTGTTACAGGCAAGGCTGGCAACTTCCAATTTGATATTGTTTGATCAAAATTTTCATATATCATTTCTTCTGAATTTTTTATTTTTCTGAATTTTCCTTTTCTAAACTATTACGGGTAAAACTGGTTAAAGCAGACTGGTAGGATGAAGAAGACGAATAAGATCTATTAGAAGGATGCTGAAATGATTTAAACCAATTCTTAAAAAGTTTTGTTTTTCCCTTAGAATTTTCCATCTTTTGTAGCTCGTTAGAAACAAGAAGAGTTTTGTCAACGATTTACTGCCCTTGACGCCTGATCACGGCCTGAAGCGGGACTTACAATGCGACCACACTCTTTAAAAAGATGAACGAGGCACAGAAGTGGAGAATAAGAAGGAAAATAAAAACTCTTAATAGAGTTGGGTAGATCAACTTTGGCTAAATAGCTTCAGATCCTGGATAATAGATTTAATTCATCTAAATGCCGTTTTTTTTTTTTTTTAACACAAATTTAAATACGAGATAATAATTCTAATTCTTCATTCAGTCTATTACAATATTCTCTTACTTGATTACACAAGCGTACTAACATAGATCGTCTAATAGCTTGAAAATGGATAACAAGATATCCTCCTACAGCTATATTTTCATCAATTTGTCTGATAGCATTTTCTAATGTTCTAAGCTGATTTTCACGTCTTCTTAGATCACGCAATAATTCTTCTCTCCTAATAGAACGAGGTGGCATCTCAGAAGGCCATAGCTTGTAGTTTTGATTTAATTCTAAAAACTTCTAATTGTATTATAGCATAGGCTCGAAGCAAGAGAATCCTTCTTATTTCATGTTGATAATGTTGTGGATTATTCTTATGCGGACAAGTTTGCAAATGTCTTCTTATGATTTCAATGGCTCGCTCTATTTTTCGTAATCTTCGGACATCATCATAATATTTCTTAAGCAAAGCAAGACGGATAGACATAATGTAAAACAAACAACATGATTAGATAACAACAAGCATGTAACATTAAACTTAAAAACTTAATTACTTACAGAAGATTTGTACAGGACTTCAGACTCTATCACACTTAAACTTCAAGCTCTAGCACTCAAACTTCAAACTCACACTCACACTCACATTTATAATTTTCTCAACTATATCTTTTTTTTACTATATATCCAAATGGAAAACCCTCAGCTCCTTATATAGATGGAGCATACAATAAGAGATTCCTCGCATCCGACCATGAGAGGACTTGCAACAAACAAAGGAATGGCCACCGACACAAGCCACCAAAAGGCATTTTCAAACGTTGATGGGCTAGGTATAAAAGTTGATGGGCAAGGTACATGAGGTGGAATATCTTTATGCCATATGGAAAGCAAAAGATAAACATTCCCCCCACAACATTATCAACTTATGACATATGGCAATAAAGCAACATCAACACCAACACCAACTTTTACAAATGGCAACACAAAAGGCAGCCCCTACCATCTTTGTTTACAAGTGGCAACATAAAAGGCAGCCCCTACCAACAAAATATATTCTCTGATGGCTAGAGGACAAATTTCTTCAAATCAAACCTTGACATTATGCTAGCTTTTCTCCCAGCAATGATAACTAGCAACATTTCTTCTCAAGCATCGTTGTGAATGAAGACACCATTTCATCTATGCAAGACACCTATAGGATAATATCAAGATATTATTATGAACATCTAACATTGATGGGACCACTCTAACATTGATAAGCACAGACTGCAACATTTAATCCTAATCGAAACAACGGTTTGATTCCTAACTGAATTACTTTTAGAGAGTGGTGAAATGAAATGACAGATGATTTACAAAGTATAGTCAAATTACCCAATGGTAATGTTGAAGTCAATTTTACGAGTAAAATGGAAAAAGGTAGGAGAAGTTTTGCCAGTTATACGGAAGGAAGAAAAAGTTTTAAATTAGAAGAAATAGATGATGACCAAAGGAGTAGTGAAAAGGAAGAAATGGATCAAAAAGTTTTTAGAAACAAAGAAAGTGGAATTGAACACCCTATCTACAAAAGATCCTCATCAACGAAAACCTATAATCCAAGTGAAAGTGATTTTCTCCAAGGAGCCATAAGAATGGTAAGCATTCAAAGCCAGAAGAAATATCTGTTAAAAAGTTTCAAATTGATAAACCATATCTTAGAGAAAATCTGAAAAATCATCCTTTAAAAGATTGGTTCTTTAAAAATTTTAACACAGAAGAAAAGGGTAAGATGAGAGAATTATGGTATTCCCAAATGGAGGAAGAAGAAAGAAATATACCTTTCTTTGATTGGTTTATGGAATATTTTAGAAGGGAAAACAAAGAAAAAGAAAATCAAAGCCCAGAACAGATAAGAGTCATAGGAAAAACAACAAGAACTTGGAAAGACACTAAAGGAAAAGAAGTTGATAAATCTCACCCACCTTGGAAGAAACTTGATATTTCTGTCCCTAATACGGACACCAAGAATTATGCCATGCCTGTAAAAAATGCATCCCTTTATGAATCAAAATCAGACCCAAATGCTAAAGACATAGGTATAGGTATTGGAGATATAATTGAACAAAACAATTATACCAATCTATGTTTATTAACCATTGGACAAACAGATCGAATAGAAAGAACAATCAAATTAAAATCTGAATTCAGTAAGATAAAAAAGAAAAATTTGAAGAAAGCTCTGCCAATGCAGTTTATGTTCCCAGACAATTACCTAAAGGGATTACTCTGCAAGAAGGACCATACATAATGACAGACGAAATGCAAAAATAATTATCCAATAGGATGGAAAGCCTCAATATGGGAGGAAAAGGATTCAGTATCCTAAGGGTCTCTGCGTCTGAAGATTTATTAATAAATCGCCTAAAGAAATGGAATCCTCAGGTAAAATTGCCAGAAACAAAGAATTATTATCCTAGACCAACCCCTGTTGATCTACAACTCGAAGAAGCTCCATACAGTTATACCTCAGAATTAACCTATTCAGGAAATTCCTTATATGAGTGGAATTTAGATGGATTAACAGAATATCAAATTGTCCAAATGGTTCACAGTATGTTAATATACTGTAATGCCTGTGAAGTCAGAGGAAATACTCCAAGAAATATCTTTCTGATGATAACCACCTCTTTCAATGGAATATTAAGAGGATGGTGGAATTATGGATTCTGGAGCTCAAAGACTTGAAATAGAAAATGCTGTCAAAATGGATGGATGAATTTGGAAGAATCCTTTATAGAGACAAAACCACAGGAAATTTAGTTGATCCAAATGTTAAGCTTGAAGCAGGTACTAGTCAAATCCCTGATAATTGGGAAACTCAATCTGATTGTGTTAGCGTCTTGCTTCTATGCATCCTCAATGAATTCACTAGAGGAATTGCTCTAATTAAGGAGAAAAATAGACAGCAATTACACCGTTTGAGATGTAGAAATTTAGGAGAATTTCGTTGGTACAGAGATGTATTCTTGTCAAAAGTTTACCAACTCAATGATTGTAATTCTGATATTTGGAAAGAAAGATTCATTTCAGGATTACCACCCTTATTTGCTGAAAAGGTGCGTAATTCCCTGAGGGAAGAAATGCATGGTACTATTAATTATAGTTTGCTGACTTTCGGAGGAATCATACAAAGAATTAACAAAGTTGGCATGAATCTTTGTACTGATTTAAAGATCAGTAAACAAGCTGAAAAAATGAGAAAATATTCTGGAGATAAAGAATTAGGAGATTTTTGTTTCCAGTTTGGTTTAGATCAAACGCCTAAATCAAAGAGAAAACCTTTGCGTTCTAGATTTACTCCGGATAGAAGAAACAAAATGGCAAAAAAGTATAAACTCGGAAGATATAAAAAAGGAAGAAAATCCGATGATCTCATCCCATTCAAAAGAAAATCCAGAAAATATTTCAAAAAGAAATATATAAAAGAAAATATTCCAACTTGTTATAATTGCGGGAAGAAGGGTCATTATTCAAGTAAATGTTTTAAAAAAGAAAATCCTTCTAAAAAGAAACTTAGAAAAATCAATACCAAAAATGATGATGAAAATACTGAAAAGGAACAAACTAATTCAAGTTCCTCAGAAGAAGAAGAAGAATATGAATCTGATTCATCAACTGACATTGAAGAAGATAGTCCTCAGATTCAGCTCATCAAACAATTCCAATCATGTACATGTCATTCAGATGATGAAGAATCTGAAGGAGAATGGTTGATACCATCTGATGAAGATCTTGGTATCCACATTTGTGTCCTCACGGCCTCTCAAAAATTACTTTTAGAAATGATTGATAACATACCTGATCCAGAGAAAAAAGTTCAATTTTTAAATCAGATTTCAAAATTGGGGGGAGGAGAAGAAGGAGAAAGTTCACAACAAAAAATTTCCTTTGAAGAAAATGAAAATGGTGATAAAACACCATATTATCCAAAAAGGATAAAGGAGAAAGAAACATTTCATACACCAACCTATTCCATGATTGACCTCATGAATAGAGCAGAAAAAATTCATACTATAAATAAACCCTTAACTCTCTCAGATTTATAAAGAGAATTAAATGATCAGAAGAGAGAACTTCGTGAATTAAGAATTGAGTTAACCAAAAAACAAAATGAGCTTGATGAAAGGCTAACTTGGTTAGAAAGTGATGGTGCTATTGAAAAATATGATGAAGAAAAATCTGTCCAAAGAATTAAAGGAGAAATTAGCAAAATCTCTACTGGTGTAATTCCTACAAAATGTATTTACCAACAGTGGAGAGTTCAGGTAAAAATAAAAATTAAAAACTTCGAGAAGATTGTTAATGCCATAATTGACACTGGTGCTGACTTAATTGTTATCAGACTTGGAATCGTTCCTATTGAATTTACAAGTGAATCAAAACAGTTTGTGTCTGCTGCTAATGGAATGACCATTTCCATAGAAAGAAAAATCCCAAATGTTTATGTTTGCATGAAAGGAGTCTGTGTTACTTCACCCTTTATTATTTCAGAAGATATTGTTAACGATGTAATTCTTGGATCTCCATTTATTCTTCAAATCCAACCCTTTTCTGTAACAACAAAAGGAATTTCTACAAATATCAAAGGGATTGAAGTAAATCTTGATTTTATAGATGATCCTTGTGAGACGAAAATCCAAAGGATAAATCAGGTTATTGCCACAAGAGAAAATTACATAAATGGATTAAAAAATGAAATTAAATGTGTCCAAATGACAAAAGAATTAGAGGAAAAAGAATTTAAAACAAAATTAGAAGAATTCACCAAACAGATTGAAGAAGAATACTGTTCTGAATTACCATCAACCTTTTGGAATAGAAAAAGACAAATAGTAGGATTACCATATGTAAAAGATTTTAATGAAAAAGATATTCCTACTAAAGCTCGTCCATCTCAAATGGATGCTGCCCATTTGAAGCTTTGCCAAGAAGAAATCAATGATCTTCTGAAGAAAGGATTAATTAGAAAAAGCAAATCCCCTTGGAGCTGTACGGCATTTTATGTTGAAAAGGCGGCTGAAATCGAAAGAGGAGTTCCAAGATTGGTAATCAATTATAAACCTTTAAACAAAGTCTTACAATCTATTAGGTATCCTTTACCAAATACTCAGGATTTGCTCAACAGATTGAACAATGCCAAATATTTTCAAAATTTGATTTAAAATCAGGATTTTGGCAGATTCAGATAAAAGAAGATAGATATAAAACTGCATTCACTGTTCCAATGGGGCATTATGAATGGAATATTATGCCTTTTGGATTGAAAAATGCTCCGTCTGAATTTCAGAATATTATGAATAATATCTTCTCGTCTTATACCCAGTTTGCCATTATTTACATTGATGATATTCTTATCTTTTCAGAATCTGTGATACAACATTGGAAACATTTGAATATCTTCAAAAGAGTCATAAAAGAAAATGGATTGGCTTTATCAGGTTCTTAGGATTTGAAATCCAAAACAGAAAAATAACTCCGACTAATAGAGTTATTCAATTTGCTGATAAATTTCCAGATGAAATTAAGGATAAAAATATGCTACAAAGATTTCTTGGATGTCTAAATTATGTTGGATTTTTCTATCAGGATTTGGCAAAAGATAGAAAACTTCTCTAAGAAAGATTAAAGAAAAATCCTAAGGAGTGGTCTATCCATCACACTAAAGCAGTAAAGAAGATTAAAGAAAGAGTTAAAAATCTTCCTTTTAGATGTTTATCTGATCCAGAAGCTTTCAAAATAGTTCAAACTGATGCCTCTGATGTCGGATATGGTGGAATCCTTTTACAACAAAAAGATTCACAAGAAGAATTAATAAGATTTAATTCAGGATTATGGAATGAAGCTCAAAAGAAATATTCAACCATAAAAAAGGAAGTTCTTGCAATAGTTATTTGTGTGACGAAATTCCAACATGATTTATTAAACAAAGAATTTCTGATCAGAGTCGATGCTAACGCTGCAAAAGAAATTCTGGAAAAAGATGTCAAAAATCTTGTCTCTAAGCAAATATTTGCTAGATGGCAAGCCATTTTATCAGTGTTTGAATTTAAATTGAATTTATTAATGGAAATTTAACTCTCCCTGACTTTCTTACTAGAGAATTTCTTCAGGGACGACAAAATGGCAAGTACTTCTTCCCCGTTCATGAAGAAAAAAGGGATTGAGAATTTGGCAGATCAAGAAGAAAGCCAAAAGGGTTTTATTCCAACAAAAGATCCAAGTCAATCAGAATTATATCTTTATACCGGTAACAGAATTCTTGTTACTTCAGATTGTCTTATGGAAGAAAGATCTGTAGAAGATAATGTTTATTTTCTATTTGGGAAGGGGCTTCATTATTATTCCCCTGATAAAAGGAAAATCAGAGATTGGTATCTCAATATTTTGCATCAAACGAAAAGTGTCCTCATCTTCCACAACAAGAATGCAAATGGTATCATCACTTACTCAAAGTTCACTATTCTCAAAATCCTTACTGAGGAAGATTGGGATGGTCCCTTGTACATGACAAAATCAATCAAATTATACAATTTGACTGAGTTCTTTAATTATTGGGACTATATTGATGCCTGGAAATATGCTTTGATGTGGTAAAATCGCCAGTATAATCACTCCTGGTTCATCAGATTCAAAGAAGAAAGTCCTGATGTCACTCCTATTCATCGCAATTTTCCATCCTGGTTTCTCTTCACCTGGTGGTCATATTATGGTGCTTCTCAGAAAATCCTTCCTGATAATTTTCGTTATTTGTTTATTAAGTTCTCTCAGGTTGAAGAAAAGGTTCCATGTGAAGCCATCAATACGCTTCGGTTCTTTGCTAAATTTCATATCCCTTATATTTTCCAATGGAAGTTTGAAGTAAAAAAGGACTTATATGATTTACCATCTCTTTATCAGACTTTTTATCAAAAGTGGTCGTCTAAGATTGAAAATGATACTTATGAGAGAATTTTGAATCAAATCTCTCCTCCTGTTAAAGAAGAAATTCCTCTTCCTTAAGAAAAGCCTTTTGAGAATGAAATGCTCATGGCTGATCTATTAGCCAAAAAGATTGCCAAAGAAATTGCTCGAGAAAAAACTCCTGAGCCGATGGATATGTCTGATGATTCCGTCAATTTTGAAGAAAAGATCAAGCAAATTCTAGAAGAATATCTCCCAAAGAAAAAAGTTGGTAATCATGATTGGGATAGTAATCATGATCCAGATGAAAATCTTGATGATGAAGTTGCGCCTCTTGAAGATCTCCATCCTCATTGGGATCCTGACTCTCATGTTAATCCCGATGGCTCAGTTACAGAATATCTTCGTGGTGGAAAGTTTTGGTACTCTTCAGCAAAAGATAAAGGGAAAGAAAAAGAAGTCGAAAAGGAATCTCGGTTAGCTGAATTATTCCGGAGGAATTCTGCTAAAGCAAAAGAATTAATGAAAAAGAAGATGTAATTTGAGATGATTCCAATCAAAATAATTCGATCCTGTCAGTAGTTGGTATCAGAGCCAATGGACTCATCTCTTTTTGGTGGAGGTATATGGTTAGTATAAAGAAAAGTGGTTAGTATGAAGAAAAGTGGTCCAATCAATGTTAGATGTTCATAATAATATCTTGATATTATCCTATAGGTGTCTTGCATAGATGAAATGGTGTCTTCATTCACAACGATGCTTGAGAATCCACCAATCATGATTAATGTTACATGCTTGTTGTTATCTAATCATTTTGTACGGTTTATCTGATTTGTCCAGTCCAGCTTGTGCACTTTGTTCAGTTGGTCCTGTTCGTCTATTTTGACTAGTTTTTCCAATTTGTGCACTTTGTCCTGTTCGTCCAGTTTGTCCACTGATCACTTTGTCCCGTTTGTCTAGTTTGTTAAGTTTGTCCACTTGGTCCAGTTTGTCCAATTTGGCATGTTCGTCCAGTTTATTTTATTTGTCCATTTCGACCTGTTCGTCCAGTTTATTTTATTTGTCCACTTCGTCCTGTTCGTCTAGTTTGTCCAATTCGTCCTATTCGTCCAGCTAGTCCACTTTATCCAGTTTGCCCGCTTTGTACTGTTCGTCAACTTTGTCATGTTAGTCCAAATTTTCAAATTCGTCCAATTTGCCCACTTTGTACAATTCGTCAACATTGTCATGTTTGTCCAATCTTTCCAATTTGTCCACTTTCTCCATTTCGTCCAGTTTGTCCAGTTTGCTCACTTTGCTCACTTTGTCCATTTTGACCAGTTTATCTAATTTATCCAAATCTTCCAGTTCGTCCTGATGGTCAAGTTTTTCCACTTTGTCGAGTTGGTCAAATTTAGCCAATTTGTGCAGTTTGTCCAGTGTGCACAAGACGTCCAATTTGTCCACTTTGTTCCGTTTTAACAATTTGACTTGTTTGTCCACGTCGTCTACTTTATCCTGTTTGTTCACTTTGTCCACTATGTCGAGTTTGTCCACTTTGTCCACTATATCGAGTTTGTCCACTTTGTCCAATTCGTACAGTTTGTTCACTTTGTCATGTTCGTCCAGTTTGAGTAATTTGTACACTTTTTCCAATTCGTTCAGTTTGTCCACTTTCTCCTGTTCGTCTAGTTTGTCCAGTTTGTCCAGTTGGTCCAGTTTGACGAATTTGTCCAGTTTGTCTAGTTTATCTAATTTGTCCAGTTCGTCCTGTTTGTCCACCTTGTCCAATTCGGCCAGTTTGTTAAGTTAGTGCACTTTTTCCAGTTGGCCCACTTTCTACAGTTTGTTCACTTTGTCATGTTTGTCCACTCTTTCCAATTCGTTCAGCTTGTCCACATTGTCCAGTTCACTCGGTTTGTACATTTTGTCCACTTTGTTCAGTTTGCTCACTTGGTCCAGTTTGTCGCGTTTGTCAAGTTTGTCTATATGGTTCATTTTGTCCAGTTTGACCTGTTTATCTAATTTGTCCAATTCGTCTAGTTTGTGCAGTTGGTAAGTTTGTCTACTTTGTCGAGTGAGTCCAACTGAGCCAGTTTGTGCAGTTTGTCTTGTTTGTTCACTTCGTCTGCTTTACCCAGTTTGTCCACTTTGTGCGATTCGTACAGTTTGTCCACTTTGTATTGTTCGTCCAGTTTAACTAGTTTCTCCACTTCGGTCAGTCGGTCCAGTTTCTCTTGTTCGTCCAATTTTAGTAGCTTTCCAGTTTGTCCACTTTGTACAGTTCATCCGCTTTTTCCAATTCGTTATGTATGTCCACTTTGTCCTGTTCCTCTTGTTTATCCAGTTTGTCCACTTTCTTCAGTTTGTCAAGTTTGTCCTGTTTGTCCAATTTTTCAAATTTGTTCAGCTTGTACTGTTTGTGCAATTTGTCCAATTCGTCCAGTTTGTCCAGTTATTCCACTTTTTTCCAGTTTGCCCACTTTCATCCACTTTGTCATGTTCGTCTAGTATTCCAATTCGACCAGTTCGTCCACTTTGCTCACTTTGTTCAGTTTGTGTAGTTTGACAAGTTTGTCTAGATGGTTCAGTTTGTCCAATTTGTCTAGTTTGACCAGTTGATCTAATTTATCCAATTCGTCTCCTTTGTCCAGTTGGTCCAATTTGTCCTGCTGGTCCATTTTGTCCGAGTTCTCTATTTTGTACGGTTTATCTGATTTGTCCAGTCCAGCTTGTGCACTTTGTTCAGTTGGTCCTGTTCGTCTATTTTGACTAGTTTTTCCAATTTGTGCACTTTGTCCTGTTCGTCCAGTTTGTCCACTTTGATCACTTTGTCCCCGTTTGTCTAGTTTGTTAAGTTTGTCCACTTGGTCCAGTTTGTCCAATTTGGCATGTTCGTCCAGTTTATTTTATTTGTCCATTTCGACTTGTTCGTCCAGTTTATTTTATTTGTCCACTTCGTCCTGTTCGTCTAGTTTGTCCAATTCGTCCTATTCGTCCAGCTAGTCCACTTTATCCAGTTTTGCCCGCTTTGTACTGTTCGTCAACTTTGTCATGTTAGTCCAATTTTTCAAATTCGTCCAATTTGCCCACTTTGTACAATTCGTCAACATTGTCATGTTTGTCCAATCTTTCCAATTTGTCCACTTTCTCCATTTCGTCCAGTTTGTCCAGTTTACCAATTACTGACAGGATCGAATTATTTTGATTGGAATCATCTCAAATTACATCTTCTTTTTCATTAATTCTTTTGCTTTAGCAGAATTCCTCCGGAATAATTCAGCCAACCGAGATTCCTTTTCGACTTCCTTTTCTTTCCCTTTATCTTTTGCTGAAGGGTACCAAAACTTTCCACCACGAAGATATTCTGTAACTGAGCCATCGGGATTAACATGAGAGTCAGGATCCCAACGAGGATGGAGATCTTCAAGAGGCGCAATTTCATCATCAAGATTTTCATCTGGATCATGATTACTATCCCAATCATGATTACCAACTTTTTTCTTTTGGAGATATTCTTCTAGAATTTGCTTGATCTTTTCTTCAAAATTGACGGAATCAACAGACATATCCATCGGCTCAGGAGATTTTTCTCGAACAATTTCTTTAGCAATCTTTTTGGCTAATAGATCAGCCATGAGCATTTCATTCTCAAAAGGCTTTTCTTCAGGAAGAGGAATTTCTTCTTTAACAGGAGGAGAGATTTGATTCAGAATTCTCTCATAAGTATCATTTTCAATCTTAGACCACCACTTTTGATAAAAAGTCTGATAAAGAGATGGTAAATCATATAAGTCCTTTTTTACTTCAAACTTCCATTGGAAAATATAAGGGATATGAAATTTAGCAAAGAACCGAAGCGTATTGATGGCTTCACATGGAACCTTTTCTTCAACCTGAGAGAACTTAATAAACAAATAACGAAAATTATCAGGAAGGATTTTCTGAGAAGCACCATAATATGACCACCAGGTGAAGAGAAACCAGGATGGAAAATTGCGATGAATAGGAGTGACATCAGGACTTTCTTCTTTGAATCTGATGAACCAGGAGTGATTATACTGGCGATTTTGCCACATCAAAGCATATTTCCAGGCATCAATATAGTCCCAATAATTAAAGAACTCAGTCGAATTGTATAATTTGACTGATTTTGTCATGTACAAGGGACCATCCCAATCTTCCTCAGTAAAGATTTTGAGAATAGTGAACTTTGAGTAAGTGATGATACCATTTGCATTCTTGTTGTGGAAGACGAGGACACTTTTCTTTTGATGCAAAATATTGAGATACCAATCTCTGATTTTCCTTTTATCAGGGGAATAATAATGAAGCCCCTTCCCAAATAGAAAATAAACATTATCTTCTACAGATCTTTCTTCCATAAGACAATCTGAAGTAACAAGAATTCTATTACCGGTATAAAGATATAATTCTTATTGACTTGGGTCTTTTGTTGGAATAAAACCCTTTTGGCTTTCTTCTTGATCTGCCAAATTCTCAATCCCTTTTTTCTTCATGAACGGAGAGGAACTACTTGCCATTTTGTCGTCCCTGAAGAAATTCTCTAGTACGAAAGTCAGGGAGAGAGTTAGAATTTTCATTAATAAATTCAATTTTAAATTCAAACACTGATAAAATGGCTTGCCATCTAGCAAATATTTGCTTAGAGACAAGATTTTTGACATCTTTTTCCAGAATTTCTTTTGCAGCGTTAGCATCGACTCTGATCAGAAATTCTTTGTTTAATAAATCATGTTGGAATTTCGTCACACAAATAACTATGGCAAGAACTTCCTTTTTGATGGTTGAATATTTCTTTTGAGCTTCATTCCATAATCCTGAGTTAAATCTTATTAATTCTTCTTGTGAATCTTTTTGTTGTAAAAGGATTCCACCATATCCGACATCAGAGGCATCAGTTTGAACTATTTTGAAAGCTTCTGGGTCAGATAAACATCTAAAAGGAAGATTTTTAACTCTTTCTTTAATATTTTTTACTGCATTAGTATGATGGATAGACCACTCCTTAGGATTTTTCTTTAATCTTTCTTGGAGAAGTTTTCTATCTTTTGCCAAATCCTGATAGAAAAATCCAACATAATTTAGACATCCAAGAAATCTTTGTAGCATATTTTTATCCTTAATTTCATCTGGGAATTTATCAGCAAATTGAATAACTCTATTAGTCGGAGTTATTTTTCTGTCTTGGATTTCAAATCCTAAGAACCTGATTTTCTGCTGAAAGAGATTCATCTTTCTTTTAGATAAAGCCAATCCATTTTCTTTTATTACTCTTCTGAAGATATTCAAATGTTTCCAATGTTGTAACACAGATTCTGAAAAGATAAGAATATCATCAATGTAAACAATGGCAAACTGGGTATAAGACGAGAAGATATTATTCATAATATTCTGAAATTCAGACGGAGCATTTTACAGGCATGGCATAATTCTTGGTGTCCGTATTAGGGACAGAAATATCAAGTTTCTTCCAAGGTGGGTGAGATTTATCAACTTCTTTTCCTTCAGTGTCTTTCTAAGTTCTTGTTGTTTTTCCTATGACTCTTATCTGTTCTGGGCTTTGATTTTCTTTTTCTTTGATTTTCCCTTTTCTAAAATATTCCATAAACCAATCAAAGAAAGGTATATTTCTTTCTTCTTCCTCCATTTGGGAATACCATAATTCTCTCATCTTATCATTTTCTTCTGTGTTAAACTTTTTAAATAACCAATCTTTTAAAGGATGATTTTTCAAATTTTCTCTAAGATATGGTTTACCAATTTGAAACTTTTTAACAGGTATTTCTTCTGGCTTTTGAATGCTCACCATTCTTATGGCTTCTTGGAGAAAATCACTTTCACTTGGATTATAGGTTTTTGCTGATGAGGATCTGTTGTAGATAGGGTGTTCAATTCCACTTTCTTTATTTCTAAAAACCTTTTGATCCATTTCTTCCTTTTCACTACTCCTTTGGTCATCATCTATTTCTTCTAATTTAAAACTTTTTCTTCCTTCCGTATAACTGGCAAAACTTCTCCTAGCTTTTTCCATTTTTCTCTTAAAATTGACTTCAACATTACCATTGGGTAATTTGACTATACTTTGTAAATCATCTGTCATTTCATTTACTCTTGGGGTGACATCTTCTATCTGCCAATTTCCTGAAGAACAACTTCTTCCCACCTGATGACTTTTGGGATGAACACGTTATTGTTAAAGTTTGTTTCCATGAGAACTGTAGTTTTTTCTTTATCAACCTTATCTCTATAGGCTATCATGGGAAAGACAGATATCATGGATTTGTAGAACACACGATAAACTATAGCAAAAGGTTTACTTCTTGGACTCATTTTTAATCCTTTGCTCTGAAATCCAATAGTTGCACAATCAAGGATATCATCATCATGAGCATCAATTGTAATATTGGGAAAGCAGTTAAAATAAACAGGTCCATGACAGAGACTTGATTCAATCATAGCATAAAGAGAATCATCAAATTCATCATGTCTCTGATCTCGCACATAAGCACAAACTGCAACATTTAATCCTAATCGAAACAACGGTTTGATTCCTACCTGAATTAATCCTATGTGCAGGTAGTTGTATTTGGTTTTGATTTGTTCAATAATTGTTCTATCAAGAACTTTGATTGTCTGTTTTCCTCCAGAGAGAGAAACAGTTTTTTCAACAGTTTTTATGTGATAATCATTTTGCTCTTCAAATGTGCCATTGCTATATATTTCTGTTACAGGCAAGGCTGGCAACTTCCAATTTAATATTGCTTGGTCAAAATTTTCATATATCATTTCTTCTGAATTTTTTGTTTTTTCTGAATTTTCCTTTTCTAAACTATTACGGGTAAAACTGGTTAAAGCAGACTGGTAGGATGAATAAGATCTATTAGAAGGATGCTGAAATGATTTAAACCAATTCTTAAAAAGTTTTGTTTTTCCCTTAGAATTTTCCATCTTTTGTAGCTCGATAGAAACAAGAAGAGTTTTGTCAACGATTTACTGCCCTTAACGCCTGATCACGGCCTGAAGCGGGACTTACAACGCGACCACACTCTTTAAAAAGATGAACGAGGCACAGAAGTGGAGAATAAGAAGGAAAATAAAAACTCTAAATAGAACTTGGCTAAAAAGCTTCAGATCCTGGATAATAGATTCAATTCATCTAAATCCCCTTTTTTTTTTACACAAATTTAAATACGAGATAATAATTCTAATTCTTCATTCAGTCTATTACAATATTCTCTTACTTGGTTACACAAACGTACTAACATAGATCGTCTAATAGCTTGAACACGGATAACAAGATATCCTCCTACATCTATATTTTCATCAATTTGTCTGATAGCATTTTCTAATGTTCTAAGCTGATTTTCACGTCTTCTTAGATCACGCAATAATTCTTCTCTCCTAATAGAACGAGGTGGCATCTCAGAAAGCCATAGCTTGTAGCTTTGATTCAATTCTAAAAACTTCTAATTGTATTACAGCATAGGCTCGAAGCAAGAGAATCCTTCTTATTTCATGTTGATAATGTTGTGGACTATTCTTATGCGGACAAGTTTGCAAATGTCTTCTTATGATTTCAATGGCTCGCTCTATTTTTCTTAGTCTTCGGACATCATCATAATATTTCTTAAGCAAAGCAAGACGGATAGACATAATGTAAAAGAAACAGCATGATTAGATAACAACAAACATATAACATCAAACTTAAAAACTTGATTACTTACAGAAGATTGTACAAGACTTCAAACTCTAGCACACTTAAACTTCAAGCTCTAGCACTCAAACTTCAAACTCACACTCACACTTATATTTTTTACAATGTTCTGAACTATCTTCAACTATATCTCTTTTTCTATCTATCTCTCCCCAAATGGAAAACCCTCAGCTCCTTATATAGATGGAGCATATAATAAGAGATTCCTCGCATCCGACCATGAGAGGACTTGCAACAAACAAAGGAATGGCCACCAACACAAGCCACCAAAAGGCATTTTCAAAAGTTGATGGGCTAGGTACAAAAGTTGATGGGCAAGGTACATGAGGTGGAATATCTTTATGCCACATGGAAAGCAAAAGATAAACATTCTCCCCACAACATTATCAACATATGACATATGGCAATAAAGCAACACCAACACCAACACCAACTTTTGCTCACTTGGTCCAGTTTGTCACGTTTTGTCAAGTTTGTCTATATGGTTCATTTTGTCCAGTTTGACCTGTTTATCTAATTTGTCCAATTCGTCTAGTTTGTGCAGTTGGTAAGTTTGTCTACTTTGTCGAGTGAGTCCAACTGAGCCAGTTTGTGCAGTTTGTCTTGTTTGTTCACTTCGTCTGCTTTACCCAGTTTGTCCACTTTGTGCGATTCATACAGTTTTTCCACTTTGTATTGTTCGTCCAGTTTAACTAGTTTCTCCACTTTGGTCAGTCGGTCCAGTTCGTCTTGTTCGTCCAATTTGAGTAGCTTTCCAGTTTGTCCACTTTGTACAGTTCATCCACTTTTTCCAATTCGTTATGTATGTCCACTTTGTCCTGTTCCTCTTGTTTATCCAGTTTGTCCACTTTCTTCAGTTTGTCAAGTTTGTCCTGTTTGTCCAATTTTTCAAATTTGTTCAGTTTGTACTGTTTGTGCAATTTGTCCAATTCGTCCAGTTCGTCCAGTTATTCCACTTTTTTCCAGTTTGCCCACTTTCATCCACTTTGTCATGTTCGTCTAGTTTTCCAATTTGACCAGTTCGTCCACTTTGTTCACTTTGCTCACTTTGTTCAGTTTGTGTAGTTTGACAAGTTTGTCCAATTTGTTTAGTTTGACCAGTTGATCTAATTTATCCAATTCGTCTACTTTGTCCAGTTGGTCCACTTGGTCCAATTTGTCCTGCTGGTCCATTTTGTCCGAGTTCTCTATTTTGTACGATTTATCTTATTTGTCCAGTCCAGTTTGTGCACTTTGTTCAGTTGGTCCTGTTCTTCTATTTTGACTAGTTTTTCCAATTTGTGCACTTTGTCCTGTTCGTCCAGTTTGTCCACTTTGATCACTTTGTCCCTTTTGTCTAGTTTGTTAAGTTTGTCCACTTGGTCCAGTTTGTCCTATTTGGCATGTTCGTCCAGTTTATTTTATTTGTCCATTTTGACCTGTTCGTCCAGTTTATTTTATTTGTCCACTTCGTACTGTTCGTCTAGTTTGTCCAATTCGTCCTATTCGTCCAGCTAGTCCACTTTATCCAGTTTGCCAACTTTGTATTGTTCGTCAACTTTGTCATGTTAGTCCAATTTTTCAAATTCGTCCAATTTGCCCACTTTGTACAATTCATCAACATTGTCATGTTTGTCCAATCTTTCCAATTTGTCCACTTTCTCCATTTCGTCCAGTTTGTCCAGTTTGCTCACTTTCCTTACTTTGTCCAGTTTATCTAATGCATGGTAATATTAATTACAGTTTGCTGACGTTCGGAGGAATTATATAAAGAATTAACAAAGTTGGCATGAATCTTTGCACTGATTTAAAGATCAGTAAACAAGCTGAAAAAATGAGAAAATATTCTGGAGATAAAGAATTAGGAGATTTTTGTTTCCAGTTTGGTTTAGATCAAACACCTGAATCAAAGAGAAAACCTTCACGTTTTAGATTTACTCCGGATAGAAGAAACAAAATGGTAAGAAAATATAAACCCGGAAGATATAAAAAACAGAGAAAATCCGATGAGTTCAGTCCATTCAAAAGAAAATCTAGAAAATATTTAAAAAAGAAATATATAAATGAAAATGTTCCGACTTGTTATACTTGCGGGAAAAGGGTCATTATTCAAGCAAATGCTTTAAAAAAAGAACATCCCTCTAAAAAGAAACTTAGAAAAATCAATACAAAAACTGATGATGAAAACACTGAAAAAGAATAATCTGATTCAAATTCCTCAGAAGAAGAAGAAGAATATGAATCTAATTCATCAACTAACATTGAAGAAAATAGTCCTCAGGTTCAGCTCATCAAACAATTCCAATCATGTACATGTCATTCAGATGATGAAGAGTCTGAAGGAGAATGGTCGATACCATCTGATGAAGATCTTGGTATCCACATTCGTGTCCTCATTGCCCCTCAAAAATTACTTTTAGAAATGGTTGATAACATACCCGACCCAAAGAAAAAAGTTCAATTTTTAAATCAAATTTCAAAATTCGGGGGAGGAGAAGAAGGAGAAAGTTCACAACCAAAAATTTCCTTTGAAGAAAATGAAAATGGTGAAAAAATATCATATTATCCAAAAAGGATAAAAGAGAAAGAAACATTTCACACACTAACTTATTCCATGATTGACCTTATGAATAGAGCAGAAAAATCCATACTATAAATAAACCCTTAACTCTCTCAGATTTACAAAGAGAATTAAATGATCAGAAGAGAGAACTTCGAGAATTAAGAATAGAGTTAACCAAAAAACAAAATGAGCTTGATGAAAGATAAACTTGGTTAGAAAATGATGGTGCTATTGAAAAATATGATGAAGAAAAATTTGTCCAAAGAATTAAAGGAGAAATTTGCAAAAAGTTTTTAGAAACAAAGAAATTTGCAAAAAGTTTTTAAAGGATGAAAAAGAACAATCTGATTCATCAACTGACATTGAAGAAGTAAAGAAAAAATAGATGATGACCAAAGGAGTAGTGAAAAGGAAGAAATTGATCAAAAAGTTTTTAGAAACAAAGAAAGTGGAATCGAGCACCTTGTGTATAAAAGAACTTCATCACAAAAAACCTATAACCCAAGTGAAAGTGATTTCCTCCAAGGAGCCATAAGAATGGTTAGCATTCAAAAGTCAGAAGAAATACCTATCAAAAAATTTCAAATTGATAAACCATATCTTAGAGAAAATTTGAAAAATCATCCTTTAAAAGATTGTTTCTTTAAAAAGCTTAACACAGAAAAGAAAGATAAAATGAGAGAATTATGGTATTTTCAAATGGAGGAAGAAGAAAGAAATATACCTTTCTTTGATTGGTTTATGGAATATTTTAGAAAAGGGAAAATCAAAGAAAAAGAAACTCAAAGCCCAGAACAAATAAGAATTATAGGAAAGACAACAAGAACTTGGAAAGACACTGAAGGAAAAGAATTTGATAAATCTCACCCACCTTAGAAGAAACTTGATATTTCTGTCCCTAATACAGAAACCAAGAATTATGCCATGCCTGTAAAAAATGCATCTATTTATGAATCAAAACCAGACCCAAATGCTAGAGACATAGGTATAGGTACTGGAGATATAATTGAACAAAACAATTATACCAATCTATGTCTATTAACCATTGGAGAACAAACAGATCGAATAAAAAGAACAATCAAATTAAAACCCTTCAATAAAGACAAAGAAGAAAAATTAGAAGAAAGCTCTACCAATGCAGTATATATTCCCAGACAATTACCTAAAGGGATTATTTTGCAAGAAGGACCGTTCACAATGACAGACGAAATGCAAAAAGAATTATCCAATAGGATAGAAAGCCTCAATATGGGAGGAAAATGATTTAGCACCCTAAGAGTCTCTGCTTCAGAGGAAATGGAATCCCCAGGTAAAATTGCCAGAGACAAAGAATTATTATCCTAGACCAACCCCTGTTGATCTACAACTCGAAGAGGCTCCATACAGTTACACCTCATAATTAACCTATTCAGGAAATTCTTTATATGAATGGAACTTGGATGGATTAAGAGAATATCAAATTGTCCAAATGGTTCACAATATGTTAATATACTGTAATGCTTGTGAAGTCAGAGGAAATACTCCAAGAAATATCTTTTTGATGATAACCACCGCTTTCAATGGAATATTAAGAGGATGGTGGAATTATGGATTAACTGGAGCTTAAAGACTTGAAATAGAGAATGCTGTCAAAATGGATGAATTTGGAAGAATCCTTTATAGAGACAAAACCACATGAAATTTAGTTGACCCCAATGTTAAGCTTGAAGCAGGTACTAGTCAAATCCCTAATAATTGGGAAACTCAATCTGATTGTGTTAGTGTCTCGCTTCTATGCATCTTCAATGAATTCACTGGAGGAATTGCTCTAATTAAGGAGAAAAATAGACAGCAATTACATCGCTTGAGATGCAGAAATTTAGGAGAATTTCGTTGGTATAGAGATGTATTCTTATCAAAAGTTTACCAACTCAATGATTGTAATTCTGATATTTGGAAAGAAAGATTTATTTCAGGATTACCACCCATATTTGCTAAAAAGGTGCGTAATTCCTTGAGAGAGAAGAAATGCATGGTAATATTAATTACAGTTTGCTGACGTTCGGAGGAATTATATAAAGAATTAACAAAGTTGGCATGAATCTTTGCACTGATTTAAAGATCAGTAAATAAGCTGAAAAAATGAGAAAATATTCTGGAGATAAAGAATTAGGAGATTTTTGTTTCCAGTTTGGTTTAGATCAAACACCTGAATCAAAGAGAAAACCCTCACGTTTTAGATTTACTCCGGATAGAAGAAACAAAATGGTAAGAAAATATAAACCCGGAAGATATAAAAAACAGAGAAAATCCGATGAGTTCAGTCCATTCAAAAGAAAATCTAGAAAATATTTAAAAAAGAAATATATAAAAGAAAATGTTCCGACTTGTTATACTTGCGGGAAAAGGGTCATTATTCAAGCAAATGCTTTAAAAAAAGAACATCCCTCTAAAAAGAAACTTAGAAAAATCAATACAAAAACTGATGATGAAAACACTGAAAAAGAATAATCTGATTCAAATTCCTCAGAAGAAGAAGAAGAAGAATATGAATCTAATTCATCAACTAACATTGAAGAAAATAGTCCTCAGGTTCAGCTCATCAAACAATTCCAATCATGTACATGTCATTCAGATGATGAAAAATCTGAAGGAGAATGGTCGATACCATCTGATGAAGATCTTGGTATCCACATTCGTGTCCTCACTGCCCCTCAAAAATTACTTTTAGAAATGGTTGATAATATACCCGATCCAGAGAAAAAAGTTCAATTTTTAAATCAAATTTCAAAATTGGGGGCAGGAGAAGAAGGAGAAAGTTCACAACCAAAAATTTCCTTTGAAGAAAATGAAAATGGTGAAAAAACATCATATTATCCAAAAAGGATAAAAGAGAAAGAAACATTTCACACACCAACCTATTCCATGATTGACCTCTTGAATAGAGCAGAAAAAATTCATACTATAAATGAACCCTTAACTCTCTCAAACTTACAAAGAAAATTTCTGATCAGAGTTGATGCTAAGGCTCCAAAAGAAATTCTGGAAAAAGATGTCAAAAATCTTGTCTCTAAGCAAATATTTGCTAGATGGCAAGCCATTTTATCAGTGTTTGAATTTAAAATTGAATTTATTAATGAAAATGCTAACTCTCTCCCTGACTTTCTTACTAGAGAATTTCTTCAAGGACGACAAAATGGCAAGTAGTTCTTCCCAGTTCATGAAGAAAAAAGGGCAAGAGAAATTGGCAGATCAAGAAGAAAGCCAAAAGGGTTTAGTCCAACAAAAGACCCAAGTAAATAAGAATTATATCTTTACACCGGTAACAGAATTCTTGTTACTTCAGATTGTCTTATTGAAGAAAGATTTGTTGAAGATAATATTTATTTTCTCTTTGGAAAGGGGTTTCATTATTATTCCCCTAATAAAAGGAAAATCAGAGATTGGTATCTCAATATTTTGCATCAGACGAAAAGTGTCCTCATCTTCCACAATAAGAATGCAAATGGTATCATCACTTATTCAATGTTCACTATTCTTAAAATCCTTACAGAAGAAGATTGGGATGGTTCCTTGTACATGACAAAATCAGTCCAATTATACAATTCGATGAGTTCTTTAATTATTGGGATTATATTGATGCCTGGAAATTTGCTTTGATGTGGCAAAATCGCCAGTATAATCATTCCTGGTTCATCAGATTCAAAGAAGAAAGTCCTGATGTCACTCCTATTCGTCGTAATTTCCCATCCTAGTTTCTCTTCACTTGGTGGTCATATTTTGGTGCTTCTCAGAAAATCTTTCCAGATAATTTTTGTTATTTATTTATTAAGTTCTGTGAAGTAGAAGAAAAAGTTCCCTGTGAAGCATTTAATGTTCTTTGCTTCTTTGCTAAATTTCATATTCCTTATATTTTCCAATGGAAGTTTGAAATAAAAAAAAAACTTTTTTGATCTTCCGTCTTTGTATCAGACTTTTTACCAAAAATGGTGGTCAAAAATTGAAAATGAAACTTATGAGAGAATTCTGAATCAAATCTCTCCTCCTATTAAAGAAGAAATTCGTCTTCCTGAAGAAAAGCCTTTGAGAATGAAATGCTCATGGCTATTCTCTTGGCCAAAAAGATTGCCAAAGAAATTGCTAGAGAAAAATCTCCAGAGCCAATGGACACGTCTGTTGACTCCATCAATTTTGAAGAAAAGATCAAGCAAATTTTAGAAGATTATCTCCCAAAGAAAAAAGTTGGTGATCATGATTGGGATAGTAATCATGATCTAGAAGAAAATCTTGATGATGAAGTTGTGCCCCTTGAAGATCTCCATCCTCGATGGGATCCTGACTCTCATGTTAATCCCGATGGCTCAGTTACAGATTATCTTCGTGGTGGGAAGTTTTGGTATTCTTCAGTAAAAAACAAAGGAAAAGAAAAAGAAGTTGAAAAGGAATGTCAGTTAGCTGAATTATTCCGTAAAAATTCCGCTAAAGCAAAAGAATTGACGAGAAAGAAGATTTGAAGATTTGAGAAGATTTGAGATGATTCTTGTCTGATACGATCCTGCTGTTATTGGTATCAGAGCCAATGGACTCATCTCTTTCTGGTGGGGGTATATGGCTAGTATGAAGAAGAAAAGTGGTCCTATCAATGTTGGTTGTACATAATATCTTGATAATATCTTGTAGGAGTCATGCTTAGAAGAAATGATGCTAAAGAAATGTTGTTATTAGTTATCATTACTTGGAAGAAAAGTTAGCATCTAGTCAAAAAGAGATATTCTCAGATCTTCTCCAGAGAACATATTTTGTCATGAAGTTGGTAGGGGCTGCCTTTTGAGATGCCACTTGTAAATAAAGTTGGTAGGGGCTGCCTTTTGAGTTGCCACTTGTTGATAAAGTTGTTTTGTTTTGTTCCTTTAGTGGGGGTATGTTAATCTTATGTGTTCCATGTGGCATAAAGATATTCCACCTAATGTACCTTGCCCATCAACTTTTGAAAAGTATGTTTGGAGGCTTGTGTCGGTTGCCATTCCTTTTTTCTGTTTCATCTAGTTTGTAGTCTCATGGTCTGATGAGAGTGGGCTCCTTTGTATGCTCCATCTATATAAGGAACTGGGGTTTTCCATTTGTGGAAATAGAAAAAAAAGAGATCGATCAAAAGTTATAAAAAAATAATATAAGTGTGAGTGTGAGTGTGAAGTTTGAGTGTGCTAGAGTTTGAAGTCCTGTACAATCTTCTGTAAGTAATTAAGTTTTATAAGTTTGATATTATATGTTTGTTGTTATCTAATCATGCTGTTTCGTTTACAATATGTTTATTCGTCTTGCTTTGCTTAAGAGATACTATGATGATGTTCGATTATTAAAATTGAAATCTTGTTAGACAATATAAGAAGAATTATTATCTTTTATTTAAATCTGTGCTAAAAAAAAAAATTGATTTAGATGAATTAAATCTATTATCTAGGATCTGAAGCTTTTTAACCAAGTTGATCTATCCAATTCTCTTTAGAGTTCTTATTTTCCTTCATATACTCCACTTCTGTGCCTCGTTTATCTTCTTAAGAGTGTGGTCGCGTTGTAAGTCCCGCTTCAGGCCGTGAACAGGCGTCAAGGGCTGTAAATCGTTGACAAAACTCTTCTTATTTCTAACGAGCTACAAAAGATGGAAAATTCTAAGGGAAAGACAAATTTTTTTAAGAATTGGTTTAAATCATTTCAGTATCCTTCTAATAGATCTTATTCGTCTTTTTCATCCTACCAGTCTGCTTTAACCAGCTTTACCCGTAATAGCTTAGAAAAAGAAAATTCAGAAAAAACAAAAAATTCAGAAGAAATGATATATGAAAATTTTGACCAAGCAATATCCAACTGGAAGTTGCCAGCCTTGCCTGAAAAAGAAATATATAGCAATGGCACGTTTGAAGAACAAAATGATTACCACATAAAAACTATTGAAAAAACTGTTTCTCTCTCTAGAGGAAAACAGACAATTAAAGTTCTTGATGGAAGAATTATTGAACAAATCAGAACCAAATACAACTACCTGCACATAGGATTAATTCAGGTAGGAATCAAACCACTGTTTCGATTAGGATTAAATGTTTCAGTGTGTGCTTATGTGCGAGATCAGAGACATGATGAGTTTGATGATTCTCTTTATGCTATGATTGAATCAAGTCTCTGTCATGGACCTGTTTATTTTAACTGCTTTCCTAATATCACAATTGATGCTCATGATGATGATATTCTTGATTGTGCAACCATTGGATTTCAAAGTAAATGATTAAAGATGAGTCCAAGAAGTAAACTTTTTGCTATAGTTTATCGTGTGTTCTACAAATCCATGATCTCTGTCTTTCCCATGATAGCCTATTGAGATACGGTTGATAAAGAAAAAACTACAGTTCTCATGGAAACAAACTTTAACAATAATGTGTTCAACCCAAAAGTCATCAGTTGGGAAGAAGTTGTTCTCCTAGGAAATTGGCAAATAGAAGATGTCACCCTAAGAGTAAATGAAATAACAGATGATTTACAAAGTATAGTCAAATTACCAAATGGTAATGTTGAAGTTAATTTTAGGAGAAAAATGGAAAAGGAAAAAGCTAGGAGAAGTTTTGCAAGTTATACGGAAGGAAGAAAAAATTTTAAATTAGAAGAAATAGATGATGACCAAAGGAGTAGTGAAAAGAAAGAAATGGATCAAAATGTTTTTAGAAACAAAGAAAGTGGAATCGAACACCCTGTGTATAAAAGAACTTCATCACAAAAAACCTATAACCCAAGTGAAAGTGATTTCCTCCAAGGAGCCATAAGAATGGTTAGCATTCAAAAGCCAAAAGAAATACCTCTCAAAAAATTTCAAACTGATAAACCATATCTTAGAGAAAATTTGAAAAATCATCCTTTAAAAGATTGGTTCTTTAAAAAGTTTAACACAGAAGAGAAAGATAAAATGAGAGAATTATAGTATTTTCAAATGGAGGAAGAAGAAAGAAATATACCTTTCTTTGATTGGTTTATGGAATATTTTAGAAAATGAAAAATCAAAGAAAAAGAAACTCAAAGCCCAGAACAAATATGAGTTATAGGAAAGACAACAAAAACTTGGAAAGACACTGAAAGTAAAGAAGTTGATAAATCTCACCCACCTTGGAAGAAACTTGATATTTCTGTCCCTAATACAGAAACCAAGAACTATGCCATACTTGTAAAAAATGCATCTATTTATTAATCAAAACCAGACCCAAATGCTAGAGACATAGGTATAGGTATTGGAGATATAATTGAACAAAACAATTATACCAATCTGTCTATTAACCATTGGAGAACAAACAGATCGAATAGAAAAAACAATCAAATTAAAACCCTTCAACAAAGATAAAGAAGAAAAAATGAGAAAATATTCTAGAGATAAAGAATTAGGAGATTTTTGTTTTCAGTTTGGTTTAGACCAAACACCTGAATTAAAGAGAAAACCCTCGCGTTCTAGATTTACTCCGGATAGAAGAAACAAAATGGTAAAAAAATATAAACCCGGAAGATATAAAAACAGAGAAAATCCGATGAGTTCAGTCCATTCAAAAGAAAATCTAGAAAATATTTAAAAAAGAAATATATAAAAGAAAATGTTTCGACTTGTTATACTTACGGGAAAAATGGTCATTATTCAAGCAAATGCTTTAAAAAAGAAACATCCCTCTTAAAAAAACTTAGAAAAATCATACAAAAAATGATGATGAAAACACTGAAAAAGAACAATCTGATTCAAGTTCCTCAGAAGAAGAAGAAGAATATGAATCTGATTCATCAACTGACATTGAAGAAAATAGTCCTCAGGTTCAGCTCATCAAACAATTCCAATCATGTACATGTCATTCAGATGATGAAGAATCTGAAGGAGAATGGTCGATACCATCTGATGAAGATCTTGGCTTCCACATTCGTGTCCTCACTGCCCCTCAAAAATTACTTCTAGAAATGGTTGATAACATACCCGATCCAGAGAAAAAAATTCAATTTTTAAATCAATTTTCAAAATTGGGGGGAGGAGAAGAAGGAGAAAGTTTAGAACCAAAAATTTCCTTTGAAGAAAGTGAAAATGATGATAAAACACCATATTATCCAAAAAAGATAAAAGAGAAAGAAACATTCCATACACCAACCTATTCCATGATTGACCTTATGAATAGAGCAGAAAAAATCCATACTATAAATAAACCCTTAACAATCTCAGACTTACAAAGAGAATTAAATGATCAGAAGAAAGAACTTCGAGAATTAAGAATAGAGTTAACCAAAAAACAAAATGAGCTTGATGAAAGGTTAACTTGGTTAGAAAATGATGGTGCTATTGAAAAATATGATGAAGAAAAATTTGTCCAAAGAATTAAATGAGAAATTTGCAAAATCTCTACTGGTGTAATTCCTACAAAATGTATTTACCAACAGTGGAGAGTTCACGTAAAAATAAAAATAAAAAACTTTGAGAAGATTGTTAATGCCATAAATGATACCGGTGCAGACTTAAATGTTATCAAACTTGGAATCGTTCCTATTGAATTACAAGTGAATGAAAACAGTTTGTTTCTGCTGCTAATGGGACGACTATTACCATAGAAAGAAAAATCCCAAATGTTCATGTTTGCATGAAAGGAGTCTGTGTTACTTCACCCTGTATTATTTTAGAAGATATTGTTAATGATACTCCTTGGATCTCCATTTATTCTTCAAATCCAACCTTTTCTGTAACAACAAAAGGAATTTCTACGTCGAGTTTGTCTTGTTCATTCAGATTGAGTTTTTTTCCATTTTGTCCACTTTGTATAGTTCATCATCTTTGTCCTGTCTTTCCACTTTGACAAATTTGTCCACTCTTTCCAATTCGTTCAGTTTGTCCACTTCATCCCTTACGTCTAGTTTGTCTAATTTTTACAGTTGGTCCAGTTTGTCCACTTTGTATAGTTCGTCCACTTTGTCCTGTTTGTCCACATTGACAAATTTGTCCACTTTTTACAATTCGTTCAGTTGGTCCACTTTGTCCAATTCGTACAGTTTGTCCATTTTCCTTCTTCGTACAGTTTAACTAGTTTTTCCAGTTTGTCCACTTAGTTCAGTGGGCCAATTTGTCCTATTCGTCCAGTTTGAGTAGTTTTCCACTTTGTTCAGTTGGTCCAGTTTGTCCTGTTCATCCAACTTAACTAGTATTTCCAGTTTAGCAACTTTGTTCAATTGGTCCAGTTTGTCCTGTTCATCCAGAATAAGTAGTTTTTCCATTTTGTCCACTTTCTATAGTTATGTTAACTTTGTCCCGTTTGTCCACTTTAAAAAATTTGTCCACTTTTTCCAATTCGTTCAGTTTGTCAACTTCGTGTTGTTCGTCTAGTTTTGTCTATTTTGTCCAGTTTGTCCACTTTGCTCACTTTGTCCAGTTGGTCCAGTTTATCCAATTTGTCTAGTTTGACAAGTTGATCTAATTTATCCAATTCATCTACTTTGTCCAGTTGGTCCAATTTGTCATGTTGGTCCATTTTGTCCAGGTTCTCTATTTTGTCCGGTTTACCTAATTTGTCCAGTCCAGTTTGTGCACTTTGTTCAGTTGGTCCTGTTCGTCTATTTTGACTAGTTTTTCCAATTTGTGCACTTTGTCCTGTTCGTCCAGTTTGTCCACTTTGTCCCGTTTTTCTAGTTTGTTAAGTTTGTCCAGTTGGTCCAGTTTGTCCAATTTGGCCTGTTCGTCCAGTTTATTTTATTTGTCCACTTCGTCCTGTTCGTCTAGTTTGTCCAATTCGTCCAGTTAGTCCACTTTATCCAGTTTGCCCGCTTTGTCATGTTCGTCAACTTTATCATGTTAGTCCAATTTTTCAAATTCGTCCAATTTGCCCACTTTGTACAATTCGTCAACATTGTCATGTTTGTCCAATCTTTCCAATTTGTCCACTTTCTCCATTTCGTCCAGTTTGTCCAGTTTGCTCACTTTGTCCAGTTTGTCCATTTTGACCAGTTTATCTAATTTGTCCAAATCTTCAGTCCAGATGGTCAAGTTTTTCCACTTTGTCGAGTTGGTCAAATTTAGCCAATTTGTGCAGTTTGTCCAGTGTGCACAAGACGTCCAGTTTGTCCACGTCATCTACTTTATCCTGTTTGTTCACTTTGTCCACTATGTCGAGTTTGTCCACTTTGTCCAATTCGTACAGTTTGTTCACTTTGTCATGTTCGTCCAGTTTGAGTAATTTGTACACTTTTTCCAATTCGTTCAGTTTGTCCACATTGTCCTGTTCGTCCAATTTGTCTAGCTTGTCCAGTTGGTCCAATTTGACGAATTTGTCCAGTTTGTCTAGTTTATCTAATTTGTCCAGTTCGTCCTGTTTGTCCACCTTGTCCAATTCAGCCAGTTTGTTAAGTTAGTCCACTTTTTCCAGTTTGCCCACTTTCTACAGTTTGTTCACTTTGTCATGTTTTTCCACTCTTTCCAATTCGTTCAGCTTGTCCACTTTGTCCAGTTCACCCGGTTTGTACAATTTGTCCACTTTGTTCACTTGGTCCAGTTTGTCGCATTTGTCAAGTTTGTCTATATGGTTCATTTTGTCCAGTTTGACCTGTTTATCTAATTTGTCCAATTCGTCTAGTTTTTACAGTTGGTAAGTTTGTCTACTTTGTCGAGTTGGTCCAACTGAGCCAGTTTGTGCAATTTGTCCAGTTTGTCTTGTTTGTTCACTTCGTCTACTTTACCCAGTTTGTCCACTTTGTGCGATTCATACAGTTTGTCCACTTTGTATTGTTCATCCAGTTTAACTAGTTTCTCCATTTTGGTCAGTCGGTCCAGTTTGTCTTGTTCGTCCAATTTGAGTAGTTTTCCATTTTGTCCACTTTATACAGTTCATCCACTTTTTCCAATTCGTTATGTATGTCCACTTTGTCGTGTTCCTCTTGTTTATCCAGTTTGTCCACTTTCTTCAGTTTGTTAACTTTCTTTCTTCATACTAGCCATATACCCCCACCAGAAGAGATGAGTCCACTGGCTCTAATACCAATAACAGGATCGTATTAGACAAGAATCATCTCAAATCTTCTCAAATCTTCAAATCTTCTTTTTCATCAATTCTTTTGCTTTAGCGGAATTTTTACGGAATAATTCAGCTAACCGAAATTCCTTTCAACTTTTTTTCTTTTCCTTTGTTTTTTACTGAAGAATACCAAAACTTCCCACCTCGATGATAATCTATAACTGAGCCATAGGGATTAACATGAGAGTCCGGATCCCATTGAGGATCAAGATCTTCAAGGGGAACAACTTTATCGTCAAGAGTTTCTTCTGGATCATGATTACTATCCCAATCATGATCACCAACTTTTTCTTTGGGAGATACTCTTCTAAAATTTGCTTGATCTTTTCTTCAAAATTGACGAGTCAACAGACATGTCCATTGGCTCAGGAGATTTTTCTTAAGCAATTTCTTTGGCAATCTTTTTGGCCAAGAGATCCACCATGACCATTTCATACTCAAAAGGCTTTTCTTCAGGAAGAGGAATTCTTCTTTAACAGGAGGAGAGATTTGATTCAGAATTCTCTCATAAGTATCATTTTCAATTTTTTACCACCATTTTTGGTAAAAAGTCTGGTACAAAGACGGAAGATTGAAAAAGTTCTTTTTTACTTCAAACTTCCACTAGAAAATGTATGGAATATGGAACTTTGCAAAGAAGCGAAGAACATTAAATGCTTCATAGGGAACTTTTTCTTCTACTTCAGAGAACTTAATAAATAAATAATGAAAATTATGAGAAAAGATTTTCTGAGAAGCACCAAAATATGACCACCAGGTGAAGAGAAACCAGGATGGAAAATTGCGATGAATAGGAGTGACATCAGAACTTTTTTCTTTGAATCTGATGAACCATGAATGATTATACTAGCGATTTTGCCACATCAAAGCAAATTTCCAAGCATCAATATAGTCCCAATAATTATAGAACTCAGTCGAATTGTATAATTGGACTGATTTTGTCATGTACAAGGGACCATCCCAATCTTCCTCAGTAAGGATTTTGAGAATAGTGGACTTTGAGTAAATGATGATACCATTTGCATTCTTATTGTGGAAGATGAGGACACTTTTCGTCTGATACAAAATATTGAGATACCAATCTCTGATTTTCCTTTTATCAGGGGAATAATAATGAAGCCCCTTGCCAAAGAGAAAATAAACATTATCTTCTACAGATCTTTCTTCCATAAGACAATCTGTAGTAATAAGAATTCTGTTACCGGTGTAAAGATATAATTCTGATTGACTTGGATCTTTTGTTGGAGTAAAACCCTTTTGGCTTTCTTCTTGATCTGCCAATTTCTCTTGCCCTTTTTTCTTCATGAACGGGGAAGAGCTACTTGCCATTTTGTCGTCCCTGAAGAAATTCTCTAGTAAGAAAGTCAGGGAGAGAGTTAGAATTTCCATTAATAAATTCAATTTTAATTCAAACACTGATAAAATGGCTTGCCATCTAGAAAATATTTGCTTAGAGACAAGATTTTTGACATCTTTCTCTAGAATTTCTTTTGCTGCCTTAGCATCAACTCTGATCAGAAATTCTTTGTTCAATAATCATGTTGGAATTTCGTCACACAAATAACTATGGCAAGAACTTCCTTTTTGATGGTTGAATATTTCTTTTGTTCTTCATTCCATAATCCAGAATTAAATCTTATTAATTCTTCTTTTGAGTCTTTTTGTTGTAAAAGGATTCCACCATATCCGACATCAGAGGCATTAGTTTAACCTATTTTGAAAGTTTCTGGGTCAGATAAACATCTACAAGGAAATTTTTAACTCTTTCTCTAATCTTTTTTACTGCATTAGTGTGATTGATAGACCATTCCTGAGGATTTTTCTTCAACCTTTCTTGGAAAAGTTTTCTATCTTTTGTCAAATCTTGATAGAAAAATCCAACATAATTTAGACATCCAAGAAATCTTTGTAGCATATTTTTATCCTTAATTTCATATGGAAATTTATCAACAAATTAAATAACTCTATTAGTTGGAGTTATTTTTCTGTCTTGAATCTCAAATCCTAAGAATCTGATTTTTTGCTGAAAGAGATTCATTTTTCTTTTAGATAAAGCCATTCCATTTTCTTTTATGACTTTTTTGAAAATACCCAAGTGTTTCCAATGTTGTAACACAGATTCTGAGAAGATAAGAATATCATCAATGTAAACAATGGCAAACTGGGTGTAAGACGAGAAAATATTATTCATAATATTCTGAAATTCAGACGGAGCATTTTTCAATCCGAAAGGCATAACATTCCATTCATAATGCCCCATTGGAACAGTGAATCCAGTTTTATATCTATCTTCATCTTTTATCTAGATCTGCCAAAATCCTGATTTTAAATCAAATTTTGAGAATATTTTGGCATTGTTTAATCTGTTTAGCAAATCCTGAGTATTAGGTAAAAGATACCTAATAGATTGAAGAACTTTGTTTAATGGTTTATAATTGATTACCAATCTTGGAACTCCTCTTTCGATTTCAGCGGCCTTTTCAACATAAAATGCCGTACAGCTCTAAGGGGATTTGCTGTTTCTAATTAATCCTTTCTTCAGGAGATCATTGATTTCTTCTTGGCAAAGCATTAAATGAGTAGCATTCATTTGAGATGGACGGGCTTTAGTAGGAATATCTTTTTCATTAAAATCCTTTATATATGGTAACCCTACTATGTGTCTTTTTCTATTCCAAAAGGCTGATGGTAATTCAGAATAACATTCTTCTTCAATCTGTTTGGTGAATTCTTCTAATTTTGTTTTAAATTCTTTTTTCTCTAATTCTTTTGTCCTTTGGATACATTTAATTTTTTTTTTTAGTCCATTTATGTAATTTTCTCTTGTGGCAATAACTTGATTTATCCTTTGATTTTCATTTCACATAGATCATTTATAAAATCAAGATTTACTTCAATCCCTTTGATATTTGTAGAAATTCCTTTTGTTGTGACAGAAAAGGGTTGGATTTGAAGAATAAATGGAGATCCGAGGAGTACATCATTAACAATATCTTCTGAAATAATAATGGGTGAAGTAACACAGAGTCCTTTCATGCAAACATGAACATTTGGGATTTTTCTTTCTATGGAAATAGTCGTTCCATTAGCAGCAGAAACAAACTGTTTTGATTCACTTGTAAATTCAATAGGAACGATTCCAAGTCTGATAACATTTAAGTCTGCACCAGTGTCAATTATGGCATTAACAATCTTCTCAAAGTTTTATTTTTATTTTTACCTGAACTCTCCACTGTTGGTAAATACATTTTGTAGGAATTACACCAGTAGAGATTTTGCTAATTTTAATAGCACAATCATTTTCTAACCAAGTTAACCTTTCATCAAGCTCATTTTTTTTTTGGTTAATTCTAATTTTAATTCACGGAGTTTCTCTCTTCTTTTAATTCTTCTGAGAGAGTTAAGGGTTATTTTATTTGGATTTTTGCTCTATTCATAAGGTCAATCATGGAATAGGTTGGTGTGTGAAATGTTTCTTTATCTTTTATCCTTTTATAATATGGTGTTTTATCATCATTTTCATTTTCTTCAAAGGAAATTTTTGGTTGTGAACTTTCTCCTTTTTCTCCTCCCCCCAATTTTGAAATTTGATTTAAAAATTGAACTTTTTTCCCTGGATCGGGTATGTTATCAACCATTTCTATAAGTAATTTTTGATGGGCAGTGAGGACACGAATATGGATACCAAGATCTTCATCAGATAGTATCGACCATTCTCCTTCAGATTCTTCTTCATCTGAATGACATGTACATGATTGGAATTGTTTGATCAGCTGAACCTGAGGACTATTTTCTTCAATGTCAGTTGATGAATCAGATTCATATTCTTTTTTTTCTTCTTCTGAGGAACTTGAATCAGTTTGTTCCTTTTCAGTATTTTCATCATCATTTTTGGTATTGATTTTTCTAAGTTTCTTTTAGAGGGATTTTCTTTTTTAAAGCATTTACTTGAATAATGACCCTTTTTCCTGCAAGTATAACAAGTCGGAACATTTTCTTTTATATATTTCTTTTTGAAATATTTTCTAGATTTTCTTTTGAATGGACTGAACTCATCGGATTTTCTATGTTTTTTATATCTTCCGTGCTTATATTTTCTTACCATTTTGTTTCTTCTATCCGGAGTAAATCTAGAGCGCGAGGGTTTTCTCTTTGATTCAGGTGTTTGATCTAAACCAAATTGGAAACAAAAATCTCCTAATTCTTTATCTCCAGAATATTTTCTCATTTTTTCAGCTTGTTTACTGATCTTTAAATCAGTGCAAAGATTCATGCCAACTTTGTTAATTCTTTATATAATTCCTCCGAACGTCAGCAAACTGTAATTAATAGTACCATGCATTTCTTCTCTCAAGAAATTACGCACCTTTTCAACAAATAAGGGTGGTAATCCTGAAATAAATCTTTCTTTCCAAATATCAGAATTACAATCATTGAGTTGGTAAACTTTTGATAAGAATACATCTCTATACCAACGAAATTCTCCTAAATTTCTACATCTCAATCCGTGTAATTACTGTCTATTTTTCTCCTTAATTAGAGCAATTCCTCCAGTGAATTCATTGAGGATGCATAGAAGTAGGACACTAACACAATCAGATTGGGTTTCCCAATTATCAAGGATTTGTCTAGTACCTGTTTCAAGCTTTACATTGGGGTCAACTAAATTTCCTGTGGTTTTGTCTCTATAAAGGATTCTTCCAAATTCATCCATTTTGACAGCACTCTCTATTTCAAGTCTTTGAGCTCCAGTTAATCCATAATTCCACCATCCTCTTAATATTCCATTGAAAGAGGTGGTTATCATCAGAAAGATATTTCTTGGAGTATTTCCTCTGACTTTACAAGCATTACAGTATAAATACGGGATAATAATTCTAATTCTTCATTTAGTCTATTACAATATTCTCTTATCTGATTACACAAGCGTACTAACATAGATCTTTTAATAGTTTGAACACGGATAACAAGATATCCTCCTACAGCTATATTTTCATCAATTTGTCTAATAGCATTTTCTAATCTTCTAAGCTGGTTTTCACGTCTTCTTAGATCACGCAATAATTCTTCTCTCCTAATAGAACGAGGAGGCATCTCAGAAGGCCATAGCTTTTAGTTTTGATTCAATTCGGAATTTATCTAGTTGGAAGACAGCATAAGAACGCATTAAAACAATCCTTCTTCTTTCAAACTCATGATGGCGAGGATTATTTCTGTGGGTGCAGATTTGCAAATGTCTTCTTATATTGTCTAACAAGAATTCATTTTTTCTTAATATTCGAACATTATCATAGTATCTCCTAAGCAGAATAGACATATTCTAGCAAAAGAAACAACATGATTAGATAACAACAAGCAACAAGCATATAATATCAAACTCAAAAACTTAATTACTTACAGAAGATTGTACAGGACTTCAAACTCTAGCACACTCATACTCACACTTATATTATTTTTTATAATTTTTGATCGATCATTTTTTGATTGATCACCAAAGGAAACCCCGAATTCCTTTTATATAGATGGAGCATACAAAAGAGCCCACTCTCATCCGACCATGAGAGGACTACAAATGAGGTGAAACAGAAAAAAAAGAATGGCTACCGACACAAGCCTCCAAACATACTTTTCAAAAGTTGATGGGGAAGGTACATAAGGTGGAATATCTTTATGCCACATGAAAAGCATAAGATAAACATACCCCCACAACTTTATCAACTTTTGACATGTGGCAATAAAGATATACCAACTTTTACAAACCCAACACCTTTATTTACAAGTGGCATCTCAAGAGACAACCCCTACCAACTTCATGACAAAATATGTTCTCTGGAGAATATCTGAGAATATCTCTTTTTGACTAGATACTAACTTTTCTTCCAAGTAATGATAACTAGCAACAACATTACTTTAGCATCATTTCTTCTCAGCATTTGTTGAATGAAGACACCATTTCTTCTATGAATGACACCTACAAGATATTATCAAGATATTATGTACAACCAACATTGATGGGACCACTTTTCTTCTTCATACTAGCCATATACCCCTACCAGAAAGAGATGAGTCCACTGGCTCTGATACCAATAACAGCAGGATCGAATTGGATCGAATTAGACAGGAATCAACTCAAATCTTCAATCTTCAAATCTTCTTTTTCATCAATTCTTTTGCTTTAGCGGAATTTTTACGGAATAATTCAGCTAACCGAAATTCCTTTTCAACTTTTTTTTCTTTTCCTTTGTTTTTTACTGAAGAATACCAAAACTTCCCACCACGAAGATAATCTATAACTGAGCCATCGGGATTAACATGAGAGTCAGGATCCCATTGAGGATGGAGATCTTCAAGGGGCACAACTTTATCATCAAGATTCTCTTCTGGATCATGATTACTATCCCAATCATGATCACCAACTTTTTTCTTTGGGAGATACTCTTCTAAAATTTGCTTGATCTTTTCTTCAAAATTGACGGAGTCAACAGACATGTCCATTGGCTTAGGAGATTTTTCTTGAGCAATTTCTTTGGCAATCTTTTTGGCCAAGAGATCCGCCATGACCATTTCATTCTCAAAAGGCTTTTCTTCAGGAAGAGGAATTTCTTCTTTAACAGGAGGAAAGATTTGATTCAGAATTCTCTCATAAGTATCATTTTCAATTTTTTACCACCATTTTTGGTAAAAAGTCTGGTACAAAGACGGGAGATCGAAAAAGTTCTTTTTTACTTCAAACTTCCACTGGAAATTGTATTGAATATGGAACTTTGCAAAGAAGCGAAGAACATTAAATGCTTCACAGGGAACTTTTTCTTCTACGTCACAGAACTTAATAAATAAATAACGAAAATTATCAGGAAAGATTTTCTGAGAAGCACCAAAATATGACCACCAAGTGAAGAGAAACCAGGATGGGAAATTATGATGAATAAGAGTGACATCAGGGCTTTCTTCTTTGAATCAGGTGTTTGATCTAAACCAAACTAGAAACAAAAATCTCCTAATTCTTTATCTCCAGAATATTTTCTCATTTTTTCAGCTTGTTTACTGATCTTTAAACCAGTGTAAAGATTCATGCCAACTTTGTTAATTCTTTATATAATTCCTCCGAACGTCAGCAAACTGTAATTAATAGTACCATGCATTTCTTCTCTCAAGGAATTACGCACCTTTTCAGCAAATAGGGGTGGTAATCCTGAAATAAATCTTTCTTTCCAAATATCAGAATTACAATCATTGAGTTGGTAAACTTTTGATAAGAATACATCTCTATACCAACAAAATTCTCCTAAATTTCTACATCTCAAGCGATGTAATTGCTGTCTATTTTTCTCCTTAATTAGAGCAATTCCTCCAGTGAATTCATTGAGGATGCATAGAAGCAAGACACTAACACAATCAGATTTAGTTTCCCAATTATTAGGGATTTGACTAGTACCTGCTTCAAGCTTAACATTAGGGTCAACTAAATTTCCTGTGGTTTTGTCTCTATAAAGGATTCTTCCAAATTCATCCATTTTGACAGCATTCTCTATTTCAAGTCTTTGAGCTCCAGTTAATCAATAATTCCACCATCCTCTTAATATTCCATTGAAAGAGGTGGTTATCATCAAAAAGATATTTCTTGGAGTATTTCCTCTGACTTTACAAGCATTACAGTATATTAACATACTGTGAACCATTTGGACAATTTGATATTCTGTTAATCCATCCAAGTTCCATTCATATAAAGAACTTCCTGAATAGGTTAATTCTGAGGTGTAACTGTATGAAGCCTCTTCAAGTTGTAGATCAATAGGGGTTGGTCTAAGATAATAATTCTTTGTCTCTGGCAATTTTACCTGAGGATTCCATTTCTTTAGACGATTTATTAATAAATCCTCTGAAGCAGAGACTCTTTGGATGCTAAATCCTTTTTCCTCCCATATTGAGGCTGTCAAGCCCCGACCCGACAGGTAGGCCGGAACGCAACTGATTTTTTTTTTTTTTGAAGTTAAACTGAATCCTAAGCATTCTTACTGGTTGGATCAACAGTTAGGCGCAGTGGTTACACATTAGCCCGTTAAGTGGACTCAAACATGTACCATATGCTTCCCAAAAACTAGGATATAACAACATCAATACATAACATGCTCAAATCAAAACCAACATTGATTAATACAAAGCATAATAAAATCACTCATTGATTCATCATTCAAAAGCATTGTCTCAAAAGGCAACATAGCCTATTACATCATTTTAACATAAATTAAGTACCACATCCGGTACAAAGAAGGACAATGGTTCCAAAAACCAACAGGGAAAGATCAGGGCATTCCCCTCCGGGGGAATCCCAAAACACTGCTTTAGCTTAATCGCCCTAAGCCTGAAAGAGAGGGTCCTCCTCCTCGGGTTCATCGCCTGAAAGGTGAGTGGTGTGAGCTAACTAACCCAGTGAAGGATAATTAACAATGCAAATTAAGTAAATATAAAAAGGTTAGCAACAGTTCAATAATATCACATGCTTGATAAAAATAAGCATAATCTCAAGTAATACATCAACATCATCAATCACTGCCATTATCCACCGTAACGCCTGCCGACTATACTGAGACCAGTATTAAGTCCCGACACGGTCAAAATACATCCTTGCAAGTACATCTCCGGCTCTTAAACATAGCCGATACCGACACCCTCAAGTCAGCAACTGACGACAGCATGGTCCGCCCATGGTCCAGTAGACATAAACCATCTCTCATATGGCCGATATTGGTTCAATAGCCCAGGTACGTGGAAGCAGTCTTACATACACATACGATCAACATCGTAATACCATAATCATCACAGCACTCTTACCATAGTGCACCACCATAATCATCACAGCACTCTTACCATAGTGCACTATGTATAGGCACATGAGTGGGTTCATCAAAACCAAAACCACTCATTGCTCAATATACCTGTTTACAAAATCTGCAGAGTTAAGTTCCCTCACCGTGATCGTGTGGTTTCGCGGTCTCTGTCAAACAACATACAAGTGCACAATCAATATATATATCAGATACGTACATATATGTAGTATTTGAAAATCACACGTTTTCCCACAAAATATCCAGGGTTCATGGAAATGAGTCTCCTACTTGGTTTCTAGCATTTTTAAATCATCCACAAGATAATAATATAATAATAAAAGGGGCTCAGTCCAAACTCATATTGTCTTCTGGGCATTGACCAGATTGACTTATTGAGTGAGGTCTAGATCCTCGGGTCACTTCTCGGTTGTCTTCTTGATAGGACCAGAGCTGACATTTTGAGTAGGCCTCGAGGTCACCCAGTGCCCGACTATAGTGCCGGCCTGAAAGTGAATCACTCAGTTCCCGACTAGTGTCGGACTGAAAATGGATACAATAATATTTACACTATAAATAATAAGAGAAAGGGGTTAGTACAGTTTTATTTAACAAAGGGGGTACTAAACATCACATCACATAATCTAACCAAATAATATTTTTTTTTTTGAATCAAATAATAATATTTAATTTTTTAATTATTTATTCATTTTTTTTATGGGAACCAACATTTAAAATCATAAGCAACTATAATCTCAAATAAAAAAATATATTTTTTTTGAATAAAATAATAATATTTAATTATTTAATTATTTATTCATTTTTTTTCTTCGATGGGAACCAACATTTAAAAATATGAGGAACCAAAATATCAGATAAAAATAATTTTTTTTTAATAAAATAATAATATTTTTTTTTTTTCTTCTTCTTCTTCCCCGTTCACTGTCTGCAACAGACAGTGAACGACCGGTGAACAGTAAAACTGAAAATGGGAAACGGGCTATTTTCTGGACTCGGTTTTTACATCTGACCGGTCCATGGATTCCTCCGGGAGTCCTCTTTCCACAGGAAGAGGTTTGGAGCTTTGAAACTCAGTGAGCCATCCGATCTTAACACCGGAAGCTCATTCATATGAGGAACCCTAAAATTTTTCCTAAATTTTTGAAATCGTTTTTCTCACTGAAATCAGAGCCAAATTCAAATTTTTTTTATTCAAAACTGATTGAAATTGAAAGGGGAATGCAGTGGTTACCTTGGATTGAATTCCTGGGCTGAAAATCTGGATTTTTGAAAAAAAATTCTTCAAGGTACTGTTACTGAAAAAAAAACTTAAAAGCTCAGCCGAGGGTTTAACAGAGAGTAGAGAGAAGGGAGAAGAGAAGGAATGGGATTTCAAACAGATGGGAAAAGCCGGAATTTATAGGTTTTCGGCCGGAAATCCGGGGATGGGACGGGACGCCATCGCCGGAAATCGGGCCGGGCACCAACGTATGCGCCTGCATGCCGTCGTGGCTAACGCTGCTACAGTAAAAAAAAATTGGTTTTTGCAAATTAGCCCTCCCATTCTCCATTTTTGCAAAAAGGCCCCATTTTGATAAAAAAAACTGGATTTTAACTAAAAAAAATAATTTTAAAAGCTAAAAAATTTAATTCAACCTTACAGATAGGTTAGGTTTTAAAAAATATTAATCACCATAAAAATTTTGGAATTTAACTCTTATTAAAAACCATTATTTAAATAAAAACCATAAATTTACACTATTTACTTAAATAAAGAATTGTTAAAATAAACAATTTAGAAACATCATTTTGAGATGAAATGAAATAACTAGACCATTCTTAAAATGGTCTACCACCAGTTACCTTTTTCTGAATTTATCTTGTTCCCGAAATTATTTAAAATAATTAAAACTCCTTTTCGGGGTTTAGACGGGTGATATTTAAATATTATTTTCTGAAAATAATTTTATTTTAAAATCAGAAATGTAAATCCTTCATTAAGGAGAACATTATTCACCAATAATATCCACATATCAATAATATTTATAAAAATATACACAAGAAGTGGTAAATTACCAAAATGCCCCTCCAGCTCGACGAGCTGAATCACTGAGTTTTCGGGCTCAGATCGGGCCAAACTTGGGTTTTCCTCGAAGCCCTAACCAAAATCCTCGAGATTAACCTGTTAAACAAGATTAACGAGCTAAAACTCGCCTAATCTGGGACAGGGTATTACAGAGGCTTTCCATCCTATTGGATAATTCTTTTTGCATTTTGTCTGTCATTGTGAACAGTCCTTCTTGTAAAATAATCCTTTTAGGTAATTTTCTGGGAACATATACTGCATTGGCAGAGCTTTCTTCTAATTTTTCTTCTTTATCTTTATTGAAGGGTTTTAATTTGATTGTTCTTTTTATTCGATCTGTTTGTTCTCCAATGGTTAATAGACATAGATTGGTAATTGTTTTATTTAATTATATCTCCAATACCTATACCTATGTCTTTAGCATGTGGGTCTGATTTTGATTCATAAATAGATGCATTTTTTACAGGCATGGCAATTCTTGGTTTCTGTATTAGGAACAGAAATATCAAGTTTCTTCCAAGGTGGGTGAGATTTATCTTCTTTTCCTTCAGTGTCTTTCCAAGTTCTTATTGTCTTTCCTATAACTCTTATTTGTTCTGGGCTTTGAGTTTCTTTTTCTTTGATTTTCCCTTTTCTAAAATATTCCATAAACCAATCAAAGAAAGGTATATTTATTTCTTCTTCCTCCATTTGAAAATACCATAATTCTCTCATTTTATCTTTTTCTTCTGTGTTAAAATTTTTAAAGAACCAATCTTTTAAAGGATGATTTTTCAAATTTTCTCTAAGATATGGTTTATCAATTTCAAATTTTTTTGACAGGTATTTCTTTTGGCTTTTGAATGCTAACCATTCTTATGGCTCCTTGGAGAAAATCACTTTCACTTGGGTTATAGGTTTTTTGTGATGAAGTTCTTTTATACACAGGATGTTCGATTCCACTTTCTTTTTTTCTAAAAACTTTTTGATCCATTTCTTCCTTTTCACTACTCCTTTTGTCATCATCTATTTCTTTTAATTTAAAAATTTTTATAAACCTGCAAAACTTCTCCTAGCTTTTCCATTTTTCTCCTAAAATTGACTTCAACATTACCATTTTGGTAATTTGACTATACTTTGTAAATCATCTGTTATTTTATTTACTCTTGGAGTGGCATTTGCCAATTTCCTGGGAGAACCACTTCTTCCCAACTGATGACTTTTGGGATGAACACATTATTGTTAAAATTTGTTTCCATGAGAACTGTAGTTTTTTCTTTATCAACCTTATCTCTATAGGCTATCATGGGAAAGACAGAGATCATGGATTTGTAGAACACACGATAAACTATAGCAAAAGGTTTACTTCTTGGACTCATCTTTAATCCTTTACTTTGAAATCCAATGGTTGCACAATCAAGAATATCATCATCATGAGCATCAATTGTGATATTAGGAAAACAGTTAAAATAAATAGGTCTATGACAGAGATTGGATTCAATCATAGCATAAAGAGAATCATCAAATTCATCATGTCTCTGATCTCTCACATAAGCACACACTGAAACATTTAATCCTAATCGAAAGAGTGGTTTGATTCCTACCTGAATTAATCCTATGTGCAGGTAATTGTATTTGGTTCTGATTTGTTCAATAATTCTTATATCAAGAACTTTAATTGTCTGTTTTCCTCCAAAGAAAGAAATAGTTTTTTCAACAGTTTTTATGTGGTAATCATTTTGTTCTTCAAAAGTGCCATTACTATATTTCTGTTACACGCAAGGCTGGCAACTTCCAATTTGATATTGCTTGGTCAAAATTTTCATATATCATTTCTTCTGAATTTTTTGTTTTTTCTGAATTTTCTTTTTCTAAACTATTGCGGGTAAAACTGGTTAAAGCAGACTGATAGGATGAGGAAGACAAATTAGATCTATTAGAAGGATACTGAAATGATTTAAACCAATTCTTAAAAATTTTTGTTTTTCCCTTAGAATTTTCCATCTTTTGTAGCTCGTAAGAAATAAGAAGAGTTCTGTCAACGATTTACAGAGTATGACACTTGACACAAGCGGGACTACAAACCACACTCTTAAGATGATAAACGAGGAGGCACAGAAGTGGAGAATAAGAAGGAAAATAAAAACTCTAAAGAGAATTGGATAGATCAACTTGGCTAAAAAGCTTCAGATCCTGGATAATAGATTTAATTCATCTAAATCCTTTTTTTTTTCTTAACACAGATTTAAATACGCGATAATAATTCTTCTTATATTGTCTAACAAGATTTCAATTTTAATAATCGAACATCATCATAGTATCTCTTAAGCAAAGCAAGACGGATAGACAAATTGTAAAAGAAACATCATGATTAGATAACAACCAGCATATAATATCAAACTTATAAAACTTAATTACTTACAGAAGATTGTACAGGACTTCAAACTCTAGCACACTCAAACTTCACACTCACACTCACACTTATATTATTTTTTTATAACTTTTGATCGATCTCTTTTTTTCTATATTTTTTTTTTCTATTGCTTTTTTCTATATCACCAAAGGAAACTCCCAGCTCCTTATATAGATGGAGCATACAAAAAAGCCCTTTCTCATCCGACCATGAGAGGACTTAAACCAGATGCAACAGACAAAAGGAATGACTACCGACACAAGCCTCCAAACACACTTTTCAAAAAGTTGATATCTATATTGGGCAAGGGTACCTTAGGTGGAACATCTATTTGCCACATGGAAAGCACAATTTAACATACCCCCACCAAAGGTACAAAACAAAACAACTTTATCTACAAGTGGCATCTCATGAGGCAGCCCCTACCAACAAGTGGCATCTCAAAAGGTAGCCCCTACCAACTTCATGACATATTCTCTCTGGACAAGATCTATTACTTTTGACTTAATATCAAGATATTGCCAACTTTTCTTCCTAGCAATGATAACTAGCAATAACTTTTCTTCACCAACCGAGCATCTTTTCTTGTTGATTGAAGACACCATTTCTTCTCAGCATGACACCTTCAAGATATTATCAAGATATTATGTACAACCAACACCATCACATAGAATTGATGGGATCACACATTTCTTTTCTTTATACTAACCATATACCCCCACCAAAAAGAGATAATTTCTACTGGCTCTATACCAATAACAGCAGGATCTACAATGACAGGAATCATCTCAAATCTTCTTTTTCATCAATTCTTTTGCTTTAGCGGAATTTTTACGGAATAATTCAGCTAATCGAGATTCCTTTTCGACTTCTTTTTCTTTTCCTTTGTCTTTTGCTGAAGAATACCAAAACTTTCCACCACGAAGATAATCTGTAACTGATCCATCGGGATTAACATGGGAGTCAGGGTCCCATCGACGATGGAGATCTTCAAGGGGCACAACTTCATCATCAAGATTTTCTTCTGGATCATGATTACAATCCCAATCATGATCACTAACTTTTTTTTTTTGGGAGATACTCTTCTAAAATTTGCTTGATCTTTTCTTCAAAATTGACGGAGTCAACAGACATGTCCATTGGTTTAGGAGATTTTTCTCGAGCAATTTCTTTGGCAATCTTTTTGGCCAATAGATCAGCCATGAGCATTTCATTCTCAAAAGGCTTATCTTCAGGAAGAGAAATTTCTTCTTTAACAGGAGGAGAGATTTGATTCAGAATTCTCTCATAAGTATCATTTTCAATTTTTTAACCACCATTTTTGGTAAAAAGTCTTATAAAGAGATGGTAAACCATATAAGTCCTTTTTTACTTCAAGCTTCCATTGGAAAATATAAGGGATATGAAATTTAGCAAAGAAGCGAAGCATATTGATGGCTTCACATGGAACCTTTTCTTCAACTTGAGAGAAACCAGGATGGGAAATTACGATGAATAGGAGTGACATCAGGCTTTTTTCTTTGAATCTGATGAACCAGTAATGATTATACAGGCTATTTTGCCACATCAAAGCAAATTTCCAGGCATCAATATAATCCCAATAATTAAAGAACTCAGTCGAATTGTATAATCGGACTGATTTTGTCATGTACAAAGGACCATCCCAATCTTCCTCAGTAAGGATTTTGAGAATAGTGAACTTTGAGTAAGTGATGATACCATTTGCATTCTTATTGTGGAAGATGAGGACACTTTTCGTCTGATGCAAAATATTTAGATACCAATCTCTGGTTTTCCTTTTATCAGGGGAATAATAATGAAGCCCCTTTCCAAAGAGAAAATAAACATTATCTTCAACAGATCTTTCTTCCATAAGACAATCTGAAGTAACAAGAATTCTGTTACCGGTGTAAAGATATAATTCTGATTGACTTGGGTCTTTTGTTAGAGTAAAACCCTTTTGGCTTTCTTCTTGATTTGCCAATTTCACTTGCCCTTTATTCTTCATGAACGGGGAAGAGTTACTTGCCATTTTGTCGTCCCTGAAGAAATTCTCTAGTAAGAAAGTCAGGGAGAGAGTTAGCATTTCCATTAATAAATTCAATTTTAAATTCAAAAACTGAGAAAATGGTTTGCCATCTAGCAAATATTTGCTTAGAGACAAGATTTTTGACATCTTTTTCCAGAATTTCTTTTGCTGCTTTAGCATCCACTCTGATGAGAAATTCTTTATTCAATAAATAATGTTGAATTTCATCACACATAACTATGGCAAGAACTTCCTTTTTTATGGTTGAATATTTCTTTTGTGTTTCATTCCATAATCCAGAATTAAATCTTATTAATTCTTCTTTTGAGTCTTTTTGTTGTAAAAGGATTCCACTATATCCAATATCAGAGGCATCAGTTTGAATTATTTTGAAAGCTTCTGGGTCAGATAAACATCTATAAGGAAGATTTAACTTTTCTTTAATCTTTTTTACTGCATTAGTGTGATGGATAGACCACTCCTTAGGATTTTTCTTTAATCTTTCCTGTAGAAGTTTTCTATCTTTTGCCAAATCTTGATAGAAAAATCCAATATAATTTAGACATCCAAGAAATCTTTGTAGTATATTTTCATCTGGAAATTTATCAGCAAATTGAATAACTCTATTAGTTGGAGTTATTTTTCTATACCTATGTCTTTAGCATTTGGCTCTGATACCAATAACAGCAGGATCGTATATTTGACAAATCATCTCTATCAAAGCTTTTTTTTCATTAATTCTTTTGCTTTAGCAGAATTTTTTCGGAATAATTCTGCTAACCGAGATTCCTTTTCGACTTCTTTTTCTTTTCCTTTGTCTTTTGCTGAAGAATACCAAAACTTTCCACCACGAAGATATTCTGTAAGTGAACCATCGGGATTAACATGAGAATCAGGGTCCCATCGAGGATGGAGATCTTCAAGGGGTAGAACTTCATCACAAAAAACCTATAACCCAAGTGAAAGTTCGTCCAATTTGTCCATGTTGCCCAGAAATTGACCCTAGAGGGGGGGGGGGGGGGGGTGAATTGGGTCAATGCAAACTTTTTGGGTTTTCTTTAATTTCACAATTTAAGAAAAATAAGATACAAACAAGTAGTAAATAAATGCAAAAATATAAAAGAGGAGATGAGAAGAGATGGAGAGATTGAACCCGATATTTTTACGAGGTTCGGCGTTCTTGCCTACGTCCTCGCCTCAAGTACACCACTTGAGGATTGAATGCACTAAACTTCTCCTTCAAGGGTGGAGAAGAAACCTATTACAATGCTTGAAGATGAAGACACCCTTCTCCTTCACAAGGGTTACACCAACCCTTCTCAAACTTTATCTTTCAAGAAAATGTAGAAGATTACAATGTAAGCTTAGGAGTAACTCTCAAATGTTTACAAATCTAGTTTTCTAAGAGTTGCTCAAAGAGTTGAACTGAAATGGCTCAAGGTAAGATTGCAAGAGATGGGTTTTGAGCTAGAGTATGCTTGAGATTTGATTTTAATTGATTCCTCTTGATTTCAAGTGATTCAACAACCCATTTACTCATAGACGCTTCGTTTTATAATTTTGTCATATTTAGAACCGTTGCCAAGCATTAAATGAAGCAAGGGACCGTTGGAGAGAGTATTTAATGTTCAAAAAATATTACCGTTTCGCGATTTAGTCGACTGAAGTGAGTATTCAGTCGACTGAAAATGCCCAGAGATACAAACAGTTTATCTGTGAATAATTCAATCGGCTGAATCTGATAATTCAGTCGACTGAAATTTGCAAGTCATGAAAAATCTGATTTTCAGTCGGCTGAAACATAATTTCAGTCGACTGAAATTTCTGCTTATGAACATCTAGCATTTCAGTCGGCTGAAACTTCATTTCAGTCGACTGAAAATATTCCCCAGTGAAAATACAGTATTTCAGTCGGCTAAAATATTGATTCAGTCGACTTAATTCTCGTTTCCCCATAATCCATTGATTCAGTCGACTGAAACTTCAAATTCAGTTGACTGAAATGACCTTAAAGATGTTTTGTGTAGTTTTGGCTTCATTTTGGTCATTTCAAACACATAGGTCTTGGGGACTTAAGCATAAGATAAAGCTTGGTTTTCCTATGGTCCACTAGAGGGTGACTTGAGCCATGGTGTTCAACAATTGAGTAACTTTACATTTTGTTCTTAACACTCATGACCAAAAACTAAGGACACAAGTTTGATCTTCAATACTTATATCATTTGCCATTTGAACTTCAAAGATTGATAAGTCATCCGATCTCTTGCATTGATCTTCAATGATCTTGCCCTTCTTTCTTCTTTGTAAATGTGATACCTGTCTCATTGAGTAACATCATTTGAAATATTAAATATCACACTTTAATGGTTTGTGGTCATCAAAATACCCATATATCCTTGGGTTGAAACCTTGGGGTTAACAATCTCCCCCTTTTTGATGATGACAAACCATTGCACACAAACCATAAATAAAGGATACACAATTTATGATCCTCCCCCTTACTTCATGCATAGAAACAAATTTTCCATTTTCTTTAAGGTATTTTTCAAATGATAAGTATTCTCCCCTTTTCTTCATGGATGTATTTCTAAATAAAATAAATGCATCATATCCATCATACACATCAATTCAACCATATTGAGATATGTAAGTAAAAATCATAAAAGAAACAACATTTGCACAAGTAATATGAACCCATTAAATTTGATTAAGTCAAGGACTTTTACAAAGGTTAGAACTTAGTGGGTCATGTACAAAATTTCAAGTGCAATCTTTGATTTCTCCCCCTATGGCATCATCAAAAAGAGAAGAGGGCATGTGTCACTCGAGGCCAAGACGGGCCATGAGACGGCTTAACTGAAGGTGCACCCGATCAGTGTCATCGCGAGAGGCATCGAATCGATCTTTAACAAATTCACGAATACTCTCACATTGAGTGCGAAGAAGGTCGACATTTACCACTATTTCTGCAACATCGATTCGGAGAGATTCAATAGCAGCAAAAACACGCTGGATGTCCTCATTGGAGCTAGAGGGGCCACCAGAGGGAGGAGGAGAGGCAGGCATGCCGATATCCTGATCATGATAGGCTTGCTCCTCGGCGGCTTGTTCAGGTGGCTGAATTTTCTTCAACCTTGCAGGAGTGGGTTCCCAAGAATCGCCAACAAGCCTATACCCCATATTTTTAAGGGTATGATCACAATAGGCATCATTGGCAGCACCAATTTCTTCTAAGTCTCGTGGGCAGCGGACGTCGAAATGTTCAAATAGGAATGAAAGGAGTTTTCCATAAGGCAGAGTCTTCTTGCGCTTTTGGCAATCTCTCATGAAACATATGATGAGGTAGGGAAGATTAACTAAGTGATGTTGAATAAGAGCCCAAATGAGATAAACATCAAAATAGGTGACATGATTATAGGACCCATATCGCGGAAGAATATTGTGGCAAATAATATGATGAATCAGCCGGGCTTCTAATGAGAGTTGGGATGCACTCGGCTGAAAGGGTTCAACAATATCATTTCATTCACAAATTAATTTTAGGGCCTCTACAGCATCAAAACCATCAATCCAAGTATTAGTTTTATACATTGTAGGACCATCGGAGGGGGCTTGAATAATGGTTCTTAAATCCTCTCGGTTAAAAGAAAAAGGAGTGCCACTCACTGAGGATTCAACACGAGGATTCAAGGGATTTGCTTTGAGAGAAAAATTTGCATAAAATTGTTTGACGAGTGTAGGATAGGAGGGGGGAACGATTTCGATAAAAGGGGTCCATCCTTGATAGTCAAAATGTGCTCTAAATGGAAATTGATTTGCAAATTGATCAAAGAAAGAGAGAGAAACGAATTTACCAAAAACCACTTTGCGAAACATGAAATGAAGAGTGTAAGCACTTTCCGCATCTTGTGAGATGAAGTGAAGATGAGTGTCACTCATTCTTTTCGACCGTCGTTCGGTCTCAGCCAGTTGACCTTGATCACGAGACTGTCGTTTGGGGGCCATTGCAGAGATCGAGGGAGGAAGGAGTGGAAACGAAAAGAAGAGGAAGAAGAGAGCCGAACAAGGTAAAAGAAATGAAAAATGGACGGTAAAAAAATTTGGGGAAGGAGGGAAAAAGAACGGAAAGAGGTAGGGAAGAAGAGAGAGATCGAGCGAAAGAGGGAACAGGGAAGGGGATTTTGTCGGAAGAGGAAGAGGGAAAGGGATTTTGAGAAAAAAAAAAGGGAAAAATGAGGGTTAAAAGAACTTACCCGTGCGTTTTAGTCGACTGAAACGTATGTTCAGTCGGCTGAAAAAGGGCTCCGAGGCAGACAGTGAATCAGAGAGAAAAATAGTCGGCTGAAAATGAGTTTCAGTCGGCTGAAAAATGATTAACTGCGTGGTTCAGTCGGCTGAAAACTATTTTTAGGCGGCTGAAAATGGTAATCGCTGGGTTCAGTCGGCTGAAAATTTTGTTCAGTCGACTGAAAAAGGGCGCCGAGAGCAGACAGTAAACAGAGACAAACTGAAAAATGGGTAGCCATATGGTTCAGTCTGCTGAATGGTATTTTAAGTCGGTTGAAAAATAAGAAGAGAAAAAAAATAGCCAGTGCATAGGAATATTTCAGTCAACTGAAATATGAATATCAGTCGGCTGAACGTGACCGCCCCCCTTTTTTTTTTTTTTTAAATTCAACACACATCCCTACTGAGGTACATTCCCAAATCTTTTATGATTCTACAAAATCTATCTTCAGGAAGAGGTTTTGTAAAAATATCGGCCAATTGATGATCAGTGCTTACAAATTCTAATTGAACATCACCTCTTTGCATATGGTCTCTAATGAAATGGTGTCTAATTTCAATGTGCTTAGTTCTAGAGTGTTGTATGGGATTTTTTGACAAATTTATAGCACTTGTATTGTCACACATAATTGGAATGCGATCATAATTAAGTCCAAATTCTTCCAATTGTTGTTTCATGTACAACACTTGAGCACAACAACTCCCGGCAGCTACGTATTCTGCTTCAGCTGTGGATAAGGCCACTGAATTTTGCTTTTTACTGAACCAAAATACGAGGGAGAGTCCAAGGAAGTGACAAGTCCCACTCGTGCTTTTTCTATCAATTTTACAACCGGCAAAGTCCGCATCCGAATAACTTACTAATTCGAGTGAAGTGTGTTTAGGATACCATAAGCCCAAATCAATAGTGCCAATCAAATATCGGAAAATACGTTTTACGGCAACAAGATGTGATTCCTTGGGGCAAGATTGAAAACGTGCACACAAGCATACACTAAACATTATATCCGGTCTACTAGCGGTTAAGTACAACAAACTTCCTATCATGCCTCTATAGAGTTTCATATCAACGGGTTTGCCACAATCATCCTTGTCAAGCTTGGTAGATGGGCTCATAGGAGTCCCAATTGATTTAGCTTCATTCATTCCAAATTTCTTGAGAAGGTCTTTGACATATTTTGATTGATTTATAAATATTCCTTCACAAGATTGCTTGATTTGTAAACCAAGGAAGAAGGTTAGTTCACCCATCATACTCATCTCGAATTCATCATGCATGATTTTCGCAAATTCTTTACAAAGTTGTTCATTTGTAGATCCAAAAATAATGTCGTCTACATATATTTGTATAATGAGCATGTCATTGTCTAGAGATTTAATAAATAAAGTAGTGTCAATTTTTCCTCTTTTAAAGCCATTTTTAATGAGAAAATTACTAAGCCTATCATACCATGCTCTAGGTGCTTGCTTTAAACCATACAATGCTTTTGTCAATTTGTAAACATGATTAGGAAATTCATGATTTTCAAATCCGGTTGGTTGTTTTACATAAACTTCTTCGGAGATGAAACCATTTAGAAAGGTACTTTTCACATCCATTTGAAATAATTTGAAATTTTTTAAACAAGCATATGTAAGCAACATTCTTATGGCTTCTAGCCTAGCAACCGGGACAAAGGTTTCCTCATAATCTATCCCTTCTTCTTGGTTGTAACCTTGGGCTACTAATCTAGCTTTGTTTCTAACAATATTTCCTTCCTCATCCTTTTTATTTCTAAAAACCCACTTTGTGCCAATTATTGAGTGATCCTTAGGCATAGGCACAAGCTCCCATACTTTGTTTCTTTCAAATTGATTTAGTTCTTCTTGCATGGCAATTATCCAAAACTCATCTAATTCGGCTTCTTGAATGTTCTTTGGTTCGATTTGAGAGACAAAAGCCATGTTGTTTAGATCTAGTGGCTATTCCTTGAGATGGTTCACCAATAATTTGATCTTTTGGGTGATCTCTTACAAAACTCCAAGCCTTAGGAAGATCATTATTTGGTTTGCCGTCCTCACTATCTTCTCTTCCACTACTATTTGAAACATTTAATTCATTGTTAGGATTGTCTTGGATATCAAGTTGATTCATCTCTTTTTCCAAAATTACAACATCATCATCAAGATCCTTTTTTATTTCAAAAGGGTTGGCTTCATCAAAGACCACGTGAATCGATTCCTCCACAATTGATGTTCTCTTGTTATATACTCTATATGCTTTGCTAATGGGAGAATAGCCAATAAAGATTCCTTCATCTGATTTTGGATCGAATTTTCCTAATTGATCTTTGGTGTTTAGTATAAAGCACTTGCATCCAAAAACTCTAAAGTATCCAATGTTTGATTTTCTACCATTCCATATTTCATAAGGGGTCTTATCCAATCCTTTTCTAATTGTTATCCTATTTATAACATGGCAACCCGTGCTTACGGCTTCGGCCCAAAAGTATGTTGGTAACTTATGTTCATTGAGCATGGTTCTAGCTATTTCTTGAAGTGTTCTAGTCTTTCTTTCAACTATTCCGTTTTGTTGAGGATTTCTAGGAGCGGAGAAATTGTGACCAAAACCATTTTCATCACAAAGTATTTCCATTTCTTGATTTTTGAATTCTCTACCCCTATCACTTCTAATGTTGTTGATTGGATATCCTTTTTCATTTTGGACTCTTCTACAAAATTTTGTAAAAACTTTAGGTGCATCATTTTTGTGAGCTAGATATAACACCCAAGAGAAGCGAGAATAATCATCAACAATTACAAATGCATATGACTTACCACCCATACTTTGCACTTTGCTAGGACCAAACAAATCTAAATGCAATAGTTGAAGAGGCCTAGAGGTAGATATATGCTTTTTGCTTTTAAAGGAACTTTTGATTTGTTTTCCAAATTGGCATGCATCACAATTCTATCCTTGGCAAATTTGGCCTTAGGCAAGCCATCAACTAATTCAAATTTAGATAGATTTGAAATAAGTTCCATGTGAGCATGTCCTAGTCTTCTATGCCATAACCAACTATTTTCATTTATGACAGCAAGGCATTTAACATTTTGGTTAAGCATTTCAAAGTCAATGGTGTAAACATTTTCATCTCTATATGCTATGAACATTTCTTTATCATTGCTAGCATTTCTAATAGAACATTTGTTTGATTCAAACTACCTTATTGCCTTTATCACAAAGTTGACTTACACTAAGTAAATCATGTTTCAACTCATCTACCAATAGTACATCTTCAATGGAAAGTAAGGGATCATTACCAATTTTACCTTTACCGATGATCTTGCCCTTGGAGTTGTCACCAAAGGTAACAAATCCACCATCTTTGAGAGAGAGAGAGATGAATTTTGATTTGTCTCCCGTCATGTGTCTTGAGCATCCACTATCAAGAAACCACTTGTCTTTTCTTGGCGTTGATTTCATGCATATCTACAAAACACATTTAAGTAATTCTTCTTGGTCCCCATGTAGAGTTGGGTCCATTTGGGTTAGATTATAAGGCAATGTTCCTTTTTGAAACCCAAATCATTTTTGTTAGCCCTTTTGCTTTCCTAATTGAGCAAGAATAAGAAATATGTCCATTCTTTCCACAAAAGTTGCAAGTAATGTGTGGAGAGGTAGAAGATGAAGTTTTGACAAAGAAGTTTTTGTAAAATGATTTCTTTGCTTTGGGATTATATCTCAATCCTTCTTTGTTAAAAACACATCTTTGATTTCCCAATAACATATCCAAATTTTTCTTTCCCATGGTAAATTTCTCAAGAGACTTAGTTAAGTTATTCAATTTTTCTTCCAAGACAATATTTTCCTTTTTGTATGGACATGGAAATTTAGGTAGCCTTGAAATTTTATCAATCTTCTCTTTCAATTCTTTTTCAAGTTTTTCATGAGCAAGAACCTTTTTGTTAAGCTCCTCATTTTCAAGTTTCAACTTTTCAAGTTCTTTTGAAAGTGAGGAGTTGTCTCTTCTAAGAGTGACATTTTCTTTTCCTTGCTTTTTAAGATCCTTGTACATTTCTTCTAGTGAGTCAACTAGTTCTTCTACACTAGGTGCATCATTTTCTAAAGAGTCAAGTGTAGGATTTACCTCATCTTCATTTGCCATGAAACAAATATCTGCTGTGTGGTTTTTGGATGATTCACCATCCGATTCGCTATCGGACTCCAACCATGCGGCTTTGAATGCTTTCTTTTTAAACTTCTTGTCATCTTTCTTCAATAGCGGACATTCGGTTTTGATGTGTCCCATTTTGCCACAATTAAAACAAGTGAGGGGCTCTTTCTTGCTTGAATCTCCCTTATAGCCATTCTTCTTTAATGGCTTCTTTCGAAATTGATTGCTTCTTCTCAAGAGACTCTTGAATTTACGGGTGATCAAGACCAAGTCTTCATTTTCATCCTCACTATCTTCTTCTTCTTCTTGATCAACATATGTCTCCTTTGGTGAGGCTTTAAATGCAAGAGACTTCTTTTCTTTGGCAATTTCCTTCCGACCATTCATGGAAATCTCATGGGTCATGAGAGATCCCAAGAGTTCATCAAGTCCCAATATGGAGATATCTTTTGCTTCTATTATTGCCGTTGACTTCGACTCCCAAGAATCTGGCAATGACCTAAGAATTTTGCTCACATTATCTTCGTTAGAATAAGTCTTTCCAAGGGCATTGAGTTCATTTATAATCTTTGTGAATCTAGTAAACATGGAAGAAATGGATTTATTTGGCTCCATATTGAATAGTTCATATGAGTGTACAAGCCTATGAATTTTTGATTTCTTCACTTGATTAGTGCCTTCATAAGTCACTAGAAGCTTATCCCAAATTTCCTTGGCCGATTTGCAAGATGACACTCTATTAAATTCATTTTGGTCAAGAGCACAAAATAGAATGTTCATGGCTTGAGAATTATACTGATTAAGCCTATGATCATTCTCATCCCAAAGCTCTCTAGGTTTAGGAGCAAGGTCAATTAGTCCTTTTGGAACAAAGGGCCCAAATTCAATAGCTTCCCATATGTGATGGTCCATTGATTGTAAGAAAATTTGCATCCTAGTTTTCCAGAAATTGTAGTCACTTCCATTGAACAATGGAGGTCTATTAATTGAACATCCTTCACCATAAGAAGATCCCCCAAAGTTTGCCATTCGATCGATTTCTCAAACGGTTAAGTAATTCAGAGAATCTGTGCTCTGATACCAATTGTTGCCCAGAAATTGACCCTAGAGGGGGGGGGGGGGGGGTGAATTGGGTCAATGCAAACTTTTTGGGTTTTCTTTAATTTCACAATTTAAGAAAAATAAGATACAAACAAGTAGTAAATAAATGCAAAAATATAAAAGAGGAGATGAGAAGAGATGGAGAGATTGAACCCGATATTTTTACGAGGTTCGGCGTTCTTGCCTACGTCCTCGCCTCAAGTACACCACTTGAGGATTGAATGCACTAAACTTCTCCTTCAAGGGTGGAGAAGAAACCTATTACAATGCTTGAAGATGAAGACACCCTTCTCCTTCACAAGGGTTACACCAACCCTTCTCAAACTTTATCTTTCAAGAAAATGTAGAAGATTACAATGTAAGCTTAGGAGTAACTCTCAAATGTTTACAAATCTAGTTTTCTAAGAGTTGCTCAAAGAGTTGAACTGAAATGGCTCAAGGTAAGATTGCAAGAGATGGGTTTTGAGCTAGAGTATGCTTGAGATTTGATTTCAATTGATTCCTCTTGATTTCAAGTGATTCAACAACCCATTTACTCATAGAAGCTTCGTTTTATAATTTTGTCATATTTAGAACCGTTGCCAAGCATTAAATGAAGCAAGGGACCGTTGGAGAGAGCATTTAATGTTCAAAAAATATTACCGTTTCGCGATTTAGTCGACTGAAGTGAGCATTCAGTCGACTGAAAATGCCCAGAGATACAAACAGTTTATCTGTGAATAATTCAGTCGGCTGAATCTGATAATTCAGTCGACTGAAATTTGCAAGTCATGAAAAATCTGATTTTCAGTCGGCTGAAACATAATTTCAATCGACTGAAATTTCTGCTTATGAACATCTAGCATTTCAGTCGGCTGAAACTTCATTTCAGTCGACTGAAAATATTCCCCAGTGAAAATACAGTATTTCAGTCGGCTAAAATATTGATTCAGTCGACTTAATTCTCGTTTCCCCATAATCCATTGATTCAGTCGACTGAAACTTCAAATTCAGTTGACTGAAATGACCTTAAAGATGTTTTGTGTAGTTTTGGCTTCATTTTGGTCATTTCAAACACATAGGTCTTGGGGACTTAAGCATAAGATAAAGCTTGGTTTTCCTATGGTCCACTAGAGGGTGACTTGAGCCATGGTGTTCAACAATTGAGTAACTTTACATTTTGTTCTTAACACTCATGACCAAAAACTAAGGACACAAGTTTGATCTTCAATACTTATATCATTTGCCATTTGAACTTCAAAGATTGATAAGTCATCCGATCTCTTGCATTGATCTTCAATGATCTTGCCCTTCTTTCTTCTTTGTAAATGTGATACATGTCTCATTGAGTAACATCATTTGAAATATTAAATATCACACTTTAATGGTTTGTGGTCATCAAAATACCCATATATCCTTGGGTTGAAACCTTGGGGTTAACAGTCCAGTTTTTTGAATTCGCCCAGTATGTTTCGTTAGTCAAGTTGGTCCTGTTCGACCATTATGTCCAATTCTTCCAATTCCACTAATTGGTCCAATTCTCCAATCTTTTCAATTCGTTCAGTTTGTCCACTTTGTCCTGTTCGTCCAGTTTGTCTAGTTTGTCCAGTTGGTCCAGTTTGACGAATTTGTCCAGTTTGTCTAGTTTATCTAATTTGTCCAGTTCGTCCTGTTTGTCCACCTTGTCCAATTCGGCCAGTTTGTTAAGTTAGTCCACTTTTTCCAGTTTGCCCACTTTCTACAGTTTGTTCACTTTGTCATGTTTGCCCACTTTGTTCACTTTGCTCACTTGGTTCAGTTTGTCGCATTTGTCAAGTTTGTCTATATGGTTCATTTTGTCCAGTTTGACCTGTTTATCTAATTTGTCCAATTCGTCTAGTTTGTGCAGTTGGTAAGTTTGTCTACTTTGTCGAGTTGATCCAACTGAGCCAGTTTGTGCAGTTTGTCCAGTTTGTCTTGTTTGTTCACTTCGTCTACTTTACCCAGTTTGTCCACTTTGTGCGATTCGTACAGTTTGTCCACTTTGTATTGTTCGTCCAGTTTAACTAGTTTCTCCACTTTGGTCAGTCGGTCCAGTTTGTCTTGTTCGTCCAATTTGAGTAGTTTTCCAGTTTGTCCACTTTGTACAGTTCATCCACTTTTTCCAATTCGTTATGTATGTCCACTTTGTCATGTTCCTCTTGTTTATCCAGTTTGTCCACTTTCTTCACTTTGTCAAGTTTGTCCTGTTTGTCCAATTTTTCAAATTTGTTCAGTTTGTACTGTTTGTCTAATTTGTCCAATTCGTCCAGTTTGTCCACTTATTCCACTTTTTCCAGTTTGCCCACTTTCATCCACTTTGTCATGTTCGTGTAGTTTTTCCAATTCGACCAGTTTGTCCACTTTGTTCAGTTTGCTCACTTTGTTCAGCTTGACAAGTTTGTCTAGATGGTTCAGTTTGTCCAATTTGTCTAGTTTGACCAGTTGATCTAATTTATCCAATTCGTCTACTTTGTCCAGTTGGTCCAGTTGGTCCAATTTGTCCTGTTGCTCCATTTTGTCCAAGTTCTCTATTTTGTCCGGTTTATCTAATTTGTCCAGTCCAGTTTGTGCACTTTGTTCAGTTGGTCTAGTTCGTCTATTTTGACTAGTTTTTCCAATTTGTGCACTTTGTCCTGTTCGTCCAGTTTGTCCACTTTGTTCACTTTGTCCCGTTTGTCTAGTTCAAGAGTAAATGAAATAACAGATGATTTACAAAGTATAGTCAAATTACCAAATGGTAATGTTGAAGTCAATTTTAGGAGAAAAATGGAAAAAACTATGAGAAGTTTTGTCGGTTATACGGAAGGAAGAAAAAATTTTAAATTAGAAGAAATAGATGATGACCAAAGGAGTAGTGAAAATGAAGAAATGGATCAAAAAGCTTTTAGAAACAAAGAAAGTGGAATTGAACACCCTGTGTACAAAAGATCCTCATAAGCGAAAACCTATAACCCTAGTGAGAGTGATTTTCTCCAAAGAGCCATAAGAATGGTGAGCATTCAAAAGCCAAAAGAAATACCTGTCAAAAAATTTGAAATTGATAAACCATGTCTTAGAGAAAACTTGAAAAATCATCCTTTAAAAGATTGGTTCTTTAAAAAGTTTAACACAGAAGAAAAAGATAAAATGAGGGAATTATGGTATTTTCAAATGGAGGAAGAAGAAAGAAATATACCTTTCTTTGATTGCTTTATGGAATATTTTAAAAAAGGGAAAATCAAAGAAAAAAAAACTCAAAGCCCAGAACAAATAAGAGTTATAGGAAAGACAACAAGAACTTGGAAAGATACTGAAGGAAAAGAAGTTGATAAATCTCACCCACCTTGGAAGAAACTTGATATTTCTGTCCCTAATACAGAAACCAAGAATTATGCCATGCCTGTAAAAAATGCATCTATTTATGAATCAAAATCATACCAAATGCTAAAGACATAGGTATAGGTATTGGAGATATAATTGAACAAAACAATTATACCGATCTATGTCGATTAACCGTTAGAGAATAAACAGATCGAATAGAAAGAAGAATAAAATTAAAGCCCTTCAATAAATATAAAGGAGAAAAATTAGAAGAAAGCTCTGCCAATGCAGATATGTTCCCATACAATTACCTAAAGGGATTATTTTGCAAGAATGACCATTCATGATGACAGATGAAATGCAAAAAGAATTATCCAATAGGATGGAAAGCCTCTATATGGGAGGAAAAGGATTTAGCATCCTAAGAGTCTCTGCTTCAGAGAATTTATTAATAAATCATCTAAAGAAATGGAATTCCCAAGCAAAATTGCTAGAGACAAAGAATTATTATCCTAGACCAACCCCTGTTGATCTACAACTCGAAGAGGCTCCATACAGTTACACCTCAGAATTAACCTATTCAGGAAATTCTTTATATGAGTGGAACTTAGATATATTAACAGAATATCAAATCATCCAAATGGTTCACAGTATGTTAATATACTGTAATGCTTGTGAAGTCAGAGGGAATACTCCAAGAAATATCTTTTTGATGATAACCACCTCTTTCAATGGAATATTAAGAGGATTGTGGAATTATGGATTAACTGGAGCTCAAAGACTTGAAATAGAGAGTGCTGTCAAAATGGATGAATTTGAAAGAATCCTTTATAGAGACAAAACCACAGGAAATTTAGTTGACCCCAATATTAAGCTTGAAGCAGGTACTAGTCAAATCCCTGATAATTGGGAAACCCAATCTGATTGTGTTAGTGTCCTACTTCTATGCATCCTCAATGAATTCACTGGAGGGATTGCTCTAATTAAGGAGAAAAATAGACAGCAATTACACCGTTTGAGATGTAGAAATTTAGGAAAATTTCTTTGGTATAGAGATGTATTCTTATCAAAAGTCTACCAACTAAATGATTGTAATTCTGATATTTGGAAAGAAAGATTCATTTCAGGATTACCACCCCTATTTGCTGAAAAGGTGCGTAATTCCTTGAGAGAAGAAATGCATGGTATTATTAATTACAGTTTGCTGACATTCGGAGGAATTATGCTTCATTATTATTCCCCTGATAAAAGGAAAACCAGAGATTGGTATCTCAATATTTTGTATCAGACGAAAAGTGTCCTCATATTCCACAATAAGAATGCAAATGGTATCATCACTTACTCAAAGTTCACTATTCTCAAAATCCTTACTGAGGAAGATTGGGATGGTCCCTTGTACATGACAAAATCAGTCCGATTATACAATTCGACTGAGTTCTTTAAATATTGGGATTATATTGATGCCTGGAAATTTGTTTTGATGTGGCAAAATCGCCAGTATAATCATTCCTGGTTCATCAGATTTAAAGAAGAAAGTCCTAATGTCATGCCTATCCACCGCAGTGTTCCTTCATTGTTTCTCTTTGCTTGGTGGTCATATTTTGGTGTTTCTTAGAAAATCTTTCCTGATAATTTTCATTATTTATTTATTATATTCTGTGAAGTAAAAGAAAAAGTCCCCTGTGAAGCATTTAATGTTCTTCGCTTCTTTGCAAAGTTCCATATTCCATACATTTTCCAGTGGAAGCTTGAAGTAAAAAAGAACTTTTTCGATCTTCCGTCTTTGTACCAGACTTTTTACCAAAAATGGTGGTCAAAAATTGAAAATGATACTTATGAGAGAATTCTGAATCAAATCTCTCCTCCTGTTAAAGAAGAAATTCCTCTTGTTGTTACAGAAAAGGGTTGGATTTGAAGAATAAATGGAGATTCAAGGAGTACATCATTAACAATATCTTTTAAAATAACAAAGGGTGAAGTAACACAGACTCCTTTCATGCAAACATGAACATTTGGGATTTTTCTTTCAATGGAAATAGTCGTTCCATTAGCAGCTGAAACAAATTGTTTTGATTTACTCGTAAATTCAATAGGAACGATTCCAAGTCTGATAACATTTAAGTCTGCACCAGTATCAATTATGGCATTGACAATCTTCTCAAAGTTTTTTATTTTTATTTTTACCTAAATTCTCCACTGTTGGTAAATACATTTTGTAGGAATTACACGAGTAGAGATTTTGTTAATTTCTCCTTTAATTCTTTGGACAAATTTTTCTTCATCATATTTTTCAATAGCACCATCATTTTCTAACTAAGTTAACCTTTCATCAAGCTCATTTTGTTTTTTGGTTAATTCTAATTTTAATTCACGGAGTTCTCTCTTCTGATCATTTAATTCTCTTTGTAAATCTGAGAGAGTTAAAGGTTTATTTATAGTATGAATTTTTTTCTGCTCTATTCATAAGTCAATCATGGAATAGGTTGGTGTGTGAAATGTTTCTTTCTCTTTTATCCTTTTTGGATAATATAGTGTTTTATCATCATTTTCATGTTCTTCAAAGGAAATTTTTGGTTGTGAACTTTCTCCTTCTTTGGTTCCATTGCCGGGATATGGCTAGTATGAAGAAGAAAAGTGGTCCCATCAATGTTGGTTGCACATTATATCTTGATAATATCTTGTAGGTGTCATGCAGAAGAATTGGTCTTCATTCAAAGAAGAAAACAATGATGGCTATCCTATCAAATCTTTTGTTGGTATTAGTTGATATCATTACTATGAAGAAAATGAGGTGATATCTTTGAAGAAAAGTTAGCATCTAGTCAAAAAGAGATATTCTCAGATCTTGTCAGGAGAACATATATGTCATGAAGTTGGTAGGGGCTGCCTCTTGAGATGCCACTTGTAAATAAAGGTGTTGGGTTTGTAAAAATTTGTATAGCTTTATTGCCATATGTCAAAAGTTGATAAAGTTGTGGGGGTATGTTAATCTTATGCTTTCCATGTGGCATAAAGATATTCCACCTTAAGTACCTTGCCCATCAACTTTTGAAAAGTGTGTTTGGAGGCTTGTGTCGGTAGCCATTCCTTTTCTGTTGCTTTTGGTTTAAGTCCTCTCATGGTCGGATGAGAGGGAGATCTTTTTGTATGCTCCATCTATATAAGGAGCTGGGGGTTTCCTTTAGAGGAGATAGATCAGAAAATTATAAGAAAATAATATAAGTGTGAGTGTGAGTGTGAGCTTGAAGTTTGACTGTGCTAGAGTTTGAAGTCTTGTACAATCTTCTTTAAGTAATTAAGTTTTTATAAGTTTGATATTATATGCTTGTTGTTATCTAATCATGTTGTTTCTTTTGCTAGAATATGTCTATTCGTCTTGCTCTGCTTAAGAGATATTATGATGATGTTCGATTATTAAAATTGAAATCTTGTTAGACAATATAAGAAGAATTATTATCTTGTATTTAAATTTGTGTTAAAAAAAAAAGAGGATTTAGATGAATTGAATCTATTATTCAGGATCTGAAGCTTTTTAGCCAAGTTGATCTATCCAATTCTCTTTAGAGTTTTTATTTTCCTTCTTATTCTCCACTTCTGTGCCACGTTTATCTTCTTAAGAGTGTGGTCGCGTTGTAAGTCCCGCTTCAGGCCGTGATCAGGCATCAAGGGCTGTAAATCGTTGACAGAACTCTTTTTTTTTTCTTACGATCTACAAAAGATGGAAAATTCTAAGGGAAAGACAAAACTTTTTAAGAATTTCTTTAAATCATTTCAGTATCCTTCTAATAGATCTAATTCGTCTTCTTCATCCTACCAGTCTACTTTAACCAGTTTTACCCGTAATAATTTAGAAAAAGAAAATTCAGAAAAAATATAAAATTCAGAAGAAATGATATATGAAAATTTTGACAAAGCGATATCCAATTGGAAGTTACCAGCCTTGCCTGTAACAGAAATATATAGCAGTGGCACATCTGAAGAACAAAATGATCACCACATAAAAACTGTTGAAAAAACTGTTTCTCTCTCTGGAGGAAAACAGACAATTAAAGTTCTTGATAGAAGAATTATTGAACAAATCAGAACCAAATACAACTACCTGCACATAGGATTAATTCAGGTAGGAATCAAGCCACTGTTTCGATTAGGATTAAATGTTTCAGTGTGTGCTTATGTGAGAGATCAGAGACATGATGAATTTGATGATTCTCTTTATGCTATGATCGAATCCAGTCTCTGTCATGGACCTGTTTATTTTAACTGCTTTCTAATATCACAATTGATGCTCATGATGATGATATTCTTGATTGTGCAACTATTGGATTTCAAAGTAAAGGATTAAAGATGAGTCCAAGAAGTAAACATTTTGCTATAGTTTATCGTGTGTTCTACAAATCTATGATCTCTGTCTTTCCCATGATAGCCTATAGAGATAAGGTTGATAAAGAAAAAACTACAGTTCTCATGGAAACAAACTTTAACAATAATGTGTTTATCCCAAAAGTCATCAGCTGGGAAGAAGTTGTTATCCCAGGAAATTGACAAATAGAAGATGTCACTCCAAGAGTAAATGAAATAACAGATGATTTACAAAGTATAGTCAAATTACCAAATGGTAATGTTGAAGGCAATTTTAGGAGAAAAATGGAAAAAGCTATGAGAAGTTTTGCCGGTTATACGGAAGGAAAAAAAAGTTTTAAATTAGAAAAAATAGATGATGACAAAAGGAGTAGTGAAAAGAAAGAAATGGATAAAAAAGTTTTTAGAAACAAATAAAGTGGAATTGAACACCCTGTGTACAAAAGATCCTCATCAGCAAATAAGAATGGTGAGCATTCAAAAGCCAGAAGAAATACCTGTCAAAAAATTTGAAATTGATAAACCATATCTTAGAGAAAATTTGAAAAATCATCCATTAAAAGATTAGTTCTTTAAAAAGTTTAACACAGAAGAAAAAGATAAAATGAGGGAATTATGGTATTTTCAAATGGAGGAAGAAGAAAGAAATATACCTTTCTTTGATTGCTTTATGGAATATTTTAAAAAAGGAAAAATCAAAGAAAAAGAAACTCAAAGCCTAGAACAAATAAGAGTTATAGGAAAGACAACAAGAACTTGGAAAGACACTGAAGGAAAAGAAGTTGATAAATCTCACCCACCTTGGAAGAAACTTGATATTTCTGTCCCTAATACAGAAACCAAGAATTATGCCATGCCTATAAAAAATGCATCTATTTATGAATCAAAATCAGACCCAAATGCTAAAGACATAGGTATAGGTATTGGAGATATAATTGAACAAAACAATTATACCAATCTATGTCTGTTAACCATTGGAGAACAAACAGATCGAATAGAAAGAACAATAAAATTAAAGCCCTTCAATAAAGATAAAGAAGAAAAATTAGAAGAAAGTTCTGCCAATGCAGTATATGTTCCCAGACAATTACCTAAAGGGATTATTCTGCAATAAGGACCATTTACAATGACAGACGAAATGCAAAAAGAAAAATATCCAATAGGATGGAAAGCCTCAATATGGGAGGAAAATGATTTAGCATCCTAAGAGTCTCTGCTTCAGAGAATTTATTAATAAATCGTCTAAAGAAATGGAATCCCCAGGCAAAATTGCTAGAGACAAAGAATTATTATCCTAGACCAACCCCTATTGATCTACAACTCGAAGAGGCTCCATAAAGTTACACCTCAGAATTAACCTATTCAGGAAATTCTTTATATGAGTGGAACTTAGATAGATTAACAGAATATCAAATCATCCAAATGGTTCACAATATGTTAAACCGTAATGCTTGTGAAGTCAGAGCTCCAAGAAATATCTTTTTGATGATAACCACCTCTTTCAATGAAATATTAAGAGGATGGTGGAATTATGGATTAGATGGAGCTCAAAGACTTGAAATAGAGAGTGCTGTCAAAATGGATGAATTTGGAAGAATCCTTTTTAGAGACAAAACCACAGGAAATTTAGTTGACCCCAATATTAAGCTTGAAGCAGGTACTAGTCAAATCCCTGATAATTAGGAAACCCAATCTGATTTTATTAGTATCCTACTTCTATACATCCTCAATGAATTCACTGGAGGGATTGCTCTAATTAAGGAGAAAAATAGACAGCAATTACACCGTTTGAGATGTAGAAATTTAGGAGAATTTCGTTGGTATAGAGATGTATTCTTATCAAAAGTTTACCAACTCAATGATTGTAATTCTGATATTTGGAAAGAAAGATTTATTTCAGGATTACCACCCCTATTTGCTGAAAAGGTGCGTAATTCCTTGAGAGAAGAAATGCATGGTACTATTAATTACAGTTTGCTGACGTTCGGAGGAATTATACAAAGGATTAACAAAGTTGGCATGAATCTTTGTACTGATTTAAAGATCAGTAAACAAGCTGAAAAAATGAGAAAATATTCTGGAGATAAACAATTAGGAGATTTTTGTTTCCAATTTGGTTTAGATCAAACGCCTGAATCAAAGAGAAAACCTTCGCGTTTTAGATTTGCTCCGAATAGAAGAAACAAAATGGTAAGAAAATATAAACTCGGAAGATATAAAAAACAGAGAAAATCCGATGAGTTCAGTCCATTCAAAAGAAAATCTAGAAAATATTTCAAAAAGAAATATATAAAAGAAAATGTTCCAAGTTATTATACTTGCGGGAAAAAGGGTCATTATTCAAGTAAATGCTTTAAAAAAGAAAATCCCTCTAAAAAGAAACTTAGAAAAATCAATACCAAAATTGATGACGGAAATACTGAAAAAGAACAATCCAATTCGAGTTCCTCAGAAGAAGAAGAAGAATATGAATCTGATTCATCAACTGACATTGAAGAAACTAGTCCTCAGGTTCAGCTCATCAAACAATTCCAATCATGTACATGTCATTCAGATGATAAAGAGTCTGAAGGAGAATGGTCGATACCATCTGATGAAGATCTTGGTATCCACATTTGTGTCCTCACTGCCCCTCAAAAATTACTTCTAGAAATGGTTGATAACATACCTGATCCAGACAAAAACGTTCAATTTTTAAATCAAATTTCAAAATTGGGGGGAGGAGAAGAAGGAGAAAGTTCACAACCAAAAATTTCCTTTGAAGAACATGAAAATGATGATAAAATACCATATTATCCAAAAAATGTAAAAGAGAAAGAAACATTTCACACACCAACCTATTCCATGATTGACCTTATGAATAGAGCAGAAAAAATTCATACTATAAATAAACCCTTAACTCTCTCAAATTTACAAAGGGAATTAAATGATCAGAAGAGAGAACTCCGTGAATTAAAATTAGAATTAACCAAAAAACAAAATGAGCTTGATGAAAGGTTAACTTGGTTAGAAAATGATGGTGCTATTGAAAAATATGATGAAGAAAAATTTGTCCAAAGAATTAAAGGAGAAATTAGCAAAATCTCTACTGGTGTAATTCCTACAAAATGTATTTACCAACAGTGGAGAGTTCAGGTAAAAATAAAAATAAAAAAATTTGAGAAGATTGTTAATGCCATAATTGACACCGGAGCAGACTTAAATGTTATCAGACTTGGAATCGTTCCTATTGAATTTACAAATGAATCAAAACAGTTTGTTTTTGCTGCTAATGGAACGACGATTTCCATAGAAAGAAAAATCTCAATTGTTCATGTCTGCATGAAAGGAGTCTGTGTTACTTCACCTTTTATTATTTCAGAAGATATTGTTAATGATGTACTCCTTGGATCTCCATTTATTCTTCAAATCCAACCCTTTTCTGTAACAACAAAAGGAATTTCTACAAATATCAAAGAGATTGAAGTAAATCTTGATTTTATAGATGATCCTTGTGAAACGAAAATCCAAAGGATAAATCAAGTTATTGCCACCAGAGAAAATTACATAAATGGAGTAAAAAATGAAATTAAATGTGTCCAAATGACAAAAGAATTAGAGAAAAAAGAATTTAAAACAAAATTAGAAGAATTCACCAAATAGATTGAAGAAGATGCTGTTCTGAATTACCATCAGCCTTTTGGAATAGAAAAAGACACATAGTAGGATTACCATATGTAAAAGATTTTAATAAAAAAGATATTCTTACTAAAGCTCGTCCATCCCAAATGGATGCTGCTCATTTAAAACTTTGCGAAGAAGAAATCAATGATTTTCTGAAGAAAGGATTAATTAGAAAAAGCAAATCCCCTTAGAGCTGTACGACATTTTATGTTGAAAAGGCCGATGAAATCGAAAGAGGAGTTCCAAGATTTGTAATCAATTACAAACCATTAAACAAAGTTCTTCAATCTATTAGGTATCCTTTGCCTAATACTCAGGATTTACTAAATAGATTAAACAATGCCAAAATATTCTCAAAATTTGATTTAAAATCCAACATAATTTAGACATCCAAGAAATCTTTGTAACATATTTTTATCCTTAATTTCATCTCGAAATTTATCAGCAAATTGAATAACTCTATTAGTTGGAGTTATTTTTCTGTCTTGGATCTCAAATCCTAAGAATCTGATTTTTTGCTGAAAGAGATTCATTTTTCTTTTAGATAAAGCCAATCCATTCTTTTATGACTATTTTGAAAATGCCCAAGTGTTTCCAATGTTGTATCACGGATTCTGAGAAGATAAGAATACCATCAATGTAAACAATGGCAAACTGGGTGCAAGACGAGAAAATATTATTCATAATATTCTGAAATTCAGACGGAGCATTTTTCAATCCGAAAGGCATAACATTCCATTCATAATGCCCCATTGGAACAGTGAATGCAGTTTTGTATCCTGATTTTAAATCAAATTTTAAGAATATTTTGGCATTGTTTAGTCTGTTTAGCAAATCCTGAGTATTAGGCAAAGGATACCTAATAGATTGAAGAACTTTGTTTAATAGTTTGTAATTGATTACCAATCTTGGAACCCCTCTTTCGATTTCAGTGGCCTTTTCAACATAAAATGCCGTACAGTTCCAAGGGGATTTGCTTTTTCTAATTAATCCTTTCTTCAGAAGATCATTGATTTCTTCTTTGCAAAGTTTTAAATGAGCAACATCCATTTGGGATGGACGAGCTTTAGTAGGAATATCTTTTTTATTAAAATCTTTTACATATGGTAATCCTACTGTGTCTTTTTCTATTCCAAAAGGCTGATGGTAATTCAGAACAGCATTCTTTTTCAATCTATTTGGTGAATTCTTCTAATTTTGTTTTAAATTCTTTTTTCTCTAATTCTTTTGTCATTTGGACACATTTAATTTCATTTTTTACTCCATTTATGTAATTTTCTTTGGTGGCAATAACTTGATTTATCCCTTGGATTTTCGTTTCACAAGGATCATCTATAAAATCAAGATTTACTTCAATCCCTTTTATATTTGTAGAAATTCCTTTTGTTGTTACAGAAAAGGGTTGGATTTGAAGAATAAATGGAGATCCAAGGAGTACATCATTAACAATATCTTCTGAAATAATAAAGGGTGAAGTAACACAGACTCCTTTCATGTAAACATGAACATTTGGGATTTTTCTTTCTATGGAAATAGTCGTTCCATTAGCAGTTGAAACAAATTGTTTTGATTCACTTATAAATTCAATAGGAACGATTCCAAGTCTGATAACATTTAAATCTGCACCAGTGTCAATTATGGCATTGATAATCTTCTCAAAGTTTTTTATTTTTATCTTTACCTGAACTCTCCACTGTTGGTAAATACATTTTGTAGGAATTACACCAGTAGAGATTTTGCTAATTTCTCCTTTAATTCTTTGGACAAATTTTTCTTCATCATATTTTTCAATAGCACCATCATTTTCTAACCAAGTTAACCTTTCATCAAGCTCATTTTGTTTTTTGGTTAACTCTAATTTTAATTCACGGAGTTCTCTCTTCTGATCATTTAATTCTCTTTCTAAGTCTGAGAGAGTTAAGGGTTTATTTATAGTATGAATTTTTTCTGCTTTATTCATAAGGTCAATCATGGAATAGGTTGGTGTGTGAAATGTTTCTTTCTCTTTTATCCTTTTTGGATAATATGGTGTTTTATCATCATTTTCATTTTCTTCAAAGGAAATTTTTGGTTGTGAACTTTCTTCTTCTTCTCCTCCCCCCAATTTTGAAATTTGATTTAAAAATTGAACTTTTTTCTGTGGATCAGGTATGTTATCAACCATTTCTAGAAGTAATTTTTGAGGGGCAGTGAGGACACAAATGTGGATACCAAGATCTTCATCAGATGGTATCGACCATTCTCCTTCAGATTCTTCATCATCTGAATGACATGTACATGATTGGAATTGTTTGATGAACTGAACCTGAGGACTATTTTCTTTAATGTCAGTTGATGAATCAGATTCATATTTTTCTTCTTCTTCTTCTGAGGAACTCGAATCGGATTGTTCTTTTTCAGTATTTTCGTCATCAATTTTGGTATTGATTTTTCTAAGTTTCCTTTTAGAGGGATTTTCTTTTTTAAAGCATTTACTTAAATAATGACCCTTTTTCCTGCAAGTGTAACAAGTTGGAACATTTTCTTTTATGTATTTCTTTTTGAAACATTTTCTATATTTTCTTTTGAATGGACTGAACTCATTGGATTTTCTATGTTTTTTATATCTTTCGGGTTTATATTTTCTTACCATTTTGTTTCTTCTATCCGGAGTAAATCTAGAACGCGAAGGTTTTCTCTTTAATTCAGGTGTTTGATCTAAACCAAACTGGAAACAAAAATCTCCTAATTCTTTATCTCCAGAATTTTTACTCATTTTTTCAGCTTGTTTTCTGATCTTTAAATCAGTACAAAGATTCATGCCAACTTTGTTAATTCTTTGTATAATTCCTCAGAACGTCAGTAAACTGTAATTAATAGTACCATGCATTTCTTCTCTCAAGGAATTACGCACCTTTTCAGCAAATAGGGGTGGTAATCTTGAAATAAATCTTTCTTTTCAAATATCAGAATTACAATCATTTAGTTGGTAGACTTTTGATAAGAATACATCTCTATACCAACGAAATTCTCCTAAATTTCTGCATCTCAAACGGTGTAATTGCTGTCTATTTTTCTCCTTAATTAGAGCAATCCCTCAAGTGAATTCATTGAGGATGCATAAAAGTAGGACACTAACACAATCAGATTGGGTTTCCCAATTATCAGGGATTTGACTAGTACCTGCTTCAAGGTTAATATTGGGGTCAACTAAATTTCCTGTGGTTTTGTCTCTATAAAGGATTCTTCCAAATTCATCCATTTTGACAGCACTCTCTATTTCAAGTCTTTGTGCTCCAGTTAATCCATAATTCCACCATCCTCTTAATATTCCATTGAAAGAGGTGGTAGTCATCAAAAAGATATTTCTTGGAGTATTTCTTCTGACTTCACAAGCATTACTGTATATTAACATACTGTGAACCATTTGGATGATTTGATATTCTGTTAATCCATCTAAGTTCCGCTCATATAAAGAATCTCCTGAATAGGTTAATTCTGAGGTGTAACTGTATGGAGCCTCTCCGAGTTGTAGATCAACAGGGGTTCGTCTAGGATAATAATTCTTTGTCTCTGGCAATTTTGCCTGGGGATTCCATTTCTTTAGTCGATTTATTAATAAATTCTCTGAAGCAGAGACTCTTAGGATGCTAAATCCTTTTCCTCCCATATTGAGGCTTTCCATCCTATTGGATAATTCTTTTTGAATTTCTTCTGTCATCATGAATGGTCCTTCTTGCAAAATAATCCCTTTAGGTAATTGTCTGGGAACATATACTACATTGGCAGAGCTTTCTTCTAATTTTTCTCCTTTACCTTTATTGAAGGGCTTTAATTTGATTGTTCTTTCTATTCGATCTGTTTGTTCTCCAATGGTTAATAGACATAGATTGGTATAATTGTTTTGTTCAATTATATCTCCATTACCTATACCTATGTCTTTAGCATTTGGGTCTGATTTTGATTCATAAAAAATGGATGCATTTTTTATAGGCATGGCATAATTCTTGGTTTCTGTATTAGGGACAGAAATATCAAGTTTCTTCCAAGGTGGGTGAGATTTATCAACTTCTTTTCCTTCATTGTCTTTCCAAGTTCTTGTTGTCTTTCCTATAACTCGTATTTGTTCTGGGCTTTGAGTTTCGTTTTCTTTGACTTTCCCTTTTTTAAATATTCCATAAAGCAATCAAAGAAAGGTATATTTCTTTCTTCTTCCTCCATTTGAAAATATCATAATTTCCTCATTTTATCTTTTTCTTCTGTGTTAAACTTTTTAAAGAACTAATCTTTTAAAGGATGATTTTTCAAGTTTTCTCTAAGATATGGTTTATCAATTTCAAATTTTTTGACAGGTATTTCTTCTGGCTTTTAAATGTTCACCATTCTTATGGCTCCTTAGAGAAAATCACTCTCACTAGGGTTATAGGTTTTCGCTGATGAGGATCTTTTGTACACAGGGTGTTCAATTCCACTTTCTTTGTTTCTAAAAACTTTTTGATCCATTTCTTCCTTTTCACTACTCCTTTGGTCATCATCTATTTCTTCTAATTTAAAACTTTTTCTTCCTTCCGTATACCCGGTAAAACTCAAGTGGACAAGCTAAACGAATTGGAAAGAGTGTACAAACATGACAAAGTGAACAAACTGTAGAAAGTGGGCAAACTGGAAAAAGTGGACTAACTTAACAAACTGGCCGAATTGGACAAGGTGGACAAACATGACGAACTGGACAAATTAGATAAACTAGACAAATTGGACAAATTCGTCAAACTGGACCAAATGGACAAACTAGACAAACTGGACGAACAGCACAAAGTGGACAAAACTGAACGAATTGGAAAAAGTATACAAATTACTCAAACTGGACGAACATGACAAAGTGAACGAATTGGACAAAGTGGACAAACTCGACATAGTGGACAAAGTGAACAAACAGGATAAAGTAGACGACGTGGACAAACAAGTCAAATTGCTAAAACGGAACAAAGTGGACAAACTGGACGTCTTGTGCACACTGGACAAACTGCACAAATTGGCTAAATTTGACCAACTCGACAAAGTGGAAAAACTTGACCATCTGGACGAACTGGAAGGTTTGGACAAATTAGATAAACTGGTCAAAATGGACAAACTGGACAAAGTGAGCAAAGTGAGTAAACTGGACAAACTGGACGAAATGGAGAAAGTGGACAAATTGGAGAGATTGGACAAACATGACAATGTTGACGAATTGTACAAAGTGGGTAAATTGGACGAATTTGAGAAATTGGACTAACATGACAAAGTTGACGAACAGTACAAAGCGGGCAAACTAGATAAAGTGGACTAACTGGACGAATAGGACGAATTGGACAAACTAGACGAACAGGACGAAGTGAACAAATAAAATAAACTGGACGAATAGGCCAAATTGGACAAACTGGACCAACTAGACAAACTTAACAAACTAGACAAATGGGACAAAGTGAACAAAGTGAAGAATGATGGCTATCCTATCAAATCTTTTGTTGGTATTAGTTGATATCATTACTATAAAGAAAAAGAGGAGATATCTTTGAAGAAAAGTTGCTTGATTTGGTTGAAAAAATAGATAAAGTTATCCTTGTTGGTGGGGGTCTGCTGCCTCATGTCATGATGACATCAAAAGAAGATAAAGATGCTGCCACATGTCAAGTTCCTATCAAAAGATGCATTCCACTTAACAAAATGAACTCCATCTATTGTACCTTGGCCCAAAGTGGGAATCTCCTTTTGTAAAGTTAGTTTGGAGGCTAGTGTCGGTAGCCAACCTTTTACTGTTTTTCTTGGTGTGCTGTCACTCTTATGGTCGGATGAGAGTGTGTTCTTTTGTATGCTCCATCTATATAAGGAGCTGGGGATTTCCTTTGGTGATCATCACTCAAAAAATAAAAAATAAAATATAAGTGTGAGTGTGAGTGTGAAGTTTGAGTGTGCTAGAGTTTGAAGTCCTGTACAATCTTCTGTAAGTAATCAAGTTTTATAAGTTTGATATTACATGCTTGTTGTTATCTAATCATGTTGTTTCTTTTGTTAGAATATGTCTATTCGGCTTGCTCTGCTTAAGAGGTACTATGATGATGTTCGAATATTACGAGTTACAAAAATGGAAAATTCTAAGGGAAAGACAAAACTTTTTAAGAATTGGTTTAAGTCATTTCAGTATCCTTCTAATAGATCTAATTCGTCTTCTTCATCCTACCAGTCTACTTTAACTAGTTTTACCCGTAATAGCTTAGAAAAAGAAAGTTCAGAAAAAACAAAAAATTCAGAAGAAATGATATATGAAAATTTTGACCAAGCAATATCCAACTGGAAGTTGCCAGCCTTGCCTGTAACAGAAATATATAGCAATGGCACATTTGAAGAACAAAATGATTACCACATAAAAACTGTTGAAAAAATTGTTTCTCTCTCTGGAGGAAAACAGACAATTAAAGTTCTTGATAGAAGAATTATTGAACAGATCAGAACCAAATACAACTACCTGCACATAGGATTAATTCAGGTATGAATCAAACCACTGTTTCGATTAGGATTAAATGTTTCAGTGTGTGCTTATGTGCGAGATCAGAGGCATGATGAATTTGATGATTCTCTTTATGCTATGATTGAATCCAGTCTCTGTCATGGACCTGTTTATTTTAATTGTTTTCCTAATATCACAATTGATGCTCATGATGATGATATTCTTCATTGTGCAACTATTGGATTTCAAAGTAAAGGATTAAAAATGAGTCCAAGAAGTAAACCTTTTGCTATAGTTTATCGTGTGTTCTACAAATCCATGATTTCTGTCTTTCCCATGATAGCCTATAGAGATAAGGTTGATAAAGAAAAAACTACAGTTCTCATAGAAACAAACTTAACAATAATGTGTTTATCCCAAAAGTCATCAGCTGGGAAGAAGTTGTTCTCCCAGGAAATTGGCAAATAGAAGATGTCACCCCAAGAGTAAATGAAATGACAGATGATTTAAAGAGTATAGTCAAATTACCAAATGGTAATGTTGAAGTCAATTTTAGGAGAAAAATGGAAAAAGCTGGGAGAAGAAAGCTCTGCCAATGCAGTATATGTTCCCAGACAATTACCTAAAGGGATTATTCTGCAAGAAGGACCATTTACAATGACAGACGAAATGCAAAAAGAAATATACAATAGGATGGAAAGCCTCAATATGGGAGGAAAATGATTTAGCATCCTAAGAGTCTCTGCTTCAGAGGATTAATTAATAAATCGTCTAAAGAGATAGAATCCCTAGATAAAATTGCCAGAGACAAAGAATTATTATCCTAGACCAACCCCTGTTGATCTACAACTCGAAGAGGCTCCATACAGTTACACCTCAGAGTTAACCTATTCAGGAAATTCTTTATATGAGTGGAACTTAGATGAATTAACAGAATATCAAATCATCCAAATGGTTCACAATATGTTAATATACTGTAATGCCTATGAAGTGAGAGGAAATATTCTAAGAAATATCTTTCTGATGATAACCACCTCTTTCAATGGAATATTAAGAGGATTGTGGAATTATGGATTAACTGGAGCTCAAAGACTTGAAATAGAAAATGCTGTCAAAATGGATGAATTTGGAAGAATCCTTTATAGAGACAAAACCACAGGAAATTTAGTTGATCCAAATATTAAGCTTGAAGCAGGTACTAGTCAAGTCCCTGATAATTGGAAAACTCAATCTGATTGTATTAGTGTCTTGCTTCTATGCATCCTCAATGAATTCACTGGAGGAATTGCTCTAATTAAGGAGAAAAATAGACAACAATTACATCGCTTGAGATGTAGAAATTTAGGAGAATTTCGTTGGTATAGAGATGTATTCTTATCAAAAGTTTACCAACTCAATGATTGTAATTCTGATATTTGGAAAGAAAGATTTATTTCAGGATTACCACCCCTATTTGCTGAAAAGGTGCGTAATTCCTTGAGAGAAGAAATGCATGGTACTATTAATTACAGTTTACTGACGTTCGGAGGAATTATACAAAGAATTAACAAAGTTGGCATGAATCTTTGTACTGATTTAAAGATCAGTAAACAAGCTAAAAAAATGAGAAAATATTCTGGAGATAAAGAATTAGGAGATTTTTGTTTCCAGTTTGGTTTAGATCAAACACCTAAATCAAAGAGAAAACCTTCGCGTTCTAGATTTACTCCGGATAGAAGAAACAAAATGGTAAGAAAATATAAACTCGGAAGATATAAAAAACAGAGAAAATCCGATGAGTTTAGTCCATTCAAAAGAAAATCAATAAAATATTTCAAAAAGAAATATATAAAAGAAAATGTTCCGACTTGTTACACTTGCGGGAAAAAGGGTCATTATGCAAGTAAATGCTTTAAAAAAGAAACTTAGAAAAATCAATACCAAAATTGATGACGAAAATATTGAAAAGGAACAATCTGATTCAAGTTCCTCAGAAGAAGAAGAAGAAGAATATGAATCTGATTCATCAACTCACATTGAAGAAAATAGTCATCAGGTTCAGCTCATCAAACAATTCTAATCATGTACATGTGATTCAGATGATGAAGAATCTGAAAGAGAATGGTCGATACCATCTGATAAAGATCTTGGTATCCACATTTGTGTCCTCACTGCCCCTCAAAAATTATTTCTAGAAATGGTTGATAACATACCTGATCCAGAGAAAAAAGTTCAATTTTTAAATCAAATTTCAAAATTGGGGGGAGGCGAAGAAGGAGAAAGTTCACAACAAAAATTTTCCTTTACAGAAAATGAAAATGATGATAAAACACCATATTATCCAAAAAAGATAAAAGAGAAAGAATCACACACCAACCTGTTCCATGATTGACTTTATGAATAGAGCAGAAAAAATTCATACTATAAATAAACCCTTAACTCTCTCAGATTTACAAAGAGAATTAAATGATTAGAAGAGAGAACTCCATGAATTAAAATTAGAGTTAACCAAAAAACAAAATGAGCTTGATGAAAGGTTAACTTGGTTAGAAAATGATGGTGCTATTGAAAAATATGATGAAAAAAAATTTGTCCAAAGAATTAAAGGAGAAATTAGCAAAATCTCTACTGGTGTAATTCCTACACAATGTATTTACCAACAGTGGAGAGTTCAAGTAAAGATAAAAATAAAAAACTTTGAGAAGATTGTCAATGCCATAATTGACACTGGTGCAGATTTAAATGTTATCAGACTTGGAATCGTTCCTATTGAATTTACAAGTGAATCAAAATAGTTATTTTCTGCTGCTAATGGAACGACTATTTCCATAGAAAGCAAAATCCCAAATGTTCATGTTTGCATGAAAGGAGTCTGTGTTACTTCACCCTTTATTATTTCAGAAGATATTGTTAACGATGTACTCCTTGGATCTCCATTTATTCTTCAAATCCAACCCTTTTCTGTAACAACAAAAGGAATTTCTACAAATATCAAAGGGATTGAAGTAAATCTTGATTTTATAGATGATCCTTGTGAGTCGAAAATCCAAAGGATAAATCAGGTTATTGCCACAAGAGAAAATTACATAAATGGATTAAAAAATGAAATTAAATGTGTCCAAATGACAAAAGAATTAGAGAAAAAAGAATTTAAAACAAAATTAGAAGAATTCACCTAACAGATTGAAGAAGAATGCTGTTCTGAATTACCATCAGCCTTTTGGAATAGAAACAGACACATATTAGGATTACCATATGTAAAGGATTTTAATGAAAAACATATTCCTACTAAAGCCCGTCCATCTCAAATGGATGCTGCTCATTTAAAGCTTTGCCAAGAAGAAATCAATGATCTTCTGAAGAAAGGATTAATTAGAAAAAGCAAATCCCTTGGAGCTGTACAGTATTTTATGTTGAAAAGGCCGCTGAAATCGAAAGAGGAGTTCCAAGATTGGTAATCAATTATAAACCATTAAACAAAGTTCTACAATCTATTAGGTATCCTTTGCCTAATACTCAGGATTTGCTAAACAGATTAAACAATGCCAAAATATTCTCAAAATTTGATTTAAAATCAGGATTTTGGCAGATCCAGATAAAAGAAGAAGATAGATACAAAACTGCATTCATTGTTCCAATGGGGCATTATGAATGGAATGTTATGCCTTTTGGATTGAAAAATGCTCCGTCTGAATTTCAGAATATTATGAATAATATTTTCTCGTCTTACACCCAGTTTGTCATTGTTTACATTGATGATATTCTTATTTTTTTAGAATCTGTGTTACAACATTGGAAACACTTGGGTATTTTCAAAAGAGTCATAAAAGAAAATGGATTGGTTTTATCTAAAAGAAAAATGAATCTCTTTCATAAAAAAATCAGATTCTTAGGATTTGAGATCCAAGACAGAAAAATAACTCCAACTAATAGAGTTATTCAATTTGCTGATAAATTTCCAAATGAAATTAAGGATAAAAGTATGCTACAAAGATTTCTTGGATGTCTAAATTATGTTGGCTTTTTCTATCAAGATTTAGCAAAAGATAAAAAACTTCTCCAAGAAAGGTTGAAGAAAAATCCTCAGAAATGGTCTATCCATAACACTAATGCAGTAAAAAAGATTAAAAAAAGAGTTAAAAATCTTCCTTGTAGATGTCTATTTGACCCAGAAGCTTTCAAAATAGTTCAAACTGATGCCTCTGATGTCGATATGGTGGAATCCTTTTACAACAAAAAGACTTAAAAGAAGAATTAATAAGATTTAATTCTGGATTATGGAATGAAGCTCAAAAGAAATATTCAACCATCAAAAGGAAGTTCTTGCCATAGTTATTTGTGTGACGAAATTCCAACATGATTTATTGAACAAATAATTTCTGATCAGAGTTGATGCTAAGGCAGCAAAAGAAATTCTGGAGAAAGATGTCAACAATCTTGTCTCTAAGCAAATATTTGCTAGATGGCAAGCCATGTTATCAGTGTTTGAATTTAAAATTGAATTTATTAATTGAAATTCTAACTCTCTCCCTGACTTTCTTACTAGAGAATTTCTTCAGGGACAACAAAATGGCAAGTAGCTCTTCCCCGTTCATGAAGAATAAAGGGCAAGAGAAATAGACAGATCAAGAAGAAAGCCAAAAGGGTTTTACTCCAACAAAAGACCCAAGTCAATCAGAATTATATCTTTACACCGGTAACATAATTCTTGTTACTTCAGATTGTCTTATGGAAGAAAGATCTGTTGAAGATAATGTTTATTTTCTCTTTGATAAGGGGATTCATTATTATTCCCCTGGTAAAAGGAGAACCAGAGATTGGTATCTCAATATTTTACATCAGACGAAAAGTGTCCTCATCTTCCACAATAAGAATGCGAATGGTATCATCACTTACTCAAAGTTCACTATTCTCAAAATCCTTACTGAGGAAGATTGGGATGATCCCTTGTACATGACAAAATCAGTCCGATTATACAATTCGACTGAGTTCTTTAATTATTGGGATTATATTGATGCTGAAAATTTGCTTTGATGTGGCAAAATCGCCAGTATAATCATTCCTGGTTCATCAGATTCAAAGAAGAAACTCCTGATGTCACTCTTATTCATCGTAATTTCCCATCCTCGTTTCTCTTTACTTGGTGGTCATATTTTGGTGCTTCTCAGAAAATCCTTCCTGATAATTTTCGTTATTTATTTATTAATTTCTGTGAATTAGAAGAAAAAGTTCCCTGTGAAGCATTTAATGTTCTTCGCTTCTTTGCAAAGTTCCATATTCCATACATTTTCCAGTGGAAGTTTGAAGTAAAAAAGAACTTTTTCGATCTTCCTTCTTTTTACCAGACTTTTTACCAAAAATGGTGGTCAAAAATTGAAAATGATACTTATGAGAGAATTCTGAATCAAATCTCTCTTCCTATTAAAGAAGAAATTCCTCTTCCTGAAGAAAAACCTTTTGAGAATGAAATACTCATGGCTGATCTATTGGCCAAAAAGATTGCCAAAGAAATTGCTCAAGAAAAATCTCCTGAGCCAATGGACATGTCTGTTGACTCCGTCAATTTTGAAGAAAAGATCAAGCAAATTTTAGAAGAGTATCTCCCAAAGAAAAAAGTTGGTGATTATGATTGGGATAGTAATCATGATCCAGAAGAAAAACTTGATGATGAATTTGTGCTCCTTGAAGATCTCCATCCTCGATGGGACCCTGACTCTCATGTTAATCCTGATGGTTCAGTTACAGAATATCTTCGTGGTGGAAAGTTTTGGTATTTTCAGCAAAAGACAAAGGAAAAGAAAAAGAAGTCGAAAAGGAATCTTGGTTAGCGGAATTATTCCGTAAAAATTCTGCTAAAGCAAAAGAATTAATGAAAAAGAAGCTTTGATTGAGATGATTCCTGTCAAATAATACGATCTTCTCTGCATGACACCTACACACATTTCTTTTCTTTTCTTCTTCATACTAGCCATAAACCTCCACCAAAAAGAGATGATTCCACTGGCTCTGATAGCAATAACAGCAGGATCGTATTATTTGACAGGAATCATCTCAATCAAAGCTTCTTTTTCATTAATTCTTTTGCTTTAGCGGAATTTTTAAGGAATAATTCAGCTAACTGAGATTCCTTTTCGACTTCTTTTTCTTTTCCTTTGTCTTTTGCGGAAGAATACCAAAACTTTCCACCACGAAGATATTCTGTAACTGAGCCATCGGGATTAACATGAGAGTCAGGGTCCCATCGAGGATGGAGATCTTCAAGGGGCACAACTTCATCATCAAGATTTTCTTCTGGATCATGATTACTATCTCAATCATGATCACCAACTTTTTTCTTTGGGAGATACTCTTCTAAAATTTACTTGATCTTTTCTTCAAAATTGACGGAGTCAATAGACATGTCCATTGGCCCAGGAGATTTTTCTCCAGCAATTTCTTTGGCAATCTTTTTGGCCAAGAGATCAGCCATAATCATTTCATTCTCAAAAGGTTTTTCTTCAGGAAGAGGAATTTCTTCTTTAACAGGATGAGAGATTTGATTCAGAATTCTCTCATAAGTATCATTTTCAATTTTTGACAACCATTTTTGGTAAAAAGTTAGGTACAAAGACGGAAGATCGAAAAAGTTCTTTTTTACTTCAAACTTCCACTGAAAAATGTATGGAATATGGAACTTTGCAAAGAAGCGAAGAACATTAAATGCTTCACGGGGAACTTTTTCTTCTAATTCACAGAACTAATAAATAAATAACGAAAATTATCACGAAGGATTTTCTGAGAAGCACCAAAATATGACCACCAAGTAAAGAGAAACCAGGATGGGAAATTACGAAGAATAGGAGTGACATCAGGAATTTCTTCTTTGAATCTGATAAACCAGGAATGATTATACTGGCGATTTTGCCATATCAAAGCAAATTTTCAGGCATCAATATAATCCCAATAATTAAAGAACTCAGTCGAATTGTATAATTGAACTGATTTTGTCATGTAAAAGGGACCATCCCAATCTTCCTCAGTAAGGATTTTGAAAATAGTGAACTTTAAGTAAGTGATGATACCATTTGCATTCTTATTGTGGAAGATGAGGACATTTTTCGCCTGATGTAAAATATTGCTTGTGAAGTCAGAGGAAGTACTCCAAGAAATATTTTTCTGATGATAACCACTTCTTTCAATGGAATATTAAGAGGATGGTGGAATTATGGATTAACTGGAGCTCAAAGACTTGAAATAGAAAATGATGTCAAAATGGATGAATTTGGAAGAATCCTTTATAGAGACAAAACCATAGGAAATTTAGTTGATCCAAATATTAAGCTTGAAGCAGGTACTAGTCAAGTCCCTGATAATTGGGAAACTCAATCTGATTGTGTCAGTGTCTTGCTTCTATGCATCCTCAATGAATTCACTGGAGGAATTGCTCTAATTAAGGAGAAAAATAGACAGCAATTACATCGCTTGAGATGTAGAAATTTAAGAGAATTTCGTTGGTATAGAGATGTATTCTTATCAAAAGTTTACCAATTCAATGATTGTAATTCTGATATTTGGAAAGAAAGATTTATTTCAGGATTACCACCCCTATTTGTTGAAAAGGTGTGTAATTCCTTGAGAGAAGAAATGCATGGTACTATTAATTACAGTTTACTGACGTTCGGAGGAATTATACAAAGAATTAACAAAGTTGGCATGAATCTTTGCACTGATTTAAAGATCAATAAACAAGCTGAAAAAATGAGAAAATATTCTGGAGATAAAGAATTAGGAGATTTTTGTTTCCAGTTTGGTTTAGATCAAACACCTGAATCAAAGAGAAAACCCTCGCGCTCTAGATTTACTCCGGATAGAAGAAACAAAATGGTAAGAAAATATAAACCCCGAAGATATAAAAAACAGAGAAAATCCGATGTGTTCAGTCCATTCAAAAGAAAATCTATAAAATATTTCAAAAAGAAATATATAAAAGAAAATGTTCCGACTTGTTACACTTGCGGGAAAAAGGGTCATTATGCAAGTAAATGCTTTAAAAAAGAAACTTAGAAAAATCAATACCAAAATTGATGACGAAAATATTGAAAAGGAACAATCTGATTCAAGTTCCTCAGAAGAAGAAGAAGAAGAATATGAATCTGATTCATCAACTCACATTGAAGAAAATAGTCCTCAGGTTCAGTTCACCAAACAATTCCAATCATGTACATGTCATTCAGATGATGAAGAATCTGAAAGAGAATGGTCGATACCATCTGATAAAGATCTTGGTATCCACATTTGTGTCCTCACTGTCCCTCAAAAATTATTTCTAGAAATGGTTGATAACATACCTGATCCAGAGAAAAAAGATCAATTTTTAAAGGACGAACAGGACAAAGTGGACAAACTGAAAGAATTGGAAAAAGTGTACAAATTACTCAAACTGGACGAACATGACAAAGTGAATAACTGTACGAATTGGACAAAGTGGACAAACTCGACATAGTGGACAAAGTGAACAAACAGGATGAAGTAGACGACGTGGACAACGAAGTCAAACTGCTAAAACGGAACAAAGTGGACAAACTAGACGTCTTGTGCACACTGGACAAACTGCACAAATTGGCTAAATTTGACCAACTCGACAAGGTGGAAAAACTTGACCATCTGGATGAACTGGAAGATTTGGACAAATTAGATAAACTGGTCAAAATGGACAAACTGGACAAAGTGAGCAAACTGGACAAACTGGACGAAATGGAGAAAGTGGACAAATTGGAAAGATTGGACAAACATGACAATGTTGACGAATTGTACAAAGTGGGAAAATTGGACGAATTTGAAAAATTGGACTAACATGACAAAGTTGACGAACAGTACAAAGCGGGCAAACTGGATAAAGTGGACTAACTGGACGAATAGGACGAATTGGACAAACTAGACGAACAGGAAGAAGTGGACAAATAAAATAAACTGGACGAACAGGCCAATTTGGACAAACTGGACCAACTGGACAAACTTAACAAACTAGACAAACGGGACAAAGTGAACAAACTGGACAAACTGGACGAACAGGACAAAGTGCACAAATTGGAAAAACTAGTCAAAATAGATGAACAGGACCAACTGAACAAAGTGCACAAACTGGACTGGACAAATTAGATAAACCGGACAAAATAAAGAACTTGGACAAAATGGACCAACAGGACAAATTGGACCAACTGGACCAACTGGACAAAGTAGACGAATTGGATAAATTAGATCAACCGGTCAAACTAAACAAATTGGACAAACTGAACCATCTAGACAAACTTGTCAAACTGAACAAAGTGAGCAAAGTGAACAAAGTGGATGAACTGGACAAAGTGGACAAACTGGTCGAAATGGTAAAACTAGACGAACATGACAAAGTGGATGAAAGTGGGTAAACTGGAAAAAGTGGAATAACTGGACAAACTGGACGAATTGGACAAATTGGACAAACAGTATAAACTGAACAAATTTGAAAAATTGGACAAATAGGACAAACTTGACAAACTGAAGAAAGTGGACAAACTGGATAAACAAGAGGAACAGGACAAAGTGGACATACATAATGAATTGGAAAAAGTGGATGAACTGTACAAAGTGGACAAACTGGAAAACTACTCAAATTGGACGAACAAGACAAACTGGACCGACTGATCAAAGTGGAGAAACTAGTTAAACTGGACGAACAATACAAAGTGGACAAACTGTACGAATCGCACAAAGTGGACAAACTGGGTAAAGTAGACGAAGTGAACAAACAAGACAAACTGGACAAACTGCTTAAACTGGCTAAGTTGGACCAACTCGACAAAGTAGACAAACTGGACATTTAAAACAAAATTAGAAGAATTCACCAAACAGATTGAAGAAGGATGCTGTTCTGAATTACCATCAGCCTTTTGGAATAGAAAAAGACACATAGTAGGATTACCTTATGTAAAGGATTTTAATGAAAAAGATATTCCTACTAAAGCTCGTCCATCTCAAATGGATGCTGCTCATTTAAAGCTTTGCCAAGAAGAAATCAATGATCTTCTGAAGAAATGATTAATTAGAAAAAGCAAATCCCCTTTGAGCTGTACGGCATTTTATGTTGAAAAAGCCGCTGAAATCGAAAGAGGAGTTCCAAGATTGGTAATCAATTATAAACCATTGAACAAAGTTCTTCAATCTATTAGGTATCCTTTGCCTAATACTCAGGATTTGCTAAACAGATTAAACAATGCCAAAATATTCTCAAAATTTGATTTAAAATCAGGATTTTGGCAAATCCAGATAAAAGAAGAAGATTGATATAAAATTGCATTCACTGTTCCAATGGGACATTATGAATGGAATGTTATGCATTTTGGATTGAAAAATGCTCCCTCTGAGGTGTAAGTGTATGGAGCTTCTTCGAGTTGTAGATCAACAGGGGTTGGTCTGGGATACTAATTCTTTGTCTTTGGCAATTTTACCTGGAGATTCCATTTCTTTAGACGATTTATTAATAAATCCTCTGAAGCAGAGACTCTTAGGATGCTAAATCATTTTCCTCCCATATTGAGGCTTTCCATCCTATTTGATAATTCTTTTTGCATTTCGTCGGTCATCATGAATGGTCCTTCTTGCAAAATAATCCCTTTAGGTAATTGTCTGGGAACATATACTGCATTAGCAGAGCTTTCTTCTAATTTTTCTTCTTTATCTTTATTGAAGGGTTTTAATTTGATTGTTCTTTCTATTCGATCTGTTTGTTCTCCAATGGTTAATAAATATAGATTGGTATAATTGTTTTGTTCAATTATATCTCCAATACCTATACCTATGTCTTTAGCATTTGGGTCTGATTTTGATTTATAAATAGATGCATTTTTTACAGGCATGGCATAATTCTTGGTTTCTGTATTAGGGACAGAAATATCAAGTTTCTTCCAAGGTGGGTGAGATTTATCAACTTCTTTTCCTTCAATGTCTTTCCAAGTTCTTGTTGTTTTTCCTATAACTCTTATTTGTTCTAGGCTTTGAGTTTCTTTTTCTTTGATTTTCCCTTTTCTAAAATATTCCATAAACCAATCAAAGAAAGGTATATTTCTTTCTTCTTCCTCCATTTGAAAATACCATAATTCGCTCATTTTATCTTTCTCTTCTGTGTTAAACTTTTTAAAGAACCAATCTTTTAAAGGATGATTTTTCAAATTTTCTCTAAGATATGGTTTATCAATTTCAAATTTTTTAACAGGTATTTCTTCTGGCTTTTGAATGCTAACCATTCTTATGGCTCCTTGGAGGAAATCACTTTCACTTGGGTTATAGGTTTTTTGTGATGAAGTTCTTTTATACACAGGGTGTTCAATTCCACTGTCTTTATTCCTAAAAACTTTTTGATCTATTTCTTCCTTTTCACTACTCTTTGGTCATCATCTATTTCTTCTAATTTAAAACTTTTTCTTCCTTCCGTACAACCGGCAAAACTTCTCCTAGCTTTTCCATTTTTCTCCTAAAATTGACTTCAACATTTCCATTTGGTAATTTGACTATACTTTGTAAATCATCTGTTATTTCATTTACTCTTGGGGTGACATCTTCTATTTGCTAATTTCCTGGGAGAACAACTTCTTCCCAGCTGATGACTTTTGGGATAAACACATTATTGTTAAAGTTTGTCTCCATGAGAACTGTAGTTTTTTCTTTATCAACCTTATCTCTATAGGCTATCATGGGAAAGACAGAGATCATGGATTTGTAGAACACACGATAAACTATAGCAAAAGGTTTACTTCTTGGAACTCATCTTTAATCCTTTACTTTGAAATCCAGTAGTTGCACAATCAAGAATATCATCATCATGAGCATCAATTGTGATATTAGGAAAGTAGATAAAATAAACAGGTCCATGACATAGACTTGATTCAATCATTGCATAAAGAGAATCATCAAATTCATCATGTCTCTGATCTCTCACATAAGCACACACTAAAACATTTAATCCTAATCGAAACAGTGGTTTGATTCCTACCTGAATTAATCCTATGTGCAGGTAGTTGTATTTGGTTCTGATTTGTTCAATAATTCTTCTATCAAGAACTTTAATCGTCTGTTTTCCTCAAGAGAGAGAAACAGTTTTTTCAACAGTTTTTATGTGGTAATCATTTTGCTCTTCAAATGTTCCATTGCTATATATTTCTGATACAGGCAAGGCTGGCAACTTCCAATTGGATATCGCTTGGTCAAAATTTTCATATATCATTTCTTCTGAATTTTTTGTTTTTTCTGAATTTTCTTTTTCTAAATTATTAAGGGTAAAACTGGTTAAAGCAGATTGGTAGGATGAAGAAGACGAATTAGATCTATTAGAAGGATACTGAAATGATTTAAACCAATTCTTAAAAAGTTTTGTCTTTCCCTTAGAATTTTCCATCTTTTGTAGCTCGTAAGAAAAAAGAAGAGTTCTGTCAACGATTTACAGCCCTTGATGCCTGATCACGGCCTGAAGCGGGACTTACAACGCAACCACACTCTTAAGAAGATAAACGAGGCACAGAAGTGGAGAATAAGAAGGAAAATAAAAACTCTAAAGAGAATTGGATAGATCAACTTGGCAAAAAAGCTTCAGATCCTGAATAATAGATTTAATTCATCTAAATCCTCTTCTTTTTTTTCTTCTTTTTTTTTTTCTTTTTAACACAAATTTAAATACGAGATAATAATTCTTCTTATATTGTCTAACAAGATTTCAATTTTAATAATCGAACATCATCATAGTATCTCTTAAGCAGAGCAAGACGAATATACATATTCTAGCAAAAGAAACAACATGATTAGATAACAACAAGCATATAATATCAAACTCTAGCACACTCAAACTTCAAGCTCACACTCACACTTATATTATTTTCTTATAATTTTCTGATCTATCTTTATTGAAGGGCTTTAATTTGATTGTTTTTTCTATTCGATCTGTTTGTTCTCCAATGGTTAATAGACATAGATTGGTATAATTGTTTTGTTCAATTATATCTCTAATACCTATACCTATGTTTTTAGCATTTGGGTCTGATTTTGTCATGTACAAGGACCATCCCAATCTTCCTTAGTAAGGATTTTGAGAATAGTGAACTTTGAGTAATTGATGATACCATTTGCATTCTTATTGTGGAAGATGAGGACACTTTTCGTCTAATGCAAAATATTGAGATACCAATCTCTCCTTCTTCTCCTCCCCCCAATTTTGAAATTTGATTTAAAAATTGAACTTTTTTCTCTGGATCGGGTATGTTATCAACCATTTCTAGAAGTAATTTTTGAGGGGCAGTGAGGAGACGAATATGGATACCAAGATCTTCATCAGATGGTATCGACCATTCTCCTTCAGATTCTTCATCATCTAAATGACATGTACATGATTGGAATTGTTTGATGAGCTGAACTTGAGGACTATTTTCTTCACTGTCAGTTGATGAATCAGATTCTTATTCTTCTTCTTCTTCTGAGGAACTCGAATCAGATTGTTCTTTTTCAGTATTTTCATCATCAATTTTGATATTGATTTTTCTAAGTTTCTTTTTAGAGGGATTTTCTTTTTTAAAGCATTTACTTGAATAATGACCCTTTTTCCCGCAAGTATAACAAGTTGGAACATTTTCTTTTATATATTTCTTTTTGAAATATTTTCTAGATTTTCTTTTGAATGGACTGAACTCATTGGATTTTCTCTGTTTTTTATATCTTCCGGGTTTATATTTTCTTACCATTTTGTCTCTTCTATCCGGAGCAAATCTAGAACGCGAAGGTTTTCTCTTTGATTCAGGTGTTTGATCTAAACCAAACTGGAAACAAAAATCTCCTAATTCTTTATCTCTAAAATATTTTCTCATTTTTTCAGCTTGTTTACTGATCTTTAAATCAGTATAAAGATTCATGCCAACTTTGTTAATTCTTTGTATAATTCCTCCGAACGTCAGCAAACTGTAATTAATAGTACCATGCATTTCTTCTCTCAAGGAATTACGCACCTTTTCAGCAAATAGGGGTGGTAATCCTGAAATAAATCTTTCTTTCCAAATATCAGAATTACAATCATTTAGTTGGTAGACTTTTGATAAAAATACATCTCTATACCAACGAAATTTTCCAGTTTGCCCACTTTCATCCACATTGTCATGTTCGTCTAGTTTTTCCAATTCGCCCAGTTTGTCCACTTTGTCCAGTTCGTCCACTTTGTTCACTTTGCTCACTTTGTTCAGTTTGACAAGTTTGTCTAGATGGTTCAGTTTGTCCAATTTGACTAGTTTGACCAGTTGATCTAATTTATCTAATTCGTCTACTTTGTCCAGTTGGTCCAGTTGGTCCAATTTGTCCTGTAGGTCCATTTTGTCCAAGTTCTCTATTTTGTCCGGTTTATCTAATTTGTCCAGTCCAGTTTGTGCACTTTGTTCAGCTGGTCCTGGTCGTCTATTTTGACTAGTTTTTCCAATTTGTGCACTTTGTCCTGTTCGTCCATATTGTCCACTTTGTTCACTTTGTCCCGTTTGTCTAGTTTGTTAAGTTTGTCCAGTTGGTCCAGTTTGTCCAATTTGGCCTGTTCGTCCAGTTTATTTTATTTGTCCACTTCGACCTGTTCGTCAACTTTGTCATGTTAGTCCAATTTTTTAAATTCGTGGAATTTGCTAATTGCAGGGTCGTATTATTTGACAGGAATCATCTCAATCAAAGCTTCTTTTTTATTAATTCTTTTGCTTTAGCAGAATTTTTTCGGAATAATTCAGCTAACCGAGATTCCTATTCGACTTCTTTTTCTTTTCCTTTGTATTTTGGTGAAGAATACCAAAACTTTCCACCACGAAGATATTCTGTAACTGAACCATCAGGATTAACATGAGAGTCAGGGTCCCATCGAGGATGGAGATCTTCAAGGGGCACAACTTCATCATCAAGATTTTCTTCTGGATCATAATTACTATCCCAATCATGATCACCAACTTTTAAAATTTGCTTGATCTTTTCTTCAAAATTGACGGAGTCAACAGACATGTCCATTGGCTAAGGAGATTTTTCTCTAGCAATTTCTTTGGCAATCTTTTTGGCCAAGAGATCAGCCATGAGCATTTCATTCTCAAAAGGCTTTTCTTCAGGAAGAGGAATTTCTTCTTTAACAGGAGGAGAGATTTGATTCAGAATTCTCTCATAAGTATCATTTTCAATTTTTGACCACCATTTTTGGTAAAAATCTAATACAAAGACGGAAGATCGAAAAAGTTCTTTTTTACTTCAAACTTCCATTGGAAAATATAAGGAATATGAAATTTAGCAAAGAAGCGAAGCATATTGATAGCTTCACATGGAACCTTTTCTTCAACTTGAGAGAACTTAATAAACAAATAACGAAAATTATCAGGAAGGATTTTCTGAGAAGCACCAAAATATGGCCACCAAGTGAAGAGAAACCAGGATGGGAAATTACGATGAATAGGAGTGACATCAGCGCTTTCTTCTTTGAATCTGATGAACCAGGAATGATTATACTGGCGATTTTACCACATCAAAGCAAATTTTCAGGCATCAATATAGTCCCAATAATTATAAAACTCAGTCGAATTGTATAATTGGACTGATTTTGTCATGTACAAGGGACCATCCCAATCTTCCTCAGTAAGGATTTTGAGAATAGTGAACTTTGAATAAGTGATGATACCATTTGCATTCTTATTGTGGAAGATGAGGACACTTTTCGTCTGATGCAAAATATTGAGATACCAATCTCTGGTTTTTCTTTTATCAGGGGAATAATAATGATGCCCCTTCCCAAATAGGAAATAAACATTATCTCCTACAGATCTTTCTTCCATAAGACAATCTGAAGTAACAAGAATTCTATTACCAGTGTAAAGATATAATTCTGATTGACTTAGGTCTTTTGTCGTCCCTGAAGAAATTCTTTAGTAAGAAAGTCAGGGAGAGAGTTAGCATTTCCATTAATAAATTCAATTTTAAATTCAAAAACTGATAAAATGGCTTGCCATCTAGCAATTATTTGCTTAGAGATAAGATTTTTGACATCTTTTTCCAGATTTCTTTTGCTGCTTTAGCATCCACTCTGATGAGAAATTCTTTGTTCAATAAATCATGTTGGAATTTCATCACACAAATAAGTATGGCAAGAACTTCCTTTTTTATGGTTGAATATTTCTTTTGTGCTTTATTCCATAATCCAGAATTAAATCTTATTAATTCTTCTTTTGAATCTTTTTGTTGTAAGAGGATTCCACCATATTGGTATCAGAGTCAGTGAAATCATCTCTTTTTAGTGGGGGTATATGGCTAGTATGAAGAAAAGTAGTCCCATCAATGTTGGTTGTACAATTAATATCTTGATAAAATCTTGTAGGTGTCATGCATAGAAGAAATGGTGTATTCATTCAACAAATGCTGAGAAGAAAAGCTATCATTGCATAGAAGAAATGGTGTCTTCATTCAACAAATGCTGAGAAGAAAAGCTATCATTGCTTGGAAGAAAAGTTAGCATAATATCAAGATTTGATTTGAAGAAAAGTTGTCATCTAGTCAAAAGAGAGCATATTTTGTCATGAAGTTAGTAGGGGCTGCCTTTTGAGTTGCCACTTGTAAATAAAGTTGGTAGGGGCTGCCTCTTGAGAGGCCACTTTTAAATAAAGGTGTTGGGTTTGTAAAAGTTGGTGTAGCTTTATTGCCATATGGAAAAAGTTGATAAAGTTGTGGGGGTATGTTTATCTTATGCTTTCCATGTGACATAAAGATATTCCACCTTATGTACCTTGCCCATCAACTTTTGAAAAGTATGTTTGGAGGCTAGTGTCGGTAGCCATTCCTTTTTTCTGTTGCTTTAGGTTCGAAGTCCTCTCATGGTCGGATGAGAGGAGGGATCTTTTGTTTGCTCCATCTATATAAGGAGCTGGGGGTTTCCTTTGGTGATTATCGATCGAGAGCCCAAAATCGAAAAAACATAAGTGTAAGTGTAAGTGTGAGTGTGAGTGTAAGTGTGAGTGTGAGTTTGAAGTGGGCTAGAGTTTGAAGTCCTGTACAATCTTCTGTAAGTAATTAAGCTCTATAAGTTTGATGTTATATGATTGTTGTTATCAAATCATGTTGTTTCTTTTGCTATAATATGTCTATTCGTCTTGCTCTGCGTAGGAGATACTATGATGTTGTTCGATTATTAAAATTGAAATCTTGTTAGACAATCTAAGAAGAATTATTATTTCATATTTAAATCTGTGCTAAATATATATATATATATATATATATAGATTTAGATGAATTAAATCTATTATCCAGGATCTGAAGCTTTTTAGCCAGGTTGATCTATCCAATTCTCTTTAGAGTTTTTATTTTCCTTCTTATTCTCCACTTCTGTGCCTCGTTTATCTTCTTAAGAGTGTGGTCACGTTGTAAGTCCCGCTTCAGGCCGTGATCAGGCATCAAGGGCAGTAAATCATTGACAGAACTCTTCTTGTTTCTAACGAGTTACAAAAATGGAAAATTCTAAGGGAAAAACAAAACTTTTTAAGAATTGGTTTAAATCATTTCAGCATCCTTCTAATAGATCTAATTCGTCTTCTTCATCGTATCAGTCTGCTTTAACCAGTTTTACCCGTAATAGCTTAGAAAAAGAAAATCCAGAAAAAACAAAAAAATCAGAAGAAATGATATATGAAAATTTTGACCAAGCAATATCCAACTGGAAGTTGCCAGCCTTGCCTGTAACAGAAATATATAATAATGGCACATTTGAAGAACAAAATGATTACCACATAAAAACTGTTGAAAAAACTGTTTCACTCTCTGAGGAAAACAGACAATTAAAGTTCTTGATAGAAGAATTATTGAACAAATCAGAACCAAATACAACTACCTGCACATAGGATTAATTCAGGTAGGAATCAAATCACTGTTTCGATTAGGATTAAATGTTTCAGTGTGTGCTAATGTGAGAGATCAGAGACATAATGAATTTGGTGAATCTCTTTATGCTATGATTGAATCAAGTCTCTGTTATGAACCTGTTTATTTTAACTGCTTTCCTAATATCATAATTGATGCTCATGATGATGATATTCTTGATTGTGCAATTATTGGATTTGAAAGTAAAGGATTAAAGATGAGTCCAAGAAGTAAACCTTTTTGCTATAGTTTATCGTGTTCTATAAATCCATGATCTCTGTCTTTCCCATGATAGCCTATAGGGATAAGGTTGATAAAGAAAAAACTACAGTTCTCATGTAAACAAACTTTAACAATAATGTGTTCATCCCAAAAGTCATCAGTTGGGAAGAAGTTGTTCTCCAAGGAAATTGGCAAATAGAAGATGTCACCCCAAGAGTAAATGAAATAACAGATGATTTACAAAGTATAGTCAAATTACCAAATGGTAATGTTGAAGTCAATTTTAGGAGAAAAATGGAAAAAGCTAGGAGAAGTTTTGTCGTTTATACGGAAGGAAGAAAAAGTTTTAAGTTAGAAGAATTAGATGATGACCAAAGGAGTAGTGAAAAGGAAGAAATGGATCAAAAAGTTTTTTGAAACAAAGAAAGTGGAATCGAACACCCTGTGTATAAAAGAACTTCATCACAAAAAACTTATAGCCCTAGTGAAAGTGATTTCCTCCAAGGAGCCATAAGAATGGTTAGCATTTAAAAGCCAGAAGAAATACCTGTCAAAAAATTTGAAATTGACAAACCATATCTAAGAGAAAATTTGAAAAATCATCCTTTAAAAGATTGGTTCTTTAAAAAGTTTAGCAAAGAAGAAAAAGATAAAATGAGGGAATTATGGTATTTCCAAATGGAGGAAAAAGAAAGAAATATACCTTTCTTTGATTGGTTCATGGAATATTTTAAAAAAGGGAAAATCAAAGAAACTCAAAGTCCAAAACAAATAAGAGTTATAGGAAAGACAACAAGAACTTGGAAAGACACTGAAGGAAAAGAAGTTGATAAATCTCACACACTTTGAAAGAAACTTGATATTTCTGTCCCTAATACAGAAACCAAGAATTATGCCATGCCTATAAAAAATGCATCTATTTATGAATCATAATCAGACTCAAATGATAAAGACATAGGTATAGGTATTAGAGATATAATTGAACAAAATAATTAAACCAATTTATGTCTATTAACCATTGGAGAACAAACAGATCGAATAGAAAGAACAATCAAATTAAAGCCCTTCAATAAAGATAAAGAAGAAAAATTAGAAGAAAGCTCTGCCAATGCAGTATATGTTCCTAGACAATTACCTAAAGGGATTATTTTGCAAGAGGACCATTCATGATGACAGACGAAATGCAAAAATAATTATCCAATAGGATGGAAAGCCTCAATATGGGAGGAAAAAGATTCAGTATCCTAAGAGTCTCTGCGTCAGAGGATGTATTAATAAATCGCCTAAAGAAATGGAATCCTCAAGTAAAATTGCCAAAGACAAAGAATTATTATCCTAGACCAACCCCTGTTGATCTACAACTCGAAGAAGCTCCATACAATTACACCTCAGAATTAACCTATTTAGGAAATTCTTTATATGAATGGAACTTAGATAGATTAACAGAATATCAAATCATCCAAATGGTTCACAGTATGTTAATATACTGTAATGCTTGTGAAGTCAGAGGAAATACTCCAAGAAATATTTTTTTGATGATAACCACCTCTTTCAATGGAATATTAAGAGGATGGTGGAATTATGGATTAACTGGAGCTCAAAGACTTGAAATAGAAAATACTGTCAAAATGGATGAATTTGGAAGAATCTTTTATAGAGACAAAACCACAGGAAATTTCGTTGATCTAAATATTAAGCTTGAAGCATGTACTAGTCAAGTCCCTGATAATTGAGAAAATCAATCTAGTTGTGTTAGTGTCTTGCTTCTATGCATCCTCAATGAATTCGCTTGAGATGTAGAAATTTAGGAGAATTTCGTTGGTATAGAGATGTATTCTTATCAAAAGTTTACCAACTCAATGATTGTAATTCTGATATTTGGAAAGAAAGATTTCTTTCAGGATTACCACCCTTATTTGCTGAAAAGGTGCGTAATTCCTTGAGAGAAGAAATGCATGGTACTATTAATTACAGTTTACTGACATTCGGAGGAATTATACAAAGAATTAACAAAGTTGGCATGAATCTTTGTACTGATTTAAAGATCAGTAAACAAGCTGAAAAAATGAGAAAATATTCTGGAGATAAAGAATTAGGAGATTTTTGTTTCCAATTTGGTTTAGATCAAACACCTGAATCAAAGAGCAAACCTTCGCGTTCTAGATTTACTCCGGATAGAATAAACAAAATGGTAAGAAAATATTAGCCCGGATGATATAAAAAATAGAGAAAATCTGATGAGTTCAGTCCATTCAAAAGAAAATCTAGAAAATGTTTCAAAAAGAAATATATAAAAGAAAATGTTCCGACTTGTTACACTTGCGGGAAAAAGGGTCATTATTCAAGTAAATGCTTTAAAAAAGAAAATTCTTCTAAAAAGAAACTTAGGAAAATCAATACCAAAATTGATGATGAAAATACTGAAAAGGAACAATCTGATTCAAGTTCCTCAAAAGAAGAAAAAGAAGAATATGAATCTGATTCATCAACTGACATTGAAGAAAATAGTCCTCAGGTTCAGCTCATCAAACAATTCCAATCATGAACATGTCATTCAGATGATGAAGAATCTGAACGAGAATGGTCGATACCATCTGATGAAGATCTTGGTATCCACATTCGTGTCCTCACTGCCCCTCAAAAATTACTTCTAGAAATGGTTGATAACATACCTAATCCAGAGAAAAAAGTTCAATTTTTAAATCAAATTTCAAAATTGGGGGGAGGAGAAGAAGGAGAAAGTTCACAACCAAAAATTTTCTTGGAAGAAAATGAAAATGATGATAAAACACCATATTATCCAAAAAGAATAAAAGAGAAAGAAACATTTCACACACCAACCTATTCCATGATTGACCTTATGAATAAAGCATAAAAAATTCATACTATAAATAAACCCTTAAGTCTCTCAGACTTACAAAGATAATTAAATGATCAAAAGAGAGAACTTCGAGAATTAAAAATAGAGTTAACCAAAAAACAAAATGAGCTTGATGAAAGGTTAACTTTGTTAGAAAATGATGGTGCTATTGAAAAATACGATGAAGAAAAATTTGTCCAAAGAATTAATGGAGAAATTAGGAAAATCTCTACTGGTGTAATTCCTACAAAATGTATTTACCAACAGTGGAGGGTTTAGGTAAAAATAAAAATAAAAAACTTCGAGAAGATTATTAATGCCATAATTGACACTGGTGCAGATTTAAATGTTATCAGACTTGGAATCGTTCCTATTGAATTTACAAGTGAATCAAAACAATTTGTTTCAGTGCTAATGGAATGCCTATTTCCATAGAAAGAAAAATCTCCAGTGTTCATGATTGCATGAAAGGAGTCTGTGTTACTTCACCCTTTATTATTTCAGAAGATATTGTTAATGATTTACTCCTCGGATCTCCATTTATTCTTTAAATCCAACCCTTTTCTATAACAACAAAAGGAATTTCAACAAATATCAAAGGGATTGATGTAAATCTTGATTTTATAGATGATCCTTGTGAAACGAAAATCCAAAGGATAAATCAAGTTATCGCCACAAGAGAAAATTACATAAATGGACTAAAAAATGAAATTAAAAGTGTCCAAATGACAAAAGAATTAGAGAAAAAAGAATTTAAAACAAAATTAGAAGAATTCACCAAACAGATTGAAGACGAATGTTGTTCTGAATTACCATCAGTCTTTTAGAATAGAAAAAAACACATAGTAGGATTACCATATATAAAGGATTTTAATGAAAAAGATATTCCTACTAGAGCCTATCCATCTCAAATGGATGCTGCTCATTTAAAGCTTTGCCAAGAAGAAATCAATGATCTTCTGAAGAAAGGATTAATTAGAAAAAGCAAATCCCCTTAGAGCTGTACGACATTTTATGTTGAAAAGGCCGCTGAAATCGAAAAAGGAGTTCCAAGATTGGTAGTCAATTATAAACCATTAAACAAAGTTCTACAATCTATTAGGTATCCTTTGCATAATACTCAGGTTTGCTAAATAGATTAAACAATGCCAAAATAGTCTCAAAATTTGATTTAAAATCAGGATTTTGGCAGATTTAGATAAAAGAAGAAGATAGATATAAAACTGCATTCACTGTTCCAATGGGGCATTATGAATGGAATGTTATGCCTTTTGGAATGAAAAATGCTCCGTCTGAATTTCAGAATATTATGAATAATATCTACTCGTCTTACACTCAGTTTGCCATTGTTTACATTGATGATATTCTTATTTTCTCAGAATCTGTGATACAACATTGGAAACACTTGAGTATTTTCAAAAGAGTCATAAAAGAAAATGGATTGGCTTTATCTAAAAGAAAGATGAATCTCTTTCAGCAGAAAATCAGGTTCTTAGGATTTGAGATTTAAGACAGAAAAATAACTCCAACCAATAGAGTTATTCAATTTCCTGATAAATTTTCAGATGAAATTAAGGATAAAATATGCTAGAAAGATTTCTTGGATGTCTAAATTATGTTGGATTTTTCTATCAAGATTTAGCAAAAGATAGAAAACTTCTCCAAGAAAGATTGAAGAAAAATCCTCAGGAATGCTCTATCCATCACACTAATGCAGTAAAAAAGATTAAAAAAAGAGTTAAAAATCTTCCTTATAGATGTTTATCAGACCCAGAAGCTTTCAAAATAGTTCAAACTGATGCCTTGATGCCGGATATGGTGGAATCCTCTTACAACAAAAATATTCAAAAGAAGAATTAATAAGATTTAATTCTGGATTGTGGAATGAAGCACAAAAGAAATATTCAACCATCAAAAAGGAAGTTCTTCCCATCGTTATTTGTGTGACAAAATTCCAACATGATTTATTGAACAAAGAATTTCTCATCAGAGTGGATGCTAAAGCAGCAAAAGAAATTCTAGAAAAAGATGTCAAAAATCTTGTCTTTAAGTAAACATTGCTAGATGACAAGCCATTTTATCAGTTTTTAAATTTAAAATTGAATTTATTAATGGAAATGCTAACTCTCTTCGTAACTTTCTTACTAGAGAATTTCTTCAGGGACGACAAAATGGCAATTAGTTCTTCCCCTTTCATAAAGAAAAAAGGGATGATAATTTGGCAGATCAAGAAGAAAGCCAAAAGGGTTTTACTCCAACAAAAGACCCAAGTCAATCAGAATTATATCTTTACACTAGTAATAGAATTCTTGTTACTTCAGATTGTCTTATGGAAGAAAGATCTGTAGGAGATATGTTTATTTTCTATTTGGGAAGGGGCTTCATTATTATTCCCCTGATAATAGAAAAACCAGAGATTGGTATCTCAATATTTTGCATCAAATGAAAAGTGTCCTCATCTTCCACAATAAGAATGCAAATGGTATCATCACTTATTCAAAGTTCACTATTCTCAAAATCCTTACTGAGGAAGATTGGGATGGTCCCTTGTACATGACAAAATCAGTCCATTTAAACAATTCGACTGAGTTTTATAATTATTGGGACTATATTAATGCCTGGAAATTTGGTGGTCATATTTTGGTGTTTCTCAGAAAATCCTTCCTGATAATTTTCGGTATTTGTTTATTAAGTTCTCTCAAGTTGAAGAAAAGGCTCCATGTGAAGCCATCAATATGCTTCGCTTCTTTGCTAAATTTCATATTCCTTATATTTTCCAATGGAAGTTTGAAGTAAAAAAGAACTTTTTCGATCTTCCGTCTTTGTATCAGACTTTTTACCAAAAATGGTGGTTAAAAATTGAAAATGATACTTATGAGAGAATTCTAAATCAAATATCTCCTCATGTTAAAGAAGAAATTCCTCTTCCTGAAGAAAAACCTTTTGAGAATGAAATGCTCATGGCTGATCTCTTGGCCAAAAAGGCTGCCAAAGAAATTGTTAGAGAAAAATCTCCTGAGCCAATGGACATGTCTGTTGACTCCGTCAATTTTGAAGAAAAGATCAAGCAAATTTTAGAAGAATATCTCCCAAAGAAAAAAATCATGATTGGGTTAGTAATCATGATCCAGAAGAAAATCTTGATGATGAAGTTGTGCCCCTTGAAGATCTCCATCCTCGATGGGACCCTGACTCTCATGTTAATCCTGATGGTTCAGTTACAGAATATCTTCATAGTGGAAAGTTTTGGTATTCTTCAGCAAAAGACAAAGGAAAAGAAAAAGAAGTCGAAAAGGAATCTCAGTTAGCTGAATTATTCCGAAAAAATTCTGCTAAAGCAAAAGAATTAATGAAAAAGAAGCTTTGATTGAGATGATTCCTGTCAAATAATACGATCCTGCAATTAGCAAATTCGACGAATTTAAAAAATTGGACTAACATGACAAAGTTGACGAACAGTACAAAGCGGACAAACTGGATAAAGTGGACTAACTAGACGAATAGGACGAATTGGACAAACTAGACGAACAGGACGAAGTGGACAAATAAAATAAACTGGACAAACAGGCCAAATTGGACAACCTGGACCAACTAGACAAACTTAACAAAATAGACAAACAGGACAAAGTGAACAAAGTGGACAAACTGGACGAATAGGACAAAGTGCACAAATTGGAAAAACTAGTCAAAATAGATGAACAGGACCAACTGAACAAAGTGCACAAACTTGACTGGGCAAATTAGATAAACCGGACAAAATAGAGAACTTGGACAAAATGGACCAACAGGAAAATTGGACCAACTGGACAAAGTAGACGAATTGGGTAAATTAGATCAACTGGTCAAACTAGACAAATTGGACAAACTGAACCATCTAGACAAACTTGTCAAACTGAACAAAGTGAGCAAAGTGAACAAAGTGGACGAACTGGACAAAGTGGACAAACTGGTCGAATTGGAAAAACTAGACGAACATGACAAAATGGATGAAAGTGGGCAAACTGTAAAATTTCGTTGGTATAGAGATGTATTCTTATCAAAAGTCTACCAACTAAATTATTGTAATTCTGATATTTGGAAAGAAAGATTTATTTCAGGATTACCACCCCTATTTGCTGAAAAGGTGCGTAATTCCTTGAGAGAAGAAATGCATGGTACTATTAATTACAGTTTACTGACGTTCGGAGGAATTATACAAAGAATTAACAAAGTTTGCATGAATCTTTGTACTGATTTAAAGATCAGTAAACAAGCTGAAAAAATGAGAAAATATTCTGGAGATAAAGAATTAGGAGATTTTTGTTTCCAGTTTGGTTTAGATCAAACATCTGAATCAAAGAGAAAACCTTCGCGTTCTAGATTTGCTCTGGATAGAAGAAACAAAATGGTAAGAAAATATAAACTCGGAAGAGATAAAAAACAGAGAAAATCCGATGAGTTCAGTCCATTCAAAAGAAAAACTAGAAAATATTTCAAAAAGAAATATATAAAACAAAATGTTCCAACTTGTTATACTTGCGAGAAAAAGGGTCATTATTCAAGTAAATGCTTTAAAAAAGAAAATCCCTCTAAAAAGAAACTTAGAAAAATCAATACCAAAATTGATGACGAAAATACTAAAAAAGAACAATCTGATTCGAGTTCCTCAGAAGAAGAAGAAGAATATGAATCTGATTCATCAACTGACATTGAAGAAAATAGTCCTCAGATTCAGCTCATCAAACAATTCCAATCATGTACATGTCATTCAGATGATGAAGAATCTGAAGGAGAATGGTCGATACCATCTGATGAAGATCTTGGTATCCATATTCGTGTCCTCACTGCCCCTCAAAAATTACTTCTAGAAATGGTTGATAACATACTCGATCAAGAGAAAAAAGTTCAATTTTTAAATCAAATTTCAAAATTGGGGGGAGGATAAGAAGGAGAGATTGGTATCTCGATATTTTGCATCAGACGAAAAGTGTCCTCATCTTCCACAATAAGAATGCAAATGGTATCATCACTTACTCAAAGTTCACTATTCTCAAAATCCTTACTGAGGAAGATTGGGATGGTCCCCTGTACATGACAAAATCAGTCCCAAATGCTAAAGACATAGGTATAGGTATTGGAGATATAATTGAACAAAACAATTATACCAATCTATGTCTATTAACCATTGGAGAACAAACAGATCGAATAGAAAGAACAATCAAATTAAAGCCCTTCAATAAAGATAGATCAGAAAATTATAAGAAAATAATATAAGTGTGAGTGTGAGTGTGAGCTTGAAGTTTGAGTGTGCTAGAGTTTGAAGTCTTGTACAATCTTTTGTAAGTAATTAAGTTTTTATAAGTTTGATGTTATATGCGTGTTGTTATCTAATCATGTTGTTTCTTTTGCTAGAATATGTCTATTCGTCTTGCTCTGCTTAAGAGATACTATGATGATGTTCGATTATTAAAATTGAAATCTTGTTAGACAATATAAGAAGAATTATTATCTCGTATTTAAATTTGTGTTAAAAAAAGAAGAAGAGGATTTAGATGAATTAAATCTATTATTCAGGATCTGAAGCTTTTTAGCCAAGTTGATCTATCCAATTCTCTTTAGAGTTTTTATTTTCCTTCTTATTCTCTACTTCTGTGCCTCGTTTATCTTCTTAAGAGTGTGGCCACGTTGTAAGTCCCGCTTCAGGCTGTGATCAGGTATCAAGGGCTGTAAATCTTTGATAAAACTCTTCTTTTTTCTTACAAGCTACAAAAGATTGAAAATTCTAAGGGAAAGATAAAACTTTTTAAGAATTGGTTTAAATTATTTCAGCATCCTTCTAATAGATCTAATTCGTCTTCTTCAACCTACCAGTCTGCTTTAACCAGTTTTACCCGTAATAATTTAGAAAAAGAAAATTCAGAAAAAACAAAAAATTCAGAAGAAATGATATATGAAAATTTTGACCAAGCGATATCCAATTGGAAGCTGCCAGCCTTGCCTGTAACATCTCTTAAGCAGAGTAAGACGAATAGACATATTCTAGGAAAAGAAACAACATGATTAGATAACAACAAGCATATAATATCAAACTTATAAAAACTTAATTACTTACAGAAGATTGTACAAGACTTCAAACTCTAGCACACTCCAACTTCAAGCTCACACTCACACTCACACTCACACTCACACTTATATTATTTTCTATGCATCCTCAATAAATTCACTGGAGGGATTGCTCTAATTAAGGAGAAAAATAGACAGCAATTACACCATTTGATATGTAGAAATTTAGGAGAATTTCGTTGGTATAGAGATGTATTCTTATCAAAAGTCTACCAACTAAATTATTGTAATTCTGATATTTGGAAAGAAAGATTTATTTCAAGATTACCACCCTTATTTGCTGAAAGGGTGCGTAATTCCTTGAGAGAAGAAATGCATGGTACTATTAATTACAGTTTGCTGACGTTCGGAGGAATTATACAAAGAATTAACAAAGTTGGCATGAATCTTTGTACTGATTTAAAGATCAGTAAACAAGCTGAAAAAATGAGAAAATATTCTGGAGATAAAGAATTAGGAGATTTTTGTTTCCAATTTGGTTTAGATCAAACACCTGAATCAAAAGAAAAACCTTCGCGCTCTAGATTTGCTCCGGATAGAAGAAACAAAATGGTAAGAAAATATAAACCCGGAAGATATAAAAAACAGAGAAAATCCAATGAGTTCAGTCCATTCAAAAGAAAATCTAGAAAATATTTCAAAAAGAAATATATAAAAGAAAATGTTCCAACTTGTTATACTTGCGGGAAAAAGGGTCATTATTCAAGTAAATGCTTTAAAAAAGAAAATCCCTCTAAAAAGAAACTTAGAAAAATCAATACCAAAATTGATGATGAAAATACTGAAAAAGAACAATCCGATTCGAGTTCCTCAGAAGAAGAAGAAGAATATGAATCTGATTCATCAACTGACATTGAAGAAAATAGTCCTCAGGTTCAGCTCATCAAACAATTCCAATCATGTACATGTCATTTAGATGATGAAGAATCTGAAGGAGAATGGTCGATACCATCTGATGAAGATCTTGGTATCCATATTCGTGTCCTCACTGCCCCTCAAAAATTACTTCTAGAAATGGTTGATAACATACCCGATCAAGAGAAAAAAGTTCAATTTTTAAATCAAATTTCAAAATTGGGGGGAGGAGAAGAAGGAGAAAGTTCAAAACCAAAAATTTCCTTTGAAGAAAATGAAAATGATGATAAAACACCATATTATCCAAAAAAGATAAAAGAGAAAAAAACATTCCATACACCAACCTATTCCATGATTGACCTTATGAATAGAGTAGAAAAATTTATACTATAAATAAAACCCTTAACTCTCAGACTTACAAAGAGAATTAAATGATCAGAAGAGAGAACTCCGTGAATTAAAATTAGAATTAACCAAAAAATAAAATGAGCTTGATGAAAGGTTAACTTGGTTAGAAAATGATGGTGCTATTGAAAAATATGATGAAGAAAAATTTGTCCAAAGAATTAAAGTAGAAATTAGCAAAATCTCTACTGGTGTAATTCCTACAAAATGTATTTACCAACAGTGGAGAGTTCAGGTAAAAATAAAAATAAAAAACTTTGAGCAGATTGTCAATGCCATAATTGATACTGGTGCAGACTTAAATGTTATTAGACTTGGAATTGTTCCTATTGAATTTACGAGTGAATCAAAACAATTTGTTTCAGCTGCTAATGGAACGACTATTTTCCATAGAAAGAAAAATCCAAATGTTCATGTTTGCATGAAAGGAGTCTGTGTTACTTCACCCTTTATTATTTCAGAAGATATTGTTCATAATGTACTCCTTGGATCTCCATTTATTCTTCAAATCCAACCCTTTTCTTTTACAACGAAAGGAATTTCTACAAATATCAAAGGGATTGAAGTAAATCTTGATTTTATAGATGATCCTTATGAAACGAAAATCAAAAGGATAAATCAAGTTATTGCCACTAGAGAAAATTACATAAATGGACTAAAAAATGAAATTAAATGTGTCCAAATGACAAAAGAATTAGAGAAAAAAGAATTTAAAACAAAATTAGAAGAATTCACCAAAGAGATTGAAGAAGAATGCTATTCTGAATTACCATCAGCCTTTTGGAATAGAAAAAGACACATAGTAGGATTACCATATGTAAAAGATTTTAATAAAAAAGATATTCCTACTAAAGCTCGTCCATCCCAAATGGATGTTGCTCATTTAAAACTTTGCCTAGAAGAAATCAATGATCTTCTGAAGAAAGGATTAATTAGAAAAAGCAAATCCCCTTGGAGCTGTACGACATTTTATGTTGAAAAGGCCGCTGAAATCGAAACAGGAGTTCCAAGATTGGTAATCAATTACAAACCATTAAACAAAGTTCTACAATCTATTAGGTATCCTTTGCCTAATACTTAGGATTTGCTACACAGATTAAACAATGCCAAAATATTCTCAAAATTTGATTTAAAATCAGGATTTTGGCAGATCCAGATAAAACAAGAAGATAGATACAAAATTGTATTCACTGTTCCAATGGGGCATTATGAATGGAATGTTATGCCTTTCGGATTGAAAAATGCTCCGTCTGAATTTCAGAATATTATGAATAATATATTCTCATCTTACACTAGTTTGCCATTGTTTACATTGATGATATTCTGATCTTCTCAGAATCTGTGATACAACATTGGAAACACTTGGGCATTTTATAAAGAGTCATAAAAGAAAATGGATTGGCTTTATCTAAAAGAAAAATGAATCTCTTTTAGCAAAAAATCAGATTCTTAGGATTTGAGATCCAAGACAGAAAAATAACTTCAACTAATAGAGTTATTCAATTTGCTGATAAATTTTCAGATGAAATTAAGGATAAAAATATGCTACAAAGATTTCTTGGATGTCTAAATTATGTTTGATTTTTCTATCAAGATTTGCCAAAAGATAGAAAACTTCTCCAAGAAAGGTTAAAAATTGAAAATGATACTTATGAAAGAATTCTGAGTCAAATCTCTCCTCCTATTAAAGAAGAAATTCCTCTTCCTGAAGAAAAGCCTTTTGAGAATGAAATGCTCATGGCTGATCTCTTGGCCAAAAAGATTGCCAAAGAAATTGCTCGAGAAAAATCTCCTAAGCAAATGGACATGTCTGTTGACTCCGTCAATTTTGAAGAAAAGATCAAGCAAATTTTAGAAGAGTATCTCCCAAAGAAAAAAGTTGGTGATCATGATTGGGATAGTAATCATGATCCAGAAGAAAATCTTGATGATGAAGTTGTGCCCCTTGAAGATCTCCATCCTCGTTGGGACCCTGACTCTCATGTTAATCCTGATGGCTCAGTTACAGATTATCTTCGTGGTGGAAAGTTTTGGTATTCTTCAGCAAAAGACAAAGGAAAAGAAAAAGAAGTCGAAAAGGAATCTCGATTAGCTGAATTATTGTGTAAAAATTCCGCTAAAGCAAAGAATTGATGAAAAAGAAGATTTGAAGATTTGAGAAGATTTGAGATGATTCCAGTCATTGTAGATCTTGAAGATCTTGGTATCCATATTCGTGTCCTCACTGCCCCTCAAAAATTACTTCTAGAAATGGTTGATAACATACCCGATCTAGAGAAAAAAGTTCAATTTTTAAATCAAATTTCAAAATTGGGGGGAGGAGAAAAAGGAGAAAGTTCACAACCAAAAATTTCCTTTGAAGAACATGAAAATGATGATAAACACACCAACCTATTCCATGATTGACCTATGAATAGAGCAGAAAAAATTCATATTATAAATAAACCCTTAACTCTCTCAGATTTACAAAGAGAATTAAATGATCAGAAGAGAGAACTTCGTGAATTAAAATTAGAATTAACCAAAAAACAAAATGAGCTTGATGAAAGGTTAACTTGGTTAGAAAATGATGGTGCTATTGAAAAATATGATGAAGAAAAATTTGTCTAAAGAATTAAAGGAGAAATTAGCAAAATCTCTACTCGTGTAATTCCTACAAAATGTATTTACCAACAGTGGAGAGTTCAGGTAAAAATAAAAATAAAAAACTTTGAGAAGATTGTTAATGCCATAATTGACACAGGAGCAGACTTAAATGTTATCAGACTTGGAATCGTTCCTATTGAATTTACAAGTGAATCAAAACAGTTTGTTTCTGCTGCTAATGGAACGACGATTTCCATAGAAAGAAAAATCCCAAATGTTCATGTTTGCATGAAAGGAGTCTGTGTTACTTCACCCTTTATTATTTTAGAAGATATTGTTAATGATGTACTCCTTGGATCTCCATTTATTCTTCAAATCCAACCCTTTTCTGTAACAACAAAAGGAATTTCTACAAATATCAAAGTGATTGAAGTAAATCTTGATTTTATAGATGATCCTTGTGAAACGAAAATCCAAAGGATAAATCAAGTACCCGAGAAAATTACATAAATGGATTAAAAAATGAAATTAAATGTAACACCCCAATTTCTCAATGAAGTGGATAATTACGAAAATGCCCCTGATGTGTTAAATTAATTATTTGTGATGTTAAGTAAGGAAATGGTGGGGCCCATTGCTCAAATTAAGATCATATGAGCACATTATAAATGTCAAGTTTGATTGGATGGGTAATGTACATCAATTGGGTCAAAAATGGCTAAATGGGTCAAAGGGCCCAAATGGGACCCAACGGGTCTTAATGGATTATTTGACGATTGTGTGAACTTAAATTAAATGGGGTGAAGCTGATTTGATTGAAAATCAAGTGGAGGAAAAATGGGTAGGCCTGATCCACATGTAAAAACCAATTACAAATGACCAAAATACCCATAATTGGGTCATGGAGTCAAAAACGGGTCAAGGAGCTAAAAGGGGACCCAACGGGTCAGGTTGACTTTGTTGACCACAGCCGACCGTGTAGGCCCACAAATGAGTGCAATGGTGAGTTAAATCAGGTTAAGTGGAACTGATTTTATTTAATTTGAATTAAGAATGTGTTGACTCAAATGCATTAAATGATTGTCAATTAATGAGGTGAGTTGGACATGTGAGTTGGACATGTGAGTTGGATGAGTCAAAATGGAAATCAATGGGACTGTAAATCAGTGAGTTCAGAGGGAATAGGAGTAGTTTGGCTTAGTCATAACCACCAAAACAAGTCCCACACGTTGGGGACTTGTTGGGGTGTTTTCCATGCTAAATCTTAAATGAAATGCATGGGAATTGGAGGTGATGCTTGGGAAGTTGAAAGGCTGCATAGGCAGGTACCAAGGGGTGCATTGGATAGCACCCAAGACCCATCGTTTTTGGTATGAGGGAATGGAGGGGTCTTGGGGGCTGAAGTACTAAAGGAAACAAACACCATGGTTGGCCGTTTTTCACCATTGGTAAGCCAAGAATTTCCATCTCTCTCCCTCTCTCCAATTCATTTTTCCTAGCTGGAATAGCAGAGGTGTTTGTACCAGTAGATCAAACACAAAACAGCAAAAGAAAGGAAGAAATAAAAGAGAGAAACCAAGGACCAAAGGCAAGAAGAGAGATCGGAAGTTTGGTAAGCATTTACATGTATTTTGGTTTAATAACATGGAACAAATGGGGTGTGTATTGGGCCATGGGTATGGCTGAATACACCAAGGTTTTAACCTTGATTAATAGAGGTTTAAAAATGGTAAAAATAACCATTGGGTTCGGCCACCATGGAGGGCCGAACCCCATGTAAAAGATTGGTTGGTTTTCATGTTTCAAAACATGAAAACCATGGGGTTGTATGGACTGTTTTTAGATGATTTAAAGTGTATGTTTTAAAAAGGTTAAAACATAAATAAGGAAGTTTGATTTAGACCTAGATGAATGATTAAGAAATTCAAAACCAAAGACCATAGGGTTCGGCCACCATGGAGGGCCAAACCCCATGCAAATGATGGTTTGGTTTTGAGGTGTTTGAAACATATAAACCATGAAGTTGGTGGACTGTTTTTGGGTTTTATTTAAGATTCAAATGCATGTTTTAGAAAGGGTTAAAAACATGGATCTGAATGACATAAGGACTGAAGGTATCATGGGTTTAAATCAGTAGTTCAAAACTGATGAAATGGACCATTTGGATCGGCCATCTTGGATGGCCGAATCCCATGAAATATTATGGTCTTTTGGGACAAGTAGATGAACTTATTTGGATGGTTTCTAAGTGGTATAAATGCAGCAATGTTATACTGATATTGTATGTTTAAATAACACCTAAAACATGTTTGAAAGACCAAAACATGGACATAGGGTTCGGCTACCTTGGATGGCCGAACCCCATATAAGTAATTGATGTGATTTGGTGAAGTTTAATTTACTGTTTTGGTGGATGTTTATGCGGCTGAACCATGTGTAATTCATGGTTGAGTTAGCATGATTAAACCATGAATAATCATAGGTAATTGATGGATCAATCAGATCAAAAGAACATTGGGTTCGGCCATGTGCATGGCCGAAACCCATGGGGCTATTTTTGGGATGAATGGACCAAGTTTATGGGTTTTCTTATGTGTTTTAAATGGAGATAAGCTTGCTGATTTTGGTTGGCCAATAGAGGGCTGAATCATGTAGCAATCATAACCAAAATTATGCATGAATGTTGGAGTTATGGAACCAAGGTAACCATTGGGTTCGGCCATTTGTATGGCCGAACCCCATGGACCATTTTATTTGATTGAAAAGTTTCTAAGTTGGTTTAGATATGGTTAAACTAAAAGGTTAGCCTAAATGGCATAAAAGTAATTATTGATGGAATGATCAATGACGGAAATGATCATAGGGTTGGATGTACGGACACGAACCCCACATGAGGTGGATGGGTCTTAGATGTGATTGAATAAGTAAATGATGTTATGACTTACTGATTAATATATGGATAAGGTACCGGAAGTTGAACGACGAGCGAGTCGTGATCGGGTGACGCTAAAGAAAGATCAAGTACTGAAGTGAATCTTCAGTAGGTTTCCTACCTACTTGTAACCACAGTTTTACCTTAGTTTTCTTTATGAGACTCTTGTTTATTTTTATGTGGTTTCGAATGATATATTATGCATTTACAAATGGCATACAAAGCATTGGCATCTCATGCATAGACATGGGATGATGACTGAGGTTCTACAGTGTTGCAATTATTAGTTACGTCCTCCTTAGGCGATGAGAGTGTAAAGCCCGCCCCTTTTCACCGTAAAATCAGAGTACATTTTTTTTTAATAAAAGTGATAAAGGGCGCGGACGTCACGACGCGAGTTAAGTTCCGAGCTTCTAAAGCCCGGCCCTTAACTGGCCAACCCTACGCGTGCGTGGAACTAAGTCCACGAGTACGGTTCACGCGTAGAAAGTAAGCTCGCGGAATATAAAATTACATGCGGAATGATAATAGAGACTATCCTACCAATTTTCAGATAGCAGGGAAGAAACATTCGTATAATTACTAAAATGCCATTAAACTGTATTGTCCAAAAATAAAATCTAAACATAGCAAGCCATCTAAGTTATTACATTCCGACAAGCTAATTTACTCAATTTACAATTCCAAAATGAAATAATTCAACTTAAACAAAATAATTAGTCCGCCTTCCCAAGCTCCTAAGCTTGGCTCCCGTCTCGTCCTTCTGCTCCGGCATTTCCTGCGTCACCAGCTAGGGTAGAAGTAGAGCGTTAGACCACGCGCCCAGTAGGACTCCGAGTAGGGCTAACACATGGATAGTAATAACAGCATACAGATAATAACTTAATGAAAGCTGATAAACCATCATATAATGAAACTGTAAAGTAAATGCCATGTCATGGGTGTCTATGTTATGCATCCCACCCATCATCCAAACTGTATAATATCATATCCCTCTTGACGGAACAAAACCTTGTCAAGGTGTCCCCATGCCTGTTCTCGGTCTCCCCGACGGAGCATGGACTCCGGTTATCAAAATATCCCCATGCCTGCTTTTCGGTCCCCCGACAGAGTATGGACTCCGGTTCCATTATTTTCCAGCCCATGCCGTGCATGAGATGCAATGCATTATGATATGTAATATATATATCTCATAACTCTAGCATATCATACATAGCCTTGACATAAAATGCATCATCTTAAAATATATCTCATAGTATTAAACATAACATTCATAATCGTGAAAACCCATCATAAAATAAATTCTATAGTCCACAAAATAAGATAAAGATACCATCACATATCCATGGCTTACAAGGAGGTAGGAATCCTACCGAATACCGACTCGCGTCTCTTTTTCGTTTTCGTCCAACAATCCGGCTACCAACTCGCGTACCGCTCGCGCTATCCGATACCTTATTAAATTACCAAATATGTCCAAGTTTTAACCATTTCTAAGCCCATAAATCATATCTTAGTGGTTTTCTTCAATTTTAGCCAATATTTACCATTTTTGCCACTACTCTTTTACATGATTAATTACTCATTTATTTATGCATGATTAAGTCCAAAAATTGATCCATAACTTAGATCTATTAGTGGTCTATCAACCATAACATGAACTCATTAAAGATAAGTCCTTAACTTAACCAAATCCCAATCAATCTAAACACATTCATACTCCAACCTAACCCATCAAAAGACTCATAAATGGGCCATGGGTTCGGCCATACACCATGGCCGATCCCATGGTGTCATTTTCCCATTCTTTTCTTGGACCTATTGTTCACATTTGAATTTATCACAAGTCCTTCTATATGGGAATTTCATCATTTATTTAGATCATTCATTTGATCAACATTTGTTTCATCTCTTGAGCCCATCAAAACTAATAACATTCCCCCTCATCTTTTCATGGTGTCAAACATACTTAACCCATTGAATCTTCCTATAGAGAGTCCCGCCAGGAGAAGTAACATGATGATCATAGTCACAATGGTCTCTTAGGCGATGAGAGTCCCGCCAGGAGGACTAATTCGTGATATGAATCAAGTCAATGATGAAGAGATGGAAGTGTATTGTGATTTACCTTGACGGTGCGAGGCACGTCAAGTGATGGCTATGAATGTACATGATGGGAGAGACTCATGGCATGTGCATACTTCATAGCATTGTTTTACCTGTTTTTATTAATCATGTACTATGATATATATGCGTGTTTTATATGTTAATCATGTGGTAGCCCTGATCGGGAACCTACTGGGCTCGTTGATCTAACGCCCTAATTCTATCCTCAGAGGAGAATGCAGGTATAAGGAAAGGGAAAGAAAAGGTCGATGACCTGGAGGGGAGCCAAGCCTAAGCGCTTGAATGTTGAACTGGAGTTCTTTATTACTGTCATTTGAAAAATATTTTGTTGGGACATGTAATAAGTTAATACTTGCTATGGTTTGATTAGATTATTAACTATGGATGGTTGTTTACCTTAATTATCAATTGAGACTGTTACTTGCTATCTAGTCTTTCTATTCCGCAAATAGTCTAGTTTATTCCGCAAGTTGTTGACAGTTCCATGTGTGATTTATTATCATGGTCTAGTCCATATACATATGGGTGGCCAGTTAAGGTTCAGACTTGAGTAGTCTAAACTTAACTCGCGTCGTGACGCCGCCCGCTCTCTTTCGATGTTTTATTATTATTTAAAAAAAAAATTAGACTCTGATATTTCTCGGAGAGGGCGGGGCGTTACATTAAATGTGTCCAAATGACAAAAGAATTAGAGAAAAAATAATTTAAAACAAAATTAGAAGAATTCACCAAACAGATTAAAGAAGAATGTTGTTCTGAATTACCATCAGCCTTTTTGGAATAGAAAAAGACACATAGTAGGATTACCATATGTAAAAGATTTTAATGAATAAGATATTCCTACTAAAGCTCGTCCATCCCAAATGGATGCTGCTCATTTAAAGCTTTGCCTAGAAGAAATCAATGATCTTCTGAAGAAAGGATTAATTAGAAAAAGCAAATCCCCTTGGAGCTGTATGGCATTTTATGTTGAAAAGGCCGCTGAAATCGAAAGAGGAGTTCCAAGATTGGTAATCAATTACAAACCATTAAACAAAGTTCTTCAATCTATTAGGTATCCTTTGCCTAATACTCAGGATTTGCTAAACAGATTAAACAATGCCAAAATATTCTCAAAATTTGATTTAAAATCAGGATTTTGGCAGATCCAGATAAAACAAGAAGATAGATACAAAACTGCATTCATTGTTCCAATGGGGCATTATGAATGGAATGTTATGCCGTTCGGATTGAAAAATGCTCCGTCTGAATTTCAGAATATTATGAATAATATTTTCTCGTCTTACACCCAGTTTGCCATTGTTTACATTGATGATATTCTTATCTTCTCAGAATCCATGGTACAACATTGGAAACACTTAGGCATTTTCAAAAGAGTCATAAAAGAAAATGGATTGGCTTTATCTAAAAGAAAAATGAATCTCTTTCAGCAAAAAATCAGGTTCTTAGGATTTGAGATCCAAGACAGAAAAATAACTCCAACTAATAGAGTTATTCAATTTGCTGATAAATTTCCAGATGAAATTAAGGATAAAAATATGCTAAAAAGATTTCTTGGATGTCTAAATTATGTTGGATTTTTCTATCAAGATTTGACAAAAGATAGAAAACTTCTCCAAGAAAGGTTAAAGAAAAATCCTCAGGAATGGTCTATCCATACACTAATGCAGTAAAAAAGATTAAAGAAAGAGTTAAAAATCTTCCTTATAGATGTTTATCTGACCTAAAAGCTTTCAAAATAGTTCAAACTGATGCCTCTGATGTCGGATATGGTGGAATCCTTTTACAACAAAAAGACTCAAAAGAAGAATTAATAAGATTTAATTCTGGATTAGGGAATGAAGCACAAAAGAAATATTCAACCGTAAAAAAGGAAGTTCTTGCCATAGTTATTTGTGTGACAAAATTCCAACATGATTTATTAAACAAAGAATTTCTGATCAGAGTTGATGCTAAGGCAGCAAAAGAAATTCTAGAAAAAGATGTCAAAAATCTTGTCTCTAAGCAAATATTTGCTAGATGGCAAGCCATTTTATCAGTGTTTGAATTTAAAATTGAATTTATTAATGGAAATTCTAACTCTCTTCCTGACTTTCTTACTAGAGAATTTCTTCAAGGACGACAAAATGGCAAGTAGCTCTTCCCCGTTCGTGAAGAATAAAGGGCAAGAGAAATTGGCAGATCAAGAAGATTCAGGTGTTTGATCTAAACCAAACTGGAAACAAAAATCTCCTAATTCTTTATCTCCAGAATATTTTCTCATTTTTTCAGCTTGTTGTTTGATCTTTGAATCAGTACAAAGATTAATGCCAACTTTGTTAATTCTTTGTATAATTCCTCCGAATGTAAGCAAACTGTAATTAATAGTACCATGCATTTCTTCTCTCAAGGAATTACGCACCTTTTCAGCAAATAGGGGTGGTAATCCTGAAATAAATCTTTCTTTTCAAATATCAGAATTACAATCATTTAGTTGGTAGACTTTTGATAAGAATACATCTTTATACCAACGAAATTCTCCTAAATTTCTACATCTCAAACGGTGTAATTGCTGTCTATTTTTCTCCTTAATTAGAGCAATCCCTCCAGTGAATTCATTGAGGATGCATAGAAGTAGGACACTAACACAATCAGATTGGGTTTCCCAATTATCAGGGATTTGACTAGTACCTGCTTCAAGCTTAATATTGGGGTCAACTAAATTTCCTTTGGTTTTGTCTCTATAAAGTATTTTTCCAAATTCATCCATTTTGACAGCACTCTCTATTTCAAGTCATTGAGCTCCAGTTAATCCATAATTCCACCATCCTCTTAATATTCCATTGAAAGAGGTGGTTATCATCAAAAAAATATTTCTTAGAGTATTTCCTCTGACTTCACAAGCATTACAGTATATTAACATACTGTGAACCATTTGGATGATTTGATATTCTGTTAATCCATCTAAGTTCCACTCATATAAAGAATTTCCTGAATAGGTTAATTCTGAGGTGTAACTGTATGGAGTCTCTTCGAGTTGTAGATCAACAGGGGTTGGTCTAGGATAATAATTTTTTGTCTCTGGCAATTTTGCCTGGGGATTCCATTTCTTTAGACGATTTATTAATAAATTCTCTGAAGTAGAGACTCTTAGGATGCCAAATCATTTTCCTCCCATATTGAGGTTTTCCATCCTATTGGATAATTCTTTTTTGCATTTCGTCTGTCATTATGAATGGTCCTTCTTGCAAAATAATCCCTTTAGGTAATTGTCTGGGAACATATACTGCATTGGCAGAGCTTTCTTCTAATTTTTCTTCTTTATCTTTATTGAAGGGCTTTAATTTGATTGTTCTTTCTATTCGATCTGTTTGTTCTCCAATGGTTAATAGACATAGATTGGTATAATTGTTTTGTTCAATTATATGTCCAATACCTATACCTATGTCTTTAGCATTTGGGTCTGATTTTGATTCATAAATAGATACATTTTTTACAGGCATGGCATAATTCTTGGTTTCTGTATTAGGGACAGAAATATCAAGTTTCTTCCAAGGTGTGTGAGATTTATCAACTGCTTTTCCTTCAGTGTCTTTCCAAGTTCTTGTTGTCTTTCCTATAACTCTTATTTGTTCTGGGCTTTGAGTTTCTTTTTCTTTGATTTTCCCTTTTTTAAAATATTCCATAAACCAATCAAAAAAAGGTATATTTCTTTCTTCTTCCTCCATTTGAAAATACCATAATTCCCTCATTTTATCTTTTTCTTCTGTGTTAAACTTTTTAAAGAACCAATATTTTAAAGGATGATTTTTCAAGTTTTGTCTAAGATATGGTTTATCAATTTCAAATTTTTTGACAGGTATTTCTTCTGGCTTTTGAATGCTCACCATTCTTATGGCTCCTTGGAGAAAATCACTCTCACTATGGTTATAGGTTTTCGCTGATGAGGATCTTTTGTACACAGGGTGTTCAAATCCACTTTCTTTGTTTCTAAAAACTTTTTGATCCATTTCTTCCTTTTCACTACTCCTTTAGTCATCTATTTTTAATTTAAAACTTTTTCTTCTTTCCGTATAACCGGCAAAACTTCTCCTAGCTTTTTCCATTTTTCTCCTAAAATTGACTTCAACATTACCATTTGGTAATTTGACTATACTTTGTAAATCATCTATTATTTCATTTACTCTTGGGGTGACATCTTTTATTTGCCAATTTCCTGGGAGAATAACTTCTTCCCAGCTGATGACTTTTGGGATAAACACATTATTGTTAAAGTTTGTTTCCATGAGAACTGTAGTTTTTTCTTTATCAACCTTATCTCTATAGGCTATCATGGGAAAGACAAAACTTTTTAAGAATTAGTTTAAATCATTTCAGTATCCTTTTAATAGATCTAATTCGTCTTCTTCATCCTACCAGTCTGCTTTAACCAGTTTTACCCGTAATAATTTAGAAAAAGGAAATTCAGAAAGAATAAAAAATTCAGAAGAAATGATATATGAAAATTTTGACCAAGCGATATCCAATTGGAAGTTGCCAGACTTGCCTTTAACAGAAATATATAGCAATGACACATTTGAAGAACAAAATGATTACCACATAAAAACTGTTGAAAAAACTATTTCTCTCTCTGGAGGAAAACAGATAATTAAAGTTCTTGATAGAAGACTTATTGAACAAATCAGAACCAAATACAAGTACCTGCACAAAGGATTAATTGAGGTAGGAATCAAGCCACTGTTTCGATTAGGATTAAATGTTTCAGTGTGTGCTTAGGTGAGAGATTAGAGACATGATGAATTTGATGATTCTCTTTATGCTATGATCGAATCTAGTCTCTGTCATGGACCTGTTTATTTTAACTGCTTTCCTAATATCACAATTGATGCTCATGATGATGATATTCTTGATTGTGCAACTATTGGATTTCAAAGTAAATGATTAAAGATGAGTCCAAGAAGTAAACCTTTTGCTATAGTTTATCGTGTGTTCTACAAATCTATGATCAGTTGGTCCAGTTGGTCCAATTTGTCCTGTTGGTCCATTTTGTCCAAGTTCTCTATTTTGTTCGGTTTATCTAATTTGTCCAGGCCAGTTTGTGCACTTTGTTCAGTTGGTCCTGTTCGTCTATTTTTGACTAGTTTTTCCAATTTGTGCACTTTATCCTGTTCGTCCAGTTTGTCCACTTTGTTCACTTTGTCCCGTTTGTCTAGTTTGTTAAGTTTGTCCAGTTGGTCCAGTTTGTCCAATTTGGCTTGTTCCTCCAGTTTATTTTATTTGTCCACTTCGTCCTGTTCTTCCAGTTTATTTTATTTGTCCACTTCGTCCTGTTCTTCCAGTTTATTTTATTTGTCCACTTCGTCCTGTTCGTCTAGTTTGTCCAATTCGTCCTATTCGTCCAGTTAGTCCACTTTATCCAGTTTGGCTGCTTTGTACTGTTCGTCAACTTTGTCATGTTAGTCCAATTTTTCAAATTCGTCCAATTTGCCCACTTTGTACAATTCGTCAACATTGTCATGCTTGTCCAATCTTTCTAATTTGTCCACTTTCTCCATTTCGTCCAGTTTGTCCAGTTTCCTCACTTTGCTCACTTTGTCCAGTTTGTCCATTTTGACCTGTTTATCTAAATTGTCCAAATCTTCCAGTTCGTCCAGATGGTCAAGTTTTTCCACTTTGTTGAGTTGGTCAAATTTAACCAATTTGTGCAGTTTGTCCAGTGTGCACAAGACGTCCAGTTTGTCCACTTTGTTCCGTTTTAGCAATTTGACTTGTTTGTCCACGTCGTCTACTTTATCCTGTTTGTTCACTTTGACCACTATGTCGAGTTTGTCCACTTTGTCCAATTCGTACAGTTTGTTCACTTTGTCATGTTCGTCCAGTTTGAGTAATTTGTACACTTTTTCCAATTCGTTCAGTTTGTCCACTTTGTCCTGTTCGTCCAGTTTGTCTAGTTTGTTCAGTTGGTCCAGTTTGACGAATTTGTCCAGTTTGTCTAGTTTATCTAATTTGTCCAATTCGTCCTGTTTGTCCACCTTGTCCAATTCGGCCAGTTTGTTAAGTTAGTCCACTTTTTCCAGTTTGCCTACTTTCTACAGTTTGTTCACTTTGTCATGTTTGTCCACTCTTTCCAATTCCTTCAGCTTGTCCACTTTGTCCAATTCACCCGGTTTTTACAATTTGTCCACTTTGCTCACTTGGTCCAGTTTGTCGCGTTTGTCAAGTTTGTCTATATGGTTCATTTTATCCAGTTTGACCTGTTTATCTAACTTGTCCAATTCGTCTAGTTTGTGCAGTTGGTAAGTTTGTCTACTTTGTCGAGTTGGTCCAATTGAGCCAGTTTGTCCAGTTTGTCTTGTTTGTTCACTTCGTCTACTTTACTCAGTTTGTCCACTTTGTGCGATTCGTACAGTTTGTCCACTTTGTATTGTTCGTCCAGTTTAACTAGTTTCTCCACTTTGGTCAGTCGGTCTAGTTTGTCTTGTTCGTCCAATTTGAGTAGTTTTTCAGTTTGTCCACTTTGTACAGTTCATACAAAAGTTGTGGGGTTATGGAGAAAATCACTCTCACTAGGGTTATAGGTTTTCGCTGATGAGGATCTTTTATACACAGGGTGTTTAATTCCACTTCCTTTGTTTCTAAAAACTTTTTGATCCATTTCTTCCTTTTCACTAGAGAAAATTACATAAATGGACTAAAAAATGAAATTAAATGTGTCCAAATAACAAAAGAATTAGAGAAAAAAGAATTTAAAACAAAATTAGAAGAATTCACCAAATAGATTGAAGAAGAATGCTGTTCTGAATTACCATCAGCCTTTTGGAATAGAAAAAGACACATAGTAGGATTACCATATGTAAAAGATTTTAATGAAAAAGATATTCCTACTAAAGCACGTCCATCCCAAATGGATGCTGCTCATTTAAAGCTTTGCCAACAAGAAATCAATGATCTTCTGAAGAAAGGATTAATTAGAAAAAGCAAATCCCCTTGGAGTTGTACGGCATTTTATGTTGAAAAAACAGCTGAAATTGAAAGAGGAGTTCCAAGATTGGTAATCAATTACAAACCATTAAACAAAGTTCTTCAATCTATTAAATATCCTTTACCTAATACTCAGGATTTGCTAAATAGATTAAACAATGCCAAAATATTTTCAAAATTTGATTTAAAATCAGGATTTTGGCAGATTCAGATAAGAAAAGAAGATAGATATAAAACTGCATTCACTGTTCCAATGGGGCATTATGAATGGAATGTTATGCCTTTCGGATTAAAAAATGCTCCGTCTGAATTTCAGAATATTATGAATAATATTTTCTCGTCTTACACCCAGTTTGCCATTGTTTACATTGATGATATTCTTATCTTTTCAGAATCTATGTTACAACATTAGAAACACTTGGGTATTTTCAAAAGAGTCATAAAAGAAAATTGATTGGCTTTATCTAAAAGGAAAATAAATCTCTTTCAGCAGAAAATCAGGTTCTTAGGATTTGAGATCCAAGACAGAAAAATAACTCCAACTAATAGAGTTAATCAATTTGCTGATAAATTTCCAGATGAAATTAAGGATAAAAATATGCTAAAAAGATTTCTTGGATGTCTAAATTATGTTGGATTTTTCTATCAAGATTTGGCAAAAGATAGAAAACTTCTCCAAGAAAGGTTGAAGAAAAATCCTTAGGAATGGTCTATCCATCACACTAATGCAGTAAAAAAGATTAAAGAAAGAGTTAAAAATCTTCCTTGTAGATGTTTATCTGACCCAGAAGCTCTCAAAATAATTCAAACTGATGCCTCTGTTGTCGGATATGGTGGAATCCTTTTACAACGATAAGATCGTATTCTTCTCAAATCTCAAAGCTTCTTTTTCATTAATTCTTTTGCTTTAGCAGAATTTTTTCGGAATAATTCAGCTAACTGAGATTCCTTTTCGACTTCTTTTTCTTTTCCTTTGTCTTTTGCTGAAGAATACAAAAACTTTCCACGACGAAGATATTCTTTAACTGAGCCATCGGGACTAACATGAGAGTCAGGGTCCCATCGAGGATGGAGATCATCAAGAGGCACAACTTCATCATCAAGATTTTCTTCTGGATCATGATTACTATCCCAATCATGATCACCAACTTTTTTTCTTTGGGAGAAATTCTTCTAAAATTTGCTTGATCTTTTCTTCAAAATTGACGGAGTCAACAGACATGTCCATTGGCTCAGGAGATTTTTCTCGAGCAATTTTTTTGGCAATCTTTTTGGCCAATAGATCAGCCATTAGTATTTCATTCTCAAAAGGTTTTTCTTCAGGAAGATCGAAAAAGTTCTTTTTTACTTCAAACTTCCACTGGAAAATGTATGGAATATGGAACTTTACAAAGAAGCGAAGAACATTAAATGCTTCACAGGGAACTTTTTCTTCTACTTCACAGAGCTTAATAAATAAATAACGAAAATTATTAGGAAGGATTTTCTGAGAAGCACCAAAATATGACCACCAAGTAAAGAGAAACCAGGATGGGAAATTACGATGAATAGGAGTGACATCAGGACTTTCTTCTTTGAATCTGATGAACGAGGAATGATTATACTGGCGATTTTGTCACATCAAAGAAAATTTCCAGGCATCAATATAATCCCAATAATTAAAGAACTCAGTCGAATTGTATAATCGGACTGATTTTGTCATGTACAAGGGACCATCCCAATCTTCCTTAGTAAGGATTTTGAGAATAATGAACTTTGAGTAAGTGATGATACCATTTGCATTTTTATTGTGGAAGATGAGGACACTTTTCGTCTGATGCAAAATATTGAGATACCAATCTCTGGTTTTCCTTTTATCAGGGGAATAATAATGAAGCCCCTTTCCAAAGAGAAAATAAACATTATCTTCAACAGATCTTTCTTCCATAAGACAATCTGAAGTAACAAGAATTTTGTTAGCGGTGTAAAGATATAATTCTGATTGACTTGGATCTTTTGTTGGAGTAAAATCCTTTTGGCTTTCTTCTTGATCTGCCAATTTCTCTTGCCCTTTTTTCTTCATGAACGGGGAAAAGCTACTTGTCATTTTGTCGTCCCTGAAGAAATTCTCTAGTAAGAAAGTCAGGGAGAGAGTTAGCATTTCCATTAATAAATTCAATTTTAAATTAAAAAACTGATAAAATGGCTTGCCATCTAGCAAATATTTGCTTAGAGACAAGATTTTTGACAACTTTTTCCAGAATTTCTTTTGCTACTTTAGCATCAACTCTGATTAGAAATTCTTTGTTCAATAAATTATGTTGGAATTTCGTGACACAAATAACTATGGCAAGAACTTCCTTTTTTATGGTTGAATATTTCTTTTGTGCTTCATTCCATAATCCAGAATTAAATCTTATTAATTCTTCTTTTGAGTCTTTTTGTTGTAATAGGATTCCACCATATCCGACATCAGAGGCATCAGTTTGAACTTTTTTGAAAGCTTCTGGGTCAGATAAACATCTAGAAGGAAGATTTTTAACTCTTTCTTTAATCTTTTTTATTGTATTAGTGTGATGGATAGACCACTCCTTAGGATTTTTCTTTAATATTTCCTACAGAAGTTTTCTATCTTTTGCCATATCTTGATAGAAAAATCCAACATAATTTAGACATCCAAGAAATCTTTTTAGCATATTTTTATCCTTAATTTCATCTGGAAATTTATCAGCAAATTGATTAACTCTATTAGTTGGAGTTATTTTTCTGTCTTGGATCTCAAATCCTAAGAATCTGATTTTTTGCTGAAAGAGATTCATTTTTCTTTTAGATAAAGCCAATCCATTTTCTTTTATGACTCTTTTGAAAATGCCCAAGTGTTTCCAATGTTGTATCACAGATTCTGAGAAGATAAGAATATCATCAATGTAAACAATGGCAAACTAGGTGTAAAACGAGAAAATATTATTCATAATATTCTGAAATTCAGATGGAGCATTTTTCAATCCAAAAGGCATAACATTCCATTCATAATGCCCCATTGGAACAGTGAATGCAGTTTTATATGTATCTTCTTCTTTTATCTGAATCTGCCAAAATCCTGATTTTAAATCAAATTTTGAGAATATTTTGGCATTGTTTAATCTGTTTAGCAAATCCTGAGTATTAGGCAAAGGATAATTAATAGATTGAAGAACTTTGTTTAATGGTTTATAATTGTTTACCAATCTTGGAACTCCTCTTTCGATTTCAGCGGCCTTTTCAACATAAAATGTCGTACAGCTCCAAGGGAATTTGCTTCTTCTAATTAGTCCTTTCTTCAGAAGATCATTGATTTCTTCTTCGCAAAGCTTTAAATGAGCAGCATCTATTTGAGATGGACGAGCTTTAGTAGTAATATCTTTTTCATTAAAATCTTTTACATATGGTAATCCTACTATGTGTCTTTTTCTATTCCAAAAGGCTGATGGAAATTCAGAACAGCATTCTTCTTCAATCTGTTTGGTGAATTCTTATAATTTTGTTTTAAATTCTTTTTTCTCTAATTTTTTTGTCAATTGGACACATTTAATTTCATTTTTTAGTCCATTTATGTAATTTTCTCTAGTGGCAATAACTTGATTTATCCTTTGGATTTTCGTTTCATAAGGATCATCTATAAAATCAAGATTTACTTCAATCCCTTTGATATTTGTAGAAATTCCTTTTGTTGCTACAGAAAAGGGTTGGATTTGAAGAATAAATGGAGATCCAAGGAGTACATCATTAACAATATCTTCTGAAATAATAAAGGGTGAAGTAACACAGACTCCTTTCATGCAAACATGAACATTTGAGATTTTTCTTTTTATGGAAATCGTCGTTCCATTAGCAGCTGAAACAAATTGTTTTGATTCACTCGTAAATTCAATAGGAACGATTCCAAGTCTGATAACATTTAAGTCTGCACCAATATCAATTATGGCATTGATAATTTTCTTAAATTTTTTTTATTTTTATCTTTACCTGAACTCTCCACTGTTGGTAAATATATTTTGTGGGAATTACACCAGTAGAGATTTTGTTAATTTCTCCTTTAATTCTTTTGACAAATTTTTCTTCATCATATTTTCCAATAGCACCATCATTTTCTAACCAAGTTAACCGTTCATCAAGCTTATTTTTTTTTTAGTTAATTCTAATTTTAATTCACGGAGTTCTCTCTTTTGATCATTTAATTCTCTTTGTAAATCTGAAAGAGTTAAGGGTTTATTTATAGTATGAAATTTTTCTGGTCTATTCATAAGGTCAATCATGGAATAGGTTGGTGTGTGAAATATTTCTTTCTCCTTTATCCTCTTTGGATAATATGGTGTTTTATCACCATTTTCATTTTCTTCAAAGAAATTTTTTTGTTGTGAACTTTCTCCTTCTTCTCCTCCCCCCAATTTTGAAATTTGATTTAAAAATTGAACTTTTTTCTCTGGATCGGGTATGTTATCAACCATTTCTAGAAGTAATTTTTGAGGGGCAATGAGGACCCGAATGTGAATACCAAGATCTTCATCAGATGGTATCGACCATTCTCCTTCAGATTCTTCATCATCTGAATGACATTTATATGATTGGAATTGTTTGATAAGCTGAACCTGAGGACTATTTTCTTCAATGTCAGTTGATGAATCAGATTCATATTCTTCTTCTTCTTCTGAGGAACTTGAATCAGTTTATTCCTTTTCAGTATTTTCCTCATCATTTTTTGTATTGATTTTTCTAAGTTTCCTTTTAGAGGAAATTTCTTTTTTAAAGCATTTACTTGAATAATGACCCTTTTTTCCCTCAATTATAACAAGTTGGAACATTTTCTTTTATATATTTCTTTTTTAAATATTTTCTAGATTTTCTTTTGAATGGACTGAACTCATCGGATTTTCTCTGTTTTTTATATCTTCCGGGTTTATATTTTCTTACCATTTTGCGTCTTCTATCCGAAGTAAATCTAGAATGCGAAGGTTTTCTCTTTGATTCAGGTGTTTGATCTAAACCAAACTGGAAACAAAAATCTCCTAATTCTTTATCTCCAGAATATTTCTCATTTTTTCAGCTTGTTTACTGATCTTTAAATCAGTACAAAGATTCATGCCAACTTTGTTAATTCTTTGTATAATTCCTCCGAATATCAGCAAACTGTAATTAATAGTACCATGCATTTCTTCTCTCAAATTATTACGCACCTTTTCAGCAAATAGGGGTGGTAATCCTGAAATAAATCTTTCTTTCCAAATATCAGAATTACAATCATTTAGTTGGTAGACTTTCGATAAGAATACGTCTCTATACCAACGAAGTTCTCCTAAATTTCTACATCTCAAGCGATGTAATTGTTGTCTATTTTTCTCCTTAATTAGAGCAATTCCTCCAGTGAATTCATTGAGGATGCATAGAAGCAAGACACTAACACAATCAGATTGAGTTTCCCAATTATCAGGGATTTGACTAGTACCTACTTCAAGCTTAATATTGGGGTCAACTAAATTTCCTGTGGTTTTGTCTCTATAAAGGGTTCTTCCAAATTCATCCATTTTGACAGCACTCCCTATTTCAAGTCTGTGAGCTCCAGTTAATCCATAATTCCACGATCCTCTTAATATTCCATTGAAAGAGGTGGTTATCATGAGGAAAATGTTTCTTGGAGTATTTCCTCTCACTTCACATGCATTACAGTATATTAACATACTCTGAACCATTTGGAAAATTTGGTATTCTGTTAATCCATCTAAATTCCATTCATATAAAGAATTTCCTGAATAGGTTAATTCTGAGGTGTAAACTGTATGGAGCCTCTTCGAGTTGTAGATCAACAGGGGTTGGCCTAGGATAATAATTCTTTGTCTCTGGTAATTTTACCTGAGGATTCCATTTCTTTAGACGATTTATTAATAAATCCTCTGAAGCAGAGACTCTTAGGATGCTGAATCCTTTTCCTCCCATATTGAGGCTTTCCATCCTATTAGATAATTCTTTTTGCATTTCGTTTGTCATTGTGAACGGTCCTTCTTGCAAAATAATCCCTTTAGGTAATTGTCTGGGAACATAACTGCATTGGCAGAGCTTTCTTCTAATTTTTCTTCTTTATCTTTATTGAAGGGTTTTAATTTGATTGTTCTTTCTATTCGATCTGTTTGTTCTCCAATGGTTAATAGACATAGATTGGTATAATTGTTTTGTTCAATTATATCTCTAATACCTATACCTATGTCTCTAGCATTTGGGTCTGGTTTTGATTCATAAATAGATGCATTTTTTACTGGCATGGCATCATTCTTGGTTTCTGTATTAGGGACAGAAATATCAAGTTTCTTCCAAGGTGGGTGAGATTTATCAACTTCTTTTCCTTCAGTATCTTTCCAAGTTCTTGTTGTTTTCCTATAACTCTTATTTGTTCTGGATTTTGAGTTTTTTTTTCTTTGATTTTCCCTTTTCTAAAATATTCCATAAACCAATCAAAGAAAGGTATATTTCTTTCTTCTTTCTCCATTTGAAAATACCATAATTCCCTCATTTTATCTTTTTCTTCTATGCTAAACTTTTTAAAGAACCAATCTCTTAAAGGATGATTTTTCAAATTTTCTCTAAGATATGGTTTATCAATTTCAAATTTTTTGACAGGTATTCCTTCTGGCTTTTGAATGCTAACCATTCTTATGGCTCCTTAGAGAAAATCACTTTCACTTGGGTTATAAGTTTTCGCTGATGAGGATCTTTTGTACACAGGGTGTTCGATTCCACTTTATTTATTTCTAAAAACTTTTTGATCCATTTCTTCATTTTCACTACTCCTTTGGTCATCATCTATTTCTTCTAATTTAAAATTTTTTCTTCCTTCTCTATAACAGGCAAAACTTCTCCTAGCTTTTTCCATTTTTCTCCTAAAATTGACTTCAACATTACCATTTGGTAATTTGACTATACTTTGTAAATCATCTCTTATTTCATTTACTCTTGGGGTGACATCTTCTATTTGCCAATTTCCTGGGAGAACAACTTCTTCCCAGCTGATGACTTTTGGGATAAACACATTATTGTTAAAGTTTGTTTCCATGAGAACTGTAATTTTTTCTTTATCAACCTTATCTCTATAGGCTATCATGGGAAGGACAGAGATCATGAATTTGTAGAACACACGATAAACTATAGCAAAAGGTTTACTTCTTGGACTCATCTTTAATCCTTTACTTTGAAATCCAATGGTTGCATAATCAAGAATATCATCATCATGAGCATCAATTGTGATATTAGGAAAGCAGTTAAAATAAACAGGTCCATGATAGAGACTGGATTCAATCATAGCATAAAGAGAATCATCAAATTTATCATGTCTCTGATCTCTCACAAAGCAGACACTGAAACATTTAATCCTAATCGAAATAGTGGTTTGATTCCTACCTAAATTAATCCTGTGTGCAGGTAGTTATATTTGGTTCTGATTTGTTAAATAATTCTTCTATCAAGAACTTTAATTGTCTGTTTTCTTTTAGAGAGAGAAACAATTTTTTCAACAGTTTTTATGTGGTAATCATTTTGTTCTTCAAATGTGTCATTGCTATATATTTCTGTTACAGGCAAGGCTGGCAACTTCTAGTTGGATATTGCTTGGTCAAAATTTTCATAAATCATTTCTTCTGAATTTTTTATTTTTTCTGAATTTTCTTTTTCTAAGCTATTACGGGTAAAACTGGTTAAAGCAGACTGGTAGGATGAAGAAGACGAATAAGATCTATTAGAAGGATGCTGAAATGATTTAAACCAATTCTTAAAAAGTTTTGTCTTTCCCTTAGAATTTTCCATCTTTTGTAGCTCGTAAGAAAAAAGAAGAGTTCTGTCAACGATTTACAGCCCTTGATGCCTGATCACGGCCTGAAGCGGGACTTACAATGCGACCACACTCTTAAGAAGATAAACGAGGTACAGAAGTGGAGAATAAGAAGGAAAATAAAAACTCTAAAGAGAATTGGATAGATCAACTTGGCTAAAAAGCTTTAGACCTGGATAATAGATTTAATTCATCTAAATCCCTTTTTTTTTTAACACAAATTTAAATACGAGATAATAATTATAATTCTTCATTCAGTCTATTACAATATTCTCTTATCTGATTACACAAGTGTACTAACATAGATCTTCTAATAGTTTGAACACAGATAATAAGATATCCTCCTACAGCTATATTTTCATCAATTTGTCTGATAGCATTTTCTAATCTTCTAAGCTGGTTTTCACGTCTTCTTAGATCACGCAATAATTCTTCTCTCCTAATAGAACGAGGAGGCATCTCAGAAGGTCATAGTTTTTAGTTTTGATTCAGTTCGGAATTTGTCTAGTTGGAAGACAGCATAAGAATGCATTAAAACAATCATTCTTCTTTCAAACTCATGATGGAGAGGATTATTTCTGTGGGTGCAGATTTGCAAATGTCTTCTTATATTGTCTAACAAGGATTCAATTTTTCTTAATATTCGAACATCATCATAGTATCTCCTAAGCAGAGTAAGACGAATAGACATGTTCTAGCAAAAGAAACAACATGATTAGATAACAACAAGCATATAATATCAATCTTATGAAACTTAATTGCTTATAGAAGATTGTACAGGACTTCAAACTCTAGCACACTCAAACTTCAAGCTTACACTCACACTCACACTTATAATATTTTCTTATAATTTTCTTATCTATATTTTTTATCTATATCCTAAAGGAAACTCCCCAGCTCCTTATATAGATGGAGCATACAAAAGAGCTCCCTCTCATCCGACCATGAGAGGACTTAAACCAAAAGCAACAGAAAAAGGAATGGCTACCGACACAAGCCTCCAAACACATTTTTCAAAGGTTGATGGGCAATGGTACCTTTAGGTGGAACAACTAATTGCCACTCCTCGGATCCTGCTGTTATTGGTATCAGAGCCAGTAGAAATCATCTCTTTTTGGTGGGGGTATATGGCTAGTAATGAAGAAGAAAAGTGGTCCCATCAATGTTGGTTGTACAAGATATCTTGATAATATCTTGTAGGTGTCATGCTGAGAAGATCAACAAAGAAAAGTTGCTTGGTTGGTCAGATGAAAAAGTCTTGCTAGATGATGATGCTATGAAGAAAAGTTGGTAGGGGCTGCCTTTTGAGATGCCACTTGTAAATAAAGTTGGTAGGGGCTGCCTCATAAGATGCCACTTGTAAATAAAGGTGTTGGGTTTGTAAAAGTTGGTATAGCTTTATTGCCACATGTCAAAAGTTGATAAAGTTGTGGGGGTATGTTAATATTATGCTTTCCATGTGGCATAAAGATGTTCCACCTAAGGTATCATTGCCCATCAACCTTTGAAAAATGTGTTTGGAGGCTTGTGTGGGGAGCCATTCCTCTTTCTGTTGCTTTTGGTTTAAGTCCTCTTATGGTCGGATGAGAGGGAGATCTTTTTGTATGCTCCATCTATAAAAGGAGCTGGGGGTTTCCTTTAGTGGAGATAGATCAAAAATATAGATCAGAAAATTATAAGAAAATATTATAAGTGTGAGTGTGAGTGTAAACTTGAAGTTTGAGTGTGCTAGAGTTTGAAGTCCTGTACAATCTTCTGTAAGTAATCATGTTTTATAAGTTTGATATTATATGCTTGTTGCTATCTAATCATTTTGTTTCTTTTGCTAGAATATGTCTATTCGTCTTGCTCTGCTTAAGAGATACTATGATGATGTTCGAATATTAAGAAAAATTGAATCATTGTTAGACAATATAAGAAGACATTTGCAAATCTGCACCCAAAAAAATAATCCTCGCCATCATGAGTTTGAAAGAAGAAGGATTGTTTTAATGCGTTCTTATGCTGTCTTCCAACTAGACAAATTCCGAACTGAATCAAAACTAAAAGCTATGACCTTCTTAGATGCCTCCTCGTTCTATTAGGAGAGAAGAATTATTGCGTGATCTAAGAAGACGTGAAAACTAGCTTAGAAGATTAGAAAATGCTATCAGACAAATTGATGAAAATATAGCTGTAGGAGGATGTCTTGTTATCTGTGTTCAATCTATTAGAAGATCTATGTTAGTACGCTTGTGTAATCAGATAAGAGAATATTGTAATAGACTGAATGAAGAATTAGAATTATTATCTCGTATTTAAATTTGTGTTAAAAAAAAAGGGGGATTTAGATGAATTAAATCTATTATCCAGGATCTGAAGCTTTTTAGCCAAGTTGATCTATCCAATTCTCTTTAGAGTTTTTATTTTCCTTCTTATTCTCCACTTCTGTACCTCGTTTATCTTCTTAAAAGTGTGGTCGCGTTGTAAGTCCTACTGCAGGCCGTGATCAGGTGTCAAGGGCTTTAAATCGTTGACAGAACTCTTCTTGTTTCTTACGAGCTACAAAAGATGGAAAATTTTAAGGGAAAGACAAAACTTTTTAAGAATTGGTTTAAATCATTTCAGCATCCTTCTAATAGATCTTATTCATCTTCTTCATCCTGCCAGTTTGCTTTAACCAGTTTTACCCGTAATAGCTTAGAAAAAGAAAATTCAGAAAAAATAAAAAATTCAGAAGAAATGATATATGAAAATTTTGACCAAACAATATCCAACTGGAAGTTGTTAGCCTTGCCTGTAACAGAAATATATAGCAATAGCACATTTGAAGAACAAAATGATTACCACATAAAAACTGTTGAAAAAACTGTTTCTCTCTCTGGAGGAAAACAGACAATTAAAGTTCTTGATAGAAGAATTATTGAACAAATCAGAATCAAATACAACTACCTGCACATAGGATTAATTCAGGTAGGAATCAAACCACTATTTCGATTAGGATTAAATGTTTCAGTGTGTGCTTATGTGAGAGATCAGAGACATGATGAATTTGATGATTCTCTTTATGCTATGATTGAATCCAGTCTCTGTCATGGACCTGTTTATTTTAACTGCTTTCCTAATATCACAATTGATGCTCATGATGATGTTATTCTTGATTGTGCAACTATTGGATTTCAAAGTAAAGGATTAAAGATGAGTCCAAGATGATATTCTTGATTGTGCAACTACAGTTCTCATGCAAACAAACTTTAACAATAATGTGTTTATCCCAAAAGTCATCAGCTGGGAAGAAGTTGTTCTCCCAGGAAATTGGCAAATAGAAGATGTCACCCCAATAGTAAATGAAATAAGAGATGATTTACAAAGTATAGTCAAATTACCAAATGGTAATGTTGAAGTCAATTTTAGGAGAAAAATGGAAAAAGCTAGGAGAAGTTTTGCCGGTTATACGGAAGGAAGAAAAAGTTTTAAATTAGACGAAATAGATGATGACCAAAGGAGTAGTGAAAAGGAAGAAATGGATCAAAAAGTTTTTAGAAACAAAGAAAGTGGAATCGAACACCCTGTGTACAAAATATCCTCATCAGCGAAAACTTATAACCCAAGTGAAAGTGATTTTCTCCAAGGAGCCATAAGAATGGTTAGCATTCAAAAGCCAGAAGGAATACCTGTTAAAAAATTTGAAATTGATAAATCATATCTAGAGAAAATTTGAAAAATCATCCTTTAAAAGATTGGTTCTTTAAATAGTTTAGCATAGAAGAAAAAGATAAAATGAGGGAATTATGGTAATTTCAAATGGAGGAAGAAGAAAGAAATATACCTTTCTTTGATTGGTTTATGGAATATTTTAGAAAAGGGAAAATCAAAGAAAAAAAAACTCAAAATCCAGAACAAATAAGAGTTATAGGAAAAACAACAAGAACTTGGAAAGACACTGAAGGAAAAGAAGTTGATAAATCTCACCCACCTTGGAAGAAACTTAATATTTCTGTCCCTGATACAGAAACCAAGAATTATGCCATGCCTGTAAAAAATGCATCTATTTATGAATCAAAACCAGACCCAAATGCTAGAGACATAGGTATAGGTATTAGAGATATAATTGAACAAAACAATTATACCAATCTATGTCTATTAACCATTGGAGAACAAACAGATCGAATAGAAAGAACAATCAAATTAAAACCCTTCAATAAAGATAAAGAAGAAAAATTAGAAGAAAGCTCTGCCAATGCAGTATATGTTCCCAGACAATTACCTAAAGGGATTATTTTGCAAGAAGGACCGTTCAGAATGACAGACGAAATGTAAAAAAGAATTATCCAATAGGATGGAAAGCCTCAATATGGGAGGAAAAGGATTCAGCATCCTAAGAGTCTCTGCTTCAGAGGATTTATTAATAAATCGTCTAAGGAAATGGAATCCTCAGGTAAAATTACCAGAGACAAAGAATTATTATCTAGGACAACCCCCTGTTGATCTACAACTCGAAGAGGCTCCATACAATTACACCTCAGAAATAACCTATTCAGGAAATTCTTTATATGAATGGAATTTAGATGGATTAACAGAATACCAAATTGTCCAAATGGTTCAGAGTATGTTAATATATTGTAATGCATGTGAAATGAGAGAAAATACTCCAAGAAACATTTTCCTCATGATAACCACCTCTTTCAATGGAATATTAAGAGGATGGTGGAATTATGGATTAACTGGAGCTTAAAGACTTGAAATAGAGAGTGCTGTCAAAATGGATGAGTTTGGAAGAACCCTTTATAGAGAAAAAACCACAGGAAATTTAGTTGACCCCAATATTAAGCTTGAAGCAGGTACTAGTCAAATCCCTGATAATTGGGAAACTCAATCTGATTGTGTTAGTGTCTTGCTTCTATGCATCCTCAATGAATTCACTAGAGGAATTGTTTTAATTAATGAGAAAAATAGACAGCAATTATATCGCTTGAGATGTAGAAATTTAGGAGAATTTTGTTGGTATAGAGACGTATTCTTATCGAAAGTCTACTAACTAATTGATTGTAATTCTGATATTTGGAAAGAAAGATTTATTTCAGGATTACCACCCCTATTTGCTGAAAAGGTGCGTAATTTCTTAAGAGAATAAATGCATGGTACTATTAATTACAGTTTGCTGACTTTCGGAGGAATTATACAAAGAATAACAAAGTTTGCATGAATCTTTGTACTGATTTAAAGATCAGTAAACAAGCTGAAAAAATGAGAAAATATTCTGGAGATAAAGAATTAGGAGATTTTTGTTTCCAGTTTGGTTTAGATCAAACATCTGAATCAAAGAGAAAACCTTTGCATTCTAGATTTACTCCGGATAGAAGAAGCAAAATGGTAAGAAAATATAAACCCGGAAGATATAAAAAACAGAGAAAATCCGATGAGTTCAGTCCATTCAAAAGAAAATCTAGAAAATATTTCAAAAAGAAATATATAAAAGAAAATGTTCCAACTTGTTATAATTGCTGGAAAAATAGTTATTATTCAAGTAAATGCTTTAAAAAAGAAATTTCCTCTAAAAAGAAACTTAGAAAAATCAATTCCAAAAATTACCATCTGATGAAGATCTTAGTATCCACATTCGTGTCCTCACTGTACCTCAAAAATTACTTCTAGAAATGGTTGATAACATACCTGATCTAGAGAAAAAAGTTCAATTTTTAAATCAGATTTCAAAATTGGGGGGAGGAGAAGAAGGAGAAAGTTCACAACAAAAATTTCCTTTGAAGAAAATGAAAATTATGATAAAACACCATATTATCCAAAAAGGATAAAAGAGAAAGAAACATTTCACACACCAACCTATTCCATGATTGACCTTATGAATAGAGTAGAAAAAATTCATACTATAAATAAACCCTTAACTCTCTCAGATTTACAAAGAGAATTAAATGATCAGAAGAGAGAACTCCGTGAATTAAGAATTGAGTTAACCAAAAAACAAAATAAGCTTGATGAAAGGTTAACTTAGTTAGAAAATGATGGTGCTATTGAAAAATATGATGAAAAAAAAATTGTCCAAAGAATTAAAGGAGAAATTAGCAAAATCTCTACTGGTGTAATTTCCACAAAATGTATTTACCAACAGTGGAGAGTTCAGGTAAAGATAAAAATAAAAAACTTTAAGATGATTGTCAATGCCATAATTGATATTGGTTCAGAATTAAATGTTATCAGACTTGGAATCGTTCCTATTGAATTTACGAGTGAATCAAAACAATTTGTTTCAGCTGCTAATGGAACGACGATTTCCATAGAAAGAAAAATCCCAAATGTTCATGTTTGCATGAAAGGAGTCTGTGTTACTTCACCCTTTATTATTTCAGAAGATATTGTTAATGATGTACTCTTTCGATCTCCATTTATTCTTTAAATCCAACCCTTTTCTGTAACTACAAAAGGAATTTCTACAAATATCAAAGGGATTGAAGTAAATCTTGATTTTATAGATGATCCTTGTTAAACGAAAATCCAAAGGATAAATCAAGTTATTGCCACCAGAGAAAATTACATAAATGGACTAAAATGAAATTAAATGTGTCCAAATGACAAAAGAATTAGAGAAAAAAGAATTTAAAACAAAATTAAAAGAATTCACCAAACAGATTGAAGAAGAATGCTGTTCTGAATTACCATTAGCCTTTTGGAATAGAAAAACACATAGTAGGATTACCATATATAAAGGATTTTAATGAAAAGGATATTACTACTAAAGCTGGTCCATCTCAAATGGATGCTGCTCATTTAAAACTTTGCTAAGAAGAAATCAGTGATCTTCTGAAGAAATGATTAATTAGAAAAATCAAATCCCCTTGGAGTTGTACGGCATTTTATGTTGAAAAGGCCGCTGAAATCGAAAGAGGAGTTCCAAGATTGGTAATCAATTATAAACCATTAAACAAAGTTCTTCAATTTATTAGGTATTCTTTGCCTAATACTCAGGATTTGTTAAACAGATTAAACAATACCAAAATATTCTCAAAATTTGATTTAAAATCAGGATTTTGGCAGATTCAGATAAAAGAAGAAGATAGATATAAAATGCATTCACTGTTCCAATGGGGCATTAAAATGGAATGTTATGCCTTTTTGGATTGAAAAATGATCCGTCTGAATTTCAGAATATTATGAATAATATTTTCTCGTCTTACACCCAGTTTGCCATTGTTTACATTGGTGATATTTTTATCTTCTCAGAATATGTGATATAACATTGGAAACACTTGGGTATTTTCAAAAGAGTCATAAAAGAAAATGGATTGGCTTTATCTAAAAGAAAAATGAATCTCTTTCAGCAAAAAATCAGATTCTTAGGATTTGAGATCCAAGACAGAAAAACAACTCTAACTAATAGAGTTATTCAATTTACTGATAAATTTCCAGATGAAATTAAGGATAACAATATGCTACAAAGATTTCTTGGATATCTAAATTATGTTGGATTTTTCTATCAAGATCTGGCAAAAGATAGAAAACTTCTGCGGAAAGATTAACGAAAAATCCTAAGGAGTGGTCTATCCATCACACTAATGCAGTAAAAAAGATTAAAGAAAGAGTTAAAAATCTTCCTTTTAGATGTTTATCTGACCCAGAAGCTTTCAAAATAGTTCAAACTGATGCCTCTGATGTCGGACATGGTGGAATCCTCTTACAACAAAAAGACTCAAAAGAAGAATTAATAAGATTTAATTCTGGATTATGGAATAAAGCACAAAAGAAATATTCAACCATCAAAAAGGAAGTTCTTGCCATAGTTATTTGTGTGACGAAATTCCAACATGATTTATTGAACAAAGAACTTTTGATCAGAGTTGATGCTAAGGCAGCAAAAGAAATTCTGTAGAAAGATGTCAAAAAATCTTGTCTCTAAGCAAATAATTGCTAGATGGCAAGCCATTTTATCAGTGTTTGAATTTAAAATTGAATTTATTAATGGAAATTCTAACTCTCTCCCTGACTTTCTTACTAGAGAATTTCTTCAGGGACGACAAAATGGCAAGTAGCTCTTCCCCGTTCATGAAGAATAAAGGGCAAGAGAAATTGACAAATCAAGAAGAAAGCCAAAAGGGTTTTACTCCAACAAAAGACCCAAGTCAATCAGAATTATATCTTTACACCGGTAACAGAATTCTTGTTACTTCAGATTGTCTTATGGAAGAAAGATCTGTTGAAGATAATGTTTATTTTCTCTTTGGAAAGGGGCTTCGTTATTAATTCCCCTGATAAAAGGAAAACCAGAGATTGGTATCTCAATATTTTGCATCAGACGAAAAGCGTCCTCATCTTCCACAATAAGAATGCAAATGGTATCATCACTTACTCAAAGTTCACTACTCTCAAAATCCTTACTGAGGAAGATTGGGATGGTCCCTTGTACATGACAAAATCCATCCGATTATACAATTTGACTGAGTTCTTTAATTATTGGGATTATATTGATGCCTGAAAATTTGCTTTGATGTGGTAAAATCGCCAGTATAATCATTCCTGGTTCATCAGATTCAAAGAAGAAAGTCCTGATGTCACTCCTATTCATCGTAATTTCCCATCCTGCTTTCTCTTTACTTGGTGGTCATATTTTGGTGCTTCCAGAAAATCTTTCGTGATAATTTTTGTTATTTATTTATTAAGTTCTGTGAAGTAGAAGAAAAAGTTCCCTGTGAAGCATTTAATGTTCTTCTTTTTTTTTCAAAGTTCCATATTCCATACATTTTCTAGTGGAAGTTTGAAGTAAAAAAAAAACTTTTTTGATCTTCTGTCTTTGTACCAGACTTTTTACCAAAAATGGTGGTAAAAAATTGAAAATGATACTTATAAGAGAATTCTGAATCAAATCTCTCCTCCTGTTAAAGAAGAAATTCCTCTTCCTGAAGAAAAACCTTTTGAGAATGAAATACTCATGGCTGATCTATTGGCCAAAAAGATTGCCAAAGAAATTGCTCGAGAAAAATCTCCTGAGCCAATGGACATGTCTGTTGACTCCGTCAATTTTGAGGAAAAGATCAAGCAAATTTTAGAAGAATTTCTCCCAAAGAAAAAAGTTGGTGATCATGATTGGGATAGTAATCATGATCCAGAAGAAAATCTTGATGATGAAGTTGTGCCTCTTGATGATCTCAATCCTCGATGGGACCCTAACTCTCATGTTAATCCCTATGGCTCAGTTACAGAATATCTTCGTGGTGGAATGTTTTGGTATTCTTCAGCAAAAGACAAAGGAAAAGAAAAAGAAGTCGAAAAGGAATCTCGGTTAGCTGAATTATTCCACAAAAATTCTGCTAAAGCAAAAGAATTAATGAAAAAGAAGCTTTGAGATTTGAGAAGAATACGATCCTGCTGATGCTAGTTGCTATAGTTTTTTTCCCATCCTCTAATGATGGTGTTGGTGAATATCTTCTCTTGATTCTAAGAAGAAAAGTAGCCGTCTAAGTTTTGGTGTTGCTCATGTCATGGTGCTGCCATTTGTCAACTTCCTATCAAAAGTTGATAAAGTTGGTAGGGGTTGCCTTTGGTGATGCCACTTGTAAATAAAGTCGTTTTGTTTTTTACCTTTGGTGGGGGTATGCATTCCATGTGGCAATTAGTTGTTCCACCTAAAGGTACCATTGCCCATCAACCTTTGAAAAATGTGTTTGGAGGCTTGTGTCGGTAGCCATTCATTTTTCTGTTGCTTTTGGTTTAAGTCCTCTCATCGTCGGATGAGAGGGAGATCTTTTTGTATGCTCCATCTATAAAAGGAGCTGGGGGTTTCCTTTAGTGGAGATAGATAAAAAATATAGATCAGAAAATTATAAGAAAATATTATAAGTGTGAGTGTGAGTGTAAGCTTGAAGTTTGAGTGTGCTAGAGTTTGAAGTCTTGTACAATCTTCTGTAAGTAATTAAGTTTTTATAAGTTTGATATTATATGCTTGTTGTTATCTAATCATGTTGTTTCTTTTGTTAGAATATGTCTATTCGTCTTGCTCTGCTTAAGAGATACTATGATGATGTTCGATTATTAAAATTGAAATCTTGTTAGACAATATAAGAAGAATTATTATCTCGTATTTAAATTTGTGTTAAAAAAAAAGGGATTTAGATGAATTAAATCTATTATCCAGGATCTGAAGCTTTTTAGCCAAGTTGATCTATCCAATTCTCTTTAGAGTTTTTATTTTCCTTCTTATTCTCCACTTCTGTACCTCGTTTATCTTCTTAAGAGTATGGTCGCGTTGTAAGTCCTACTTCAGGCCGTGATCAGGTGTCAAGGGCTTTAAATCGTTGACAGAACTCTTCTTGTTTCTTACGAGCTACAAAAGATGGAAAATTCTAAGGGAAAGACAAATTTTTTTAAGAATTGGTTTAAAAAATTTCAGAATCCTTCTAATAGATCTTATTCGTCTTCTTCATCCTACCAGTCTGCTTTAACCAGTTTTACTCGTAATAGCTTAGAAAAAGAAAATTCAGAAAAAACAAAAAATTCAGAAGAAATGATATATGAAAATTTTAACCAAGCAATATCCAACTGGAAGTTACTAGCCTTGCCCGTAACAGAAATATATAGCAATGGCACATTTGAAGAGCAAAACGATTACCACATAAAAACTGTTGAAAAAACTGTTTCTCTCTCTGGAGGGAAACAGACAATTAAAGTTCTTGATAGAAGAATTATTGAACAAATCAGAACCGAATACAACTACCTGCACATAGGATTAATTCATGTAGGAATCAAACCACTGTTTCGATTAGGATTAAATGTTTCAGTGTGTGCTTATGTGAGGGATCAAAGACATGATGAGTTTGACGATTCTCTTTATTCTATGATTGAATCAAGTCTCTGTCATGGACCTGTTTATTTTAACTGCTTTCCTAATATCACAATTGATGCTCATGATGATGATATTCTTGATTGTGCAACCATTGGATTTCAAAGTAAAGGATTAAAGATGAGTCCAAGAAGTAAACCTTTTGCTATAGTTTATCGTGTGTTCTACAAATCCATGATCTCTGTTTTTCCCATGATAGCCTATAGAGATAAGGTTGATAAAGAAAAAACTACAGTTCTCATGGAAACAAACTTTAACAATAATGTGTTTATCCCAAAAGTGATCAGTTGGGAAAAAGTTGTTCTCCCAGGAAATTGGCAAATAGAAGATGTCACCCAAAGAGTAAATGAAATAACTGATGATTTACAAAGTATAGTCAAATTACCAAATGGTAATGTTGAAGTCAATTTTAGGAGAAAAATGGAAAAAGCTAAGAGAAGTTTCGCCAGTTACACAGAAGAAAGAAAAAGTTTTAAATTAGAAGAAATAGATGATGACCAAAGGAGTAGTGAAAAGGAAGAAATGGATCAAAAGGTTTTTAGAAACAAAGAAAGTGAAATTGAACACCCTGTATACAAAAGATCCTCATTAGCGAAAACCTATAACCCAAGTGAAAGTGATTTTCTCCAAGGAGCCATAAGAATGGTTAGCATTCAAAAGCTAGAAGAAATACCTGTCAAAAAATTTGAAATTGATAAACCATATCTTAGAGAAAATTTGAAAAATCATCCTTTAAAAGATTGGTTCTTCAAAAAGTTTAACATAGAAGAAAAAGATAAAATGAGGGAATTATGGTATTTTCAAACGTAAGAAGAAAGAAATATACATTTTCTTTGATTGGTTTATGGAATATTTTAGAAAAGGGAAAATCAAAGAAAAAGAAACTCAAAGCACAGAACAAATAAGAGTTATAGGAAAAACAACAAGAACTTGGAAAGATACTGAAGGAAAAGAAGTTGATAAATCTCACCCACCTTGGAAGAAACTTGATATTTCTGTCCCTAATACAGAAACCAAGAATTATGCCATGCCTGTAAAAAATGCATCTATTTATGAATCAAAATCAGACCCAAATGCTAAAGACATAGGTATAGGTATTGGAGATATAATTGAACAAAATAATTATACCAATCTATGTCTATTAACCATTGGAGAACAAACAGATCGAATAGAAAGAACAATCAAATTAAAGCCCTTCAATAAAGATAAAGAAGAAAAATTAGAAGAAAGCTCTGCCAATGCAGTATATGTTCCCAGACAATTACCTAAAGGGATTATTCTGCAATAAGGACCATTTACAATGACAGACGAAATGCAAAAAGAATTATCTAATAGGATGGAAAGCCTCAATATGGGAGGAAAAAGAATTTAGCATCCTAAGAGTCTGCTTCAGAGAATTTATTAATAAATCGTCTAAAGAAATGGAATTCCCAGGCAAAATTGCCAGAGACAAAGAATTATTATCATAGACCAACCCCTGTTGATCTACAACTCGAAGAGGCTCTATATAGTTACATCTCAGAATTAACCTATTCAGGAAATTCTTTATATCAATGGAATTTAGATGATACCATTATACTGGCGATTTTGCATCATCAAAACAAATTTCCAGGCATCAATATAATCCCAACAATTAAAGAACTCAGTCGAATTGTATAATCGGACTGATTTTGTCATGTACAAGGGACCATCCCAATCTTCCTCAGTGTGGTATCTCTCTTTTTGGTGGGGGTATATGGCTAGTAAAAAGAAATGTGGTCCCATCAATGTCATCAGACGAAAAGTGTCCTCATCTTCCACAATTAGAATGCAAATGGTATCATCATTTACTCAAAGTTTGATACCATGTCAAAAATCTTGTCTATAAGCAAATATTTGCTTGAAGGCAAACCATTTTATCAGTGTTTGAATTTAAAATTGAATTTATTAATGGGAATTCTAACTCTCTCCCTGACTTTCTTACTAGAGAATTTCTTCAGGGACGACAAAATGGTAAGTAGCTTTTCCCCCGTTCATGAAGAATAAAAGGTAAGAGAAATTGGCAGATCAAGAAGAAAGCCAAAAGGGTTTTACTCCAACAAAAGACCCAAGTCAATCAAAATTATATCTTTACACTGGTAACAGAATTCTTATTACTTCAGATTCTCTTATGGAAAAAAGATCTGTTGAAGATAATGTTTATTTTCTCTTTGGAAATGGGCTTCATTATTATTCCCCTGATAAAAGGAAAACCAGAGATTGGTCCTGTTCCTCTTGTTTATCCAGTTTGTCCACTTTCTTCAATTTGTCGAGTTTGTCCAATTTTTCAAATTTGTTCAGTTTGTACTGTTTGTCCAATTTGTCCAATTCGTCCAGTTTGTCCAGTTATTCCACTTTTTCCAGTTTGCCCACTTTCATCCACTTTGTCATGTTCGTCTAGTTTTTCCAATTCGACCAGTTTGTCCACTTTGTCCAGTTCGTCCACTTTGTTCACTTTGCTCACTGTGTTCAGTTTGTGTAGTTTGACAAGTTTGTCTAGATGGTTCAGTTTGTCCAATTTGTCTAGTTTGACCAGTTGATCTAATTTATCCAATTCGTCTACTTTGTCCAGTTGGTCCAGTTGGTCCAATTTGTCCTGTTGGTCCATTTTGTCCAAGTTTATCTAATTTGTCCAGTCCAGTTTGTGCACTTCGTTCAGTTGGTCCTGTTTCTTCTGTTTTGATTAGCTTTTCCAATTTGTGCACTTTGTCCTGTTCGTCCAATTTGTCCACTTTGTTCACTTTGTCCCATTTGTCTAGTTTGTTAAGTTTGTCCAGTTAGTCCAGTTTGTCCAATTTGGCCTGTTCGTCCAGTTTATTTTATTTGTCCACTTCGTCCTGATCATCTAGTTTGTCCAATTCGTCCTATTCATCCAGTTAGTCCACTCTATCCAATTTGCCCACTTTGTACTGTTCGTCAACGTTGTCATGTTAGTCCAATTTTTCAAATTCGTCCAATTTGCCCACTTTGTACAATTCGTCAACATTGCCATGTTTGTCCAATCTTTCCAATTTGTCCACTTTCTCCATTTCGTCCAGTTTGTCCAGTTTGCTCACTTTGCTCACTTTGTCCAGTTTGTCCATTTTGACCAGTTTATCTAATTTGTCCAAATCTTCCAGTTCGTCCAGATGGTCAAGTTTTTCCACTTTGTCGAGTTGGTCAAATTTAGCCAATTTGTGCAGTTTGTCCAGTGTGCACAAGACGTCCAGTTTGTCCACTTTGTTCCGTTTTAGCAATTTGACTTGTTTGTCCATGTCGTCTACTTTATCCTGTTTGTTCACTTTGTCCACTATGTCGAGTTTGTCCACTTTATCCAATTCGTACAGTTTGTTCACTTTGTCATGTTCGTCCAATTTGAGTAATTTGTACACTTTTTCCAATTCATTCAGTTTGTCCACTTTGTCCTGTTCGTCCACTTTGTCTTTTTCTTTTACTTTGTCTTTTACTGAAGAATACCAAAACTTCTCACCACGAAGATAATCTGTAACTGAGCCATCGGGATTAACATGAGAGTCAGGGTCCCATCGAGGATGGAGATCTTCAAGGGGCACAACTTCATCATCAAGATTTTCTTCTGGATCATGATTAATATCCCAATCATGATCACCAACTTTTTTATTTGGGAGATACTCTTCTAAAATTTGCTTGATCTTTTCTTCAAAATTGACGGAGGCAACAGACATGTCCATAGGTTTAGGAGATTTTTCTCGAGCAATTTCTTTAGCAATCTTTTTGGCCAAGAGATCAGCCATGAGCATTTCATTCTCAAAAGGCTTTTCTTCAGGAAGAGGAATTTCTTCTTTAATAGGAGGAGAGATTTGATTCAGAATTCTCTCATAAGTATCATTTTCAATTTTTGACCACCATTTTTGGTAAAAATTCTGGTACAAAGACGGAAGATCGAAAAAGTTCTTTTTTACTTCAAACTTCCATTGGAAAATATAAGGGATATGAAATTTAGCAAAGAAGCGAAGCACATTAAATGCTTCACAGGAAACTTTTTCTTCTACTTCACAGAACTTAATAAATAAATAATGAAAATTATCAAGAAAGATTTTCTGAGAAGCACCAAAATATGACCACCAAGTAAAGAGAAACCATGAAGGAACACTGCGGTGGATAGGCATGACATCAGGACTTTCTTCTTTGAATCTGATGAACCAGGAATGATTATACTGGCGATTTTGCCACATCAAAGCAAATTTCCAGGCATCAATATAGTCCCAATAATTAAAGAACTCAGTCGAATTGTATAATCAGACTAATTTTGTCATGTACAAGGGACCATCCCAATCTTCCTCAGTAAGGATTTTGATAATAGTGAACTTTGAATAAGTGATGATACCATTTGCATTCTTATTGTGGAAGATGAGGACACTTTTCGTCTGATGAAAAATATTGAGATACCAATCTCTAGTTTTCTTTTTATCAGGGGAATAATAATGAAGCCCCTTTCCAAAGAGAAAATAAACATTATCTTCAACAAATCTTTCTTCCATAAGACAATCTGAAGTAACAAGAATTCTGTTACCGGTGTAAAGATATAATTCTGATTGACTTGGATCTTTTGTTGGAGTAAAACCCTTTTGGCTTTCTTCTTGATCTGCCAATTTCTCTTGCCCTTTTTTCTTCATGAACGGGGAAGAGCTACTTGCCATTTTGTCGTCCTTGAAGAAATTCTCTAATAAGAAAGTCAGGGAGAGAGTTAGAATTTCCATTAATAAATTCAATTTTAAATTCAAACACTGATAAAATGTCTTGCCATCTAGCAAATATTTGCTTAGAGACAAGATTTTTGACATCTTTTTCCAGAATTTCTTTTGCTGCTTTAGCATCAACTCTGATCAGAAATTCTTTGTTCAATAAATCATGTTGGAATTTCGTCACAAATAACTATGGCAAGAACTTCCTTTTTTATGGTTGAATATTTCTTTTGAGTTTCATTCCATAATCCAGAATTAAATCTTATTAATTCTTCTTTTGAATCTTTTTGTTGTAAAAGGATTCCACCATATCCGACATCAGAGGCGTCTGTTTGAACTATTTTGAAAGCTTCTGGGTCAGATAAACATCTACAAGGAAGATTTTTAACTATTTCTTTAATCTTTTTTACTGCATTAGTGTGATGGATAGACCAGTCCTTAAGATTTTTCTTTAATCTTTCTTGGAGAAGTTTTCTATCTTTTGACAAATCTTGATAGAAAAATCCAACATAATTTAGACATCCAAGAAATCTTTGTAGCATATTTTTATCCTTAATTTCATCTGAAAATTTATCAGCAAATTGAATAACTCTATTGGTTGGAGTTATTTTTCTGTCTTGAATCTCAAATCCTAAGAATCAGATTTTTTGCTGAAAGAGATTCATTTTTCTTTTAGATAAAACTAATCCATTTTCTTTTATGACTCTTTTGAAAATACCCAAGTGTTTCCAATGTTTTAACACAGATTCTGAAAAGATAAGAATATCATCAATGTAAACAATGGCAAACTGGGTGTAAGACGAGAAAATATTATTCATAATATTCTGAAATTTAGACGAAGCATTTTTCAATCCAAAAAGCATAACATTCCATTCATAATGTCCCATTGGAACAGTGAATGCAGTTTTATATCTATCTTCTTCTTTTATCTTGATTTGCCAAAAGCCTGATTTTAAATCAAATTTTGAGAATATTTTGGCATTGTTTAATCTGTTTAGCAAATCTTGAGTATTAGGCAAAGGATACCTAATAGATTGAAGAACTTTATTCAATGGTTTATAATTGATTACCAATCTTGGAACTCCTCTTTCGATTTCAGCGGCTTTTTCAACATAAAATGCCGTACAGCTCCAAGGGGATTTGCTTTTTCTAATTAGTCCTTTCTTCAGAAGATCATTGATTTCTTCTTGACAAAGTTTTAAATGAGCAGCATCCATTTGAGATGGACGAGCTTTAGTAGGAATATCTTTTTCATTAAAATCCTTTACATAAGGTAATCCTACTATGTATCTTTTTCTATTCCAAAAGGCTGATGGTAATTCAGAACAACATTCTTCTTCAATCTGTTTGGTGAATTCTTCTAATTTTGTTTTAAATTCTTTTTTCTCTAATTCTTTTGTCATTTGGACACATTTAATTTCATTTTTTAGTCCATTTATGTAATTTTCTCTTGTGGCAATAACCTGGTTTATCCTTTGGGTTTTCGTTTCACAAGGATCATCTATAAAATAAAGATTTACTTCAATCCCTTTGATACTTGTAGAAATTCCTTTTGTTGTTACAGAAAATGGTTGGATTTGAAGAATAAATGGAGATCCAAGGAGTACATCATTAACAATATCTTCTGAAATAATAAAGGGTGAAGTAACACAGACACCTTTCATGTAAACATGAACATTTGGGATTTTTCTTTCTATGGAAATAGTCGTTCCATTAGCAGCAGAAACAAACTGTTTTGATTCACTCGTAAATTCAATAGGAACGATTCCAAGTCGAATAACATTTAAGTCTGCAATCATTGCCCATCAACCTTTGAAAAATGTGTTTGGAGGCTTGTGTGGGGAGCCATTCCTCTTTCTGTTGCTTTTGGTTTAAGTCCTCTTATGGTCGGATGAGAGGGAGATCTTTTTGTATGCTCCATCTATAAAAGGAGCTGGGGGTTTCCTTTAGTGGAGATAGATCAAAAATATAGATCGGAAAATTATAAGAAAATATTATAAGTGTGAGTGTGAGTGTAAACTTGAAGTTTGAGTGTGCTAGAGTTTGAAGTCCTGTACAATCTTCTGTAAGTAATCATGTTTTATAAGTTTGATATTATATGCTTGTTGCTATCTAATCATTTTGTTTCTTTTACTAGAATATGTCTATTCGTCTTGCTCTGCTTAAGAGATACTATGATGATGTTCGAATATTAAGAAAAATTGAATCCTTGTTAGACAATATAAGAAGACATTTGCAAATCTGCACCCAAAAAAATAATCCTCGCCATCATGAGTTTGAAAGAAGAAGGATTGTTTTAATGCGTTCTTATGCTGTCTTCCAACTAGACAAATTCTGAACTGAATCAAAACTAAAAGCTATGACCTTCTGAGATGCCTCCTCGTTCTATTAGGAGAGAAGAATTATTGCGTGATCTAAGAAGACGTGAAAACTAGCTTAGAAGATTAGAAAATGCTATCAGACAAATTGATGAAAATATAGCTGTAGGAGGATGTCTTGTTATCTGTGTTCAATCTATTAGAAGATCTATGTTAGTACGCTTGTGTAATCAGATAAGAGAATATTATAATAGACTGAATGAAGAATTAGAATTATTATCTCGTATTTAAATTTGTGTTAAAAAAAAAAAAAGGGATTTAGATGAATTAAATCTATTATCCAGGATCTGAAGCTTTTTAGCCAAGTTGATTTATCCAATTCTCTTTAGAGTATTTATTTTCCTTCTTATTCTCCACTTCTGTACCTCGTTTATCTTCTTAAAAGTGTGGTCGCGTTAAGTCCTACTGCAGGCCGTGATGAGGTGTCAAGGGCTTTAAATCGTTGATAGAACTCTTCTTGTTTCTTACGAGCTACAAAAGATGGAAAATTCTAAGGGAAAGACAAAACTTTTTAAGAATTGGTTTAAATCATTTCAGCATCCTTCTAATAGATCTTATTCGTCTTCTTCATCCTGCCAGTCTGCTTTAACCAGTTTTACCCGTAATAGCTTAGAAAAAGAAAATTCAGAAAAAACAAAAAATTCAGAAGAAATGATATATGAAAATTTTGACCAAACAATATCCAACTGGAAGTTGTTAGCCTTGCCTGTAACAGAAATATATAGCAATAGCACATTTGAAGAACAAAATGATTACCACATAAAAACTGTTGAAAAAACTGTTTCTCTCTCTGGAGGAAAACAGACAATTAAAGTTCTTGATAGAAGAATTATTGAACAAATCAGAACCAAATACAACTACCTGCACATAGGATTAATTCAGGTAGGAATCAAACCACTATTTTGATTAGGATTAAATGTTTCAGTGTGTGCTTATGTGAGAGATCAGAGACATGATGAATTTGATGATTCTCTTTATGCTATGATTGAATCCAGTCTCTGTCATGGACCTGTTTATTTTAACTGCTTTCCTAATATCACAATTGATGCTCATGATGATGATATTCTTGATTGTGCAACTATTGGATTTCAAAGTAAAGGATTAAAGATGAGTCCAAGAAGTAAACCTTTTGCTATAGTTTATCGTGTGTTCTACAAATCCATGATCTCTGTCTTTCCCATAATAGCCTATAGAGATAAGGTTGATAAAGAAAAAACTACAGTTCTCATGGAAACAAACTTTAACAATAATGTGTTTATCCCAAAAGTCATCAGCTGGGAAGAAGTTGTTCTCCCAGGAAAATTGGCAAATAGAAGATGTCACCCCAATAGTAAATGAAATAAGAGATGATTTACAAAGTATAGTCAAATTACCAAATGGTAATGTTGAAGTCAATTTTAGGAGAAAAATGGAAAAAGCTAGGAGAAGTTTTGCCAGTTATACGGAAGGAAGAAAAAGTTTTAAATTAGACGAAATAGATGATGACCAAAGGAGTAGTGAAAAGGAAGAAATGGATCAAAAAGTTTTTAGAAACAAAGAAAGTGGAATCGAACACCCTGTGTACAAAAGATCCTCATCAGCGAAAACTTATAACCCAAGTGAAAGTGATTTTCTCCAAGGAGCCATAAGAATGGTTAGCATTCAAAAGCCAGAAGGAATACCTGTTAAAAAATTTGAAATTGATAAACCATATCTTAGAGAAAATTTGAAAAATCATCCTTTAAAAGATTGGTTCTTTAAATAGTTTAGCATAGAAGAAAAAGATAAAATGAGGGAATTATGGTATTTTCAAATGGAGGAAGAAGAAAGAAATATACCTTTCTTTGATTGGTTTATGGAATATTTTAGAAAAGGGAAAATCAAAGAAAAAAAAAACTCAAAATCCAGAACAAATAAGAGTTATAGGAAAAACAACAAGAACTTGGAAAGACACTGAAGGAAAAGAAGTTGATAAATCTCACCCACCTTGGAAGAAACTTAATATTTCTGTCCCTAATACAGAAACCAAGAATTATGCCATGCCTGTAAAAAATGCATCTATTTATGAATCAAAACCAAACCCAATTGCTAGAGACATAGGTATAGGTATTAGAGATATAATTGAACAAAACAATTATACCAATCTATGTCTATTAACCATTGGAGAACAAACAAATCGAATAGAAAGAACAATCAAATTAAAACCCTTCAATAAAGATAAAGAAGAAAAATTAGAAGAAAGCTCTGCCAATGCAGTATATGTTCCCAGACAATTACCTAAAGGGATTATTTTGCAAGAAGGACCGTTCACAATGACAGACGAAATGTAAAAAAGAATTATCCAATAGGATGGAAAGCCTCAATATGGGAGGAAAAGGATTCAGCATCCTAAGAGTCTCTGATTCAGAGGATTTATTAATAAATCGTCTAAGGAAATGGAATCCTCAGGTAAAATTACCAGAGACAAAGAATTATTATCCTAGGCCAACCCCCTGTTGATCTACAACTCGAAGAGGCTCCATACAGTTACACCTCAGAAATAACCTATTCAGGAAATTCTTTATATGAATGGAATTTAGATGGATTAACAGAATACCAAATTGTCCAAATGGTTCAGAGTATGTTAATATATTGTAATGCATGTGAAATGAGAGAAAATACTCCAAAGAAACATTTTCCTCATGATAACCACCTCTTTCAATGGAATATTAAGAGGATGGTGGAATTATGGATTAACTGGAGCTTAAAGACTTGAAATAGAGAGTGCTGTCAAAATGGATGAATTTGGAAGAACCCTTTATAGAGAAAAAACCACAGGAAATTTAGTTGACCCCAATATTAAGCTTGAAGCAGGTACTAGTCAAATCCCTGATAATTGGGAAACTCAATCTGATTGTGTTAGTGTCTTGCTTCTATGCATCCTCAATGAATTCACTAGAGGAATTGTTCTAATTAATGAGAAAAATAGACAGCAATTATATCGCTTGAGATGTAGAAATTTAGGAGAATTTTGTTGGTATAGAGACGTATTCTTATCGAAAGTCTACTAACTAATTGATTGTAATTCTGATATTTGGAAAGAAAGATTTATTTCAGGATTACCACCCCTATTTGCTGAAAAGGTGCGTAATTTCTTAAGAGAATAAATGCATGGTACTATTAATTACAGTTTGCTGACTTTCGGAGGAATTATACAAAGAATAACAAAGTTGGCATGAATCTTTGTACTGATTTAAAGATCAGTAAACAAGCTGAAAAAATGAGAAAATATTCTGGAGATAAAGAATTAGGAGATTTTTGTTTCCAGTTTGGTTTAGATCAAACATCTGAATCAAAGAGAAAACCTTTGCATTCTAGATTTACTCCGGATAGAAGAAGCAAAATGGTAAGAAAATATAAACCCGGAAGATATAAAAAACAGAGAAAATCCGATGAGTTCAGTCCATTCAAAAGAAAATCTAGAAAATATTTCAAAAAGAAATATATAAAAGAAAATGTTCCAACTTGTTATAATTGTGGGAAAAATAGTTATTATTCAAGTAAATGCTTTAAAAAGGAAATTTCCTCTAAAAAGAAACTTAGAAAAATCAATTCCAAAAATTACCATCTGATGAAGATCTTAGTATCCACATTCGTGTCCTCACTGTACCTCAAAAATTACTTCTAGAAATGGTTGATAACATACCTGATCTAGAGAAAAAAGTTCAATTTTTAAATCAGATTTCAAAATTGGGGGGAGGAGAAGAAGGAGAAAGTTCACAACCAAAAATTTCCTTTGAAGAAAATGAAAATTATGATAAAACACCATATTATCCAAAAAGGATAAAAGAGAAAGAAACATTTCACACACCAACCTATTCCATGATTGACCTTATGAATAGAGTAGAAAAAATTCATACTATAAATAAACCCTTAACTCTCTCAGATTTACAAAGAGAATTAAATGATCAGAAGAGAGAACTCCGTGAATTAAGAATTGAGTTAACCAAAAAACAAAATAAGCTTGATGAAAGGTTAACTTAGTTAGAAAATGATGGTGCTATTGAAAAATATGATGAAAAAAAAATTGTCCAAAGAATTAAAGGAGAAATTAGCAAAATCTCTACTGGTGTAATTTCCACAAAATGTATTTACCAACAATGGAGAGTTCAGGTAAAGATAAAAATAAAAAACTTTAAGAAGATTGTCAATGCCATAATTGATATTGGTTCAGAATTAAATGTTATCAGACTTGGAATCGTTCCTATTGAATTTACGAGTGAATCAAAACAATTTGTTTCAGCTGCTAATGGAACGACGATTTCCATAGAAAGAAAAATCTCAAATGTTCATGTTTGCATGAAAGGAGTCTGTGTTACTTCACCCTTTATTATTTCAGAAGATATTGTTAATGATGTACTCTTTCGATCTCCATTTATTCTTCAAATCCAACCCTTTTCTGTAACTACAAAAGGAATTTCTACAAATATCAAAGGGATTGAAGTAAATCTTGATTTTATAGATGATCCTTGTTAAACGAAAATCCAAAGGATAAATCAAGTTATTGCCACCAGAGAAAATTACATAAATGGACTAAAAAATGAAATTAAATGTGTCCAAATGACAAAAGAATTAGAGAAAAAAGAATTTAAAACAAAATTAAAAGAATTCACCAAACAGATTGAAGAAGAATGCTGTTCTGAATTACCATTAGCCTTTTGGAATAGAAAAAGACACATAGTAGGATTACCATATATAAAGGATTTTAATGAAAAGGATATTACTACTAAAGCTGGTCCATCTCAAATGGATGCTGCTCATTTAAAACTTTGCTAAGAAGAAATCAGTGATCTTCTGAAGAAATGATTAATTAGAAAAATCAAATCCCCTTGGAGTTGTACGGCATTTTATGTTGAAAAGGCCGCTGAAATCGAAAGAGGAGTTCCAAGATTGGTAATCAATTATAAACCATTAAACAAAGTTCTTCAATTTATTAGGTATTCTTTGCCTAATACTCAGGATTTGCTAAACAGATTAAACAATACCAAAATATTCTCAAAATTTGATTTAAAATCAAGATTTTGGCAGATTCAGATAAAAGAAGAAGATAGATATAAAACTGCATTCACTGTTCCAATGGGGCATTATAAATGGAATGTTATGCCTTTTTGGATTGAAAAATGATCCGTCTGAATTTCAGAATATTATGAATAATATTTTCTCGTCTTACACCCAGTTTGCCATTGTTTACATTGGTGATATTTTTATCTTCTCAGAATATGTGATATAACATTGGAAACACTTGGGTATTTTCAAAAGAGTCATAAAAGAAAATGGATTGGCTTTATCTAAAAGAAAAATGAATCTCTTTCAGCAAAAAATCAGATTCTTAGGATTTGAGATCCAAGACAAAAAAACAACTCTAACTAATAGAGTTATTCAATTTACTGATAAATTTCCAGATGAAATTAAGGATAACAATATGCTACAAAGATTTCTTAGATGTCTAAATTATGTTGGATTTTTCTATCAAGATCTGGCAAAAGATAGAAAACTTCTGCGGGAAAGATTAAAGAAAAATCCTAAGGAGTGGTCTATCCATCACACTAATGCAGTAAAAAGGATTAAAGAAAGAGTTAAAAATCTTCCTTTTAGATGTTTATCTGACCCAGAAGCTTTCAAAATAGTTCAAACTGATGCCTCTGATGTAGGACATGGTGGAATCCTCTTACAACAAAAAGACTCAAAAGAAGAATTAATAAGATTTAATTCTGGATTATGGAATAAAGCACAAAAGAAATATTCAACCATCAAAAAGGAAGTTCTTGCCATAGTTATTTGTGTGACGAAATTCCAACATGATTTATTGAACAAAGAACTTTTGATCAAAGTTGATGCTAAGGCAGCAAAAGAAATTCTGTAGAAAGATGTCAAAAAATCTTGTCTCTAAGCAAATAATTGCTAGATGGCAAGCCATTTTATCAGTGTTTGAATTTAAAATTGAATTTATTAATGGAAATTCTAACTCTCTCCCTGACTTTCTTACTAGAGAATTTTTCAGGGACGACAAAATGGCAAGTAGCTCTTCCCCGTTCATGAAGAATAAAGGGCAAGAGAAATTGACAATTCAAGAAGAAAGCCAAAAGGGTTTTACTCCAACAAAAGACCCAAGTCAATCAGAATTATATCTTTACACCGGTAACAGAATTCTTGTTACTTCAGATTGTCTTATGGAAGAAAGATCTGTTGAAGATAATGTTTATTTTCTCTTTGGAAAGGGGCTTCATTATTTTTCCCCTGATAAAAGGAAAACCAGAGATTGGTATCTCAATATTTTGCATCAGACGAAAAGTGTCCTCATCTTCCACAATAAGAATGCAAATGGTATCATCACTTACTCAAAGTTCACTACTCTCAAAATCCTTACTGAGGAAGATTGGGATGGTCCCTTGTACATGACAAAATCCATCCGATTATACAATTTGACTGAGTTCTTTAATTATTGGGATTATATTGATGCCTAGAAATTTGCTTTGATGTGGTAAAATCGCCAGTATAATCATTCCTGGTTCATCAGATTCAAAGAAGAAAGTCCTGATGTCACTCCTATTCATCGTAATTTCCCATCCTGCTTTCTCTTTACTTGGTGGTCATATTTTGGTGCTTCTCAGAAAATCTTTCCTGATAATTTTTGTTATTTATTTATTAAGTTCCTTGAAGTAGAAGAAAAAGTTCCCTGTGAAGCATTTAATGTTCTTCGTTTTTTTCCAAAGTTCCATATTCCATACATTTTCTAGTGGAAGTTTGAAGTAAAAAAAAAACTTTTTTGATCTTCTGTCTTTGTACCAGACTTTTTACCAAAAATGGTGGTAAAAAATTGAAAATGATACTTATAAGAGAATTCTGAATCAAATATTTCCTCCTGTTAAAGAAGAAATTCCTCTTCCTGAAGAAAAACCTTTTGAGAATGAAATACTCATGGCTGATCTATTGGCCAAAAAGATTGCCAAAGAAATTGCTCGAGAAAAATCTCCTGAGCCAATGGACATGTCTGTTGACTCCGTCAATTTTGAAGAAAAGATCAAGCAAATTTTAGAAGAATTTCTCCCAAAGAAAAAAGTTGGTGATCATGATTGGGATAGTAATCATGATCCAGAAGAAAATCTTGATGATGAAGTTGTGCCTCTTGATGATCTCAATCCTCGATGGGACCCTAACTCTCATGTTAATCCCGATGGCTCAGTTACAGAATATCTTCGTGGTGGAATGTTTTGGTATTCTTCAGCAAAAGATAAAGGAAAAGAAAAAGAAGTCGAAAAGGAATCTCGGTTAGCTGAATTATTCCACAAAAATTCTGCTAAAGCAAAAGAATTAATGAAAAAGAAGCTTTGAGATTTGAGAAGAATACGATCCTGCTGATGCTAGTTGCTATAGTTTTTGTCCCATCCTCTAATGATGGTGTTGGTGAATATCTTCTCTTGATTCTAAGAAGAAAAGTAGCCATCTAAGTTTTGGTGTTGCTCATGTCATGGTGCTGCCATTTGTCAACTTCCTATCAAAAGTTGATAAAGTTGGTAGGGGTTGCCTTTGGTGATGCCACTTGTAAATAAAGTCGTTTTGTTTTTTACCTTTGGTGGGGGTATGCATTCCATGTGGCAATTAGTTGTTCCACCTAAAGGTACCATTGCCCATCAACCTTTGAAAAATGTGTTTGGAGGCTTGTGTCAGTAGCCATTCATTTTTCTGTTGCTTTTGGTTTAAGTCCTCTCATCGTCGGATGAGAGGGAGATCTTTTTGTATGCTCCATCTATAAAAGGAGCTGGGGGTTTCCTTTAGTGGAGATAGATAAAAAATATAGATCAGAAAATTATAAGAAAATATTATAAGTGTGAGTGTGAGTGTAAGCTTGAAGTTTGAGTGTGCTAGAGTTTGAAGTCTTGTACAATCTTCTGTAAGTAATTAAGTTTTTATAAGTTTGATATTATATGCTTGTTGTTATCTAATCATGTTGTTTCTTTTGTTAGAATATGTCTATTCGTCTTGCTCTGCTTAAGACATACTATGATGATGTTCGATTATTAAAATTGAAATCTTGTTAGACAATATAAGAAGAATTATTATCTCGTATTTAAATTTGTGTTAAAAAAAGAAAGGGATTTAGATGAATTAAATCTATTATCCAGAATCTGAAGCTTTTTAGCCAAGTTGATCTATCCAATTCTCTTTAGAGTTTTTATTTTCCTTCTTATTCTCCACTTCTGTACCTCGTTTATCTTCTTAAGAGTGTGGTCGCGTTGTAAGTCCTACTTCAGGCCGTGATCAGGTGTCAAGGGCTTTAAATCGTTGACAGAACTCTTCTTGTTTCTTACGAGCTACAAAAGATGGAAAATTCTAAGGGAAAGACAAATTTTTTTAAGAATTGGTTTAAATCATTTCAGCATCCTTCTAATAGATCTTATTCGTCTTCTTCATCCTACCAGTCTGCTTTAACCAGTTTTACCCGTAATAGCTTAGAAAAAGAAAATTCAGAAAAAATAAAAAATTCAGAAGAAATGATATATGAAAATTTTGACCAAGCAATATCCAACTGGAAGTTGCTAGCCTTGCCCGTAACAGAAATATATAGCAATGGCACATTTGAAGAGCAAAATGATTACCACATAAAAACTGTTGCGTCAAGAGTTTCTTCTGGATCATGATTACTATCCCAATCATGATCACCAACTTTTTCTTTGGGAGATACTCTTCTAAAATTTGCTTGATCTTTTCTTCAAAATTGACGGAGTCAACAGACATGTCCATTGGCTCAGGAGATTTTTCTTAAGCAATTTCTTTGGCAATCTTTTGGCCAAGAGATCCGCCATGACCATTTCATTCTCAAAAGGCTTTTCTTCAGGAAGAGGAATTTCTTCTTTAACAGGAGGAGAGATTTGATTCAGAATTCTCTCATTAGTATCATTTTCAATTTTTGACCACCATTTTTGCTAAAAAGTCTGTACAAAGACGGAAGATCGAAAAAGTTCTTTTTTACTTCAAACTTCCACTAGAAAATGTATGGAATATGGAACTTTGCAAAGAAGCGAAGAACATTAAATGCTTCATAGGGAACTTTTTCTTCTACTTCAGAGAACTTAATAAATAAATAATGAAAATTATGAGAAAAGATTTTCTGAGAAGCACCAAAATATGACCACCAGGTGAAGAGAAACCAGGATGAGAAATTGCGATGAATAGGAGTGACATCAGGACTTTTTTCTTTGAATCGATGAACCATGAATGATTATACTAGCGATTTTGCCACATCAAAGCAAATTTCCAAGCATCAATATAGTCCCAATAATTATAGAACTCAGTCGAATTGTATAATTGGACTGATTTTGTCATGTACAAGGGACCATCCCAATCTTCCTCAGTAAGGATTTTGAGAATAGTGGACTTTGAGTAAATGATGATACCATTTGCATTCTTATTGTGGAAGATGAGGACACTTTTCGTCTGATGCAAAATATTGAGATACCAATCTCTGATTTTCCTTTTATCAGGGGAATAATAATGAAGCCCCTTGCCAAAGAGAAAATAAACATTATCTTCTACAGATCTTTCTTCCATAAGACAATCTGTAATAATAAGAATTCTGTTACCGGTGTAAAGATATAATTCTGATTGACTTGGATCTTTTGTTGGAGTAAAACCCTTTTGGCTTTCTTCTTGATCTGCCAATTTCTCTTGCCCTTTTTTCTTCATGAACGGGGAAGAGCTACTTGCCATTTTGTCGTCCCTGAAAAAATTCTCTAGTAAGAAAGTCAGGGAGAGAGTTAGAATTTCCATTAATAAATTCAATTTTAATTCAAACACTGATAAAATGGCTTGCCATCTAGCAAATATTTGCTTAGAGACAAGATTTTTGACATCTTTCTCTAGAATTTCTTTTGCTGCCTTAGCATTAACTCTGATCAGAAATTCTTTGTTCAATAATTATGTTGGAATTTCGTCACACAAATAACTATGGCAAGAACTTCCTTTTTGATGGTTGAATATTTCTTTTGTTCTTCATTCCATAATCCAGAATTAAATCTTATTAATTCTTCTTTTGAGTCTTTTTGTTGTAAAAGGATTCCACCATATCCGACATCAGAGGCATTAGTTTGACCTATTTTGAAAGCTTTTGGGTCAGATAAACATCTAAAAGGAAGATTTTTAACTCTTTCTCTAATCTTTTTTACTACATTAGTGTGATTGATAGACCATTCCTGAGGATTTTTCTTCAACCTTTCTTGGAAAAGTTTTCTATCTTTTGTCAAATCTTGATAGAAAAATCCAACATAATTTAGACATCCAAGAAATCTTTGTAGCATATTTTTATCCTTAATTTCATCTGGAAATTTATCAACAAATTAAATAACTCTTTTAGTTGGAGTTATTTTTCTGTCTTGAATCTCAAATCCTAAGAATCTGATTTTTTGCTGAAAGAGATTCATTTTTCTTTTAGATAAAGCCATTCCATTTTCTTTTATGACTTTTTTGAAAATACCCAAGTATTTCCAATGTTGTAACACAGATTCTGAGAAGATAAGAATATCATCAATGTAAACAATGGCAAACTGGGTGTAAGACGAGAAAATATTATTCATAATATTCTGAAATTCAGACGGAGCATTTTTCAATCCGAAAGGCATAACATTCCATTCATAATGCCCCATTGGAACAGTGAATCCAGTTTTATATCTATCTTCTTCTTTTATCTATATCTGCCAAAATCCTGATTTTAAATCAAATTTTGAGAATATTTTGGCATTGTTTAATCTGTTTAGCAAATCCTGAGTATTAGGTAAAGGATACCTAATAGATTGCAGAACTTTGTTTAATGGTTTATAATTGATTACCAATCTTGGAACTCCTCTTTCGATTTCAGCGGCCTTTTCAACATAAAATGCCGTACAGCTCTAAGGGGATTTGCTGTTTCTAATTAATCCTTTCTTCAGGAGATCATTGATTTCTTCTTGGCAAAGCTTTAAATGAGTAGCATCCATTTGAGATGGACGGGCTTTAGTAGGAATATCTTTTTCATTAAAGTCCTTTATATATGGTAACCCTACTATGTGTCTTTTTCTATTCCAAAAGGCTGATGGTAATTCAGAACAACATTCTTCTTCAATCTGTTTGGTGAATTCTTCTAATTTTGTTTTAAATTCTTTTTTCTCTAATTCTTTTGTCCTTTGGATACATTTAATTTTATTTTTTAGTCCATTTATGTAATTTTCTCTTGTGGCAATAACTTGATTTATCCTTTGATTTTCATTTCACATAGATCATTTATAAAATCAAGATTTACTTCAATCCCTTTGATATTTGTAGAAATTCCTTTTGCTGTGACAGAAAAGGGTTGGATTTGAAGAATAAATGGAGATCCGAGGAGTACATCATTAATAATATCTTCTGAAATAATAATGGGTGAAGTAACACAGAGTCCTTTCATGCAAACATGAACATTTGGGATTTTTCTTTCTATGGAAATAGTCGTTCCATTAGCAGCAGAAACAAACTGTTTTGATTCACTTGTAAATTCAATAGGAACGATTCCAAGTCTGATAACATTTAAGTCTGCACCAGTGTCAATTATGGCATTAACAATCTTCTCAAAGTTTTATTTTTATTTTTACCTGAACTCTCCACTGTTGGTAAATACATTTTGTAGGAATTACACCAGTAGAGATTTTGCTAATTTCTCCTTTAATTCTTTGGACAAAGTTTTCTTCATCATATTTTTCAATAGCACAATCATTTTCTAACCAAGTTAACCTTTCATCAAGCTCATTTTTTTTTTTGGTTAATTCTAATTTTAATTCACGGAGTTCTCTCTTCTGATCATTTAATTCTCTTTATAAGTCTAAGAGAGTTAAGGGTTTATTTATAGTATGGATTTTTTTTGCTCTATTCATAAGGTCAATCATGGAATAGGTTGGTGTGTGAAATGTTTCTTTATCTTTTATCCTTTTTGGATAATATGGTGTTTTATCATCATTTTCATTTTCTTCAAAGGAAATTTTTGGTTGTGAACTTTCTCCTTTTTCTCCTCCCCCCAATTTTGAAATTTGATTTAAAAATTGAACTTTTTTCCCTGGATCGGGTATGTTATCAACCATTTCTATAAGTAATTTTTGATGGGCAGTGAGGACACAAATATGGATACCAAGATCTTCATCAAATAGTATCGACCATTCTCCTTCAGATTCTTCTTCATCTGAATGACATGTTCATGATTGGAATTGTTTGATCAGTTGAACCTGAGGACTATTTTCTTCAATGTCAGTTGATGAATCAGATTCATATTCTTTTTTTTCTTCTTCTGAGGAACTTGAATCAGTTTGTTCCTTTTCAGTATTTTCATCATCATTTTTGGTATTGATTTTTCTAAGTTTCTTTTTAGAGGGATTTTCTTTTTTAAAGCATTTACTTGAATAATGACCCTTTTTCCTACAAGTATAACAAGTCGGAACATTTTCTTTTATATATTTCTTTTTGAAATATTTTCTAGATTTTCTTTTGAATGGACTGAACTCATCGGATTTTCTATGTTTTTTATATCTTCCGTGCTTATATTTTCTTACCATTTTGTTTCTTCTATCCGGAGTAAATCTAGAGCGCGAGGGTTTTCTCTTTGATTCAGGTATTTGATCTAAACCAAACTGGAAACAAAAATCTCTTAATTCTTTATCTCCAGAATATTTTCTCATTTTTTCAGCTTGTTTACTGATCTTTAAATCAGTGCAAAGATTCATGCCAACTTTGTTAATTCTTTATATAATTCCTCCGAACGTCAGCAAACTGTAATTAATAGTACCATGCATTTCTTCTCTCAAGGAATTACGCACCTTTTCAACAAATAGGGGTGGTAATCCTGAAATAAATCTTTCTTTCCAAATATCAGAATTACAATCATTGAGTTGGTAAACTTTTGATAAGAATACATCTCTATACCAACGAAATTCTCCTAAATTTCTACATCTCAATCCGTGTAATTACTCTCTATTTTTCTCCTTAATTAGAGCAATCCCTCCAGTGAATTCATTGAGGATGCATAGAAGTAGGACACTAACACAATCAGATTGGGTTTCCCAATTATCAAGGATTTGTCTAGTACCTGTTTCAAGCTTTACATTGGGGTCAACTAAATTTCCTATGGTTTTGTCTCTATAAAGGATTCTTCCAAATTCATCCATTTTGACAGCACTCTCTATTTCAAGTCTTTGAGCTCCAGTTAATCCATAATTCCACCATCCTCTTAATATTCCATTGAAAGAGGTGGTTATCATCAGAAAGATATTTCTTGGAGTATTTCCTCTGACTTTACAAGCATTACAGTATAAATACGGGATAATAATTCTAATTCTTCATTTAGTCTATTACAATATTCTCTTATCTGATTACACAAGCGTACTAACATAGATCTTTTAATAGTTTGAACACGGATAACAAGATATCCTCCTACACCTATATTTTCATCAATTTGTCTGATAGCATTTTCTAATCTTCTAAACTGGTTTTCACGTCTTCTTAGATCACGCAATAATTCTTTTCTCCTAATAGAACGAGGAGGCATCTCAGAAGGCCATAGCTTTTAGTTTTGATTCAGTTCGGAATTTATCTAGTTGGAAGACAGCATAAGAACGCATTAAAACAATCCTTCTTCTTTCAAATTCATGATGGCGAGGATTATTTCTGTGGGTGCAGATTTGCAAATGTCTTCTTATATTGTCTAACAGGAATTCATTTTTTCTTAATAGTCGAACATTATCATAGTATCTCTTAAGCAGAATAGACATATTCTAGCAAAAGAAACAACATGATTAGATAACAACAAGCAACAAGCATATAATATCAAACTCAAAAACTTAATTACTTACAGAATATTGTACAGGACTTCAAACTCTAGCACACTCAAACTTCACACTCATACTCACACTTATATTATTTTTTATAATTTTTGATCGATCATTTTTTGATTGATCACCAAAGGAAACCCCCAATTCCTTTTATATAGATGGAGCATACAAAAGAGCCCACTCTCATCCAACCATGAGAGGACTACAAACGAGGTGAAACAGAAAAAAGGAATGGCTACCGACACAAGCCTCCAAACATACTTTTCAAAAGTTGATGGGGAAGGTACATAAGGTGGAATATCTTTATGCCACATGAAAAGCATAAGATAAACATACCCCCACAACTTTATCAACTTTTGACATGTGGCAATAAAGATATACCAACTTTTACAAACCCAACACCTTTATTTACAAGTGGCATCTCAAGAGACAGCCCCTACCAACTTCATGACAAAATATGTTCTCTGGAGAAGATCTGAGAATATCTCTTTTTGACTAGATACTAACTTTTCTTCCAAGTAATGATAACTAGCAACAACATTACTTTAGCATCATTTCTTCTCAGCATTTGTTGAATGAAGACACCATTTCTTCTATGAATGACACCTACAAGATATTATCAAGATATTATGTACAACCAACATTGATGGGACCACTTTTCTTCTTCATACTAGCCATATACCCCTACCAGAAAGAGATGAGTCCACTAGCTCTGATACCAATAACAGCAGGATCGAATTGGATCGAATTAGACAGGAATCAACTCAAATCTTCCTTCAAATCTTCTTTTTCATCAATTCTTTTGCTTTAGCGGAATTTTTACGGAATAATTCAGCTAACCGAAATTCCTTTTCAACTTTTTTTTCTTTTCCTTTGTTTTTTACTGAAGAATACCAAAACTTCCCACCATGAAGATAATCTATAACTGAGCCATCGGGATTAACATGAGAGTCAGGATCCCATTGAGGATGGAGATCTTCAAGGGGCACAACTTTATCATCAAGATTTTCTTCTGGATCATGATTACTATCCCAATCATGATCACCAACTTTTTTCTTTGGGAGATACTCTTCTAAAATTTGCTTGATCTTTTCTTCAAAATTGATGGAGTCAACAGACATGTCCATTGGCTTAGGAGATTTTTCTTGAGCAATTTCTTTGGCAATCTTTTTGGCCAAGAGATCCGCCATGACCATTTCATTCTCAAAAGGCTTTTCTTCAGGAAGAGGAATTTCTTCTTTAAAAAGAGGAAATATTTGATTCAGAATTCTCTCATAAGTATCATTTTCAATTTTTTACCACCATTTTTGGTAAAAAGTCTGGTACAAAGACGGGAGATCGAAAAAGTTCTTTTTTACTTCAAACTTCCACTGGAAATTGTATGGAATATGGAATTTTGCAAAGAAGCGAAGAACATTAAATGCTTCACAGGGAACTTTTTCTTCTACGTCACAGAACTTAATAAATAAATAACAAAAATTATCAGGAAAGATTTTCTGAGAAGCACCAAAATATGACCACCAAGTGAAGAGAAACCAGGATGGGAAATTACGATGAATAAGAGTGACATCAGGGCTTTCTTCTTTGAATCAGGTGTTTGTTCTAAACCAAACTAGAAATAAAAATCTCCTAATTCTTTATCTCCAGAATATTTTCTCATTTTTTCAGCTTGTTTACTGATCTTTAAACCAGTGTAAAGATTCATGCCAACTTTGTTAATTCTTTGTATAATTCCTCCGAACGTCAGCAAACTGTAATTAATAGTACCATGCATTTCTTCTCTCAAGGAATTACGCACCTTTTCAGCAAATAGGGGTGGTAATCCTGAAATAAATCTTTCTTTCCAAATATCAGAATTACAATCATTGAGTTGGTAAACTTTTGATAAGAATACATCTCTATACCAACGAAATTCTCCTAAATTTCTACATCTCAAGCGATGTAATTGCTGTCTATTTTTCTCCTTAATTAGAGCAATTCCTCCAGTGAATTCATTGAGGATGCATAGAAGCAAGACACTAACACAATCAGATTGAGTTTCCCAATTATTAGGGATTTGACTAGTACCTGCTTCAAGCTTAACATTAGGGTCAACTAAATTTCCTGTGGTTTTGTCTCTATAAAGGATTCTTCCAAATTCATCCATTTTGACAGCATTCTCTATTTCAAGTCTTTGAGCTCCAGTTAATCAATAATTCCACCATCCTCTTAATATTCCATTGAAAGAGGTGGTTATCATCAAAAAGATATTTCTTGGAGTATTTCCTCTGACTTTACAAGCATTACAGTAAATTAACATACTGTGAACCATTTGGACAATTTGATATTCTGTTAATCCATCCAAGTTCCATTCATATAAAGAACTTCCTGAATAGGTTAATTCTGAGGTGTAACTGTATGAAGTCTTTTCAAGTTGTAGATCAATAGGGGTTGGTCTAAGATAATAATTCTTTGTCTCTGGCAATTTTACCTGAGGATTCCATTTCTTTAGACGATTTATTAATAAATCCTCTGAAGCAGAGACTCTTTGGATGCTAAATCCTTTTTCCTCCCATATTGAGGCTGTCACGCCCCGACCCGACAGGTAGGCCCGGAACGCGACTGATTTTTTTTTTTTGAAGTTAAACTGAATCCTAAGCATTCTTACTGGGCCGGATCAACAGTTAGGCCCAGTGGTTACACATTAGCCCGTTAAGTGGACTCAAACATGTACCATATGCTTCCCAAAAATCAGGATATAACAACATCAATACATAACATGCTCAAATCAAAACCAACATTGATTAATACAAAGCATAATAAAATCACTCATTGATTCATCATTCAAAAGCATTGTCTCAAAAGGCAATATAGCCTATTACATCATTTTAACATAAATTAAGTACCACATCCAGTACAAAGAAGGACAATGGTTCCAAGAACCAACAGGGAAAGATCAGGGCATTACCCTCCGGGGGAATCCCAAAACACTGCTTTAGCTTAATCGCCCTAAGCCTGAAAGAGAGGGTCCTCCTCCTCGGGTTCATCGCCTGAAAGGTGAGTGGTGTGAGCTAACTAGCCAGTGAAGGATAATTAACAATGCAAATTAAGTAAATATAAAACAGGTTAGCAACTGTTCAATAATATCACATGCTTGATAAAAATAAGCATAATCTCAAGTAATACATCAACATCATCAATCACTGCCATTATCCACCATAACGCCTGCCGACTATACTGAGACCAGTATTAAGTCCCGACACGGTCAAAATACATCCTTGCAAGTACATCTCCGGCTCTTAAACATAGCCGATACCGACACCCTCAAGTCAGCAACTGAGGACAGCATGGTCCGCCCATGGTCCAGTAGACATAAACCATCTCTCATATGGCCGATATTGGTTCAATAGCCTAGGTACGTGGAAGCAGTCTTACATACACATACGATCAACATCGTAATACCATAATCATCACAGCACTCTTACCATAGTGCACCACCATAATCATCACAGCACTCTTACCATAGTGCACCATGTATAGGCACATGAGTGGGTTCATCAAAACCAAAACCACTCATTGCTCAATATAACACCTGTTTATAAAATCTGCAGAGTTAAGTTCCCTCACCGTGATCGTGTGGTTTCGCGGTCTCTGTCAAACAACATACAAGTGCACAATCAATATACATATCAGATACGTACATATAGGTAGTATTTGGAAATCACACGTTTTCCCACAAAATATCCAGGGTTCATGGAAATGAGTCTCCTACTTGGTTTCTAGCATTTTTAAATCATCCACAAGATAATAATATATAATAATAAAAGGGGCTCAGTCCAAACTCATATTGTTTTCTAGGCATTGACCAGATTGACTTATTGAGTGAGGTCTAGATCCTCGGGTCACTTCTCGGTTGTCTTCTTGATAGGACCAGAGCTGACATTTTGAGTAGGCCTCGAGGTCACCCAGTGCCCGACTATAGTGCCGGCCTGAAAGTGAATCACTCAGTTCCCGACTAGTGTTGGACTGAAAATGGATACAATAATATTTACACTATAAATAATAAGAGAAAGGGGTTAGTACAGTTTTATTTAACAATGGGGGTACTAAACATCACATCACATAATCTAACCAAATAATATTTTTTTTTTGAATCAAATAATAATATTTAATTATTTAATTATTTATTCATTTTTTTTCTTCGATGGGAACCAACATTTAAAAATATGAGCAACCATAATATCAGATAAAAATAATTTTTTTTTAATAAAATAATAATATTTTTTTTTCTTCTTCTTCTTCCCCGTTCACTGTCTGCAACAGACAGTGAACGGCCGGTGAACAGTAAAACTGAAAATGGGAAACGGGCTATTTTCTGGACTCGGTTTTTACATCTAACCCGGTCCATGGATTCCTCCGGGAGTCCTCTTTCCACAGGAAGAGGTTTGGAGCTTTGAAACTCAGTGAGCCATCCGATCTTAACACCGGAAGCTCACTGATACGAGGAACCCTAAAATTTTCCCTAAATTTTTGAAATCGTTTTTCTCACTGAAATTAGAGCCAAATTCAAATTTTTTTTATTCAAAACTGATTGAAATTGAAAGGGGAATGCAGTGGTTACCTTGGATTGAATTCCTGGGCTGAAAATCTGGATTTTTGAAAAAAAATTCTTCAAGGTACTGTTACTTAAAAAAAAAACTTAAAGGCTCGGCTGAGGGTTTAACAGAGAGTAGAGAGAAGGGAGAAGAGAAGGAATGGGATTTCAAACAGATGGGAAAAGCCGGAATTTATAGGTTTTCGGCTGGAAATCCGGGGATGGGACGGGACGCCATCGCCGGAAATCGGGCCGGGCACCAACGCATGCGCCTGCATGCCGTCGTGGCTAACGCTGCTACAGTAAAAAAAATTTTGGTTTTTGCAAATTAGCCCTCCCATTCTCCATTTTTGCAAAAAGGCCCCATTTTGATAAAAAAACTGGATTTTAACTAAAAAAAATAATTTTAAGAGCTCAAAAATTTAATCCAACCTTACAGATAGGTTAGGTTTTAAAAAATCTTAATCACCATAAAAATTTTGGAATTTAACTCTTATTAAAAACCATTTATTTAAATAAAAACCATAAATTTACACTATTTACTTAAATAAAGAATTGTTAAAATAAACAATTTAGAAACATCATTTTGAGATGAAATGAAATAACTAGACCATTCTTAAAATGGTCTACCACCAGTTACCTTTTTCTGAATTTATCTTGTTTCCAAAATTATTTAAAATAATTAAAACTCCTTTTCGGGGTTTAGACGGGTGATATTTAAATATTATTTTCTGAAAATAATTTTATTTTAAAATCAGAAATGTAAATCCTTCATTAAGGAGAACATTATTCACCAATAATATCCACATATCAATAATATTTATAAAAATATACACAAGAAGTGGTAAATTACCAAAATGCCCCTCCAGCTCGACGAGCTGAATCACTGAGTTTTCGGGCTCAGATCGGGCCAAACTTGGGTTTTCCTCGAAGCCCTAACCAAAATCCTCGAGATTAACCTGTTAAACAAGATTAACGAGCTAAAACTCGCCTAATCTGGGGCAGGGTATTACAGAGGCTTTCCATCCTATTGGATAATTCTTTTTGCATTTTGTCTGTCATTGTGAACAGTCCTACTTGTAAAATAATCCTTTTAGGTAATTGTCTGGGAACATATACTGCATTGGCAGAGCGTTCTTCTAATTTTTCTTCTTTATCTTTATTGAAGGGTTTTAATTTGATTGTTCTTTCTATTCGATCTGTTTGTTCTCCAATGGTTAATAGACATAGATTGGTATAATTGTTTTATTTAATTATATCTCCAATACCTATACCTATGTCTTTAGCACGTGGGTCTGATTTTGATTCATAAATAGATGCATTTTTTACAGGCATGGCATAATTCTTGGTTTCTGTATTAGGAACAGAAATATCAAGTTTCTTCCAAGGTGGGTGAGATTTATCAACTTCTTTTCCTTCAGTGTCTTTCCAAGTTCTTATTGTCTTTCCTATAACTCTTATTTGTTCTGGGCTTTGAGTTTCTTTTTCTTTGATTTTCCCTTTTCTAAAATATTCCATAAACCAATCAAAGAAAGGTATATTTATTTCTTCTTCCTCCATTTGAAAATACCATAATTCTCTCATTTTATCTTTTTCTTCTGTGTTAAAATTTTTAAAGAACCAATCTTTTAAAGGATGATTTTTCAAATTTTCTCTAAGATATGGTTTATCAATTTCAAATTTTTTTGATAGGTATTTCTTTTGGCTTTTGAATGCTAACCATTCTTATGGCTCCTTGGAGAAAATCACTTTCACTTGGGTTATAGGTTTTTTGTGATGAAGTTCTTTTATACACAGGATGTTCGATTCCACTTTCTTTGTTTCTAAAAACTTTTTGATCCATTTCTTCCTTTTCACTACTCCTTTTGTCATCATCTATTTCTTCTAATTTAAAAATTTTTCTTTCTTCCGTATAACCTGCAAAACTTCTCCTAGCTTTTTCCATTTTTCTCCTAAAATTGACTTCAACATTACCATTTGGTAATTTGACTATACTTTGTAAATCATCTGTTATTTCATTTACTCTTGGAGTGGCATCTTCTATTTGCCAATTTCCTAGGAGAACCACTTCTTCCCAACTGATGACTTTTGGGATGAACACATTATTGTTAAAATTTGTTTCCATGAGAACTATAGTTTTTTCTTTATCAACCTTATCTCTATAGGCTATCATGGGAAAGACAGAGATCATGGATTTAGAACACACGATAAACTATAGCGAAAGGTTTACTTCTTGGACTCATCTTTAATCCTTTACTTTGAAATCCAATGGTTGCACAATCAAGAATATCATCATCATGAGCATCAATTGTGATATTAGGAAAGCAGTTAAAATAAATAGGTCTATGACAGAGATTGGATTCAATCATAGCATAAAGAGAATCATCAAATTCATCATGTCTCTGATCTCTCACATAAGCACACACTGAAACATTTAATCCTAATCGAAACAGTGGTTTGATTCCTACCTGAATTAATCCTATGTGCAGGTAGTTGTATTTGGTTCTGATTTGTTCAATAATTCTTATATCAAGAATTTAATTGTCTGTTTTCCTCCAGAGAGAGAAATAGTTTTTTCAACAGTTTTTATGTGGTAATCATTTTGTTCTTCAAAAGTGTCATTACTATATTTCTGTTACACGCAAGGCTGGCAACTTCCAATTTGATATTGCTTGGTCAAAATTTTCATATATCATTTCTTCTGAATTTTTTGTTTTTTCTGAATTTTCTTTTTCTAAACTATTGCGGGTAAAACTGGTTAAAGCAGACTGATAGGATGAAGAGGACAAATTAGATCTATTAGAAGGATACTGAAATGATTTAAACCAATTCTTAAAAAGTTTTGTTTTTCCCTTAGAATTTTCCATCTTTTGTAGCTCGTAAGAAACAAGAAGAGTTCTGTCAACGATTTACAGCCCTTGACACCTGATCACGGCCTGAAGCGGGACTTACAACGCGACCACACTCTTAAGAAGATAAACGAGGCACAGAAGTGGAGAATAAGAAGGAAAATAAAAACTCTAAAGAGAATTGGATAGATTAACTTGGCTAAAAAGCTTCAGATCCTGGATAATAGATTTAATTCATCTAAATCCTTTTTTTTTTTCTTAACACAGATTTAAATACGCGATAATAATTCTTCTTATATTGTCTAACAAGATTTCAATTTTAATAATCGAACATCATCATAGTATCTCTTAAGCAAAGCAAGACGGATAGACAAATTGTAAAAGAAACAGCATGATTAGATAACAACAAGCATATAATATCAAACTTATAAAACTTAATTACTTACAGAAGATTGTACAGGACTTCAAACTCTAGCACACTCAAACTTCACACTCACACTCACACTTATATTATTTTTTATAACTTTTGATCGATCTCTTTTTTTCTATATTTTTTTTTTCTATTGCTTTTTTCTATATCACCAAAGGAAACTCCCAGCTCCTTATATAGATTGAGCATACAAAAAAGCCCCTTCTCATCCGACCATGAGAGGACTTAAACCAGATGCAATAGACAAAAGGAATGACTACCGACACAAGCCTCCAAACACACTTTTCAAAAGTTGATATCTATATTGGGCAAGGGTACCTTAGGTGGAACATCTATTTGCCACATGGAAAGCACAATTTAACATACCCCCACCAAAGGTACAAAACAAAACAACTTTATCTACAAGTGGCATCTCATGAGGCAGCCCCTACCAACTTTATCAACAAGTGGCATCTCAAAAGGCAGCCCCTACCAACTTCATGACATATTCTCTCTGGACAAGATCTATTACTTTTGACTTAATATCAAGATATTGCCAACTTTTCTTCCTAGCAATGATAACTAGCAATAACTTTTCTTCACCAACCGAGCATCTTTTCTTGTTGATTGAAGACACCATTTCTTCTCAGCATGACACCTTCAAGATATTTTCAAGATATTATGTACAACCAACACCATCACATAGAATTGATGGGACCACACATTTCTTTTCTTTATACTAACCATATACCCCCACCAAAAAGAGATAATTTCTACTGGCTCTGATACCAATAACAGCAGGATCTACAATGACAGGAATCATCTCAAATCTTCTTTTTCATCAATTCTTTTGCTTTAGCGGAATTTTTACGGAATAATTCAGCTAACCGAGATTCCTTTTCGACTTCTTTTTCTTTTCCTTTGTCTTTTGGTGAAGAATACCAAAACTTTCCACCACGAAGATAATCTGTAACTGATCCATCGGGATTAACATGGGAGTCAGGGTCCCATCGAGGATGGAGATCTTCAAGGGGCACAACTTCATCATCAAGATTTTCTTCTGGATCATGATTATAATCCCAATCATGATCACTAACTTTTTTTTTTGGGAGATACTCTTCTAAAATTTGCTTGATCTTTTCTTCAAAATTGACGGAGTCAACAGACATGTCCATTGGTTCAAGAGATTTTTCTCGAGCAATTTCTTTGGCAATCTTTTTGGCCAATAGATCAGCCATGAGCATTTCATTCTCAAAAGGCTTTTCTTCAGGAAGAGAAATTTCTTCTTTAACAGGAGGAGAGATTTGATTCAGAATTCTCTCATAAGTATCATTTTCAATTTTTTAACCACCATTTTTGGTAAAAAGTCTTATAAAGAGATGGTAAACCATATAAGTCCTTTTTTACTTCAAGCTTCCATTGGAAAATATAAGGGATATGAAATTTAGCAAAGAAACGAAGCATATTGATGGCTTCACATGGAACCTTTTCTTCAACTTGAGAGAAACCAGGATGGGAAATTACGATGAATAGGAGTGACATCAGGGCTTTTTTCTTTGAATCTGATGAACCAGGAATGATTATACAGGCTATTTTGCCACATCAAAGCAAATTTCCAGGCATCAATATAATCCCAATAATTAAAGAACTCAGTCGAATTGTATAATCGGAGTGATTTTGTCATGTACAAAGGACCATCCCAATCTTCCTCAGTAAGGATTTTGAGAATAGTGAACTTTGAGTAAGTGATGATACCATTTGCATTCTTATTGTGGAAGATGAGGACACTTTTCATCTGATGCAAAATATTTAGATACCAATCTCTGGTTTTCCTTTTATCAGGGGAATAATAATGAAGCCCCTTTCCAAAGAGAAAATAAACATTATCTTCAACAGATCTTTCTTCCATAAGACAATCTGAAGTAACAAGAATTCTGTTACCGGTGTAAAGATATAATTCTGATTGACTTGGGTCTTTTGTTAGAGTAAAACCCTTTTGGCTTTCTTCTTGATCTGCCGATTTCACTTGCCCTTTATTCTTCATGATCGGGGAAGAGTTACTTGCCATTTTGTCGTCCCTGAAGAAATTCTCTAGTAAGAAAGTCAGGGAGAAAGTTAGCATTTCCATTAATAAATTCAATTTTAAATTCAAAAACTGATAAAATGGTTTGCCATCTAGCAAATATTTGCTTAGAGACAAGATTTTTGACATCTTTTTCCAGAATTTCTTTTATTGCTTTAGCATCCACTCTGATGAGAAATTCTTTGTTCAATAAATAATGTTGGAATTTCATCACACAAATAACTATGGCAAGAACTTCCTTTTTTATGGTTGAATATTTCTTTTGTGTTTCATTCCATAATCCAGAATTAAATCTTATTAACTCTTCTTTTTAGTCTTTTTGTTGTAAAAGGATTCCACTATATCCAATATCAGAGGCATCAGTTTGAATTATTTTGAAAGCTTCTGGGTCAGATAAACATCTATAAGGAAGATTTTTAACTATTTCTTTAATCTTTTTTACTGCATTAGTGTGATGGATAGACCACTCCTTAGGATTTTTCTTTAATCTTTCCTGTAGAAGTTTTCTATCTTTTGCCAAATCTTGATAGAAAAATCCAATATAATTTAGACATCCAAGAAATCTTTATAGTATATTTTCATCTGGAAATTTATCAGCAAATTGAATAACTCTATTAGTTGGAGTTATTTTTCTATACCTATGTCTTTAGCATTTGGCTCTGATACCAATAACAGCAGGATCGTATTATTTGACAAATCATCTCTATCAAAGCTTTTTTTTCATTAATTCTTTTGCTTTAGCAGAATTTTTTCGGAATAATTCTGCTAACCGAGATTCCTTTTCGACTTCTTTTTCTTTTCCTTTGTCTTTTGCTGAAGAATACCAAAACTTTCCACCACGAAGATATTCTGTAACTGAACCATCGGGATTAACATGAGAATCAGGGTCCCATCGAGGATGGAGATCTTCAAGGGGTAGAACTTCATCACAAAAAACCTATAACCCAAGTGAAAGTTCGTCCAATTTGTCCATGTTGCCTAGAAATTGACCCTAGAGGGGGGGGGGGGGGGGGGTGAATTGGGTCAATGCAAACTTTTTGGGTTTTCTTTAATTTCACAATTTAAGAAAAATAAGATGCAAACAAGTAGTAAATAAATGCAAAAGTATAAAAGAGGAGATGAGAAGAGATGGAGAGATTGAACCCGAGATTTTTACGAGGTTCGGCGTTCTTGCCTACGTCCTCGCCTCAAGTACACCACTTGAGGATTGAATGCACTAAACTTCTCCTTCAAGGGTGGAGAAGAAACCTATTACAATGCTTGAAGATGAAGACACCCTTCTCCTTCACAAGGGTTACACCAACCCTTCTCAAACTTTATCTTTCAAGAAAATGTAGAAGATTACAATGTAAGCTTAGGAGTAACTCTCAAATGTTTACAAATCTAGTTTTCTAAGAGTTGCTCAAAGAGTTGAACTGAAATGGCTCAAGGTAAGATTGCAAGAGATGGGTTTTGAGCTAGAGTATGCTTGAGATTTGATTTCAATTGATTCCTCTTGATTTCAAGTGATTCAACAACCCATTTACTCATAGAAGCTTCGTTTTATAATTTTGTCATATTTAGAACCGTTGCCAAGCATTAAATGAAGCAAGGGGCCGTTGGAGAGAGCATTTAATGTTCAAAAAATATTACCGTTTCGCGACAGTCGACTGAAGTGAGTATTCAGTCGACTGAAAATGCCCAGAGATACAAACAGTTTATCTGTGAATAATTCAGTCGGCTGAATCTGATAATTCAGTCGACTGAAATTTGTAAGTCATGAAAATTCTGATTTTCAGTCGGCTGAAACATAATTTCAGTCGACTGAAATTTCTGCTTATGAACATCTAGCATTTCAGTCAGCTGAAACTTTATTTCAGTCGAGTGAAAATATTCCCTAGTGAAAATACAGTATTTCAGTCGGCTGAAATATTGATTTAGTCGACTTAATTCTCGTTTCCCCATAATGCATTGATTCAGTCGATTGAAACTTCAAATTCAGTCGACTGAAATGACCTTAAAGATGTTTTGTGTAGTTTTGGCTTTATTTTTGGTCATTTCAAACACATAGGTCTTGGGGACTTAAGCATAAGATAAAGCTTGGTTTTCCTATGGTCCACTAGAGGGTGACTTGAGCCATGGTGTTCAACAATTGAGTAACTTTACATTTTGTTCTTAACACTCATGACCAAAAACTAAGGACACAAGTTTGATCTTCAATACTTATATAATTTGCCATTTGAACTTCAAAGATTGATAAGTCATCCGATCTCTTGCATTGATCTTCAATGATCTTGCCCTTCTTTCTTCTTTGTAAATGTGATACCTGTCTCATTGAGTAACATCATTTGAAATATTAAATATCACACTTTAATGGTTTGTGGTCATCAAAATACCCATATATCCTTGGGTTGAAACCTTGGGGTTAACAATCTCCCCCTTTTTGATGATGACAAACCATTGCACACAAACCATAAATAAAGGATACACAATTTATGATCCTCCCCCTTACTTCATGCATAGAAACAAATTTTCCATTTTCTTCAAGGTATTTTTCAAATGATAAGTATTCTCCCCCTTTCTTCATGGATGTATTTCTAAATAAAATAAATGCATCATATCCATCATACACATCAATTCAACCATATTGAGATATGTAAGTAAAAATCATAAAAGAAACAACATTTGTACAAGTAATATGAACCCATTAAATTTGATTAAGTCAATGACTTTTACAAAGGTTAGAACTTAGTGGGTCATGTACAAAATTTCAAGTGCAATCTTTGATTTCTCCCCCTATGGCATCATCAAAAAGAGAAGAGGGCATGTGTCACTCGAGGCCAAGAAGGGCCATGAGACGGCTTAACTGAAGGTGCACCCGATCAGTGTCATCGCGAGAGGCATCGAATCGATCTTTAACAAATTCACGAATACTCTCACATTGAGTGCGAAGAAGGTCGACATTTACCCCTATTTCTGCAACATCGATTCGGAGAGATTCAATAGCAGCAAAAACACGCTGAATGTCCTCATTGGAGCTAGAGGGGCCACCAGAGGGAGGAGGAGAGGCAGGCATGCCGATATCCTGATCATGATAGGCTTGCTCCTCGGCGGCTTGCTCAGCTGGCTGAATTTTCTTCAACCTTGCAGGAGTGGGTTCCCAAGAATCGCCAACAAGCCTATACCCCATATTTTTAAGGGTATGATCACAATAGGCATCATTGGCAGCACCAATTTCTTCTAAGTCTCGTGGGCAGCGGACGTCGAAATGTTCAAATAGGAATGAAAAGAGTTTTCCATAAGGCAGAGTCTTCTTGCGCTTTTGGCAATCTCTCATGAAACATATGATGAGGTAGGGAAGATTAACTAAGTGATGTTGAATAAGAGCCCAAATGAGATAAACATCAAAATAGGTGACATGATTATAGGACCCATATCGCGGAAGAATATTGTGGCAAATAATATGATGAATCAGCCGGGCTTCTAATGAGAGTTGGGATGCACTCAGCTGAAAGGGTTCAACAATATCATTTCATTCACAAATTAATTTTAGGGCCTCTACAGCATCAAAACCATCAATCCAAGTATTAGTTTTATACATTGTAAGACCATCGGAGGGGGCTTGAATAATGGTTCCTAAATCCTCTCGGTTAAAAGAAAAAGGAGTGTCACTCACTGAGGATTCAACACGAGGATTCAAGGGATTTGCTTTGAGAGAAAAATTTGCATAAAATTGTTTGACGAGTGTAGGATAGGAGGGGCGAACGATTTCGATAAAAGGGGTCCATCCTTGATAGTCAAAATGTGCTCTAAATGGAAATTGATTTGCAAATTGATCAAAGAAAGATAGAGAAACGATTTTACCGAAAACCACTTTGCGAAACATGAAATGAAGAGTGTAAGCACTTTCCGCATCTTGTGAGACGAAGTGAAGACGAGTGTCACTCATTCTTTTCGACCGTCGTTCGGTCTCAGCCAGTTGACCTTGATCACGAGACTGTCGTTTGGGGGCCATTGCAGAGATCGAGGGAGGAAGGAGTGGAAACGAAGAGAAGAGGAAGAAGAAAGCCGAACAAGGTAAAAGAAATGAAAAACGGATGGTAAAAAAATTTGGGGAAGGAAGGAAAAAGAACGGAAAGAGGTAGGGAAGAAGAGAGAGATCGAGCGAAAGAGGGAACAGGGAAGGGGATTTTGTCGGAAGAGGAAGAGGGAAAGGGATTTTGCGAAAAAAGAAAGAGGGAAAAATGAGGGTTAAAAGAACTTACCCGTGCGTTTCAGTCGACTGAAACGTATGTTCAGTCGGCTGAAAAAGGGGTCCGAGGCAGACAGTGAATCAGAGAGAAAAACAGTCGGCTGAAAAATGAGTAACTGCGTGGTTCAGTCAGCTGAAAACTATTTTTAGGCTGCTGAAAATGGTAATCGCTGGGTTCAGTCGGCTGAAAATTTTGTTCAGTCGACTGAAAAAGGGCGCCGAGAGCAGACAGTAAACAGAGACAAAATAAGTCGACTGAAAATTTGTTTCAGTCGGCTGAAAAATGGGTAGCCGTATGGTTCAGTCGGCTGAATGGTATTTTAAGTCAGCTGAAAAATAAGAAGAGAAAAAAAATAGCAAGTGCATAGGAATATTTCAGTCGACTGAAATATGAATATCAGTCGGCTGAACGTGACCGCCCCCCTTTTTTTTTTAAATTCAACACACATCCCTACTGAGGTACATTCCCAAATCTTTTATGATTGTACAAAATCTATCTTCAGGAAGAGGTTTTGTAAAAATATCGGCCAATTGATGGTCAGTGCTTACAAATTCTAATTGAACATCACCTCTTTGCACATAGTCTCTAATGAAATGGTGTCTAATTTCAATGTGCTTAGTTCTAGAGTGTTGTATGGGATTTTTTGACAAATTTATAGCACTTGTATTGTCACACATAATTGGAATGCGATCATAATTAAGTCCAAAATCTTCCAATTGTTGTTTCATGTACAACACTTGAGCACAACAACTCCCGGTAGCTACGTATTCTGCTTCAGCTGTGGATAAGGCCACTGAATTTTGTTTTTTACTGAACCAAGATACGAGGGAGAGTCCAAGGAAATGACAAGTCCCACTCGTGCTTTTTCTATCAATTTTACAACCGGCAAAGTCCGCATCCGAATAACTTACTAATTCGAGTGAAGTGTGTTTAGGATACCATAAGCCCAAATCAATAGTGCCAATCAAATATCGGAAAATACGTTTTACGGCAACAAGATGTAATTCCTTGGGGCAAGATTGAAAACGTGCACACAAGCATACACTAAACATTATATCCGGTCTACTAGCGGTTAAGTACAACAAACTTCCTATCATGCCTCTATAGAGTTTCATATCAACGGGTTTGCCACAATCATCCTTGTCAAGCTTGGTAGATGGGCTCATAGGAGTCCCAATTGATTTAGCTTCATTCATTCCAAATTTCTTGAGAAGGTCTTTGACATATTTTGATTGATTTATAAATATTCCTTCACAAGATTGCTTGATTTGTAAACCAAGGAAGAAGGTTAGTTCACCCATCATACTCATCTCGAATTCATCATGCATGATTTTCGTAAATTCTTTACAAAGTTGTTCATTTGTAGATCCAAAAATAATGTCGTCTACATATATTTGTATAATGAGCATGTCATTGTCTAGAGATTTAATAAATAAAGTAGTGTCAATTTTTCCTCTTGTAAAGCCATTTTTAATGAGAAAATTACTAAGCCTATCATACCATGCTCTAGGTGCTTGCTTTAAACCATACAATGCTTTTGTCAATTTGTAAACATGATTAGGAAATTCATGATTTTCAAATCCGGGTGGTTGTTTTACATAAACTTCTTCGGAGATGAAACCATTTAGAAAGGTACTTTTCACATCCATTTGAAATAATTTGAATTTTTTTAAACAAGCATATGTAAGCAACATTCTTATGGCTTCTAGCCTAGCAACCGGGACAAAGGTTTCCTCATAATCTATCCCTTCTTCTTGGTTGTAACCTTGGGCTACTAATCTAGCTTTGTTTCTAACAATATTTCCTTCCTCATCCTTTTTATTTCTAAAAACCCACTTTGTGCCAATTATTGAGTGATCCTTAGGCATAGGCACAAGCTCCCATATTTTGTTTCTTTCAAATTGATTTAGTTCTTCTTGCATGACAATTATCCAAAACTCATCTAATTCGGCTTCTTGAATGTTCTTTGGTTCGATTTGAGAGACAAAAGCCATGTTGTTGCAAGCGCTTCTAAGTTTAGATCTAGTAGCTATTCCTTGAGATGGTTCACCAATAATTTGATCTTTTGGGTGATCTCTTACAAAACTCCAATCCTTAGGAAGATCATTATTTGGTTTGACGTCCTCACTATCTTCTCTTCCACTACTATTTGAAGCATTTAATTCATTGTTAGGATTGTCTTGGATATCAAGTTGATTCATCTCTTTTTCCAAAATTACAACCTCATCATCAAGATCCTTTTTGATTTCAAAAGGGTTGGCTTCATCAAAGACCACATGAATCGATTCCTCCACAGTTGATGTTCTCTTGTTATATACTCTATATGCTTTGCTAATGGGAGAATAGCCAACAAAGCTTCCTTCATCTGATTTTGGATCGAATTTTCCTAATTGATCTTTGGTGTTTAGTATAAAGCACTTGCATCCAAAAACTCTAAAGTATCCAATGTTTGGTTTTCTACCATTCCATATTTCATAAGGGGTCTTATCCAATCATTTTCTAATTGTTACCCTATTTATAACATGGCAACCCGTGCTTACGGCTTCGGCCCAAAAGTATGTTGGTAACTTATGTTCATTGAGCATGGTTCTAGCTATTTCTTGAAGTGTTCTATTCTTTCTTTCAACTACTCCGTTTTGTTGAGGATTTCTAGGAGCGGAGAAATTGTGACCAAAACCATTTTCATCACAAAGTATTTCCATTTCTTGATTTTCGAATTCTCTACCCCTATCACTTCTAATGTTGTTGATTGCATATCCTTTTTCATTTTGGACTCTTCTACAAAATTTTGCAAAAGCTTTAGGTGCATCATTTTTGTGAGCTAGATATAACACCCAAGAGAAGCGAGAATAATCATCAACAATTACAAATGCATATGACTTACCACCCATACTTTGAACTTTGCTAGGACCAAACAAATCTAAATGCAATAGTTGAAGAGGCCTAGAGGTAGATATATGCTTTTTGCTTTTAAAGGAACTTTTGATTTGTTTTCCAAATTGGCATGCATCACAAATTCTATCCTTGGCAAATTTGGCCTTAGGCAAGCCATCAACTAATTCAAATTTAGTAGATTTGAAATAAGTTCCATGTGAGCATGTCCTAGTCTTCTATGCCATAACCAACTATTTTCCTTTATGACAGCAAGGCATTTAACATTTTGGTTAAGCATTTTATCAAAGTCAATGGTGTAAACATTTTCATCTCTATATGCTATGAACATTTCTTTATCATTGCTAGCATTTCTAATAGAACATTTGTTTGATTCAAATACTACCTTATTGCCTTTATCACAAAGTTGACTTACACTAAGTAAATCATGTTTCAACCCATCTACCAATAGTACATCTTCAATGGAAAGTAAGGGATCATTACCAATTTTACCTTTACTGATGATCTTGCCCTTGGAGTTGTCACCAAAGGTAACAAATCCACCATCTTTGAGAGAGAGAGAGATGAATTTTGATTTGTCTCCCGTCATGTGTCTTGAGCATCCACTATCAAGAAACCACTTGTCTTTTCTTGGTGTTGATTTCATGCATATCTACAAAACACATTTAAGTAATTCTTCTTGGTCCCCATGTAGAGTTGGGTCCATTTGGGTTAGATTATAAGGCAATGTTCCTTTTTGGAACCCAAATCATTTTTGTTAGCCCTTTTGCTTTCCTAATTGAGCAAGAATAAGAAATATGTCCATTCTTTCCACAAAAGTTGCAAGTAATGTGTGGAGAGGTAGAAGATGAAGTTTTGACAAAGAAGTTTTTGTAAAATGATTTCTTTGCTTTGGGATTATATCCCAATCCTTCTTTGTTAAAAACACATCTTTGATTTCCCAATAACATATCCAAATTTTTCTTTCCCATGGTAAATTTCTCAAGAGACTTAGTTAAGTTATTCAATTTTTCTTCCAAGACAATATTTTCCTTTTTGTATGGACATGGAAATTTAGGTAGTCTTGAAATTTTATCAATCTTCTCTTTCAATTCTTTTTCAAGTTTTTCATGAGCAAGAACCTTTTTGTTAAGCTCCTCATTTTCAAATTTCAACTTTTCAAGTTCTTTTGAAAGTGAGGAGTTGTCTCTTCTAAGAGTGACATTTTCTTTTCCTTGCGTTTTAAGATCCTTGTACATTTCTTCTAGTGAGTCAACTAGTTCTTCTACACTAGGTGCATCATTTTCTAAAGAGTCAAGTGTAGGATTTACCTCATCTTCATTTGCCATGAAACAAATATTTGCCGTGTGGTTTTTGGATGATTCACCATCCGATTCGCTATCGAACTCCAACCATGCGGCTTTGAATGCTTTCTTTTTAAACTTCTTGTCATCTTTCTTCAATAGCGGACATTCGGCTTTGATGTGTCCCATTTTGCCACAATTAAAACAAGTGAGGGGCTCTTTCTTGCTTGAATCTCCCTTATAGCCATCCTTTTTGAATGGCTTCTTTCGAAATTGATTGCTTCTTCTCAAGAGACTCTTGAATTTACGGGTGATCAAGACCAAGTCTTCATTTTCATCCTCACTATCTTCTTCTTCTTCTTGATCAACATATGTCTCCTTTGGTGAGGCTTTAAATGCAAGAGACTTCTTTTCTTTGGCAATTTCCTTTCGACCATTCATGGAAATCTCATGGGTCATGAGAGATCCCAAGAGTTCATCAAGTCCCAATATGGAGATATCTTTTGCTTCTATTATTGCCGTTGACTTTGACTCCCAAGAATCTGGCAATGAACTAAGAATTTTGCTCACATTATCTTCGTTAGAATAAGTCTTTCCAAGGGCATTAAGTTCATTTATAATCTTTGTGAATCTAGTAAACATGGAAGAAATGGATTCATTTGGCTCCATATATTGAATAGTTCATATGAGTGTACAAGCCTATGAATTTTTGATTTCTTCACTTGATTAGTGCCTTCATAAGTCACTAGAAGCTTATCCCAAATTTCCTTGGCCGATTTGCAAGATGACACTCTATTAAATTCATTTCGGTCAAAAGCACAAAATAGAATGTTCATGGCTTGAGAATTATACTGATTAAGCCTATGATCATTCTCATCCCAAAGCTCTCTAGGTTTAGGAGCAAGGTCAATTAGTCCTTTTGGAACAAAGGGCCCAAATTCAATAGCTTCCCATATGTGATGGTCCATTGATTGTAAGAAAATTTGCATCCTAGTTTTCCAGAAATTGTAGTCACTTCTATTGAACAATGGAGGTCTATTAATTGAACATCCTTCACGATAAGAAGATCCCCCAAAGTTTGCCATTCGATCGATTTCTCAAACGGTTAAGTAATTCAGAGAATCTGTGCTCTGATACCAATTGTTGCCCAGAAATTGACCCTAGAGGGGGGGGTTTGAATTGGGTCAATGCAAACTTTTTGGGTTTTCTTTAATTTCACAATTTAAGAAAAATAAGATGCAAACAAGTAGTAAATAAATGCAAAAATATAAAAGAGGAGATGAGAAGAGATGGAGAGATTGAACCCGAGATTTTTACGAGGTTCGGCGTTCTTGCCTACGTCCTCGCCTCAAGTACACCACTTGAGGATTGAATGCACTAAACTTCTCCTTCAAGGGTGGAGAAGAAACCTATTACAATGCTTGAAGATGAAGACACCCTTCTCCTTCACAAGGGTTACACCAACCCTTCTCAAACTTTATCTTTCAAGAAAATGTAGAAGATTACAATGTAAGCTTAGGAGTAACTCTCAAATGTTTACAAATCTATTTTCTAAGAGTTGCTCAAAGAGTTGAACTGAAATGGCTCAAGGTAAGATTGCAAGAGATGGGTTTTGAGCTAGAGTATGCTTGAGATTTGATTTCAATTGATTCCTCTTGATTTCAAGTGATTCAACAACCCATTTACTCATAGAAGCTTCGTTTTATAATTTTGTCATATTTAGAACCGTTGCCAAGCATTAAATGAAGCAAGGGACCATTGAGAGAGCATTTAATGTTCAAAAAATATTACCGTTTCGCGATTTAGTCGACTGAAGTGAGTATTCAGTCGACTGAAAATGCCCAGAGATACAAACAGTTTATCTGTGAATAATTCAGTCGGCTGAATCTGATAATTCAGTCGACTGAAATTTGCAAGTCATGAAAATTCTGATTTTCAGTCGGCTGAAACATAATTTCAGTCGACTGAAATTTCTGCTTATGAACATCTAGCATTTCAGTCGGCTGAAACTTCATTTCAGTCGACTGAAAATATTCCCCAGTGAAAATACAGTATTTCAGTCGGCTGAAATATTGATTCAGTCGACTTAATTCTCGTTTCCCCATAATCCATTGATTCAGTCGACTGAAACTTCAAATTCAGTCAACTGAAATGACCTTAAAGATGTTTTGTGTAGTTTTGGCTTCATTTTGGTCATTTCAAACACATAGGTCTTGGGGACTTAAGCATAAGAGAAAGCTTGGTTTTCCTATGGTCCACTAGAGGGTGACTTGAGCCATGGTGTTCAACAATTGAGTAACTTTACATTTTGTTCTTAACACTCATGACCAAAAACTAAGGACACAAGTTTGATCTTCAATCTTCAATCTTCAATACTTATATCATTTGCCATTTGAACTTCAAAGATTGATAAGTCATCCGATCTCTTACATTGATCTTCAATGATCTTGCCCTTCTTTCTTCTTTGTAAATGTGATACCTGTCTCATTGAGTAACATCATTTGAAATATTAAATATCACACTTTAATGGTTTGTGGTCATCAAAATACCCATATATCCTTGGGTTGAAACCTTGGGGTTAACAGTCCAGTTTTTTGAATTCGCCCAGTATGTTTCGTTAGTCAAGTTGGTCCTGTTCGACCATTATGTCCAATTCTTCCAATTCCACTAATTGGTCCAATTCTCCAATCTTTCCAATTCGTTCAGTTTGTCCACTTTGTCCTGTTCGTCCAGTTTGTCTAGTTTGTCCAGTTGGTCCAGTTTAACGAATTTGTCCAGTTTGTCTAGTTTATCTAATTTGTCCAGTTCGTCCTGTTTGTCCACCTTGTCCAATTCGGCCAGTTTGTTAAGTTAGTCCACTTTTTCCAATTTGCCCACTTTCTACAGTTTGTTCACTTTGTCATGTTTGTCCACTTTGTTCACTTTGCTCACTTGGTTCAGTTTGTCGCGTTTGTCAAGTTTGTCAATATGGTTCATTTTGTCCAGTTTGACCTGTTTATCTAATTTGTCCAATTCGTCTAGTTTGTGCAGTTGGTAAGTTTGTCTACTTTGTCGAGTTGATCCAACTGAGCCAGTTTGTGCAGTTTGTCCAGTTTGTCTTGTTTGTTCACTTCGTCTACTTTACCCAGTTTGTCCACTTTGTGCGATTCATACAGTTTGTCCACTTTGTATTGCTCGTCCAGTTTAACTAGTTTCTCCACTTTGGTCAGTCGGTCCAGTTTGTCTTGTTCGTCCAATTTGAGTAGTTTTCCAGTTTGTCCACTTTGTACAGTTCATCCACTTTTTCCAATTCGTTATGTATGTCCACTTTGTCATGTTCCTCTTGTTTATCCAGTTTGTCCACTTTCTTCACTTTGTCAAGTTTGTCCTGTTTGTCCAATTTTTCAAATTTGTTCAGTTTGTACTGTTTGTCCAATTTGTCCAATTCGTCCAGTTTGTCCACTTATTCCACTTTTTCCAGTTTGCCCACTTTCATCCACTTTGTCATGTTCGTCTAGTTTTTCCAATTCGACCAGTTTGTCCACTTTGTCCAGTTCGTCCACTTTGTTCACTTTGCTCACTTTGTTCAGCTTGACAAGTTTGTCTAGATGGTTCAGTTTGTCCAATTTGTCTAGTTTGACCAGTTGATCTAATTTATCCAATTCGTCTACTTTGTCCAGTTGGTCCAGTTAGTCCAATTTGTCCAGTTGCTCCATTTTGTCCAAGTTCTCTATTTTGTCCGGTTTATCTAATTTGTCCAGTCCAGTTTGTGCACTTTGTTCAGTTGGTCCAGTTCGTCTATTTTGACTAGTTTTTCCAATTTGTGCACTTTGTCCTGTTCGTCCAGTTTGTCCACTTTGTTCACTTTGTCCCGTTTGTCTAGTTCAAGAGTAAATGAAATAACAGATGATTTACAAAGTATAGTCAAATTACCAAATGGTAATGTTGAAGTCAATTTTAGGAGAAAAATGGAAAAAACTATGAGAAGTTTTGCCGGTTATACGGAAGGAAGAAAAAGTTTTAAATTAGAAGAAATAGATGATGACCAAAGCAGTAGTGAAAATGAAGAAATGGATCAAAAAGTTTTTAGAAACAAAGAAAGTGGAATTGAACACCCTGTGTACAAAAGATCCTCATAAGCGAAAACCTATAACCCTAGTGAGAGTGATTTTCTCCAAAGAGCCATAAGAATGGTGAGCATTCAAAAGCCAAAAGAAATACCTGTCAAAAGAAATTTGTCCAGTTGAAGTTTGAGTGTGCTAGAGTTTGAAGTCTTGTACAATCTTCTTTAAGTAATTAAGTTTTTATAAGTTTGATATTATATGCTTGTTGTTATCTAATCATGTTGTTTCTTTTGCTAGAATATGTCTATTCGTCTTGCTCTGCTTAAGAGATATTATGATGATGTTCGATTATTAAAATTGAAATCTTGTTAGACAATATAAGAAGAATTATTATCTCGTATTTAAATTTGTGTTAAAAAAAAAAAGAGGATTTAGATGAATTAAATCTATTATTCAGGATCTGAAGCTTTTTAGCCAAGTTGATCTATCCAATTCTCTTTAGAGTTTTTATTTTCCTTCTTATTCTCCACTTCTGTGCCTCGTTTATCTTCTTAAGAGTGTGGTCGCGTTGTAAGTCCCGCTTCATGCCGTGATCAGGCATCAAGGGCTGTAAATCGTTGACAGAACTCTCTTTTTTTTCTTACGATCTACAAAAGATGGAAAATTCTAAGGGAAAGACAAAACTTTTTAAGAATTGGTTTAAATCATTTCAGTATCCTTCTAATAGATCTAATTCGTCTTCTTCATCCTACCAGTCTACTTTAACCAGTTTTGCCCGTAATAATTTAGAAAAAGAAAATTCAGAAAAAACAAAAAATTCAGAAGAAATGATATATGAAAATTTTGACAAAGCGATATCCAATTGGAAGTTACCAGCCTTGCCTGTAACAGAAATATATAGCAGTGGCACATTTGAAGAACAAAATGATTACCACATAAAAACTGTTGAAAAAACTATTTCTCTCTCTGTAGGAAAACAGACAATTAAAGTTCTTGATAGAAGAATTATTGAACAAATCAGAACCAAATACAACTACCTGCACATAGGATTAATTCAGGTAGGAATCAAACCACTATTTCAATTAGGATTAAATGTTTCAGTGTGTGCTTATGTGAGAGATCAGAGACATGATGAATTTGATGATTCTCTTTATGCTATGATTGAATCCAGTCTCTGTCATGGACCTGTTTATTTTAACTGCTTTCCTAATATCACAATTGATGCTCATGATGATGATATTCTTGATTGTGCAACTATTGGATTTCAAAGTAAAGGATTAAAGATGAGTCCAAGAAGTAAACATTTTGCTATAGTTTATCGTGTGTTCTACAAATCTATGATCTCTGTCTTTCCCATGATAGCCTATAGAGATAAGGTTGATAAAGAAAAAACTACAGTTCTCATGGAAACAAACTTTAACAATAATGTGTTTATCCCAAAAGTCATCATCTGGGAAGAAGTTGTTCTCCCAGGAAATTGGCAAATAGAAGATGTCACTCATAGAGTAAATGAAATAACAGATGATTTACAAAGTATAGTCAAATTACCAAATGGTAATGTTGAAGGCAATTTTAGGAGAAAAATGGAAAAAGCTATGAGAAGTTTTGCCGGTTATAGGGAAGGAAAAAAAAGTTTTAAATTAGAAGAAATAGATGATGACAAAGGAGTAGTGAAAATAAAGAAATGGATAAAAAAGTTTTTAGAAACAAATAAAGTGGAATTGAACACCCTGTGTACAAAAGATCCTCATCAGCAAATAAGAATGGTGAGCATTCAAAAGCCAGAAGAAATACCTGTCAAAAAATTTGAAATTGATAAACCATATCTTAGAGAAAATTTGAAAAATCATCAATTAAAAGATTAGTTCTTTAAAAAGTTTAACACAGAAGAAAAAGATAAAATGAGGGAATTATGGTATTTTCAAATGGAGGAAGAAGAAAGAAATATACCTTGAAAGAAATATACCTTTCTTTGATTGCTTTATGGAATATTTTAAAAAAGGAAAAATCAAAGAAAAAGAAACTCAAAGCCCAGAACAAATAAGAGTTATAGGAAAGACAATAAGAACTTGGAAAGACACTGAAGGAAAAGAAGTTGATAAATCTCACCCACCTTGGAAGAAACTTGATATTTCTGTCCCTAATACAGAAACCAAGAATTATACCATGCCTATAAAAAATGCATCTATTTATGAATCAAAATCAGACCCAAATGCTAAAGACATAGGTATAGGTATTGGATATATAATTGAACAAAACAATTATACCAATCTATGTCTATTAACCATTGGAGAACAAATAGATCGAATAGAAAGAACAATAAAATTAAAGCCCTTCAATAAAGATAAAGAAGAAAAATTAGAAGAAAGCTCTGCCAATGCAGTATATGTTTCCAGACAATTACCTAAAGGGATTATTCTGCAATAAGGACCATTTACAATGACAGACGAAATGCAAAAAGAAAAATATCCAATAGGATGGAAAGCCTCAATATGGGAGGAAAATGATTTAGCATCCTAAGAGTCTCTGCTTCAGAGAATTTATTAATAAATCGTCTAAAGAAATGGAATCCTCAGGCAAAATTGCTAGAGACAAAGAATTATTATCCTAGACCAACCCCTGTTGATCTACAACTCGAAGAGGCTCCATACAGTTACACCTCAGAATTAACCTATTCAGGAAATTCTTTATATGAGTGGAACTTAGATAGATTAACAGAATATCAAATCATCCAAATGGTTCACAGTATGTTAAACCGTAATGCTTGTGAAGTCAGAGCTCCAAGAAATATCTTTTTGATGATAACCACCTCTTTCAATGAAATATTAAGAGGATGGTGGAATTATGGATTAGCTGGAGCTCAAAGACTTGAAATAGAGAGTGCTGTCAAAATGGATGAATTTGGAAGAATCCTTTTTAGAGACAAAACCACAGGAAATTTAGTTGACCCCAATATTAACCTTGAAGCAGGTACTAGTCAAATCCCTGATAATTGGGAAACCCAATCTGATTGTGTTAGTGTCCTACTTTTATGCATCCTCAATGAATTCACTTGAGGGATTGCTCTAATTAAGGAGAAAAATAGACAGCAATTACACCGTTTGAGATGTAGAAATTTAGGAGAATTTCGTTGGTATAGAGATGTATTCTTATCAAAAGTCTACCAACTAAATGATTGTAATTCTGATATTTGAAAAGAAAGATTTATTTCAAGATTACCACCCCTATTTGCTGAAAAGGTGCGTAATTCCTTGAGAGAAGAAATGCATGGTACTATTAATTACAGTTTACTGACGTTCGGAGGAATTATACAAAGAATTAACAAAGTTGGCATGAATCTTTGTACTGATTTAAAGATCAGAAAACAAGCTGAAAAAATGAGAAAATATTCTGGAGATAAAGAATTAGGAGATTTTTGTTTCCAGTTTGGTTTAGATCAAACACTTGAATGAAAGAGAAAACCTTGGCGTTCTAGATTTACTCCGGATAGAAGAAACAAAATGGTAAGAAAATATAAACCCGAAAGATATAAAAAACATAGAAAATCCAATGAGTTCAGTCCATTCAAAAGAAAATCTAGAAAATATTTCAAAAAGAAATATATAAAAGAAAATGTTCCAAGTTATTATACTTGCGGGAAAAAGGGTCATTATTCAAGTAAATGCTTTAAAAAAGAAAATCCCTCTAAAAAGAAACTTAGAAAAATCAATACCAAAATTGATGACGGAAATACTGAAAAAGAACAATCCAATTCGAGTTCCTCAGAAGAAGAAGAAGAATATGAATCTGATTCATCAACTGACATTGAAGAAAATAGTCCTCAGGTTCAGCTCATCAAACAATTCAAATCATGTACATGTCATTCAGATGATAAAGAGTCTGAAGGTGAATGGTCGATACCATCTGATGAAGATCTTGGTATCCACATTTGTGTCCTCACTGCCCCTCAAAAATTACTTCTAGAAATGGTTGATAACATACCTGATCCAGACAAAAACGTTCAATTTTTAAATCAAATTTCAAAATTGGGGGGAGGAGAAGAAGGAGAAAGTTCACAACAAAAAATTTCCTTTGAAGAACATGAAAATGATGATAAAATACCATATTATCCAAAAAATGTAAAAGAGAAAGAAACATTTCACACACCAACCTATTCCATGATTGACCTTATGAATAGAGCAGAAAAAATTCATACTATAAATAAACCCTTAACTCTCTCAAATTTACAAAGTGAATTAAATGATCAGAAGAGAGAACTCCGTGAATTAAAATTAGAATTAACCAAAAAACAAAATGAGCTTGATGAAAGGTTAACTTGGTTAGAAAATGATGGTGCTATTGAAAAATATGATGAAGAAAAATTTGTCCAAAGAATTAAAGGAGAAATTGCAAAATCTCTACTGGTGTAATTCCTACAAAATGTATTTACCAACAGTGGAGAGTTCAGGTAAAAAAAAAAATAAAAAACTTTGAGAAGATTGTTAATGCCATAATTGACACCGGAGCAGACTTAAATGTTATCAGACTTGGAATCGTTCCTATTGAATTTACAAATGAATCAAAACAGTTTGTTTCTGCTGCTAATGGAACGACGATTTCCATAGAAAGAAAAATCTCAATTGTTCATGTCTGCATGAAAGGAGTCTGTGTTACTACACCTTTTATTATTTCAGAAGATATTGTTAATGATGTACTCCTTGGATCTCCATTTATTCTTCAAATCCAACCATTTTCTGTAACAACAAAAGGAATTTCTACAAATATCAAAGGGATTGAAGTAAATCTTGATTTTATAGATGATCCTTGTGAAACGAAAATCCAAAGGATAAATCAAGTTATTGCCACGAGAGAAAATTACATAAATGGAGTAAAAAATGAAATTAAATGTGTCCAAATGACAAAAGAATTAGAGAAAAAAGAATTTAAAACAAAATTAGAAGAATTCACCAAATAGATTGAAGAAGACGCTGTTCTGAATTACCATCAGCCTTTTGGAATAGAAAAAGACACATAGTAGGATTACCATATGTAAAAGATTTTAATAAAAAAGATATTCTTACTAAAGCTCGTCCATCCCAAATGGATGCTGCTCATTTAAAACTTTGCGAAGAAGAAATCAATGATTTTCTGAATAAAGGATTAATTAGAAAAAGCAAATCCCCTTAGAGCTGTACGACATTTTATGTTGAAAAGGCCGCTGAAATCGAAAGAGGAGTTCCAAGATTTGTAATCAATTACAAACCATTAAACAAAGTTCTTCAATCTATTAGGTATCCTTTGCCTAATACTCAGGATTTGCTAAACAGATTAAACAATGCCAAAATATTCTCAAAACTTGATTTAAAATCAGGATTTTGGCAGATCCAGATAAAAGAAGAAGATAGATACAAAACTGCATTCATTGTTCCAATGGGGCATTATGAATGGAATGTTATGCCTTTCGGATTGAAAAATGCTCCGTCTGAATTTCAGAATATTATGAATAATATTTTCTCGTCTTAGACCCAGTTTGCCATTGTTTACATTGATGGTATTCTTATCTTCTCAGAATCCGTGATACAACATTGGAAACACTTGGGCATTTTCAAAAGAGTCATAAACGAAACTGGATTGGATTTATCTAAAAGAAAAATGAATCTCTTTCAGCAAAAAATCAAATTCTTAGGATTTGAGATCCAAGACAGAAAAATAACTCCAACTAATAGAGTTATTCAATTTGCTGATAAATTTCCAGATGAAATTAAGGATAAAAATATGCTAGAAAGATTTCTTGGATGTCTAAATTATGCTGGATTTTTCTATCAAGATTTGGCAAAAGATAGAAAACTTCTCCAAGAAAGGTTAAAGAAAAATCCTCAGGAATGGTCTATCCCTCACACTAATGTAGTAAAAGAGATTAAATAAAGAGTTAAAAATCTTCTTTGTAGATGTTTATCTGACCCAGAAGCTTTCAAAATAGTTCAAACTGATACCTCTGATGTCGGATATGGTGGAATCCTTTTACAACAAAAAGACTCAAAAGAAGAATTAATAAGATTTAATTCTGGATTATGGAATGAAGCGCAAAAGAAATATTCAACCATCAAAAAGGAAGTTCTTGCCATAGTTATTTGTGTGACGAAATTCCAACATGATTTATTGAACAAAGAATTTCTGATCAGAGTTGATGCTAAGGCAGCAAAAGAAATTCTGGAAAAAGATGTCAAAAATCTTGTCTCTAAGCAAATATTTGCTAGATGGCAAGCCATTTATCAGTGTTTGAATTTAAAATTGAATTTATTAATGGAAATTCTAACTCCCTCCCTAACTTTCTTACTATAGAATTTCTTCAGAGACGACAAAATTGGCAGATCAAGAAGAAAGCCAAAAGGGTTTTACTCCAACAAAAGACCCAAGTCAATCAGAATTATATCTTTACACCGGTAACAGAATTCTTGTTACTTAAGATTGTCTTATAGAAGAAAGATCTGTTGAAGATGATGTTTATTTTCTCTTTGGAAAGGGGCTTCATTATTATTCCCTTCATAAAAGGAAAACCAGAGATTGGTATCTCAATATTTTGCATCAGACGAAAAGTGTCCTCATCTTCCAAAATAAGAATGCAAATGGCATCACACTTACTCAAAGTTCACTATTTTCAAAATCCTTACTGAGGAAGATTGGGATGGTCCCTTGTACATGACAAAATCAGTCCGATTATACAATTCGACTGAGTTCTAATTATTGGGATTATATTGATGGCTGGAAATTTGCTTTGATGTGGCAAAATCACTAGTATAATCATAGCATAAAGAGAATCATCAAATTCATCATGCCCCTGATCTCTCACATAAGCACACACTGAAACATTTAATCCTAATCGAAACAATGGCTTGATTCCTACTTGAATTAATCCTATATGCAGGTAGTTGTATTTGGTTCTGATTTGTTCATAATTCTTCTATCAAGAACTTTAATTGTTTGTTTTCCTCCAGAGAGAGAAACAATTTTTATGTGGTAATCATTTTGTTCTTCAAATGTGCCATTGCTATATATTTCTGTTACAGGCAAGGCTGGCAACTTCCAATTGGATATCGCTTGATCAAAATTTTCATATATCATTTCTTCTGAATTTTTTGTTTTTTCTGAATTTTCTTTTTCTAAATTATTACAGGTAAAACTGGTTAAAACAGACTGGTAGGATGAAGAAGACGAATTAGATCTATTAGAATGATACTGAAATGATTTAAACCAATTCTTAAAAAGTTTTGTCTTTCCCTTAGAATTTTCCATCTTTTGTAGCTCGTTAGAAACAAGAAGAGTTCTGTCAATGATTTACAGCCCTTGATGCCTGATCACGGCCTGAAGCGGGACTTACAACGCGACCACACTCTTAAGAAGATAAACGAGGCATAGAAGTAGAGAATAAGAAGGAAAATAAAAACTCTAAAGAGAATTGGATAGATCAACTTGGCTAAAAAGCTTCAGATCCTGAATAATAGATTTAATTCATCTAAATCCTCTTTTTTTTTTTAATACAAATTTAAATACGAGATAATAATTCTTTTTATATTGTCTAACAAGATTTCAATTTTATAAATCAAACATCATCATAGTATCTCTTAAGCAGAGCAAGATGAATAGACATATTCTAGCAAAAGAAACAACATGATTAGATAACAACAAGCATATAATATCAAACTTATAAAAACTTAATTACTTACAGAAGATTGTACAAGACTTTAAACTCTAGCACACTCAAACTTTAAGCTCACACTCACACTCACTTATATTATTTTCTTATAATTTTCTAATCAATATCCTCTAAAGGAAACCCCCAGCTCCTTATATAGATGGAGCATACAAAAAGATCTCCCTCTCATCCGACCATGAGAGGACTTAAACCAAAAGCAACAGAAAAAGGAATGGCTACTGACACAAGCCTCCAAACACACTTTTCAAAAGTTGATGGGCAAGGTACATAAGGTGGAATATCTTTATGCCACATGGAAAGCATAAGATTAACATACCCCCACAACTTTATCAACTTTTAACATATGGCAATAAAGCTATACCAATTTTTACAAACCCAACACCTTTATTTACAAGTGGCATCTCAAGAGGCAGCCCCTACCAACTTCATGACATATATGTTCTCCTGACAAGATCTGAGAATATCTCTTTTTGACTAGATGCTAACTTTTCTTCAAAGATATCACCTCATTTTCTTCATAGTAATGATATCAACTAATACCAACAAAAGATTTGATAGGATAGCCATCATTGTTTTCTTCTTTGAATGAAGATCAATTCTTCTCTGTATGACACCTACAAGATATTATCAAGATATAATGTACTACCAACATTGATGGGAACACTTTTCTTCATACTAGCCATATACCCCCACCAAAAAGAGATGAATCCACTAGCTCTGATACCAATAACAGCAGGATCTACAATGACTGGAATCATCTCAAATCTTCAAATCTTCTTTTTCATCAATTCTTTTGCTTTAGCGGAATTTTTATGGAATAATTCAGCTAACCGAGATTGCTTTTCGACTTCTTTTTCTTTTCCTTTGTGTTTTGCTGAAGAATACCAAAACTTTCCACCACGAAGATAATCTGTAACTGAGCCATCAGGATTAACATGAGAGTCAGGGTCCCAACGAGGATGGAGATCTTCAAGGGGCACAACGTCATCATCAAGATTTTCTTCTGGATCATGATTACTATCCCAATCATGATCACCAACTTTTTTCTTTAGGAGATACTCTTCTAAAAATTTGCTTGATCTTTTCTTCAAAATTGACCGAGTCAACAGACATGTCCATTGGCTCAGGGGATTTTTCTCGAGCAATTTCTTTGGCAATCTTTTTGGCTAAGAGATCAGCCATGAGTATTTCATTCTCAAAAGGCTTTTCTTCAGGAAGAGGAATTTCTTCTTTAACAGGAGGAGAGATTTGATTCAGAATTCTCTCATAAGTATCATTTTCAATTTTTGACCACCATTTTTGGTAAAAAGTCAGGTACAAAGACGGAAGATCGAAAAAGTTCTTTTTTACTTCAAACTTCCATTGGAAAATGTATGGAATATGGAACTTTGCAAAGAAGCGAAGAACATTAAATGCTTCACAGGGGACTTTTTCTTCTACTTCACAGAATTTAATAAATAAATAATGAAAATTATTAGGAAAGATTTTCTGAGAAACACCAAAATATGACCACCAAGTAAAGAGAAACCATGAAGGAACACTGCGGTGGATGGGCATGACATCAGGACTTTCTTCTTTGAATCTGATGAATGAGGAATGATTATATTGGTGATTTTGCCAGATCAAAGCAAATTTCCAGGCATCAATATAATCCCAATAATTAAAGAACTCAGTCGAATTGTATAATCGGACTGATTTTGTCATGTACAAGAGACCATCCCAATCTTCCTCAGTAAGGATTTTGAGAATAGTGAACTTTGAATAAGTGATGATACCATTTGCATTTTTATTGTGGAAGATGAGGACACTTTTCGTCTGATGCAAAATATTGAGATACCAATCTCTGGTTCTCCTTTTATCAGGGGAATAATAATGAAGCCCCTTTCCAAAGAGAAAATAAACATTATCTTCAACAGATTTTTCTTCCATAAGACAATCTTAAGTAACAAGAATTCTGTTACCGGTGTAAAGATATAATTCTGATTGACTTGGGTCTTTTGTTGGAGTAAAACCCTTTTGGCTTTCTTCTTGATCTGCCAATTTCTCTTGCCCTTTATTTGTAACACCCCAATTTCTCAATGAAGTGGAAAATTACCAAAATGCCCCTGAGTTGTTAAATTAATTATTTTGTGATGTTAAGTAAGGAAATAGTGGGGCCCATTGCTCAAAATAAAATCATATGAGCACATTATGAATGTTAAGTTTGATTGGTTGGGTAATTTTCATCATTTGGGTCAAAAATGGCTAAATGGGTCAAAGGGCCCAAATGGGGCCCATCGGGTCTTGCTGGGTTATTTGACCGTTTTGTGATTTTAAATTAAATGGAGTTAAGCCTATTTGATTGGAAATCAAGTGGAGGAAAAATGGGTAGGCTTGATCCATATGTAAAAACCAATTAGAAATGACCAAAATACCATAAATGGGTCATGTTGTCAAAACGGGTCAAGGAGCTAAAAGTGGACCCAACGGGTCGAGTTGACTATTGTTGACCGTGTGAACCCTCAAGGGAGCTCAAACACGAGTCAAATCAGTTGAGTGGGACTGAGGTGAGTTGGAATTAAATCAAAAGGTGAGTTAATTCATGTGCATTAAATGAAATGCATTAAATGTGATGAGTTGGGTTGGAATAAAAATACCTTGAGTTGGGTGAGTCAAAGTGGAAGTCAATGGGACTGTAAATCACTGAGTTCAGAGGGAATAGGAGGAGTTTGGCTTAGTCTTAACCACCAAAACAAGTCCCACACGTTGGGGACTTGTTGGGGTGATTTTCCATGTTAAACTTTAAATGAAACACATGGAAATGAGAGGTGATGCTTGGGGATTTGAATGGCTGCATAGGTAGCTGCCAAGGGGTGCCTTGGATGGCACCCAATACCCATTGGTTTGTGCAAGAAGTTATGGGAGTGGAGGAGTTTTGGGGGCTGAACTACAAAAACAATAAGCACACAAGGTTGGCCATTTTTCACATTGGAAATCCAAGAATTTCCATCTCTCTCTCTCTCCCTCTCTCAAATTCGTTTTTCCTAGCTGGAATAGCAGAGGTGTTTGCACCAGTAGATCAAGCACAAAACAGCAAAAGAAAGGAAGAAATAAAAGGGAGAAACCAAGGACCAAAGGCAAGAAGAAAGATTGGAAGTTTGGTAAGTTTTTTTTATGTTATTTTGGTTTAATAACATGGAACAAATGAGGTGTGTATTGGGCCATGGTTATGGCCGAATACACCAAGATTTTAACCTTGATTAACAGAGGTTTAAGAATGGTGAAAATAACCATTGGGTTCGGCCACCATGGAGGGCCGAACCCCATGTAAAAGATTGGTGGTTTTCATGTTTTGAAACATGAAAACCATGGAGTTTTATGGACTGTTTTTAGATGATTTAAACTATATGCTTTAAAAAGGTTTAAACATAAGTAAGGAAGTCTGATTTAGACCTAGAAGAAGATTAAGAAATTCAAAACTAAAGGTCATAGGGTTCGGCCACCATGGAGGGCTGAACCCATGCAAATGATGTTTGGTTTTGATGTTTTTGAAACATGGAAACCATAGAGTTTTGGTGGACTGTTTTGGGTTTTATTTAAGGTGCAAATGCAAAGGTTTAAAACATGGATCTGAATGATGAATGGCTGAATGTATCATGGGTCTAAAACCTTGGGTATCAAATGATGAAAGGGTTCATTGGGTTCGGCCATCTTGGATGGCCGAACACCATGAATTGATGTTGGAATTTTGAGGATTTTTGTAAGATAAAACCATGCAAATGTCTTACTGTTTTGGATGATTAGATTAGACATAAGATGACATGTTTAAGTGGTTCAAACCAAAGGCCATAGGGTTTAGCCAATGAGCATGGCCGAACCCCATGAAATGGTGTGATCATTTTATGGTTAATGGTGATGGTTTTGAGAGATAAAAACCATACATTACCATGGGGTCTTTATGTGATTTACATGAAGATTATTTACTGATTTTGGTTGGCCAATATATGGCTGAACCATGATAATGTTATGGTTAAGTTACTGATCTAAAACAGTGGATTAAAACTGGAAAAATGGACCATGGGGATCGGCCATCTTGGATGGCCGAATCCCATGAGGTGTTATGGTTATTTGGACAAAATAATGAATTTATTAGATGGTTTTGAGAGGTTAAAGTGCAGCAATGATGTGTTGATTTTTATATGAATAAGTGACACCAAAAAATATGTATGAAAGACCAAAACATGGACCTAGGGTTCGGCCACCTTGGATGGCCGAACCCCATGTAAGTCTTTCATGTTTTTGGTGAGTTAAAACCATATGAAAATATGGTGTTCTTATGGTAATAAATGGATTAATATGTTACTGTTTTAGTGGATTAATATGTGGCTGAACCATGTTTAATTCATGGTTGAGTTAGCATGATTAAACCATGAGTGATCATGATGATGATTGGATCAAGTGAACCCTAGGGTTCGGCTATGAGTATGGCCGAACCCCATGGGGCTGTTTTGATAATTAATGGACTGTTTTCATGGGTCAATTTATGGATGTATATGTGATTTTAAATAGAATTATGGTTGCTGTTTTTATGGCTAAGATGTATGATAAATGATGAGAGATCATTAGGAGAATTGGACTTTATGCTAATTCATAATGAATGGGTTAAATAGCCTAAGCTTATGAGTAGTAGTTGGTAATGGTTCTATGTTGTTTTAAAAGGTTTAAAATACCCAAATGAAGAGATTGATCAAAAGGACTTATAAGATGTCTTAGGTCTCATATGTGAATGGACATGTAATAAGATTATGATTTACTTATTGTTGCATAATAAGGTACCGAAAGTTGAACGACGAAAACAAGTCGTGACCGGTTAAAGCCTAAGAAAGAACGGACACTGAAGTGATTCTTCAGTAGGTTTCCTACCTACTTGTAACCACGGTTTTACCCAGTTTTTCTTATGATACTCTTGTTTTAATATATGTGTTTCAAATATATATTATGCATTAACAAATGGCATACAGGCATTGGCATCTCATGCATAGTCATGGGATAATGAATGAAGTTCTACAGTGATGGCTACGATTGTACATGATGGGGGTTGCCCATTGCATGTACATATTGTATAGAAGAGATGAATGTTGTTGTAATTTACCTTGTCGGTGCAAGGCACGTCAAGTGATGGCTATGGAAGTACATGATGGGGGATGCTCATTGCATGTGCATATTTCATAGCATTGTTTTTACCTGTTTTGATGATCATGTATTATGATATGTATATGCATGTTTTATATGCTAACATGTGGTAGCCCTGATTCGGGAACCTACTGGGCGCGTTGATCTAACGCCCTAATTCTATCGTCAGAGGAGATTGCAGGTACAAGCAAGGGGAAAGGAAAGGTCATTGACCGGGAGGGGAGCTGAGCCTAAGTGCTTTAATGATGGATTTGGATTACGTTATATTACTGTCATTTGAATACTATTGTTGGACATGTAATAATTCGTTATTTGCTATGGTTTGATTAGGATAATAACCTGTGGATGGTTGATCTATGTTATAAAATATTTAAGACTGTTACTTGCTATCTCGTCTTTTTTTCTGCAATTATCTAGATTATTCCGCATGTTGATGTTAGTTCCATGTGTGATTCACTATCATGGTCTATTCCATGTACACATGGGTGGCCAGTTAAGGTTCAGACTTGAGTAGTCTGAACTTAACTCGCGTCGTGACGCCGCCCGCTCTCTTCCGATGTTTATTTAAAAAAAAAAATTAGGTTCTGAAATTTTAAAAAGAGGGCGGGGCGTTACAGTTGGTATCAGAGCGAAACGGGAAGTTGAATCATCGAAGTAAGATTAAGACGGTTTCATGTCTCACTGACGGATAAGAATCCCAACTGACCGACTCTTCGGAGTCCGCTGCCTGGGGGCCGGATTAATTTACTTCGAGTGACTCAGACTGAACAATCAATCTGAGAACGACAATGAAAGATAGCAAAGTAAAGTACAGTCATCATAATTGGACAAATCAAACGTAGCAAGGTAGGATGTACTCCCCTGAAATCCCCACACTGAAAAACAGACAATAGGAAATTAGAGATTTCCCCAGAAACAAAAGAAAACAGAGAATGTTGAATTGGTAATCTTCCCAAACAAAGTACATGACTTTATGCCTGATCAAATTCCCCTGAAAACCAAGGTTGGTTTATTAGAATTGTTGTTAAATATGCTTGTGTTCTATTGATATGATACAGATATGTCGAGTAATGTGGAGTACTCGGAATGGCACAGCGGAACTCCTAGCCATCCCATAGACTTGGTATCTGCTTCTAACAACACCGACGTAGAAGCTCAAGTGGACCTTCAGGAGGGACCTCCTGAAGAAGTTGAGATGCACTTAGCACCTATTGCAGAGGATTTGAGGGATGATATTCCTGGGATGGTGGAACCTCCTGAGGAAGAAGAGGAGGAGGATCTGGGATTTTTCTTTTATGAGGATCCGATGGAAGACTTTCCTATAATACTGGAATCGGCGGGGGAAGTAGATCCCTATGATACCTGTGAGTTGTGTAATCAGGACGACCACAACAGGTTGTATTGTCCTCATCCATTGGGAGTTGTATGTCCGGTTTGTGGACTACACGGGCATGGAGAGGCGAGGACTAATTGTCCTTGTATTGGAGGACCTGGAATAATCCCCTGCACGACATGTGAAGTATTGGGGCACACGGCGATTACGTGTCCTGATAACCGATTCAAGTTCGCTTTTGATGCGGAGTCTTCTACGGAAGACTAGGATAGGAAGTAATAGTAGGGGTATTAAAAAGAGGGTTATTTTTGTAAGGGGGTATTTTGTTATACATAGGGTTTGTTTCACCCTACCCACCTTTGTACAAAGATGCAGTTTGAATTTATATAAATATGTGATTTCATGTTTTTATGAGGATTCATGGCATGTGTTGCATATTGTTAATGGAAACTAAGTCTATGATGTTTCCATGAATTAGGACTAAATGGCGCCACAGAAAAAGGTGGTAAAAGATCCGAAGGGAAAAGAGAAGGTTTTACAGATCGGACTAGGTGAGGGGGTGTCAAAGAGGAGGACTCGTCAGGACGATAAAAAGAAGGATGACGTGCTCATTATCACACCACAAGGGAAGGTGGTACCCCGACGCAAGAAGGCGTCATCGGAACCTGAAAGAGAGTCGTCCGTTCATGACAAAGAGAGATCTGTTCATGAACGATCTCACAGTGAGGAAGAGTCTCACCACTCTAGGCGGGAAGAAGAAGAGAGTGACCCTACATATCAACAGGACGAAGAGGAGGGATATGACTCGTCATATCGATGCGAGGAGGATGAGAACAGTAACATGACTGTACCCTTTGTGCCTCCTGAACTGCACAGCTTGGTGCAAGCTGTGGTTACATCCGTCCTCCAACAACATTTGAACGGAGGGGGAAGTACGAGCGAAAATAATGACCGTAACATGGTCAGAGATTTTCAGCAACAGCGGCCACCTTACTTTAAGGGCAGAGAAGGGCCAGTCGGAGCCGAGAACTGGTTGGAGAAGATTTCCCACATATTGACTCTTCTGAACATCAGGAGTCATGCTCATAAAATATTATTGGCCACGTCACAGCTGGTAGATGACGCTGCCAAATGGTGGAAGGTGGTGGAGAAACAGCAGGCACTTGTGCCAAGAAGAGAAGGAGTTGCTATGACCTGGGAGCAATTCTCAGCGACATTCTTAGAGCGCTACTTTCCAGAGGAAGAAAGAGAACGACAAATTCAAGCCTTTATGACTTTGGTGCAAGGCTCAATGACGGTGGCTGAGTATCACCAGGAATTCCTCAGCCTGTCAATCTATGCATACTATATTGTGGACACGGAATATCGAAAAGCTCGCAAGTTCGAGCGTGGGTTACGGCCAAACATTAGGGCCAGGGTAACCGTGTTCAAAGCAGCCACACTGGCAGAAGTGGTCAGCAGGGCCACCATTGTGGAACAGGAAATGGCGGAATTTGCCAGAGTTGACAACCGCCGAGCTCCAAGTGGGAGGGGTGTGTACCAACCCATCAAAAAGTTCAGATCGAACTTCAGCAGACCCTCACCGTCTGTTGGATCAAGTGGGGGCTTTCGCCCCAACCAGCCCACTCAATCTGTTGCGGTCACTCAAACATCTCGAGGAGTGAATACTTGCTTTCACTGTGATCAACCTGGTCACTACAAAAAGGACTGCCCAAAGCTCAACAGGCTGTCTAACTCAAGAGGATCATTTCGTCCGCCAGCTAGACCGGCATACTCCAGAGGAGGCAGAATGCAGGGCCGGGGAGGTCGAAGGTCTAACCCTGCTGGAGCGGGAAGATTATTCACTCTAACTTCTCCAGAGGAAGAGGAGGAGGATCATCCTGTGATACAAGGTATGGCGGTAGTGAGTAGCTCATATGCATATGCACTATTTGATTCCGGAGCATCACACTCCTTTATAGCTGCATCGTTTATTACTGCTACTGGTACATTAGTTCAAAGATTAGCCACAGAACTTACTATTGTATCCCCTGTCGGAGATTCGGCATTGGGACTTATTTGTACTGCGGTTAACACCGAATTAGCTGGACTCAGATTTGAGTTCAATTATTTAGTGCTGGACATGTCGGAATATGATATTATATTCGGAATGGATTGGTTGGCAAAGTTTCATGCCAACATCGACTGTTATGGTCGAAGAGTGACATTTAAGTCACCCGAGGGCAAGCAATATGTAGTTCGTGCAGATAAACAAAGTGGATTACAGGAAGGGTTAAACCACGTGGTATTGAATAATATCACCATAAACAAAGCTCCAGTTACTGAACTTCCGGAAATTGTACAAGAATTTGTGGATGTGTTCCCAAAGGAACTCCCTGGTTTACCACCTATGAGGGAGATTAACTTCGAGATCAGGCTGTACCCTGGCACAATACCAGTGTCGTTACCACACTATCGGATGGCACCAGCGGAGATGTCGGAGCTAAAGAAGCAGATTGATGAACTGCTTAGGTTGGGTTGCATCCGGAACAGTACGTCATCATGGGGAGCACCAGTGTTGTTTGTAAAGAAGAAGGACGGTTCACTACGGATGTGCGTGGACTACCGGAAGCTGAATCAGTTAACAGTCCGGAACAAGTACCCTCTACCCAGGATTGACGATTTATTTGATCAATTGAGGGGTTCTAGTCATTTTTCAAAGATCGATTTGATGTCTGGTTATCATCAAATCCGAGTTAGAGAGGAAGATATAGAAAAGACAGCTTTTCGGACGCGATATGGACTGTTTGAGTTCGTGGTCATGCCATTTGGACTCACAAATGCGCCGGCTGTGTTCATGGATTTAATGAACAGAATCTTCCGTCCCTATCTGGATCAGTTTGTAATCATATTCATTGATGATATCCTGATCTATTCTAAGAGTCAGGAGGAACATGCAAAGCATCTACGGATAGTTTTGAATACTTTGAGGCAGAATAAACTGTATGCCAAGGCCAGTAAGTGTGAATTCTGGCTATCTCAAGTGAATTTCTTAGGACATGTTATATCTAAGGAAGGAATAGCCGTGGATCCGGCTAAGGTGACTGCCGTGAAAGACTGGAAAGCGCCAAAGAACGTAACTGAGATCCGCAGTTTCTTAGGATTGGCGGGTTATTATCGGAAATTTATTATGGATTTTTCCAAATTAGCGTCTCCATTGACTCGACTCACTCAGAAAGGAGTCAAGTATGAGTGGTCAGATCTGTGCAACCAAAGGTTTAAAGAGCTAAAAAACAGACTTACAACCGCTCCTGTTTTGATTTTGCCGGAAAAGGGCAAAGGTTATGAAGTAGAATGCGACGCTTCGGGAGAAGGACTGGGGTGTGTCCTTAGTCAAGATCATCGTGTGGTGGCTTATGGTTCAAGACAACTAAAAATACATGAACGCCTCTATCCTACGCATGATCTTGAACTAGCCGCAGTGGTCTTCGCTCTCAAAAGCTGGAGACATTATCTTTATGGCGAGAAGTTTGAAGTGTATTCTGATCATAAGAGTTTGAAATATTTATTTGATCAGAAGGAGCTTAATCTAAGGCAGCGTAGATGGATGGAGTATCTGGCGGATTATGAGTTCGAGCTTCGATACCATCCAGGCAAGGCGAACAAGGTGGCTGATGCTCTTAGCCGCATATCACATGCATCCGTGGCATGTCTGATCAGAACCGAGTGGGAGATGTTGAATACCATTCGAGAGTTCAATCTATACATTACAAACCGTGGAGTTTTGCACAATTTAATCATACGGTCCAATATAGTCACCAAGATTGAACAAGAACAAAGAGCAGACCCGGAAGTGGAGGACATATGGGCCAAGATGTCTACTGGCACCATTGTACCTGAATGGGAATTACGACCGGGACAAGGTCTTTTATTCCGGGGAAGAACGTATGTGCCACAGAGTTGCAGGAAAGAGCTACTAATTGAGGCACATCAGTCCAAGCTCTCTATTCATCCGGGTAGCACCAAAATGTATCACGATCTAAAGAGGCATTATTGGTGGCATGGACTAAAAAGGGATGTGGCAGAATTCGTGGCACATTGTCTAACTTGTCAACAAGTTAAGACTGAACACCAAAAACCACCAGGGTTGCTCAAACCCTTAGCCGTGCCAGAATGGAAATGGGAACATATTTCCATGGACTTTGTATCTGGGTTGCCGAGGTCCTCAAAGGGTAATGACGCCATTTGGGTCGTAGTCGACCGGCTGACCAAGTCTGCACATTTCATTCCTATCAAGATGACGGATTCGTCTGAGACGTTGGGTCGGCGTTATATTAAAGAGATCATTCGACTACATGGCATTCCCCGAACGATAGTATCGGACAGAGATGGCCGTTTTACCGGCAGAGTATGGCAAAGCATGCAATCAGCCATGGGGACAGATCTACTGACGAGCACCGCATTCCATCCACAGACTGATGGACAATCTGAAAGGACAATCCAGACCTTGGAAGACATGCTGAGAGCATGTATGTTAGATTTCAAGGGTGGATGGGAGGACCACTTACCACTGGTGGAGTTCTCGTATAATAACAGCTATCAGGCAAGCCTTCAAATGGCTCCATACGAGGCTTTGTATGGTAGACCGTGTAGGTCACCGGTATGTTGGACAGAGGCAGGGTGAGCCTGCATTGATCGGACCGGAACTAGTCGCAGAAACTACTGCACAAATTAAGTTGATACGTCAACACTTACTGACTGCACAGAGCAGAAAAGTTATGCAGATAAAAGGAGACGGTTTTTGGAATTTGAAGTGGGAGACTTGGTGTTTCTAAAAGTCTCACCACGGAAGGGACATATGAGGTTTGGTAAGAAAGGAAAACTGTCGCCAAGATATGTGGGACCGTTTTCCATCATAAGAAGGATGGGGGATGTAGCTTACCAATTAGCACTTCCATCGCAATTAGCAGCTCTACACGATGTTTTCCACGTGTCGATGCTAAGGAAATACAATCCGGATCCATCCCATGTTTTAAATGTTCAAGATATTGAAGTACAAAGCGACGTGACGTACGTCGAGAAGCCGGTCAGGATAGTGGAGACCGAACAAAGAGTGTTGCGAAACAGAGCGATTCAGTTCGTAAAAGTGGTATGGGACCGTCATGGTGATGAAGAGGCCACATGGGAACTTGAGTCGGAGATGAGAACCGTTCACCCCGAGTTATTTGTGTAATTTAATTTGAGAACCCTACTTCACTCGATTTTCGGGACGAAAATTTTAAAAAGAGGGTTATATTGTAACACCCCAATTTCTCAATGAAGTGGAAAATTACCAAAATGCCCCTGAGTTGTTAAATTAATTATTTTGTGATGTTAAGTAAGGAAATAGTGGGGCCCATTGCTCAAAATAAAATCATATGAGCACATTATGAATGTTAAGTTTGATTGGTTGGGTAATTTTCATCATTTGGGTCAAAAATGGCTAAATGGGTCAAAGGGCCCAAATGGGGCCCATCGGGTCTTGCTGGGTTATTTGACCGTTTTGTGATTTTAAATTAAATGGAGTTAAGCCTATTTGATTGGAAATCAAGTGGAGGAAAAATGGGTAGGCTTGATCCATATGTAAAAACCAATTAGAAATGACCAAAATACCATAAATGGGTCATGTTGTCAAAACGGGTCAAGGAGCTAAAAGTGGACCCAACGGGTCGAGTTGACTATTGTTGACCGTGTAAACCCTCAAGGGAGCTCAAACACGAGTCAAATCAGTTGAGTGGGACTGAGGTGAGTTGGAATTAAATCAAAAGGTGAGTTAATTCATGTGCATTAAATGAAATGCATTAAATGTGATGAGTTGGGTTGGAATAAAAATACCTTGAGTTGGGTGAGTCAAAGTGGAAGTCAATGGGACTGTAAATCACTGAGTTCAGAGGGAATAGGAGGAGTTTGGCTTAGTCTTAACCACCAAAACAAGTCCCACACGTTGGGGACTTGTTGGGGTGATTTTCCATGTTAAACTTTAAATGAAACACATGGAAATGAGAGGTGATGCTTGGGGATTTGAATGGCTGCATAGGTAGCTGCCAAGGGGTGCCTTGGATGGCACCCATACCCATTGGTTTGTGCAAGAAGTTATGAGGGAGTGGAGGAGTTTTGGGGGCTGAACTACAAAAACAATAAGCACACAAGGTTGGCCATTTTTCACATTGGAAATCCAAGAATTTCCATCTCTCTCTCTCTCCCTCTCTCAAATTCGTTTTTCCTAGCTGGAATAGCAGAGGTGTTTACACCAGTAGATCAAGCACAAAACAGCAAAAGAAAGGAAGAAATAAAAGGGAGAAACCAAGGACCAAAGGCAAGAAGAAAGATTGGAAGTTTGGTAAGTTTTTTTTATGTTATTTTGGTTTAATAACATGGAACAAATGAGGTGTGTATTGGGCCATGGTTATGGCCGAATACACCAAGATTTTAACCTTGATTAACAGAGGTTTAAGAATGGTGAAAATAACCATTGGGTTCGGCCACCATGGAGGGCCGAACCCCATGTAAAAGATTGGTGGTTTTCATGTTTTGAAACATGAAAACCATGGAGTTTTATGGAGTTTTTAGATGATTTAAACTATATGCTTTAAAAAGGTTTAAACATAAGTAAGGAAGTCTGATTTAGACCTAGAAGAAGATTAAGAAATTCAAAACTAAAGGTCATAGGGTTCGGCCACCATGGAGGGCTGAACCCCATGCAAATGATGTTTGGTTTTGATGTTTTTGAAACATGGAAACCATAGAGTTTTGGTGGACTGTTTTGGGTTTTATTTAAGGTGCAAATGCATGTTTTAGAAAGGTTTAAAACATGGATCTGAATGATGAATGGCTGAATGTATCATGGGTCTAAAACCTTGGGTATCAAATGATGAAAGGGTTCATTGGGTTCGGCCATCTTGGATGGCCGAACACCATGAATTGATGTTGGAATTTTGAGGATTTTTGTAAGATAAAACCATGCAAATGTCTTACTGTTTTGGATGATTAGATTAGACATAAGATGACATGTTTAAGTGGTTCAAACCAAAGGCCATAGGGTTTAGCCAATGAGCATGGCCGAACCCCATGAAATGGTGTGATCATTTTATGGTTAATGGTGATGGTTTTGAGAGATAAAAACCATACATTACCATGGGGTCTTTATGTGATTTACATGAAGATTATTTACTGATTTTGGTTGGCCAATATATGGCTGAACCATGATAATGTTATGGTTAAGTTACTGATCTAAAACAGTGGATTAAAACTGGAAAAATGGACCATGGGGATCGGCCATCTTGGATGGCCGAATCCCATGAGGTGTTATGGTTATTTGGACAAAATAATGAATTTATTAGATGGTTTTGAGAGGTTAAAGTGCAGCAATGATGTGTTGATTTTTATATGAATAAGTGACACCAAAAAATATGTATGAAAGACCAAAACATGGACCTAGGGTTCGGCCACCTTGGATGGCCGAACCCCATGTAAGTCTTTCATGTTTTTGGTGAGTTAAAAACCATATGAAAATATGGTGTTCTTATGGTAATAAATGGATTAATATGTTACTGTTTTAGTGGATTAATATGTGGCTGAACCATGTTTAATTCATGGTTGAGTTAGCATGATTAAACCATGAGTGATCATGATGATGATTGGATCAAGTGAACCCTAGGGTTCGGCTATGAGTATGGCCGAACCCCATGGGGCTGTTTTGATAATTAATGGACTGTTTTCATGGGTCAATTTATGGATGTATATGTGATTTTAAATAGAATTATGGTTGCTGTTTTTATGGCTAAGATGTATGATAAATGATGAGAGATCATTAGGAGAATTGGACTTTATGCTAATTCATAATGAATGGGTTAAATAGCCTAAGCTTATGAGTAGTAGTTGGTAATGGTTCTATGTTGTTTTAAAAGGTTTAAAATACCCAAATGAAGAGATTGATCAAAAGGACTTATAAGATGTCTTAGGTCTCATATGTGAATGGACATGTAAATAAGATTATGATTTACTTATTGTTGCATAATAAGGTACCGAAAGTTGAACGACGAAAACAAGTCGTGACCGGTTAAAGCCTAAGAAAGAACGGACACTGAAGTGATTCTTCAGTAGGTTTCCTACCTACTTGTAACCACGGTTTTACCCAGTTTTTCTTATGATACTCTTGTTTTAAATATGTGTTTCAAATATATATTATGCATTAACAAATGGCATACAGGCATTGGCATCTCATGCATAGTCATGGGATAATGAATGAAGTTCTACAGTGATGGCTACGATTGTACATGATGGGGGTTGCCCATTGCATGTACATATTGTATAGAAGAGATGATGTTGTTGTAATTTACCTTGTCGGTGCAAGGCACGTCAAGTGATGGCTATGGAAGTACATGATGGGGGATGCTCATTGCATGTGCATATTTCATAGCATTGTTTTTACCTGTTTTGATGATCATGTATTATGATATGTATATGCATGTTTTATATGCTAACATGTGGTAGCCCTGATTCGGGAACCTACTGGGCGCGTTGATCTAACGCCCTAATTCTATCGTCAGAGGAGATTGCAGGTACAAGCAAGGGGAAAGGAAAGGTCATTGACCGGGAGGGGAGCTGAGCCTAAGTGCTTTAATGATGGATTTGGATTACGTTATATTACTGTCATTTGAATACTATTGTTGGACATGTAATAATTCGTTATTTGCTATGGTTTGATTAGGATAATAACCTGTGGATGGTTGATCTATGTTATAAAATATTTAAGACTGTTACTTGTTATCTCGTCTTTCTTTTCTGCAATTATCTAGATTATTCCGCATGTTGATGTTAGTTCCATGTGTGATTCACTATCATGGTCTATTCCATGTACACATGGGTGGCCAGTTAAGGTTCAGACTTGAGTAGTCTGAACTTAACTCGCGTCGTGACGCCGCCCGCTCTCTTCCGATGTTTATTTAAAAAAAAAAATTAGGCTCTGAAATTTTAAAAAGAGGGCGGGGCGTTACATTATTCTTCATGAACGGGGAAGAGCTACTTGCCATTTTGTCGTCCCTGAAGAAATTCTCTAGTAAGAAAGTCAGGGAGAGAGTTAGAATTTCCATTAATAAATTCAATTTTAAATTCAAACACTGATAAAATGGCCTGCCATCTAGCAAATATTTGCTTAGAGAAAAGATTTTTGACATCTTTCTCCAGAATTTCTTTTGCTGCCTTAGCATCAACTCTGATAAAAAATTCTTTGTTCAATAAATCATGTTGGAATTTCGTCACACAAATAACTATGGCAAGAACTTCCTTTCTGATGGTTGAATATTTATTTTGTGCTTCATTCCATAATCAAGAATTAAATCTTATTAATTCTTCTTTTGAGTATTTTTGTTGTAAAGGATTCCACCATATCCGACATCAGAGGCCTCATTTTGAGCTATTTTGAAAGCTTCTGGGTCAGATAAACATCTACAAGGAAGATTTTTAACTCTTTCTTTAATCTTTTTTACTGCATTAGTGTGATGGATAGACCATTCCTGAGGATTTTTCTTTAACCTTTCTTGGAGAAGTTTTCTATCTTTTGCCAAATCTTGATAGAAAAATCCAACATAATTTAGACATCCAAGAAATCTTTGTAACATATTTTTATCCTTAATTTCATCTCGAAATTTATCAGCAAATTGAATAACTCTATTAGTTGGAGTTATTTTTCTATCTTGGATCTCAAATCCTAAGAATCTGATTTTTTGCTGAAAGAGATTCATTTTTCTTTTAGATAAAGCCAATCCATTTTCTTTTATGACTCTTTTGAAAATGCCCAAGTGTTTCCAATGTTGTATCACGGATTCTGAGAAGATAAGAATACCATCAATGTAAACAATGGCAAACTGGGTGCAAGACGATATTATTCATAATATTCTGAAATTCAGACGGAGCATTTTTCAATCCGAAAGGCATAACATTCCATTCATAATGCCCCATTGGAACAGTGAATGCAGTTTTGTATCCTGATTTTAAATCAAATTTTGAGAATATTTTGGCATTGTTTAGTCTGTTTAGCAAATCCTGAGTATTAGGCAAAGGATACCTAATAGATTGAAGAACTTTGTTTAATGGTTTGTAATTGATTACCAATCTTGGAACTCCTCTTTCGATTTCAGTGGCCTTTTCAACATAAAATGCCGTACAGTTCCAAGGGGATTTGCTTTCTCTAATTAATCCTTTCTTCAGAAGATCATTGATTTCTTCTTGGCAAAGTTTTAAATGAGCAACATCCATTTGGGATGGACGAGCTTTAGTAGGAATATCTTTTTTATTAAAATCTTTTACATATGGTAATCCTACTATGTGTCTTTTTCTATTCCAAAAGGCTGATGGTAATTCAGAACAGCATTCTTCTTCAATCTATTTGGTGAATTCTTCTAATTTTGTTTTAAATTCTTTTTTCTCTAATTCTTTTGTCATTTGGACACATTTAATTTCATTTTTTACTCCATTTATGTAATTTTCTCTGGTGGCAATAACTTGATTTATCCTTTGGATTTTCGTTTCACAAGGATCATCTATAAAATCAAGATTTACTTCAATCCCTTTTATATTTGTAGAAATTCCTTTTGTTGTTACAGAAAAGGGTTGGATTTGAAGAATAAATGGAGATCCAAGGAGTACATCATTAACAATATCTTCTGAAATAATAAAGGGTGAAGTAACACAGACTCCTTTCATGTAAACATGAACATTTGGGATTTTTCTTTCTATGGAAATAGTCGTTCCATTAGCAGTTGAAACAAATTGTTTTGATTCACTTGTAAATTCAATAGGAACGATTCCAAGTCTGATAACATTTAAATCTGCACCAGTGTCAATTATGGCATTGACAATCTTCTCAAAGTTTTTTATTTTTATCTTTACCTGAACTCTCCACTGTTGGTAAATACATTTTGTAGGAATTACACCAGTAGAGATTTTGCTAATTTCTCCTTTAATTCTTTGGACAAATTTTTCTTCATCATATTTTTCAATAGCACCATCATTTTCTAACCAAGTTAACCTTTCATCAAGCTCATTTTGTTTTTTGGTTAACTCTAATTTTAATTCACGGAGTTCTCTCTTCTGATCATTTAATTCTCTTTGTAAGTCTGAGAGAGTTACGGGTTTATTTATAGTATGAATTTTTTCTGCTCTATTCATAAGGTCAATCATGGAATAGGTTGGTGTGTGAAATGTTTCTTTCTCTTTTATCCTTTTTGGATAATATGGTGTTTTATCATCATTTTCATTTTCTTCAATGGAAATTTTTGGTTGTGAACTTTCTTCTTCTTCTCCTCCCCCCAAGTTTGAAATTTGATTTAAAAATTGAACTTTTTTCTGTGGATCAGGTATGTTATCAACCATTTCTAGAAGTAATTTTTGAGGGGCAGTGAGGACACAAATGTGGATACCAAGATCTTCATCAGATGGTATCGACCATCTGGACGAACTGGAAGATTTGGACAAATTAAATAAACTGGTCAAAATGGACAAACTGGACAAAGTGAGCAAAGTGAGTAAACTGGACAAACTGGACGAAATGGAGAAAGTGGACAAATTGGAGAGATTGGACAATCATGACAATGTTGACGAATTGTACAAAGTGGGTAAATTGGACAAATTTGAGAAATTGGACTAACATGACAAAGTTGACGAACAGTACAAAGCGGGCAAACTAGATAAAGTGGACTAACTGGACGAATATGACGAATTGGACAAACTAGACGAACAGGACGAAGTGGACAAATAAAATAAACTGGACGAACAGGCCAAATTGGACAAACTGGACCAACTGGACAAACTTAACAAACTAGACAAACGGGACAAAGTGAACAAAGTGAAGAATGATGGCTATCCTATCAAATCTTTTGTTGGTATTAGTTGATATCATTACTATAAAGAAAAAGAGGAGATATCTTTGAAGAAAAGTTGCTTGATTTGGTTGAAAAAATAGATAAAGTTATCCTTGTTGGTGGGGGTCTGCTGCCTCATGTCATGATGACATCAAAAGAAGATAAAGATGCTGCCACATGTCAAGTTCCTATCAAAAGATGCATTCCACTTAACAAAATGAACTTCATCTATTGTACCTTGGCCCAAAGTGGGAATCTCCTTTTGTAAAGTTAGTTTGGAGGCTAGTGTCGGTAGCCAACCTTTTACTGTTTTTCTTGGTGTGCTGTCACTCTTATAGTCGGATGAGAGTGTGTTCTTTTGTATGCTCCATCTATATAAGGAGTTGGGGATTTCCTTTGGTGATCATCACTCAAAAAATAAAATAAAAAATATAAGTGTGAGTGTGAGTGTGAAGTTTGAGTGTACTAGAGTTTGAAGTCCTGTACAATCTTCTGTAAGTAATCAAGTTTTATAAGTTTGATATTACATGCTTGTTGTTATCTAATCATGTTGTTTCTTTTGTTAGAATATGTCTATTCGTCTTGCTCTGCTTAAGAGGTACTATGATGATGTTCGAATATTACAAGTTACAAAAATGGAAAATTCTAAGGGAAAGACAAAACTTTTTAAGAATTGGTTTAAGTCATTTCAGTATCCTTCTAATAGATCTAATTCGTCTTCTTCATCCTACCAGTCTACTTTAACTAGTTTTACCCGTAATAGCTTAGAAAAAGAAAGTTCAGAAAAACAAAAAATTCAGAAGAAATGATATGAAAATTTTGACCAAGCAATATCCAACTGGAAGTTGCCAGCCTTGCCTGTAACAGAAATATATAGCAATGGCACATTTGAAGAACAAAATGATTACCACATAAAAACTGTTGAAAAAATTGTTTCTCTCTCTGGAGGAAAACAGACAATTAAAGTTCTTGATAGAAGAATTATTGAACAGATCAGAACCAAATACAACTACCTGCACAAAGGATTAATTCAGGTAGGAATCAAACCACTGTTTCGATTAGGATTAAATGTTTCAGTGTGTGCTTATGTGAGAGATCAGAGGCATGATGAATTTGATGATTCTCTTTATGCTATGATTGAATCCAGTCTCTGTCATGGACCTGTTTATTTTAATTGTTTTCCTAATATCACAATTGATGCTCATGATGATGATATTCTTGATTGTGCAACTATTGGATTTCAAAGTAAAGGATTAAAAATGAGTCCAAGAAGTAAACATTTTGCTATAGTTTATCGTGTGTTCTACAAATCTATGATCTCTGTCTTTCCCATGATAGCCTATAGAGATAAGGTTGATAAAGAAAAAACTACAGTTCTCATGGAAACAAACTTAACAATAATGTGTTTATCCCAAAAGTCATCAGCTGGGAAGAAGTTGTTCTCCCAGGAAATTGGCAAATAGAAGATGTCACCCCAAGAGTAAATGAAATGACAGATGATTTAAAGAGTATAGTCAAATTACCAAATGGTAATGTTGAAGTCAATTTTAGGAGAAAAATGGAAAAAGCTAGGAGAAGAAAGCTCTGCCAATGCAGTATATGTTCCCAGACAATTACCTAAAGGAATTATTCTGCAAGAAGGACCATTTACAATGACAGACGAAATGCAAAAAGAAATATACAATAGGATGGAAAGCCTCAATATGGGAGGAAAATGATTTAGCATCCTAAGAGTCTCTGCTTCAGAGGATCAATTAATAAATCGTCTAAAGAGATAGAATCCCTAGATAAAATTGCCAGAGACAAAGAATTATTATCCTAGACCAACCCCTGTTGATCTACAACTCGAAGAGGCTCCATACAGTTACACCTCAGAGTTAACCTATTTAGGAAATTCTTTATATGAGTGGAACTTAGATGAATTAACAGAATATCAAATCATCCAAATGGTTCACAATATGTTAATATACTGTAATGCCTATGAAGTGAGAGGAAATACTCTAAGAAATATCTTTCTGATGATAACCACCTCTTTCAATGGAATATTAAGAGGATGGTGGAATTATGGATTAACTGGAGCTCAAAGACTTGAAATAGAAAATGCTGTCAAAATGGATGAATTTGGAAGAATCCTTTATAATTGGGAATTTAGTTGATCCAAATATTAAGCTTGAAGCAGGTACTAGTCAAGTCCCTGATAATTGGGAAACTCAATCTGATTGTGTCAGTGTCTTGCTTCTATGCATCCTCAATGAATTCACTGGAGGAATTGCTCTAATTAAGGAGAAAAATAGACAACAATTACATCGCTTGAGATGTAGAAATTTAGGAGAATTTCGTTGGTATAGAGATGTATTCTTATCAAAAGTTTACCAACTCAATGATTGTGATTCTGATATTTGGAAAGAAAGATTTATTTCAGGATTACCACCCCTATTTGCTGAAAAGGTGCGTAATTCCTTGAGAGAAGAAATGCATGGTACTATTAATTACAGTTTACTGACGTTCGAAGGAATTATACAAAGAATTAACAAAGTTGGCATGAATCTTTGTACTGATTTAAAGATCAGTAAACAAGCTGAAAAAATGAGAAAATATTCTGGAGATAAAGAATTAGGAGATTTTTGTTTCCAGTTTAGTTTAATCAAACACCTAAATCAAAGAGAAAACCTTCGCGTTCTAGATTTACTCCGGATAGAAGAAACAAAATGGTAAGAAAATATAAACCCGGAAGCTATAAAAAACAGAGAAAATCCGATGAGTTCAGTCCATTCAAAAGAAAATCTATAAAATATTTCAAAAAGAAATATATAAAAGAAAATGTTCCGACTTGTTACACTTGCGGGAAAAAGGGTCATTATGCAATTAAATGCTTTAAAAAAGAAACTTAGAAAAATAAATACCAAAATTGATGACGAAAATACTGAAAAGGAACAATCTGATTCAAGTTCCTCAGAAGAAGAAGAAGAAGAATATGAATCAGATTCATCAACTGACATTGAAGAAAATAGTCATCAGGTTCAGCTCATCAAACAATTCCAATCATGTACATGTCATTTAGATGATGAAGAATCTGAAAGAGAATGGTCGATACCATCTGATAAAGATCTTGGTATCCACATTTGTGTCCTCACTGTCCCTCAAAAATTATTTCTAGAAATGGTTGATAACATACCTGATCCAGAGAAAAAAGTTCAATTTTTAAATCAAATTTCAAAATTGGGGGGAGGAAAAGAAGGAGAAAGTTCACAACAAAAAATTTCCTTTACAGAAAATGAAAATGATGATAAAACACCATATTATCTAAAAAAGATAAAAGAGAAAGAATCACACACCAACCTGTTCCATGATTGACCTTATGAATAGAGCAGAAAAAATTCATACTATAAATAAACCTTTAACTCTCTCAGACTTACAAAGAGAATTAAATGATTAGAAGAGAGAACTCCATGAATTAAAATTAGAGTTAACCAAAAAACAAAATGAGCTTGATGAAAGGTTAACTTGGTTAGAAAATGATGGTGCTATTGAAAAATATGATGAAGAAAAATTTGTCCAAAGAATTAAAGTAGAAATTAGCAAAATCTCTACTGGTGTAATTCCTACAAAATGTATTTACCAACAGTGGAGAGTTCAAGGAAAGATAAAAATAAAAAACTTTGAGAAGATTGTCAATGCCATAATTGACACTGGTGCAGATTTAAATGTTATCAGATTTGGAATCGTTCCTACTGAATTTACAAGTGAATCAAAATAGTTTGTTTCTGCTGCTAATGGAACGACTATTTCTATAGAAAGCAAAATCCCAAATGTTCATGTTTGCATGAAAGGAGTCTGTGTTACTTCACCCTTTATTATTTCAGAAGATATTGTTAACGATGTACTCCTTGGATCTCCATTTATTCTTCAAATCCAACCCTTTTCTGTAACAACAAAAGGAATTTCTACAAATATCAAAGGGATTGAAGTAAATCTTGATTTTATAGATGATCATTGTGAGTCGAAAATGCAAAGGATAAATCAGGTTATTGCCACAAGAGAAAATTACATAAATGGATTAAAAAATGAAATTAAATGTGTCCAAATGACAAAAGAATTAGAGAAAAAAGAATTTAAAACAAAATTAGAAGAATTCACCAAACAGATTGAAGAAGAATGCTGTTCTGAATTACCATCAGCCTTTTGGAATAGAAACAGACACATATTAGGATTACCATATGTAAAGGATTTTAATGAAAAACATATTCCTACTAAAGCCCGTCCATCTCAAATGGATTTGCTCATTTAAAGCTTTGCCAAGAAGAAATCAATGATCTTCTGAAGAAAGGATTAATTAGAAAAAACAAATCCCCTTAGAGCTGTACGGCATTTTATGTTGAAAAGGCCGCTGAAATCGAAAGAGGAGTTCCAAGATTGGTAATCAATTATAAACCATTAAACAAAGTTCTACAATCTATTAGGTATCCTTTGCCTAATACTCAGGATTTGCTAAACAGATTAAACAATGCCAAAATATTCTCAAAATTTGATTTAAAATCAGGATTTTGGCAGATCCAGATAAAAGAAGAAGATAGATACAAAACTGCATTCATTGTTCCAATGGGGCATTATGAATGGAATGTTATGCCTTTTGGATTGAAAAATGCTTCGTCTGAATTTCAGAATATTATGAATAATATTTTCTCGTCTTACACCCAGTTTGTCATTGTTTACATTGATGATATTCTTATTTTTTCAGAATCTGTGTTACAACATTGGAAACACTTGGGTATTTTCAAAAGAGTCATAAAAGAAAATGGATTGGCTTTATCTAAAAGAAAAATGAATCTCTTTCATACAAAAATCAGATTCTTAGGATTTGAGATCCAAGACAGAAAAATAACTCCAACTAATAGAGTTATTCAATTTGCTGATAAATTTCCAGATGAAATTAAGGATAAAAGTATGCTACAAAGATTTCTTGGATGTCTAAATTATGTTGGCTTTTTCTATCAAGATTTAGCAAAAGATAAAAAACTTCTCCAAGAAAGGTTGAAGAAAAATCCTCAGAAATGGTCTATCCATAACACTAATGCAGTAAAAAAGATTAAAGAAAGAGTTAAAAATCTTCCTTGTAGATGTCTATCTGACCCAGAAGCTTTCAAAATAGTTCAAACTGATGCCTCTGATGTCGATATGGTGGAATCCTTTTACAACAAAAAGACTCAAAAGAAGAATTAATAAGATTTAATTCTGGATTATGGAATGAAGCTCAAAAGGAATATTCAACCATCAAAAGGAAGTTCTTGCCATAGTTATTTGTGTGACGAAATTCCAACATGATTTATTGAACAAATAATTTCTGATCAGAGTTGATGCTAAGGCAGCAAAAGAAATTCTGGAGAAAGATGTCAACAATATTGTCTCTAAGCAAATATTTGCTAGATGGCAAGCCATGTTATCAGTGTTTGAATTTAAAATTGAATTTATTAATTGAAATTCTAACTCTCTCCCTGACTTTCTTACTAGAGAATTTCTTCAGGGACGACAAAATGGCAAGTAGCTCTTCCCCGTTCATGAAGAATAAAGGGCAAGAGAAATAGGCAGATCAAGAAGAAAGCCAAAAGGGTTTTACTCCAACAAAAGACCCAAGTCAATCAGAATTATATCTTTACACCGGTAACATAATTCTTGTTACTTCAGATTGTCTTATGGAAGAAAGATCTGTTGAAGATAATGTTTATTTTCTCTTTGATAAGGGGATTCATTATTATTCCCCTGGTAAAAGGAGAACCAGAGATTGGTATCTCAATATTTTACATCAGACGAAAAGTGTCCTCATCTTCCACAATAAGAATGCGAATGGTATCATCACTTACTCAAAGTTCACTATTCTCAAAATCCTTACTGAGGAAGATTGGGATGATCCCTTGTACATGACAAAATCAGTCCGATTATACAATTCGACTGAGTTCTTTAATTATTGGGATTATATTGATGCCTGAAAATTTTCTTTGATGTGGCAAAATCGCCAGTATAATCATTCCTGGTTCATCAGATTCAAAAAAGAAACTCCTGATGTCACTCCTATTCATCGTAATTTCCCATCCTCGTTTCTCTTTACTTGGTGGTCATATTTTGGTGCTTCTCAGAAAATCCTTCCTGATAATTTTTGTTATTTATTTATTAATTTCTGTGAATTAGAAGAAAAAGTTCCCTGTGAAGCATTTAATGTTCTTCGCTTCTTTGCAAAGTTCCATATTCCATACATTTTCCAGTGGAAGTTTGAAGTAAAAAAGAACTTTTTCGATCTTCCTTCTTTTTACCAGACTTTTTACCAAAAATGGTGGTCAAAAATTGAAAATGATACTTATGAGAGAATTCTAAATCAAATCTCTCCTCCTATTAAAGAAGAAATTCCTCTTCCTGAAGAAAAACCTTTTGAGAATGAAATACTCATGGCTGATCTATTGGCCAAAAAGATTGCCAAAGAAATTGCTCGAGAAAAATCTCCTGAGCCAATGGACATGTCTGTTGACTCCGTCAATTTTGAAGAAAAGATCAAGCAAATTTTAGAAGAGTATCTCCCAAAGAAAAAAGTTGGTGATTATGATTGGGATAGTAATCATGATCCAGAAGAAAAACTTGATGATGAATTTGTGCTCCTTGAAGATCTCCATCCTCGATGGGACCCTGACTCTCATGTTAATCCTGATGGTTCAGTTACAGAATATCTTCGTGGTGGAAAGTTTTGGTATTTTCAGCAAAAGACAAAGGAAAAGAAAAAGAAGTCGAAAAAGAATCTTGGTTAGCGGAATTGTTCCGTAAAAATTCTGCTAAAGCAAAAGAATTAATGAAAAAGAAGCTTTGATTGAGATGATTCCTGTCAAATAATACGATCTTCTCTGCATGACACCTACACACATTTCTTTTCTTTTCTTCTTCATACTAGCCATAAACCTCCACCAAAAAGAGATGATTCCACTGGCTCTGATAGCAATAACAGCAGGATCGTATTATTTGACAGGAATCATCTCAATCAAAGCTTCTTTTTCATTAATTTTTTTGCTTTAGCGGAATTTTTACGGAATAATTCAGCTAACCGAGATTCCTTTTCGACTTCTTTTTCTTTTCCTTTGTCTTTTGCTGAAGAATACCAAAATTTTCCACCACGAAGATATTCTGTAACTGAGCCATCGAGATTAACATGAGAGTCAGGGTCCCATCGAGGATGGAGATCTTCAAGGGGCACAACTTCATCATCAAGATTTTCTTCTGGATCATGATTACTATCTCAATCATGATCACCAACTTTTTTCTTTGGGAGATACTCTTCTAAAATTTGCTTGATCTTTTCTTCAAAATTGACGGAGTCAATAGACATGTCCATTGGCCCAGGAGATTTTTCTCCAGCAATTTCTTTGGCAATCTTTTTGGCCAAGAGATCAGCCATGATTATTTCATTCTCAAAAGGTTTTTCTTCAGGAAGAGGAATTTCTTCTTTAACAGGAGGAGAGATTTGATTCAGAATTCTCTCATAAGTATCGTTTTCAAATTTTTACCACCAGTTTTGGTAAAAAGTCTGGTACAAAGACGGAAGATCGAAAAAGTTCTTTTTTACTTCAAACTTCCACTGGAAAATGTATGGAATATGGAACTTTGCAAAGAAGCGAAGAACATTAAATGCTTCATGGGGAACTTTTTCTTCTAATTCACAGAACTTAATAAATAAATAACGAAAATTATCAGGAAGGATTTTCTGAGAAGCACCAAAATATGACCACCAAGTAAAGAGAAACCAGGATGGGAAATTACGATGAATAGGAGTGACATCAGGAATTTCTTCTTTGAATCTGATAAACCAGGAATGATTATACTGGCGATTTTGCCATATCAAAGCAAATTTTCAGGCATCAATATAATCCCAATAATTAAAGAACTCAGTCGAATTGTATAATCGGACTGATTTTGTCATGTAAAAGGGACCATCCCAATCTTCCTCAGTAAGGATTTTGAAAATAGTGAACTTTAAGTAAGTGATGATACCATTTGCATTCTTATTGTGGAAGATGAGGACATTTTTCGTCTGATGTAAAATATTGTTTGTGAAGTCAAAGGAAGTACTCCAAGAAATATTTTTCTGATGATAACCACTTCTTTCAATGGAATATTAAGAGGATGGTGGAATTATGGATTAACTGGAGCTTAAAGACTTGAAATAGAAAATGCTGTCAAAATGGATGAATTTGGAAGAATCCTTTATAATTGGGAATTTAGTTGATCCAAATATTAAGCTTGAAGCAGGTACTAGTCAAGTCCCTGATAATTGGGAAACTCAATCTGATTGTGTCAGTGTCTTGCTTCTATGCATCCTCAATGAATTCACTGGAGGAATTGCTCTAATTAAGGAGAAAAATAGACAGCAATTACATCGCTTGAGATGTAGAAATTTAAGAGAATTTCGTTCGTATAGAGATGTATTCTTATCAAAAGTTTACCAACTCAATGATTGTAATTCTGATATTTGGAAAGAAAGATTTATTTCAGGATTACCGCCCCTATTTGTTGAAAAGGTGCGTAATTCCTTGAGAGAAGAAATGCATGGTACTATTAATTACAGTTTGCTGACGTTCAGAGGAATTATACAAAGAATTAAAAAAGTTGGCATGAATCTTTGCACTGATTTAAAGATCAGTAAACAAGCTGAAAAAATGAGAAAATATTCTGGAGATAAAGAATTAGGAGATTTTTGTTTCCAGTTTGGTTTAGATCAAACACTTGAATCAAAGAGAAAACCCTCGCGCTCTAGATTTACTCCGGATAGAAGAAACAAAATGGTAAGAAAATATAAACCCGGAATATATAAAAAACAGAGAAAATCCAATGAGTTCAGTCCATTCAAAAGAAAATCTATAAAATATTTCAAAAAGAAATATATAAAAGAAAATGTTCCGACTTGTTACACTTGCGGGAAAAAGGGTCATTATGCAAGTAAATACTTTAAAAAAGAAACTTAGAAAAATCAATACCAAAATTGATGACGAAAATATTGAAAAGGAACAATCTGATTCAAGTTCCTCAGAAGAAGAAGAAGAAGAAGAATATGAATCTGATTCATCAACTGAAATTGAAGAAAATAGTCCTCAGGTTCAGCTCACCAAACAATTCCAATCATGTACATGTCATTCAGATGATGAAGAATCTGAAAGAGAATGGTCGATACCATCTGATAAAGATCTTGGTATCCACATTTGTGTCCTCACTGTCCCTCAAAAATTATTTCTAGAAATGGTTGATAACATACCTGATCCAGAGAAAAAAGTTCAATTTTTAAAGGACGAACAGGACAAAGTGGACAAACTGAAAGAATTGGAAAAAGTGTACAAATTACTCAAACTGGACGAACATGACAAAGTGAATAAACTGTACGAATTGGACAAAGTGGACAAACTCGACATAGTAGACAAAGTGAACAAACAGGATAAAGTAGACGACGTGGACAACGAAGTCAAACTGCTAAAACGGAACAAAGTGGACAAACTAGACGTCTTGTGCACACTGGACAAACTGCACAAATTGGCTAAATTTGACCAACTCGACAAGGTGGAAAAACTTGACCATCTGGACGAACTGGAAGATTTGGACAAATTAGATACACTGGTCAAAATGGACAAACTGGACAAAGTGAGCAAAGTGAGCAAACTGGACAAACTGGACGAAATGGAGAAAGTGGACAAATTGGAAAGATTGGACAAACATGACAATGTTGACGAATTGTACAAAGTGGGCAAATTGGACGAATTTGAAAAATTGGACTAACATGACAAAGTTGACGAACAGTACAAAGCGGGCAAACTGGATAAAGTGGACTAACTGGACGAATAGGACGAATTGGACAAACTAGACGAACAGGACGAAGTGGACAAATAAAATAAACTTGACGAACAGGCCAAATTGGACAAACTGGACCAACTGGACAAACTTAACAAACTAGACAAACGGGACAAAGTGAACAAAGTGGACAAACTGGACGAACAGGACAAAGTGCACAAATTGGAAAAACTAGTCAAAATAGATGAACAGGACCAACTGAACAAAGTGCACAAACTGGACTGGACAAATTAGATAAATCGGACAAAATAAAGAACTTGGACAAAATGGACCAACAGGACAAATTGGACCAACTGGACCAACTGGACAAAGTAGACGAATTGGATAAATTAGATCAACCGGTCAAACTAAACCAATTGGACAAACTGAACCATCTAGACAAACTTGTCAAACTGAACAAAGTGAGCAAAGTGAACAAAGTGGACGAACTAGACAAAGTGGACAAACTGGTCGAAATGGTAAAACTAGACGAACATGACAAAGTGGATGAAAGTGGGTAAACTGGAAAAAGTGGAATAACTGGACAAACTGGACAAATTGGACAAATTGGACAAACAGTATAAACTGAACAAATTTGAAAAATTGGACAAATAGGACAAACTTGACAAACTGAAGAAAGTGGACAAACTGGATAAACAAGAGGAACAGGACAAAGTGGACATACATAACGAATTGGAAAAAGTGGATGAACTGTACAAAGTGGACAAACTGGAAAACTACTCAAATTGGACGAACAAGACAAACTGGACCGACTGACCAAAGTGGAGAAACTAGTTAAACTGGACGAACAATACAAAGTGGACAAACTGTACGAATCGCACAAAGTGGACAAACTGGGTAAAGTAGACGAAGTGAACAAACAAGACAAACTGGACAAACTGCATAAACTGGCTCAGTTGGACCAACTCGACAAAGTAGACAAACTGGACATTTAAAACAAAATTAGAAGAATTCACCAAACATATTGAAGAAGGATGCTGTTCTGAATTACCATCAGCCTTTTGGAATAGACAAAGACACATAGTAGGATTACCTTATGTAAAGGATTTTAATGAAAAAGATATTCCTACTAAAGCTCATCCATCTCAAATGGATGTTGCTCATTTAAAGCTTTGCCAAGAAGAAATCAATGATCTTCTGAAGAAATGATTAATTAGAAAAGCAAATCCCCTTGGAGCTGTACGGCATTTTATGTTGAAAAAGCCGCTGAAATCGAAAGAGGAGTTCCAAGATTGGTAATCAATTATAAACCATTGAACAAAGTTCTTCAATCTATTAGGTATCCTTTGCCTAATACTCAGGATTTGCTAAACAGATTAAACAATGCCAAAATATTCTCAAAATTTGATTTAAAATCAGGATTTTGGCAAATCCAGATAAAAGAAGAAGATTGATATAAAACTGCATTCACTGTTCCAATGGGACATTATGAATGGAATGTTATGCCTTTTGGATTGAAAAATGCTCCGTCTGAGGTGTAAGTGTATGGAGCTTCTTCGAGTTGTAGATCAACAGGGGTTGGTCTGGGATACTAATTCTTTGTCTTTGGCAATTTTACCTGGGGATTCCATTTCTTTAGACGATTTATTAATAAATCCTCTGAAGCAGAGACTCTTAGGATGCTAAATCCTTTTCCTCCCATATTGAGGCTTTCCATCCTATTTGATAATTCTTTTTGTATTTCGTCGGTCATCATGAATGGTCCTTCTTACAAAATAATCCCTTTAGGTAATTATCTGGGAACATATACTGCATTAGCAGAGCTTTCTTCTAATTTTTCTTCTTTATCTTTATTGAAGGGTTTTAATTTGATTGTTCTTTCTATTCGATCTGTTTGTTCTCCAATGGTTAATAAATATAGATTGGTATAATTGTTTTGTTCAATTATATCTCCAATACCTATACCTATGTCTTTAGCATTTGTGTCTGATTTTGATTTATAAATAGATGCATTTTTTACAGGCATGGCATAATTCTTGGTTTCTGTATTAGGAACAGAAATATCAAGTTTCTTCCAAGGTGGGTGAGATTTATCAACTTCTTTTCCTTCAGTGTCTTTCCAAGTTCTTGTTGTTTTTCCTATAACTCTTATTTGTTCTAGGCTTTGAGTTTCTTTTTCTTTGATTTTCCCTTTTCTAAAATATTCCATAAACCAATCAAAGAGAGGTATATTTCTTTCTTCTTCCTCCATTTGAAAATACCATAATTCGCTCAGTTTATCTTTCTCTTCTGTGTTAAGCTTTTTAAAGAACCAATCTTTTAAAGGATGATTTTTCAAATTTTCTCTAAGATATGGTTTATCAATTTCAAATTTTTTAACAGGTATTTCTTCTGGCTTTTGAATGCTAACCATTCTTATGGCTCCTTGGAGGAAATCACTTTCACTTGGGTTATAGGTTTTTTGTGATGAAGTTCTTTTATACACGGGGTGTTCAATTCCACTTTCTTTGTTCCTAAAAACTTTTTGATCTATTTCTTCCTTTTCACTACTCCTTTGGTCATCATCTATTTCTTCTAATTCAAAACTTTTTCTTCCTTCCGTACAACCGGCAAAACTTCTCCTAGCTTTTCCATTTTTCTCCTAAAATTGACTTCAACATTTCCATTTGGTAATTTGACTATACTTTGTAAATCATCTGTTATTTCATTTACTCTTGGGGTGACATCTTCTATTTGCTAATTTCCTGGGAGAACAACTTCTTCCCAGCTGATGACTTTTGGGATAAACACATTATTGTTAAAGTTTGTCTCCATGAGAACTGTAGTTTTTTCTTTATTAACCTTATCTCTATAGGCTATCATGGGAAAGACAGAGATCATGGATTTGTAGAACACACGATAAACTATAGCAAAAGGTTTACTTCTTGGAACTCATCTTTAATCCTTTACTTTGAAATCTAATAGTTGCACAATCAAGAATATCATCATCATGAGCATCAATTGTGATATTAGGAAAGTAGATAAAATAAACAGGTCCATGACATAGACTTGATTCAATCATAGCATAAAGAGAATCATCAAATTCATCATGTCTCTGATCTCTCACATAAGCACACACTAAAACATTTAATCCTAATCGAAACAGTGGTTTGATTCCTACCTGAATTAATCCTATGTGCAGGTAGTTGTATTTGGTTCTGATTTGTTCAATAATTCTTCTATCAAGAACTTTAATTGTCTATTTTCCTCAAGAGAGAGAAACAGTTTTTTCAACAGTTTTTATGTGGTAATCATTTTGTTCTTCAAATGTTCCATTGCTATATATTTCTGATACAGGCAAGGCTGGCAACTTCCAATTGGATATTGCTTGGTCAAAATTTTCATATATCATTTCTTCTAAATTTTTTGTTTTTTCTGAATTTTCTTTTTCTAAATTATTATGGGTAAAACTGGTTAAAGCAGATTGGTAGGATGAAGAAGACGAATTAGATCTATTAGAAGGATACTGAAATGATTTAAACCAATTCTTAAAAAGTTTTGTCTTTCCCTTAGAATTTTCCATCTTTTGTAGCTAGTAAGAAAAAAGAAGAGTTCTGTCAACGATTTACAGCCCTTGATGCCTGATCACGGCCTGAAGCGGGACTTACAACGCAACCACACTCTTAAGAAGATAAACGAGGCACAGAAGTGGAGAATAAGAAAGAAAATAAAAACTCTAAAGAGAATTGGATAGATCAACTTGGCCAAAAAGCTTCAGATCCTGAATAATAGATTTAATTCATCTAAATCCTCTTTTTTTTTTTTCTTTTTAACACAAATTTAAATACGAGATAATAATTCTTCTTATATTGTCTAACAAGATTTCAATTTTAATAATCGAACATCATCATAGTATCTCTTAAGCAGAGCAAGACGAATATACATATTCTACCAAAAGAAACAACATGATTAGATAACAACAAGCATATAATATCAAACTCTAGCACACTCAAACTTCAAGCTCACACTCACACTCACACTTATATTATTTTCTTATAATTTTCTGATCTATCTTTATTGAAGGGCTTTAATTTGATTGTTTTTTCTATTCGATCTGTTTGTTCTCCAATGGTTAATAGACATAGATTGGTATAATTGTTTTGTTCAATTATATCTCTAATACCTATACCTATGTTTTTAGCATTTGGGTCTGATTTTGTCATGTACAAGGACCATCCCAATCTTCCTCAGTAAGGATTTTGAGAATAGTGAACTTTGAGTAATTGATGATACCATTTGCATTCTTATTGTGGAAGATGAGGACACCTTTCGTCTAATGCAAAATATTGAGATACCAATCTCTCCTTCTTCTCCTCCCCTCAATTTTGAAATTTGATTTAAAAATTGAACTTTTTTCTCTGGATCGGGTATGTTATCAACCATTTCTAGAAGTAATTTTTGAGGGGCAGTGAGGACACGAATATGGATACCAAGATCTTCATCAGATGGTATCGACCATTCTCCTTCATTCATCATCTAAATGACATGTACATGATTGGAATTGTTTGATGAGCTGAACCTGAGGACTATTTTCTTCAATGTCAGTTGATGAATCAGATTCATATTCTTCTTCTTCTTCTGAGGAACTCGAATCAGATTGTTCTTTTCAGTATTTTCATCATCAATTTTCATATTGATTTTTCTAAGTTTCTTTTTAGAGGGATTTTCTTTTTTAAAGCATTTACTTGAATAATGACCCTTTTTCCCGCAAGTATAACAAGTTGGAACATTTTCTTTTATATATTACTTTTTGAAATATTTTCTAGATTTTCTTTTGAATGGACTGAACTCATTGGATTTTCTCTGTTTTTTATATCTTCCGGGTTTATATTTTCTTACCATTTTGTCTCTTCTATCCGAAGCAAATCTAGAACGCGAAGGTTTTCTCTTTGATTCAGGTGTTTGATCTAAACCAAACTGGAAACAAAAATCTCCTAATTCTTTATCTCTAGAATATTTTCTCATTTTTTCAGCTTGTTTACTGATCTTTAAATCAGTATAAAGATTCATGCCAACTTTGTTAATTCTTTGTATAATTCCTCCGAACGTCAGCAAACTGTAATTAATAGTACCATGCATTTCTTCTCTCAAGGAATTACGCACCTTTACAGCAAATAGGGGTGGTAATCCTGAAATAATTTTTTCTTTCCAAATATCAGAATTACAATCATTTAGTTGGTAGACTTTTGATAAGAATACATCTCTATACCAACGAAATTTTCCAGTTTGCCCACTTTCATCCACATTGTCATGTTCGTCTAGTTTTTCCAATTCGCCCAGTTTGTCCACTTTGTCCAGTTCGTCCACTTTGTTCACTTTGCTCACTTTGTTTAGTTTGACAAGTTTGTCTAGATGGTTCAGTTTGTCCAATTTGACTAGTTTGACCAGTTGATTTGATTTATCTAATTCGTCTACTTTGTCCAGTTGGTCCAATTGGTCCAATTTGTCCTGTTGGTCCATTTTGTCCAAGTTCTCTATTTTGTCCGGTTTATCTAATTTGTCCAGTCCAGTTTGTGCACTTTGTTCAGTTGGTCCTGTTCGTCTATTTTGACTAGTTTTTCCAATTTGTGCACTTTGTCCTGTTCGTCCATATTGTCCACTTTGTTCACTTTGTCCCGTTTGTCTAGTTTGTTAAGTTTGTCCAGATGGTCCAGTTTGTCCAATTTGGCTTGTTCGTCCAGTTTATTTTATTTGTCCACTTCGACCTGTTCGTCAACTTTGTCATGTTAGTCCAATTTTTCAAATTCGTGGAATTTGCTAATTGCAAGATCGTATTATTTGACAGGAATCATCTCAATCAAAACTTCTTTTTTATTAATTCTTTTGCTTTAGCAGAATTTTTTCGGAATAATTCAGCTAACCGATTCCTTTTCGACTTCTTTTTCTTTTCCTTTGTATTTTACTGAAGAATACCAAAACTTTCCACCACGAAGATATTCTGTAACTGAACCATCAGGATTAACATGAGAGTTAGGGTCCCATCGAGGATGGAGATCTTCAAGGGGCACAACTTCATCATCAAGATTTTCTTCTGGATCATAATTACTATCCCAATCATGATCACCAACTTTTTTCTTTGGGAGATATTCTTTTAAAATTTGCTTGATCTTTTCTTCAAAATTGACGGAGTCAACAGACATGTCCATTGGCTAAGGAGATTTATCTCTAGCACTTTCTTTGGCAATCTTTTTGGCCAAGAGATCAGCCATGAGTATTTCATTCTCAAAAGGCTTTTCTTCAGGAAGAGGAATTTCTTCTTTAACAGGAGGAGAGATTTGATTCAGAATTCTCTCATAAGTATCATTTTCAATTTTTGACCACCATTTTTGGTAAAAATCTGATACAAAGACGGAAGATCGAAAAAGTTCTTTTTTACATCAAACTTCCATTGGAAAATATAAGGAATATGAAATTTAGCAAAGAAGCGAAGCATATTGATAGCTTCACATGGAACCTTTTCTTCAACTTGAGAGAACTTAATAAACAAATAACGAAAATTATCAGGAAGGATTTTCTGAGAAGCACCAAAATATGGCCACCAAGTGAAGAGAAACCAGGATGGGAAATTACGATGAATAGGAGTGACATCAGGGCTTTCTTCTTTGAATCTGATGAACCAGGAATGATTATACTGGCGATTTTGCCACATTAAAGCAAATTTTCAGGCATCAATATAGTCCCAATAATTATAAAACTCAGTCGAATTGTATAATTGGACTGATTTTGTCATGTACAAGGGACCATCCCAATCTTCCTCAGTAAGGATTTTGAGAATAATGAACTTTGAATAAGTGATGATACCATTTGCATTCTTATTGTGGAAGATGAGGACACTTTTCGTCTGATGCAAAATATTGAGATACCAATCTCTGGTTTTTCTTTTATTAGGGGAATAATAATGAAGCCCCTTCCCAAATAGAAAATAAACATTATCTTCAACAGATCTTTCTTCCATAAGACAATCTGAAGTAACAAGAATTCTGTTACCGGTAAAGATATAATTCTGATTGACTTGGGTCTTTTGTCGTCCCTGAAGAAATTCTTTAGTAAGAAAGTGAGGGAGAGAGTTAGCATTTCCATTAATAAATTCAATTTTAAATTCAAAAACTGATAAAATGGCTTGCCATCTAGCAATTATTTGCTTAGAGATAAGATTTTTGACATCTTTTTCCAGATTTCTTTTGCTGCTTTAGCATCCACTCTGATGAGAAATTCTTTGTTCAATAAATCATGTTGGAATTTCGTCACACAAATAACTATGGCAAGAACTTCCTTTTTTATGGTTGAATATTTCTTTTGTGCGTTATTCCATAATCCAGAATTAAATCTTATTAATTCTTCTTTTGAATCTTTTTGTTGTAAGAGGATTCCACCATATTGGTATCAGAGTCAGTGAAATCATCTCTTTTTAGTGGGGGTATATGGCTAGTATGAAGAAAAGTAGTCCCATCAATGTTGGTTGTACAATTAATATCTTGATAATATCTTGTAGGTGTCATGCACAGAAGAAATGGTGTATTCATTCAACAAATGCTGAGAAGAAAAGCTATCATTGCATAGAAGAAATGGTGTCTTCATTCAACAAATGCTGAGAAGAAAAGCTATCATTGCTTGGAAGAAAAGTTAGCATAATATCAAGATTTGATTTGAAGAAAAGTTGTCATCTAGTCAAAAGAGAGCATATTTTGTCATGAAGTTAGTAGGGGCTGCCTTTTGAGTTGCCACTTGTAAATAAAGTTGGTAGGGGCTGCCTCTTGAGAGGCCACTTTTAAATAAAGGTGTTGGGTTTGTAAAAGTTGGTGTAGCTTTATTGCCATATGGAAAAAGTTGATAAAGTTGTGGGGGTATGTTTATCTTATGCTTTCCATGTGACATAAAGATATTCCACCTTATGTACCTTGCCCATCAACTTTTGAAAAGTATGTTTGGAGGCTAGTGTCGGTAGCCATTCCTTTTTTCTATTGCTTTAGGTTCGAAGTCCTCTCATGGTCGGATGAGAGGAGGGATCTTTTGTTTGCTCCATCTATATAAGGAGCTGGGGGTTTGCTTTGGTGATTATCGATCGAGAGCCCAAAATCGAAAAAACATAAGTGTAAGTGTAAGTGTGAGTGTGAGTGTAAGTGTGAGTGTGAGTTTGAAGTGGGCTAGAGTTTGAAGTCCTGTACAATCTTTTGTAAGTAATTAAGCTCTATAAGTTTGATGTTATATGATTGTTGTTATCAAATCATGTTGTTTCTTTCACTAGAATATGTCTATTCGTCTTGCTCTGCGTAGGAGATACTATGATGTTGTTCGATTATTAAAATTGAAATCTTGTTAGACAATATAAGAAGAATTATTATTTCATATTTAAATCTGTGCTAAATATATATATATATATATATATTATCCAGGATCTGAAGCTTTTTAGCCAGATTGATCTATCCAATTCTCTTTAGAGTTTTTATTTTCCTTCTTATTCTCCACTTCTGTGCCTCGTTTATCTTCTTAAGAGTGTGGTCGCGTTGTAAGTCCTGCTTCAGGCCGTGATCAGGCATCAACGGCAGTAAATCGTTGACAGAACTCTTCTTGTTTCTAACGAGTTACAAAAATGGAAAATTCTAAGGGAAAAACAAAACTTTTTAAGAATTGGTTTAAATCATTTCAGCATCCTTCTAATAGATCTAATTCGTCTTCTTCATCGTATCAGTCTGCTTTAACCAGTTTACCCGTAATAGCTTAGAAAAAGAAAACCCAGAAAAAACAAAAAAATCAGAAGAAATGATATATGAAAATTTTGACCAAGCAATATCCAACTGGAAGTTGCCAGCCTTGCCTGTAACAGAAATATATAATAATGGCACATTTGAAGAACAAAATGATCACCACATAAAAACTGTTGAAAAAACTGTTTCTCTCTCTGGAGGAAAACAGACAATTAAAGTTCTTGATAGAAGAATTATTGAACAAATCAGAACCAAATACAACTACCTGCACATAGGATTAATTCAGGTAGGAATCAAACCACTGTTTCGATTAGGATTAAATGTTTCAGTGTGTGCTAATGTGAGAGATCAGAGACATAATGAATTTGGTGAATCTCTTTATGTTATGATTGAATCAAGTCTCTGTTATGAACCTGTTTATTTTAACTGCTTTCCTAATATCATAATTGATGCTCATGATGATGATATTCTTGATTGTACAACTATTGGATTTCAAAGTAAAGGATTAAAGATGAGTCCAAGAAGTAAACCTTTTTGCTATCGTTTATCCTGTTCTATAAATCCAGGATCTCTGTCTTTCCCATGATAGCCTATAGGGATAAGGTTGATAAAGAAAAAACTACAGTTCTCATGGAAACAAACTTTAACAATAATGTGTTCATCCCAAAAGTCATCAGTTGGGAAGAAGTTGTTCTCCAAGGAAATTGGCAAATAGAGGATGTCACCCCAAGAGTAAATGAAATAACAGATGATTTACAAAGTATAGTCAAATTACCAAATGGTAATGTTGAAGTCAATTTTAGGAGAAAAATGGAAAAAGCTAGGAGAAGTTTTGTCGTTTATACGGAAGGAAGAAAAAGTTTTAAGCTAGAAGAAATAGATGATGACCAAAGGAGTAGTGAAAAGGAAGAAATGGATCAAAAAGTTTTTTGAAACAAAGAAAGTGGAATCGAACACCTTGTGTATAAAAGAACTTCATCACAAAAAACTTATAGCCCTAGTGAAAGTGATTTCCTCCAAGGAGCCATAAGAATGGTTAGCATTTAAAAGCCAGAAGAAATACCTGTCAAAAAATTTGAAATTGACAAACCATATCTTAGAGAAAATTTGAAAAATCATCCTTTAAAAGATTGGTTCTTTAAAAAGTTTAGCAAAGAAGAAAAAGATAAAATGAGGGAATTATGGTATTTCCAAATGGAGGAAGAAGAAATAAATATACCTTTCTTTGATTGGTTCATGGAATATTTTAAAAAAGGGAAAATCAAATAAACTCAAAGTCCAAAACAAATAAGAGTTATAGGAAAGACAACAAGAACTTGGAAAGACACTGAAGGAAAAGAAGTTGATAAATCTCACACACCTTGAAAGAAACTTGATATTTCTGTCCCTAATACAGAAACCAAGAATTATGCCATGCCTATAAAAAATGCATCTATTTATGAATCAAAATCAGACTCAAATGATAAAGACATAGGTATAGGTATTGGAGATATAATTGAACAAAACAATTAAACCAATCTATGTCTATTAACCATTGGAGAACAAACAGATCGAATAGAAAGAACAATCAAATTAAAGCCCTTCAATAAAGATAAAGAAGAAAAATTAGAAGAAAGCTCTGCTAATGCAGTATATGTTCCTAGACAATTACCTAAAGGGATTATTTTGCAAGAGGACCATTCATGATGACAGACGAAATGCAAAAATAATTATCCAATAGGATGGAAAGCCTCAATATGGGAGGAAAAGGATTCAGTATCCTAAGAGTCTCTGCGTCAGAGGATGTATTAATAAATCGCCTAAAGAAATGGAATCCTCAAGTAAAATTGCCAGAGACAAAGAATTATTATCCTAGACCAACCCCTGTTGATCTACAACTCGAAGAAGCTCCATACAATTACACCTCAGAATTAACCTATTTAGGAAATTCTTTATATGAATGGAACTTAGATAGATTAACAGAATATCAAATCATCCAAATGGTTCACAGTATGTTAATATACTGTAATGCTTGTGAAGTCAGAGGAAATACTCCAAGAAATATTTTTCTGATGATTACCACCTCTTTCAATGGAATATTAAGAGGATGGTGGAATTATGGATTAACTGGAGCTCAAAGACTTGAAATAGAAAATACTGTCAAAATGGATGAATTTGGAAGAATCTTTTATAGAGACAAAACCACAGGAAATTTCGTTGATCTAAATATTAAGCTTGAAGCATGTACTAGTCAAGTCCCTAATAATTGAGAAACTCAATCTGATTGTGTTAGTGTCTTGCTTCTATGCATCCTCAATGAATTCGCTTGAGATGTAGAAATTTAAGAGAATTTCGTTGGTATAGAGATATATTCTTATCAAAAGTTTACCAACTCAATGATTGTAATTCTGATATTTGGAAAGAAAGATTTCTTTCAGGATTACGACCCTTATTTGCTGAAAAGGTGCGTAATTCCTTGAGAGAAGAAATGCATGGTACTATTAATTACAGTTTACTGACATTCGGAGGAATTATACAAAGAATTAACAAAGTTGGCATGAATCTTTGTACTGATTTAAAGATCAGTAAACAAGCTGAAAAAATGAGAAAATATTCTGGAGATAAAGAATTAGGAGATTTTTGTTTCCAGTTTGGTTTAGATCAAACACCTGAATCAAAGAGCAAACCTTCGCGTTCTAGATTTACTTCGGATAGAATAAACAAAATGGTAAGAAAATATTAGCCCGGATGATATAAAAAACAGAGAAAATCTGATGAGTTCAGTCCATTCAAAAGAAAATCTAGAAAATATTTCAAAAAGAAATATATAAAAGAAAATGTTCCGACTTGTTACACTTGCGGGAAAAAGGGTCATTATTCAATTAAATGCTTTAAAAAAGAAAATTCTTCTAAAAAGAAACTTAGGAAAATCAATACCAAAATTGATGATGAAAATACTGAAAAGGAACAATCTGATTCAAGTTCCTCAGAAGAAGAAAAAGAAGAATATGAATCTGATTCATCAATTGACATTGAAGAAAATAGTCCTCAGGTTCAGCTCATCAAACAATTCCAATCATGAACATGTCATTCAGATGATGAAGAATCTGAACGAGAATGGTCGATACCATCTGATGAAGATCTTGGTATCCACATTCGTGTCCTCATTGCCCCTCAAAAATTACTTCTAGAAATGGTTGATAACATACCTGATCCAGAGAAAAAGTTCAATTTTTAAATCAAATTTCAAAATTGGGGGGAGGAGAAGAAGGAGAAAGTTCATAACCAAAAATTTTCTTGGAAGAAAATGAAAATGATGATAAAACACCATATTATCCAAAAAGAATAAAAGAGAAAGAAATATTTCACACACCAACCTATTCCATGATTGACCTTATGAATAAAGCATAAAAAATTCATACTATAAATAAACCCTTAAGTCTCTCAGACTTACAAAGATAATTAAATGATCAAAAGAGAGAACTTCGAGAATTAAAAATAGAGTTAACCAAAAAACAAAATGAGCTTGATGAAAGGTTAACTTTGTTAGAAAATGATGGTGCTATTGAAAAATACGATGAAGAAAAATTTGTCCAAAGAATTAATGGAGAAATTAGCAAAATCTCTACTGGTGTAATTCCTACAAAATGTATTTACCAACAGTGGAGGGTTTAGGTAAAAATAAAAATAAAAACTTCGAGAAGATTATTAATGCCATAATTGACACTGGTGCAGATTTAAATGTTATCAGACTTGGAATCGTTCCTATTGAATTTACAAGTGAATCAAAACAATTTGTTTCAGCTGCTAATGGAATGCCTATTTCCATAGAAAGAAAAATCTCCAGTGTTCATGATTGCATGAAAGGAGTCTGTGTTACTTCACCCTTTATTATTTCAGAAGATATTGTTAATGATTTACTCCTCGGATCTTCATTTATTCTTTTAAATCCAACCCTTTTCTATAACAACAAAAGGAATTTCAACAAATATCAAAGGGATTGATGTAAATCTTGATTTTATAGATGATCCTTGTGAAACGAAAATCCAAAGGATAAATCAAGTTATCGCCACAAGAGAAAATTACATAAATGGACTAAAAAATGAAATTAAATGTGTCCAAATGACAAAAGAATTAGAGAAAAAAGAATTTAAAACAAAATTAGAAGAATTTACCAAACAGATTGAAGACGAATGTTGTTCTGAATTACCATCAGTCTTTTAGAATAGAAAAAAACACATAGTAGGATTACCATATGTAAAGGATTTTAATGAAAAAGATATTCCTACTAGAGCCTATCCATCTCAAATGGATGCTGCTCATTTAAAGCTTTGCCAAGAAGAAATCAATGATCTTCTGAACAAAGGATTAATTAGAAAAAGCAAATCCCCTTGGAGCTGTACGGCATTTTATGTTGAAAAGGCCACTGAAATCGAAAAAGGAGTTCCAAGATTGGTAATCAATTATAAACCATTAAACAAATTTCTACAATCTATTAGGTATCCTTTGCATAATACTCAGGTTTGCTAAACAGATTAAACAATGCCAAAATAGTCTCAAAATTTAATTTAAAATCAGGATTTTGGCAGATTTAGATAAAAGAAGAAGATAGATATAAAACTGCATTCACTGTTCCAATGGGGCATTATGAATGGAATGTTATGCCTTTTGGAATGAAAAATGCTCCGTCTGAATTTCAGAATATTATGAATAATATCTTCTCGTCTTACACTCAGTTTGCCATTGTTTACATTGATGATATTCTTATTTTCTCAGAATCTGTGATACAACATTGGAAACACTTGAGTATTTTCAAAAGAGTGATAAAAGAAAATGGATTGGCTTTATCTAAAAAAAAGATGAATCTCTTTCAGCAGAAAATCAGGTTCTTAGGATTTGAGATTCAAGACAGAAAAATAACTCCAACCAATAGAGTTATTCAATTTGCTGATAAATTTCCAGATGAAATTAAGGATAAAATATGCTACAAAGATTTCTTGGATGTCTAAATTATGTTGATTTTTCTATCAAGATTTAGCAAAAGATAGAAAACTTCTCCAAGAAAGGTTGAAGAAAAATCCTCAGGAATGGTCTATCCATCACACTAATGCAGTAAAAAAGATTAAAAAAAGAGTTAAAAATCTTCCTTATAGATGTTTATCTGACCCAGAAGCTTTCAAAATAGTTCAAACTGATGCCTTGATGCCGGATATGGTGGAATCCTCTTACAACAAAAATATTCAAAAGAAGAATTAATAAGATTTAATTCTGGATTATGGAATGAAGCACAAAAGAAATATTCAACCATCACAAATGAAGTTCTTCCCATAGTTATTTGTGTGACGAAATTCCAACATGATTTATTGAACAAAGAATTTCTGATCAGAGTTGATGCTAAGGCAGCAAAAGAAATTCTGGAAAAAGATGTCAAAAATCTTGTCTCTAAGCAAATATTCGCTAGATGGCAAGCCATTTATCAGTGTTTGAATTTAAAATTGAATTTATTAATGGAAATTCTAACTCCCTCCCTAACTTTCTTACTATAGAATTTCTTCAGAGACGACAAAATGGCAAGTAACTCTTCCCCGTTCATGAAGAATAAAGGGCAAGAGAAATTGGCAGATCAAGAAAAAAGCCAAAAAGGTTTTACTCCAACAAAAGACCCAAGTCAATCAGAATTATATCTTTACACCAGTAACAGAATTCTTGTCTTCAGATTGTCTTATGGAAGAAAGATCTGTTGAAGATAATGTTTATTTTCTCTTTGGAAAGGGGCTTCATTATTATTCCCCTGATAAAAGGAAAACCAGAGATTGGTATCTAAATATTTTGCATCAGACGAAAAGTGTCCTCATCTTCCACAATAAGAATGCAAATGGTATCATCACTTATTCAAAGTTCACTATTCTCAAAATCCTTACTGAGGAAGATTGGGATGGTCCCTTGTACATGACAAAATCAGTCCAATTAAACAATTTGACTGAGTTTTATAATTATTGGGACTATATTAATGCCCGAAAATTTGGTGGTCATATTTTGGTGTTTCTCAGAAAATCCTTCCTGATAATTTTCGATATTTGTTTATTAAGTTCTCTCAAGTTGAAGAAAAGGTTCCATGTGAAGCCATCAATATGCTTCGCTTCTTTGCTAAATTTCATATTCCTTATATTTTCCAATGGAAGTTTGAAGTAAAAAAGAACTTTTTCGATCTTCCGTTTTTGTATCAGACTTTTTACCAAAAATGGTGGTTAAAAATTGAAAATGATACTTATGAGAGAATTCTAAATCAAATATCTCCTCATGTTAAAGAAGAAATTCCTCTTCCTGAAGAAAAACCTTTTGAGAATGAAATGCTCATGGCTGATCTCTTGGCCAAAAAGACTGCCAAAGAAATTGTTAGAGAAAAATCTCCTGAGCCAATGGACATGTCTGTTGACTCCGTCAATTTTGAAGAAAAGATCAAGCAAATTTTAGAAGAATATCTCCCAAAGAAAAAAGTTGGTGATCATGATTGGGCATGATCCAGAAGAAAATCTTGATGATGAAGTTGTGCCCCTTGAAGATCTCCATCCTCGATGGGACCCTGACTCTCATGTTAATCCTGATGGTTCAGTTACAGAATATCTTCATAGTGGAAAGTTTTGGTATTCTTCAGCAAAAGACAAAGGAAAAGAAAAAGAAGTTGAAAAGGAATCTCAGTTAGCTGAATTATTCCGAAAAAATTCTGCTAAAGCAAAAGAATTAATGAAAAAGAAGCTTTGATTGAGATGATTCCTGTCAAATAATACGATCCTGCAATTAGCAAATTCGACGAATTTAAAAAATTGGACTAACATGACAAAGTTGACGAACAGTACAAAGCGGGCAAACTGGATAAAGTGGACTAACTGGACGAATAGGACGAATTGGACAAACTAGACGAACAGGACGAAGTGGACAAATAAAATAAACTGGACAAGCAGGCCAAATTGGACAACCTGGACCAACTAGACAAACTTAACAAACTAGACAAACAGGACAAAGTGAACAAAGTGGACAAACTGGACGAATAGGACAAAGTGTACAAATTGGAAAAACTAGTCAAAATAGATGAACAGGACCAACTGAACAAAGTGCACAAACTTGACTGGACAAATTAGATAAACCGGACAAAATAGAGAACTTGGACAAAATGGACCAACAGGACAAATTGGACCAACTGGACCAACTGGACAAAGTAGACGAATTGGGTAAATTAGATCAACTGGTCAAACTAGACAAATTGGACAAACTGAACCATCTAGACAAACTTGTCAAACTGAACAAAGTGAGCAAAGTGAACAAAGTGGACGAACTGGACAAAGTGGACAAACTGGTCGAATTGGAAAAACTAGACGAACATGACAAAGTGGATGAAAGTGGGCAAACTGGAAAATTTCGTTGGTATAGAGATGTATTCTTATCAAAAGTCTACCAACTAAATTATTGTAATTCTGATATTTGGAAAGAAAGATTTATTTCAGGATTACCACCCCTATTTGCTGAAAAGGTGCGTAATTCCTTGAGAGAAGAAATGCATGGTACTATTAATTACAGTTTACTGACGTTCGGAGGAATTATACAAAGAATTAACAAAGTTGGCATGAATCTTTGTACTGATTTAAAGATCAGTAAACAAGCTGAAAAAATGAGAAAATATTTTGGAGATAAAGAATTAGGAGATTTTTGTTTCCAGTTTGGTTTAGATCAAACATCTGAATCAAAGAGAAAACCTTCGCGTTCTAGATTTGCTCCGGATAGAAGAAACAAAATGGTAAGAAAATATAAACTCGGAAGAGATAAAAAATAGAGAAAATCTAATGAGTTCAGTCCATTCAAAAGAAAATCTAGAAAATATTTCAAAAAGAAATATATAAAACAAAATGTTCCAACTTGTTATACTTGCGAGAAAAAGGGTCATTATTCAAGTAAATGCTTTAAAAAAGAAAATCCCTCTAAAAAGAAACTTAGAAAAATCAATACCAAAATTGATGACGAAAATACTAAAAAAGAACAATCCGATTCGAGTTCCTCAGAAGAAGAAGAAGAATATGAATCTGATTCATCAACTGACATTGAAGAAAATAGTCCTCAGGTTTAGCTCATCAAACAATTCCAATCATGTACATGTCATTCAGATGATGAAGAATCTGAAGGAGAATGGTCGATACCATCTGATGAAGATCTTGGTATCCATATTCGTGTCCTCACTGCCCCTCAAAAATTACTTCTAGAAATGGTTGATAACATACCCGATCAAGAGAAAAAAGTTCAATTTTTAAATCAAATTTCAAAATTGGGGGGAGGATAAGAAGGAGAGATTGGTATCTCGATATTTTGCATCAGACGAAAAGTGTCCTCATCTTCCACAATAAGAATGCAAATGGTATCATCACTTACTCAAAGTTCACTATTCTCAAAATCCTTACTGAGGAAGATTGGGATGGTCCCTTGTACATGACAAAATCAGTCCCAAATGCTAAAGACATAGGTATAGGTATTGGAGATATAATTGAACAAAACAATTATACCAATTTATGTCTATTAACCATTGGAGAACAATCAGATCGAATAGAAAGAACAATCAAATTAAAGCCCTTCAATAAAGATAGATCAGAAAATTATAAGAAAATAATATAAGTGTGAGTGTGAGTGTGAGCTTGAAGTTTGAGTGTGCTAGAGTTTGAAGTCTTGTACAATCTTTTGTAAGTAATTAAGTTTTTATAAGTTTGATGTTATATGCGTGTTGTTATCTAATCATGTTGTTTTTTTTGCTAGAATATGTCTATTCGTCTTGCTCTGCTTAAGAGATACTATGATGATGTTCGATTATTAAAATTGAAATCTTGTTAGACAATATAAGAAGAATTATTATCTCGTATTTAAATTTGTGTTAAAAAAAAAAAAAAAAGGATTTAGATGAATTAAATCTATTATTCAGGATCTGAAGCTTTTTAGCCAAGTTGATCTATCCAATTCTCTTTAGATTTTTTATTTTCCTTCTTATTCTTTACTTCTGTGCCTCGTTTATCTTCTTAAGAGTGTGGTCACGTTGTAAGTCCCGCTTCAGGCCGTGATCAGGTATCAAGGGCTGTAAATCGTTGATAAAACTCTTCTTTTTTCTTACAAGCTACAAAAGATGGAAAATTCTAAGGGAAAGATAAAACTTTTTAAGAATTGGTTTAAATCATTTCAGCATCCTTCTAATAGATCTAATTCGTCTTCTTCAACCTACCAGTCTGCTTTAACCAGTTTTACCCGTAATAATTTAGAAAAAGAAAATTCAGAAAAAACAAAAAATTCAGAAGAAATGATATATGAAAATTTTGACCAAGCGATATCCAATTGGAAGCTGTCAGCCTTGCCTGTAACATCTCTTAAGCAGAGTAAGACGAATAGACATATTCTAGCAAAAGAAACAACATGATTAGATAACAACAAGCATATAATATCAAACTTATAAAAACTTAATTACTTACAGAAGATTGTACAAGACTTCAAACTCTAGCACACTCCAACTTCAAGCTCACACTCACACTCACACTCACACTTACATTATTTTCTATGCATCCTCAATAAATTCACTGGAGGGATTGCTCTAATTAAGGAGAAAAATAGACAGCAATTACACCGTTTGATATGTAGAAATTTAGGAGAATTTCGTTGGTATAGAGATGTATTCTTATCAAAAGTCTACCAACTAAATTATTGTAATTCTGATATTTGGAAAGAAAGATTTATTTCAGGATTACCACCCTTATTTGCTGAAAAGGTGCGTAATTCCTTGAGAGAAGAAATGCATGGTATATTAATTATAGTTTGCTGACGTTCGGAGGAATTATACAAAGAATTAACAAAGTTGGCATGAATCTTTGTACTGATTTAAAGATCAGTAAACAAGCTGAAAAAATGAGAAAATATTCTGGAGATAAAGAATTAGGAGATTTTTGTTTCCAGTTTGGTTTAGATCAAACACCTGAATCAAAGAGAAAACCTTCGCGTTCTAGATTTGCTCCGGATAGAAGAAACAAAATGGTAAGAAAATATAAACCCGGAAGATATAAAAAACAGAGAAAATCCGATGAGTTCAGTCCATTCAAAAGAAAATCTAGAAAATATTTCAAAAAGAAATTTATAAAAGAAAATGTTCCAACTTGTTATACTTGCGGGAAAAAGGGTCATTATTCAAGTAAATGCTTTAAAAAAGAAAATCCCTCTAAAAAGAAACTTAGAAAAATCAATACCAAAATTGATGATGAAAATACTGAAAAAGAACAATCCGATCCGAGTTCCTCAGAAGAAGAAGAAGAATATGAATCTGATTCATCAACTGACATTGAAGAAAATAGTCCTCAGGTTCAGCTCATCAAACAATTCCAATCATGTACATGTCATTTAGATGATGAAGAATCTGAAGGAGAATGGTCGATACCATCTGATGAAGATCTTGGTATCCATATTCGTGTCCTCACTGCACCTCAAAAATTACTTCTAGAAATGGTTGATAACGTACCCGATCCAGAGAAAAAAGTTCAATTTTTAAATCAAATTTCAAAATTGGGGGGAGGAGAAGAAGGAGAAAGTTCACAACCAAAAATTTCCTTTGAAAAAAATGAAAATGATGATAAAACACCATATTATCCAAAAAAGATAAAAGAGAAAGAAACATTCCATACACCAACCTATTCCATGATTGACCTTATGAATAGAGCAGAAAAAATTTATACTATAAATAAACCCTTAACTCTCTCAGACTTACAAAGAGAATTAAATGATCAGAAGAGAGAACTCCGTGAATTAAAATTAGAATTAACCAAAAAATAAAATGAGCTTAATGAAAGGTTAACTTGGTTAGAAAATGATGGTGCTATTGAAAAATATGATGAAGAAAAATTTGTCCAAAGAATTAAAGTAGAAATTAGCAAAATCTCTACTGGTGTAATTCCTACAAAATGTATTTACCAACAGTGGAGAGTTCAGGTAAAAATAAAAATAAAAAACTTTGAGCAGATTGTAAATGCCATAATTGATACTGGTGCAGACTTAAATGTTATTAGACTTGGAATTGTTCCTATTGAATTTACGAGTGAATCAAAACAATTTGTTTCAGCTGCTAATGGAACGACTATTTTCCATAGAAAGAAAAATCCAAATGTTCATGTTTGCATGAAAGGAGTCTGTGTTACTTCACCCTTTATTATTTCAGAAGATATTGTTAATAATGTACTCCTTGGATCTCCATTTATTCTTCAAATCCAACCCTTTTCTGTAACAAAGAAAGGAATTTCTACAAATATCAAAGGGATTGAAGTAAATCTTGATTTTATAGATGATCCTTATGAAACGAAAATCAAAAGGATAAATCAAGTTATTGCCACCAGAGAAAATTACATAAATGGACTAAAAAATGAAATTAAATGTGTCCAAATGACAAAAGAATTAGAGAAAAAAGAATTTAAAACAAAATTAGAAGAATTCACCAAAGAGATTGAAGAAGAATGCTATTCTGAATTACCATCAGCCTTTTGGAATAGAAAAAGACACATAGTAGGATTACCATATGTAAAAGATTTTAATAAAAAAGATATTCCTACTAAAGCTCGTCCATCCCAAATGGATGTTGCTCATTTAAAACTTTGCTAAGAAGAAATCAATGATCTTCTGAAGAAAGGATTAATTAGAAAAAGCAAATCCCCTTGGAGCTGTACGACATTTTATGTTGAAAAGGCCGCTGAAATCGAAAGAGGAGTTCCAAGATTGGTAATCAATTACAAACCATTAAACAAAGTTCTACAATCTATTAGGTATCCTTTGCCTAATACTCAGGATTTGCTACACAGATTAAACAATGCCAAAATATTCTCAAAATTTGATTTAAAATTAGGATTTTGGCAGATCCAGATAAAAGAAGAAGATAGATACAAAACTGCATTCATTGTTCCAATGGGGCATTATGAATGGAATGTTATGCCGTTCGGATTGAAAAATGCTCCGTCTGAATTTCAGAATATTATGAATAATATTTTCTCGTCTTACAGCTAGTTTGCCATTGTTTACATTGATGATATTCTTATCTTCTTAGAATCCATGGTACAACATTGGAAACACTTGGGCATTTTCAAAAGAGTCATAAAAGAAAATGGATTGGCTTTATTTAAAAGAAAAATGAATCTCTTTCAGCAAAAAATCAGATTCTTAGGATTTGAGATCCAAGACAGAAAAATAATTCCAACTAATAGAGTTATTCAATTTGCTGATAAATTTTCAGATGAAATTAAGGATAAAAATATGCTACAAAGATTTCTTGGATGTCTAAATTATGTTTGATTTTTCTATCAAGATTTGGCAAAAGATAGAAAACTTCTCCAAGAAAGGTTAAAAATTGAAAATGATACTTATGAAAGAATTCTGAGTCAAATCTCTCCTCCTGTTAAAGAAGAAATTCCTCTTCCTGAAGAAAAGCCTTTTGAGAATGAAATGCTCATGGCTGATCTCTTGGCCAAAAAGATTGCCAAAGAAATTGCTCGAGAAAGATCTCCTGAGCCAATGGACATGTCTGTTGACCCCGTCAATTTTGAAGAAAAGATCAAGCAAATTTTAGAAGAGTATCTCCCAAAGAAAAAAGTTGGTGATCATGATTGGGATAGTAATCATGATCCAGAAGAAAATCTTGATGATGAAGTTGTGCCCTTTGAAGATCTCCATCCTCGTTGGGACCCTGACTCTCATGTTAATCCTGATGGCTCAGTTACAGATTACCTTCGTGGTGGAAAGTTTTGGTATTCTTCAGCAAAAGACAAAGGAAAAGAAAAAGAAGTCGAAAAGGAATCTCGATTAGCTGAATTATTCTGTAAAAATTCCGCTAAAGCAAAAGAATTGATGAAAAAGAAGATTTGAAGATTTGAGAAGATTTGAGATGATTCCAGTCATTGTAGATCTTGAAGATCTTGGTATCCATATTCGTGTCCTCACTGCCCCTCAAAATTACTTCTAGAAATGGTTGATAACATACCCGATCTAGAGAAAAAAGTTCAATTTTTAAATCAAATTTCAAAATTGGGGGGAGGAGAAGAAGGAGAAAATTCACAACCAAAAATTTCCTTTGAAGAACATGAAAATGATGATAAACACATCAACCTATTCCATGATTGACCTTATGAATAGAGCAGAAAAAATTCATATTATAAATAAACCCTTAACTCTCTCAGATTTACAAAAAGAATTAAATGATCAGAAGAGAGAACTCCGTGAATTAAAATTAGAATTAACCAAAAAACAAAATGAGCTTGATGAAAGGTTAACTTTGTTAGAAAATGATGGTGCTATTGAAAAATATGATGAAGAAAAATTTGTCCAAAGAATTAAAGGAGAAATTAGCAAAATCTCTACTCGTGTAATTCATACAAAATGTATTTACCAACAGTGGAGAGTTTAGGTAAAAATAAAAATAAAAAACTTTGAGAAGATTGTTAATGCCATAATTGACATAGGAGCAGACTTAAATGTTATCAGACTTGGAATCGTTCCTATTGAATTTACAAGTGAATCAAAACAGTTTTGTTTCTGCTAATGGAACGACGATTTCCATAGAAAGAAAAATCCCAAATGTTCATGTCTGCATGAAAGGAGTCTGTGTTACTTCACCCTTTATTATTTTAGAAGATATTGTTAATGATGTACTCCTTGGATCTCCATTTATTATTCAAATCCAACCCTTTTCTGTAACAACAAAAGGAATTTCTACAAATATCAAAGTGATTGAAGTAAATCTTGATTTTATAGATGATCCTTGTGAAACGAAAATCCAAAGGATAAATCAAGTTATTGCCACCCGAGAAAATTACATAAATGGATTAAAAAATGAAATTAAATGTAACACCCCAATTTCTCAATGAAGTGGATAATTACGAAAATGCCCCTGATGTGTTAAATTAATTATTTGTGATGTTAAGTAAGGAAATGGAGGGGCCCATTGCTCAAATTAAGATCATATGAGCACATTATAAATGTCAAGTTTGATTGGATGGGTAATGTACATCAATTAGGTCAAAATGGCTAAATGGGTCAAAGGGCCCAAATGGGACCCAACGGGTCTTAATGGATTATTTGACCGTTGTGTGAACTTAAATTAAATGGGGTGAAGCTGATTTGATTGAAAATCAAGTGGAGGAAAAATGGGTAGGCCTGATCCACATGTAAAAACCAATTACAAATGACAAAAATACCCATAATTGGGTCATGGAGTCAAAAACGGGTCAAGGAACTAAAAGGGGACCCAACGGGTCGGGTTGACTTTGTTGACCACAGCCGACCGTGTAGGCCCACAAATGAGTGCAATGGTGAGTTAAATCAGGTTAAGTGGAACTGATTTTATTTAATTTGAATTAAGAATGTGTTGACTCAAATGCATTAAATGATTGTCAATTAATGAGGTGAGTTGGACATGTGAGTTGGACATGTGAGTTGGATGAGTCAAAATGGAAATCAATGGGACTGTAAATCAGTGAGTTCAGAGGGAATAGGAGTAGTTTGGCTTAGTCATAACCACCAAAACAAGTCCCACACGTTGGGGACTTGTTGGGGTGTTTTCCATGCTAAATCTTAAATGAAATGCATGGGAATTGGAGGTGATGCTTGGGAAGTTGAAAGGCTGCATAGGCAGGTACCAAGGGGTGCATTGGATAGCACCCAAGACCCATCGTTTTTGGTAAGAATTGATGAGGGAATGGAGGGGTCTTGGGGGCTGAAGTACTAAAGGAAACAAACACCATGGTTGGCCGTTTTTCACCATTGGTAAGCCAAGAATTTCCATCTCTCTCCCTCTCTCCAATTCATTTTTCCTAGCTGGAATAGCAGAGGTGTTTGCACCAGTAGATCAAGAACAAAACAACAAAAGAAAGGAAGAAATAAAAGAGAGAAACCAAGGACCAAAGGCAAGAAGAGAGATCGGAAGTTTGGTAAGCATTTACATGTATTTTGGTTTAATAACATGGAACAAATGGGGTGTGTATTGGGCCATGGGTATGGCTGAATACACCAAGGTTTTAACCTTGATTAATAGAGGTTTAAAAATGGTAAAAATAACCATTGGGTTCGGCCACCATGGAGGGCCGAACCCCATGTAAAAGATTGGTTGGTTTTCATGTTTCAAAACATGAAAACCATGGGTTGTATGGACTGTTTTTAGATGATTTAAAGTGTATGTTTAAAAAGGTTAAAACATAAATAAGGAAGTTTGATTTAGACCTAGATGAATGATTAAGAAATTCAAAACCAAAGACCATAGGGTTCGGCCACCATGGAGGGCCAAACCCCATGCAAATGATGGTTTGGTTTTGAGGTGTTTGAAACATATAAACCATGAAGTTGGTGGACTGTTTTTGGGTTTTATTTAAGATTCAAATGCATGTTTTAGAAAGGGTTAAAAACATGGATCTGAATGACATAAGGACTGAAGGTATCATGGGTTTAAATCAGTTTCAAAACTGATGAAATGGACCATTTGGATCGGCCATCTTGGATGGCCGAATCCCATGAAATATTATGGTCTTTTGGGACAAGTAGATGAACTTATTTGGATGGTTTCTAAGTGGTATAAATGCAGCAATGTTATACTGATATTGTATGTTTAAATAACACCTAAAACATGTTTGAAAGACCAAAACATGGACATAGGGTTCGGCTACCTTGGATGGCCGAACCCCATATAAGTAATTGATGTGATTTGGTGAAGTTTAATTTACTGTTTTGGTGGATGTTTATGCGGCTGAACCATGTGTAATTCATGGTTGAGTTAGCATGATTAAACCATGAATAATCATAGGTAATTGATGGATCAATCAGATCAAAAAAACATTGGGTTCGGCCATGTGCATGGCCGAAACCCATGGGGCTTTTTTGGGATGAATGGACCAAGTTATGGGTTTTCTTATGTGTTTTAAATGGAGATAAGCTTGCTGATTTTGGTTGGCCAATAGAGGGCTGAATCAGGTAGCAATCATAACCAAAAAAATTATGCATGAATGTTGGAGTTATGGAACCAAGGTAACCATTGGGTTCGGCCATTTGTATGGCCGAACCCCATGGACCATTTTATTTGATTGAAAGTTTCTAAGTTGGTTTAGATATGGTTAAACTAAAAGGTTAGCCTAAATGGCATAAAAGTAATTATTGATAGAATGATCAATGATGGAAATGATCTAGGGTTGGATGTACGGACACGAACCCCACATGAGGTGGATGGGTCTTAGATGTGATTGAATAAGTAAATGATGTTATGACTTACTGATTAATATATGGATAAGGTACCGGAAGTTGAACGACGAGCGAGTCGTGATCGGGTGACGCTAAAGAAGATCAAGTACTGAAGTGAATCTTCAGTAGGTTTCTACCTACTTGTAACCACAGTTTTACCCTAGTTTCTTTTGAGACTCTTGTTTATTTTTATGTGGTTTCGAATGATATATTATGCATTTACAAATGGCATACAAAGCATTGGCATCTCATGCATACATGGGATGATGATGAGGTTCTACAGTGTTGCAATTATTAGTTACGTCCTCCTTAGGCGATGGAGTGTAAAGCCCCCCCTTTTCACCGTAAAATCAGAGTACATTTTTTTTTATAAAAGTGATAAAGGGCGCGGACGTCACGACGCGAGTTAAGTTCCGAGCTTCTAAAGCCCGGCCTTAACTGGCCAACCCTACGCGTACGTGGAACTAAGTCCACGGAGTACGGTTCACACGTAGAAAGTAAGCTCGCGGAATATAAATTACATGCGGAATGATAATAGAGACTCCTACCAATTTTCAGATAGCGGGAAGAAACATTCGTATAATTACTAAAATGCCATTAAAACTGTATTGTCCAAAAATAAAATCTAACATAGCAAGCATCTAAGTTATTACATTCGACAAGCTAATTTACTCAATTTACAATTCCAAAATGAAATAATTCAACTTAAAACAAAAAATTAGTCCGCCTTCCCAAGCTCCTAGCTTGGCTCCCGTCTCGTCCTTCTGCTCCGGCATTCCTGCTTCACCAGCTAGGGTAGAAGTAGAGCGTTAGACCACGCGCCCAGTAGGACTCGAGTAGGGCTAACACATGGATTAGTATTAACAGCATACAGATAATAACTTAATGAAAGCTGATAAACCATCATATAATGAAACTGTAAAGTAAATGCCATGTCATGGGTGTCTATGTTATGCATCCCACCCATCATCCAAACCGTATAATATCATATCCCTCTTGACGGAACAAAACCTCGTCAAGGTATCGCCATGCCTGTTCTCGGTCGCCCCGACGGAGCATGGACTCCGGTTATCAAAATATCCCCATGCCTGCTTTTCGGTCCCCCGACAGAGTATGGACTCGGTTCCATTATTTTCCAGCCATGCCGTGCATGAGATGCAATGCATTATGATATGTAATTATATATCTCATAACTCTAGCATATCATACATAGCCTTGACATAAAATGCATCATCTTAAAATATATCTCATAGTATTAAACATAACATTCTAATCGTGAAAAACCCATCATAAAATAAATTCTTAGTCCACAAATAAGATAAAGATACCATCACATATCCATGGCTTACAAGGAGGTAGGAATCTACCGAATACCGACTCGCGTCTCTTTTTCGTTTTCGTCCAACAATCCGGCTACCAACTCGCGTACCGCTCGCGCTATCCGATACCTTATTAAATTACCAAATATGTCCACGTTTTAACCATTTCTAAGCCATAAATCATATCTTAGTGGTTTTCTTCAATTTTAGCCAATATTTACCATTTTGCCACTACTCTTTTACATGATTAATTACTCATTTATTTATGCATGATTAAGTCCAAAAATTGATCCATAACTTAGATCTATTAGTGGTCTATCAACCATAACATGAACTCATTAAGATAAGTCTTAACTTAACCAAAATCCCATCAATCTAAACACAATCATAACTCCAACCTAACCCATCAAAGACTCATAATGGGCCATGGGTTCGGCCATACACCATGGCCGATCCCATGGTGTCCTTTTCCCATTCTTTTCTTGACTATTGTTCACATTTGAATTTATCACAAGTCCTTCTATATGGAATTTCATCATTTATTTAGATCATTCATTTGATCAACATTTGTTTTCATCTTTGAGCCCATCAAAACTAATAACATTCCCCCTCATCTTTTCATGGTGTCAAACATACTTAACCCATTGAATCTTCCTATGAGAGTCCGCCAGGGGAGTAAACATGATGATCATAGTCACAATGGTCTCCTTAGGCGATGAGAGTCCCGCCAGGGGACTAATCGTGATATGAATCAAGTCAATGATGAAGAGATGGAAGTGTATTGTGATTTACCTTGACGGTGCGAGGCACGTCAAGTGATGCTATGAATGTACATGATGGGAGAGATCATAGCATGTGCATACTTCATAGCATTGTTTTTACCTGTTTTATTAATCATGTACTATGATATATATGCGTGTTTTATATGTTAATCATGTGGTAGCCCTGATCGGGAACCTATTGGCGCGTTGATCTAACGCCCTAATTCTATCCTCAGAGGAGAATGCAGTACAAGGAAAGGGAAGAAAAGGTCGATGACCTGGAGGGGAGCAAGCCTAAGCCTTGAATGTGAACTGGAGTTCTTTTATTACTGTCATTTGAAAAAATATTTTGTTGGACATGTAATAAGTTAATACTTGCTATGGTTTGATTAGATTATTACTATGGATGGTTGTTTATCTTAATTATCATTGAGATGTTATTGCTATCTAGTCTTTCTATTCCGCAAATAGTCTAGTTTATTCCGCAAGTTGTTGATAGTTCCATGTATGATTTATTATCATGGTCTAGTCCATGTACATATGGGTGGCCAGTTAAGGTTCAGACTTGAGTAGTCTAAACTTAACTCGCGTCGTGACGCCGCCCGCTCTCTTTCGATGTTTTATTATTATTTAAAAAAAAAATTAGACTCTGATATTTCTCGGAGAGGACGGGGCGTTACATTAAATGTGTCCAAATGACAAAAGAATTAGAGAAAATAATTTAAAACAAAATTAGAAGAATTCACCAAACAGATTAAAGAAGAATGTTCTGAATTACCATCAGCCTTTTGGAATAGAAAAAGACACATAGGATTACCATATGTAAAAGATTTTAATGAATAAGATATTCCTACTAAAGCTCGTCCATCCCAAATGGATGCTGCTCATTTAAAGCTTTGCCTAGAAGAATCAATGATCTTCTGAAGAAAGGATTAATTAGAAAAAGCAAATCCCCTTGGAGCTGTTGGCATTTTATGTTGAAAAGGCCGCTGAAATCGAAAGAGGAGTTCCAAGATGGTAATCAATTACAAACATTAAACAAAGTTCTTCAATCTATTAGGTATCCTTTGCCTAATACTCAGGATTTGCTAAAGATTAAACAATGCCAAAATATTCTCAAATTTTGATTTAAAATCAGGATTTTGGCAGATCCAGATAAAAGAAGAAGATAGATACAAAACTGCATTCATTGTTCCAATGGGGCATTATGAATGGAATGTTATGCCGTTCGGATTGAAAAATGCTCCATCTGAATTTCAGAATATTATGAATAATATTTTCTCGTCTTACACCCAGTTTGCCATTGTTTACATTGATGATATTCTTATCTCTTAGAATCCATGGTACAACATTGGAAACACTTGGGCATTTTCAAAAGAGTCATAAAAGAAAATGGATTGGCTTTATCTAAAAGAAAAATGAATCTCTTTCAGCAAAAAATCAGATTCTTAGGATTTGAGATCCAAGACAGAAAAATAACTCCAACTAATAGAGTTATTCAATTTGCTGATAAATTTTCAGATGAAATTAAGGATAAAAATATGCTAAAAAGATTTCTTGGATGTCTAAATTATGTTGAATTTTTCTATCAAGATTTAGCAAAGATAGAAAACTTCTCCAAGAAAGGTTGAAGAAAATCTCAGGACTGGTCTATCCATCACACTAATGCAGTAAAAAGATTAAAAAGAGTTAAAAATCTTCCTTATAGATTTTATCTGACCCAGAAGCTTTCAATAGTTCAAACTGATGCCTGATGCCGGATATGGTGGAATCCTCTTAAACAAAAAGACTCAAAAGAAGAATTAATAAGATTTAATTCTGGATTAGGGAATGAAGCACAAAAAGAAATATTCAACCGTCAAAAAGGAAGTTCTTGCCATAGTTATTTGTGTGACAAAATTCCAACATGATTTATTGAACAAAGAATTTCTGATCAGAGTTGATGCTAAGGCAGCAAAAGAAATTCTGGAAAAAGATGTCAAAAATCTTGTCTCTAAGCAAATATTTGCTAGATGGCAAGCCATTTTATCAGTGTTTGAATTTAAAATTGAATTTATTAATGGAAATTCTAACTCTCTTCCTGACTTTCTTACTAGAGAATTTCTTCAAGGACGACAAAATGGCAAGTAGCTCTTCCCCGTTCGTGAAGAATAAAGGGCAAGAGAAATTGGCAGATCAAGAAGATTCAGGTGTTTGATCTAAACCAAACTGGAAACAAAAATCTCCTAATTCTTTATCTCCAGAATATTTTCTCATTTTTTCAGCTTGTTTTCTGATCTTTAAATCAGTACAAAGATTAATGCCAACTTTTTTAATTCTTTGTATAATTCCTTCGAATGTCAGCAAACTGTAATTAATAGTACCATGCATTTCTTCTCTCAAGGAATTACGCACCTTTTCAGCAAATAGGGGTGGTAATCCTGAAATAAATCTTTCTTTCCAAATATCAGAATTACAATCATTTAGTTGGTAGACTTTTGATAAGAATACATCTTTATACCAACGAAATTCTCCTAAATTTCTACATCTCAAACGGTGTAATTGTTGTCTATTTTTCTCCTTAATTAGAGCAATCCCTCCAGTGAATTCATTGAGGATGCATAGAAGTAGGACACTAACACAATCAGATTGGGTTTTCCAATTATCAGGGATTTGACTAGTACCTGCTTCAAGCTTAATATTGGGGTCAACTAAATTTCCTTTGGTTTTGTCTCTATATAGGATTTTTCCAAATTCATCCATTTTGACAGCACTCTCTATTTCAAGTCTTTGAGCTCCAGTTAATCCATAATTCCACCATCCTCTTAATATTCCATTGAAAGAGGTGGTTATCATCAAAAAAATATTTCTTAGAGTATTTCCTCTGACTTCACAAGCATTACAGTATATTAACATACTGTGAACCATTTGGATGATTTGATATTCTGTTAATTCATCTAAGTTCCACTCATATAAAGAATTTCCTGAATATGTTAATTCTGAGGTGTAACTGTATGGAGTCTCTTCGAGTTGTAGATCAACAGGGGTTGGTCTAGGATAATAATTCTTTGTCTCTAGCAATTTTGCCTGGGGATTCCATTTCTTTAGACGATTTATTAATAAATTCTCTGAAGCAGAGACTCTTAGGATGCCAAATCATTTTCCTCCCATATTGAGGCTTTCCATCCTATTGGATAATTCTTTTTTGCATTTCGTCTGTCATTATGAATGGTCCTTCTTGCAAAATAATCCCTTTAGGTAATTGTCTGGGAACATATACTGCATTGGCAGAGCTTTCTTCTAATTTTTCTTCTTTATCTTTATTGAAGGGCTTTAATTTGATTGTTCTTTCTATTCGATCTGTTTGTTCTCCAATGGTTAATAGACATAGATTGGTATAATTGTTTTGTTCAATTATATGTCCAATACCTATACCTATGTCTTTAGCATTTGGGTCTGATTTTGATTCATAAATAGATACATTTTTTATAGGCATGGCATAATTCTTGGTTTCTGTATTAGGGACAGAAATATCAAATTTCTTCCAAGGTGTGTGAGATTTATCAACTTCTTTTCCTTCAGTGTCTTTCCAAGTTCTTGTTGTCTTTCCTATAACTCTTATTTGTTCTGGGCTTTGAGTTTCTTTTTCTTTGATTTTCCCTTTTTTAAAATATTCCATAAACCAATCAAAAAAAGGTATATTTCTTTCTTCTTCCTCCATTTGAAAATACCATAATTCCCTCATTTTATCTTTTTCTTCTGTGTTAAACTTTTTAAAGAACCAATATTTTAAAGGATGATTTTTCAAGTTTTGTCTAAGATATGGTTTATCAATTTCAAATTTTTTGACAAGTATTTCTTCTGGCTTTTGAATGCTCACCATTCTTATGGCTCCTTGGAGAAAATCACTCTCACTATGGTTATAGGTTTTCGCTGATGAGGATCTTTTGTACACAGGGTGCTCAAATCCACTTTCTTTGTTTCTAAAAACTTTTTGATCCATTTCTTCCTTTTCACTACTCCTTTGGTCATCATCTATTTCTTCTAATTTAAAACTTTTTCTTCTTTCCGTATAACCGGCAAAACTTCTCCTAGCTTTTTCCATTTTTCTCCTAAAATTGACTTCAACATTACCATTTGGTAATTTGACTATACTTTGTAAATCATCTATTATTTCATTTACTCTTGGGGTGATATCTTCTATTTGCCAATTTCCTGGGAGAATAACTTCTTCCCAGCTGATGACTTTTGGGATAAACACATTATTGTTAAAGTTTGTTTCCATGAGAACTGTAGTTTTTTCTTTATCAACCTTATCTCTATAGGCTATCATGGGAAAGACAAAACTTTTTAAGAATTAGTTTAAATCATTTCAGTATCCTTTTAATAGATCTAATTCGTCTTCTTCATCCTACCAGTCTGCTTTAACCAGTTTTACCCGTAATAATTTAGAAAAAGAAAATTCAGAAAAAACAAAAAATTCAGAAGAAATGATATATGAAAATTTTGACCAAGCGATATCCAATTGGAAGTTGCCAGACTTGCCTTTAACAGAAATATATAGCAATGACACATTTGAAGAACAAAATGATTACCAAATAAAAACTGTTGAAAAAACTGTTTCTCTCTCTGGAGGAAAACAGATAATTAAAGTTCTTGATAGAAGACTTATTGAACAAATCAGAACCAAATACAACTACCTGCACAAAGGATTAATTGACGTAGGAATCAAGCCACTGTTTCGATTAGGATTAAATGTTTCAGTGTGTGCTTATGTGAGAGATCAGAGACATGATGAATTTGATGATTCTCTTTATGCTATGATCGAATCCAGTCTTTGTCATGGACCTGTTTATTTTAACTGCTTTCCTAATATCACAATTGATGCTCATGATGATGATATTCTTGATTGTGCAACTATTGGATTTCAAAGTAAATGATTAAAGATGAGTCCAAGAAGTAAACCTTTTGCTATAGTTTATCGTGTGTTCTACAAATCTATGATCAGTTGGTCCAGTTGGTCCAATTTGTCCTGTTGGTCCATTTTGTCCAAGTTCTCTATTTTGTTCGGTTTATCTAATTTGTCCAGGCCAGTTTGTGCACTTTGTTCAGTTGGTCCTATTCGTCTATTTTTGACTAGTTTTTCCAATTTGTGCACTTTATCCTGTTCGTCCAGTTTGTCCACTTTGTTCACTTTGTCCCGTTTGTCTAGTTTGTTAAGTTTGTCCAATTGGTCCAGTTTGTCCAATTTGGCCTGTTCCTCCAGTTTATTTTATTTGTCCACTTCGTCCTGTTCTTCCAGTTTATTTTATTTGTCTACTTCGTCCTGTTCGTCTAGTTTGTCCAATTCGTCCTATTCGTCCAGTTAGTCCACTTTATCCAGTTTGGCCGCTTTGTACTATTCGTCAACTTTGTCATGTTAGTCCATTTTTTCAAATTCGTCCAATCTTTCTAATTTGTCCACTTTCTCCATTTCGTCCAGTTTGTCCAGTTTGCTCACTTTGCTCACTTTGTCCAGTTTGTCCATTTTGACCAGTTTATCTAATTTGTCCAAATCTTCCAGTTCGTCCAGATGGTCAAGTTTTTCCACTTTGTCGAGTTGGTCAAATTTAGCCAATTTGTGCAGTTTGTCCAGTGTGCACAAGACGTCCAGTTTGTCCACTTTGTTCCGTTTTAGCAATTTGACTTGTTTGTCCACGTCGTCTACTTTATCCTGTTTGTTCACTTTGTCCACTATGTCGAGTTTGTCCACTTTGTCCAATTCGTACAGTTTGTTCACTTTGTTATGTTCGTCCAGTTTGAGTAATTTGTACACTTTTTCCAATTCGTTCAGTTTGTCCACTTTGTCCTGTTCGTCCAGTTTCTCTAGTTTGTTCAGTTGGTCCAGTTTGACGAATTTGTCCAGTTTGTCTAGTTTATCTAATTTGTCCAATTCGTTCTGTTTGTCCACCTTGTCCAATTCGGCCAATTTGTTAAGTTAGTCCACTTTTTCCAGTTTGCCCACTTTCTACAGTTTGTTCACTTTGTCATGTCTGTCCACTCTTTCCAATTCCTTCAGCTTGTCCACTTTGTCCAATTCACCCGGCTTTTACAATTTGTCCACTTTGTTCACTTTGCTCACTTGGTCCAGTTTGTCGCGTTTGTCAAGTTTGTCTATATGGTTCATTTTGTCCAGTTTGACCTGTTTATCTAATTTGTCCAATTCGTCTAGTTTGTGCAGTTGGTAAGTTTGTCTACTTTGTCGAGTTGGTCCAATTGAGCCAGTTTGTCCAGTTTGTCTTGTTTGTTCACTTCGTCTACTTTACTCAGTTTGTCCACTTTGTGCGATTCGTACAGTTTGTCCACTTTGTATTGTTCGCCCAGTTTAACTAGTTTCTCCACTTTGGTCAGTCGGTCTAGTTTGTCTTGTTCGTCCAATTTGAGTAGTTTTTCAGTTTGTCCACTTTGTACAGTTCATACAAAAGTTGTGGGGTTATGGAGAAAATCACTTTCACTAGGGTTATAGGTTTTCGCTGATGAGGATCTTTTATACACAGGGTGTTTAATTCCACTTTCTTTGTTTCTAAAAACTTTTTGATCCATTTCTTCCTTTTCACTAGAGAAAATTACATAAATGGACTAAAAAATGAAATTGAATGTGTCCAAATAACAAAAGAATTAGAGAAAAAAGAATTTAAAACAAAATTAGAAGAATTCACCAAATAGATTGAAGAAGAATGCTGTTCTGAATTACCATCAGCCTTTTGGAATAGAAAAAGACACATAGTAGGATTACCATATGTAAAAGATTTTAATGAAAAAGATATTCCTACTAAAGCTCGTCCATCCCAAATGGATGCTGCTCATTTAAAGCTTTGCCAAGAAGAAATCAATGATCTTCTGAAGAAAGGATTAATTAGAAAAAGCAAATCCCCTTGGAGTTGTACGGCATTTTATGTTGAAAAAGCCGCTGAAATTGAAAGAGGAGTTCCAAGATTGGTAATCAATTACAAACCATTAAACAAAGTTCTTCAATCTATTAGATATCCTTTACCTAATACTCAGGATTTGCTAAATAGATTAAACAATGCCAAAATATTTTCAAAATTTGATTTAAAATCAGGATTTTGGCAGATTCAGATAAGAAAATAAGATAGATATAAAACTGCATTCACTGTTCCAATGGGGCATTATGAATGGAATGTTATGCCTTTCGGATTAAAAAATGCTCCGTCTGAATTTCAGAATATTATGAATAATATTTTCTCGTCTTACACCCAGTTTGCCATTGTTTACATTGATGATATTCTTATCTTTTCAGAATCTGTGTTACAACATTAGAAACACTTGGGTATTTTCAAAAGAGTCATAAAAGAAAATGGATTGGCTTTATCTAAAAGAAAAATAAATCTCTTTCAGCAGAAAATCAGGTTCTTAGGATTTGAGATCCAAGACAGAAAAATAACTCCAACTAATAGAGTTATTCAATTTGCTGATAAATTCAAGATGAAATTAAGGATAAAAATATGCTACAAAGATTTCTTGGATGTCTAAATTATGTTGGATTTTTCTATCAAGATTTGGCAAAAGATAGAAAACTTCTCCAAGAAAGGTTGAAGAAAAATTCTTAGGAATGGTCTATCCATCACACTAATGCAGTAAAAAAGATTAAAGAAAGAGTTAAAAATCTTCCTTGTAGATGTTTATCTGACCCAGAAGCTCTCAAAATAATTCAAACTGATGCCTCTGATGTCGGATATGGTGGAATCCTTTTACAACGGTAAGATCGTATTCTTCTCAAATCTCAAAGCTTCTTTTTCATTAATTCTTTTGCTTTAGCAGAATTTTTTCGAAATAATTCAGCTAACTGAGATTCCTTTTCGACTTCTTTTTCTTTGCCTTTGTCTTTTGCTGAAGAATACCAAAACTTTCCACCACGAAGATATTCTTTAACTGAGCCATCGGGACTAACATGAGAGTCAGGGTCCCATCGAGGATGGAGATCATCAAGAGGCACAACTTCATCATCAAGATTTTCTTCTGGATCATGATTACTATCCCAATCATGATCACCAACTTTTTTCTTTGGGAGAAATTCTTCTAAAATTTGCTTGATCTTTTCTTCAAAATTGACGGAGTCAACAGACATGTCCATTGGCTCAGGAGATTTTTCTCCAGCAATTTCTTTGGCAATCTTTTTGGCCAATAGATCAGCCATAAGTATTTCATTCTCAAAAGGTTTTTCTTCAGGAAGATCGAAAAAGTTCTTTTTTACTTCAAACTTCCACTGGAAAATGTATGGAATATGGAACTTTACAAAGAAGCGAAGAACATTAAATGCTTCACAGGGAACTTTTTCTTCTACTTCACAGAGATAATAAATAACGAAAATTATTAGGAAGGATTTTCTGAGAAGCACCAAAATATGACCACCAAGTAAAGAGAAACCAGGATGGGAAATTACGATGAATAGGAGTGACATCAGGACTTTCTTCTTTGAATCTGATGAACCAGGAATGATTATACTGGCTATTTTGCATCATCAAGCAAATTTCCAGGCATCAATATAATCCCAATAATTAAAGAACTCAGTCGAATTGATAATCGGACTGATTTTGTCATGTACAAGGGACCATCCCAATCTTCCTCAGTGTGGTATCTCTTTTTGGTGGGGGTATATGGCTAGTAAGAAGAATGTGGTCCCATCAAATGTCATCAGACGAAAAGTGTCCTCATCTTCCACAATTAGAATGCAAATGGTATCATCATTTACTCAAAGTTTGATACCATGTCAAAAATCTTATCTCTAAGCAAATATTTGCTTGAAGGTAAACCATTTTATCAGTGTTTGAATTTAAAATTGAATTTATTAATGGAAATTCTAACTCTCTCCCTGACTTTCTTACTAGAGAATTTCTTCAGGGACGACAAAATGGTAAGTAGTTTTTCCCCGTTCATGAAGAATAAAAGGTAAGAGAAATTGGTAGATCAAGAAGAAAGCCAAAAGGGTTTTACTCCAACAAAAGACCCAAGTCAATCAAAATTATATCTTTACACTGGTAACAGAATTCTTATTACTTCAGATTCTCTTATGGAGAAAAGGTCTGTTGAAGATAGTGTTTATTTTCTCTTTGGAAATGAGCTTCATTATTATTCCCCTGATAAAAGGAAAACCAGAGATTGGTCATGTTCCTCTTGTTTATCCAGTTTGTCCACTTTCTTCAGTTTGTCGAGTTTGTCCAATTTTTCAAATTTGTTCAGTTTGTACTGTTTGTCCAATTTGTCCAATTCGTCCAGTTTGTCCAGTTATTCCACTTTTTCCAGTTTGCCCACTTTCATCCACTTTGTCGTGTTCGTCTAGTTTTTCCAATTCGACCAGTTTGTCCACTTTGTCCAGTTCGTCCACTTTGTTCACTTTGCTCACTTTGTTCAGTTTGTGTAGTTTGACAAGTTTGTCTAGATGGTTCAGTTTGTCTAATTTGTCTAGTTTGACCAGTTGATCTAATTTATCCAATTCGTCTACTTTGTCCAGTTGGTCCAGTTGGTCCAATTTGTCCTGTTGGTCCATTTTGTCCAAGTTTATCTAATTTGTCCAGTCCAGTTTGTGCACTTTGTTCAGTTGGCCCTGTTCGTCTGTTTTGATTAGCTTTTCCAATTTGTACACTTTGTCCTGTTCGTCCAGTTTGTCCACTTTGTTCACTTTGTCCCATTTGTCTAGTTTGTTAAGTTTGTCCAGTTAGTCCAGTTGGTCCAATTTGTCCTGTTGGTCCATTTTGTCCAAGTTTATCTAATTTGTCCAGTCCAGTTTGTGCACTTTGTTCAGTTGGTCCTGTTCGTCTGTTTTGATTAGCTTTTCCAATTTGTACACTTTGTCCTGTTCGTCCAGTTTGTCCACTTTGTTCACTTTGTCCCATTTGTCTAGTTTGTTAAGTTTGTCCAGTTAGTCCAGTTTGTCCAATTTGGCCTGTTCGTCCAGTTTATTTTATTTGTCCACTTCATCCCGTTCGTCTAGTTTGTCCAATTCGTCCTATTCGTCCAGTTAGTCCACTTTATCCAATTTGCCCGCTTTGTACTGTTCGTCAACGTTGTCATGTTAGTCCAATTTTTCAAATTCGTCCAATTTGCCCACTTTGTACAATTCGTCAACATTGTCATGTTTGTCCAATCTTTCCAATTTGTCCACTTTCTCCATTTCGTCCAGTTTGTCCAGTTTGCTCACTTTGTTCACTTTTTCCAGTTTGTCCATTTTGACCAGTTTATCTAATTTGTCCAAATCTTCCAGTTCGTCCAGATGGTCAAGTTTTTCCACTTTGTCGAGTTGGTCAAATTTAGCCAATTTGTGCAGTTTGTCCAGTGTGCACAAGACGTCCAGTTTGTCCACTTTGTTCCGTTTTAGCAATTTGACTTGTTTGTCCATGTCGTCTACTTTATCCTGTTTGTTCACTTTGTCCACTATGTCGAGTTTGTCCACTTTGTCCAATTCGTACAGTTTGTTCACTTTGTCATGTTCGTCCAATTTGAGTAATTTGTACACTTTTTCCAATTCATTCAGTTTGTCCACTTTGTCCTGTTCGTCCACTTTGTCTTTTTCTTTTACTTTGTCTTTTACTGAAGAATACCAAAACTTCTCACCACGAAAATAATCTGTAACTGAGCCATCGGGATTAACATGAGAGTCAGGGTCCCATCGAGGATGGAGATCTTCAAGGGGCACAACTTCATCATCAAGATTTTCTTCTGGATCATGATTAATATCCCAATCATGATCACCAACTTTTTTATTTGGGAGATACTCTTCTAAAATTTGCTTGATCTTTTCTTCAAAATTGACGGAGTCAACAGACATGTCCATAGGTTTAGGAGATTTTTCTCGAGCAATTTCTTTAGCAATCTTTTTGACCAAGAGATCAGCCATGAGCATTTCATTCTCAAAAGGCTTTTCTTCAGGAAGAGGAATTTCTTCTTTAATAGGAGGAGAGATTTGATTCAGAATTCTCTCATAAGTATCATTTTCAATTTTTGACCACCATTTTTTGTAAAAATTCTGGTACAAAGACGGAAGATCGAAAAAGTTCTTTTTTACTTCAAACTTCCATTGGAAAATATAAGGGATATGAAATTTAGCAAAGAAGCGAAGCACATTAAATGCTTCACAGGAAACTTTTTCTTCTACTTCACAGAACTTAATAAATAAATAACGAAAATTATCAAGAAAGATTTTCTGAGAAGCACCAAAATATGACCACCAAACCAAGTAAAGAGAAACCATGAAGGAACACTGCGGTGGATAGGCATGACATCAGGACTTTCTTCTTTGAATCTGATGAACCAGGAATGATTATACTGGCGATTTTGCCACATCAAAGCAAATTTCCAGGCATCAATATAGTCCCAATAATTAAAGAACTCAGTCGAATTGTATAATCAGACTAATTTTGTCATGTACAAGGGACCATCCCAATCTTCCTCAGTAAGGATTTTGAGAATAGTGAACTTTGAATAAGTGATGATATCATTTGCATTCTTATTGTGGAAGATGAGGACACTTTTCGTCTGATGGAAAATATTGAGATACCAATCTCTAGTTTTCTTTTTATCAGGAGAATAATAATGAAGCCCCTTTCCAAAGAGAAAATAAACATTATCTTCAACAAATCTTTCTTCCATAAGACAATCTGAAGTAACAAGAATTCTGTTACCGGTGTAAAGATATAATTCTGATTGACTTGGATCTTTTGTTGGAGTAAAACCCTTTTGGCTTTCTTCTTGATCTGCCAATTTCTCTTGCCCTTTTTTCTTCATGAACGGGGAAGAGCTACTTGCCATTTTGTCGTCCCTGAAGAAATTCTCTAGTAAGAAAGTCAGGGAGAGAGTTAGAATTTCCATTAATAAATTCAATTTTAAATTCAAACACTGATAAAATGTCTTGCCATCTAGCAAATATTTGCTTAGAGACAAGATTTTTGACATCTTTTTCCAGAATTTCTTTTGCTGCTTTAGCATCAACTCTGATCAGAAATTCTTTGTTCAATAAATCATGTTGGAATTTCGTCATAAATAACTATGGCAAGAACTTCCTTTTTTATGGTTGAATATTTCTTTTGAGTTCATTCCATAATCCAGAATTAAATCTTATTAATTCTTCTTTTCAATCTTTTTGTTGTAAAGGATTCCACCATATCCGACATCAGAGGCGTCTGTTTGAACTATTTTGAAAGCTTCTGGTCACATAAACATCTAAAAGGAAGATTTTTAACTCTTTCTTTAATCTTTTTTACTGCATTAGTGTGATGGATAGACCACTCCTTACGATTTTCTTTAATCTTTCTTGGAGAAGTTTTCTATCTTTTGACAAATCTTGATAGAAAAATCCAACATAATTTAGACATCCAAGAAATCTTTGTAGCATATTTTATCATTAATTTCATCTGGAAATTTATCAGCAAATTGAATAACTCTATTGGTTGGAGTTATTTTTCTGTCTTGAATCTCAAATCCTAAGAATCAGATTTTTTGCTGAAAGAGATTCATTTTTCTTTTAGATAAAACTAATCCATTTTCTTTTATGACTCTTTTGAAAATACCCAAGTGTTTCCAATGTTTTAACACAGATTCTGAAAAGATAAGAATATCATCAATGTAAACAATGGCAAACTGGGTGTAAGACGAGAAAAATTATTCATAATATTCTGAAATTTAGACGAAGCATTTTTCAATCCAAAAAGCATAACATTCCATTCATAATGTCCCATTGGAACAGTGAATGAATGCAGTTTTATATCTATCTTCTTCTTTTATCTTGATTGCCAAAAGCCTGATTTTAAATCAATTTTGAGAATATTTTGGCATTGTTTAATCTGTTTAGCAAATCTTGAGTATTAGGCAAAGGATACCTAATAGATTGAAGAACTTTATTCAATGGTTTATAATTGATTACCAATCTTGGAACTCCTCTTTCGATTTCAGCGGCTTTTTCAACATAAAATGCCGTACAGCTCTAAGGGGATTTGCTTTTTCTAATTAGTCCTTTCTTCAGAAGATCATTGATTTCTTCTTGACAAAGCTTTAAATGAGCAGCATCCATTTGAGATGGACGAGCTTTAGTAGGAATATCTTTTTCATTAAAATCCTTTACATAAGGTAATCCTATGTATCTTTTTCTATTCCAAAAGGCTGGTAATTCAGAACAACATTCTTCTTCAATCTGTTTGGTGAATTCTTCTAATTTTGTTTTAAATTCTTTTTTCTCTAATTCTTTTGTCATTTGGACACATTTAATTTCATTTTTTAGTCCATTTATGTAATTTTCTCTTGTGGCAATAACCTGGTTTATCCTTTGGGTTTCGTTTCACAAGGATCATCTATAAAATAAAGATTTACTTCAATCCCTTTGATACTTGTAGAAATTCCTTTTGTTGTTACAGAAAATGGTTGGATTTGAAGAATAAATGGAGATCCAAGGAGTACATCATTAACAATATCTTCTGAAATAATAAAGGGTGAAGTAACACAGACACCTTTCATGTAAACATGAACATTTGGGATTTTTCTTTCTATGGAAATAGTCGTTCCATTAGCAGCAGAAACAAACTGTTTTGATTCACTCGTAAATTCAATAGGAACGATTCCAAGTCGGATAACATTTAAGTCTGCAATCATTGCCCATCAACCTTTGAAAAATGTGTTTGGAGTCTTGTGTGGGGAGCCATTCCTCTTTCTGTTGCTTTTGGTTTAAGTCCTCTTATGGTCGGATGAGAGGGAGATCTTTTTGTATGCTCCATCTATAAAAGGAGCTGGGGGTTTCCTTTAGTGGAGATAGATCAAAAATATAGATCAGAAAATTATAAGAAAATATTATAAGTGTGAGTGTGAGTGTAAACTTGAAGTTTGAGTGTGCTAGAGTTTGAAGTCCTGTACAATCTTCTGTAAGTAATCATGTTTTAAGTTTGATATTATATGCTTGTTGCTATCTAATCATTTGTTTCTTTTGCTAGAATATGTCTATTCGTCTTGCTCTGCTTAAGAGATACTATGATGATGTTCAAAATTAAGAAAAATTGAATCCTTGTTAGACAATATAAGAAGACATTTGCAAATCTGCACCAAAAGAATAATCCTCGCCATCATGAGTTTGAAAGAAGAAGGATTGTTTTAATGCGTTCTTATGCTGTCTTCCAACTAGACAAATTCTGAACTGAATCAAAACTAAAAGCTATGACCTTTTGAGATGCCTCCTCGTTCTATTAGGAGAGAAGAATTATTGCGTGATCTAAGAAGACGTGAAAACTAGCTTAGAAGATTAGAAAATGCTATCAGACAAATTGATGAATATAGCTGTAGGAGGGGTCTTGTTATCTGTGTTCAATCTATTAGAAGATCTATGTTAGTACGCTTGTGTAATCAGATAAGAGAATATTGTAATAGACTGAATGAAGAATTAGAATTATTATCTCGTATTTAAATTTGTGTTAAAAAAAAAAAAGGGATTTAGATGAATTAAATCTATTATCCAGGATCTGAAGCTTTTTAGCCAAGTTGATCTATTCAATTCTCTTTAGAGTTTTTATTTTCCTTCTTATTCTCCACTTCTGTACCTCGTTTATCTTCTTAAAAGTGTGGTCGCGTTGTAAGTCCTACTGCAGGCCGTGATCAGGTGTCAAGGGCTTTAAATCGTTGACAGAACTCTTCTTGTTTCTTACGAGCTACAAAAGATGGAAAATTCTAAGGGAAAGACAAAACTTTTTAAGAATTGGTTTAAATCATTTCAGCATCCTTCTAATAGATCTTATTCGTCTTCTTCATCCTGCCAGTCTGCTTTAACCATTTTTACCCGTAATAGCTTAGAAAAAGAAAATTCAGAAAAAACAAAAAATTCAGAAGAAATGATATATGAAAATTTTGACCAAAAAATATCCAACTGGAAGTTGTTAGCCTTGCTTGTAACAGAAATATATAGCAATGGCACATTTGAAGAGCAAAATGATTACCACATAAAAACTGTTGAAAAAACTGTTTCTCTCTCTGGAGGAAAACAGACAATTAAAGTTCTTGATAGAAGAATTATTGAACAAATCAGAATCAAATACAACTACCTGCACATAGGATTAATTCAGGTAGGAATGAAACCACTATTTCGATTAGGATTAAATGTTTCAGTGTGTGCTTATGTGAGAGATCAGAGACATGATGAATTTGATGATTCTCTTTATGCTATGATTGAATCCAGTCTCTGTCATGGACCTGTTTATTTTAACTGCTTTCCTAATATCACAATTGATGCTCATGATGATGATATTCTTGATTGTGCAACTATTGGATTTTAAAGTAAATGAATAAAGATGAGTCCAAGAAGTAAACCTTTTGCTATAGTTTATCGTGTGTTCTACAAATCCATGATCTCTGTCTTTCCCATGATAGCCTATAGAGATAAGGTTGATAAAGAAAAAACTTCAGTTCTCATGGAAACAAACTTTAACAATAATGTGTTTATCCCAAAAGTCATCAGCTGGGAAGAAGTTGTTCTTCCAGGAAATTGGCAAATAGAAGATGTCACCCCAATGGTAAATGAAATAAGAGATGATTTACAAAGTATAGTCAAATTACCAAATGGTAATGTTGAAGTCAATTTTAGGAGAAAAATGGAAAAAGCTAGGAGAAGTTTTGCCGGTTATACGGAAGGAAGAAAAAGTTTTAAATTAGATGAAATAGATGATGACCAAAGGAGTAGTGAAAAGGAAGAAATGGATCAAAAAGTTTTTTAGAAACAAAGAAAGTGGAATCGAACACCCTGTGTACAAAAGATCCTCATCAGCGAAAACTTATAACCCAAGTGAAAGTGATTTTCTCCAAGGAGCCATAAGAATGGTTAGCATTCAAAAGCCAGAAGGAATACCTGTTAAAAAATTTGAAATTGATAAACCATATCTTAGAGAAAATTTGAAAAATCATCCTTTAAAAGATTGGTTCTTTAAATAGTTTAGCATAAAAGAAAAAGATAAAATGAGGGAATTATGGTATTTTCAAATGGAGGAAGAAGAAAGAAATATACCTTTCTTTGATTGGTTTATGGAATATTTTAGAAAAGGGAAAATCAAAGAAAAAAAAAACTCAAAATCCAGAACAAATAAGAGTTATAGGAAAAACAACAAGAACTTGGAAAGACACTGAAGGAAAAGAAGTTGATAAATCTCACCCACCTTGGAAGAAACTTAATATTTCTGTCCCTAATACAGAAACCAAGAATTATGCCATGCCAGTAAAAAATGCATCTATTTATGAATCAAAACCAGACCCAAATGCTAGAGACATAGGTATAGGTATTAGAGATATAATTGAACAAAACAATTATACCAATCTATGTCTATTAACCATTGGAGAACAAACAGATCGAATAGAAAGAACAATCAAATTAAAACCCTTCAATAAAGATAAAGAAGAAAAATTAGAAGAAAGCTCTGCCAATGCAGTATATGTTCCCAGAAAATTACCTAAAGGGATTATTCTGCAATAAGGACCATTTACAATGACAGACGAAATGCAAAAAGAATTATCTAATAGGATGGAAAGCCTCAATATGGGAGGAAAAAGAATTTAGCATCCTAAGAGTCTCTGCTTCAGAGAATTTATTAATAAATCGTCTAAAGAAATGGAATTCCCAGGCAAAATTGCCAGAGACAAATAATTATTATCCTAGACCAACCCCTGTTGATCTACAACTCGAAGAGGCTCTATACAGTTACATCTCAGAATTAACCTATTCAGGAAATTCTTTATATGAATGGAATTTAGATGATACCATTATACTGGCTATTTTGCATCATCAAAGCAAATTTCCAGGCATCAATATAATCCCAATAATTAAAGAACTCAGTCGAATTGTATAATCGGACTGATTTTGTCATGTACAAGGGACCATCCCAATCTTCCTCAGTGTGGTATCTCTCTTTTTGGTGGGGATATATGGCTAGTAAGAAGAAATGTGGTCCCATCAATGTCATCAGACGAAAAGTGTCCTCATCTTCCACAATTAGAATGCAAATGGTATCATCATTTACTCAAAGTTTGATACCATGTCAAAAATCTTATCTCTAAGCAAATATTTGCTTGAAGGTAAACCATTTTATCAGTGTTTGAATTTAAATTGAATTTATTAATGGAAATTCTAACTCTCCTGACTTTCTTACTAGAGAATTTCTTCAGGGACGACAAAATGGTAAGTAGTTTTTCCCCGTTCATGAAGAATAAAAGGTAAGAGAAATTGGTAGATCAAGAAGAAAGCCAAAAGGGTTTTACTCCAACAAAAGACCCAAGTCAATCAAAATTATATCTTTACACTGGTAACAGAATTCTTATTACTTCAGATTCTTATGGAGAAAAGGTCTGTTGAAGATAGTGTTTATTTTCTCTTTGGAAATGAGCTTCATTATTATTCCCCTGATAAGGAAAACCAGAGATTGGTCCTGTTCCTCTTGTTTATCCAGTTTGTCCACTTTCTTCAGTTTGTCGAGTTTGTCCAATTTTTCAATTTGTTCAGTTTGTACTGTTTGTCCAATTTGTCCAATTCGTCCAGTTTGTCCAGTTATTCCACTTTTTCCAGTTTGCCCACTTTCATCCACTTTGTCGTGTTCGTCTAGTTTTTCCAATTCGACCAGTTGTCCACTTGTCCAGTTCGTCCACTTTGTTCACTTTGCTCACTTGTTCAGTTTGTGTAGTTTGACAAGTTTGTCTAGATGGTTCAGTTCTAATTTGTCTAGTTTGACCAGTTGATCTAATTTATCCAATTCGTCTACTTTGTCCAGTTGGTCCAGTTGGTCCAATTTGTCCTGTTGGTCCATTTTGTCCAAGTTTATCTAATTTGTCCAGTCCAGTTTGTGCACTTTGTTCAGTTGGCCCTGTTCGTCTGTTTTGATTAGCTTTTCCAATTTGTACACTTTGTCCTGTTCGTCCAGTTTGTCCACTTGTTCACTTTGTCCCATTTGTCTAGTTTGTTAAGTTTGTCCAGTTAGTCCAGTTGGTCCAATTTGTCCTGTTGGTCCATTTTGTCCAAGTTTATCTAATTTGTCCAGTCCAGTTTGTGCACTTTGTTCAGTTGGTCCTGTTCGTCTGTTTTGATTAGCTTTTCCAATTTGTACACTTTGTCCTGTTCGTCCAGTTTGTCCACTTTGTTCACTTTGTCCCATTTGTCTAGTTTGTTAAGTTTGTCCAGTTAGTCCAGTTTGTCCAATTTGGCCTGTTCGTCCAGTTTATTTTATTTGTCCACTTCATCCCGTTCGTCTAGTTTGTCCAATTCGTCCTATTCGTCCAGTTAGTCCACTTTATCCAATTTGCCCGCTTTGTACTGTTCGTCAACGTTGTCATGTTAGTCCAATTTTTCAAATTCGTCCAATTTGCCCACTTTGTACAATTCGTCAACATTGTCATGTTTGTCCAATCTTTCCAATTTGTCCACTTTCTCCATTTCGTCCAGTTTGTCCAGTTTGCTCACTTTGTTCACTTTTTCCAGTTTGTCCATTTTGACCAGTTTATCTAATTTGTCCAAATCTTCCAGTTCGTCCAGATGGTCAAGTTTTTCCACTTTGTCGAGTTGGTCAAATTTAGCCAATTTGTGCAGTTTGTCCAGTGTGCACAAGACGTCCAGTTTGTCCACTTTGTTCCGTTTTAGCAATTTGACTTGTTTGTCCATGTCGTCTACTTTATCCTGTTTGTTCACTTTGTCCACTATGTCGAGTTTGTCCACTTTGTCCAATTCGTACAGTTTGTTCACTTTGTCATGTTCGTCCAATTTGAGTAATTTGTACACTTTTTCCAATTCATTCAGTTTGTCCACTTTGTCCTGTTCGTCCACTTTGTCTTTTTCTTTTACTTTGTCTTTTACTGAAGAATACCAAAACTTCTCACCACGAAAATAATCTGTAACTGAGCCATCGGGATTAACATGAGAGTCAGGGTCCCATCGAGGATGGAGATCTTCAAGGGGCACAACTTCATCATCAAGATTTTCTTCTGGATCATGATTAATATCCCAATCATGATCACCAACTTTTTTATTTGGGAGATACTCTTCTAAAATTTGCTTGATCTTTTCTTCAAAATTGACGGAGTCAACAGACATGTCCATAGGTTTAGGAGATTTTTCTCGAGCAATTTCTTTAGCAATCTTTTTGGCCAAGAGATCAGCCATGAGCATTTCATTCTCAAAAGGCTTTTCTTCAGGAAGAGGAATTTCTTCTTTAATAGGAGGAGAGATTTGATTCAGAATTCTCTCATAAGTATCATTTTCAATTTTTGACCACCATTTTTTGTAAAAATTCTGGTACAAAGACGGAAGATCGAAAAAGTTCTTTTTTACTTCAAACTTCCATTGGAAAATATAAGGGATATGAAATTTAGCAAAGAAGCGAAGCACATTAAATGCTTCACAGGAAACTTTTTCTTCTACTTCACAGAACTTAATAAATAAATAACGAAAATTATCAAGAAAGATTTTCTGAGAAGCACCAAATATGACCACCAAACCAAGTAAAGAGAAACCATGAAGGAACACTGCGGTGGATAGGCATGACATCAGGACTTTCTTCTTTGAATCTGATGAACCAGGAATGATTATACTGACGATTTTGCCACATCAAAGCAAATTTCCAGGCATCAATATAGTCCCAATTAAAGAACTCAGTCGAATTGTATAATCAGACTAATTTTGTCATGTACAAGGGACCATCCCAATCTTCCTCAGTAAGGATTTTGAGAATAGTGAACTTTGAATAAGTGATGATATCATTTGCATTCTTATTGTGGAAGATGAGGACACTTTTCGTCTGATGGAAAATATTGAAATACCAATCTCTAGTTTTCTTTTTATCAGGAGAATAATAATGAAGCCCCTTTCCAAAGAGAAAATAAACATTATCTTCAACAAATCTTTCTTCCATAAGACAATCTGAAGTAACAAGAATTCTGTTTCCGGTGTAAAGATATAATTCTGATTGACTTGGATCTTTTGTTGGAGTAAAACCCTTTTGGCTTTCTTCTTGATCTGCCAATTTCTCTTGCCCTTTTTTCTTCATGAACGGGGAAGAGCTACTTGCCATTTTGTCGTCCCTGAAGAAATTCTCTAGTAAGAAAGTCAGGGAGAGAGTTAGAATTTCCATTAATAAATTCAATTTTAAATTCAAACACTGATAAAATGTCTTGCCATCTAGCAAATATTTGCTTAGAGACAAGATTTTTGACATCTTTTTCCAGAATTTCTTTTGCTGCTTTAGCATCAACTCTGATCAGAAATTCTTTGTTCAATAAATCATGTTGGAATTTCGTCACAAATAACTATGGCAAGAACTTCCTTTTTTATGGTTGAATATTTCTTTTGAGTTTCATTCCATAATCCAGAATTAAATCTTATTAATTCTTCTTTTCAATCTTTTTGTTGTAAAAGGATTCCACCATATCCGACATCAGAGGCGTCTGTTTGAACTATTTTGAAAGCTTCTGGGTCAAATAAACATCTAAAAGGAAGATTTTTAACTCTTTCTTTAATCTTTTTTACTGCATTAGTGTGATGGATAGACCACTCCTTACGATTTTTCTTTAATCTTTCTTGGAGAAGTTTTCTATCTTTTGACAAATCTTGATAGAAAAATCCAACATAATTTAGACATCCAAGAAATCTTTGTAGCATATTTTTATCCTTAATTTCATCTGGAAATTTATCAGCAAATTGAATAACTCTATTGGTTGGAGTTATTTTTCTGTCTTGAATCTCAAATCCTAAGAATCAGATTTTTTGCTGAAAGAGATTCATTTTTCTTTTAGATAAAACTAATCCATTTTCTTTTATGACTCTTTTGAAAATACCCAAGTGTTTCCAATGTTTTAACACAGATTCTGAAAAGATAAGAATATCATCAATGTAAACAATGGCAAACAGGGTGTAAGACGAGAAAATATTATTCATAATATTCTGAAATTTAGACGAAGCATTTTTCAATCCAAAAAGCATAACATTCCATTCATAATGTCCCATTGGAACAGTGAATGCAGTTTTATATCTATCTTCTTCTTTTATCTTGATTTGCCAAAAGCCTGATTTTAAATCAAATTTTGAGAATATTTTGGCATTGTTTAATCTGTTTAGCAAATCTTGAGTATTAGGCAAAGGATACCTAATAGATTGAAGAACTTTATTCAATGGTTTATAATTGATTACCAATCTTGGAACTCCTCTTTCGATTTCAGCGGCTTTTTCAACATAAAATGCCGTACAGCTCTAAGGGGATTTGCTTTTTCTAATTAGTCCTTTCTTCAGAAGATCATTGATTTCTTCTTGACAAAGCTTTAAATGAGCAGCATCCATTTGAGATGGACGAGCTTTAGTAGGAATATCTTTTTCATTAAAATCCTTTACATAAGGTAATCCTACTATGTATCTTTTTCTATTCCAAAAGGCTGATGGTAATTCAGAACAACATTCTTCTTCAATCTGTTTGGTGAATTCTTCTAATTTTGTTTTAAATTCTTTTTTCTCTAATTCTTTTGTCATTTGGACACATTTAATTTCATTTTTTAGTCCATTTATGTAATTTTCTCTTGTGGCAATAACCTGGTTTATCCTTTGGGTTTTCGTTTCACAAGGATCATCTATAAAATAAAGATTTACTTCAATCCCTTTGATACTTGTAGAAATTCCTTTTGTTGTTACAGAAAATGGTTGGATTTGAAGAATAAATGGAGATCCAAGGAGTACATCATTAACAATATCTTCTGAAATAATAAAGGGTGAAGTAACACAGACACCTTTCATGTAAACATGAACATTTGGGATTTTTCTTTCTATGGAAATAGTCGTTCCATTAGCAGCAGAAACAAACTGTTTTGATTCACTCATAAATTCAATAGGAACGATTCCAAGTCGGATAACATTTAAGTCTGCAATCATTGCCCATCAACCTTTGAAAAATGTGTTTGGAGTCTTGTGTGGGGAGCCATTCCTCTTTCTGTTGCTTTTGGTTTAAGTCCTCTTATGGTCGGATGAGAGGGAGATCTTTTTGTATGCTCCATCTATAAAAGGAGCTGGGGGTTTCCTTAGTGGAGATAGATCAAAAATATAGATCAGAAAATTATAAGAAAATATTATAAGTGTGAGTGTGAGTGTAAACTTGAAGTTTGAGTGTGCTAGAGTTTGAAGTCCTGTACAATCTTCTGTAAGTAATCATGTTTTATAAGTTTGATATTATATGCTTGTTGCTATCTAATCATTTTGTTTCTTTTGCTAGAATATGTCTATTCGTCTTGCTCTGCTTAAGAGATACTATGATGATGTTCGAATATTAAGAAAAATTGAATCCTTGTTAGACAATATAAGAAGACATTTGCAAATCTGCACCCAAAAGAATAATCCTCGCCATCATGAGTTTGAAAGAAGAAGGATTGTTTTAATGCGTTCTTATGCTGTCTTCCAACTAGACAAATTCCGAACTGAATCAAAACTAAAAGCTATGACCTTTTGAGATGCCTCCTCGTTCTATTAGGAGAGAAGAATTATTGCGTGATCTAAGAAGACGTGAAAACTAGCTTAGAAGATTAGAAAATGCTATCAGACAAATTGATGAAAATATAGCTGTAGGAGGATGTCTTGTTATCTGTGTTCAATCTATTAGAAGATCTATGTTAGTACGCTTGTGTAATCAGATAAGAGAATATTGTAATAGACTGAATGAAGAATTAGAATTATTATCTCGTATTTAAATTTGTGTTAAAAAAAAAAAAGGGATTTAGATGAATTAAATCTATTATCCAGGATCTGAAGCTTTTTAGCCAAGTTGATCTATCCAATTCTCTTTAGAGTTTTTACTTTCCTTCTTATTCTCCACTTCTGTACCTCGTTTATCTTCTTAAAAGTGTGGTCGAGTTGTAAGTCCTACTGCAGGCCGTGATCAAGTGTCAAGGGCTTTAAATCGTTGACAGAACTCTTCTTGTTTCTTACGAGCTACAAAAGATGGAAAATTCTAAGGGGAAAGACAAAACTTTTTAAGAATTGGTTTAAATCATTTCAGCATCCTTCTAATAGATCTTATTCGACTTCTTCATCCTGCCAGTCTGCTTTAACCAGTTTTACCCGTAATAGCTTAGAAAAAGAAAATTCAGAAAAAAAACAAAAAATTCAGAAGAAATGATATATGAAAATTTTGACCAAACAATATCCAACTGGAAGTTGTTAGCCTTGCCTGTAACAAAAATATATAGCAATAGCACATTTGAAGAACAAAATGATTACCACATAAAAACTGTTGAAAAAACTGTTTCTCTCTCTGGAGGAAAACAGACAATTAAAGTTCTTGATAGAAGAATTATTGAACAAATCAGAATCAAATACAACTACCTGCACATAGGATTAATTCAGGTAGGAATCAAACCACTATTTCAATTAGGATTAAATGTTTCAGTGTGTGCTTATGTGAGAGATCAGAGACATGATGAATTTGATGATTCTCTTTATGCTATGATTGAATCCAGTCTCTGTCATGGACCTGTTTATTTTAACTGCTTTCCTAATATCACAATTGATGCTCATGATGATGATATTCTTGATTGTGCAACTATTGGATTTCAAAGTAAATGAATAAAGATGAGTCCAAGAAGTAAACCTTTTGCTATAGTTTATCGTGTGTTCTACAAATCCATGATCTCCGTCTTTCCCATTATAGCCTATAGAGATAAGGTTGATAAAGAAAAAACTACAGTTCTCATGGAAACAAACTTTAACAATAATGTGTTTATCCCAAAAGTCATCAGCTGGGAAGAAGTTGTTCTCCCAGGAAATTGGCAAATAGAAGATGTCACCCCAATAGTAAATGAAATAAGAGATGATTTACAAAGTATAGTCAAATTACCAAATGGTAATGTTGAAGTCAATTTTAGGAGAAAAATGGAAAAAACTAGGAGAAGTTTTCCCGGTTATACGGAAGGAAGAAAAAGTTTTAAATTAGACGAAATAGATGATGACCAAAGGAGTAGTGAAAAGGAAGAAATGGATTAAAAAGTTTTTAGAAACAAAGAAAATGGAATCGAACACCCTGTGTATAAATGATCCTCATGAGCGGAAACTTATAACCCAAGTGAAAGTGATTTTCTCCAAGGAGCCATAAGAATGGTTAGCATTCAAAAGCCAGAAGGAATACCTATTAAAAAATTTGAAATTGATAAACCATATCTTAGAGAAAATTTGAAAAATCATCCTTTAAAAGATTGGTTCTTTAAATAGTTTAGCATAGAAAAAAAGATAAAATGAGGGAATTATGATATTTTCAAATGGAGGAAGAAGAAAGAAATATACCTTTCTTTGATTGGTTTATGGAATATTTTAGAAAAGGGAAAATCAAAGAAAAAAAAAACTCAAAATCCAGAACAAATAAGAGTTATAGGAAAAACAACAAGAACTTGGAAAGACACTGAAGGAAAAGAAGTTGATAAATCTCACCCACCTTGGAAGAAACTTAATATTTCTGTCCCTAATACAGAAACCAAGAATTATGCCATGCCTGTAAAAAATGCATCTATTTATGAATCAAAACCAGACCCAAATGCTAGAGACATAGGTATAGGTATTGGAGATATAATTGAACAAAACAATTATACCAATCTATGTCTATTAACCATTGGAGAACAAACAGATCGAATAGAAAGAACAATCAAATTAAAACCCTTCAATAAAGATAAAGAGGAAAAATTAGAAGAAAGCTCTGCCAATGCAGTATATGTTCCCAGACAATTACCTAAAGGGATTATTTTGCAAGAAGGACCGTTCACAATGACAGACGCAATGTAAAAAAGAATTATCCAATAGGATGGAAAGCCTCAATATGGGAGGAAAAGGATTCAGCATCCTAAGAGTCTCTGCTTCAGAGGATTTATTAATAAATCGTCTAAGGAAATGGAATCCTCAGGTAAAATTACCAGAGACAAAGAATTATTATCCTAGGCCAACCCCTGTTGATCTACAACTCGAAGAGGCTCCATACAGTTACACCTCAGAGATAACCTATTCAGGAAATTCTTTATATGAATGGAATTTAGATGGATTAACAGAATACCAAATTGTCCAAATGGTTCAGAGTATGTTAATATATTGTAATGCATGTGAAATGAGAGAAAATACTCCAAGAAACATTTTCCTCATGATAACCACCTCTTTCAATGGAATATTAAGAGGATGATGGAATTATGGATTAACTGGAGCTTAAAGACTTGAAATAGAGAGTGCTGTCAAAATGGATGAATTTGGAAGAACCCTTTATAGAGACAAAACCACAGGAAATTTAGTTGACCCCAATATTAAGCTTGAAGCAGGTACTAGTCAAATCCCTGATAATTGGGAAACTCAATCTGATTGTGTTAGTGTCTTGCTTCTATGCATCCTCAATGAATTCACTAGAGGAATTGTTCTAATTAAGGAGAAAAATAGACAGCAATTATATCGCTTGAGATGTAGAAATTTAGGAGAATTTCGTTGGTATAGAGACGTATTCTTATCGAAAGTCTACTAACTAATTGATTGTTGATATTTGGAAAGAAAGATTTATTTCAGGATTACCACCCCTATTTGCTGAAAAGGTGCGTAATTTCTTAAGAGAATAAATGCATGGTACTATTAATTACAGTTTGCTGACTTTCGGAGGAATTATACAAAGAATAACAAAGTTGGCATGAATCTTTGTACTGATTTAAAGATCAGTAAACAAGCTGAAAAAATGAGAAAATATTCTGGAGATAAAGAATTAGGAGATTTTTGTTTCCAGTTTGGTTTAGATCAAACATCTGAATCAAAGAGAAAACCTTTGCATTCTAGATTTACTCCGGATAGAAGAAGCAAAATGGTAAGAAAATATAAACCCGGAAGATATAAAAAACAGAGAAAATCCGATGAGTTCAGTCCATTCAAAAGAAAATCTAGAAAATATTTCAAAAAGAAATATATAAAAGAAAATGTTCCAACTTGTTATAATTGCGGGAAAAAGGGTTATTATTCAAGTAAATGCTTTAAAAAAGAAATTTCCTCTAAAAAGAATTCCAAAAATTACCATCTGATGAAGATCTTAGTATCCACATTCGTGTCCTCACTGTACCTCAAAAATTACTTCTAGAAATGGTTGATAATATACCTGATCGAGAGAAAAAAGTTCAATTTTTAAATCAGATTTCAAAATTGGGGGGAGGAGAAGAAGGAGAAAGTTCACAACCAAAAATTTCCTTTGAAGAAAATGAAAATTATGATAAAACACCATATTATCCAAAAATGATAAAAGAGAAAGAAACATTTCACACACCAACCTATTCCATGATTGACCTTATGAATAGAGTAGAAAAAATTCATACTATAAATAAACCCTTAACTCTCTCAGATTTACAAAGAGAATTAAATGATCAGAAGAGAGAGCTCCGTGAATTAAGAATTGAGTTAACCAAAAAACAAAATAAGCTTAATGAAAGGTTAACTTGGTTAGAAAATGATGGTGCTATTGAAAAATGATGAAAAAAAAATTGTCCAAAGAATTAAAGGAGAAATTAGCAAAATCTCTACTAGTGTAATTTCCACAAAAATGTATTTACCAACAGTGGAGAGTTCAGGTAAAGATAAATAAAAAACTTTAAGAAGATTGTCAATGCCATAATTGATATTGGTTCAGAATTAAATGTTATCAGACTTGGAATCGTTCCTATTGAATTTACGAGTGAATCAAAACAATTTGTTTCAGCTGCTAACGGAACGACGATTTCCATAGAAAGAAAAATCCCAAATGTTCATGTTTGCATGAAAGGAGTCTGTGTTACTTCACCCTTTATTATTTCAGAAGATATTGTTAATGATGTACTCTTTGGATCTCCATTTATTCTTCAATCCAACCCTTTTCTGTAACTACAAAAGGAATTTCTACAAATATCAAAGGGATTGAAGTAAATCTTGATTTTATAGATGATCCTTGTGAAACGAAAATCCAAAGGATAAATCAAGTTATTGCCACCATAGAAAATTACATAAATGGACTAAAAAATGAAATTAAATGTGTCCAAATGACAAAAGAATTAGAGAAAAAAGAATTTAAAACAAAATTAGAAGAATTCACCAAACAGATTGAAGAAGAATGCTGTTCTGAATTACCATTAGCCTTTTGGAATAGAAACAGACACATAGTAAGATTACCATATATAAAGGATTTTAATGAAAAGGATATTACTACTAAAGCTGGTCCATCTCAAATGGATGCTGCTCATTTAAAACTTTGCTAAGAAGAAATCAGTGATCTTCTGAAGAAATGATTAATTAGAAAAATCAAATCCCCTTGGAGTTGTACGGCATTTTATGTTGAAAAGGCCGCTGAAATCGAAAGAGGAATTTCAAGATTGGTAATCAATTATAAACCATTAAACAAAGTTCTTCAATTTATTAGGTATTCTTTGCCTAATACTCAGGATTTGCTAAACAGATTAAACAATACCAAAATATTCTCAAAATTTGATTTAAAATCAGAATTTTGGCAGATTCAGATAAAAGAAGAAGATAGATATAAAACTGCATTCACTGTTCCAATGAGGCATTATAAATGGAATGTTATGCCTTTTTGGATTGAAAAATGATCCGTCTGAATTTCAGAATATTATGAATAATATTTTCTCGTCTTACACCCAGTTTGCCATTGTTTACATTGGTGATATTTTTATCTTCTCAGAATATGTGATATAACATTGGAAACACTTGGGTATTTTCAAAAGAGTCATAAAAGAAAATGGATTGGCTTTATCTAAAAGAAAAATGAATCTCTTTCAGTAAAAAATCAGATTCTTAGGATTTGAGATCCAAGACAGAAAAACAACTCTAACTAATAGAGTTATTCAATTTACTGATAAATTTCCAGATGAAATTAAGGATAACAATATGCTACAAAGATTTCTTGGATGTCTAAATTATGTTGGATTTTTCTATCAAGATCTGGCAAAAGATAGAAAACTTCTGCTGGAAAGATTAAAGAAAAATCCTAAGGAGTGGTCTGTCCATCACACTAATGCAGTAAAAAAGATTAAAGAAAGAGTTAAAAATCTTCCTTTTAGATGTTTATCTGACCCAGAAGCTTTCAAAATAGTTCAAACTGATGCATCTGATGTCGGACATGGTGGAATCCTCTTACAACAAAAAGACTCAAAAGAAGAATTAATAAGATTTAATTCTGGATTATGGAATAAAGCACAAAAGAAATATTCAACCATCAAAAAGGAAGTTCTTGCCATAGTTATTTGTGTGACGAAATTCCAACATGATTTATTGAACAAAGAATTTTTTATCAGAGTTGATGCTAAGGCTGCAAAAGAAATTTTGTAGAAAGATGTCAAAAAATCTTGTCTCTAAGCAAATAATTGCTAGATGGCAAGCCATTTTATCTGTGTTTGAATTTAAAATTGAATTTATTAATGGAAATTCTAACTCTCTCCCTGACTTTCTTACTAGAGAATTTCTTCAGGGACGACAAAATGGCAAGTAGCTCTTCCCCGTTCATGAAGAATAAAGGGCAAGAGAAATTGACAAATCAAGAAGAAAGCCAAAAGGGTTTTACTCCAACAAAAGACCGAAGTCAATCAGAATTATATCTTTATACCGGTAACAGAATTCTTGTTACTTCAGATTGTCTTATGGAAGAAAGATCTGTTGAAGATAATGTTTATTTTCTCTTTGGAAAGGGGTTTCATTATTATTCCCCTGATAAAAGGAAAACCAGAGATTGGTATCTCAATATTTTGCATCAGACGAAAAGTGTCCTCATCTTCCACGATAAGAATGCAAATGGTATCATCACTTACTCAAAGTTCACTACTCTCAAAATCCTTACTGAGGAAGATTGGGATGGTCCCTTGTACATGACAAAATTAGTCTGATTATACAATTTGACTGAGTTCTTTAATTATTGGGATTATATTGATGCCTGGAAATTTGCTTTGATGTGGTAAAATCGCCAGTATAATCATTCCTGGTACGTCAGATTCAAAGAAGAAAGTCCTGATGTCACTCCTATTCATCGTAATTTCCCATCCTGCTTTCTCTTTACTTGGTGGTCATATTTTGGTGCTTCTCAGAAAATCTTTCCTGATAATTTTTGTTATTTTATTTATTAAGTTCTGTGAAGTAGAAAAAAAAGTTCCCTGTGAAGCATTTAATGTTCTTCGCTTTTTTTCAAAGTTCCATATTCCATACATTTTCTAGTGGAAGTTTGAGGTAAAAAAAAAACTTTTTTGATCTTCTATCTTTGTACCAGACTTTTTACCAAAAATGGTGGTAAAAAATTGAAAATGATACTTATAAGAGAATTCTGAATCAAATCTCTCCTCCTGTTAAAGAAGAAATTCCTTTTCCTGAAGAAAAACCTTTTGAGAATGAAATACTCATGGCTGATCTATTGGCCAAAAAGATTGCCAAAGAAATTGCTCGAGAAAAATCTCCTGAGCCAATGGACATGTCTGTTGACTCCGTCAATTTTGAAGAAAAGATCAAGCAAATTTTAGAAGAATTTCTCCCAAAGAAAAAAGTTGGTGATCATGATTGGGATAGTAATCATGATCAGAAGAAAATCTTGATGATGAAGTTGTGCCTCTTGATGATCTCAATCCTCGATGGGACCCTAACTCTCATGTTAATCCCGATGGCTCAGTTACAGAATATCTTCGTGGTGGAATGTTTTGGTATTCTTCAGCAAAAGACAAAGGAAAAGAAAAAGAAGTCGAAAAGGAATCTCGGTTAGCTGAATTATTCCACAAAAATTCTGCTAAAGCAAAAGAATTAACGAAAAAGAAGCTTTGAGATTTGAGAAGAATACGATCCTGCTGATGCTAGTTGCTATAGTTTTTGTCCCATCCTCTAATGATGGTGTTGGTGAATATCTTCTCTTGATTCTAAGAAGAAAAGTAGCCATCTAAGTTTGGTGTTGCTCATGTCATGGTGCTGCCATTTGTCAACTTCCTATCAAAAGTTGATAAAGTTGGTAGGGGCTGCCTTCGGTGATGCCACTTGTAAATAAAGTCGTTTTGTTTTTTACCTTTGGTGGGGGTATGCATTCCATGTGGCAATTAGTTGTTCCACCTAAAGGTACCATTGCCCAACAACCTTTGAAAATGTGTTTGGAGGCTTGTGTCGGTAGCCATTCATTTTTCTGTTGCTTTTGGTTTAAGTCCTCTCATCGTCGGATGAGAGGGAGATCTTTTTGTATGCTCCATCTATAAAAGGAGCTGGGGGTTTCCTTTAGTGGAGATAGATACAAAATATAGATCAGAAAATTATAAGAAAATATTATAAGTGTGAGTGTGAGTGTAAGCTTGAAGTTTGAGTGTGCTAGAGTTTGAAGTCTTGTACAATCTTCTGTAAGTAATTAAGTTTTTATAAGTTTGATATTATATGCTTGTTGTTATCTAATCATGTTGTTTCTTTTGTTAGAATATGTCTATTCGTCTTGCTCTGCTTAAGAGATACTATGATGATGTTCGATTATTAAAATTGAAATCTTGTTAGACAATATAAGAAGAATTATTATCTCGTATTTAAATTTGTGTTAAAAAAAAAAAAGGGATTTAGATGAATTAAATCTATTATCCAGGATCTGAAGCTTTTTAGCCAAGTTGATCTATCCAATTCTCTTTAGAGTTTTTACTTTCCTTCTTATTCTCCACTTCTGTACCTCGTTTATCTTCTTAAAAGTGTGGTCGAGTTGTAAGTCCTACTGCAGGCCGTGATCAGGTGTCAAGGGCTTTAAATCGTTGACAGAACTCTTCTTGTTTCTTACGAGCTACAAAAGATGGAAAATTCTAAGGGAAAGACAAAACTTTTTAAGAATTGGTTTAAATCATTTCAGCATCCTTCTAATAGATCTTATTCGTCTTCTTCATCCTGCCAGTCTGCTTTAACCAGTTTTACCCGTAATAGCTTAGAAAAAGAAAATTCAGAAAAAAACAAAAAATTCAGAAGAAATGATATATGAAAATTTTGACCAAACAATATCCAACTGGAAGTTGTTAGCCTTGCCTGTAACAAAAATATATAGCAATAGCACATTTGAAGAACAAAATGATTACCACATAAAAACTGTTGAAAAAACTGTTTCTCTCTCTGGAGGAAAACAGACAATTAAAGTTCTTGATAGAAGAATTATTGAACAAATCAGAATCAAATACAACTACCTGCACATAGGATTAATTCAGGTAGGAATCAAACCACTATTTCAATTAGGATTAAAATGTTTCAGTGTGTGCTTATGTGAGAGATCAGAGACATGATGAATTTGATGATTCTCTTTATGCTATGATTGAATCCAGTCTCTGTCATGGACCTGTTTATTTTAACTGCTTTCCTAATATCACAATTGATGCTCATGATGATGATATTCTTGATTGTGCAACTATTGGATTTCAAAGTAAATGAATAAAGATGAGTCCAAGAAGTAAACCTTTTGCTATAGTTTATCGTGTGTTCTACAAATCCATGATCTCCGTCTTTCCCATAATAGCCTATAGAGATAAGGTTGATAAAGAAAAAACTACAGTTCTCATGGAAACAAACTTTAACAATAATGTGTTTATCCCAAAAGTCATCAGCTGGGAAGAAGTTGTTCTCCCAGGAAATTGGCAAATAGAAGATGTCACCCCAATAGTAAATGAAATAAGAGATGATTTACAAAGTATAGTCAAATTACCAAATGGTAATGTTGAAGTCAATTTTAGGAGAAAAATGGAAAAAACTAGGAGAAGTTTTCCCGGTTATACGGAAGGAAGAAAAAGTTTTAAATTAGACGAAATAGATGATGACCAAAGGAGTAGTGAAAAGGAAGAAATGGATTAAAAAGTTTTTAGAAACAAAGAAAATGGAATCGAACCCCCTGTGTATAAAAGTTCCTCATGAGCGAAAACTTATAACTCAAGTGAAAGTGATTTTCTCCAAGGAGCCATAAGAATGGTTAGCATTCAAAAGCCAGAAGGAATACCTGTTAAAAAATTTAAAATTGATAAACCATATCTTAGAGAAAATTTGAAAAATCATCCTTTAAAAGATTGGTTCTTTAAATAGTTTAGCATAGAAAAAAAGATAAAATGAGGGAATTATGGTATTTTCAAATGGACGAAGAAGAAAGAAATATACCTTTCTTTGATTGGTTCATAGAATATTTTAGAAAAGGGAAAATCAAAGAAAAAAAAAACTCAAAATCCAGAACAAATAAGAGTTATAGGAAAAACAACAAGAACTTGGAAAGACACTGAAGGAAAAGAAGTTGATAAATCTCACCCACCTTGGAAGAAACTTAATATTTCTGTCCCTAATACAGAAACCAAGAATTATGCCATGCCTGTAAAAAAATGCATCTATTTATGAATCAAAATCAGACCCAAATGCTAAAGACATAGGTATAGGTATTGGAGTTATAATTGAACAAAACAATTATACCAATCTATGTCTATTAACCATTGGAGAACAAATAGATCGAATAGAAAGAACAATCAAATTAAAGCCCTTCAATAAAGATAAAGAAGAAAAATTAGAAGAAAGCTCTGCCAATGCAGTATATGTTCCCAGAAAATTACCTAAAGGGATTATTCTGCAATAAGGACCATTTACAATGACAGACGAAATGCAAAAAGAATTATCTAATAGGATGGAAAGCCTCAATATGGGAGGAAAAAGAATTTAGCATCCTAAGAGTCTCTGCTTCAGAGAATTTATTAATAAATCGTCTAAAGAAATGGAATTCCCAGGCAAAATTGCCAGAGACAAAGAATTATTATCCTAGACCAACCCCTGTTGATCTACAACTCGAAGAGGCTCTATACAGTTACATCTCAGAATTAACCTATTCAGGAAATTCTTTATATGAATGGAATTTAGATGATACCATTATACTGGCTATTTTGCATCATCAAAGCAAATTTTCAGGCATCAATATAATCCCAATAATTAAAGAACTCAGTCGAATTGTATAATCGGACTGATTTTGTCATGTACAAGGGACCATCCCAATCTTCCTCAGTGTGGTATCTCTCTTTTTGGTGGGGGTATATGGCTAGTAAGAAGAAATGTGGTCCCATCAATGTCATCAGACGAAAAGTGTCCTCATCTTCCACAATTAGAATGCAAATGGTATCATCATTTACTCAAAGTTTGATACCATGTCAAAAATCTTATCTCTAAGCAAATATTTGCTTGAAGGTAAACCATTTTATCAGTGTTTGAATTTAAAATTGAATTTATTAATGGAAATTCTAACTCTCTCCCTGACTTTCTTACTAGAGAATTTCTTCAGGGACGACAAAATGGTAAGTAGTTTTTCCCCGTTCATGAAGAATAAAAGGTAAGAGAAATTGGTAGATCAAGAAGAAAGCCAAAAGGGTTTTACTCCAACAAAAGACCCAAGTCAATCAAAATTATATCTTTACACTGGTAACAGAATTCTTATTACTTCAGATTCTCTTATGGACAAAAGGTCTGTTGAAGATAGTGTTTATTTTCTCTTTGGAAATGAGCTTCATTATTATTCCCCTGATAAAAGGAAAACCAGAGATTGGTCCTGTTCCTCTTGTTTATCCAGTTTGTCCACTTTCTTCAGTTTGTCGAGTTTGTCCAATTTTTCAAATTTGTTCAGTTTGTACTGTTTGTCCAATTTGTCCAATTCGTCCAGTTCGTCCAGTTATTCCACTTTTTCCAGTTTGCCCACTTTCATCCACTTTGTCATGTTCGTCTAGTTTTTCCAATTCGACCAGTTTGTCCACTTTGTCCAGTTCGTCCACTTTGTTCACTTTGCTCACTTTGTTCAGTTTGTGTAGTTTGACAAGTTTGTCTAGATGGTTCAGTTTGTCCAATTTGTCTAGTTTGACCAGTTGATCTAATTTATCCAATTCGTCTACTTTGTCCAGTTGGTCCAGTTGGTCCAATTTGTCCTGTTGGTCCATTTTGTCCAAGTTTATCTAATTTGTCCAGTCCAGTTTGTGCACTTTGTTCAGTTGGTCCTGTTCGTCTGTTTTGATTAGCTTTTCCAATTTGTACACTTTGTCCTGTTCGTCCAGTTTGTCCACTTTGTTCACTTTGTCCCATTTGTCTAGTTTGTTAAGTTTGTCCAGTTAGTCCAGTTTGTCCAATTTGGCCTGTTCGTGCAGTTTATTTTATTTGTCCACTTCATCCCGTTCGTCTAGTTTGTCCAATTCGTCCCATTCGTCTAGTTAGTCCACTTTATCCAATTTGCCCGCTTTGTACTGTTCGTCAACGTTGTCATGTTAGTCCAATTTTTCAAATTCGTCCAATTTGCCCACTTTGTACAATTCGTCAACATTGTCATGTTTGTCCAATCTTTCCAATTTGTCCACTTTCTCCATTTCGTCCAGTTTGTCCAGTTTGCTCACTTTGCTCACTTTTTCCAGTTTGTCCTTTTTGACCAGTTTATCTAATTTGTCCAAATCTTCCAGTTCGTCCAGATGGTCAAGTTTTTCCACTTTGTCGAGTTGGTCAAATTTAGCCAATTTGTGCAGTTTGTCCAGTGTGCACAAGACGTCCAGTTTGTCCACTTTGTTCCGTTTTAGCAATTTGACTTGTTTGTCCATGTCGTCTACTTTATCCTGTTTGTTCACTTTGTCCACTATGTCGAGTTTGTCCACTTTGTCCAATTCGTACAGTTTGTTCACTTTGTCATGTTCGTCCAATTTGAGTAATTTGTACACTTTTTCCAATTCATTCAGTTTGTCCACTTTGTCCTGTTCGTCCACTTTGTCTTTTTCTTTTACTTTGTCTTTTACTGAAGAATACCAAAACTTCTCACCACGAAGATAATCTGTAACTGAGCCATCGAGATTAACATGAGAGTCAGGGTCCCATCGAGGATGGAGATCTTCAAGGGGCACAACTTCATCATCAAGATTTTCTTCTGGATCATGATTAATATCCCAATCATGATCACCAACTTTTTTATTTGGGATATACTCTTCTAAATTTGCTTGATCTTTTCTTCAAAATTGACGGAGTCAACAGACATGTCCATAGGTTTAGGAGATTTTTCTCGAGCAATTTCTTTAGCAATCTTTTGGCCAAGAGATCAGCCATGAGCATTTCATTCTCAAAAGGCTTTCTTCAGGAAGAGGAATTTCTTCTTTAATAGGAGGAGAGATTTGATTCAGAATTCTCTCATAAGTATCATTTTCAATTTTTGACCACCATTTTTTGTAAAAATTCTGGTACAAAGACGGAAGATCGAAAAAGTTCTTTTTTACTTCAAACTTCCATTGGAAAATATAAGGGATATGAAATTTAGCAAAGAAGCGAAGCACATTAAATGCTTCACAGGAAACTTTTTCTTCTACTTCACAGAACTTAATAAATAAATAACAAAAATTATCAAGAAAGATTTTCTGAGAAGCACCAAAATATGACCACCAAGTAAAGAGAAACCATGAAGGAACACTGCGGTGGATAGGCATGACATCAGGACTTTCTTCTTTGAATCTGATGAACCAGGAATGATTATACTGGCGATTTTGCCACATCAAAGCAAATTTCCAGGCATCAATATAGTCCCAATAATTAAAGAACTCAGTCGAATTGTATAATCAGACTAATTTTGTCATGTACAAGGGACCATCCCAATCTTCCTCAGTAAGGATTTTGAGAATAGTGAACTTTGAATAAGTGATGATATCATTTGCATTCTTATTGTGGAAGATGAGGACACTTTTCGTCTGATGGATGGAAAATATTGAGATACCAATCTCTAGTTTTCTTTTTATCAGGGGAATAATAATGAAGCCCCTTTCCAAAGAGAAAATAAACATTATCTTCAACAATCTTTCTTCCATAAGACAATCTGAAGTAACAAGAATTCTGTTACCGGTGTAAAGATATAATTCTGATTGACTTGGATCTTTTGTTGGAGTAAAACCCTTTTGGCTTTCTTCTTGATCTGTCAATTTCTCTTGCCCTTTTTTCTTCATGAACGGGGAAGAGCTACTTGCCATTTTGTCGTCCCTGAAGAAATTCTCTAGTAAGAAAGTCAGGGAAAGAGTTAGAATTTCCATTAATAAATTTAATTTTAAATTCAAACACTGATAAAATGTCTTGCCATCTAGCAAATATTTGCTTAGAGACAAGATTTTTCACATCTTTTTCCAGAATTTCTTTTGCTGCTTTAGCATCAACTCTGATTAGAAATTCTTTGTTCAATAAATCATGTTGGAATTTCGTCACAAATAACTATGGCAAGAACTTCCTTTTTTATGGTTGAATATTTCTTTTGAGTTTCATTCCATAATCCAGAATTAAATCTTATTAATTCTTCTTTTCAATCTTTTTGTTGTAAAAGGATTCCACCATATCCGACATCAGAGGCGTCTGTTTGAACTATTTTGAAAGCTTTTGGGTCAGATAAACATCTAAGAGGAAGATTTTTAACTCTTTCTTTAATCTTTTTTACTGCATTAGTGTGATGGATAGACCACTCCTTACGATTTTTCTTTAATCTTTCTTGGAGAAGTTTTCTATCTTTTGACAAATCTTGATAGAAAAATCCAACATAATTTAGACATCTAAGAAATCTTTGTAGCATATTTTTATCCTTAATTTCATCTGGAAATTTATCAGCAAATTGAATAACTCTATTGGTTGGAGTTATTTTTCTGTCTTGAATCTCAAATCCTAAGAATCAGATTTTTTGCTGAAAGAGATTCATTTTTCTTTTAGATAAAACTAATCCATTTTCTTTTATGACTCTTTTGAAAATACCCAAGTGTTTCCAATGTTTTAACACAGATTCTGAAAAGATAAGAATATCATCAATGTAAACAATGGCAAACTGGGTGTAAGACGAGAAAGTATTATTCATAATATTCTGAAATTTAGACGAAGCATTTTTCAATCCAAAAAGTATAACATTCCATTCATAATGTCCCATTGGAACAGTGAATGCAGTTTTATATCTATCTTCTTCTTTTATCTTGATTTGCCAAAAGCCTGATTTTAAATCAAATTTTGAGAATATTTTGGCATTGTTTAATCTGTTTAGCAAATCTTGAGTATTAGGCAAAGGATACCTAATAGATTGAAGAACTTTATTCAATGGTTTATAATTGATTACCAATCTTGGAACTCCTCTTTCGATTTCAGCGGCTTTTTCAACATAAAATGCCGTACAGCTCCAAGGGGATTTGCTTTTTCTAATTAGTCCTTTCTTCAGAAGATCATTGATTTCTTCTTGGCAAAGCTTTAAATGAGCAGCATCCATTTGAGATGGACGAGCTTTAGTAGGAATATCTTTTTCATTAAAATCCTTTACGTAAGGTAATCCTACTATGTATCTTTTTCTATTCCAAAAGGCTGATGGTAATTCAGAACAACATTCTTCTTCAATCTGTTTGGTGAATTCTTCTAATTTTATTTTAAATTCTTTTTTCTCTAATTCTTTTGTCATTTGGACACATTTAATTTCATTTTTTAGTCCATTTCTGTAATTTTCTCTTGTGGCAATAACCTGGTTTATCCTTTGGGTTTTCGTTTCACAAGGGTCATCTATAAAATAAAGATTTACTTCAATCCCTTTGATACTTGTAGAAATTCCTTTTGTTGTTACAGAAAATGGTTGGATTTGAAGAATAAATGGAGATCCAAGGAGTACATCATTAACAATATCTTCTGAAATAATAAAGGGTGAAGTAACACAGACACCTTTCATGTAAACATGAACATTTGGGATTTTTCTTTCTATGGAAATAGTCGTTCCATTAGCAGCAGAAATAAACTGTTTTGATTCACTCGTAAATTCAATAGGAACGATTCCAAGTCGGATAACATTTAAGTCTGCACTAGTGTCAATTATGGCATTAACAATCTTCTCAAAGTTTTTTACTTTTATCTTTACCTGAACTCTCCACTGTTGGTAAATACATTTTGTAGGAATTACACCAGTAGAGATTTTGCTAATTTCTCCTTTAATTCTTTCGACAAATTTTTCTTCTTCATATTTTTCAATAGCACCATCATTTTCTAACCAAGTTAACCTTTCATCAAGCTCATTTTGTTTTTTTGTTAACTCTATTCTTAATTCTCGGAGTTCTCTCTTCTGATCATTTAATTCTCTTTTTAAGTCTGAGAGAGTGAAGGGTTTATTTATAATATAAATTTTTTCGGCTCTATTTATAAGGTCAATCATGGAATAGGTTGGTGTGTGAAATGTTTCTTTCTCTTTTATCCTTTTTGGATAATATGGTGTTTTATCATCATTTTATTTTCTTTAAAGGAAATTTTTGGTTGTGAACTTTCTCCTTTTTCTCTTCCCCCCAATTTTGAAATCTGATTTAAAAATTGAACTTTTTTCTCTGGATCGGGTATGTTATCAACCATTTCTAGAAGTAATTTTTGAGGGGCAGTGAGGACAAGAATGTGGATACCAAGATCTTCATCAGATGGTATCGACCATTCTCCTTCAGATTCTTCATCATCTGAATGACATGTACATGATTGGAATTGTTTGATGAGCTGAATCTGAGGACTATTTTCTTCAATGTCAGTTGATGGACCAGATTCATATTTCTTCTTCTGAGGAACTTGAATCAGATTGTTCTTTTTCAGTATTTTCCTCTTCATTTTTATTGATTTTTCTAAGTTTCTTTTTAGAGAGATTTTCTTTTTTAAAGCATTTACTTGAATAATGACCCTTTTTCCTGCAAGTATAACAAGTTGGAACATTTTCTTTTTGAAATATTTTCTAGATTTTCTTTTGAATGGACTGAACTCATCGGATTTTCACTATTTTTTATATCTTCCGGGTTTATATTTTCTTACCATTTTGTTTCTTCTATCTGGAGCAAATCTAGAACGCGAAGGTTTTCTCTTTGATTTAGGTGTTTGATCTAAACCAAACTGGAAACAAAAATCTCCTAATTCTTTATCTCCAGAATATTTTCTCATTTTTTCAGCTTGTTTACTGATCTTCAAATCAGTACAAAGATTCATGCCAACTTTGTTAATTCTTTGTATAATTCCTCCGAACGTCAGCAAAATGTAATTAATAGTACCATGCATTTCTTCTCTCAAGGAGTTACTCACCTTTTCAGTAAATAAGGGTGGTAATCCTGAAATAAACCTTTCTTTCCAAATATCAGAATTACAGTAATTTAGTTTGTAGACTTTTGATAAGAATACATCTCTATACCCACGAAATTATCTTAAATTTCTACATCTCAAGCGATGTAATTGTTGTCTATTTTTCTCCTTAATTAGAGCAATCCCTCGAGTGAACTCATTGAGGATGCATAGAAGCAAGACACTAACACAATCAGATTGAGTTTCCCAATTATCAGGGACTTGACTAGTACCTGCTTCAAGCTTAACAATGGGGTCAACTAAATTTCCTGTGGTTTTGTCTCTATAAAGGATTCTTTCAAATTCATCCATTTTGACAGCACTCTCTATTTCAAGTCTTTGAGCTCCAGCTAATCCATAATTCCACCATCCTCTTAATATTCGATTGAAAGAGGTGGTTATCATGAGAAAGATATTTTTTGGAGTATTTCCTCTGATTTCACAAGCATTATAGTATATTAACATACCGTGAACCATTTGGACAATTTGATATTCTGTTAATCCATCTAAGTTCCACTCATATAAAGAATTTCCTGAATAGGTTAATTCTGAGGTGTAACTGTATGGGGCCTCTACGAGTTGTAGATCAACAGGGGTTGGTCTAGGATAAAAATTCTTTGTCTCTGGCAATTTTACCTGGGGATTCCATTTCTTTAGATGATTTATTAATAAATCCTCTGAAGCAGAGACTCTTAGGATGCTGAATCACTTTCCTCCCATATTGAGGCTTTCCATCCTATTAGATAATTCTTTTTGCATTTCGTCTGTCATTGTGAATGGTCCTTCTTGCAAAATAATCCCTTTAGATAACTGTCTGGGAACATATACTGCATTGGTAGAGCTTTCTTCTAATTTTTCTTCTTTATCTTTATTGAAGGGCTTTAATTTGATTGTTCTTTCTATTCGATCTGTTTGTTCTCCAATGGTTAATAGACATAGATTGGTGTAATTGTTTTGTTCAATTATATCTCCAATACCTATACCTATGTCTTTAGCATTTGGGTCTGATTTTGATTCATAAATAGATGCATTTTTTACAAGCATGGCATAATTCTTGGTTTCTGTATGAGGGACAGAAATATCAAGTTTCTTCCAAGGTGGGTGAGATTTATCAACCTCTTTTCCTTCAATGTCTTTCCAGGTTCTTGTTGTCTTTCCTATAACTCTTATTTGTTCTAGGCTTTGAGTTTCTTTGATTTTCCCTTTTCTGAAATATTCCATAAACCAATCAAAGAAAGGTATATTTCTTTCTTCTTCCTCAATTTGGAAATACCATAATTCTCTCATTTTATCTTTTTCTTCTGTGTTAAATTTTTTAAAGAACCAATCTTTCAAAGGATGATTTTTCAAATTTTTTCTAAGATATGGTTTATCAATTTGAAATTTTTTGACAGGTATTTCTTCTGGCTTTTGAATGCTCACCATTCTTATGGCTCCTTTGAGAAAATCACTTTCACTTGGGTTATAGGTTTTCGCTGATGATGATCTTTTGTATACAGGTTGTTTGGTTCCACTTTCTTTGTTTCTAAAAACTTTTTGATCCATTTCTTCCTTTTCACTACTCATTTGGTCATCATCTATTTCTTCTAATTTAAAATTTTTTCTTCCTTCCGTATAACCGGCAAAACTTCTCCTAGCTTTTTCCATTTTTCTCCTAAAATTGAGTTCAACATTACCATTTGGTAATTTGACTATATTTTGTAAATCATTTGTTATTTCATTACTCTTGGGGTGACATCTTCTATTTGCCAATTTCCTGGGAGAACAACTTCTTCCCAATTGATGACTTTTGGGATAAACACATTATTGTTAAAGTTTGTTTCCATGATAACTATAGTTTTTTCTTTATCAACCTTATTTCTATAAGCTATCATGGGAAAGACAGAGATCATGGATTTGTAGAACACACGATAAACTATAGCAAAATGTTTACTTCTTGGACTCATCTTTAATCCTTTACTTTGAAATCCAATAGTTGTACAATCAAGAATATCATCATCACGAGCATCAATTGTGATATTAGGAAAGCAGTTAAAATAAACAGGTCCATGACAGAGACTTGATTCGATCATAGCATAAGAGAATAATCAAACTCATCATGTCTCTGATTTCGCACATAAGCACACACTGAAACATTTAATCCTAATCGAAACAGTGGTTTGATTCCTACCTGAATTAATCCTATGTGTATGTAGTTGTATTTGGTTCTGATTTGTTCAATAATTCTTCTATCAAGAACTTTAATTGTCTGTTTTCCTCCAGAGAGAGAAATAGTTTTTTCAACAGTTTTTATGTGGTAATCATTTTTTTCTTCAAATGTGCCATTATTATATATTTTTGTTATAGGCAAAGCTGGCAACTACCAGTTGGATATTGCTTGGTCAAAATTTTCATATATCATTTCTTCTGAATTTTTTGTTTTTTTTGAATTTCTTTTTTAAACTATTACGGGTAAAACTGGTTAAAGCGGACTGATAGGATGAAGAAGACGAATAAGATCTATTAGAAGGATACTGAAATGACTTAAACCAATTCTTAAAAAGTTTTGTCTTTCCCTTAGAATTTTCCATCTTTTGTAGCTCGTAAGAAACAAGAAGAGTTCTGTCAACGATTTACAGTCCTTGATGCCTGATCACGGCCTGAACCGGAACTTACAACGCGACCACACTCTTAAGAAGATAATCCTAAGGAGTGGTCTATCCATCACACTAATGCAGTAAAAAAGATTAAAGAAAGAGTTAAAAATCTTCCTTGTAGATGTTTATCTGACCCAGAAGCTTTCAAAATAGTTCAAACTAATGCCTCTGATGTCGGATATGGTGGAATCCTTTTACAACAAAAAGATTCACAAGAAGAATTAATAAGATTTAATTCAGGATTATGGAATGAAGCTCAAAAGAAATATTCAACCATCAAAAAGGAAGTTCTTGGCATAGTTATTTGTGTGACGAAATTCCAACATGATTTATTAAACAAAGAATTTCTGATCAGAGTTGATGCTAAGGCTGCAAAAGAAATTCTGGAAAAAGATGTCGAAAATCTTGTCTCTAAGCAAATATTTGCTAGATGGCAAGCCATTTTATCAGTGTTTGAATTTAAAATTGAATTTATTAATGGAAATTCTAACTCTCTCCCTGACTTTCTTACTAGAGAATTTCTTCAGGGACGACAAAATGGCAAGTAGCTCTTCCCCATTCATGAAGAAAAAAGGGATTGAGAATTTGGCAGATCAAGAAGAAAGCCAAAAGGGTTTTATTCCAACAAAAGACCCAAGTCAATCAAAATTATATCTTTACACCGGTAACAGAATTCTTGTTACTTCAGATTGTCTTATGGAAGAAAGATCTGTAGAAGATAATGTTCTTTTTCTATTTGGGAAGGGGCTTCATTATTATTCCCCTGATAAAAGAAAAATCAGAGATTGGTATCTCAATATTTTGCATCAGACGAAAAGTGTCCTCATCTTCCACAACAAGAATGCAAATGGTATCATCACTTACTCAAAGTTCACTATTCTCAAAATCCTTACTGAGGAAGATTGGGATGGTCCCTTGTACATGACAAAATCAGTCAAATTATACAATTCGACTGAGTTCTTTAATTATTGGGACTATATTGATGCCTGAAAATATGCTTTGATGTGGCAAAATCGACAATATAATCATTCCTGGTTCATCAGATTCAAAGAAGAAAGTCCTGATGTCACACCTATTCATCGCAATTTTCCATTATGGTGCTTCTCAGAAAATCCTTCGTGATAATTTTCGTTATTTGTTTATTAAGTTCTCTCAGGTTGAAGAAAAGGTTCCATGTGAAGCCATCAATATGCTTCGCTTCTTTGCTAAATTTCATATCCCTTATATTTTCCAATGGAAGTTTGAAGTAAAAAAGGACTTATATGATGTACCATCTCTCTATCAGACTTTTTATCAAAAGTGGTGGTCTAAGATTGAAAATGATACTTATGAGAGAATTCTGAATCAAATCTCTCCTCCTGTTAAAGAAGAAATTCCTCTTCTTGAAGAAAAGCCTTTTGAGAATGAAATGCTCATGGCTGATCTATTAGCAAAAAAGATTGCCAAAGAAATTGCTCGAGAAAAATCTCCTGAGCCGATGGATATGTCTGTTGACTCCGTCAATTTTGAAGAAAAGATCAAGCAAATTTTAGAAGAATATCTCCCAAAGAAAAAAGTTGGTAATCATGATTGGGATAGTAATCATGATCCAGATGAAAATCTTGATGATGAAGTTGTGCCCCTTGAAGATCTCCATCCTCGTTGGGACCCTGACTCTCATGTTAATCCCGATGGCTCAGTTATAGAATATCTTCGTGGTGGAAAGTTTTGGTACTCTTCAGCAAAAGACAAAGGAAAAGAAAAAGAAGTCGAAAAGTAATCTCGGTTAGCTGAATTATTCCGGAAAAATTCTGCTAAAGCAAAAGAATTGATGAAAAAGAAGATATAAAAAGAGATGAGATGTAAAAAGAGATGATTCCGATCAAATTATTCGATCCTGTCAGTTGTTGGTATTCGATCCTGGCAGTAGTTCGTATCAGAGCCAGTGGACTCATCTCTTTTTGGTGGAGGTATATGGTTAGTATGAAGAAAAGAAGAAAAGTGGTCCCATCAATGTTAGAAATGTTCATAATAATATCTTGATATTATCTTGATATTATCCTATAGGTGTCTTGCATAGAAGAAATGGTGTCTTCATTCAAAACGATGCTTGAGAAGAAATGTTATCATTGCCTGGGAGAAAAGCTAGCATAATGTCAAGGTTTGATTTGAAGAAAATTTGTCCTCTAGCCATCAGAGAATATATTTTGTGGTAGGGGCTGCCTTTTATGTTGCCACTTGTAAACAAAGATGGTAGGAGCTGCCTTTTGTGATGCCATTTGAAAAAGTTGGTGTTGGTGTTGGTGTTGCTTTATTGCCATATGTCATAAGTTGATAATGTTGTGGGGGGTATGTTTATCTTTTGCTTTCCATGTGGCATAAAGATATTCCACCTCATGTACCTTGTCCATCAACTTTTGTACCTAGCCCATCAACTTTTGAAAATGCCTTTTGGTGGCTTGTGTCGGTGGCCATTCCTTTGTTTGTTGCAAGTCCTCTCATGGTCGGATGCGAGGAATCTCTTATTGTATGCTCCATCTATATAAAGAGCTGAGGGTTTTCCATTTGGTGATATAGTGGAGAAAATCGATAAAAAAAAACATATGTGTAAGTGTGAGTGTGAGTGTGAGTTTGAAGTTTGAGTGCTAGAGCTTGAAGTTTAAGTGTGATAGAGTCTGAAGTCCTGTACAAATCTTCTGTAAGTAATTAAGATTTTAAGTTTAATGTTACATGCTTGTTGTTATCTAATCATGTTGTTTCTTTTACATTATGTCTATCCGTCTTGCTTTGCTTAAGAAATATTATGATGATGTCCGAAGACTAAGAAAAATAGAGCGAGCCATTGAAATCATAAGAAGACATTTGCAAACTTGTCCGCATAAGAATAATCCACAACATTATCAACATGAAATAAGAAGGATTCTCTTGCTTCGTGCCTATGCTGTAATACAATTAGAAGTTTTTAGAACTGAATCAAAACTACAAGATATGGCCTTCTGAGATGCCACCTCGTTCTATTAGGAGAGAAGAATTATTGCGTGATCTAAGAAGACGTGAAAATCAGCTTAGAAGATTAGAAAATGCTATCAGACAAATTGATGAAAATATAGCTGTAGGAGGATATCTTGTTATCAGTGTTCAAGCTATTAGAAGATCTATGTTAGTACGCTTGTATAATCAAGTAAGAGAATATTGTAATAGACTGAATGAAGAATTAGAATTATTATCTCGTATTTAAATCTGAATTAAAAAAAAAATGGGATTTAGATGAATTGAATCTATTATCCAGGATCTGAAGCTTTTTAGCCAAAGTTGATCTATCAAATTCTCTTTAGAGTTTTTATTTTCCTTCTTATTCTCCACTTCTGTGCCTCGTTCATCTTCTTAAGAGTGTGGTCGCGTTGTAAGTCCCGCTTCAGGCCGTGATCAGGCGTTAAGGGCAGTAAATCGTTGACAGAACTCTTCTTGTTTCTTACGAGCTACAAAAGATGGAAAATTCTAAGGGAAAAACAAAACTTTTTAAGAATTGGTTTAAATCATTTCAGCATCCTTCTAATAGATCTTATTCGTCTTCTTCATCCTACCAGTCTGCTTTAACCAGTTTTTACCCGTAATAGTTTAGAAAAAGGAAAATTCAGAAAAAACAAAAAATTCAGAAGAAATGATATATGAAAATTTTGACCAAGCAATATCAAATTGGAAGTTGCCAGCCTTGCCTAAGAAATATATAGCAATGGCACATTTGAAGAGCAAAATGATTATCACATAAAAACTGTTGAAAAAACTGTTTCTCTCTCTAGAGGAAAGCAGACAATCAAAGTTCTTGATAGAAGAATTGAACAAATCAGAACCAAATACAACTACCTGCACATAGGATTAATTCAGGTAGGAATCAAACCGTTGTTTCGATTATTAAATGTTGCAGTCTGTGCTTATGTACGAGATCAGAGACATGCTGAATTTGATGATTCTCTTTATGCTATGATTGAATCAAGTCTCTGTCATGGACCTGTTTATTTTAACTGCTTTCCCAATATCACAATTGATGCTCATGATGATGATATCCTTGATTGTGTAACTATTGGATTTCAAAGCAAAGGATTAAAAATGAGTCCAAGAAGTAAACCTTTGCTATAGTTTATCGTGTGTTCTACAAATCCATGATATCTGTCTTTCCCATGATAGCCTATAGAGATAAGGTTGATAAGAAAAAACTACAGTTCTCATGGAAACAAACTTTAACAATAACGTGTTCATCCCAAAAGTCATCAGCTGGGAAGAAGTTGTTCTTCCAGGAAATTGGCAGATAGAAGATGTCACCCCAAGAGTAAATGAAATGACAGATGATTTACAAAGTATAGTCAAATTACCCAATGGTAATGTTGAAGTCAATTTTAGGAGAAAAATGGAAAAAGCTAGGAGAAGTTTTGCCAGTTATACGGAAGGAAGAAAAAGTTTTAAATTAGAAGAAATAGATGATGACCAAAGGAGTAGTGAAAAGGAAGAAATGGATCAAAAGGTTTTTAGAAACAAAGAAAGTGGAATCGAACACCCTGTATACAAAAGATCATCATCAGCAAAAACCTATAACCCAAGTGAAAGTGATTTTCTCCAAGGAGCCATAAGAATGGTGTGCATTCAAAAGCCAGAAGAAATACCTGTTAAAAAGTTTCAAATTGATAAACCATATCTTAGAGAAAATTTGAAAAATCATCCTTTAAAAGATTGGTCCTTTAAAAAGTTTAACACAGAGGAAAAAGATAAAATGAGAGAATTATGGTATTCCCAAATGGAGGAAGAAGAAAGAAATATACCTTTCTTTGATTGGTTTATGGAATATTTTAGAAAAGGGAAAATCAAAGAAAAGGAAAATCAAAGCCCAGAACAGATAAGAGTTATAGGAAAAACAACAAGAACTTGGAAAGACACTGAAGGAAAAGAAGTTGATAAATCTCATCCACCATGGAAGAAACTTGATATTTCTGTCCCTAATACGGACACCAAGAATTATGCCATGCCTGTAAAAAATGCATCTATTTATGAATCAAAATCAGACCCAAATGCTAAAGACATAGGTATAGGTATTGGAGATATAATTGAACAAAACAATTATACCAATCTATGTTTATTAACCATTGGAGAACAAACAGATCGAATAGAAAGAACAATCAAATTAAAATCTGAATTCAGTAAAGATAAAAAAGAAAATTAGAAGAAGCTCTGCCAATGCAGTTTATGTTCCCAGACAATTACCTAAAGGGATTACTCTGCAAGAAGGACCATTCATAATGACAAACGAAATGCAAAAAGAATTATCCAATAGGATGGAAAGCCTCAATATGGGAGGAAAAGGATTCAGTATCCTAAGGGTCTCTGCGTCTGAAGATTTATTAATAAATCGCCTAAAGAAATGGAATCCTCAAGTAAAATTGCCAGAAACAAAGAATTATTATCCTAGACCAACCCCTGATGATCTACAACTCGAACAAGCTCCATACAGTTATACCTCAGAATTAACCTATTCAGGAAATTCTTTATATGAGTGGAATTTAGATGGATTAACAGAATATCAAATTGTGCAAATGGTTCACAGTATGTTAATATACTGTAATGCTTGTGAAGTCAGAGGAAATACTCCAAGAAATATCTTTCTGATGATAACCACCTCTTTCAATGGAATATTAAGAGGATGGTGGAATTATGGATTATCTAGAGCTCAAAGACTTGAAATGTAAAATGGATGAATTTGGAAGAATCCTTTAGAGACAAAACCACAGGAAATTTAGTTGATCCAAATGTTAAGCTTGAAGCAGGTACTAGTCAAATCCCTGATAATTGGGAAACTCAATCTGATTGTATTAGTGTCTTGCTTCTATGCATCCTCAATGAATTCACTGGAGGAATTGCTCTAATTAAGGAGAAAAATAGACAGCAATTACACCGTTTGAGATGTAGAAATTTAGGAGAATTTCGTTGGTACAGAGATGTATTCTTGTCAAAAGTTTACCAACTCAATGATTGTAATTCTGATATTTGGAAAGAAAGATTCATTTCAGGATTACCACCCTTATTTGCTGAAAAGGTGCGTAATTCCTTGAGAGAAGAAATGCATGGTATTATTAATTACAGTTTGCTGACGTTCGGAGGAATTATACAAAGAATTAACAAAGTTGGCATGAATCTTTGTACTGATTTAAAGATCAGTAAACAAGCTGAAAAAATGAGAAAATATTCTGGAGATAAAGAATTAGGAGATTTTTGTTTCCAGTTTGGTTTATATCAAACGCCTGAATCAAAGAGAAAACCTTTGCGTTCTACATTTACTCCGGATGGAAGAAACAAAATGGTAAAAAGTATAAACCTGGAAGATATAAAAAAGGAAGAAAATCCGATGATCTCATCCCATTCAAAAGAAAATCCAGAAAATATTTCAAAAAGAAATATATAAAAGAAAATGTTCCAAGTTGTTATAATTGCGGGAAGAAGGGTCATTATTCAAGTAAATGTTTTAAAAAAGAAAATTCCTCTAAAAAGAAAAACTTAGAAAAATCAATACCAAAAATGATGATGAAAATACTGAAAAGGAACAAATTGATTCAAGTTCCTCAGAAGAAGAAGAATATGAATCTGATTCGTCAACTGATATTGAAGAAGATAGTCCTCAGATTCAGCTTATCAAACAATTCTAATCATGTACATGTCATTCAGATGATGAAGAATCTGAAGGAGAATGGTCGATACCATCTGATGAAGATCTTCATATCCACATTCGTGTCCTCACGGCCCCTCAAAAATTACTTTTAGAAATGATTGATAACATACCTGATCGAGAGAAAAAAGTTCAATTTTTAAATCAGATTTCAAAATTGGGGGGAGGAGAAGAAGGAGAAAGTTCACAACAAAAAATTTCCTTTGAAGAAAATGAAAATGGTGATAAAACACCATATTATCCAAAAAGGATAAAGGAGAAAGAAACATTTCATACACCAACCTATTCCATGATTGACCTCATGAATAGAACAGAAAAAATTCATACTATAAATAAACCCTTAACTCTCTCAGATTTACAAAGAGAATTAAATGATCAGAAGAGAGAACTTCGTGAATTAAAGTTAGAATTAACCAAAAAACAAAATGAGCTTGATGAAAGGTTAACTTGGTTAGAAAGTGATGGTGCTATTGAAAAATATGATGAAGAAAAATTTGTCGAAAGAATTAAAGGAGAAATTAGCAAAATCTCTACTGGTGTAATTCCTACAAAATGTATTTACCAACAGTGGAGAGTTCAGGTAAAAATAAAAATTAAAAACTTCGAGAAGATTGTTAATGCCATAATTGACACTGGTGTTGACTTAAATGTTATCAGACTTGGAATCGTTCCCATTGAATTTACAAGTGAATCAAAACAGTTTGTGTCTGCTGCTAATGGAACGACCATTTCCATAGAAAGAAAAATCCCAAATGTTCATGTTTGCATGAAAGGAGTCTGTGTTACTTCACCCTTTATTATTTCAGAAGATATTGTTAATGATGTACTCCTTGGATCTCCATTTATTCTTCAAATCCAACCTTTTTCTGTAACAACAAAAGGAATTTCTACAAATATCAAAGGGATTGAAGTAAATCTTGATTTTATAGATGATCCTTGTGAGACGAAAATCCAAAGGATAAATCAAGTTATTGCCACCAGAGAAAATTATATAAATGGATTAAAAAATGAAATTAAATGTGTCCAAATAACAAAAGAATTGGAGAAAAAAGAATTTAAAACAAAATTAGAAGAATTCACCAAACAGATTGAAGAAGAATGCTGTTCTGAATTTCCATCAGCCTTTTGGAATAGAAAAACACATAGTAGGATTACCATATGTAAAAGATTTTAATGAAAAAGATATTCCTACTAAAGCTCGTCCATCTCAAATGGATGCTGCCCATTTGAAGCTTTGCCAAGAAGAAATCAATGATCTTCTGAAGAAAGGATTAATTAGAAAAAGCAAATTCCCTTGGAGATGTACAGCATTTTATGTTGAAAAGGCGGTTGAAATCGAAAGAGGAGTTCCAAGATTGGTAATCAATTATAAACCATTAAACAAAGTCTTACAATCTATCAGGTATCCTTTGCCTAATACTCAGGATTTGCTAAACAGATTAAACAATGCCAAAATATTTTCAAATTTTGATTTAAAATCGGGATTTTGGCAGATTTAGATAAAAGAAGAAGATAGATATAAAACTGCATTCACTGTTTCAATGGGGCATTATGAATGGAATGTTATGCCTTTTGGATTGAAAAATGCTCCGTCTGAATTTCAGAATATTATGAATAATATCTTCTCGTCTTATACCCAGTTTACCATTGTTTACATTGATGATATTCTTATCTTTTCAGAATCTGTGTTACAACATTGGAAACATTTGAATATCTTCAAAAGAGTCATAAAAGAAAATGGATTGGCTTTATCTAAAAGAAAGATGAATCTCTTTCAGCAGAAAATCAGGTTCTTAGGATTTGAAATCCAAGACAGAAAAATAACTCCGACTAATAGAGTTATTCAATTTGCTGATAAATTTCCAGATGAAATTAAGGATAAAAATATGCTACAAAGATTTCTTGGATGTCTAAATTATGTTGGATTTTTCTATCAGGATTTGACAAAAGATAGAAAACTTCTCCAAGAAAGATTAAAGAAAACTCCTAAGGAGTGGTCTATCCATCACACTAATGCAGTAAAAAAGATTAAAGAACGAGTTAAAAATCTTCCTTGTAGATGTTTATCTGACCTAGAAGCTTTCAAAATAGTTCAAACTAATGCCTCTGATGTCGGATATGGTGGAATCCTTTTACAACAAAAAGATTCACAAGAAGAATTAATAAGATTTAATTCAGGATTATGGAATGAAGCTCAAAAGAAATATTCAACCATCAAAAAGGAAGTTCTTGGCATAGTTATTTGTGTGACGAAATTCCAACATGGTTTATTAAACAAAGAATTTCTGATCAGAGTTGATGCTAAGGCTGCAAAAGAAATTCTGGAAAAAGATGTCAAAAATCTTGTCTCTAAGCAAATATTTGCTAGATGGCAAGCCATTTTATCAGTGTTTAAATTTAAAATTGAATTTATTAATGGAAATTCTAACTCTCTCCCTGACTTTCTTACTAGAGAATTTCTTCAGGGACGACAAAATGGCAAGTAGCTCTTCCCCATTCATGAAGAAAAAAGGGATTGAGAATTTGGCAGATCAAGAAGAAAGCCAAAAGGGTTTTATTCCAACAAAAGACCCAAGTCAATCAGAATTATATCTTTACACCGGTAACAGAATTCTTGTTACTTCAGATTGGGATGGTCCCTTGTACATGACAAAATCAGTCAAATTATACAATTCGACTGAGTTCTTTAATTATTTGGACTATATTGATGCCTGAAAATATGCTTTGATGTGGCAAAATCGACAGTATAATCACTCCTGGTTCATCAGATTCAAAGAAGAAAGTCCTGATGTCACACCTATTCATCACAATTTTCCATCCTGGTTTCTCTTCACCTGGTGGTCATATTATGGTGCTTCTCAGAAAATCCTTCCTGATAATTTTCGTTATTTGTTTATTAAGTTCTCTCAGGTTGAAGAAAAGGTTCCATGTGAAGCCATCAATATGCTTCGCTTCTTTGCGAAATTTCATATCCCTTATATTTTCCAATGGAAGTTTGAAGTAAAAAAGGACTTATATGATGTACCATCTCTCTATCAGACACTTTTTATCAAAAGTGGTGGTCTAAGATTGAAAATGATACTTATGAGAGAATTCTGAATCAAATCTCTCCTCCTGTTAAAGAAGAAATTCCTCGTCCTGAAGAAAAACCTTTTGAGAATGAAATGCTCATGGCTGATCTATTAGCCAAAAAGATTGCCAAAGAAATTACTCGAGAAAAATCTCCTGAGCCGATGGATATGTCTGTTGACTCCGTCAATTTTGAAGAAAAGATCAAGCAAATTTTAGAAGAATATCTCCCAAAGAAAAAAGTTGGTAATCATGATTGGGATAGTAATCATGATCCAGATGAAAATCTTGATGATGAAGTTGTGCCCCTTGAAGATCTCCATCCTCGTTGGGACCCTGACTCTCATGTTAATCCCAATGGCTCAGTTATAGAATATCTTCGTGGTGGAAAGTTTTGGTACTCTTCAGCAAAAGACAAAGGAAAAGAAAAAGAAGTCGAAAATGAATCTCGGTTAGCTGAATTATTCCCAAAAAAATCTGCTAAAGCAAAAGAATTGATGAAAAAAAAGATGTAAAAAGAGATGATTCCAATCATTCGATCCTGTCAGTTGTTGGTATTCGATCCTGTCAGTAATTGGTATCAGAGCTAGTGGACTCATCTCTTTTTGGTGTTGGTGTTGGTGTTGCTTTATTGCCATATGTCATAAGTTGATAATGTTGTGGGGGGTATGTTTATCTTTTGCTTTCCATGTGGCATAAAGATATTCCACCTCATGTACCTTGTCCATCAACTTTTGTACCTAGCCCATCAACTTTTGAAAATGCCTTTTGGTGGCTTGTGTCGGTGGCCATTCCTTTGTTTGTTGCAAGTCCTCTCATGGTCAGATGCGAGGAACATTTCTAACATTGATGGGACCACTTTTCTTCTTTTCTTCATACTAACCATATACCTCCACCAAAAAGAGATGAGTCCACTGGCTCTGATACCAACTACTGCCAGGATCGAATACCAACAACTGACAGGATCGAATAATTTGATTGGAATCATCTCTTTTTACATCTTCTTTTTCATCAATTCTTTTGCTTTATCAGAATTTTTCCGGAATAATTCAGCTAACCGAGATTCCTTTCCGACTTCTTTTTCTTTTCCTTTGTCTTTTGCTGAAGAGTACCAAAACTTTCCACCACGAAGATATTCTGTAACTGAGCCATCGGGATTAACATGAGAGTCAGGGTCCCAAGGAGGATGGAGATCTTCAAGGGGCACAACTTCATCATCAAGATTTTCATCTGGATCATGATTACTATCCCAATCATGATTACCAACTCTTTTCTTTGGGAGATATTCTTCTAAAATTTGCTTGATCTTTTCTTCAAAATTGACGGAGTCAACAGACATATCCATCGGCTCAGGAGATTTTTCTCGAGCAATTTCTTTGGCAATCTTTTTGGCTAATAGATCAGCCATGAGCATTTCATTCTCAAAAGGCTTTTCTTCAGGAAGAGGAATTTCTTGTTTAACAGGAGGAGAGATTTGATTCAGAATTCTCTCATAAGTATCATTTTCAATCTTAGACCACCCTTTTGATAAAAAGTCTGATAAAGAGATGGTAAATCATATAAGTCATTTTTACTTCAAACTTCCATTGGAAAATATAAGGGATATGAAATTTAGCAAAGAAGCGAAGCATATTGATGGCTTCACATGGAACCTTTTCTTCAACCTGAGAGAACTTAATAAACAAATAACGAAAAATTATCAGGAAGGATTTTCTGAGAAGCACCATAATATGACCACCAGGTGAAGAGAAACCAGGATGGAAAATTGCGATGAATAGGAGTGACATCAGGACTTTCTTCTTTGAATCTGATGAACCAGGAGTGATTATACTGGCGATTTTGCCACATCAAAGCATATTTCCAGGCATCAATATAGTCCCAATAATTAAAGAACTCAGTCAAATTGTATAATTTGACTGATTTTGTCATGTACAAGGGACCATCCCAATCTTCCTCAGTAAAGATTTTGAGAATAGTAAACTTTGAATAAGTGATGATACCATTTGCATTCTTATTGTAGAAGATGAGGACACTTTTCGTGTGATGCAAAATATTGAGATACCAATCTCTGGTTTTTCTTTTATTAGGGGAATAATAATGAAGCCCCTTCCCAAATAGAAAATAAACATTATCTTCTACAGATCTTTCTTCCATAAGACAATCTGAAGTAACAAGAATTCTGTTACCGGTGTAAAGATATAATTCTGATTGACTTGGGTCTTTTGTTGGAATAAAACCCTTTTGGCTTTCTTCTTGATCTGCCAAATTCTCAATCCCTTTTTTCTTCATGAACGGGGAAGAGCTATTTGCCATTTTGTCGTCCCTAAAGAAATTCTCTAGTAAGAAAGTCAGGGAGAGAGTTAGAATTTCCATTAATAAATTCAATTTTAAATTCAAACACTGATAAAATGGCTTGCCATCTAGCAAATATTTGCTTAGAGACAAGATTTTTGACATCTTTTTCCAGAATTTTTTTTGCAGCCTTAGCATCAACTCTGATCAGAAATTCTTTGTTTAAAAAATCATGCTGGAATTTCGTCACACAAATAACTATGGCAAGAACTTCCTTTTTGATGGTTGAATATTTCTTTTGAGCTTCATTCCATAATCCTGAATTAAATCTTATTAATTCTTCTTGTGAATCTATTTGTTGTAAAAGGATTCCACCATATCCGACATCAGAGGCATCAGTTTGAACTATTTTGAAAGCTTCTGGGTCAGATAACATCTACAAGGAAGATTTTTAACTCTTTCTTAATCTTTTTTACTGCATTAGTGTGATGGATAGACCACCTTAGGATTTTTCTTTAATCTTTCTTGGAGAAGTTTTCTATCTTTTGCCAAATCCTGATAGAAAAATCCAACATAATTTAGACATCCAAGAAATCTTTGTAGCATATTTTTATCCTTAATTTCATCTAGAAATTTATCAGCAAATTGAATAACTCTATTAGTCGGAGTTATTTTTCTGTCTTGGATTTCAAATCCTAAGAACCTGATTTTCTGCTGAAAGAGATTCGTCTTTCTTTTAGATAAAGCCAATCCATTTTCTTTTATGACTCTTTTGAAGATATTCAAATGTTTCCAATGTTTTAACACAGATTCTGAAAAGATAAGAATATCATCAATGTAAACAATGGCAAACAGGGTATCAGACGAGAAGATATTATTCATAATATTCTGAAATTCAGGCGGAGCATTTTTGAATCCAAAAGGCATAACATTCCATTCATAATGCCCCATTGGAACAGTGAATGCAGTTTTATATCTATCTTCTTCTTTTATCTGAATCTGCCAAAATCCTGATTTTAAATCAAATTTTGAAAATATTTTGGCATTGTTTAATCTGTTGAGCAAATCCTGAGTATTAGGTAAAGGATACCTAATAGATTGTAAGACTTTGTTTAAAGGTTTATAATTGATTACCAATCTTGGAATTCCTTTTTCGATTTCAGCGGCCTTTTCAACATAAAATGCCGTATAGCTCCAAGGGGATTTGCTTTTTCTAATTAATCCTTTCTTCAGAAGATCATTGATTTCTTCTTAGCAAAGCTTCAAATGGGCAGCATCCATTTGAGATGGACGAGCTTTAGTAGGAATATCTTTTTCATTAAAATCTTTTACATATGGTAATCCTACTATGTGTCTTTTTCTATTCCAAAAGGCTGATGGTAATTCAGAACAACATTCTTCTTCAATCTGTTTGGTGAATTTTTCTAATTTTGTTTTAAATTCTTTTTTCTCCAATTCCTTTGTCATTTGGACACATTTAATTTCATTTTTTAATCCATTTATATAATTTTCTCTGGTGGCAATAACTTGATTTATCTTTTGGATTTTCGTCTCACAAGGATCATCTATAAAATCAAGATTTACTTCAATCCCTTTGATATTTGTAGAAATTCCTTTTGTTGTTACAGAAAAGGGTTGGATTTGAAGAATAAATGGAGATCCAAGGAGTACATCGTTAACAATATCTTCTGAAATAATAAAGGGTGAAGTAACACAGACTCCTTTCATGCAAACATGAACATTTGGGATTTTTCTTTCTATGGAAATGGTCGTTCCATTAGCAGCTGAAACAAATTGTTTTGATTCACTCGTAAATTCAATAGGAACGATTCCAAGTCTGATAACATTTAAGTCAGCACTAGTGTCAATTATGGCATTAACAATCTTCTCGAAGTTTTTTATTTTTATTTTACCTGAACTCTCCACTGTTGGTAAATACATTTTGTAGGAATTACACCAGTAGAGATTTTGCTAATTTCTCCTTTAATTCTTTCGACAAATTTTTCTTCATCATATTTTTCAATAGCACCATCATTTTCTAACCAAGTTAACCTTTCATCAAGCTCATTTTGTTTTTTGGTTAACTCAATCTTTAATTCACGACGTTCTCTCTTCTAATCATTTAATTCTCTTTGTAAATCTGAGAGAGTTAAGGGTTTATTTATAGTATGAATTTTTTCTACTCTATTCATGAGGTCAATCATGGAATAGGTTGGTGTATGAAATGTTTCTTTCTCCTTTATCCTTTTTGGATAATATGATGTTTTATCACCATTTTCATTTTCTTCAAAGGAAATTTTTTGTTGTGAACTTTCTCCTTCTTCTCCTCCCCCAATTTTGAAATCTGATTTAAAAATTGAACTTTTTTCTCTGGATCAGGTATGTTATCAATCATTTCTAAAAGTAATTTTTGAGGGGCCGTGAGGACACGAATGTGGATACCAAGATCTTAATCAGATGGTATCGACTATTCTCCTTCAGATTCTTCATCATCTGAATGACATGTACATGATTGGAATTGTTTGATGAGCTGAATCTGAGGACTATCTTCTTCAATATCAGTTGATGAATCAGATTCATATTTTTCTTCTTCTTCTGAGGAACTTGAATCAGATTGTTCCTTTTCAGTATTTTCATCATCAATTTTGGTATTGATTTTTCTAAGTTTCTTTTTAGAAGGATTTTCTTTTTTAAAACATTTACTTGAATAATGACTCTTCTTCCCGTAATTATAACAAGTTGGAACATTTTCTTTTATATATTTACTTCTTGGACTCATCTTTAATCATTTACTTTGAAATCCAATAGTTGCACAATCAAGAACATCATCATCATGAGCATCAATTGTGATATTAGGAAAGCAGTTAAAATAAACAGGTCCATGACAGAGACTTGATTCTATCATAGCATAAAGAGAATCATCAAACTCATCATGTCTCTGATATGTGGTTTGATTCCTACCTGAATTAATCCTATGTGCAGGTAGTTGTATTTGGTTCTGATTTGTTCAATAATTTTTCTGTTAAGAACTTTAATTGTCTGTTTTCCTCTAGAGAGAGAAACAGTTCTTTCAACAGTTTTTATGTGGTAATCATTTTGTTCTTCAAATGTGCCATTGCTATATATTTCTGTTACAGGCAAGGCTGGCAACTTCCAGTTGGATATTGCTTGGTCAAAATTTTCATATATCATTTCTTCTGAAGTATTACGGGTAAAACTGGTTAAAGTAGACTCGTAGGAAGAAGAAGACGAATATGATCTATTAGAAGGATGCTGAAATGATTTAAACCAATTCTTAAAAAGTTTTATTTTTCCCTTAGAATTTTACATCTTTGTAGCTCGTAAGAAACGGGAAGAGTTCTGTCAAAGATTTACAGCCCTTGATGCCTGATCACGGCCTGAAGCAGGACTTACAATGCGACCACACTCTTAAAAAGATAAACGAGGCACAGAAGTGGAGAATAAGAAGGAAAATAAAAACTCTAAAGAGAATTGGATAGATCAACTTGGCTAAAAAGCTACAGATCCTGGATAGTAGATTTAATTCATCTAAATCCTTTTTTTTTAATACATATTTAAATACGAGATAATAATTCCAATTCTTCATTCAGTCTATTACAATATTCTCTTATTTGGTTACACAAGCGTACTAACATAGATCTTCTAATAGTTTGAACACGGATAACAAGATATCCTCTTACAGCTATATTTTCATCAATTTGTCTGATAGCATTTTCTAATCTTCTAAGCTGGTTTTCATATCTTCTTAGATCACGCAATAATTCTTCTCTCCTAATAGAACGAGGAGGCATCTCAGAAGGCCATAGCTTTTAGTTTTGATTCAGTTCAGAATTTATCTAGTTGGAAGACAGCATAAGAACGCATTAAAACAATCCTTCTTCTTTCAAACTCATGATGGCGAGGATTATTTCTGTGGGTGTAGATTTGCAAATGTCTTCTTATATTGTCTAACAAGAATTCAATTTTTCTTAATATTCGAACATCATCATAGTCCTAAGCAGAGCAAGACGAATAGACATATTCTAGCAAAAGAAACAACATGATTAGATAACAACAAGCATATAATATCAAACTTATAAAACTTAATTACTTACAGAAGATTGTACAGGACTTCAAACTCTAGCACACTCAAACTTCACATTCACACTCACACTTATATTATTTTTTATAATTTTTGATCGATCTTTTTTCTATATCCACAAATGAAAAACCCCAGCTCCTTATATAGATGGTGCATACAAAAGAGTCCACCAAAGGTACAAAACAACTTTATCTACTTTTGACATGTGGCATCTCATGAGACAGCCCCTACCAAGAACAACTTCATGTCAAAATATGCTCTCTAGACAAAATCTATAACTTTTGGCTAGATGCCAACTTTTCTTCAAAGATATCATCTCTTTTTCTTCGTAGCAATGATATCAACTAATACCAACAAAAGATTTGATAGGATAATCATCATTGTTTTCTTCTTTGAATGAAGACCTTTTCTTTCTACTAGCCACATTCCCCCACCAAAAAGAGATGAGTCCATAATTCCACCATCCTCTTAATATTCTATTGAAAGAGGTGGTTATCATGAGAAAGATATTTCTTAGAGAATTTCCTCTGACTTCACAAGCATTATAGTATATTAACATACTGTGAACCATTTGGATGATTTGATATTCTGTTAATCCATCTAAGTTCCATTCATATAAAGAATTTCCTGAATAGGTTAATTCTGAGGTATAACTATATGGAACCTCTTCGAGTTGTAGATCCTACAGTTGTTGGTATCAGAGCCTGGTGTAATTCCTACAAAATGTATTTACCAACAGTGGAGAGTTCAGGTAAAGATAAAAATAAAAAACTTGGAATCGTTCCTATTGAATTTACGAGTGAATCAAAACAATTTGTTTCAGCTGCTAATGGAACGACTATTTCCATAGAAAGAAAAATCCCAAATGTTCATGTTTGCATGAAAGGAGTCTGTGTTACTTCACCCTTTATTATTTCAGAAGATATTGTTAATGATGTACTTGGATCTCCATTTATTCTTCAAATCCAACCCTTTTCTGTAACAATAAAAGGAATTTCTACAAATATCAAAGGGATTGAAGTAAATCTTGATTTTATAGATGATCTTTGTGAAACGAAAATCCAAAGGATAAATAAAGTTATCGCTATAAGAGAAAATTACATAAATGGACTAAAAAATGAAATCAAATCTGTCCAAATGACAAAAGAATTAGAGAAAAAAGAATTTAAAACAAAATTAGAAGAATTCACCAAACAGATTGAAGAAGAATGCTATTCTGAATTACCATCAACCTTTTGGAATAGAAAAAGACACATAGTAGGATTACCATATGTAAAGGATTTTAATGAAAAAGATATTCCTACTAAAGCCCGTCCATCTCAAATGTATGCTTCTCATTTAAAGCTTTGCCAAGAAGAAATCAATGATCTTCTGAAGAAAGGATTAATTAGAAAGTAGAGAGAAAAATCCCAAATGTTCATGTCTGCATGAAAGGAGTCTGTGTTACTTCACCCTTTATTATTTCAGAAGATATTGTTAATGATGTACTCCTCGGATCTACATTTATTCTTCAAATCCAACCCTTTTCTGTAACACCAAAAGGAATTTCTACAAATATCAAAGGGATTGAAGTAAATCTTGATTTTATAGATGATCCTTGCGAAACGAAAATCTAAAAGATAAATCAAGTTATTGCCACAAGGGAAAATTACTTAAATGGGCTAAAAAATGAAATTAAATCTGTCCAAATGACAAAAGAATTAGAGAAAAAAGAATTTAAAACAAAATTAGAAGAATTCACCAAACAGATTGAAGAAGAATGCTGTTCTGAATTACCATCAGCCTTTTGGAATAGAAAAAGACACATAGTAGGATTACCATATGTAAAGGATTTTAATGAAAAGGATATTCCTACTAAGGCTCATCCATCTCAAATGGATGCTGCTCATTTAAAGCTTTGCCAAGAAAAAATCAATGATCTTCTGAAGAAAGAATTAATTAGAAAAAGCAAATCCCCTTGGAGTTGTACGACATTTTATGTTGAAAAGGCCGCTGAAATCGAAAGAGGAGTTCCAAGATTGGTAATCAATTATAAACCATTGAACAAAGTTATTCAATCTATTAGGTATCCTTTGCCTAATACTCAGGATTTGCAGAACAGATTAAACAATGGCAAAATATTCTCAAAATTTGATTTAAAATCAGGATTTTGGCAGATCCAGATAAAAGAAGAAGATAGATATAAAACTACATTCACTGTTCCAATGGGGCATTATGAATGTTATGTTATGAATAATATCTTCTCGTCTTACACCCAGTTTGCCATTGTTTATATTGACGATATTCTTATCTTCTCAGAATCTGTGATACAACATTGGAAACATTTGACTATTTTCAAAAGAGTCATAAAAGAAAATGGATTGGCTTTATCTAAAAGAAAAATGAATCTCTTTCAGCAAAAAATCAGATTCTTAGGATTTGAGATTCAAGACAGAAAAATAACTCCAACTAATAGAGTTATTCAATTTACTGATAAATTTCCAGATGAAAGTAAGGATAAAAATATGCTACAAAGATTTCTTGAATGTCTAAATTATGTTGGATTTTTCTATCAAGATTTGGCAAAAGATAGAAAACTTCTCCAGGAAAGGTTAAAGAAAAATCCTAAGGAGTGGTCTATCCATCACACTAATGCAGTAAAAAAGATTAAAGAAAGAGTTAAAAATCTTCTGTGTAGATGTTTATCTAACCCAGAAGCTTTCAAAATAGTTCAAACTGATGCCTCTGATGTCGGATATGGTGGAATCCTTTTACAACAAAAAGACTCAAAAGAAGAATTAATAAGATTTCATTCTAGATTATGGAATAAAGCACAAAAGAAATATTCAACCATCAAAAAGGAAGTTCTTGCCATAGTTATTTGTGTGACGAAATTCCAACATGATTTATTAAGCAAAGAATTTTTTATCAGAGTTGATAATAAAGCAGCAAAAGAAATTCTGAAAAAAGATGTCAAAAATCTTGTCTCTAAGCAAATATTTGCTAGATGGCAAGCATTTTATCAGTATTTGAATTTAAAATTGAATTTATTAATGGAAATTTTTACTCTCTCCCTGACTTTCTTACAAGAGAATTTCTTCAGGGACGACAAAATGACAAGTAGCTCTTCCCCGTTCATGAAGAATAAAGGGCAAGAGAAATTATCAGATCAAGAAGAAAGCCAAAAGGGTTTTACTCCAACAAAAGATCCAAGTCAATCAGAATTATATCTTTACACCGGTAACAAAATTCTTGTTACTACAGATTGTCTTATGGAAGAAAGATCTGTAGAATATAATGTTTATTTTCTCTTTGGCAAGGGGCTTCATTATTATTCCCCTGATAAAAAGAAAACCAGAGATTGGTATCTCAATATTTTGCATCAGACGAAAAGTGTCCTCATCTTCCACAATAAGAATGCAAATGGTATCATCATTTACTCAAAGTCCACTATTCTCAAAATCCTTACTAAGGAAGATTGGGATGGTCCCTTGTACATGACAAAATCAGTCCAATTATACAATTCGACTGAGTTCTATAATTATTGGGACTATATTGATGCTTGGAAATTTGCTTTGATGTGGCAAAATCGCTAGTATAATCATTCATGATTCATCAGATTCAAAGAAAAAAGTCCTGATATCACTCTTATCGCAATTTCCCATCCTGGTTTCTCTTCACCTGGTGGTCATATATTGGTGCTTCTCAGAAAATCTTTCCTAATAATTTTCATTATTTATTTATTAAGTTCTGTGAAGTAGAAGAAAAAGTTCCCTGTAAAGCATTTAATGTTCTTCGCTTCTTTGCATTCCATACATTTTCCAGTGGAAGTTTGAAGTAAAAAAGAACTTTTTCGATCTTCCGTCTTTGTACCAGACTTTTACCAAAAATGGTGGTCAAAAATTGAAAATGATACTTATGAGAGAATTCTGAATCAAATCTCTCCTCCTGTTAAAGAAGAAATTCCTCTTCCTGAAGAAAAGCCTTTTGAGAATTAAATGGTCATGGCGGATCTCTTGGCCTAAAAGATTGCCAAAGAAATTGCTCAAGAAAAATCTCGTGAGCCAATGGACATGTCTGTTGACTCTGTCAATTTTGAAGAAAAGATTAAACAAATTTAAGAAGAGTATCTCCCAAAGAAAAAAGTTGGTGATCATGATTGGGATAGTAATCATGATCCAGAAGAAAATCTTGATGATGAAGTTGTGCCCCTTGAAGATCTCCATCCTCGATGGGACCCTGACTCTCATGTTAATCCCGATGGCTCAGTTACAGATTATCTTCGTGGTGGGAAGTTTTGGTATTCTTCAGTAAAAGACAAAGGAAAAGAAAAAGAAGTTGAAAAGGAATCTCGGTTAGCTGAATTGTCCCGTAAAAATTCCGCTAAAGCAAAAGAATTGATGAAAAAGAAGATTTGAGAAGATTTGAGATGATTCCTGTCTAATACGATCCTATTGTTATTGGTATCAGAGCCAGTGGACTCATCTCTTTTTGGTGGGGGTATAAGTGTAGTGTTTGTTACCATAAGAAGAAAAGGTCTTCATTCAAAGAAGAAAACAATGATGACTATCCTATCAAATCTTTTGTTGGTATTAGTTGATATCATTGCTATGAAGAAAAAGAGATGATATCTTTGAAGAAAAGTTGGTATCTAGTCAAAAGTTATTTTGTTGGTATTAGTTGATATCATTGCTATGAAGAAAAATAGATGATATCTTTGAAGAAAAGTTGGCATCTAGCCAAAAGTTATAGATCTTGTCCAGAGAGCATATTTTGACATGAAGTTGTTCTTGGTAGGGGCTGCCTCATGAGATGCCACATGTCAAAAGTAGATAAAGTTGTTTTGTACCTTTGGTGGGGGTATGTTAAACTTGTTTCTTATGCATTCCATGTGGCAAAAAGATGTTCCACCTAATGTACCCTTGCCCAAAGAAGATATCTCCTTTTGAAAAGTGTGTTTGGAGGCTTGTGTCGGTAGCTATCCCTTTTTTCTATTGCTTTTGGTTTGATGTCCTCTCATGGTCGGATGAAAGTGGCTCTTTTGTATGCTCCATCTATATAAGGAGCTGGGGGTTTCCTTTGGTGATCATCGATCAAAAATTATAAAAAATAATATAAGTGTGAGTGTGAGTGTGAAGTTTGAGTGTGCTAGAATTTGAAGTCCTATACAATCTTCTGTAAGTAATTAAGTTTTATAAGTTTGATATTATATGCTTGTTGTTATCTAATCATGTTGTTTCTTTTGCTCTTCTTAAGAGGTACTATGATGATGTTCAAATATTAAGAGATTTAGATGAATTAAATCTATTATTCAGGATCTTATTAAGAGATTTAGATGAAATAAATCTATTATCCAGGATCTCAAGCTTTTTAGCCAAGTTGATCTATCCAATTCTCTTTAGAGTTTTTATTTTCCTTCTTATTCTCCACTTATGTGCCTCGTTTATCTTCTTAAGAGTGTGGTCGAGTTGTAAGTCCCGCTTCAGGCCGTGATCAGGCATCAAGGGCTGTAAATCGTTGACAGAACTCCTCTTGTTTCTTACGAGCTACAAAAATGGAAAATTCTAAGGGAAAGACAAAACTTTTTAAGATTTGGTTTAAATCATTTCAGTATCCTTCTAATAGATCTTATTCGTCTTCTTCATCCTACCAGTCTGCTTTAACCAGCTTTACCCGTAATAGCTTAGAAAAAGAAAATTCAGAAAAAACAAAAAATTCAGAAGAAATGATATATGAAAATTTTGACCAAGCAATATCCAACTGGAAGTTGCCAGCCTTGCCTGTAAAAGAAATATATAGCAATGGCACGTTTGAAGAACAAAATGATTACCACATAAAAACTGTTGAAAAAACTGTTTCTCTCTCTGGAGGAAAACAGACAATTAAAGTTCTTGATGGAAGAATTATTGAACAAATCAGAACCAAATACAACTACCTGCACATAGGATTAATTCAGGTAGGAATCAAACCACTGTTTCGATTAGGATTAAATGTTTCAGTGTGTGCTTATGTGCGAGATCAGAGACATGATGAGTTTGATGATTCTCTTTATGCTATGATTGAATCAAGTCTCTGTCATGGACCTGTTTATTTTAACTGCTTTCCTAATATCACAATTGATGCTCATGATGATGATATTCTTGATTGTGCAACCATTGGATTTCAAAGTAAATGATTAAAGATGAGTCCAAGAAGTAAACTTTTTGCTATAGTTTATCGTGTGTTCTACAAATCCATGATCTCTGTCTTTCCCATGATAGCCTATTGAGATATGGTTGATAAAGAAAAAAACTACAGTTCTCATGGAAACAAAATTTAACAATAATGTGTTCAACCCAAAAGTCATCAGTTGGGAAGAAGTTGTTCTCCCAGGAAATTGGCAAATAGAAGATGTCACCCCATGAGTAAATGAAATAACAGATGATTTATAAAGCATAGTCAAATTACCAAATGGTAATGTTGAAATCAATTTTAGGAGAAAATATGGAAAAAACTAGGAGAAGTTTCTCCGGTTACAAAGAAGGAAGAAAAAGTTTTAAATTAGAAGAAATAGATGATGACCAAAGGAGTAGTGAAAAGGAAGAAATGGATCAAAAAGTTTTTAGAAACAAAGAAAGTGGAATCGAACACCCTGTGTATAAAAGAACTTCATCACAAAAAACTTACAACCCAAGTGAAAGTGATTTCCTCCAAGGAGCCAAAAGAATGGTTAGCATTCAAAAACCAAAAGAAGTACCTGTCAAAAAATTTGAAATTGACAAACCATATCTTAGAGAAAATTTGAAAAATCATCCTTTAAAAGATTGGTTCTTTAAAAAGTTTAACACAGAAGAAAAAGATAAAATTAGGGAATTATGGTGTTTTCAAATGGAGGAAGAAGAAAGAAATATACATTTCTTTGATTGGTTCATGGAATATTTTAGAAAAGGAAAAATCAAAGAAACTCAAAGGCCAGTGCAAATAAGAGTTATAGGAAAGACAACAAGAACCTGGAAAGACACTAAAGGAAAAGAAGTTGATAAATCTCACCCACCTTGGAAGAAACTTGATATTTCTGTTCCTAATACAGAAACCAAAAATTATGCCATGCTTGTAAAAAATGCATCTATTTATGAATCAAAACTAGACCCAAATGCTAGAGACATAGGTATAGGTATTGGAGATATAATTGAACAAAACAATTACACCAATCTATGTCTATTAACTATTGCAGAACAAACAGATCGAATAGAAAGAACAATCAAATCAAAACCCGATCTAAAGAAGAAAAATTAGAAGAAAGCTCTGCCAATACGGTATATGTTCCCAGACAATTACCTAAAGGGATTATTCTGCAAGAAGGACCATTCACAATGACAGACGAAATGTAAAAAGAATTATCCAATAGGATGGAAAGCCTCAATATGGGAGGAAAAAGATTCAGCATCCTAAGAGTCTCTGCTTCAGAGGATTTATTAATAAACTGTCCAAAGAAATGGAATCCCCAGGTAAAATTGCCAGAGACAAAGAATTATTATCCTAGACCAACCCCTGTTGATCTACAACTCGAAGAGGCTCCATACAATTACACCTCAGAATTAACCTATTCAGGAAATTCTTTATATGAGTGGAACTTAGATGGATTAACAGAATATCAAATCATCCAAATGGTTCACAGTATGTTAATATACTGTAATGCCTGTGAAATCAGAGGAAATACTCCAAGAAATATCTTTCTAATGATAACCACCTCTTTCAATGGAATATTAAGAGGATGGTGGAATTATGGATTAACTGGAGCTCAAAGAATTGAAATAGAAAATGCTGTCAAAATGGATGAATTTGGAAGAATCTTTTATAGAGACAAAACCACAGGAAATTTAGTTGATCCAAATGTTAAGCTTGAAGCAGGTACTAGTCAAATCCCTGATAATTGGGAAACTCAATCTGATTGTGTTAGTGTTTTACGTCTACGCATCCTCAATGAATTCACTGGAGGAATTGCTCTAATTAAGGAGAAAAATAGACAGCAATTACATCGCTTGAGATGTAGAAATTTAGGAGAATTTCGTTGGTATAGAGATGTATTCTTATCAAAAGTCTACCAACTAAATGATTGTAATTCTGATATTTGGAAAGAAAGATTTATTTCCGGATTACCACCCCTATTTGCTGAAAAGGTGCGTAATTCCCTGAGAGAAGAAATGCATGGTACTATTAATTATAGTTTGCTGACTTTCGGAGGAATTATACAAAGAATTAACAAAGTTGGCATGAATCTCTGTACTCATTTAACGATCAGTAAACAAGCTGAAAAAATGAGAAAATATTCTGGAGATAAATAATTAGGAGATTTTTGTTTCCAGTTTGGTTTAGATCAAACACCTGAATCAAAGAGAAAACCGTCGCATTCTAGATTTACTCCGGATAAGAAGAAACAAAATGGTAAGAAAGTATAAACCCGGAAGATATAAAAAACAGAGAAAATCCGATGAGTTTAGTCCATTCAAAAGAAAATCTAGAAAATATTTCAAAAAGAAATATATAAAAGAAAATGTTCCAACTTGTTACACTTGCGGGAAAAAGGGTAATTATTCAAGTAAATGCTTTAAAAAAGAAAATCCCTCTAAAAAGATACTTAGAAAAATCAATACCAAAAATGATGATGAAAATACTGAAAAGGAACAATCTGATTCAAGTTCCTCAGAAGAAGAAGAAGAATATGAATCTGATTCATCAACTGATATTGAGGAAAATAGTCCTCAGGTTCAGCTCATCAAACAATTCCAATCATGCACATGTCATCCAAATGTTGAAGAATCTGAAGGAGAATGGTCGATGCCATCTGATGAAGATCTTGGTATCCATATTCGTGTCCTCACTGCCCCTCAAAAATTACTTCTAGAAATGGTTGATAACATACTCGATCCAGAGAAAAAAGTTCAATTTTTAAATCAAATTTCAAAATTGGGGCAAACTGGACGAAATGGAGAAAGTGGACAAATTGGACAAATTGGAAAGATTGGACAAACAAGACAATGTTGACGAATTGTACAAAGTGGGCAAATTGGACGAATTTGAAAAATTGGACTAACATGACAAAGTTGACGAAGGGTACAAAGCGGGCAAACTGGATAAAGTGGACTAACTGGACGAATAGGACGAATTGGACAAACTAGACGAACAGGACGAAGTGGACAAATAAAATAAACTGGAAGAACATGCTAAATTGGACAAACTGGACCAACTGGACAAACTTAACAAACTAGACAAACGGGACAAAGTGGACAAACTGGATGAACAGGACAAAGTGCACAAATTGGAAAAACTAGTCAAAATAGACGAACAGGACCAACTGAACAAAGTGCACAAACTGGACTGGACAAATTAGATAAACCAGACAAAATAGAGAACTTGGACAAAATGGACCACCAGGACAAATTGGACCAACTGGATCAACTGGACAAAGTAGACGAATTGGATAAATTAGATCAACTGGTCAAACTAGACAAATTGGACAAACTGAACCATCTAGACAAACTTGTCAAACTACACAAACTGAACAAAGTGAGCAAAGTGAACAAAGTGGACGAACTGGACAAAGTGGACAAACTGGTCAAATTGGAAAAACTAGACGAACATGACAAAGTGGATGAAAGTGGGCAAAGTGGAAAAAGTGGAATAACTGGACAAACTGGACGAATTGGACAAATTGGACAAACAGTACAAACTGAACAAATTTGAAAAATTGGACAAACAGGACAAACTTGACAAACTGAAGAAAGTGGACAAACTGGATAAACAAGAGGAACAGGACAAAGTAGACATACATAACGAATTGGAAAAAGTGGATGAACTGTACAAAGTGGACAAACTGGAAAACTACTCAAATTGGATGAACAAGACAAACTGGACCGACTGACCAAAGTGGAGAAACTAGTTAAACTGGACGAACAATACAAAGTGGACAAACTGTACGAATTGCACAAAGTGGACAAACTGGGTAAAGTAGACGAAGTGAACAAACAAGAAAAACTGGACAAACTGCACAAACTGACTCAGTTGGACCAACTCAACAAAGTAGACAAACTTACCAACTGTACAAACAAGACGAATTGGACAAATTAGATAAACAGGTCAAAACAGTTTGTTTCTGCTGCTAATGGAACGACTATTTCCATAGAAAGAAAAATGAAAATGTTAATAAAATACCATGTTATCCAAATAGGATAAAGGAGAAAGAAACATTTCAGAAAGAAACATTTCATATACCAACCTATTCCATGATTGACCTTATGAATAGAGAAGAAAAAATTCATACTATAAATAAACCCTTAACTCTCTCAGATTTACAAAGAGAATTAAATGATCAGAAGAGAGAACTCCGTGAATTAAGGATTGAGTTAACTAAAAAACAAAATGAGCTTGATGAAAGGTTAACTTTGTTAGAAAATGATGGTGCTATTGAAAAATATGATAAAAATTTTTTTTTCCAAAGAATTAAAGGAGAAATTAGCAAAATCTCTACTGGTGTAATTCCTACAAAATGTATTTACCAACAGTGGAGAGTTCAGGTAAAAATAAAAATAAAAAACTTCGAGAAGATTGTTAATGCCATAATTGACACTGGTGCTGACTTAAATGTTATCAGACTTTGAATCGTTCCTATTGAATTTACAAGTGAATCAAAACAATTTGTTTCTGCTGCTAATGGAATGACTATTTCCATAAAAAGAAAAATCCCAAATGTTCATGTTTGCATGAAAGGAATCTGTGTTACTTCACCCTTTATTATTTCAGAAGATATTGTTAATGATGTACTCCTCGGATCTCCATTTATTCTTCAAATCCAACCCTTCTCTGTAACAACAAAAGGAATTTCTATAAATATCAAAGGGATTGAAGTAAATCTTGATTTTTTAGATGATCCTTGTGAGACGAAAATCCAAAGGATAAATCAGGTTATTGCCACAAGAGAAAATTATATAAATGGATTAAAAAAAGAAATTAAATGTGTTCAAATAACAAAAGAATTAGAGAAAAAAAAATTTAAAACAAAATTAGAAGAATTCACCAAACAGATTGAAGAAGAATGCTATTCTGAATTACCATCAGCCTTTTGGAATAGAAAAAGACACATAGTAGGATTACCATGTGTAAAAGATTTTAATGAAAAGGATATTCCTACTAAAGCTCGTCCATCTCAAATTGATGCTGCCCATTTGAAGCTTTGCTAAGAAGAAATCAATGATCTTCTGAAGAAAGAATTAATTAGAAAAAGCAAATCCGTCTGAATTTCAGAATATTATGAATAATATCTTCTCGTCTTATACCCAGTTTGCCATTGTTTACATTGATGATATTCTTATCTTTTCAGAATCTGTGATACAACATTGGAAACACTTGGGTATTTTCAAAAGAGTTGTAAAAGAAAATGGATTGGCTTTATCTAAAAGAAAGATGAATCACTTTCAGCAGAAAATCAGGTTCTTAGGATTTGAGATTCAAGACAAAAAAATAACTCCAACCAATAGAGTTATTCAATTTGTTGATAAATTTCCAGATGAAATTAAAGATAAAAATATGCTACAAAGATTTCTTGGATGTCTAAACTATGTTGGATTTTTCTATCAAGATTTGACAAAAGATAGAAAACTTCTCCAAGAAAGATTAAAGAAAAATCCTAAGGAGTGGTCTATCCATCACACACACTAATGCTGTAAAAAAGATTAAAGAAAGAGTTAAAAATCTTCCTTATAGATGTTTATCTGACCCAAAAGCTTTCAAAATAGTTCAAACTGATGCCTCTGATGTCGGATATGGTGGAATCCTTTTACAACAAAAAGACTCAAAAGAAGAATTAATAAGATTTAATTCTGGATTATGGAATGAAGCTCAAAAGAAATATTCAACCATCAAAAAAGAAGTTCTTGCCATAGTTATTTGTGTGACGAAGTTCCAACTTGATTTATTGAACAAAGAATTTCTGATCAGAGTTGATGCTAAAGCAGCAAAAGAAATTCTGGAAAAAGATGTCAAAAATCTTGGCTCTAAGCAAATATTTGCTAGATGGCAAGCCATTTTATCAGTGTTTGAATTTAAAATTGAATTTATTAATGGAAATGCTAACTCTCTCCCTGACTTTCTTACTAGATAATTTCTTCAGGGACGATAAAATGGCAAGTAGTTCTTCCCCGTTCATGAAGAAAAAAGGGATTAAGAATTTGGCAGATCAAGAAGAAAGCCAAAAGGGTTTTACTCCAACAAAAGACCCAAGTCAATCAGAATTATATCTTTACACCGGTAACAGAATTCTTGTTGCTTTAGATTGTCTTATGGAAGAACGATCTGTATAAGATAATGTTTATTTTCTATTTGGGAAGGGGCTTCATTATTATTCCCCTGATAAAAGAAAAACCAGAGATTAGTATCTCAATATTTTGCATCAGACGAAAAGTGTCCTCATCTTCCATAATAAGAATGCAAATGGTATCATCACTTACTCAAAGTTCACTATTCTCAAAATCCTTACTGAGGAAGATTGGGATGGTCCCTTGTACATGACAAAATCAGTCCGATTATTCAATTCGATTGAGTTCTTTAATTATTGGGATTATATTGATGCCTGGAAATTTGCTTTGATGTGGCAAAATCGCCAGTATAATCATTCCTGATTTATCAGATTCAAATAAAAAGTCCTGATGTCATGCCTATCCACCGCAGTGTTCCTTCATGGTTTCTCTTCACGTGGTGGTCGTATTATGGTGTTTCTCAGAAAATCCTTCCTGATAATTTTCGTTATTTATTTATTAAGTTCTTCGCTTCTTTGCAAAGTTCCATATTCCATACAATTTTCGGTGGAAGTTTGAAGTAAAAAAAAACTTTTTCGATCTCCCGTCTTTGTATCACACTTTTTACCAAAAATGGTGGTCAAAAATTGAAAATGATACTTATGAGAGAATTCTGAATCAAATCTCTCCTCCTGTTAGAGAAGAAATTCCTCTTCCTGAAGAAAAACCTTTTGAGAATGAAATGCTCATGGCTGATCTATTGTCCAAAAAGATTGCCAAAGAAATTGCTCGAGAAAAATCTCCTGAGCCAATGGACATGTCTGTTGACTCCGTCAATTTTGAAGAAAAGATCAAGCAAATTTTAGAAGAATATCTCCCAAAGAAAAAAGTTCGTGATCATGATTGGGACAGTAATCATGATCCAGAAGAAAATCTTGATGATGAAGTTGTGCCCCTTGAAGATCTCCATCCTCGTTGGGACCCTGACTCTCATGTTAATCCCGATGGCTCAGTTACAGATTATCTTCATGGTGGAAAGTTTTGGTATTCTTCAGCAAAAGACAAAGGAAAAGAAAAAGAAGTCGGAAAAGAATCTCGGTTAGCTGAATTATTCCGTAAAAATTCCGCTAAAGCAAAAGAATTGATGAAAAAGAAGATTTGATGATATCCCAGATCTGAGATGATTCCAGTCATTGTAGATCCTACTGGTATTGGTATCAGAGCCAGTGGACTCATCTCTTTTTGGTGGAGGTCTATGGCTAGTATAAAGAAAAGAAATGTGTAGGTGTCATGCAGAGAAGAATTGGCCCTTCATTCCAAGAAGAAAACAATGATGGCAAATATTTTGTTGGTATTAGTTGATATTATTACTATGAAGAAAAAGAGGTGATATCTTTGAAGAAAAGTTGCTTGGTTTGCTAAATGTCCCATCAAAAGTTGATAAAAGATTGGTAGGGGCTGCCTTTGGTGTTGCCACTTGTAAATAAAGGTGTTGGGTTTGTTTAAATTGGTGTACCTTTATTGCCATATGTCAAAAGTTGTGGGGGGTATGATAATCTTATGCTTTCCATGTGGCATAAAGATATTTACCTTGCCCATCAACTTTTGTACCTTGCCCATCAACTATTGAAAAATGTGTTTTGGTGGCAAGTGTCGGTAGCCAACCTTTTAGTGTTTTTCTAGGTGTGTAGTCACTCTCATGGTCGGATGAGAGGAATCTCTTATTGTATGCTCCATCTATATAAGGAGCTGGGGGTTTTCCATTTGGATATATAGTTCAGAAAATTATAAAAAAAAAAAATATAAGTGTGAGTGTGAGTTTGAAGTTTGAGTGCTAGAGCTTGAGGTTTAAGTGTGCTAGAGTTTGAAGTCTTGTAAAATCTTTTGTAAGTGGTTAAGTTTTTAAGTTTGATGTTATATGTTTGTTGTTATCTAATCATGCTGTTTCTTTTACATTATGTCTATCCGTCTTGCTTTGCTTAAGAAATATTATGATGATGTCCGAAGACTAAGAAAAATAGAGCGAGCCATTGAAATCATAAGAAGACATTTGCAAACTTGTCCGCATAAGAATGATCCACAACATTATCAACATGAAATAAGAAGGATTCTCTTGCTTCGAGCCTATGTTGTAATACAATTAGAAGTTTTTAGGATTGAATCAAAGCTACAAGCTATGGCCTTCTGAGATGCCTCCTCGTTCTATTAGGAGAGAAGAATTATTACGTGATCTAAGAAGACGTGAAAATCAGCTTAGAAGATTAGAAAATGCTATCAGACAAATTGATGAAAATATAGCAGTAGGAAGATATCTTGTTATCCGTGTTCAAACTATTAGAAGATCTATGTTAGTACGTTTGTGTAATCAAATAAGAGAATATTGTAATAGACTGAATGAAGAATTAGAATTATTATCTTGTATTTAAATTTGTGTTAAAAAAAAAAAGGGATTTAGATGAATTAAAATCTATTATCCAGGATCTGAAGCTTTTTAGCCAGGTTGATCTATCCAATTCTCTTTAGAGTTTTTATTTTCCTTCTTATTCTTCACTTTTGTGCCTCGTTCATCTTCTTAAGAGTGTGGTCGCGTTGGAAGTCCCGCTTCAGGCCGTGATCAGGCGTTAAGGGCAATAAATCGTTGACCGAACTCTTCTTGTTTCTAACGAGTTATAAAGATGGAAAATTCCAAGGGAAAAACAAAACTTTTTAAGAATTGGTTTAAGTCATTTCAGTATCCTTCTAATAGATCTTATTCGTCTTCCTCATCCTATCAGTCTGCTTTAACCAGTTTTACCCGTAATAGTTTAGAAAAAGAAAATTCAGAAAAAATAAAAAATTCAGAAGAAATGATATATGAGAATTTTGACCAAGCAATATCTAAGTGGAAGTTGCCAGCCTTGCCTGTAACAGAAATATATAGCAATGGCACGTTTGAAGAGCAAAATGATTATCACATAAAAACTGTTTCTCTCTTTGGAGGAAAACAGACAATTAAAGTTCTTGATAAAAGAATTATTGAACAAATCAGAACCAAATACAATACCTACACATAGGATTAATTCAGGTAGGAATCAAACCATTGTTTCGATTAGGATTAAATGTTGCAGTCTGTGCTTATGTCCGAGATCAGAGACATGATGAATTTGATGATTCTCTTTATGCTATGATCGAATCAAGTCTCTGTCATGGACCTGTTTATTTTAATTGCTTTCCTAATATCACAATTGATGCTCATGATGATGATATTATCGATTGTGCAACTATTGGATTTCAAAGTAAAGGATTAAAAATGAGTCCAAGAAGTAAACATTTTGCTATATTTTATCGTGTGTTCTACAAATCCATGATCTCTGTCTTTCCCATGATAGCCTATAGAGATAAGGTTGATAAAGAAAAAACTACAGTTCTCATGGAGACAAACTTAACAATAATGTGTTTATCCCAAAAGTGATCAGTTGGGAAGAAGTTGTTCTCCCAGGAAATTGGCAAATAGAAGATGTCACCCCAAGAGTAAATGAAATGACAGATGATTTACAAAGTATAGTCAAATTACCAAATGGTAATGTTGAAGTCAATTTTAGGAGGAAAATGGAAAAAGCTAGGAGAAGTTTCGCTGGTTATACGGAAGGAAGAAAAAGTTTTAAATTAGAAGAAATAGATGATGACCAAAGGAGTAGTGAAAAGGAAGAAATGGATCAAAAAGTTTTTAGAAACAAAGAAAGTGGAATTGAACACCCTATCTACAAAAGATCCTCATCAGCGAAAACCTATAATCCAAGTGAAAGTGATTTTCTCCAAGGAGCCATAAGAATGGTTAGCATTCAAAAGCCAGAAGAAATACCTGTAAAAAAATTTCAAATTGATAAACCATATCTTAGAGAAATTTGAAAAAAATCTTTAAAAGATTGGTTCTTCAAAAAGTTTAATACAGAAGAAAAAGATAAGATGAGAGAAATATGGTATTTCCAAATGGAGGAAGAAGAAAGAAATATACCTTTCTTTGATTGGTTTATCGAATATTTTAGAAAAGGGAAAATCCAAGAAAAAGAAACTCAAAGCACAGAACAAATAAGAGTTATAGGAAAAACAACAAGAACTTGGAAAGATACTGAAGGAAAAAAAGTTGATAAATCTCATCCACCTTGGAAGAAACTTGATATTTCTGTCCCTAATACTGACACCAAGAATTATGCCATGCCTGTAAAAAATGCATCTATTTATGAATCAAAATCAGACCCAAATGCTAAAGACATAAGTATAGGTATTGGAGATATAATTGAACAAAACAATTACACACCAATCTATGTCTATTAACCATTAGAGAACAGACAGATCGAATAGAAAGAACAATCAAATTAAAATCTGAATTCAGTAAAGATAAAGAAGAAAAATTAGAAGAAAGCTCTGCCAATGCAGTATATGTTCCCAGACAATTACCTGAAGGGATTATTCTGCAAGAAGGACCATTCATAATGACAGACGAATTGCAAAAAGAATTATCCAATAGGATGGAAAGCCTCAATATGGGAGGAAAAAGATTCAGTATCCTAAGGGTCTCTGCGTCAGAAGATTTATTAATAAATCGCCTAAAGAAATGGAATCCTCAGGTAAAATTGCCAGAAACAAAGAATTATTATCTTAGACAAACCCCTGTTGATCTACAACTCGAAGAAGCTTCATACAGTTACACCTCAGAATTAACCTATTCGGGGAAATTCTTTATATGAGTGGAACTTAGATGGATTAACAGAATATCAAATCATCCAAATGGTTCACAGTATGTTAATATACTGTAATGCCTGTGAAATCAGAGGAAATACTCCAAGAAATATCTTTCTAATGATAACCACCTCTTTCAATGGAATATTAAGAGGATGGTGGAATTATGGATTAACTGGAGCTCAAAGAATTGAAATAGAAAATGCTGTCAAAATGGATGAATTTGGAAGAATCTTTTATAGAGACAAAACCACAGGAAATTTAGTTGATCCAAATGTTAAGCTTGAAGCAGGTACTAGTCAAATCCCTGATAATTGGGAAACTCAATCTGATTGTGTTAGTGTTTTGCTTCTATGCATCCTCAATGAATTCACTGGAGGAATTGCTCTAATTAAGGAGAAAAATAGATAGCAATTACATCGCTTGAGATGTAGAAATTTAGGAGAATTTCGTTGGTATAGAGATGTATTCTTATCAAAAGTCTACCAACTAAATGATTGTAATTCTGATATTTGGAAAGAAAGATTTATTTCAGGATTACCACCCCTATTTGCTGAAAAGGTGCGTAATTCCCTGAGAGAAGAAATGCATGGTACTATTAATTATAGTTTGCTGACTTTCGGAGGAATTATACAAAGAATTAACAAAAGTTGGCATGAATCTTTGTACTGATTTAAAGATCAGTAAACAAGTTGAAAAAATGAGAAAATATTCTGGAGATAAAGAATTAGGAGATTTTTGTTTCCAGTTTGGTTTAGATCAAACACCTGAATCAAAGAGAAAACCTTCACGTTCTAGATTCACTCCGGATAGAAGAAACAAAATGGTAAGAAAATATAAACCCAGAAGATATAAAAAACAGAGAAAATCCGTTGAGTTCAGTCCATTCAAAAGAAAATCTAGAAAATATTTCAAAAAGAAATACATTAAAGAAAATGTTCCGACTTGTTATACTTGCGGGAAAAAGGGTCATTATGCAAGTAAATGTTTTAAAAAAGAAAATCCTTCTAAAAAAGAAACTTAGAAAAATCAATACCAAAATTGATGATGAAAATACTGAAAAGGAACAAACTGATTCGAGTTCTTCTTCAGAGGAAGAAGAATATGAATCTGATTCATCAACTGACATTGAAGAAAATAGTCCTCAGATTCAGCTCATCAAACAATTCCAATCATTTACATGCCATTCAGATGATGAAGAATCTGATGGAGAATGGTCGATACCATCTGATGAAGATCTTGGTATCCACATTCGTGTCCTCACTGCCCCTCAAAAATAACTTTTAGAAATGGTTGATAACATCCCTGATCCAGAGAAAAAAGTTCAATTTTAAAATCAGATTTCAAAATTGGGGGGAGGCGAAGAAGGAAAAAGTTCACAACAAAAAATTTTCTTTGAAGAAAATGAAAATGATAATAAAACACCATATTATCCAAAAAGGATAAAGGAGAAAGAAACATTTCAGAAAGAAACATTTCACACACCAACCTATTCCATGATTGACCTCATGAATAGAGCATAAAATTCATACTATAAATAAACCCTTAACTCTCTCAGACTTACAAAGAGAATTTCTGATCAGAGTTGATGCTAAGGCTGCAAAAGAAATTCTTGAAAAAGATGTCAAAAATCTTGTCTCTAAGCAAATATTTGCTAGATGGCAAGCTATTTTATCAGTTTTTGAATTTAAAATTGAATTTATTAATGGAAATTCTAACTCTCTCCCTGACTTTCTTACTAGAGAATTTCTTCAGGGACGACAAAATGGCAAGTAGTTCTTCCCCGTTCATGAAGAAGAAAGGGATTTAGAATTTGGCAGATCAAGAAGAAAGCCAAAAGGGTTTTACTCCAACAAAAGACCCAAGTCAATCAGAATTATATCTTTACACCGGTAACAAAATTCTTGTTACTTCAGATTATCTTATGGAAGAAAGATATGTAGAAGATAATGTTTATTTTCTATTTGGGAAGGGGCTTCATTATCATTCCTCTGATAAAAGAAAAACCAGAGATTAGTATCTCAATATTTTACATCAGACGAAAAGTGTCCTCATCTTTCACAATAAGAATGCAAATGGTATCATCATCACTTAATCAAAGTTCACTATTCTCAAAATCCTTATTGAGGAAGATTGGGATGGTCCTTGTACATGACAAAATCAGTCTGATTATTCAATTCAACTGAGTTCTTTAATTATTGGGATTATATTGATGCCTGGAAATTTGCTTTGATGTGGCAAAATCGCCAGTATAATCATTCATGGTTCATCAAATTCAAAGAAGAAAGTCCTGATGTCATGCCTATCCACCGCAGTGTTCCTTCATCGTTTCTCTTCACCTGGTGGTCGTATTATGGTGCTTCTCAGAAAATCCTTCCTGATAATTTTCGTTATTTATTTATTAAGTTCTGTGAAGTAGAAGAAAAAGTTCCCTGTGAAGCATTTAATGTTCTTCGCTTCTTTGCAAAGTTCCATATTCCATACATTTTCCAGTGGAAGTTGGAAGTAAAAAAGAACTTTTTCGATCTCCTGTCTTTATATCAGACTTTTTACAAAAAATGGTGGTCAAAAATTGAAAATGATACTTATGAGAGAATTCTGAATCAAATCTCTCCTCCTGTTAAAGAAGAAATTCCTCTTCCTGAGGAAAAACCTTTTGAGAATGAAATGCTCATGGATGATCTATTGCCCAAAAAGATTGCCAAAGAAATTGCTCGAGAAAAATCTCCTGAGCCAATGGACATGTCTGTTGACTCCGTCAATTTTGAAGAAAAGATCAAGCAAATTTTAGAAGAATATCTCCCAAAGAAAAAAGTTGGTGATCATGATTAGGACAGTAATCATGATCCAGAAGACAATCTTGATGATGAAGTTGTACCCCTTGATGATCTCCATCCTCGTTGGGACCTTGACTCTCATGTTAATCCCGATGGCTCAGTTACAGATTATCTTCGTGGTGGAAAGTTTTGGTATTCTTCAGCAAAAGACAAAGGAAAAGAAAAAGAAGTCGAAAAGGTGTTTCTTGGAGTATTTCCTCTGACTTCTCAAGCATTACAGTATATTAACATGATGACCAAAGGAGTAGTGAAAAGGAAGAAATGGATCAAAAAGCCCAAGTGAGCAAAGTGAACGAAGTGGACAAATTGTACAAATCGGGTGAACTGGACAAAGTGGACAAGCTGAACGAATTGGAAAGAGTGGACAAACATGACAAACTGAACAAACTGTAGAAAGTGGGCAAAATGGAAAAAGTGGACTAATTAACAAACTGGCCGAATTGGACAAGGTGGACAAACAGGTCGAACTGGACAAATTAGATAAACTAGACAAACTGGACAAATTCGTCAAACTGGACCAACTCGACAAACTAGACAAACTGGATGAACAGGACAAAGCGGACAAACTGAACGAATTGGAAAAAGTGTACAAATTACTCAAACTGGACGAACATGACAAAGTGAACAAACTGTACGAATTGGACAAAGTGGACAAACTCGACATATTTGGACAAATTAGATAAACTGGTCAAAATGGACAAACTGGACAAAGTGAGCAAAGTGAGCAAACTGGACAAACTGGATGAAATGGAGAAAGTGGACAAATTGGACAAATTGGAAAGATTGGACAAACATGACAATGTTGACGAATTGTACAAAGTGGGCAAGTTGGACGAATTTGAAAAATTGGACTAACATGACAAAGTTGACGAAGGGTACAAAGCGGGCAAACTGGATAAAGTGGACTAACTGGACGAATTGGACAAACTAGACGAACAGGACGAAGTGGACAAATAAAATAAACTGGACGAACATGCCAAATTGGACAAACTGGACCAACTGGACAAACTTAACAAACTAGACAAACGGGACAAAGTGAACAAAGTGGACAAACTGGATGAACAGGACAAAGTGCACAAATTGGAAAAACTAGTCAAAATAGACGAACAGGACCAACTGAACAAAGTGCACAAACTGGACTGGAAAAATTAGATAAACCGGACAAAATAGAGAACTTGGACAAAATGGACCAACAAGACAAATTGGACCAATTGGACCAACTGGACAAAGTAGACGAATTGGATAAATTAGATCAACTGGTCAAACTAGACAAATTGGACAAACTGAACCATCTAGACAAACTTGTCAAACTACACAAACTGAACAAAGTGAGCAAAGTGAACAAAGTGGACGAACTGGACAAAGTGGACAAACTGGTCAAATTGGAAAAACTAGACGAACATGACAAAGTGGATGAAAGTGGGCAAAGTGGAAAAAGTGGAATAACTGGACAAACTTGGACGAATTGGACAAATTGGACAAACAGTACAAACTGAACAAATTTGAAAAATTGGACAAACAGGACAAACTTGACAAATTGAAGAAAGTGGACAAACTGGATAAACAAGAGGAACAGGACAAAGTGGACATACATAACGAATTGGAAAAAGTGGATGAACTGTACAAAGTGGACAAACTGGAAAACTACTCAAATTGGATGAACAAGACAAACTGGACCGACTGACCAAAGTGGAGAAACTAGTTAAACTGGACGAACAATACAAAGTCCAACTGTACGAATCGCACAAAGTGGACAAACTGGGTAAAGTAGACGAAGTGAACAAACTGGACAAACTGCACAAACTGACTCAGTTGGACCAACTCAACAAAGTAGACAAACTTACCAACTGCACAAACAAGACGAATTGGACAAATTAGATAAACAGGTCAAAACAGTTTGTTTCTGCTGCTAATGGAGCGACTATTTCCATAGAAAGAAAAAATGAAAATGTTAATAAAATACCATGTTATCCAAAAAGGATAAAGGAGAAAGAAACATTTCAGAAAGAAACATTTCATACACCAACCTATTCCATGATTGACCTTATGAATAGAGAAGAAAAAATTCATACTATAAATAAACCCTTAACTCTCTCAGATTTACAAAGAGAATTAAATGATCAGAAGAGAGAACTCCGTGAATTAAGGATTGAGTTAACCAAAAAACAAAATGAGCTTGATGAAAGGTTAACTTGGTTAGAAAATGATGGTGCTGAAAGGAGTCTGTGTTACTTCACCCTTTATTATTTCAGAATATATTGTTAATGATGTACTCCTCGGATCTCCATTTATTCTTCAAATCCAACCCTTCTCTGTAACAACAAAAGGAATTTCTACAAATATCAAAGGGATTGAAGTAAATCTTGATTTTTTAGATGATCCTTGTGAGACGAAAATCCAAAGGATAAATCAGATTATTGCCACAAGAGAAAATTACATAAATGGATTAAAAAACGAAATTAAATGTGTCCAAATGACAAAAGAATTAGAGAAAAAAGAATTTAAAATAAAATTAGAAAAATTCACGAAACAGATTGAAGAAGAATGTTGTTCTGAATTACCATCCCCTTTTTGGAATAGAAAAAGACACATAGTAGGATTACCATATGTAAAAGATTTTAATGAAAAGGATATTCCTACTAAAGCTGGTCCATCTCAAATGGATGCTGCCCATTTGAAGCTTTGCCAAGAAGAAATCAATGATCTTCTGAAGAAAGGATTAATTAGGAAAAGCAAATCCCCTTGGAGCTGTACGGCATTTTATGTTGAAAAGGCCGCTGAAATCGAAAGAGGAGTTCCAAGATTGGTAATCAATTATAAACCTTTAAACAAAGTGCTTCAATCTATTAGGTATCCGTTGCCTAATACTCAGGATTTGCTCAACAGATTAAACAATGCCAAAATATTCTCAAAATTTGATTTAAAATCAGGATTTTGGCAGATTCAGATAAAAGAAGAAGATAGATATAAAACTGCATTCACTGTTCCAATGGGGCATTATGAATGGAATGTTATGCCTTTCAGATTAAAAAATGCTCCGTCTGAATTTCAGAATATTATGAATAATATTCTTATCTTTTCAGAATATTATGAATAATATTATACCCAGTTTGCCATTGTTTACATTGATGATATTCTTATCTTTTCAGAATCTGTGATACAACATTGGAAACACTTGGGTATTTTCAAAAGAGTTGTAAAAGAAAATGGATTGGCTTTATCTAAAAGAAAGATGAATCTCTTTCAGCAGAAAATCAGGTTCTTAGGATTTGAGATTCAAGACAGAAAAATAACTCCAACCAATAGAGTTATTCAATTTGTTGATAAATTTCCAGATGAAATTAAAGATAAAAATATGCTACAAAGATTTCTTGGATGTCTAAACTATGTTGGATTTTTCTATCAAGATTTGACAAAAGATAGAAAACTTCTCCAAGAAAGACTAAAGAAAAATCCTAAGGAGTGGTCTATCCATCACACACAATAATGCTGTAAAAAAGATTAAAGAAAGAGTTAAAAATCTTCCTTGTAGATGTTTATCTGACCCAAAAGCTTTCAAAATAGTTCAAACTGATGCCTCTGATGTCGGATATGGTGTAATCCTTTTACAACAAAAAGACTCAAAAGAAGAATTAATAAGATTTAATTCTGGATTATGGAATGAAGCTCAAAAGAAATATTCAACCATCAAAAAGGAAGTTCTTGCCATAGTTATTTGTGTGACAAAGTTCCAACTTGATTTATTGAACAAAGAATTTCTGATCAGAGTTGATGCTAAAGCAGCAAAAGATATTCTGGAAAAAGTTGTCAAAAATCTTGGCTCTAAGCAAATATTTGCTAGATGGCAAGCCATTTTATCAGTGTTTGAATTTAAAATTGAATTTATTAATGGAAATGCTAACTCTCTCCCTGACTTTCTTACTAGAGAATTTCTTCAGGGACGATAAAATGGCAAGTAGTTCTTCCCCGTTCATGAAGAAAAAAGGGATTGAGAATTTGGCAGATCAAGAAGAAAGCCAAAAGGGTTTTACTCCAACAAAAGACCCAAGTCAATCAGAATTATATCTTTACAACGGTAACAGAATTCTTGTTACTTCAGATTGTCTTATGGAAGAAAGATCTGTAGAAGATAATGTTTATTTTCTATTTGGGAAGGGGCTTCATTATTATTCCCCTGATAAAAGAGAAACCAGAGATTGGTATCTCAATATTTTGCATCAGACGAAAAGTATCCTCATCTTCCATAATAAGAATGCAAATGGTATCATCACTTACTCAAAGTTCACTATTCTCAAAATCCTTACTGAGGAAGATTGGGATGGTCCCTTGCACATGACAAAATCAGTCCGATTATTCAATTCGACTGAGTTCTTTAATTATTGGGATTATATTGATGCCTGGAAATTTGCTTTGATGTGGCAAAATCGCCAGTATAATCATTCCTAGTTCATCAGATTCAAAGAAGAAAGTCCTGATGTCATGCCTATCCACCGCAGTGTTCCTTCGTGGTTTCTTTTCACCTGGTGGTCATATTATGGTGCTTCTCAGAAAATCCTTCCTGATAATTTTCGTTATTTATTTATTAAGTTCTGTGAAGTAGAAGAAAAAGTTCCCTTTGAAGCATTTAATGTTCTTCGCTTCTTTTCAAAGTTCCATATTCCATACATTTTCTAGTGGAAGTTTGAACTAAAAAAGAACTTTTTCGATCTCCCGTCTTTGTATCAGACTTTTTACCAAAAATGGTGGTCAAAAATTGAAAATGATACATATGAGAGAATTCTGAAGCATTTATGGTGCATATTATGGTGCTTCTCAGAAAATCCTTCCTGATAATTTTTGCTATTTATTATTAAGTTCTGTGAAGTAGAAGAAAAAGTTCCCTTTGAAGCATTTAATGTTCTTCGCTTCTTTGCAAAGTTCCATATTCGATACATTTTCCAGTGGAAGTTTGAAGTAAAAAAGAACTTTTTCGATCTCCCGTCTTTGTATCAGACTTTTTACCAAAAATGGTGGTCAAAAATTGAAAATGATACATATGAGAGAATTCTGAATCAAATCTCTACTCCTGTTAAAGAAGAAATTCCTCTTCCTGAAGAAAAACCTTTTGAGAATGAAATGCTCATGGCTGATCTATTGCTCAAAAAGATTGCCAAAGAAATTGCTCGAGAAAAATCTCCTGAGCCAATGGACATGTCTGTTGACTCCATCAATTTTGAAGAAAAGATCAAGCAAATTTTAGAAGAATATCTCCCAAAGAAAAAAGTTGGTGATCATGATTGGGACAGTAATCATGATCCAGAAGAAAATCTTGATGATGAAGTTGTGCCCCTTGAAGATCTCCATCCTCGTTGGGACCCTGACTCTCATGTTAATCCCGATAGCTCAGTTACATATTATTTTCGTGGTGGAAAGTTTTGGTATTCTTCAGCAAAAGACAAAGGAAAAGAAAAAGAAGTCGAAAAGGAATCTCGGTTAGCTAAATTATTCCGTAAAAATTTCGCTAAAGCAAAAGAATTGATGAAAAAGAAGATTTGATGATATCCCAGATCTGAGATGATTCCAGTCATTGTAGATCCTGTTGGTATTGGTATCAGAGCCAATGGACTCATCTCTTTTTGGTGGAGGTATATGGCTAGTATAAAAAAAAGAAATGTGTAGGTGTCGTGCAGAGAAGAATTGGCCCTTCATTCTAAGAAGAAAACAATGATGGCAAATGTTTTGTTGGTATTAGTTGATATTATTACTATGAAGAAAAAGAGGTGATATCTTTGAAGAAAAGTTGCTTGGTTTGGTAAATGTCCCATCAAAAGTTGATAAAAGATTGGTAAGGGCTGCCTTTGGTGTTGCCACTTGTAAATAAAGGTGTTGGGTTTGTTTAAATTGGTGTACCTTTATTGCCATATGTCAAAAGTTGTGGGGGATATGGTAATCTTATGCTTTCCATGTGGCATAAAGATATTTACCTTGCCCATCAACTTTTGTACCTTGCCCATCAACTATTGAAAAATGTGTTTTGGTGGCAAGTGTCGGTAGCCAACCTTTTACTATTTTTCTGGGTGTGTAGTCACTCTCATGGTCAGATGAGAGGAATCTCTTATTGTATGCTCCATCTATATAAGGAGCTGGGGGTTTTCCATTTGGATATATAGTTCAGAAAATTATAAAAAAAAAAATATAAGTGTGAGTGTGAGTTTGAAGTTTGAGTACTAGAGCTTGAGGTTTAAGCGTGCTAGAATTTGAAGTCTTGTAAAATCTTTTGTAAGTGGTTAAGTTTTTAAGTTTGATGTTATATGTTTGTTGTTATCTAATCATGTTGTTTCTTTTACATTATGTCTATCCGTCATACTTTGCTTAACAAATATTATGATGATGTCCGAAGACTAAGAAAAATAGAGCGAGCCATTGAAATCATAAGAAGACATTTGCAAACTTGTCCGCATAAGAATGATCCACAACATTATCAACACGAAATAAGAAGGATTCTCTTGCTTCGAGCCTATGCTGTAATACAATTAGAAGTTTTTAGGATTGAATCAAAGCTACAAGCTATGGCCTTCTGAGATGCCTCCTCGTTCTATTAGGAGAGAAGAATTATAGCGTGATCTAAGAAGACGTGAAAATCAGCTTAGAAGATTAGAAAATGCTATCAGACAAATTGATGAAAATATAGTAGTAGGAGGATATCTTGTTATCCGTGTTCAAACTATTAGAAGATCTATGTTAGTACGTTTGTGTAATCAAATAAGAGAATATTGTAATAGACTGAATGAAGAATTAGAATTATTATCTTGTATTTAAATTTGTGTTAAAAAAAAAAAAAAGGATTTAGATGAATTAAAATCTATTATCCAGGATCTGAAGCTTTTTAGCCAGGTTGATCTATCCAATTCTCTTTAGAGTTTTTATTTTCCTTCTTATTCTCCACTTCTGTGCCTCGTTCATGTTCTTAAGAGTGTGGTCGCATTGTTAGTCCCACTTCAGGCCGTGATTAGGCATTAAGGGCTATAAATCGTTGACAGAACTCTTCTTGTTTCTAACGAGTTATAAAGATGGAAAATTATAAGGGAAAAACAAAACTTTTTAAGAATTGGTTTAAGTCATTTCAGTATCCTTCTAATAGATCTTATTCGTCTTCCTCATCCTATCAGTCTGCTTTAACCAGTTTTACCCGTAATAGTTTAGAAAAAGAAAATTCAGAAAAAACAAAAAATTCAGAAGAAATGATATATGAGAATTTTGACCAAGCAATATCTAAGTGGAAGTTGCCAGCCTTGCCTGTAACAGAAATATATAGCAATGGCACGTTTGAAGAGCAAAATGATTATCACATAAAAACTGTTGAAAAAACTGTTTCTCTCTCTGGAGGAAAACAGACAATTAAAGTTCTTGATAAAAGAATTATTGAACAAATCAGAACCAAATACAACTACTTGCACATAGGATTAATTCAGGTAGGAATCAAACCATTGTTTCGATTAGGATTAAATGTTGCAGTCTGTCTGTACTTATGTGCGAGATCAGAGACATGATGAATTTGATGATTCTCTTTATGCTATGATCGAATCAAGTCTCTGTCATGGACCTGTTTATTTTAATTGCTTTCCTAATATCACAATTGATGCTCATGATGATGATATTATCGATTGTGCAACTATTGGATTTCAAAGTAAAGGATTAAAAATGAGTCCAAGAAGTAAACATTTTGCTATATTTTATCGTGTGTTCTACAAATCCATGATCTCTGTCTTTCCCATGATAGCCTATAGAGATAAGGTTGATAAAGAAAAAACTACAGTTCTCATGGAGACAAACTTTAACAATAATGTGTTTATCCCAAAAGTGATCAGCTGGGAAGAAGTTGTTCTCCCAGGAAATTGGCAAATAGAAGATGTCACCCCAAGAGTAAATGAAATGACAGATGATTTACAAAGTATAGTCAAATTACCAAATGGTAATGTTGAAGTCAATTTTAGGAGGAAAATGGAAAAAGCTAGGAGAAGTTTCGCCGGTTATACGGAAGGAAGAAAAAGTTTTAAATTAGAAGAAATAGATGGTGACCAAAGGAGTAGTGAAAAGGAAGAAATGGATCAAAAAGTTTTTAGAAACAAAGAAAGTGGAATTGAACACCCTATCTACAAAAGATCCTCATCAGCGAAAACCTATAATCCAAGTGAAAGTGATTTTCTCCAAGGAGCCATAAGAATGGTTAGCATTCAAAAGCCAGAAGAAATACCTGTAAAAAAATTTCAAATTGATAAAACATATCTTAGAGAAAATTTGAAAAATCATCCTTTAAAAGATTGGTTCTTCAAAAAGTTTAATACAGAAGAAAAAGATAAGATGAGAGAAATATGGTATTTCCAAATGGAGGAAGAAGAAAGAAATATACCTTTCTTTGATTGGTTTATGGAATATTTTAGAAAAGCGAAAATCAAAGAAAAAGAAACTCAAAGCACAGAACAAATAAGAGTTATAGGAAAAACAACAAGAACTTTGAAAGACACTGAAAGAAAAAAAGTTGATAAATCTCATCTACCTTGGAAGAAACTTGATATTTCTGTCCCTAATACTGACACCAAGAATTATGCCATGCCTGTAAAAAATGCATCTATTTATGAATCAAAATCAGACCCAAATGCTAAAGACATAAGTATAGGTATTGGAGATATAATTGAACAAAACAATTACACCATTCTATGTCTATTAACCATTTGAGAACAAACAGATCGAATAGAAAGAACAATCAAATTAAAATCTGAATTCAGTAAAGATAAAGAAGAAAAATTAGAAGAAAGCTCTGCCAATGCAGTATATGTTCCCAGACAATTACCTGAAGGGATTATTCTGCAAGAAGGACCATTCATAATGACAGACGAAATGCAAAAAGAATTATCCAATAGGATGGAAAGCCTCAATATGAGAGGAAAAGGATTCAGTATCCTAAGGGTCTCTGCGTCAGAAGATTTATTAATAAATCGCCTAAACAAATGGAATCCTCAGGTAAAATTGCCAGAAACAAAGAATTATTATCCTATACCAACCCCTGTTGATCTACAATTCGAAGAAGCTCCATACAGTTACACCTCAGAATTAACCTATTCAGGAAATTCTTTATATGAGTGGAACTTGGATCGATTAATAGAATACCAAATCGCCCAAATGGTTCACAGTATGTTAATATACTGTAATGCTTGTGAAGTCAGAGGAAATACTCCAAGAAATATCTTTCTAATGATAACCACCTCTTTCAATGGAATATTAAGAGGATGGTGGAATTATGGATTAACTGGAGCTCAAAGAATTGAAATAGAAAATGCTGTCAAAATGGATGAATTTGGAAGAATCCTTTATAGAGACAAAACCACAGGAAATTTAGTTGATCCAAATGTTAAGCTTGAAGCAGGTACTAGTCAAATCCCTGATAATTGGGAAACTCAATCTGATTGTGTTAGTGTTTTGCTTCTATGCATCCTCAATGAATTCACTGGAGGAATTGCTCTAATTAAGGAGAAAAATAGACAGGAATTACATCGCTTGAGATGTAGAAATTTAGGAGAATTTCGTTGGTATAGAGATGTATTCTTATCAAAAGTCTACCAACTAAATGATTGTAACTCTGATATTTGGAAAAAAAGATTTATTTCAGGATTACCACCCCTATTTGCTGAAAAGGTGCGTAATTCCCTGAGAGAAGAAATGCATGGTACTATTAATTATAGTTTGCTGACTTTCGGAGGAATTATACAAAGAATTAACAAAGTTGGCATGAATCTTTGTACTGATTTAAAGATCAGTAAACAAGCTGAAAAAATGAGAAAATATTTTGGAGATAAAGAATTAGGAGATTTTTGTTTCCAGTTTGGTTTAGATCAAACACCTGAATCAAAGAGAAAACCTTCGCGTTCTAGATTCACTCTGGATAGAAGAAACAAAATGGTAAGAAAATATAAACCCGGAACATATAAAAAACAGAGAAAATCCGTTGAGTTCAGTCCATTCAAAAGAAAATCTAGAAAATATTTCAAAAAGAAATACATTAAAGAAAATGTTCCGACTTGTTATACTTGCGGGAAAAAGGGTCATTATGCAAGTAAATGTTTTAAAAAAGAAAATCCTTCTAAAAAGAAACTTAGAAAAATCAATACCAAAATTGATGATGAAAATACTGAAAAGGAACAAACTGATTCGAGTTCTTCTTCAGAGGAAGAAGAATATGAATCTGATTCATCAACTGACATTGAAGAAGATAGTCCTCAGATTTAGCTCATCAAACAATTCCAATCATGTACATGCCATTCAGATGATGAAGAATCTGATGGAGAATGGTCGATACCATCTGATGAAGATCTTGGTATCCACATTTGTGTCCTCACTGCCCCTCAAAAATTACTTTTAGAAATGGATGATAACATCCCTGATCCAGAGAAAAAAGTTCAATTTTAAAATCAGATTTCAAAATTGGGGGGAGGCGAAGAAGGAGAAAGTTCACAACAAAAAAATTTTCTTTGAAGCAAATAAAAATGATAATAAAACACCATATTATCCAAAAAATGATAAAGGAGAAAGAAACATTTCAGAAAGAAACATTACACACACCAACCTATTCCATGATTGACCTCATGAATAGAGCAGAAAAAATTCATACTATAAATAAATCCTTAACTCTCTCAGACTTACAAAGAGAATTTCTGATCAGAGTTGATGCTAAGGCTGCAAAAGAAATTCTGGAAAAAGATGTCAAAAATCTTGTCTCTAAGCAAATATTTGCTAGATGGCAAGTTATTTTATCAGTTTTTGAATTTAAAATTGAATTTATTAATGGAAATTCTAACTCTCTCCCTGACTTTCTTACTAGAGAATTTCTTCAGGGACGACAAAATGGCAAGTAGTTCTTCCCCGTTCATGAAGAAAAAAGGGATTGAGAATTTGGCAGATCAAGAAGAAAGCCAAAAGGGTTTTACTCCAACAAAAGACCCAAGTCAATCAGAATTATATCTTTACACCGGTAACAGAATTCTTGTTACTTCAGATTATCTTATGGAAGAAAGATATGTAGAAGATAATGTTTATTTTCTATTTGGGAAGGGGCTTCATTATCATTCCTCTGATAAAAGAAAAACCAGAGATTAGTATCTCAATATTTTACATCAGACGAACAGTGTCCTCATCTTTCACAATAAGAATGCAAATGGTATCATCATCACTTACTCAAAGTTCACTATTCTCAAAATCTTTATTGAGGAAGATTGGGATGGTCCCTTGTATATGACAAAATCAGTCCGATTATTCAATTCGACTGAGTTCTTTAATTATTGGGATTATATTGATGCCTGGAAATTTGCTTTGATGTGGCAAAATCGCCAGTATAATCATTCATGGTTCATCAGATTTAAAGAAGAAAGTCCTGCTGTCATGCCTATCCACCGCAGTGTTCTTTCATGGTTTCTCTTCACCTGGAGGTCGTACTATGGTGCTTCTCAGAAAATCCTTCCTGATAATTTTCGTTATTTATTTATTAAGTTCTGTGAAGTAGAAGAAAAAGTTCCTTGTGAAGCATTTAATGTTCTTCGCTTCTTTGCAAAGGTCCATATTCCATACATTTTCTAGTGGAAGTTTGAAGTAAAAAAGAACTTTTTCGATCTCCCGTCTTTGTATCAGACTTTTTACCAAAAATGGTGGTCAAAAATTGAAAATGATACTTATGAGAGAATTCTGAATCAAATCTCTCCTCCTATTAAAGAAGAAATTCCTCTTCCTGAGGAAAAACCTTTTGAGAATGAAATGCTCATGGCGATCTATTGCCCAAAAAGATTGCCAAAGAAATTGCTCGAGAAAAATCTCCTGAGCCAATGGACATGTCTGTTGACTCCGTCAATTTTGAAGAAAAGATCAAGCAAATTTTAGAAGAATATCTCCCAAAGAAAAAAGTTGGTGATCATGATTGGGACAGTAATCATGATCCAGAAGAAAATCTTGATGATGAAGTTGTGCCCCTTGAAGATCTCCATCCTCGTTGGGACCTTGACTCTCATGTTAATCCCGATGGCTGAGTTACAGATTATCGTCGTGGTGGAAAGTTTTGGTATTCTTCAGCAAAAGACAAAGGAAAAGAAAAAGAAGTCGAAAAGGTGTTTCTTGGAGTATTTCCTCTGACTTCACAAGCATTACAGTAAATTAACATAATGAACAAAGGAGTAGTGAAAAGGAAGAAATGGATCAAAAAGGCCAAGTGAGCAAAGTGAACAAAGTGGACAAATTGTACAAACCGGGTGAACTGGACAAAGTGGACAAGCTGAACGAATTGGAAAGAGTGGACAAACATGACAAAGTGAACAAACTGTAGAAAGTGGGCAAACTGGAAAAAGTGGACTAACATAACAAACTAGCCGAATTGGACAAGGTGGACAAACAGGACGAACTAGACGAATTACATAAACTAGACAAACTGGACAAATTCGTCAAACTGGACCAACTGGACAAACTAGACAAACTGGATGAACAGGACAAAGTGGACAAACTGAACGAATTGGAAAAAGTGTACAAATTACTCAAACTGGATGAACATGACAAAGTGAACAAACTGTACGAATTGGACAAAGTGGACAAACTCGACATAGTGGACAAAGTGAACAAACAGGATAAAGTAGACGACATGGACAAACAAGTCAAATTGCTAAAACGGAACAAAGTGGACAAACTGGATTTCTTGTGCACACTGGACAAACTACACAAATTGGCTAAATTTGACCAATTCGACAAAGTGGAAAAACTTGACCATCTGGACGAACTGGAAGATTTGGACAAATTAGATAAACTGGTCAAAATGGACAAACTGGACAAAGTGAGCAAAGTGAGCAAACTGGACAAACTGGATGAAATGGAGAAAGTGGACAAATTGGACAAATTGGAAAGATTGGACAAACATGACAATGTTGACGAATTGTACAAAGTGGGCAAATTGGACGAATTTGAAAAATTGGACTAACATGACAAAGTTGACGAAGGGTACAAAGCGGGCAAACTGGATAAAGTGGACTAACTGGACGAATTGGACAAACTAGACGAACAGGACGAAGTGGACAAATAAAATAAACTGGACGAACATGCCAAATTGGACAAACTGGACCAACTGGACAAACTTAACAAACTAGACAAACGGGACAAAGTGAACAAAGTGGACAAACTGGATGAACAGGACAAAGTGCACAAATTGGAAAAACTAGTCAAAATAGACGAACAGGACCAACTGAACAAAGTGCACAAACTGGACTGGACAAATTAGATAAACCAGACAAAATAGAGAACTTGGACAAAATGGACCAACAAGACAAATTGGACCAACTGGACCAACTGGACAAAGTAGACGAATTGGATAAATTAGATCAACTGGTCAAACTAGACAAATTGGACAAACTGAACCATCTAGACAAACTTGTCAAACTACACAAACTGAACAAAGTGAGCAAAGTGAACAAAGTGGACGAACTGGACAAAGTGGACAAACTGGTCGAATTGGAAAAACTAGACGAACATGACAAAGTGGATGAAAGTGGGCAAACTGGAAAAAGTGGAATAACTGGACGAATTGGACAAATTGGACAAACAGTACAAACTGAACAAATTTAAAAAATTGGACAAACAGGACAAACTTGACAAATTGAAGAAAGTGGACAAACTGGATAAACAAGAGGAACAGGACAAAGTGGACATACATAATGAATTGGAAAAAGTGGATGAACTATACAAAGTGGACAAACTGGAAAACTATTCAAATTGGATGAACAAGACAAACTGGACCGACTGACCAAAGTGGAGAAACTAGTTAAACTGGACGAACAATACAAAGTCCAACTGTACGAATCGCACAAAGTGGACAAACTGGGTAAAGTAGACGAAGTGAACAAACTGGACAAACTGCACAAACTGACTCAGTTGGACCAACTCAACAAAGTAGACAAACTTACCAACTGCACAAACAAGACGAATTGGACAAATTAGATAAACAGGTCAAAACAGTTTGTTTCTGCTGCTAATGGAGCGACTATTTCCATAGAAAGAAAAATGAAAATGTTAATAAAATACCATGTTATCCAAAAAGGATAAAGGAGAAAGAAACATTTCAGAAAGAAACATTTCATACACCAACCTATTCCATGATTGACCTTATGAATAGAGAAGAAAAAATTCATACTATAAATAAACCCTTAACTCTCTCAGATTTACAAAGAGAATTAAATGATCAGAAGAGAGAACTCCGTGAATTAAGGATTGAGTTAACCAAAAAACAAAATGAGCTTGATGAAAGGTTAACTTGGTTAGAAAATGATGGTGCTATTGAAAAATATGATGAAGAAATTTTTTTCCAAAGAATTAAAGGAGAAATTAGCAAAATCTCTACTGGTGTAATTCCTACAAAATGTATTTACCAACAGTGGAGAGTTCAGGTAAAAATAAAAATAAAAAACTTCGAGAAGATTGTTAATGCCATAATTGACACTGGTGCTGACTTAAATGTTATCAGACTTGGAATCGTTCCTATTGAATTTACAAGTGAATCAAAACAGTTTGTTTCTGTTGCTAATGGAACGACTATTTCCATAGAAAGATAAATCCCAAATGTTCATGTTTGCATAAAAGGAGTCTGTGTTACTTCACCCTTTATTATTTCAGAAGATATTGTTAATGATGTACTCCTCGGATCTCCATTGATTCTTCAAATCCAACCCTTTTCTGTAACAACAAAAGGAATTTCTACAAATATCAAAAGGATTGAACTAAAACTTGATTTTTTAGATGATCCTTGTGAGACGAAAATCCAAAGGATAAATCAGGTTATTGCCACAAGAGAAAATTATATAAATGGATTAAAAAATGAAATTAAATGTGTCCAAATGACAAAAGAATTAGAGAAAAAAGAATTTAAAACAAAATTAGAAGAATTCACCAAACAGATTGAAGAAGAATGTTGTTCTGAATTACCATCAGCCTTTCGGAATAGAAAAAGACACATAGTAGGATTACCATATGTAAAAGATTTTAATGAAAAGGATATTCCTACTAAAGCTGGTCCATCTCAAATGGATGCTGCCCATTTGAAGCTTTGCCAAGAAGAAATCAATGATCTTCTGAAGAAAGGATTAATTAGGAAAAGCAAATCCCCTTGGAGCTGTATGGCATTTTATGTTGAAAAGGCCGCTGAAATCGAAAGAGGAGTTCCAAGATTGGTAATCAATTATAAACCTTTAAACAAAGTGCTTCAATCTATTAGGTATCCTTTGCCTAATACTCAGGATTTGCTCAACAGATTAAACAATGCCAAAATATTCTCAAAATTTGATTTAAAATAAGGATTTTGGCAGATTCAGATAAAAGAAGAAGATAGATATAAAACTGCATTCACTGTTCCAATGGGGCATTATGAATGGAATGTTATGCCTTTCGGATTAAAAAATGCTCCGTCTGAATTTCAGAATATTATGAATAATATCTTCTCGTCTTATGCCCAGCTTGCCATTGTTTACATTGATGATATTCTTATCTTTTCAGAATCTGTGATACAACATTGGAAACACTTGGGTATTTTCAAAAGAGTTGTAAAAGAAAATGGATTGGCTTTATCTAAAAGAAAGATGAATCTCTTTCAGTAGAAAATCAGGTTCTTAGGATTTGAGATTCAAGACAGAAAAATAACTCCAACCAATAGAGTTATTCAATTTGTTGATAAATTTCCAGATGAAATTAAAGATAAAAATATGCTACAAAGATTTCTTGGATGTCTAAACTACGTTGGATTTTTCTATCAAGATTTGGCAAAAGATAGAAAACTTCTCCAAGAAAGATTAAAGAAAAATCCTAAGGAGTGGTCTATCCATCACACTAATGCAGTAAAAAAGTTTAAAGAAAGAGTTAAAAATCTTCCTTGTAGATGTTTATCTGACCCAGAAGCTTTCAAAATAGTTCAAACTGATGCCTCTGATGTCGAATATGGTGGAATCCTTTTACAACAAAAAGACTCAAAAGAAGAATTAATAAGATTTAATTTTGGATTATGGAATGAAGCACAAAAGAAATATTCAACCATCAAAAAGGACGTTCTTGTCATTGTTATTTGTGTGACGAAATTCCAACATGATTTATTGAGCAAAGAATTTCTTATCAGAGTTGATGCTAAAGCAGCAAAAGAAATTCTGGAAAAAGATGTCAAAAATCTTGTCTCTAAGCAAATTTTGCTAGATGGCAAGCCATTTTATCAGTGTTTGAATTTAAAATTGAATTTATTAATGAAATTCTAACTCTCTCCTTGACTTTCTTACTAGTGAATTTCTTCAGGGACGACAAAATGGTAAGTAGCTCTTCCCCGTTCATGAAGAATAAAGGGATTGAGAATTTGGCAGATCAAGAAGAAAGCCAAAAGGGTTTTACTCCAACAAAAGACCCAAGTCAATCAGAATTATATCTTTACACCGGTAACAGAATTCTTGTTACTTCAGATTATCTTATGGAAGAAAGATATGTAGAAGATAATGTTTATTTTCTATTTGGGAAGGGGCTTCATTATTATTCCCCTGATAAAAGAGAAACCAGAGATTGGTATCTCAATATTTTACATCAGACGAAAAGTGTCCTCATCTTTCACAATAAGAATGCAAATGGTATCATCACTTACTCAAAGTTCACCTATTCTCAAAATCCTTATTGAGGAAGATTGGGATGGTCCCTTGTACATGACAAAATCAGTCCGATTATTCAATTCGACTGAGTTCTTTAATTATTGGGATTATATTGATGCATGGAAATTTACTTTGATGTGGCAAAATCGCCAGTATAATCATTCCTGGTTCATCAGATTCAAAGAAAAAAGTCCTGATGTCATGCCTATCCACCGCAGTGTTCCTTCATGGTTTCTCTTCACCTGGTGGTCTTATTATGGTGCTTCTCAGAAAATCCTTCCTAAGAAAAAGTTCCCTGTGAAGCATTTAATGTTCTTCGCTTCTTTGCAAAGTTCCATATTCCATACATTTTCCAGTGGAAGTTTGAAGTAAAAAAGAACTTTTTCGATCTCCTGTCTTTGTATTAGACTTTTTACCAAAAATGGTGGTCAAAAATTGAAAATGATACTTATGAGAGAATTCTGAATCAAATCTCTCCTCCTGTTAAAGAAGAAATTCCTCTTCCTGAAGAAAAACCTTTTGAGAATGAAATGCTCATGGCTGATCTATTGGCCAAAAAGATTGCCAAAGAAATTGCTCGAGAAAAATCTCCTGAGCCAATGGACATGTCTATTGATTCCGTCAATTTTGGAGAAAAGATCAAGCAAATTTTAGAAGAATATCTCCCAAAGAAAAAAGTTCGTGATCATGATTGGGACAGTAATCATGATCTAGAAGAAAATCTTGATGATGAAGTTGTGCCCCTTGAAGATCTCCATCCTCGTTGGGACCCTGACTCTCATGTTAATCCCGATGGCTCAGTTACAGATTATCTTCGTGGTGGAAAGTTTTGGTATTCTTCAACAAAAGACAAAGGAAAAGAAAAAGAAGTCGAAAAGGTGTTTCTTGGAGTATTTCTTCTGACTTCACAAGCATTACAGTATATTAACATGATGACCAAAGGAGTAGTGAAAGGAAGAAATGGATCAAAAAGACCAAGTGAGCAAAGTGAACAAAGTGGACAAATTGTACAAACCGGGTGAACTGGACAAAGTGGACAAGCTGAACGAATTGGAAAGAGTGGACAAACATGACAAAGTGAACAAACTGTAGAAAGTGGGCAAACTGGAAAAAAGTGGACTAACTTAACAAACTGGCCGAATTGGACAAGGTGGACAAAGAAGACGAACTGGACAAATTAGATAAACTAGAAAAATTGGACAAATTCGTCAAACTGGACCAACTGGACAAACTAGACAAACTGGACGAACAGGACAAAGTGGACAAACTAAACGAATTGGAAAAAGTGTACAAATTACTCAAACTGGACGAACATGACAAAGTGAACAAACTGTACGAATTGGACAAAGTGGACAAACTCGACATAGTGGACAAAGTGCACAAACAGGATAAACTAGACGACGTGGACAAACAAGTCAAATTGCTAAAACGGAACAAAGTGGACAAACTGGATGTCTTGTGCACACTGGACAAACTACACAAATTGGCTAAATTTGACCAACTCGACAAAGTGGAAAAACTTGACCATCTGGACGAACTGGAAGATTTGGACAAATTAGATAAACTGGTCAAAATGGACAAACTGGACAAAGTGAACAAAGTGAGCAAACTGGACAAACTGGATGAAATGGAGAAAGTGGACAAATTGGACAAATTGGAAAGATTGGACAAACATGACAATGTTGACGAATTGTACAAAGTGGGCAAATTGGACGAATTTGAAAAATTGGACTAACATGACAAAGTTGACGAAGGGTACAAAGCGGGCAAACTGGATAAAGTGGACTAACTGGACGAATTGGACAAACTAGACGAACAGGACGAAGTGGACAAATAAAATAAATTGGACGAACATGCCAAATTGGACAAACTGGACCAACTGGACAAACTTAACAAACTAGACAAACGGGACAAAGTGAACAAAGTGGACAAACTGGATGAACAGGACAAAGTGCACAAATTGGAAAAACTAGTCAAAATAGACGAACAGGACCAACTGAACAAAGTGCACAAACTGGACTGGACAAATTAGATAAACCGGACAAAATAGAGAACTTGGACAAAATGGACCAACAGGACAAATTGGACCAACTGGACCAACTAACATCTAGCAATATACCCACACCAAAAAGAGATGACTCCACTGGCACTGATACCAACAAGGATAGGATCTACAATGACCGGAATCATCTCAAATATTCAAATCTTCTTTTTCATTAATTCTTTTGCTTTAGCAGAATTTTTACGAAATAATTCAGCGAACCGAGATTCCTTTTCAACTTCTTTTTCTTTTCCGTTGTCTTTTGCTGAAGATTACCAAAACTTTTCACCACGAAGGTATTCAGAAACTGATCCGTCAGGATTAATATGAGAGTCAGGGTCCCACCGAGGATGGAGATTTTCAAGGGGGCACAACTTCATCATCAAGATTTTCTTCTGGATCATGATTACTATCCCAATCATGATCACCAACCTTTTTCTTTGGGAGATACTCTTCTAAAATTTGTTTAATTTTTTCTTCAAAATTGACGGAGTCAACAGACATGTCCATTGGCTCAGTAGATTTTTCTCGAGCAATTTCTTTGGTAATCTTTTTGGCCAAGAGATCAGCTATGGCCATTTCATTCTCAAAAGGCTTTTCTTCAGGAAGAGGAATTTCTTTTTTAACAGGAGGAGAGATTTGATTCAGGATTCTCTCATAAGAATCATTTTCAATTTTTTGCCACCATTTTTGGTAAAAAGTCTGGTACAAAGACGGAAGATCGAAAAAGTTCTTTTTTACTTCAAACTTCCACTAGAAAATATATGGAATATGGAACTTTGTAAAGAAGCGAAGAACATTAAATGCTTCACACAGAACCTTTTTCTTCTACTTCACAGAACTTAATAAATAAATAACAAAAATTATCAAGAAAGATTTTCTGAGAAGCACCAAAATATGACCACCAAGTGAAGAGAAACCATTTAGTAATGATTTTTGAGAATAGTGAACTTTGAGTAAGTGATGATACCATTTGCATTCTTATTGTGGAAGATGAGGACACTTTTCGTCTGATGCAAAATATTTAGATACCAATCTCTGGTTTTCCTTTTATCAGGGGAATAATAATGAAGCCCCTTTCCAAAGAGAAAATAAACATTATCTTCTACAGATCTTTCTTCCATAAGACAATCTGAAGTAACGAGAATTCTGTTACCGGTGTAAAGATATAATTCTGATTGACTTGGGTTTTTTGTTGGAGTAAAACCCTTTTGGCTTTCTTCTTGATCTGCCAAATTCTCTTGCCCTTTTTTCTGCATGAATGGGGAAGAGCTACTTGCCATTTTGTCGTCCCTGAAGAAATTCTCTAGTAAGAAAGTCAGGGAGAGAGTTAGAATTTTCATTAATAAATTCAATCTTAAATTCAAAAACTGATAAAATGGCTTGCCATCTAGCAAATATTTGCTTAAAGATAAGATTTTTGACATCTTTTTCCAGAATTTCTTTTGCTGCTTTAGCATCCACTCTGATGAGAAATTCTTTGTTCAAAAAATGATGTTGGAATTTCGTCACATAAATAACTATGGCAAGAACTTCTTTTTTTATGGTTGAATATTTCTTTTTTTCTTCATTCCATAATCCAAAATTAAATCTTATTAATTTTTCTTTTGTGTCTTTTTGTTGTAAGAGGATTCCACCATATCCGATATCAGAAGCATCAGTTTGAACTATTTTTTAAGCTTCTGGATCAGATAAACATCTAAAAAGAAGATTTTTAACTCTTTCTTTAATCTTTTTTACTGCATTAGTGTGATTGATAGTCCACTCCTTAGGATGTTTCTTTAATCTTTCTTGGAGAAGTTTTCTATTTTTTGCCAAATCCTGACAGAAAAATCAAACATAATGTAGACATCCAAGAAATCTTTGTAGCATATTTTTATCCTTAATTTCATCTGGAAATTTGTCAGCAAATTGAATAACTCTATTAGTTGGAGTTATTTTTCTATCTTGGATCTCAAATCTTAAGAACCTGATGTTTTACTGAAAGGGATTCATTTTTCTTTTAGATAAAGCTAATCCATTTTCTTTTATGACTCTTTTGAAAATACTCAAATGTTTCCAATGTTGTATCACAGATTCTGAGAAATTAAGAATATCATCAATGTAAACAATGGCAAACTGGGTGTAATAAGAGAATATATTATTATAATATTCTGAAATTCAGACGGAGCATTTTTCAATCCGAAAGGCATAACATTTCATTCATAATGCCCCATTGGAATAGTGAATGCAGTTTTATATCTATCTTCTTCTTTTATCTGGATCTGCCAAAATCCTGATTTTAAATCAAAATTTGAGAATATTTTGGCATTGTTTAATCTATTTAGTAAATCCTGAGTATTAGGCAAAGGATACCTAATGGATTGAAGAACTTTGTTTAATGGTTTATAATTGATTACCAATCTTGGAACTCCTCTTTTGATTTCAGCGGCCTTTTCAACATAGACTGCCGTACAGCTCCAAGGGGATTTGCTTTTTCTAATTAATCCTTTATTCAGAAGATCATTGATTTCTTCTTGGCAAAGCTTTAAATGGGCAGCATCCATTTGATATGGACGAGCTTTAGTAGGAATATTTTTGTCATTAAAATCTTCTACATATGGTAATCCTACTATATGTCTGTTTCTATTCCAAAAGGTTGATGTTAATTCAGAACAACATTCTTCTTCAATCTGTTTTGTGAATTCTTCTAATTTTGTTTTAATTTTTTTTTCTCTAATTCTTTTGTTATTTGAATAGATTTGATTTCATTATTTAAACCTTTTACATAATCTTCTTTGTTGGAAATGATTTGATTTATTCTTTGGTTTTTTGTTTCATAGGGGTCATCAATAAAGTCAAGATTTATATCTACCCCTTTAATCTTTGTAGAAATTCTCTTGTGTTAACTAAGAAAGGTTGGATTAGAAGGATAAACGGGGATCCAAGAAGTACTTCATTAACAATATCTCCTGAAATAATGAAGGGTGTAGGTGTAGTAACACAAACTCCTTGGAAGTAAACATGGACATTGGGAATTTTTCTTTCGATTACCATACTGGTACCATTTGCTGCTGTCACAAATTGCTTAAATTCATCTGTGACTTCAATTGAGACAACACCTAATCTGATAACATTTAGATCAGCTCCAGTATCAACAATAGCATTGATTATTTTCTCAAAATTTTTTATCTTTATTTTAACTTGAATTCTCCATTGTTGATAAATACATTTTCTTGGGATAACAGAAGTAGAGATTTTGCTAATTTCTCCTTTAATTCTTTGGACAAATTTTTCTTCATCATATTTTTCAATAGCACCGTCATTTTCCAACCAAGTTAACCTTTCATCAAGCTCATTTTGTTTTTGGTTAACTCTATTCTTAATTCACGGAGTTCTCTCTTCTGATCATTTAATTCTCTTTGTAATTCTGAGAGAGTTAAGGGTTTATTTATAGTATGAATTTTTTCTGCTCTATTCATAAGGTCAATCATGGAATAGGTTGGTGTGTGAAATGTTTCTTTCTCTTTTGTCCTTTTTGGATAATATGGTGCTTTATCACCATTTTCATTTTTTTTTTAAGGAAATTTTCAGTTGTGAATTTTCTCCTTCTTCTCCTCCCAATTTTGAAATTTGATTTAAAAATTGAACTTTTTTCTCTAGATCGGGTATGTTATCAACCATTTCTAGAAGTAATTTTTGAGGGGCTGTGAGGACACGGATATGGATACCAAGATCTTCATCCGATGGTATCGACCATTCTTCATCAGATACTTCATCATCTGAATGACATGTACATGATTGGAATTGTTTGATAAGCTGAACGTGGGGACTATTTTCTTCAATGTCGGTTGATGAATCAGATTCATATTCTTCTTCTTCTTCTTCTGAGGAACTTGAATCAGATTGTTCTTTTTCAGTATTTTCCTCTTCATTTTTGGTATTGATTTTTCTAAGTTTCTTTTTAGAGGAATTTTCTTTTTTAAAGCATTTATTTGAATAATGACCCATTTTCCACTTTATTCAGTTGGTCCAGTTTGTCCTGTTCGTCCTACTTGACTAGCTTTTCCAGTTTGTCCACTTTGTATTGTTCGTTCACTTTGTCCTGTTTGACAAATTCGTTCACTTTTTCCAATTCGTTCAATTTGTACACTTTGTCCTGTTTGTCCACTTTTTCTAATTTTTCTACGTTGTTCAATTTGTCGAAGTTTGTCTATTTTGTCCAGTTTGTCCAGTGTGTCCAGTTTATCTAATTTGTCCAGTTCGTCCTATTTATCCAGTTTGTCCAATTCGTTCTACTCGTCCAGTTAACCACTTTTTCCAGTTTGCCCATTTTTTACAGTTCGTCAACTTTGTCATGTTTGTCCACTTTTTCCAATTCGTCGAGTTTTTCCACTTTGTCTTATTCGTCCAGTTTAACTAGTATTTCCAGTTTAGCAACTTTGTTCAGTTGGTCCAGTTTGTCCTGTTTGTCCAGTTGGTCCAGTTTTTCCTGTTCGTCCAGATTGAGTAGTTTTTCCATTTTGTCCACATTGTATAGTTCGTCATCTTTGTCCTGTTTTTCCACTTTGATAAAGTTGTCCACTTTTTCCAATTCGTTGAGTTTGTCCACTTCGTCCTTTACGGACCCAGTTTGTCTAGTTTGTCCAGTTGGTCCAGTTTGTACACTTTGTATGGTTCTTCTACTTTGTCCTGTTTGTCCACATTGATAAATTTGTCCATTTCTTCCAATTCGTTCAGTTTGTCCACTTCGTCCTGTACGTCCAGTTTGTCTAGTTTGTCCAGTTGGTTCAGTTTGGACACTTTGTATAGTTCGTCCACTTTGTCCTGTTTGTCCACATTGACAAATTTGTCCATTTCTTCCAATTCGTTCAGTTTGTCCACTTCGTCCTGTACGTCCAGTTCGTCTACTTTGTTCACTTTGTCCATTTTGTCCAAATTTGTCTATTTCTTTCCTGTTTGTCTTGCATGTCCAGTTTATCTAGTTTGACCAGTTCGTCCTGTTTGTCCAGTTTGTCCAATTCATCCTACTCGTCCAATTTGTCCAGTTAGTCCACTTTATCCACTTTAAAGAGTTTGCCCATCTTCTACAGTTTGTCAACTTTGTCCTGTTTGTCTACTTTGTTCACTTTGTCCAGTTTGTCCAATTTTGTCTATTTTTTCTAGTTTGTCCAGTTCGTCCACTTTGTCCTGTTTGTGTCCTTTTTTCCTATTCGTCGAGTTTGATCACTTTGTCCTGCTTGTCTACTTTGTTCACTTTGTCCAATTTGTCCAATTTTGTCTATTTTTTCTAGTTTGTCCAGTTCGTCCACTTTGTCCTGTTTGTCCATATTGACAAATTTGTCCACTTTTTCCAATTCGTTCAGTTGGTCAACTTTGTCCAATTTGTACAGTTTTTCCACTTTCCTACTTCGTACAGTTTAACTAGTTTTTCCAGTTTGTCTTCTTTGTTCAATCGGACCAATTTGTCCTGTTTGTCCAATTGGAGTAGTTTTCCACTTTGTTAAGTTGGTCCACTTTGTCCTGTTCGTCCAACTTAACTAGTATTTCCAGTTTAGCAACTGTGTTCTGTTGGTCCAGTTTGTCTTGTTCGTCCAACTTAACTATATTTCTAGTTTAGCAACTTTGTTCTGTTAGTCCAGTTTGTCCTATTCGTCCATAATGAGTAGTTTTTCCATTTTGTCCACTTTTTATAGTTCGTCAACTTTGTCATGTTTGTCCACATTCACAAATTTGTCCACTTTTTCCAATTCATTTAGTTTGTCCACTTTGTCTTGTTCGTCCAGTTTGCCTATTTTGTCCAGTTTATCTAATTTGTCCAATTCATCTAGACTTTCCAGTAGGTCACGTTTATCCACTTTGTCGATTTAGTCGAATTTAGCCAATTTGTGCAGTTTCTACAGTTCGTCCAATTTGTCCAGTTTGTTCAGTTTATGCAGTTTGTCTTGTTTTTCGACTTCTTTTATTTCACCCAGTTTGTCCACTATTTTCAGTTTGTCCACTTTATCCAATTCGTACAGTTTATCCACTTTGTCCTGTTCGTCCAGTATAACTACTATTTCCAGTTTAGCAAGTTTTTTCAGCTGGTCCAGTTTCTCCTATTCGTCCAGATTGAGTGGTTTTTCCATTTTGTCCACTTTGTATAGTTCGTCATCTTTGTCCTGTTTTTCCACTTTGACAAATTTGTCCACTTTTTTCAATTCGTTCAGTGTGTCCACTTCATCCTGTACGTCAAGTTTCTCTAGTTTGTCTAGGGTTGATACCAACATTCACAGGATCTATAATGACAGGAATCATCTCTTTTTGGTGGGGGTATATGCCTGAGAAGAAAAGTTGTCTAAAGGTGCCTTCATTGCTTAGAAGAAAAGTTGCTTGATTTGGTAAATGTCCCATCCTTGTCTAAAGTTGGAGTTGGCTAGAGGACAATATACATAATATCTTGTCTAGATTTGAAGAAGAAAAGTTGGTATCCAATTTAACCAAAAGATGGTGTCGTTGTACATCTCATCTTGTTTGGTTGAAAAAATAGACAAAGTTATCCTTGATGGTGGGGGTTTGTTGCCTCATGTCAAGATGACATCAAAAGAAGATAAAGTTACTGCCATATGTCAAGCTCCTATGAAAAGATGCAAAATGAAGCTCCACCTATTGTACCTTTGCCCAAAGTGGGAATCTCCTTTTGTAAAGCTATTTTGGAAGCTTGTGTCGGTAGATTTGTTTTTCTTGTATGCCTTATTCTCCTTGTCGGGAGAAAATAGGTTTTGATTGTCTTTACTCCATCTATATAAGAAGCTGGTGTTTCCATTTGTGGGATCACTCAAAAAAAAAAAAATCAATCAGAAAAATAGGGAGAAAAAAGATAGATCAAAAAATTGTAAAAAAAAAAAAGAGTTCAGAGTCTAAGTGTGAGTGTGAGTGTGAGCTTGAAGTTTGAGTGTGCTAGAGTTTGAAGTCCTGTACAATTTTCTGTAAGTAATTAAGTTTTATAAGTTTGATATTATATGCTTGTTGTTATCTAATCATGCTGTTTCTTTTAGAATATGTCTATCCGTCTTGCTTTGCTTAAGAAGTATTATGATGATGTTCGAAGACTATGAAAAATAGAGCGAGCCATTGAGATCATAAGAAGACATTTGCAAACTTGTCCTCATAAGAATAATCCACAACATTATTAACATGAAATAAGAAGGATTCTCTTGCTTCGAGCCTATGCCGTAATACAATTAGAAGTTTTCAGGATTAAATCTAAATTACAAACTATGGCCTTCTGAGATGCCTCCTCGTTTGATTAGGAGAGAAGAATTATTGCGTGAACTAAGACGACGTGAAAACCAGCTTAGAAGATTAGAAAATGCTATCAGACAAATTGATGAAAATATAGCTGCAAAAGAATATCTTGTTATCCACATACAAACTATTAGAAGATCTATGCTAGTACACTTGTGTAATCAAATAAGAGAATATTGTAATATACTGAATGAAGAATTAGAATTGTTATCTCGTATTTAAATCTGTGTTAAAAAAAAAGTGATTTAAATGAATTAAATCTATTATCTAGGATCTAAAGCTTTTTAGCCAAGTTGATCTATCCAATTCTCTTTAGAGTTTATATTGTTCTTCCTATTCTCCACTCTGTATCTCGTTCATCTTCCTAAGAGTGTGGTCACGTTGTAAGTCCCGCTTTTGGCCGTGATTAGGCATCAAGGGCTGTAAATCGTTGACAGAACTCTTCCTGTTTCTTACGAGCTACAAAGATGGAAAATTCTAAAGGAAAAACAGAACTTTTTAAGAATTGGTTTAAATCATTTCAGTATCCTTCTAATAGATCTTATTCGTCTTCTTCATCCTACCAGTCTGCTTAGACTAGTTTTCCCCGTAATAGCTTAGAAAAAGAAAATTTAAAAAAAACAAAAAATTCAGAAGAAATGATATATGAAAATTTTGACCAAGCAATATCCAACTGGAAATTGCCAGCCTTGCCTGTAACAGAAATATATAGCAATGGCACATTTGAAGAACAAAATTATTACCACATTAAAACAGTTTCTCTCTCTGTAGGAAAACAGACAATTAAAGTTCTTGAAAAAAGAATTATTGAACAAATCAGAACCAATACAACCACCTGCACATAGGATTAATTCAGGTAGGAATCAAACCTTTGTTTCAATTAGGATTAAATGTTTCAATGTGTGCCTATGTGCGATCAGAGACATGATGAATTTGATGATTCTCTTTATGCTATGATTGAATCCAGTCTCTGTCATGGACCTGTTTATTTTAGTTGCTTTCCTAATATCACAATTGATGCTCATGATGATGATGTTCTTGATTGTAAAACTATTGGATTCCAAAGTAAAGGATTAAAGATGAGTCCAAGAAGTAAACCTTTTGCTATAGTTTATCGTGTATTATACAAATCTATAATCTCTGTCTTTCCCTTGATAGCCTATAGAGATAAGGTTAATAAAGAAAAAACTACAGTTCTCATGGAAACAAACTTTAACAATAATGTGTTCATCCCAAAGGTCATCAGTTGGGAAGAAGTTGTTCTCTCAGGAAATTGGCAGATAGAAGACGTCACTCCAAGAGTAAATGAAATAACAGATGATTTACAAAGCATAGTCAAATTACCAAATGGTAATGTTGAAATCAATTTTAGGAGAAAAATGGAAAAGGCTAGGAGAAGTTTCGCCGGTTATACGGATGGAAGAAAAAGTTTTAAATTAGAAGAAATAGATGATAACCAAATGAGTAGTGACAAGGAAGAAATGGATCAAAAAGTTTTTAGGAACAAAGAAAGTGGAATTGAACACCCTGTGTACAAAAGATCCTCATCAGCGAAAACCTATAACCCAAGTGAAAGTGATTTTCTCCAAGGAGCCATAAGAATGGTTAGCATTCAAAAGCCAGAAGAAATACCTATCAAAAAATTTGAAATTGATAAACCATATCTTAGAGAAAATTTGAAAAATCATCCTTTAAAAGATTGATTTTTTAAAAGCTTTAACACAGAAGAAAAGGAAAAATGAGAGAATTATGATATTTTCAAATGGAGGAAGAAGAAAGAAATATACCTTTCTTTGATTGGTTCTTGGAATATTTTAGAAAAGGGAAAATCAAAGAAAAAGAAACTCAAAGCTCAAAACACATAAGAGTTATAGGAAAAATAACAAGAACCTGGAAAGACACTTAAGGAAAAGAAGTTCAAAAATCTCACCCACCTTGGAAGAAACTTGATATTTCTGTCCCTAATACAGAAACCATGAATTATGTCATACCTGTAAAAAATGCATCTACTTGTGAATCAAAACTAGACCCAAATGCTAGAGACATAAGTATAGGTATTGGAGATATAATTGAGCAAAACAATTACACCAATCTATGTCTATTAACTATTGGAGAACAAACAGATCGGATAGAAATAACAATCAAATCAAAACCCGAATTTAAAGAAGAAAAATTAGAAGAAAGCTCTGCCAATGCCAGTATATGTTCCCAGACAATTACCTAAAGGGATTATTTTGCAAGAATGACCATTCATGATGACAGACGAAATGCAAAAAGAATTATCCAATAGGATGGAAAGCCTCAATATGGGAGGAAAAGGATTCAGCATCCTAAGAGTCTCTGCTTCAGAGGATTTATTAATAAATCGTCTAAAGAAATGGAATCCTCAGGTAAAATTGCCAGAGACAAAGAATTATTATCCTAGACCAACCCTTATTGATCTACAACTAGAAGAGGCTCCATACACGTACACCTCAGCATTAACTTATTCAGGAAATTCTTTATATGAATGGAACTTAGATGGATTAACAGAATATCAAATTATCCAAATGGTTCACAGTATGTTAATATACTGTAATGCCTGTGAAGTCAGAGGAAATACTCCAAGAAATATCTTTCTCATGATAACCACCTCTTTCAATGGAATATTAAGAGGATGGTGGAATTATGGATTATCTGGAGCTCAAAGACTTGAAATAGAAAATGCTATCAAAATGGATGCATTCAGAAGAATCTTTTACAGAGACAAAACTACAGGAAACTTAGTAGATTCCAATATTAAGCTTGAAGCAGGTACTAGTCAAATCCCTGATAATTGGGAAACACAATCTGATTGTGTTAGTGTCTTGCTTCTATGCATCCTCAATGAATTCACTGGAGGAATTGCTCTAATTAAGGAGAAAAATAGACAGGAATTACATTGCTTGAGATGTAGAAATTTAGGAGAATTTCGTTGGTATAGAGATGTATTCTTATCAAAAGTCTACCAACTAAATGATTGTAATTCTGATATTTGGAAAGAAAGATTCATTTCAGGATTACCACCCCAATTTACTGAAAAGGTGAGTAATTCCTTGAGAAAAGAAATGCATGGTACTATTAATTACAGTTTGCTGACGTTCGGAAGAATTATACAAAGAATTAACAAAGTTGGCATGACTATTTTCACTGATTTAAAGATCCGTAAACAAGCTGAAAAAATGAGAAAATATTCTGGAGATAAGAATTAGAAGATTTTTGTTTCCAGTTTGGTTTAGATCAAACACCTGAATCAAAGAGAAAACCCTCGCGTTCTAGATTTACTCCAGATAGAATAAACAAAATGGTAAGAAAATATAAACACGGAAGATATAAAAAACAGAGAAAATCCGATGAAAGAAATACTAAAAAGAAAATATTCCAACTTGTTGTACTTGTGGAAAAAAGAGTCATTATTCAAGTAAATGCTTTAAAAAAGAAAATTCCTCTAAAAAGAAACTTAGAAAAGTCAATACCAAAAATGAAATACATAAAAGAAAATGTTCCAACTTGTTGTACTTGTGGAAAAAAGAGTCATTATTCAAGTAAATGCCTTAAAAAAGAAAATTCCTCTAAAAAGAAACTTAGAAAAGTCAATACCAAAAATGAAGAGGAAAATACTGAAAAAGAACAATCTAATTCAAGTTCCTCAGAAAAAGAAGAAGAAGAATATGAATCTGATTCATCAACTGACATTGAAAAATAGTCCCCATGTTCAGCTCATCAAACAATTCCAATCATGAACATGTCATTCAGATGATTAAGAATCTAATGAAGAATGGTCAATACCATCTGATGAAGATCTTGGTATCCATATTCGTGTCCTCACAGCCCCTCAAAAATTACTTATAAAAATGGTTGATAACATACCCGATCCGGAGAAAAAAGTTCAATTTTTAAATCAAATTTCAAAATTGGGGGGAGGAGAAGACGGAGAAAGTTCACAACCAAAAATTTCCTTTGAAGAAGTTGAAAATGGTGCTAAAGTACCATATTATCCAAAAAGGACAAAAGAAACATTTCACACACCAACCTATTCCATGACTGACCTTATGAATAGAGTAGAAAAAATTCATACTATAAATAAACCCTTCTCAGATTTACAAAGAGAATTAAATATCAAAAGAGAGAACTCCGCGAATTAAGAATAGAGTTAACCAAAAAACAAAATGAGCTTGATGAAAGGTTAACTTGGTTAGAAAATGATGGTGCTATTGAAAAATATGATGAAGAAAAGTTTGTCCAAAGAATTAAAGGAGAAATTAGCAAAATCTCTACTGGTATAATTCCTACAAAATGTATTTACCAACAGTGGAGAGTTCAGGTAAAGATAAAAATAAAAAACTTTGAGAAGATTGTCAATGCCATAATTGACACTGGTGCAGACTTAAATGTTGTCAGACTTGGAATCGTTCCTATTGAATTTACAAGTGTATCAAAACAGTTTGTTTCTGCTGCTAATGGAACGACCATTTCCATAGAGAGAAAAATCTCAAATGTTCATGTTTGCAAGGAGTCTATGTTACTTCACCCTTTATTATTTCAGAAGATATTGTTAATGATGTACTCCTTGGATCTCCATTTATTCTTCAAATCCAACCATTTTCTGTAACAACAAAAGGAATTTCTACAAATATCAAAGGGATTGAAGTAAATCTTGATTTTATAGATGATCCTTGTGAAACGAAAATCGAAAGGATAAATCAAGTTATCACTACTAGAGAAAATTACATAAATGGACTAAAAAATGAAATCAAAATTGCCCAAATAACAAAAGAATTCGAGAAAAAAAGAATTTAAAACAAAATTGGAAGAATTCACCAAACAGATTGAAGAAGAATGCTGTTCTGAATTGCCATCAGCCTTTTGGAATAGAAAAAGACACATAGTAGGATTACCATATGTAAAAGATTTTAATGAAAAAGATATTCCTACTGAAGCTCATCCATCCCAAATGGATGTTGCTCATTTAAAGCTTTGCCAAGAATAAATTAATGATCTTCTAAAGAAAGGATTAATTAGAAAAAACAAATCCCCTTGGAGTTTTACTCCATTTTATGTTGAAAAAGCTGCTGAAATGAATGAGGAGTTCCAAGATTGGTAATCAATTATAAACCATTAAACAAAGTTCTTCAATCCAATATGTATCCTTTGCCTAATACTTAGGATTTGCTAAACAGATTAAACAATGCCAAATTATTCTCAACATTTGATTTAAAATTAGGATTTTGGAAGATTCAGATAAAAGAAGAAGATAGATATAAAACTGCATTCACTGTTCCAATGGAGCATTATGAATGGAATGTTATGCCTTTCGGATTGAAAAATGCTCCGTATGAATTTCAAAATATTATGAATAATATCTTCTCGTCTTATACCCAGTTTGCCATTGTTTACATTGATGATATTCTTATCTTCTCAGAATCTGTTATACAACATTGGAAACATTTGGCTATTTTCAAAAGAGTCATAAAAGAAAATGGATTGGTTTTATCTAAAAGAAAAATGAATCTCTTTCAGCAAAAAATCAGGTTCTTAGGATTTGAAATCCAAGATAGAAAAATAACTCCAACTAATAGAGTTATTCAATTTGCTAATAAATTTCTAGATGAAATTAAGGATAAAAATATGCTACAAAGATTTCTTGGATGTCTAAATTATGTTGGATTTTTCTATCAAGATTTGGCAAAAGATAGAAAACTTCTCCAGGAAAGGTTAAAGAAAAATCCTAAGGAGTGGACTATCAATCACACTAATGCAGTAAAAAAGATTAAAGAAAGAGTAAAAAATCTTCCTTGTAGATGTTTATCTGACCCAGAAGCTTTCAAAATAGTTCAAACTGATGCCTCTAATGTCGGATATGGTGGAATCCTTTTACAACAAAAAGATTCAAAAGAAGAATTAATAAGATTTAATTCTGGATTATGGAATGAAGCACAAAAGAAATATTCAACCATAAAAAAGGAAGTTCTTGCCATAGTTATTTGTGTGACGAAATTCCAACATGATTTATTGAACAAAGAATTTCTGATCAAAGTTGATGCTGAGGCTGCAAAAGAAATTCTAAAAAAAGATGTCAAAAATCTTGTCTCTAAGCAAATATTTGCTAGATGGCAAACTATTTTATCAGTTTTTGAATTTAAGATTGAATTTATTAATGGAAATTCTAACTCTCTCCCTGACTTTCTTACTAGAGAATTTCTATAGGGACGACAAAATGGCAAGTAGCTCTTCCCCATTCATGAAGAAAAAAGGGCAAGAGAAATTGGCAGATCAAGAAGAAAGCCAAAAGGGTTTTACTCCAACAAAAGACCCAAGTCAATCAGAATTATATCTTTACACTGGTAACAGAATTCTTGTTACTTCAGATTGTCTTGTGGAAGAAAGATCTATTAAAGATAATGTTTATTTTCTCTTTGGCGAGGGGCTTCATTATTATTCCCCTGATTAAAGGAAAACCAGAGATTGGTATCTCAATATTTTGCATCAGACGAAAAGTGTCCTCATCTTCCACAATAAGAATGCAAATGGTATCATCACTTACTTAAAGTTTACTATTCTCAAAATCTTTACTGAGGAAGATTGGGATAATCCCTTCTACATGACAAAATCAGTCCAATTATACAATTCTACTGAGTTCTTTAATTATTGGGACTATATTGATGCCTAGAAATTTGCTTTGATGTGGCAAAATCGCTAGTATAATCATTCCTGGTTCATCAGATTTAAAGAAGAAAGTCATGATATCATGCCTATCCACCGCAGTGTTCCTTCATGGTTTCTCTTTACTTGGTGGTCATATTTTGGTGCTTCTCAGAAAATCTTTCCTGATAATTTTTGTTATTTATTTATTAAGTTCTGTGAAGTAGAAGAAAAAGTGTCATGTGAAGCCATCAATATGCTTCGCTTCTTTGCTAAATTTCATATCCTTTATATTTTCCAATGGACGTTTGAAGTAAAAAAGGACTTATATGGTTTACCATCTCTTTATCAGACTTTTTACCAAAAATGGTGGTCAAAAATTGAAAATGATAGTTAAGAGAGAATTCTTAATCAAATCTCTCCTACTGTTAAAGAATAAATTCCTCTTTCTAAAGAAAAACCTTTTGAGAATGAAATGGTCATAGTTGATCTTTTGGCCAAAAAGATTGCGAAAGAAATTGCTCGAGAAAAGTCTCCTGAGCCTATGGACATGTCTGTTGACTCCGTCAATTTTGACGAAAAGATTAAACAAATTTTAGAAGAGTATCTCCCAAAGAAAAAAGTTGGTGATAATGATTGGGATAATAATCATGATCCAGAAGAAAATCTTGATGATGAAGTTGTGCCCCTTGAAGATCTCCATCCTCGGTGGGACCCTGACTCTCATATTAATCCTGACGGATCAGTTTCTGAATACCTTCGTGGTGGAAAGTTTTAGTATTCTTCAGCAAAAGACAAAGGAAAAGAAAAAGAAGTTGAAAAGGAATCTCGGTTAGCTGAATTATTTCGTAAGAATTCTGCTAAAGCAAAAGAATTAATGAGAAAAAACATTTGAAGATTTGAGATGATTCCTGTCATTATAGATCCTGTGAATGTTGGTATTCTGTTGGTCCAGTTTGTCCTATTTGTCCAGAATGAGTAGTTTTTCAATTTTGTCCACTTTTTATAGTTCGTCAACTTTGTCATGTTTGTCCACATTCACAAATTTGTCCACTTTTTCCAATTCATTCAGTTTGTCCACTCTGCCTTGTTCGTCCAGTTTGTCTATTTCCAGTTTATCTAATTTGTCCAATTCATCTAGTTTGTCCAATAGGTCACGTTTATCCACTTTCTCAATTTAGTCGAATTTAGCCAATTTGTGCAGTTTCTACAGTTCGTCCAATTTGTCCAGTTTGTTCAGTTTATGCAGTTTGTCTTGTTTGTCGACTTCTTTTATTTCACCCAGTTTGTCCACTATTTTCAGTTTGTCCACTTTATCCAATTCGTACAGTTTATCCACTTTGTCCTGTTCGTCCAGTTTAACTACTATTTCCAGTTTAGCATGTTTTTTCAGCTGGTCGAGTTTCTCTTATTCGTCCAGATTGTGTAGTTTTTCCATTTTGTCCACTTTGTATAGTTCGTCATCTTTGTCCTGTTTTTCCACTTTGACAAATTTGTCCACTTTTTTCAATTCGTTCAGAGTGTCCACTTTATCCTGTACGTCAAGTTTGTCTAGTCTGTCTAGTTTGTCCAGTTGGTCCAGTTTGTCCACTTTGTACAATTTTGTCCACTTTTTCCAATTCGTTCAGTTGGTCCACTTTGTCCAATCAATTCTTACAGATTGTCCACTTTCCTTCTTCGTACAGTTTAACTAGTTTCTCCAATTTGTCCACTTTGTTCAGTCAGGCCAGTTTGTCCAGTTTGTCCAGTTTTCCAGTTTGTTCAGTTGCTCCAGTTTGTCCTATTCGTGGATCAAAAAGTTTTTAGAAACAAAGAAAGTGGAATCGAATACCTTGTGTATAAAAGAACTTCATCACAACAAGAACAAGATCTATACTGACAACATTCAAAGGATCTATAATGACAGGAATCATCTCAAATCTTCAAATCTTCTTTTTCATTAATTCTTTTGCTTTAGCAGAATTTTTACGGAATAATTCAGTTAACCGAGATTCCTTTTCAACTTCTTTTTCTTTTCTTTTGTCTTTTGCTGAAGAATACCAAAACTTTCCACCACGAAGGTATTCAGAAACTGATCCATCAGGATTAATATGAGAGTCAGGGTCCCACCGAGGATGGAGATCTTCAAGGGGCACAACTTCATCATCAAGATTTTTTTTTGGATCATGATTACTATCCCAATCATGATCACCAACTTTTTTCTTTGAGAGATACTCTTCTAAAATTTGTTTAATCTTTTCTTCAAAATTGACGGAGTCAACAGACATCTCCATTGGCTCAGGAGAATTTTCTCGAACAATTTCTTTGGCAATCTTTTTGGCCAAAAGATCAGCCATAACCATTTCATTCTCAAAAGACTTTTCTACAGGAAGAGGAATTTCTTCTTTAACAGGAGGAGAGATTTGATTCAGAATTCTCTCATAAGTATCATTTTCAATTTTTGACCACCATTTTTGGTAAAAAGTCTGGTACAAAGACGGAAGATCGAAAAACTTCTTTTTTACTTCAAACTTCTACTAGAAAATGTATGGAATATGGAACTTTGCAAAGAAGCGAAGAACATTAAATGCTTCACAGGGAACTTTTTCTTCTACTTCACAGAACTTAATAAATAAATAATGAAAATTATCAGGAAAGATTTTTTGAGAAGCACCAAAATATGACCACCAAGTGAGGAGAAACCAGGGTGGGAAATTACGATGAATGGGAGTGACATCAGGACTTTCTTCTTTAAATCTGATGAACCATGAATGATTATACTGGCAATTTTACCACATCAAAGGAAACTTCCAAGCATCAATATAGTCCCAATAATTAAAGAACTCAGTCGAATTGTATAATTGGACTGATTTTTTCATGTACAAGGGACCATCCCAATCTTCCTCAGTAAGGATTTTTAGAATAGAAAACTTTGAGTAAGTGATGATACCATTTGCATTCTTATATTGTGGAAGATGATGACACTTTTCGTTTGATGCAAAATATTGAGATACCAATCTTTGGTTTTCCTTTTATCAGGGGAATAATAATGAAGCCCCTTGCCAAAGAGAAAATAAACATTATCTTTAATAGATCTTTCTTCCATAAGACAATCTGATGTAACAAGAATTCTATTACCGGTGTAAAGATATAATTCTCATTGACTTGGGTCTTTTGTTGGAGTAAAACCCTTTTGGCTTTCTTCTTGATCTGCCAATTTCTCTTGCCCTTTTTTCTTCATGAAAGGGGAAGAGCTACTTGCCATTTTGTCATCCCTGTAGAAATTCTCTAGTAAGAAAGTCAGGGAGAGAATTAGAATTTCCATTAATAAATTCAATCTTAAATTCATAAACTGATAAAATGGCTTCCCATCTAGCAAATAGTTACTTAGAGATAAGATTTTTGACATCTTTTTCTAGAATTTCTTTTGCTGCTTTAGCATCCACTCTGATGAGAAATTCTTCATTCAATAAATCATGTTGGAATTTCGTCACACAAATAACTATGGCAAGAACTTCCTTTTTAATGGTTGAATATTTTTTTTGTGCTTCATTCCATAATCCAGAATTAAATCTTATTAATTTTCTTTTGAGTCTTTTTGTTGTAAGAGGATTCCACCATATCCGACATAAAAGGCATCATTTTGAACTATTTTGAAAGCTTCTGGGTTAGATAGACATCTATAAGGAAGATTTTTAACTCTTTCCTTAATCTTTTTTACTGCATTAGTGTGATTGATAGTCCACACCTTAGGATTTTTCTTTAATCTTTCCTGTAGAAGTTTTCTATCTTTTGGCAAATCTTGATAGAAAAATCCAACATAATTTAGACATCCAAGAAATCTTTGTAGCATATTTTTATCCTTAATTTCATGTGGAAATTTATCAGCAAATTGAATAACTCTATAAATTGGAGTTATTTTTCTGTCTTGGATCTCAAATCCTAAGAACCTGATTTTTGGCTGAAAGATATTTATTTTTCTTTTGGATAAAGCCAATCCATTTTCTTTTGACTCTTTTGAAAATACTCAAATGTTTCTAATGTTGTATCACATATTCTGAGAAATTAAGAATATCATCAATGTAAATAATGGCAAACTGGGTGTAAGACAAGAAGATATTATTCATAATATTTTGAAATTCAGACGGAGCATTTTTCAATCCGAAAGGCATAACATTCCATTCATAATGCCCCATTGGAACAGTGAATGCAGTTTTATATCTATCTTCTTCTTTTATCTGAATCTGCCAAAATCCTGATTTTAAATCAAATTTTGAGAATATTTTGGCATTGTTTAATCTGTTTAGCAAATCCTGAGTATTAGGCAAAGGATACCTAATAGATTGAAGAACTTTGTTTAATGGTTTATAATTGATTACCCATCTTAGAACTCCTCTTTCGATTTCAGCGGCCTTTTCAACATAAAATGCAGTACAGCTCCAAGGGGATTTGCTTTTCCTAATTAATCCTTTATTCAGAAGATCATTGATTTCTTCTTGGCAAAGTTTCAAATGAGCAGCATCCATTTGAGATGGACGAGCTTTAATAGGAATATCCTTTTCATTAAAATCTTTTAGATATGGTAGTCCTACTATGTGTCTTTTTCTATTCCAAAAGGCTGATGGCAATTCAAAACAGCATTCTTCTTCAATCTGTTTGGTGAATTCTTCTAATTTTGTTTTAAATTCTTTTTTCTCGAATTCTTTTGTTATTTGGGCAAAATTTTGATTTCATTTTTTAGTCCATTTATGTAATTTTCTCTAGTGGCGATAACTTGATTTATCCTTTGGATTTTCGTTTCACAAGGATCATCTATAAAATCAAGATTTACTTCAATCCCTTTGATATTTGTAGAAATTCCTTTTGTTGTTACAGAAAATGGTTGGATTTGAAGAATAAATGGAGATCCAAGGAGTACATCATTAACAATATCTTCTGAAATAATAAAGGGTGAAGTAACACAAACTCCTTTCATGCAAACATGAACATTTGGGATTTTTCTCTCTATGGAAATGGTCGTTCCATTAGCAGAAGAAACAAACTGTTTTGATTCACTTGTAAATTCAATAGGAACGATTCCAAGTCTGATAACATTTAAGTCTGCACCAGTGTCAATTATGGCATTGACAATCTTCTCAAAGTTTTTTATTTTTATCTTTACCTGAACTCTCCACTGTTGGTAAGTATATTTTGTAGGAATTACACCAGTAGAGATTTTGTTAATTTCTCCTTTAATTCTTTGGACAAACTTTTCTTCATCATATTTTTCAATAGCACCATCATTTTCTAACCAAGTTAACATTTCATCAAGCTCATTCTGTTTTTTGGTTAACTCTATTCTTAATTCGCGGAGTTCTCTCTTCTGATAATTTAATTCTCTTTGTAAATCTGAGAGAGTTAAGGGTTTATTTATAGTATGAATTTTTTCTGCTCTATTCATAAGGTCAATCATGGAATAGGTTGGTGTGTGAAATGTTTCTTTTGTCCTTTTTGGATAATATGGTACTTTATCACCATTTTCAACTTCTTCAAAGGAAATTTTTGGTTATGAACTTTCTCCTTCTTCTCCTCCCCCCAATTTTGAAATTTGATTTAAAAATTAAACTTTTTTCTTCGGATCGGGTATGTTATCAACCATTTCTATAAGTAATTTTTGAGGGGCTGTGAGGACATAAATATGGATACCAAGATCTTCATCAGATGGTATTGACCATTCTCCATCAGATTCTTAATCATCTGAATGACATGTACATGATTGGAATTGTTTGATGAGCTGAACATGGGGACTATTTTTTCAATGTCAGTTGATGAATCAGATTCATATTCTTCTTATTCTTCTGAGGAACTTGAATCAGATTGTTCTTTTCAGTATTTTCCTCTTCATTTTTTGTATTGACTTTTCTAAGTTTCTTTTTAGAGGAATTTTCTTTTTAAAGCATTTACTTGAATAATGACCCTTTTTCCTGCAAGTATAATAAGTCGGAACATTTTCTTTTATGTATTTCTTTTTGAATTATTTCCTAGATTTTCTTTTGAATGAGATGAGTTCTTCGGATTTTCTCTGTTTTTAATATCTTCCGGGTTTATACTTTCTTGCCATTTTATTTCTTCTATCCAGAGTAAATCTAGAACGTGAGGGTTTTTCTCTTTGATTCAGGTGTTTGATCTAAACCAAATTGGAAACAAAAATCTCCTAATTCTTTATCTTTAGAATATTTTCTCATTTTTTCAGCTTGTTTACTGATCTTTAAATCAGTACAAAGAGTCATGTTAACTTTGTTAATTCTTTGTATAATTCCTCCGAACGTCAGTATACTGTAATTAATAGTACCATTCATTTCTTCTCTCAAGGAATTACGCACATTTTCAGCAAATAGGGGTGGTAATCCTGAAATAAATCTTTCTTTCTAGATATCAGAATTACAATCATTTAGTTGGTAGACTTTCGATAAGAATACATCTCTATACCAACGAAATTCTCCTAAATTTCTACATCTCAAGCGATGTAATTGCTGTCTATTTTTCTCCTTAATTAGAGCAATCCCTCCAGTGAATTCATTGAGGATGCATAGAAGTAGGACACTAACACAATCAGATTGAGTTTCCCAATTATCAGGGATTTGGCTAGTACTTACTTCAAGCTTAACATTGGGATCTACTAAGTTTCCTTTGGTTTTGTCTCTGTAAAGGATTCTTAATAATTCATCCATTTTGACAGCATTTTCTATTTCAAGTCTTTGGGTTCCAGATAATCCATAATTCCATCATCCTCTTAATATTCCATTTAAAGAGGTGGTTATCATAAGAAAATTGTTTCTTAGAGTATTTCCTCTGACTTCACAGGCATTACAGTATATTAACATACTGTGAACCATTTGGACAATTTGATATTCTGCTAATCCATCTAAGTTCCATTCATATAAAGAATTTCCTGAATAGGTTAATTCTAAGGTGTAAGTGTATGGAGCCTCTTCGAGTTGTAGATCAACAGGGGTTGGTCTAGGATAACAATTCTTTGTCTTTGGCAATTTTGCTTTGGGATTTCATTTCTTTAGACGATTTATTAATAAATTCTCTGAAGCAGAGACTCTTAGGATATTGAATCCTTTTCCTCCCATATTGAGGTTTTCCATCCTATTGGATAACTCTTTTTGCATTTCGTCTGTCATCATGAATGGTCTTTCTTGCAAAATAATCCCTTTAGGTAATTGTCTGGGAACATATACTACATTGGCAGAGCTTTCTTCTAATTTTTCTTCTTTATCTTTATTGAATTCGGGTTTTGATTTGATTGTTCTTTCTATTCGATCTATTTGTTCTCCAATGGTTAAAGACATAGATTGGTGTAATTGTTTTGTTCAATTATATCTCCAACACCTATACCTATGTCTCTAGCATTTGGGTCTAGTTTTGATTCATAAGTAGATGTATTTTTTACAAGCATGGCATAATTCTTGGTTTCTGCATTAGGGACAGAAATATCAAGTTTCTTCCAAGGTAGGTGAGATTTTTGAACTTCTTTTCCTTCAGTGTCTTTCCAAGTTCTTGTTGTTCTTCCTATAACTCTTATTTGTTTTGGGCTTTGAGTTTCTTCTTCTTTGATTTTCCTTTTCTAAAGATATTCCATGAACCAATTAAAGAAAGGTATATTTCTTTCTTCTTCCTCCATTTGGAAAAACATAGTTCTTTCATCTTATCCTTTTCTTCTGTGTTAAACTTTTTAAAGACCCAATCTTTTAAAGGATGATTTTTCATATTTTCTCTAAGATATGGTTTATCAATTTCAAATTTTCTCTAAGATATGGATGGTTTATCAATTTCAAATTTTTTGACAGGTATTTCTTCTGGCTTTTGAATACTAACCATTCTTATGGCTCCTTGGAGAAAATCACTTTCACTTGGGTTATAGGTTTTCGCTGATGAGGATCTTTTGTACACAGGGTGTTCAATTCCACTTTCTTTGTTTCTAAAAACTTTTTGATCCATTTCTTCCTTTTCACTACTCCTTTGGTCATCATTTATTTCTTCTAATTTAAAGCTTTTTCTTCCTTCCGTGTAACCGGTGAAACTTCTCCTAGCTTTTTCCATTTTTCTCCTAAAATTAATTTCAACATTACCATTTGGTAATTTGACTATGCTTTATAAATCATCTATTATTTCATTTACTCTTGGAGTGACGTCTTCTATTTACCAATTTCCTCGGAGAACAACTTCTTCCCAACTGATGACCTTTGGGATGAACACATTATTGTTAAAATTTGTTTCCATGAGAACTGTAGTTTTTTCTTTATCAACCTTATCTCTATAGGCTATCATGGGAAAGACAGAGATCATGGATTTGTAGAACACACGATAAACTATAGCAAAAGGTTTACTTCTTGGACTCATCTTTAATCCTTTACTTTGAAATCCAATGGTTGCACAATCAAGAACATCATCATCATGAGCATCAATTGTGATATTAGGAAAACAATTAAAATAAACAGGTCCATGACAGAAACTGGATTCAATCATAGCATAAAGAGAATCATCAAATTCATTATGTATCTGATCTCGCACATAAGCACACACTGAAACATTTAATCCTAATCAAAATAGTGGTTTGATTCCTGCCTGAATTAAAGAGAATTGGATAGATCAACTTGGCTAAAAAGCTTCAGATCCTTAATAATAGATTTAATTCATCTAAATCAATTTTTTTTATTTTTTATTTTTAACACAGATTTAAACACGAGATAACAATTCTAGCAAGAGAAACAACATGATTAGATAAAAACAAACTTATATTATCAAACTCATAAACATAATTACTTACAGAAGATTGTATAGGACTTCAAACTCTAGCACACTCAAACTTCAAGCTCACACTCACACTCACACTTAGACTCTGAACTCTTTTTTTTTTTTTTGTAACGTTCTATTTTTCGATTGATTATTTTTTGAGTGATTCCCACAAATGGAAACACCAGCTCCTTATATAGATAGAGCAAAGACAACCAGAACCTATTCTCCCCCGACCAAGAGAATAAGGCATATAAGAAAAATAAATCTACCGACACAAGCTTCCAAAATAGCTTTACAAAAGGAGATTCCCACTTTGGGCAAATGTACAATAGGTGGAGCTTCATTTTGCATCTTTTCATAGGAACTTGACATATGGCAGCAACTTTATCTTCTTTTGATGTCATCTTGACATGAGGCAACAGACCCCCACCAACAAGGATAACTTTATTTATTTTTTCAAACAAACAAGATGAGATGTACTATGACACCATCTTTTGACTAAATTGGATGCCAACTTTTCTTCTTCAAATCTAGATAAGATATTATGTATATTGTCTTCTAGCCAACTCCAACTTTAGATCCTGTGAATGTTGGTATATGGCACTGATACCAACATTCACAGGATCTATAATGACAGGAATCATCTCAAATCTTCAAATCTTCTTTTTCATTAATTCTTTTGCTTTTTTTAGCAGCTAACCGAGATTCCTTTTCAACTTCTTTTTCTTTTCCTTTGTCTTTTGCTGAAGAATACTAAAAATTTCCACCACGAAGGTATTCAGAAACTGATCCGTCAGGATTAATATGAGAGTCAGGGTCCCACCGAGGATGGAGATCTTCAAGGGGCACAACTTCGTCATCAAGATTTTCTTCTGGATCATGATTTTTCTTTGGGAGATACTCTTCTAAAATTTATTTAATCTTTTCTTCAAAATTGACGGAGTCAACAGACATGTCCATAGGCTCAGGAGACTTTTCTCGAGCAATTTCTTTCGCAATCTTTTTGGCCAAAAGATCAGCTATGACCATTTCATTCTCAAAAGGTTTTTCTTTAGGAAGAGGAATTTCTTCTTTAACAGTAGGAGAGATTTGATTAAGAATTCTCTCTTAACTATCATTTTCAATTTTTGACCACCATTTTTGGTAAAAAGTCTGATAAAGAGATGGTAAACCATATAAGTCCTTTTTTACTTCAAACTTCCATTGGAAAATATAAGGGATATGAAATTTAGCAAAGAAGCGAAGCATATTGATGGCTTCACATGACACTTTTTCTTCTACTTCACAGAACTTAATAAATAAATAACCAAAATTATCAGGAAAGATTTTCTGAGAAGCACCAAAATATGACCACCAAGTAAAGAGAAACCATGAAGGAACACTGCGGTGGATAGGCATGATATCAGGACTTTCTTCTTTAAATCTGATGAACCAGGAATGATTATACTTGCGATTTTGCCACATCAAAGCAAATTTCCAGGCATCAATATAGTCCCAATAATTAAAGAACTCATTAGAATTGTATAATTGGACTGATTTTGTCATGTAGAAGGGACTATCCCAATCTTCCTCAGTAAGGATTTTGAGAATAGCAAACTTTAAGTAAGTGATGATACCATTTGCATTCTTATTGTGGAAGATGAGGACACTTTTCGTCTGATGCAAAATATTGAGATACCAATCTCTGGTTTTCCTTTTATCAGGGGAATAATAATGAAGCCCCTCGCCAAAGAGAAAATAAACATTATCTTTAATAGATCTTTCTTCCATAAGACAATCTGAAGTAACAAGAATTCTATTACCAGTGTAAAGATATAATTCTGATTGACTTGGGTCTTTTGTTGGAGTAAAACCCTTTTGGCTTTCTTCTTGACCTGCCAATTTCTCTTGCCCTTTATTCTTCATGAACGGGGAAGAGCTACTTGCCATTTTGTCTTCCCTGAAGAAATTCTCTAGTAAGAAAGTCAGGGAGAGAGTTAGAATTTCCATTAATAAATTCAATCTTAAATTCAAAAACTGATAAAATGGCTTGCCATCTAGCAAATATTTCCTTAGAGACAAGATTTTTGACATCTTTTTCTAGAATTTCGTTTGTTGCTTTAGCATCCACTCTGATGAGAAATTCTTTATTCAATAAATCATGTTGGAATTTCGTCACACAAATAACTATGGCAAGAACTTCCTTTTTAATGGTTGAATATTTCTTTTGTGCTTCATTCCATAATCCAGAATTAAATCTTATTAATTCTTCTTTTGAGTCTTTTGAACTATTTTGAAAACTTCTGGGTCAGATAAACATCTACAAGGAAGATGTTTTACTCTTTCTTTAATCTTTTTTACTGCATTAGTATGATGGATAGACCACTCCTTAGGATTTTTCTTTAATCTTTCCTGGAGAAGTTTTCTATATTTTGGCAAATCTTGATATAAAAATCCAACATAATTTAGACATCCAAGAAATCTTTGTAGCATATTTTTATCCTTAATTTCATCTGGAAATTTATTAGCAAATTGAATAACTCTATTAGTTGGAGTTATTTTTCTATCTTGGATCTCAAATCCTAAGAACCTGATTTTTTGCTGAAAGAGATTCATTTTTCTTTTGGGTAAAGCCAATCCATTTTCTTTTATGACTTTTTTGAAAATACTCAAATGTTTCCAATGTTGTATCACAGATTCTGAGATGATAAGAATATCATCAATATAAACAATGGCAAACTAGGTGTAAGATGAGAAGATATTTTTCATAATATTCTGAAATTCAAATGGAGCATTTTTCAATCCGAAAGGCATAACATTCCATTCATAATGTCCCATTGGAACAGTGAATGCAATTTTATATCTATCTTCTTCTTTTATTTGAATCTGCCAAAATCCTGATTTTAAATCAAATCTTGAGAATATTTTGGCATTGTTTAATCTGTTTAGCAAATCCTGAGTATTAGGCAAAGGATACCTAATAGATTAAAGAACTTTGTTTAATGGTTTATAATTGATTACCAATCTTGGAACTTCTCTTTCAATTTCAGCGGCCTTTTCAACATAAAATGCGTACAGCTCCAAAGGGATTTGTTTTTTCTAATTAATCCTTTTTTCAGAAGATCATTGTTTTCTTCTTGGTAAAGCTTTAAATGAGCAACATCCATTTGTGATGGACGAACTTTAGTAGGAATATCTTTTTCATTAAAATCTATTGCATATGGTAATCCTACTACGTGTCTTTTTCTATTCCAAAAGGCTGATGGTAATTCAGAACAGCATTCTTCTTCAATCTGTTTTGTGAATTCTTCTAATTTTGTTTTGAATTCTTTTTTCTCTAATTCTTTTGTTATTTGGGCAATTTTGATTTCATTCTTTAGTCCATTTATGTAATTTTCTCTACTAGCAATAACTTGATTTATCCTTTGGATTTTCGTTTCACAAGGATCATCTATAAAATCAAGATTTACTTCAATCCCTTTGATATTTGTAGAAATTCCTTTTGTTGTTACAGAAAATGGTTGGATTTGAAGAATAAATGGAGATCCAAGGAGTACATCATTAACAATATCTTCTGAAATAATAAAGGGTGAAGTAACACAGACTCCTTTCATGCAAACATGAACATTTGGGATGTTTCTCTCTATGGAAATGGTCGTTCCATTAGCAGCAGAAACAAACTGTTTTGATTCACTTGTAAATTCAATAGGGACAATTCCAAGTCTGATAACATTTAGGTCTGCACCAGTGTCAATTATGGCATTGACAATCTTCTAAAAGTTTTTTATTTTTATCTTTACCTGAACTCTCCACTATTGGTAAATACATTTTGTAGGAATTACACCAGTAGAGATTTTGCTAATTTCTCCTTTAATTCTTTGGACAAACTTTTCTTCATCATATTTTTCAATAGCACCATCATTTTCTAACCAAGTTAACCTTTCATCAAGCTCATTTTGTTTTTTGGTTAACTTAATTCTTAATCCGCGGAGTTCTCTCTTCTGATCATTTAATTCTCTTTGTAAGTCTGAGAGAGTTAAGGGTTTTTTTATAGTATGAATTTTTTCTACTCTATTCATGAGGTCAATCATGGAATAGGTTGGTGTGTGAAATGTTTCTTTCTCTTTTATCCTTTCCGGATAATATGGTGTTTTATCAACATTTTCATTTTCTTCAAAGGAAATTTTTGGTTTTGAACTTTCTCCTCCTTCTCCTCCCCCCAATTTTGAAATTTGATTTAAAAATTGAACTTTTTCTCTGATCGGGTATGTTATCAACCATTTCTGGAAGTAATTTTTGAGGGGCTGTTAGGACACGGATATGGATACCAAGATCTTCATCAGATGGTATTCACCAGTTCGTCCTGTTTGTCTAGTTTGTCCAATTCATCATACTCGTCCAATTTGTCCAGTTAGCCCACTTTATCCACTTTTTAGAGTTTGCCCTTCTTCTACAGTTCGTCAACTTTGTCATGTTTGTCCGCTTTTTCCTATTCGTCGAGTTTGACCACTTTGTCATCTTTGTCTACTTTGTTCACTTTGTCCAGTTTGTCCAAGTTTGTCTATTTTGTCCAGTTTGTCCAGTTCGTCCACTTTGTCCTGTATGTCCATATTGACAAATTTGTCCACTTTTTCGAATTCGTTCAATTGGTCAACTTTGTCCAATTCGTACAATTTTTCCACTTTCCTAGTTCGTACAGTTTAACTAGCTTTTCCAGTTTGTCTACTTTGTTCAATCGGACCAGTTTGTCCTGTTCGTCCAGTTTGAGTAGTTTTCCACTTTGTTAAGTTGGTCCACTTTGTCCTGTTCGTCCAACTTAACTAGTATTTCCAGTTTAGTAACTTTGTTCTGTAGGTCCAGTTTGTCTTGTTCGTCCAACTTAACTAGTATTTCCAATTTAACAACTTTGTTCTGTTGGTCCAGTTTGTCCTATTCGTCCAGAATGAGTAGTTTTTCCTTTTTGTCCACTTTGTATAGTTCGTCAACTTTGTCATGTTTGTCCACATTCACAAATTTGTCCACTTTTTCAAATTCATTCAGTTTGTCCACTTTGTCCTGTTCATCCAGTTTGCCAATTTTGTCCAGTTTATCTAATTTGTCCAATTCATCTAATTTGTCCAGTAGGTCACGTTTATCCACTTTGTCGATTTAGTCGAATTTAGCCAATTTGTGCAGTTTCTACAGTTCGTCCAATTTGTCCAGTTTGTTCAGTTTATGCAGTTTGTCTTGTTTGTCGACTTCTTTTATTTTGCCTAGTTTGTCCACTATTTTCAGTTTGTCCACTTTATCCAATTCGTACAGTTTATCCACTTTGTCCTGTTCGTCCAGTTTAACTACTATTTCCAGTTTAGCAAGTTTTTTCAGCTGGTCCAGTTTCTCCTATTCGTCCATATTGAGTAGTTTTTCCATTTTGTCCACTTTGTATAGTTCGTCATCTTTGTCCTGTTTTTCCACTTTGACAAATTTGTCCACTTTTTTCAATTCGTTCAGTGCGTCCACTTCATTCTGTACGTCAAGTTTGTCTAGTTTGTCCAGTTTGTCCAGTTGGTCCAGTTTGTCCACTTTGTACAATTTTGTCCACTTTTTCCAATTCGTTCAGTTGGTCCACTTTGTCCAATCAATTCGTACAGATTGTCCACTTTCCTTCTTCGTACAGTTTAACTAGTTTCTCCAGTTTGTCCACTTTGTTCAGACGGGCCAGTTTGTCTTGTTTGTCCAGTTTGAGTAGTTTTCCAATTTGTTCAGTTCCTCCAGTTTGTCCTATTCGTCCAACTTAACTAGTATTTCTAGTTTAGCAACTTTGTTCGGTTGGTCGAGTTTGTCCTGTTCGTCCAGAATGAGTAGTTTTTCCATTTTGTCCACTTTGTATAGTTCGTTAACATTGTCCCATTAGTCCACATTGACAAATTTTTCCATTATTTCCAATTCATTCAAATTGACCACTTTGTCTTGTTCATCCACTTTGCCTACTTTGTTCACTTTGTCCAGTTTATCCAAATTTGTCTATTTTTTTCCTGTATGTCTTGTGTGTCTAGTTTATCTAGTTTGACTAGTTCGTCCTGTTTGTTCAGTTTGTCCAATTCATCCTACTCGTCCAATTTGTCCACTTAGTCCACTTTATCCACTTTTTAGAGTTTGCCCATCTTCTACAGCTCGTCAACTTTGTCATGTTTGTCCGTTTTTTCCTATTCGTCGAGTTTGACCACTTTGTCATGTTTGTCTACTTTGTTCACTTTGTCCAGTTTGTCCAAGTTTGTCTATTTTGTCCAGTTTGTCCAGTTCGTCCACTTTGTCCTGTTTGTCCATATTGACAAATTTGTCCTGTTTGTCCATATTGATAAATTTGTCCACTTTTTCCAATTCGTTTAGTTGGTCAACTTTGTCCAATTCGTACAGTTTTTCCACTTTCCTACTTTGTACAGTTTAACTAGTTTTTCCAGTTTGTCTACGGACCAGTTTGTCCTGTTCGTCCAGTTTGAGTAGTTTTCCACTTTGTTAAGTTGGTCCACTTTGTCTTGTTCGTCCAACTTAACTAGTATTTCCAGTTTAGCAACTTTGTTCTGTTGATCCAATTTGTCTTGTTCGTCCAACTTAACTAGTATTTCCAGTTTAGCAACTTTGTTCTGTTGGTCCAGTTTGTCCTGTTCGTCCAGAATGAGTAGTTTTTCCATTTTGTCCACTTTGTATAGTTCGTCAACTTTGTCATGTTTGTCCACATTCACAAATTTGTCCACTTTTTCCAATTCATTCAGTTTGTCCACTTTGTCTTGTTCGTCCAGTTTGCCTATTTTGTCCAGTTTATCTAATTTGTCCAATTCATCTAGTTTGTCCAGTAGGTCACGTTTATCCACAATGTCGATTTAGTCGAATTTAGCCAATTTGTGCAATTTCTATACTTCGTCCAATTTGTCCAGTTTATTCAGTTTATGCAGTTTATCTTGTTTGTCGACTTCTTTTATTTTGCCTAGTTTGTCCACTATTTTCAGTTTGTCCACTTTATCCAATTCGTACAGTTTATCCACTTTGTCCTGTTCGTCCAGTTTAACTACTATTTCCAGTTTAGCAAGTTTTTTTAGCTGGTCCAGTTTCTCCTATTCGTCCTGATTGAGTAGTTTTTCCATTTTGTCCACAATGTATAGTTCGTCATCTTTGTCTTGTTTTTCCACTTTGACAAATTTGTCCACTTTTTTCAATTCGTTCATTGCGTCCACTTCATTCTGTACGTCAAGTTTGTCTAGTTTGTCCAGTTGGTCCAGTTTGTCCACTTTGTACAATTTTGTCCACTTTTTCCAATTTGTTCAGTTGGTTCACTTTGTCCAATCAATTCGTACAGATTGTCCACTTTCCTCCTTCGTACAGCTTAACTAGTTTCTCCAGTTTGTCCACTTTGTTCAGTTGGGCTAGTTTGTCCTGTTTGCCCAGTTTGAGTAGTTTTCCAATTTGTTCAGTTCCTCCAGTTTGTCCTATTCGTCCAACTTAACTAGTATTTCCAGTTTAGCAACTTTGTTCAATTGGTCCAATTTGTCCTGTTCTTCCAGAATGAGTGGTTTTTCCATTTTGTCCACTTTGTATAGTTCGTCAACTTTGTCATGCTTGTCCACAGTTCGTCAACTTTGTCATGTTTGTCCACTTTTTCCTATCCGTCGAGTTTGACCAGTTTGTCCTGTTCGTCCACTTTGTCTAGTTTGTCTACTTTGTTCACATTGTCCAATTTGTCCAAGTTTGTCTATTTTGTCCAGTTCGTCTACTTTGTCCTGTTTGTCCATATTGACAAATTTGTCCACTTTTTCCAATTCGTTCAGTTGGTCAACTTTGTCCAAATCGTACAGTTTTTCCACTTTCCTACTTCGTACAGTTTAACTAGTTTTTCCAGTTTGTCTACTTTGTTCAATCGGACGAGTTTGTCCTGTTCGTCCAGTTTACATAGTTTTCCAGTTTGTTCAGTTGGTCCACTTTGTCCAATTCGTCCAACTTAACTAGTATTTCCAGTTTAGGAACTTTGTTTTGTTGGTCCAGTTTGTCCTGTTCGTCGAGAATGAGTAGTTTTTCCATTTTGTCCACTTTGTATAGTTCGCCAACTTTGTCATGTTTGTCCACATTCACAAATTTGTCCACTTTTTCCAATTCATTCAGTTTGTCCACTTTGTCTTGTTCGTCCAGTTTGCCTATTTTGTCCAGTTTATCTAATTTGTCCAATTCATCTAGTTTGTCCAGTAGGTCACGTTTATCCACAATGTCGATTTAGTCGAATTTAGCCAATTTGTGCAATTTCTATACTTCGTCCAATTTGTCCAGTTTATTCAGTTTATGCAGTTTATCTTGTTTGTCGACTTCTTTTATTTTACCTAGTTTGTCCACTATTTTTAGTTTGTCCACTTTATCCAATTCGTACAGTTTATCCACTTTGTCCTGTTCGTCCAGTTTAACTACTATTTCCAGTTTAGCAAGTTTTTTTAGCTGGTCCAGTTTCTCCTATTCGTCCTGATTGAGTAGTTTTTCCATTTTGTCCACTATGTATAGTTCGTCATCTTTGTCCTGTTTTTCCACTTTGACAAATTTGTCCACTTTTTTCAATTCGTTCAGTGCGTCCACTTCATTCTGTATGTCAAGTTTGTCTAGTTTGTCCAGTTGGTCCAGTTTGTCCACTTTGTACAATTTTGTCCACTTTTTCCAATTTGTTCAGTTGGTTCACTTTGTCCAATCAATTCGTACAGATTGTCCACTTTCCTCCTTCGTACAGCTTAACTAGTTTCTCCAGTTTGTCCACTTTGTTCAGTCGGGCTAGTTTGTCCTGTTTGCCCAGTTTGAGTAGTTTTCCAATTTGTTCAGTTCCTCCAGTTTGTCCTATTCGTCCAACTTAACTAGTATTTCCAGTTTAGCAACTTTGTTCAATTGGTCCAGTTTGTCCTGTTCTTCCAGAATGAGTGGTTTTTCCATTTTGTCCACTTTGTATAGTTCCTCAACTTTGTCATGCTTGTCCACAGTTCGTCAACTTTGTCATGTTTGTCCACTTTTTCCTATTCGTCGAGTTTGACCAGTTTGTCCTGTTCGTCCACTTTGTCTAGTTTGTCTACTTTGTTCACTTTGTCCAATTTGTCCAAGTTTGTCTATTTTGTCCAGTTCGTCTACTTTGTCCTGTTTGTCCATATTGACAAATTTGTCCACTTTTTCCAATTCGTTCAGTTGGTCAACTTTGTCCAAATCGTACAGTTTTTCCACTTTCCTACTTCGTACAGTTTAACTAGTTTTTCCAGTTTGTCTACTTTGTTCAATCGGACGAGTTTGTCCTGTTCGTCCAGTTTACATAGTTTTCCAGTTTGTTCAGTTGGTCCACTTTGTCCAATTCGTCCAACTTAACTAGTATTTCCAGTTTAGGAACTTTGTTTTGTTGGTCCAATTTGTCCTGTTCGTCGAGAATGAGTAGTTTTTCCATTTTGTCCACTTTGTATAGTTCGCCAACTTTGTCATGTTTGTCCACATTCACAAATTTGTCCACTTTTTCCAATTCATTCAGTTTGTCCACTTTGTCTTGTTCGTCCAGTTTGTATATTTTGTCTAGTTTATCTGATTTGTCCAACTCATCTAGTTTGTCCAGTTGGTCACGTTTATCCACTTTGTTGATTTAGTCGAATTTAGCCAATTTGTGCAGTTTCTACAGTTTGTCCAATTTGTCCAGTTTATTCAGTTTATGCAGTTTGTCTTGTTTGTCAACTTCTTTTACTTTACCCAGTTTGTCCACTATATTCAGTTTCTCCACTTTATCCAATTCGTACAGTTTATCCACTTTGTCCTGTTTGTCTAGTTTAACTACTATTTCCAGTTTAACAAGTTTTTTCAGTTGATCCAGTTTGTTCTATTCGTCCAGAATGAGTAGTCGATTTTGTCCACTTTGTATAGTTCGTCATCTTTGTCCTGTTTTTCCACTTTGACAAGTTTGTCCACTTTTTTCAATTCGTTCAGTGTGTCCACTTCATCCTGTACGTCCAGTTTGTCTAGTTTGTCCAGTTTGTCCAGTTGGTCCATTTTGTCCACTTTGTACAAATTTGTCCACTTTTTCCAATTCGTTCAGGCGGTCCACTTTGTCCAATCAATTCATACAGATTGTCCACTTTCCTTCTTCGTACAGTTTAACTAGTTTTTCCAGTTTGCCCACTTTGTTCAATGGAGCCAGTTTGTCCTGTTTGTCCAGTTTGAGTAGTTTTCCAATTTGTTCAGTTGCTCCAGTTTGTCCTGTTCGTCCAACTTAACTAGTATTTCCAGTTTAGTAACTTTGTTCAGTTGGTCAAGTTTGTCCTGTTCGTCCAGAATGAGTACTTTTCCCATTTTGTCCACTTTGTATAGTTCGTCAACTTTGTCCCGTTAGTCCATATTGACAAATTAGTCCACTATTTCCAATTCATTCAATTTGACCACTTTGTTTTGTTTGTCCACTTTACCTACTTTGTCTACTTTGTCCAATTTGTCCTATGGCTAGTATAAAGAAGAAAAGTGGTCCCATCAATGCTGGTTGTACAATTAATATCTTGATAATATCTTGTAGGTGTCATGCATAGAAGAAATGGTGTCTTCATTCAACAAATGCTGAGAAGAAAAGCTATCATTCCTTGAAAGAAAAGTTAGCATAATATCAAGATTTGATTTGAAGAAAAGTTGACATCTACTAAAAAAAAGAGCATATTTTGTCATAAAGTTGGTAGGGGCTGCCTTTTGAGTTGCTACTTGTAAATAAAGTTGGTAGGGACTACCTTTTGAGATGCCACTTGTAAATAAAGGTGTTGGGTTTGTAAAAGTTGGTATAGCCTTATTGCCATATGTCAAAAGTTGATAAAGTTGTGGGGGTATGTTAATCTTATGCTTTCCATGTGCATAAAGATATTCCACCTTATGTACCTTGCCCATCAACTTTTGAAAAGTATGATTGGAGGCTTGTGTCGGTAACCATTCCTTTTTCTGTTGCTTTTGGTTTAAGTCCTCTCATGGTCAGATGAGAGTGGGATTTTTTTTGTATGCTCCATCTATATAAGGAGCTGGGAGTTTCCTTTGGTGATATAGAAAAAAATATAAAAAAAAAAAAAAAGATCACTCAAAAATTATAGAAAAAAAAAACATAAGTGTAAGTGTGAGTGTGAGTGTAAGTGTGAGTGTGAGTTTGAAGTTTGAGTGCTAGAGTTTGAAGTCCTGTACAATCTTCTGTAAGTAATTAAGTTTTATAAGTTTGATATTATATGCTTGTTGTTATCTAATCATGTTTTTTCTTTTGCTAGAATATGTCTATTCGTCTTGCTCTGCTTAGGAGATACTATGATTATGTTCTAATATTAAGAAAAATTCAAATCTTGTTAGACAATATAAAAGAATTATTATCTCTTATTTAAATCTGTGTTAAAAAAAAAGTGATTTAGATGATTTAAACCTATTATCTAGGAGCTGAAGCTTTTTAGCTAGGTTGATCTATCCAATTCTCTTTAGAGTTTTTATTTTCCTTCTTATTCTCCATTTCTGTGCCTCGTTTATCTTCTTAAGTGTGTGGTGGCGTTGTAAGTCCCGCTTCAGGCCGTGATCAGGCGTCAAGGGCTGTAAATTGTTGACAGTACTCTTCTTGTTTCTTACGAGCTACAAAAGATGGAAATTCTAAAGGAAAAACAAAACTTTGTAAGAATTGGTTTAAATTATTTCAGCATCCTTCTAATAGATCTTATTCGTCTTCTTCATCCTACCAGTCTGCTTTAACCAGTTTTACCCGTAATAGTTTAGAAAAAGAAAATTAAAAAAAAAACAAAAAATTCAGAAGAAATGATATATGAAAACTTTGACCAAGCAATATCCAACTGGAAGTTGCCAGCCTTGCCTGTAATAGAAATATATAGCAATGGCACATTTGAAGAGCAAAATGATTACCACATAAAAACTGTTGAAAAAATTGTTTCTTTCTCTGGAGGAAAACAAACAATTAAAGTTCTTGATAGAAGAATTATTGAACAAATCAGAACCAAATACAACTACCTGCACATAGGATTAATTCAGGTAGGAATCAAACCACTGTTTCGAATAGGATTAAATGTTTCAGTGTGTGCTTATGTGAGAGATCAGAGACATGATGAATTTGATGATTCTCTTTATGCTATGATTGAATCAAGTCTCTGTCATGGACCTGTTTATTTTAACTGCTTTCCTAATATCACAATTGATGCTCATGATGATGATATTCTTGATTGTGCAACTATTGGATTCCAAAGTAAAGGATTAAAGATGAGTCCAAGAAGTAAACCTTTTGCTATAGTTTATCGTGTGTTCTAAAAATTCATGATCTCTGTCTTTCCCATGATAGCCTTTAGAGATAAGGTTGATAAAGAAAAAACTACAGTTCTCATGGAAATAAACTTTAACAATAATGTGTTTATACCAAAAGTCATCAGCTGGGAAGAAGTTGTTCTCCCAGGAAATTGGCAAATAGAAGATATCAGCCCAAGAGTAAATGAAATAACATATGATTTACAAAGTATAGTCAAATTACCAAATGGTAATGTTGAAGTCAATTTTAGGAGAAAAATGGAAAAAGCTAGGAGAAGTTTCGCCGGTTATACAGAAGGAAAAAAAAGTTTTAAATTAGAAGAAATAGATGATGACCAAAGGAGTAGTGAAAAGGAAAAAATGGATGAAAAAGTTTTTAGAAACAAAGAAAGTGGAATCGAAAACCATGTGTATAAAAGAACTTCATCACAAAAAACCTATAGCCCAAGTGAAAGTGATTTCCTCCAAGGAGCCATAAGAATGGTTAGCATTCAAAAGCCAGAAGAAATACCTGTCAAAAAATTTGAAATTGACAAACCATATCTTAGAGAAAATTTGAAAAATCATCCTTTAAAAGATTGGTTCTTTAAAAAGTTTAGTACTGAAGAAAAAGATAAAATGAAGGAATTATGGCATTTTCAAATGGAGGAAGAAGAAAGAAATATACCTTTCTTTGATTGGTTTATGGAATATTTTAGAAAAGGGAAAATTAAAGAAAAAGAAACTCAAAGCCCAGAACAAATAAGAGCTATAGGAAAGACAACAAGAACTTGGAAAGACACTGAAGGAAAAGAAGTTGATAAATCTCACCCACCTTAGAAGAAACTTGATATTTCTGTCCCTAATACAGAAACCAAGAATTATGCCATGCCTGTAAAAAATGCATCTATTTATGAATCAAAATCAGACCCAAATGCTAGAGACATAGTTATAGGTATTGGAGAAATAATTGAACATAATAATTACACCAATCTATGTCTATTAACCATTGGAGAACAAACAGATCGAATAGAAAGAACAATCAAATTAAAGCCCTTCAATAAAGATAAAGAAGAAAAATTAGAAGAAAGCTCTGCCAATGCAGTATATGTTCCCAGACAATTACCTAAAGGGATTATTCTGCAAGAAGGACCATTCACAATGACAGACGAAATGCAAAAAGAATTATCCAATAGGATGGAAAGCCTCAATATGGGAGGAAAAGGATTCAGCATCCTAAGAGTCTCTACTTCAGAGGATTTATTAATAAATCGTTTAAGGAAATGGAATCCTCTGGCAAAATTGCCAGAGACAAAGAATTATTATCCTAGACCAACCCCTGTTGATCTACAACTCAAAGAAGCTCCATACATCTCAAATCTTCTCAAATCTTCAAATCTTCTTTTTCATTAATTCTTTTGCTTTAGCGGAATTTTTACGGAATAATTCAGCTAACCGAGATTCCTTTTCAACTTCCTTTTCTTTTTCTTTGTCTTTTACTGAAGAATACCAAAACTTCCCACCACGAAGATAATCTATAACTGAGCCATCGGGATTAACATGAGAGTCAGGGTACCATCGAGGATGGAGATCTTCAAGCTTCAAGGGGCACAACTTCATCATCAAGATTTTCTTCTGGATCATGCTTACTATCCCAATCATGATCACCAACTTTTTTCTTTGGGAGATATTTCTTCTAAAATTTGCTTGATCTTTTCTTCAAAATTGGTGGAGTCAACAGACGTGTCCATTGGCTCAGGAGATTTTTCTCTAGCAATTTCTTTGGCAATCTTTTTGGCCAAGAGATTAGCCATGAGCATTTCATTCTCAAAGGCTTTTCTTCAGGAAGAGGAATTTCTTCTTTAACAGGAGGAGAGATTTGATTCAGAATTCTCTCATAAGTGTCATTTTCAATTTTTGACCACCATTTTTGGTAAAAAGTCTGATACAAAGATGGAAGATCGAAAATGTTCTTTTTTACTTCAAACTTCCATTGGAAAATATAAGGAATATGAAATTTAGCAAAGAAGCAAAGAACATTAAATGCTTCACATGGAACTTTTTCATCTACTTCACAGAACTTAATAAATAAATAACGAAAATTATCAGGAAAGATTTTCTGAGAAGCACCAAAATATGACCACCAAGTGAAGAGAAACCATGAAGGAACACTGCGGTGGATAGGCATGACATCAGGACTTTCTTCTTTGATGCGATTTTGCCACATCAAAGCAAATTTGCAGGCATCAATATAGTCCCAATAATTAAAGAACTCAGTCGAATTGTATAATTGGACTGATTTTGTCATGTACAAGGGACCATCCCAAGCTTCCTCACTAAGGATTTTGAAAATAGTAAACTTTGAGTAAGTGATGATACCATTTGCATTCTTATTATGGAAGATGAGGACACTTTTCGTCTGATGTAAAATATTGAGATACCAATCTCTAGTTTTCCTTTTATCAGGGAAATAATAATGAAGCCCCTTCCCAAAGAGAAAATAAACATTTTCTTCTACAGATCTTTCTTCCATAAGACAATCTGAAGTAACAAGAATTCTGTTACCAGTGTAAAGATATAATTCTGATTGACTTGGGTCTTTTGTTGGAGTAAAACCCTTTTGGCTTTCTTCTTGATCTGCCAAATTCTCAATCCCTTTTTTCTTCATCAATGGGGAAGAACTACTTGCCATTTTGTCGTCCCTGAAGAAATTCTCTAGTAAGAAAGTCAGGGAGAGAGTTAGCATTTCCATTAATAAATTCAATTTTAAATTCAAAAACTGAAAAAATGGCTTGCCATCTAGCAAATATTTGCTTAAAGACAAGATTTTTGACATCTTTTTCCAGGATTTCTTTTGCTGCTTTAGTATTAACTCTGATCAGAAATTCTTTGTTCAATAAATCATGTTGGAATTTCGTCACACAAATAACTATGGCAAAAACTTCCCTTTTTATGGTTGAATATTTCTTTTGTGCTTCATTCCATAATCCAGAATTAAATCTTATTAATTCTTCTTTTGAGTCTTTTTGTTATAAGAGGATTCCACCATATCCGACATCAGAGGCATCAGTTTGAACTATTTTGAAAGCTTCTTGGTCAGATAGACATCTATAAGGAAGATTTTTAACTCTTTCTTTAATCTTTTTTACTGCATTAGTATGATGGATACACCATTCCTGGGAATTTTTCTTTAACCTTTCTTATAGAAGTTTTCTATCTTTTGCCAAATCTTGATAGAAAAATCCAACATAATTTAGACATCCAAGAAATCTTTGTAGCATATTTTCATCCTTAATTTCATCTGGAAATTTATCAGCAAATCAACAAATTGAATAACTCTATTGGTTGGAGTTATTTTTCTATCTTGAATCTCAAATCCTAAGAATCTGATTTTTTGTTGAAAGAGATTCATTTTTCTTTTAGATAAAGTTAATCCATTTTCTTTTATGACTCTTTTGAAAATACCCAAGTGTTTCCAATGTTGTATCACAGATTCTGAGAAGATAAGAATATCATCAATGTAAACAATGGCATGTAAGACGATAAGATATTATTCATAATATTCTGAAATTCAGACGGAGCATTTTTCAATCCAAAAGGCATAACATTCCATTCATAATGCCCCATTGGAACAGTGAATGCAGTTTTATGTCTATATTCTTCTTTTATCTGAATCTGCCAAAATCCTGATTTTAAATCAAATTTTGAGAATATTTTGGCATTGTTTAATCTGTTTAGCAAATCCTGAGTATTAGGCAAAGGATACCTAATAGATTGTAGAACTTCGTTTAATGGTTTATAATTGATTACCAACCTTGGAACTCCTCTTTCGATTTCAGCGGCCTTTTCAACATAAAATGCCGTACAACTCCAAGGGGATTTGTTTTTTCTAATTAATCCTTTATTCAGAAGATCATTGATTTCTTTTTGGCAAAGCTTTAAATAAACAGCATCCATTTGAGATGGACGAGCTTTAGTAGGAATATCCTTTTAATTAAAATCCTTTACATATGGTAATCCTACTATGTGTCTTTTTCTATTCCAAAAGGCTGATGGTAATTCAGAACAACATTTTTCTTCAATCTGTTTAGTGAATTCTTCTAATTTTGTTTTAAATTCCTTTTTCTCTAATTCTTTTGTTATTTGGACACATTTAATCTCATTTTTTAATCCATTTATGTAATTTTCTCTTGTGGCGATAACTTGATTTATCCTTTGGATTTTCGTTTCACAAGGATCATCTATAAAATCAAGATTTACTTCAATCCCTTTGATATTTGTAGAAATTCCTTTTGTTGTTACAGAAAAGGGTTGGATTTGAAGAATAAATGGAGATCCGAGGAGTACATCATTAACAATATCTTCTGAAATAATAAAGGGTGAAGTAACATAGACTCCTTTTATGCAAACATGAACATTTGGGATTTTTCTTTCTATGGAAATAGTCGTTCCATTAGCAGTTGAAACAAATTGTTTTGATTCACTTGTAAATTCAATAAGAACAATTCCAAGTCTGATAACATTTAAGTCTGCACCAGTGTCAATTATGACATTAACAATCTCCTCGAAGTTTTTTATTTTTATTTTTACCTGAACCCTCCACTGTTGGTAAATACATTTTGTAGGAATTGCACCAGTAGAGATTTTGCTAATTTCTCCTTTAATTCTTTCGACAAATTTTTCTTCATCATATTTTTCAATAGCACCATCATTTTCTAACCAAGTTAACCTTTCATCAAGATCATTTTGTTTTTTGGTTAATTCTAATTTTAATTCTCGAAGTTCTCTCTTTTGATCATTTAATTCTCTTTGTAAATCTGAGAGAGTTAAAGGTTTATTTATAGTATGAATTTTTTCTGCTCTATTCATAAGGTCAATCATGGAATAGGTTGGTGTGTGAAATGTTTCTTTCTGAGATGTTTCTTTCTCCTTTATCCTTTTTGGATAATATGGTGTTTTATCACCATTTTCATGTTTTTCAAAGGAAATTTTTGGTTGTGAACTTTGTCCTTCTTCTCCTCCCCCCAATTTTAAAATTTGATTTAAAAATTGAACTTTTTTCTCTAGATCGGGTATGTTATCAACCATTTCTAAAAGTAATTTTTGAGGGGCAATGGGACACGAATGTGGATACCAAGATCTTCATCAGATGGTATCGACCATTCTCCTTCAGATTCTTCATCATCTGAATGACATGTACATGATTGGAATTGTTTGATAAACGGAACCTGAGGACTATTTTCTTCAATGTCGGTTGATGAATCAGATTCATATTCTTCTTCTTCTTCTGAGGAACATGGATCAGTTTGTTCCTTTTCAGTATTTTCCTCATCATTTTTGGTATTGACTTTTCTAAGTTTCTTTTTAGAGGGATTTTCTTTTTTAAAGCATTTACTTGAATAATGACCCTTTTTCCCGCAAGTGTAACAAGTTGGAACATTTTCTTTTATGTATTTCTTTTTGAAATATTTTCTAGATTTTCTTTTGAATGGACTTAACTCATCGGATTTTCTCTGTTTTTTATATCTTTCGGGTCTATATATTTTTACCATTTTGTTTTTTCTATCCGGAGAAAATCTAGAACGCGAAGGTTTTCTCTTTGATTCAGGTGTTTGATCTAAACCAAGCTGGAAACAAAAATCTCCCAATTCTTTATCTCCAGAATATTTTCTCATTTTTTCAGCTTGTTACTGATCTTTAAATCAGTACAAAGATTCATGCCAACTTTGTTAATTCTTTGTATAATTCCTCCGAAAGTTAGCAAACTGTAATTAATAGTACCATACATTTCTTCTCTCAAGGAATTACGCACCTTTTCAGCAAATAAGAGTGGTAATCCTGAAATGAATCTTTCTTTCCAAATATCAGAATTACAATCATTTAGTCGGTAGACTTTTGATAAGAATACATCTCTATACTAACGAAATTCTCCTAAATTTCTAAATCTCAAGTGATGTAATTGTTGTCTATTTTTCTCCTTAATTAGAGCAATTCCTCCAGTGAATTCATTGAGGATGCATAGAAGCAAGACATTAACACAATCAGATTGAGTTTCCCAATTATCAAGGACTTGACGGCATTTTCTATTTCAAGTCTTTGAGCTCCAGTTAATCCATAATTCCACCATCCTCTTAATATTCCATTGAAAGAGGTGGTTATCATGAGAAAGATATTTCTTAGAGTATTTCCTCCGACTTCACAAGCATTACAGTATATTAACATACTATGAACCATTTGGATGATTTGATATTCTGTTAATCCATCTAAGTTCCACTCATATAAAGAATTTCCTGAATAGGTTAATTCTGAGGTGTATGGAGCTTCTTTGAGTTGTAGATCAACAGGGGTTGGTTTAGGATAATAATTCTTTGTTTCTGGCAATTTTACCTGGGGATTCCATTTCTTTAGACGATTTATTAATAAATCCTCTGAAGCAGAGACTCTTAGGATGCGAAATCCTTTTCCTCCCATATTGAAGCTTTCTATCCTATTGGATAATTCTTTTTGCATTTCGTCTGTCACTGTAAATGGCCCTTCTTGCAGAATAATCCATTTTGGTAATTGTTTGGGAACATATACTGCATTGGTAGAGCTTTCTTCTAATTTTTCTTCTTTATCTTTATTGAATTAGGGTTTTAATTTGATTGTTCTTTCTATTCGATCTGTTTGTTCTCCAATGGTTAATTGACATAGATTGGTATAATTGTTTTGTTCAATTATATCTCCAATACCTATACCTATGTCTTTAGTATTTGGGTCTGATTTTGATTCATAAATAGATGCATTTTTTACAGGCATGGCATAATTCTTGGTTTCTGTATTTGGGACAGAAATATCAAGTTTCTTCCAAGGTGGGTGAGATTTATCAACTTCTTTTCCTTCAGTGTCTTTCCAAGTTCTTGTTGTCTTTCCTATAACTCTTATTTGTTCTGGACTTTGAGTTTCTTTAATTTTTCCTTTTTTAAAATATTCCATAAACCAATCAAAGAAATGTATATTTCTTTCTTCCTCCTCCATTTGAAAATAACATAATTCCCTCATTTTATCTTTTTCTTCTGTGCTAAACTTTTTAAAGAACCAATCTTTTAAATGATGATTTTTCAAATTTTCGCTAAGATATGGTTTGTCAATTTCAATTTTTTTGATAGGTATTTCTTCTGGCTTTTGAATGCTAACCATTCTTATGACTCCTTGGAGGAAACCACTTTCACTTGGGTTATAGGTTTTTGGTGATGAAGTTCTTTTGTACACAGGGTGTTCGATTCCAATTTCTTTGTTCCTAAAAACTTTTTGATCTATTTCTTCCTTTTCACTGTAGTTTTTTCTTTATCAACCTTATCTTTATAGGCTATTATGGGAAAGACAGATGTCATAGATTTGTAGAACACACGATAAACTATAGCAAAAGGTTTACTTCTTGGACTCATCTTTAATCCTTTACTTTGAAATCCAATGGTTGCACAATCAAGAATATCATCATCATGAGCATCAATTGTGATATTGGGAAAGCAGTTAAAATAAACAGGTCCATGACAGAGACTGGATTCAATCATAGCATAAAGAGAATCATCAAATTCATCTTGTCTCTGATCTCTCACATAAGCACACACTGAAACATTTAATCATAATCCGAAACGGTTGTTTGATTCCTACCTGAATTAATCCTTTATCTTTATTGAAGGGCTTGAATTTGATTGTTCTTTCTATTCTATCTTTCTTCTTTATCTTTATTGAAGGGCTTGAATTTGATTGTTCTTTCTATTCTATCTTTCTTCTTTATCTTTATTGAAGGGCTTGAATTTGATTGTTCTTTCTATTCTATCTGTTTGTTCTCCAATGGTTAATAGACATAGATTGGTATAATTGTTTTGTTCAATTATATCTCCAATACCTATACCTATGTCTTTAGCATTTGGGTCTGATTTTGATTCATAAATAGATGCATTTTTTTATAAGCATGGGATAATTCTTGGTTTCTGTATTAGGGACAGAAATATCAAGTTTCTTCCAAGGTGGGTGAGATTTATCAACTTCTTTTCCTTCAGTGTCTTTCCAGGTTCTTGTTGTCTTTCCTATAACTCTTATTTGTTATGGGTTTTGAGTTTCTTTTTCTTTGATTTCCCTTTTCTAAAATATTCCATAAACCAATCAAAGAAAGGTATATTTTTTTCTTCTTCCTCCATTTGGAAATACCATAATTCTCTCATTTTATATTTTTCTTCTGTGTTGAACGTTTTAAAGAACTAATCTTTTAAAGGATGATTTTTCAAATTTTCTCTAAGATATGGTTTATCAATTTCAAATTTTTTAACAAGTATTTCTTCTGGCTTTTGAATGCTAACCATTCTTATGGCTCCTTGGAGGAAATCACTTTCACTTGGGTTATAGTTTTTTGTGATGAAGTTCTTTTATACACAGGGTGTTCGATTCCACTTTCTTTGTTCGTAAAAACTTTTTGATCCATTTCTTCCTTTTCACTACTCCTTTGGTCATCATCTATTTCTTCTAATTTAAAGCTTTTTCTTCCTTCCGTATAACCGGTAAAACTTCTCCTAGCTTTTTCCATTTTTCTCCTAAAATTGACTTCAACATTTCCATTTGGTAATTTGACTATACTATGTGAATCATCTGTCATTTCATTTACTCTTGGGGTGACATCTTCTATTTGCCAATTTCCTAGGAGAACAACTTCTTCCCAGCTGATAACTTTTGGGATAAACATATTATTGTTAAAGTTTGTTTCCATGAGGACTTTAGTTTTTTTTTATCAACCTTATCTCTATAGGCTATCATGGGAAAGACAGAGATCATGGATTTGTAGAACACACGATAAACTATAGCAAAAGGTTTACTTCTTGGAACTCATCTTTAATCCTTTACTTTGAAATCCAATAGTTGCACAATCAAGAATATCATCATCATGAGCATCAATTGTGATATTAGGAAAGCAGTTAAAATAAACAGGTCCATGACAGAGACTTGATTAAATCATAGCATAAAGAGAATCATCAAATTCATCATGTCTCTGATCTCTCACATAAGCACACACTGAAACATTTAATCCTAATCGAAACAGCGGTTTGATTCCTACCTGAATTAATCCTATGTGTAGGTAGTTGTATTTGGTTCTGATTTGTTCAATAATTCTCCTATCAAGAACTTTAATTGTTTGTTTTCCTCTAGAGAGAGAAACAGTTTTTTCAACAGTTTTTATGTGGTAATCATTTTGCTCTTCAAATGTGCCATTGCCATATATTTCTGTTACAGGCAAGGCTGGCAACTTCCAGTTGGATATTGCTTGGTCAAAATTTTCATATCATTTTTTCCGAATTTTTTGTTTTTTCTGAACTTTCTTTTTCTAAGCTTTTACGGGTAAAACTGGTTAAAGCAGACTGGTAGGATGAAGCAGAGGAATTAGATCTATTAGAAGGATACTGAAATGATTTAAACCAATTCTTAAAAAGTTTTGTTTTTCCCTTAGAATTTTCCATTTTTGTAACTCGTTAGAAACAAGAAGAGTTCTGTCAACGATTTACTGCCCTTGATGCCTGATCACGGCCTGAAGCGGGATTTACAACGCAACCACACTCTTAAGAAGATAAACGAGGCACAGAAGTAAAGAATAAGAAGGAAAATAAAAACTCTAAAGAGAATTAGATAGATCAACCTGGCTAAAAAGCTTTAGCTTCTAGATAATGATTTAAATCATCTAAATCATTTTTTTTAACATAGATTTAAATACGTGATAATAATTCTTTTTATATTGTCTAATAAGATTTCAATTTTAATAATCGAACATCATCATAGTATCTCCTAAGCAGAGCAAGACGAATGGACATATTCTAGCAAAAGAAACAACATGATTAGATAACAACAAGCGTATAATATCGAAGAGAAAACCTTCGCGTTCTAGATCATTTTAGGATTACCACCCTTATTTGCTGTTTTTTGGTATTAGAGCCAAGTGGAATCATCCCTTTCTGGTGGGGGTATATGGCTAGTATAAAGAAGAAAAGTGGTCCCATCAATGTTGGTTGTACATAATATATTGATAATATCTTGTAGGTGTCATTCTTAGAAGAAATGGTGTCTTCATTCAACAAATGCTGAGAAGAAATGATGCTAAAGAAATGTTGTTGCTAGTTATCATTACTTGGAAAAAAAGTTAGCATCTAGTCAAAAAGAGATATTCTCAGATCTTTTCCAGAGAAATTATTTTGACATGAAGTTGGTAGGGGCTGCCTTTTGAGATGCCACTTGTAAATAAAGGTGTTGGGTTTGTAAAAGTTGGTATAGCATTATTGCCATATGTCAAAAGTTGATAAAGTTGTGGGGGTATGTTAATCTTATGCTTTCCATGTGGCATAAAGATATTCCACCTTATGTACCTTGCCCATCAACTTTTGAAAAGTATGTTTGGAGGCTTGTGTCGGTAACTATTCCTTTTTCTGTTGCTTTTGGTTGAAGTCCTCTCGTGGTCGATGAGAGTGGGAATTTTTTATATGCTCCATCTATATAAGGAGCTGGGAGTTTCCTTTGGTGATATAGAAAAAATATATATATATATATATAAAAAAAAAAAAAAGATCACTCAAAAATTATAGGGAAAAAAAAAAAACATAAGTGTAAGTGTAAGTGTGAGTGTGAGTGTGAGTTTGAAGTTTGAGTGTGCTAGAGTTTGAAGTCCTGTACAATCTTCTGTAAGTAATTAAGTTTTATAAGTTTGATATTATATGCTTGTTATTATCTAATCATGTTGTTTCTTTTGCTAGAATATGTCTATTCATCTTGCTCTGCTTAGGAGATACTATGATGATGTTCGATTATTAAAATTGAAATCTTGTTAGACAATATAAAAAGAATTATTATCTCGTATTTAAATCTGTGTTAAAAAAAAAGTGATTTAGCTGATTTAAATCTATTATCCAGGATCTGAAGCTTTTTAGCCAAGTTGACCTATCCAATTCTCTTTAGAGTTTTTATTTTCCTTCTTATTCTCCACTTCTGTGTCTCGTTTATCTTCTTAAGAGTGTGGTCGCGTTGTAAGTCCCGCTTCAGGCCATGGTCAGGCGTCAAGGGCTGTAAATCGTTGACAGAACTCTTCTTGTTTCTTACGAGCTACAAAACATGGAAAATTCTAAGGGAAAAACAAAACTTTTTAAGAATTGGTTTAAATCATTTTAGCATCCTTCTAATAGATCTAATTCGTCTTGTTCATCCTACCAGTCTACTTTAACCAGTTTTACCCGTAATAGTTTAGAAAAAGAAAGTTCAAAAAAAATAAAAAATTCAGAAGAAATGATACATGAGAATTTTGACCAAGCAATATCCAACTGGAAGTTGCCAGCCTTGCCTATAACATAAATATATAGCAATGGCACATTTGAAGAACAAAATGATTACCACATAAAAACTGTTGAAAAACTGTTTCTCTCTCTGGAGGAAAATAGACAATTAAAATTCTTGATAAAAGAATTATTGAACAAATCAGAACCAAATACAACTATCTGCACATAGGATTAATTCAGGTAGGAATCAAACCACTGTTTCGATTAGGATTAAATGTTTTAGTGTGTGATGTGAGAGATCAGAGACATGATGAATTTGATGATTTTCTTTATGCTATGATTGATTCAAGTATATGTCATGGACCTGTTTATTTTATCTGCTTTCCTAATATCACAATTGATGCTCATGATGATGATATTCTTGATTGTCCAACTATTGGATGTAAAGGATTAAAAATGAGTTCCAAGAAGTAAACCTTTTGCTATAGTTTATTTGTGTGTTCTACAAATCCATGATCTCTGTCTTTCCCATGATAACCTATAGAGATAAGGTTGATAAAGAAAAAACTACAGTTCTCATGGAAACAAACTTTAACAATAATGTGTTTATCCCAAAAGTCATCAGCTGGGAAGAAGTTGTTCTCCCAGGAAATTAGCAAATAGAAGATGTCACCCCAAGAGTAAATGAAATAACAGATGATTTACAAAGTATAGTCAAATTACCAAATGGAAATGTTGAAGTCAATTTTAGGAGAAAAATGGAAAAAGCTAGGAGAAGTTTTGCCGGTTGTACGGAAGGAAGAAAAAGTTTTAAATTAGAAGAAATATATGATGACCAAAGGAGTAGTGAAAAGGAAGAAATGGATCAAAAAGTTTTTAGGAACAAATAAAGTGGAATTGAACACCCTGTGTATAAAAGAACTTCATCACAAAAAACCCATAACCCAAGTGAAAGTGATTTCCTCCAAGGAGCCATAAGAATGGTTAGCATTCAAAAGCCAGAAGAAATACCTGTTAAAAATTTTGAAATTGATAAACCATATCTTAGAGAAAATTTGAAAAATCATCCTTTAAAAGATTGGTTCTTTAAAAAGTTCAACACAGAAGAAAAAGATAAAATGAGAGAATTACGGTATTTCCAAATGGAGGAAGAAGAAAGAAATATACCTTTCTTTGATTGGTTTATGGAATATTTTAAAAAAGGAAAAATCAAAGAAACTCAAAGTCCAGAACAAATAAGAGTTATAGGAAAGACAACAAGAACTTGGAAAGACACTGAAGGAAAAGAAGTTGATAAATCTCACCCACCTTGGAAGAAACTTGATATTTCTGTCCCTAATATAGAAACCAAGAATTATGTGATGCCTGTAAAAAATGCATCTATTTATGGATCAAAATCAGACCCAAATGCTAAAGACATAGGTATAGGTATTGGAGATATAATTGAACAAAACAATTATACCAATCTATGTCTATTAACCATTGGAGAACAAACAGATCGAATAGAAAGAACAATCAAATTAAAGCCCTTCAATAAAGATAAAGAAAAAAAATTAGAAGAAAGCTCTGCCAATGCAATATATGTTCCTAGACAATTACCTAAAGGGATTATTCTGCAAGAAGGACCATTCACAATGACAGACGAAATGGAAAAAGAATTATCCAATAGGATGGAAAGCCTCAATATGGGAGGAAAAGGATTCAGTATCCTAAGAGTCTCTGCCTCAGAGGATTTATTAATAAATCGTCTAAAGAAATGAAATCCCCAGGTAAAATTGCCAGATACAAAGAATTATTATCCTTGACCAACCCCTGTTGATCTACAACTCGAAGAAGCTCCATACAGTTATACCTCAGAATTAACCTATTCAGGAAATTCTTTATATGAGTGGAACTTAGATGGATTAACAGAATATCAAATCATCCAAATGGTTCACAGTATGTTAATATACTGTAATGCTTGTAAAGTCAGAGGAAATACTCCAAGAAATATCTTTCTCATGATAACCACCTCTTTCAATGGAATGTTAAGAGGATGGTGGAATTATGGATTAACTGGAGCTCAAAGACTTGAAAAAGAAAATGCTGTGAAAATTTGCTTTGATGTGGCAAAATCGTCAGTATAATCATTCCTAGTTCATCAGATTTAAAGAAAAAAGTCCTGATTTCATGCCTATCCACCGTAGTGTTCCTTCATGGTTTCTCTTCACTTGGTGGTCATATTTTGTTGCTTCTCAGAAAATCTTTCCTGATAATTTTCGTTATTTATTTATTAAGTTCTGTGAAGTAGAAGAAAAAGTTCCCTGTGAAGCATTTAATGTTCTTCTCTTCTTTGCTAAATTTCATATTCCTTATATTTTCCAATGGAAGTTTGAAGTAAAAAAGAACTTTTTCGATCTTCCGTCTTTGTACCAGACTTTTTACCAAAAATGGTGGTCAAAAGGTGAAAATGATACTTATGAGAGAATTCTGAATCAAATCTCTCCTTCTGTTAAAGAAGAAATTGCTCTTCCTGGAGAAAAATCTTTTGAGAATGAAATGCTCATGGCTGATCTCTTGGACAAAAAGATTGCCAAAGAAATTGCTAGAGAAAAATCTCCTGAGCCAATGGACATGTCTGTTGACTCTGTCAATTTTGAAGAAAAGATTAAACAAATTTTAGCAGAGTATCTCCCAAAGAAAAAAGTTGGTGATCTTGATTGGGATAATAATCATGATCCTGAAGAAAATCTTGATGATGAAGTTGTGCCTCTTGAAGATCTCCATCCTCGTTGGGACCCTGACTCTCATGTTAATCCTTATGGTTCAGTTACAGAATATCTTCGTGGTGGAAAGTTTTGGTACTCTTCAGCAAAATATAAAGTAAAAGAAAAAGAAGTCGAAAAGGAATCTCGGTTAGCTGAATTATTTCGAAAAAATTCTGCTAAAGCAAAAGAATTAATGAAAAAGAAGCTTTGATTGAGATGATTCTTGTCAAATAATCCCGATCCTGCTGTTTTGACAGGAATCTTCAAATCTTCTTTTTCATTAATTATTTTGCTTTAGCGGAATTTTTACGGAATAATTCAGCTAACCGAGATTCCTTTTCAACTTCCTTTTCTTTTCCTTTGTCTTTTATTGAAGAATACCAAAACTTCCCACCACGAAGATAATTTGTAACTGAGCCATCGGGATTAACATGAGAGTCAGGTTCCCATCGAGGATGGAGATCTTCAAGGGGCACAACTTCATCATCAAGATTTTCTTTTGGATCATGATTACTATCCCAATCATGATCATCAACTTTTTTCTTTGGGAGATATTCTTCTAAAATTTGCTTGATCTTTTCTTCAAAATTGACGGAGTCAACAGACGTGTCCATTGGCTCAGGAGATTTTTCTCTAGCAATTTCTTTCGCAATCTTTTTGGCCAAGAGATCAGCCATGATCATTTCATTCTCAGAAGGTTTTTCTTCAGGAAGAGGAATTTCTTCTTTAACAGAAGGAGAGATTTGATTCAGAATTCTCTCATAAGCATCATTTTCAATCTTAGACAACCACTTTTGATAAAAAGTCTGATAAAGAGATGGTAAACCATATAAGTCCTTTTTTTACTTCAAACTTCCATTGGAAAATATAAGGGATCTGAAATTTAGCAAAGAAGCGAAGCATATTGAATCAGTTTATTCCTTTTCAGTATTTTCCTCATCATTTTTTGTATTGATTTTTCTACTTTTCTTTTTAGAGGCATTTTCTTTTTTAAAGCATTTACTTGAATAATGACCCTTTTTCCCCCAAGTGTAACAAGTTGGAACATTTTCTTTTATGTATTTCTTTTGAAATATTTTCTAGATTTTCTTTTGAATGGACTGAACTCATCGGATTTTCTCTGTTTTTTATATCTTCCGGGTTTATATTTTCTTACCATTTTGCTTCTTCTATCCGGAGTAAATCTAGAACGAGAAGGTTTTCTCTTTGATTCAGGTGTTTGATTAAACAAAGCTGGAAACAAAAATCTCCTAATTCTTTATCTCCAGAATAATTTCTCATTTTTTCAGCTTGTTTATTGATCTTTAAATCACTACAAAGAGTCATGCCAACTTTGTTAATTCTTTGTATAATTCCTCCGAAAGTCAGCAAACTGTAATTAATAGTACCATGCATTTCTTCTCTCAAGGAATTACGCACCTTTTCAGCAAATAAGGGTGGTAATCCTGAAATGAATCTTTCTTTCCAAATATCAGAATTACAATCATTTAGTTGGTAAACTTTTGATAAGAATAAATCTCTATACCAACGAAATTCTCCTAAATTTCTACATCTCAAGCGATGTAATTGCTGTTTATTTTTCTCCTTAATTAGAGCAATTCCTCCAGTGAATTCATTGAGGATGCATAGAAGCAAGACACTAACACAATCAGATTGAGTTTCCCAATTATAAGGGACTTGACTAGTACCTGCTTCAAGCTTAATATTTGGATCAACTAAATTTCCTATGGTTTTGTTTCTATAAAGGATTCTTCCAAATTCATCCATTTTGACAGCATTTTCTATTTCAAGTCTTTGAGCTCCAGTTAATCGATAATTCCACCATCCTCTTAATATTCCATTGAAAGAGGTGGTTATCATCAGAAAAATATTTCTTTGAGTATTTCCTCTGACTTCACAAGCATTACAGTATATTAACATACTGTGAACCATTTGGATGATTTGATATTCTCTTAATCCATCTAAGTTCCACTCATATAAAGAATTTCCTGAATAGGTTAATTCTGAAGTATAACTGTATGGAACTTCTTCTAGTTGTAGATCAGCAGGGGTTGGTCTAGGATAATAATTCTTTGTCTCTGCTAATTTTGCTTGGGGATTCCATTTCTTTAGACAATTTATTTATAAATCCTTTGAAGGAGAGACTCTTAGGATGCTAAATCCTTTTCCTTCCATATTGAGGTTTTTCATCCCATTGGATAATTCTTTTTGCATTTCTTCTGTCATCATGAATGATCCTTCCTGCAAAATAATCCCTTTAGGTAATTGTTTGGGAACATATACTGCATTGGTAGAGCTTTCTTCTAATTTTTCTTTTTTATCTTTATTGAAGGGCTTGAATTTGATTGTTCTTTCTATTCTATCTTTCTTCTTTATCTTTATTGAAGGGCTTGAATTTGATTGTTCTTTCTATTCTATCTTTCTTCTTTATCTTTATTGAAGGGCTTGAATTTGATTATTCTTTCTATTCTATCTGTTTGTTCTCCAATGGTTAATAGACATAGATTGGTATAATTGTTTTGTTCAATTATATCTCCAATACCTATACCTATGTCTTTAGCATTTGGGTCTGATTTTGATTCATAAATAGATGCATTTTTTTATAAGCATGGGATAATTCTTGGTTTCTGTATTAGGGACAGAAATATCAAGTTTCTTCCAAGGTGGGTGAGATTTATCAACTTCTTTTCCTTCAGTATCTTTCCAGGTTCTTGTTGTCTTTCCTATAACTCTTATTTGTTATGGGTTTTGAGTTTCTTTTTCTTTGATTTTCCCTTTTCTAAAATATTCCATAAAGTAATCAAAGAAAGGTATATTTTTTTCTTCTTCCTCCATTTGGAAATACCATAATTCTCTCATTTTATATTTTTCTTCTGTGTTAAACTTTTTAAAGAACTAATCTTTTAAAGATGATTTTTCAAATTTTCTCTAAGATATGGTTTATCAATTTCAAAATTTTTAACAAGTATTTCTTCTGTCTTTTGAATGCTAACCATTCTTATGGCTCCTTGGAGGAAATCACTTTCACTTGGGTTATAGGTTTTTTGTGATGAAGTTCTTTTATACACAGGGTGTTCGATTCCACTTTCTTTATTCGTAAAAACTTTTTGATCCATTTCTTCCTTTTCACTACTCTTTTGGTCATCATCTATTTCTTCTAATTTAAAACTTTTTCTTCCTTCCGTATAACCGGCAAAACTTCTCCTAACTTTTTCCTTTTTTCTCCTAAAATTGACTTCAACATTTCCATTTGGTAATTTGACTATACTATGTAAATCATCTGTCATTTCATTTACTCTTGAGGTGACATCTTCTATTTGCCAATTTCCTGGGAGAACAACTTCTTCCCAGCTGATGACTTTTGGGATAAACACATTATTGTTAAAGTTTGTTTCCATGAGAACTGTAGTTTTTTCTTTATCAACCTTATCTCTATAGGCTATCATGGGAAAGACAGAGATCATAGATTTATAGAACACACGATAAACTATAGCAAAAGGTTTACTTCTTGGACTCATCTTTAATCCTTTACTTTGAAATCCAATAGTTGCACAATCAAGAATATCATCATCATGAGCATCAATTGTGATATTAGGAAAGCAGTTAAAATAAACAGGTCCATGACAGAGACTTGATTAAATCATAGCATAAAGAGAATCATCAAATTCATCATGTCTCTGATCTCGCACATAAGCACACACTGAAACATTTAATCCTAATCGAAACAGTGGTTTGATTCCTACCTGAATTAATCCTATGTGCAGGTAGTTGTATTTGGTTCTGATTTGTTCAATAATTCTCCTATCAAGAACTTTAATTGTTTATTTTCCTCTAGAGAGAGAAACAGTTTTTTCAAAAGTTTTTATGTGGTAATCATTTTGCTCTTCAAATGTGCCATTGCCATATATTTCTGTTACAGGCAAGGCTGGCAACTTCCAGTTGGATATTGCTTGGTCAAAATCTTCATATCATTTTTTCTGAATTTTTCGTTTTTTCTGAACTTTCTTTTTCTAAGCTTTTACGGGTAAAACTGGTTAAAGCAGACTGGTAGGATGAAGAAGAGGAATTAGATCTATTAGAAGGATACTGAAATGATTTAAACCAATTCTTAAAAAAGTTTTGTTTTTCCCTTAGAATTTTCCATTTTTGTAACTCGTTAGAAAAAAGAAGAGTTCTGTCAACGATTTACTGCCCTTGATGCGTGAACTCTTCTTGTTTCTTACGAGCTACAAAACATGGAAAATTTTAAGGGAAAAACAAAACTTTTTAAGAATTGGTTTAAATCATTTCAGCATCCTTCTAATAGATCTAATTCGTCTTGTTCATCCTACCAGTCTGCTTTTAACCAGTTTTACCCGTAATAGTTTAGAAAAAGAAAGTTCAAAAAAAATAAAAAATTCAGAAGAAATGATACATGAGAATTTTGACCAAGCAATATCCAACTGGAAGTTGCCAGCCTTGTCTGTAACATAAATATATAGCAATGGCACATTTGCAGAACAAAATGATTACCACATAAAAACTGTTGAAAAAACTGTTTCTCTCTCTGGAGGAAAACAGACAATTAAAATTCTTGATAAAAGAATTATTAAACAAATCAGAACCAAATACAACTACCTGCACATAGGATTAATTCAGGTAGGAATCAAACCATTGTTTCGATTAGGATTAAATGTTTTAGTGTGTGCTTATGTGAGAGATCAGAGACATGATGAATTTGATGATTCTCTTTATGCTATGATTGATTCAAGTCTATGTCATGGACCTGTTTATTTTATCTGCTTTCCTAAGACTTGTTTATTTTATCTACTTTCCTAATATCACAATTGACGCTGATGATGATGATATTCTTGATTGTGCAACTATTGGATTTCAAAGTAAAGGATTAAAGATGAGTTCCAAGAAGTAAACCTTTTGCTATAGTTTATCGTGTGTTCTACAAATCCATGATCTTTGTCTTTCCCATGATAACCTATAGAGATAAGGTAGATAAAGAAAAACTATAGTTCTCATGGAAACAAACTTTAACAATAATGTGTTTATCCCAAAAGTCATCAGCTGGGAAGAAGTTGTTCTCCCAGGAAATTAGCAAATAGAAGATGTCACCCCAAGAGTAAATGAAATAACAGATGATTTTCAAAGTATAGTCAAATTACCAAATGGAAATGTTGAAGTCAATTTTAGGAGAAAAATGGAAAAAGCTAGGAGAAGTTTTGCCTGTTGTACGGAAGGAAGAAAAAATTTTAAATTAGAAGAAATAGATGATGACCAAAGGAGTAGTGAAAAGGAAGAAATGGATCAAAAAGTTTTTAGGAACAAATAAAGTGGAATTGAACACCCTGTGTATAAAAGAACTTCATCACAAAAAACCCATAACCCAAGTAAAAGTGATTTCCTCCAAGGAGCCATAAGAATGGTTAGCATTCAAAAGCCAGAAGAAATACCTGTTAAAAAATTTGAAATTGATAAACCATATCTTAGAGAAAATTTGAAAAATCATCCTTTAAAAGATTGGTTCTTTAAAAAGTTCAACACAGAAGAAAAAGATAAAATGAGAGAATTACGGTATTTCCAAATGGAGGAAGAAGAAAGAAATATACCTTTCTTTGATTGGTTTATGGAATATTTTAAAAAAGGGAAAATCAAAGAAACTCATAGTCCAGAACAAATAAGAGTTATAGGAAAGACAACAAGAACTTGGAAAGACACTGAAGGAAAAGAAGTTGATAAATCTCACCCACCTTGGAAGAAACTTAATATTTCTGTCCCTAATACAGAAACCAAGAATTATGTGATGCCTGAAAAAAATGCATCTATTTATGGATCAAAATCAGACCCAAATGCTAAAGACATAGGTATAGGTATTGGAGATATAATTGAACAAAACAATTATACCAATCTATGTTTATTAACCATTGGAGAACAAACAGATCGAATAGAAAGAACAATCAAATTAAAGCCCTTCAATAAAGATAAAGAAAAAAAATTAGAAGAAAGCTCTGCCAATGCAATATATGTTCCTAGACAATTACCTAAAGGGATTATTCTGCAAGAAGGACCATTCACAATGACAGAAGAAATGGAAAAAGAATTATCCAATAGGATGGAAAGCCTCAATATGGGAGGAAAAGGATTCAGTATCCTAAGAGTCTCTGCCTCAGAGGATTTATTAATAAATCGTCTAAAGAAATGAAATCCCCAGGTAAAATTGCCAGATACAAAGAATTATTATCCTTGACCAACCCCTGTTGATCTACAACTCGAAGAAGCTCCATACAGTTATACCTCAGAATTAACCTATTCAGGAAATTCTTTATATGAGTGGAACTTAGATGGATTAACAGAATATCAAATCATCCAAATGGTTCACAGTATGTTAATATACTGTAATGCTTGTAAAGTCAGAGGAAATACTCCAAGAAATATCTTTCTCATGATAACCACCTCTTTCAATGGAATGTTAAGAGGATGGTGGAATTATGGATTAACTGGAGCTCAAAGACTTGAAAAAGAAAATGCTGTGAAAATTTGCTTTGATGTGGCAAAATCGTCAGTATAATCATTCCTGGTTCATCAGATTTAAAGAAAAAAGTCCTGATGTCATGCCTATCCACCGTAGTGTTCCTTCATGGTTTCTCTTCACTTGGTGGTCATATTTTGTTGCTTCTCAGAAAATCTTTCCTGATAATTTTCGTTATTTATTTATTAAGTTCTGTGAAGTAGAAGAAAAAGTTCCCTGTGAAGCATTTAATGTTCTTCGCTTCATTGCTAAATTTCATATTCCTTATATTTTCCAATGGAAGTTTGAAGTAAAAAAGAACTTTTTCGATCTTCCGTCTTTGTACCAGACTTTTTACCAAAAATGGTGGTCAAAAGGTGAAAATGATACTTATGAAAGAATTCTGAATCAAATCTCTCCTTCTGTTAAAGAAGAAATTCCTCTTCAAGAAGAAAAGTCTTTTGAGAATGAAATGCTCATGGCTGATCTCTTGGACAAAAAGATTGCCAAAGAAATTGCTAGAGAAAAATCTCCTGAGCCAATGGACATGTCTGTTGACTCCGTCAATTTTGAAGAAAAGATTAAACAAATTTTAGAAGAGTATCTCCCAAAGAAAAAAGTTGGTGATCTTGATTGGGATAATAATCATGATCCTGAAGGAAATCTTGATGATGAAGTTGTGCCTCTTGAAGATCTCCATCCTCGTTGGGACCCTGACTCTCATGTTAATCCTGATGGTTCAGTTAAAGAATATCTTCGTGGTGGAAAGTTTTGGTACTCTTCATCAAAATATAAAGGAAAAGAAAAAGAAGTCGAAAAGGAATCTCGGTTAGCTGAATTATTTCGAAAAAATTCTGCTAAAGCAAAAGAATTAATGAAAAAGAAGCTTTGATTGAGATGATTCCTGTCAAATAATCCCGATCCTGCTGTTTTGACAGGAATCTTCAAACCTTCTTTTTCATTAATTATTTTGCTTTAGCGGAATTTTTACGGAATAATTCAGCTAACCGAGATTCCTTTTCAACTTCCTTTTCTTTTCCTTTGTATTTTACAGAAGAATACCAAAACTTCCCACCACGAAGATAATCTGTAACTGAGCCATCGGGATTAACATGATGAGAGTCAGGTTCCCATCGAGGATGGAGATCTTCAAGGGGCACAACTTCATCATCAAGATTTTCTTTTGGATCATGATTACTATCCCAATCATGATCACCAACTTTTTTCTTTGGGAGATATTCTTCTAAAATTTGCTTGATCTTTTCTTCAAAATTGACGGAGTCAACATAACTGTCCATTGTCTCAGGAGATTTTTCTCTAGCAATTTCTTTCGCAATCTTTTTGGCCAATTGATCAGCCATGATCATTTCATTCTCAAAAGGTTTTCTTCAGGAAGAGGAATTTCTTCTTTAACAGGAGGAGAGATTTGATTCAGAATTCTCTCATAAGCATCATTTTCAATCTTAGACAACCACTTTTGATAAAAAGTCTGATAAAGAGATGGTAAACCATATAAGTCCTTTTTTTACTTCAAACTTCCATTGGAAAATATAAGGGATCTGAAATTTAGCAAAGAAGCGAAGCATATTGATGGCTTCACATGGAACCTTTTCTTCAACCTGAGAGAACTTAATAAACAAATAACGAAAATTATCAAGAAGTATTTTTTGAAAAGCACCAAAATATGACCACCAGCTGAAGAGAAACCAGGGATGAGAAATTACGATGAATAGGAGTGACATCAGGGCTTTCTTCTTTGAATCTGATGAACCAAGAATGATTATACTGGCGATTTTGCCATATCAAAGCAAATTTCCAGGCATCAATATAATCCCAATAATTATAAAACTCAGTCGAATTGTATAATTGGACTGATTTTGTCATGTATAAGGGACCATCCCAATCTTCCTCAGTAAGGATTTTGAGAATAGTAAACTTTGAGTAAGTGCTGATACCATTTGCATTCTTATTGTGGAAGATGAAGACACTTTTTGCCTGATGCAAAATATTGAGATACCAATCTCTGGTTTTTCTTTTATCAGGGGAATAATAATGAAGCCCCTTCCCAAAGAGAAAATAAACAATATCTTCTTCAGATCTTTCTTCCATAAGACAACCTGAAGTAACAACAATTCTGTTACCGGTGTAAAGATATAATTCTGATTGACTTGGGTCTTTTGTTGGAGTAAAACCCTTTGGCTTTATTCTTGATCTGCCAATTTCTCTTGCCCTTTTTTCTTCATGAACGGGGAAGAGCTACTTGCCATTTTGTCGTCCCTGAATAAATTCTCTAGTAAGAAAGTCAGGGAGAGAGTTAGAATTTCCACTAATAAATTCAATTTTAAATTCAAAAACTGATAAAATGGCTTGCCATCTAGCAAATATTTGCTTAGAGACAAGATTTTTGACATCTTTTTCCAGGATTTCTTTTGCTACTTTAGCATCAACTCTGATCAGAAATTTGAATTTCGTCACACAAATAACTATGGCAAGAACTTGTTTTTTGATGGTTGAATATTTCTTTTGTGCTTCATTCCATAATCCAGAATTAAATCTTATTAATTCTTCTTTTGAGTCTTTTTGTTGTAAAAGGATTCCACCATATCCGACATCAGAGGCATCAGTTTGAACTATTTTGAAAGCTTCTGGGTCAGATAGACATCTACAAGGAAGATTTTTAACTCTTTTTTTAATCTTTTTTACTGCATTAGTGTGATGGATAGACCATTCCTGAGGATTTTTCTTTAACCTTTTTTGGAGAAGTTTTCTATCTTTTGCCAAATCTTGGTAGAAAAATCCAACATAATTTAGACATCCAAGAAATCTTTATAGCATATTTTTATCCTTAATTTCATCTGGAAATTTATCAGCAAATTAAATAACTCTATTGGTTGGAGTTATTTTTCTGTCTTGAATATCAAATCCTAAGAACCTGATTTTCTGCTGAAAGAGATTCAACTTTCTTTTAGATAAAGCCAATCCATTTTCTTTTATGACTCTTTTGAAAATACCCAAGTGTTTCCAATGTTATATCACAGATTCTGAAAAGATAAGAATATCATCAATGTAAACAATGGCAAACTGGGTATAAGACGAGAAGATATTATTCATAATATTCTGAAATTCAGACGGAGCATTTTTCAATCCAAAAGGCATAACATTCCATTCATAATGCCCCATTGGAACAGTGAATGCAGTTTTATATCTATCTTCTTCTTTTATCTGAATCTGCCAAAATCCTGATTTTAAATCAAATTTTGAGAATATTTTGGCATTGTTTAATCTGTTTAGCAAATCCTGAGTATTAGGTAAAGGATACCTAATAGATTGTAGAACTTTGTTTAATGGTTTATAATTGATAAGCTGAAACTGAGGACTATTTTCTTCAATGTCGGTTGATGAATTAGATTCATATTCTTCTTCTTCTTCTGAGGAACTTGAATCAGTTTGTTCCTTTTCAGTATTTTCCTCATCATTTTTTGTATTGATTTTTCTACGTTTCTTTTTAGAGGGATTTTCTTTTTTAAAGCATTTACTTGAATAATGACCCTTTTTCCCCCAAGTGTAACAAGTTGGAACATTTTCTTTTATGTATTTCTTTTTGAAATATTTTCTAGATTTTCTTTTGAATGGACTGAACTCATCGGATTTTCTCTGTTTTTTATATCTTCCGAGTTTATATTTTCTTACCATTTTGCTCCTTCTATCCGGAGTAAATCTAGAACGCGAAGGTTTTCTCTTTGATTCAGGTGTTTGATCGAAACAAATCTGGAAACAAAAATCTCCTAATTCTTTATCTCCAGAATAATTTCTCATTTTTTCAGCTTGTTTATTGATCTTTAAATCACTAAAAAGAGTCATGCCAACTTTGTTAATTCTTTGTATAATTCCTCCGAAAGTCAGCAAACTGTAATTAATAGTACCATGCATTTCTTCTCTCAAGGAATTACGCACCTTTTCAGCAAATAAGGGTGGTAATCCTGAAATGAATCTTTCTTTCCAAATATCAGAATTACAATCATTTAGTTGGTAAACTTTTGATAAGAATAAATCTCTATACCAACGAAATTCTCCTAAATTTCTACATCTCAAGCGATGTAATTGCTGTATTTTTCTCCTTAATTAGAGCAATTCCTCCAGTGAATTCATTGAGGATGCATAGAAGCAAGACACTAACACAATCAGATTGAGTTTCCCAATTATAAGGGACTTGACTAGTACCTGCTTCAAGCTTAATATTTGGATCAACTAAATTTCCTATGTGGTTTTTTCTATAAAGGATTCTTCCAAATTCATCCATTTTGACAGCATTTTCTATTTCAAGTCTTTGAGCTCCAGTTAATCGATAATTCCACCATCCTCTTAATATTCCATTGAAAGAGGTGGTTATCATCAGAAAAATATTTCTTGAGTATTTCCTCTGACTTCACAAGCATTACAGTATATTAACATACTGTGAACCATTTGGATGATTTGATATTCTGTTAATCCATCTAAGTTCCACTCATATAAAGAATTTCCTGAATAGGTTAATTCTGAAGTATAACTGTATGGAACTTCTTCTAGTTGTAGATCAGCAGGGGTTGGTCTAGGATAATAATTCTTTGTCTCTGCTAATTTTGCTTGGGGATTCCATTTCTTTAGACAATTTATTTATAAATCCTTTGAAGGAGAGACTCTTAGGATGCTAAATCCTTTTCCTTCCATATTGAGGTTTTTCATCCCATTGGATAATTCTTTTTGCATTTCTTCTGTCATCATGAATGGTCCTTCTTGCAAAATAATCCCTTTAGGTAATTGTCTGGGAACATATACTGCATTGGTAGAGCTTTCTTCTAATTTTTCTTTTTTATCTTTATTGAAGGGATTGAATTTGATTGTTCTTTCTATTCTATCTTTCTTCTTTATCTTTATTGAAGGGCTTGAATTTGATTGTTCTTTCTATTCTATCTTTCTTCTTTATCTTTATTGAAGGGCTTGAATTTGATTATTCTTTCTATTCTATCTGTTTGTTCTCCAATGGTTAATAGACATAGATTGGTATAATTGTTTTGTTCAATTATATCTCCAATACCTATACCTATGTCTTTAGTATTTGGATCTGATTTTGATTCATAAATAGATGCATTTTTTATAGCATGGGATAATTCTTGGTTTCTGTATTAGGGATAGAAAGATCAAGTTTCTTCCAAGGTGGGTGAGATTTATCAACTTCTTTTCCTTCAGTGTCTTTCCAGGTTCTTGTTGTCTTTCCTATAACTCTTATTTGTTATGGGTTTTGAGTTTCTTTTTCTTTGATTTTCCCTTTTCTAAAATATTCCATAAAGTAATCAAAGAAAGGTATATTTTTTTCTTCTTCCTCCATTTGCAAATACCATAATTCTCTCATTTTATATTTTTCTTCTGTGTTAAACTTTTTAAAGAAGTAATCTTTTAAAGGATGATTTTTCAAATTTTCTCTAAGATATGGTTTATCAATTTCAAATTTTTTAACAAGTATTTCTTCTGTCTTTTGGATGCTAACCATTCTTATGGCTCCTTGGAGGAAATCGCTTTCACTTGGGTTATAGGTTTTCTGTGATGAAGTTCTTTTATACACAGGGTGTTCGATTCCACTTTCTTTGTTCGTAAAAACTTTTTGATCCATTTCTTCCTTTTCACTACTCATTTGGTCATCATCTATTTCTTATAATTTAAAACTTATTCTTTCTTCCGTATAACCGGCAAAACTTCTCCTACCTTTTTCTATTTTTCTCCTAAAATTGACTTCAACATTTCCATTTGGTAATTTGACTATACTATGTAAATCATCTGTCATTTCATTTACTCTTGGGGTGACATCTTCTATTTGCCAATTTCCTAAGAGAACAACTTCTTCCCAGCTGATGACTTTTGGGATAAACACATTATTGTTAAAGTTTGTTTCCATGAGGACTGAAGTTTTTTTTTTATCAACCTTATCTCTATAGGCTATCATGGGAAAGACAGAGATCATGAATTTGTAGAACACACGATAAACTATAGCAAAAGGTTTACTTCTTGGACTCATCTTTAATCCTTTACTTTGAAATCCAATAGTTGCACAATCAAGAATATCATCATCATGAGCATCAATTGTGATATTAGGATAGCAGTTAAAATAAACAGGTCCATGACAGAGACTTGATTCAATCATAGCAAGAAGAGAATCATCAAATTCATCATGTCTCTGATCTCGCACATAAGCACACACTGAAACATTTAATCCTAATCGAAACAGTGGTTTGATTCCTACCTGAATTAGTCCTCTGTGCAGGTAGTTGTATTTGGTTCTGATTTGTTCAATAATTCTCCTATCAAGAACTTTAATTGTTTGTTTTCCTCTAGAGAGAGAAACAATTTTTTCAACAGTTTTTATGTGGTAATCATTTTGCTCTTCAAATGTGCCATTGCTATATATTTCTGTTACAGGCAAGGCTGGCAACTTCCAGTTGGATATTGCTTGGTCAAAATTTTCATATCATTTTTTCTGAATTTTTTGTTTTTTCTGAACTTTCTTTTTCTAAGATATTACGGGTAAAACTGGTTAGAGCAGACTGGTAGGATGAAGAAGATGAATTAGATCTATTAGAAGGATACTGAAATGATTTAAACCAATTCTTAAAAAAGTTTTGTTTTTCCCTTAGAATTTTCCATTTTTGTAACTCGTTAGAAACAAGAAGAGTTCTGTCAACGATTTACTGCCCTTGATGCCTGATCACGGCCTGAAGCGGGTCTTACAACGCAACCACACTCTTAAGAAGATAAACGAGGTACAGAAGTAGAGAATAAGAAGGAAAATAAAAACTCTAAAGCGAATTGGATAGATCAACCTGGCTAAAAAGCTTCAGCTCCTAGATAATGATTTAAATCATCTAAATCATTTTTTTTAACATAGATTTAAATACGAGATAATAATTCTTTTTATATTGTCTAACAAGATCTCAATTTTAATAATCGAACATCATCATAGTATCTCCTAAGCAGAGCAAGACGAATGGACATATTCTAGCAAAAGAAACAACATGATTAGATAACAACAAGCGTATAATATCAAAGAGAAAACCTTTGCGTTCTAGATCATTTTAGGATTACCACCCTTATTTGCTGTTTATTGGTATTAGAGCCAAGTGGAATCATCCCTTTCTGGTGGGGGTATATGGCTAGTATAAAGAAGAAAAGTGGTCCCATCAATGTTGGTTGTACATAATATATTGATAATATCTTGTAGGTGTCATTCTTAGAAGAAATGGTGTCTTCATTCAACAAATGCTGAGAAGAAATGATGCTAAAGAAATGTTGTTGCTAGTTATCATTACTTGGAAAAAAAGTTAGCATCTAGTCAAAAAGAGATATTCTCAGATCTTCTCCAGAGAAGTTATTTTGACATGAAGTTGGTAGGGGCTGCCTTTTGAGATGCCACTTGTAAATAAAGGTGTTGGGTTTGTAAAAGTTGGTATAGCATTATTGCCATATGTCAAAAGTTGATAAAGTTGTGGGGGTATGTTAATCTTATGATTTCCATGTGGCATAAAGATATTCCACCTTATGTACCTTGCCCATCAACTTTTGAAAAGTATGTTTGGAGGCTTGTGTCGGTAACCATTCCTTTTTCTGTTGCTTTTGGTTTAAGTCCTCTCGTGGTCTGATGAGAGTGGGATTTTTTTGTATGCTCCATCTATATAAGGAGCTGGGAGTTTCCATTGGTGATATAGAAAAAAATATATATATATAAAAAAAAAAAGATCACTCAAAAATTGTAGGAAAAAAAAAAACATAGGTGTAAGTGTAAGTGTGAGTGTAAGTGTGAGTTTGAAGTTTGAGTGTGCTAGAGTTTGAAGTCCTATACAATCTTCTGTAAGTAATTAAGTTTTATAAGTTTGATATTATATGCTTGTTGTTATCTAATCATGTTGTTTCTTTTGCTAGAATATGTCTATTCGTCTTGCTCTGCTTAGGAGATACTATGATGATGCTCGATTATTAAAATTGAAATCCTGTTAGACAATATAAAAAGAATTATTATCTCATATTTAAATCTGTGTTAAAAAACAAAAAGATTTAGTTGAATTAAATCTATTATCCAGGATCTGAAGCTTTTTAGCCAAGTTGATCTATCCAATTCTCTTTAGAGTTTTTATTTTCCTTCCTATTCTCCACGTCTATGCCTCGTTCATCTTCTTAAGAGTGTGGTTGCGTTGTAAGTCCCGCTTCAAGCCGTGATCAGGCGTCAAGGGCTGTAAATCGTTGACAGAACTCTTCTTGTTTCTTACGAGCTACAAAAGATGGAAAATTCTAAGTGAAAGACAAAACTTTTTAGGAATTGGTTTAAGTCATTTTAGCATCCTTCTAATAGATCTTATTCGTCTTCTTCATCCTTCCAGTCTCCTTTAACCAGTTTTACCCGTAATAGCTTAGAAAAAGAAAATTCAGAAAAAACAAAAAATTCAGAAGAAATGATATATGAAAATTTTGACCAAGCAATATCCAACTGGGAGTTGCCAGCCTTACCTGTAACTGAAATATATAGCAATGGCACATTTGAAGAACAAAATGATTACCACATAAAAACTATTGAAAAAAACTGTTTCTCTTTCTAGAGGAAAACAGACAATTAAAGTTCTTGATAGAAGAATTATTGAACAAATCAGAACCAAATACAACTACTTGTACATAGGATTAATTCAGGTAGGAATCAAACCACTGTTTCGATTATGATTAAATGTTTTAGTGTGTGCTTATGTGAGAGATCAGAGACATGATGAATTTGATGATTCTCTTTATGCTATGATCGAATCAAGTCTCTGTCATGGACCTATTTATTTTAACTGCTTTCCTAATATCACAATTGATGCTCATAATGATGATATTCTTGATTGTGCAACATGAATCAAAACAATTTGTTTCAGCTGCTAATGGAACGACTATTTCCATAGAAAGAAAAATCTCAAACGTTCATGTTTGCATGAAAGGAGTCTGTTTGCATGAAAGGAGTCTGTGTTACTTCACCTTTTATTATTTCAGAAGATATTGTTAATGATGTACTCCTCGGATCTCCATTTATTCTTCAAATCCAACCCTTTTCTGTAACAACAAAAGGAATTTCTACAAATATCAAAGGGATTGAACTAAATCTTGATTTTATAGATGATCCTTGTGAAACGAAAATCCAAAGGATAAATCAAGTTATCGCCACAAGAGAAAATAAAATAAATGGATTAAAAAATGAGATTAAAAGTGTCCAAATAACAAAAGAATTAGAGAAAAAAGAATTTAAAACAAAATTAGAAGAATTCACCAAACAGATTGAAGAAGAATGCTGTTCTGAATTACCATCAGCCTTTTGGAATAGAGAAAGACACATATTAGGATTACCATATGTAAAGGATTTTAATGAAAAAGATATTCCTACTAAAGCCCTTCCATCTCAAATGTATGCTGCTCATTTAAAGCTTCGCCAAGAAGAAATCAATGATCTTCTGAAGAAAGGATTAATTAGAAAAAGCAAATCCCCTTGGAGCTGTACGACATTCTATGTTGAAAAGACCGCTAAAATCGAAAGAGGAGTTCCAAGATTAGTAATCAATTATAAACCATTAAACAAAGCTCTTCAATCTATTAGGTATCCTTTACCTAATACTCAGGATTTGCTAAACAGATTAAACATTGCCAAAATATTCTCAAAATTTGATTTAAAATCAGGATTTTGGCAGATTCAGATAAAAGAAGAAGATAGATATAAAACTGCATTCACTGTTCCAATGGGGCATTATGAATGGAATGTTATGCCTTTTGGATTGAAAAATGCCCTGTTTGAATTTCAGAATATTATGAATAATATCTTCTCGTTTTACACCCAGTTTGCCATTGTTTACATTGATGATATTCTTATCTTTTCAGAATCTATGATACAACATTGGAAACACTTGGTTATTTTCAAAAGAGTCATAAAAGAAAATGGATTGGCTCTATCTAAAAGAAAGATGAATCTCTTTCAGCAGAAAATCAAGTTCTTAGGATTTGAGATTCAAGACAGAAAAATAACTCCAACCAATAGAGTTATTCAATTTGCTGATAAATTTTCAGATGAAATTAAGGATAAAAATATAATACAAAATTTCTTAGATGTCTAAATTATGTTGGATTTTTCTATCAAGATTTGGCAAAAGATAGAAAACTCCTCCAAGAAAGGTTAAAGAAAAATCCTCAGGAATGGTCTATCCATCACACTAATGCAGTAAAAAAGATTAAAGAAATAGTTAAAAATCTTCTTTGTAGATGTCTATCTGACCCAGAAGCTTTCAAAATAGTTCAAACTGATGCCTCTGATGTCGGATATGGTGGAATCCTCTTACAACAAAAAGACTCAAAAGAAGAATTAATAAGATTTAATTCTGGATTATGGAATGAAGCTCAAAAGAAATACTCAACCATCAAAAAAGAAGTTCTTGCCATAGTTATTTGTGTGACGAAATTCCAACATGATTTATTGAACAAAGAATTTCTGATCAGAGTTGATGCTAAAGCAGCAAAAGAAATTCTGGAAAAAGATGTCAAAAATCTTGTCTCTAAGCAAATATTTGCTAGATGGCAAGCCAGTTTATCAGTCTTTGAATTTAAAATTGAATTTATTAATGGAAATGCTAACTCTCTCCCTGACTTTCTTAGTAGAAAATTTCTTCAAGGACGACAAAATGGCAAGTGGTTCTTCCCCGTTCATGAAGAAAAAATGGACTGAGAATTTGGCAGATCAAGAAGAAGAAAGCCAAAAGGGTTTTACTCTAACAAAAGACCCAAGTCAATCAGAATTATATCTTTACACTGGTAATAGAATTCTTGTTACTTCAGATTGTCTTATGGTAGAAAGATCTGCAGAATATAATGTTTATTTTCGATTTGGGAAGGGGCTTCATTATTATTCCCCTGATAAAAGAAAAACTAGAGATTGGTATCTCAATATTTTACATCAGACGAAAAGTGTCCTCATCTTCCACAATAAGAATGTAAATGGTATCATCACTTAGTCAAAGTTTACTATTCTCAAAATCCTTACTGAGGAAGATTGGGATGGTCCCTTGTACATGACAAAATCAGTCCAATTATACAATTCGACTGAGTTCTTTAATTATTGGGACTATATTGATGCCTGAAAATTTGCTTTGATGTGGCAAAATCGCCAGTATAATCATTCCTTGTTCATCAGATTCAAAGAAGAAAGTCCTGATGTCATGCCTATCAACCACAGTGTTCCTTCATGGTTTCTCTTCACTTGGTGGTCATATTTTGGTGCTTCTCAGAAAATCTTTCCTGATAATTTTCGTTATTTATTTATTAAGTTCTGTGAAGTAGAAGAAAAAGTTCCCTGTGAAGCATTTAATGTTCTTCGCTTCTTTGCTAAATTTCATATTCCTTATATTTTCCAATGGAAGTTTGAAGTAAAAAAGAACTTTTACGATCTTCCGTCTTTGTATCAGATTTTTTACCAAAAATGGTGGTCAAAAATTGAAAATGATACTCATGATAGAATTCTGAATCAAATCTCTCCTCCTGTTAAAGAAGAAATTCCTCTTCCTGAAGAAAAGCCTTTTGAGAATGAAATGCTCATGGCTAATCTCTTGGCCAAAAAGATTGCCAAAGAAATTGCTAGAGAAAAATCTCCTGAGACAATGGACATGTCTGTTGACTCCGTCAATTTTGAAGAAAAGATTAAACAAATTTTAAAAGAGTATCTCCCAAAGAAAAAATTTGGTGATCATGATTGGGATAGTAATCATGATCCAGAAGAAAATCTTGATGATAAAGTTGTGCCTCTTGAAGATCTCCATCCTCGTTGGGACCCTGACTCTCATGTTAATCCTGATGGTTCAGTTACAGAATATCTTCGTGGTAGAAAGTTTTGGTACTCTTCAGCAAGGATAAGGGAAAAGAAAAAGAAGTCGAAAAGGAATTTCGGTTAGCTGAATTATTCCGAAAAAATTATGCTAAAGGAAAAGAATTAATGAAAAAAAAGCTTTGATTGAGATGATTCCTGTCAAATAATCCCGATCCCAATAAACAGCAGCATCGTATTTGACAGGAATCATCTCAAAACTCAAATCTTCTTTTTCATTAATTCTTTTGATTTAGCAGAATTTTTTCGGAATAATTCAGCTAACCGAGATTCTTTTTCGACTTCTTTTTCTTTTCCTTTGTCTTTTGCTGAAGAATACCAAAACTTTCCACTACGAAGATATTCGGTAACTGAACCATTTGGATTAACATGAGAGTCAGGGTCCCAACGGGGATGGAGATCTTCAAGAGGCACAACTTCATCATCAAGATTTTCTTCTGGATCATGATTACTATCCGAATCCTGATCGCCAACTTTTTTCTTTGGGAGATACTCTTCTAAAATTTGTTTAATATTTTCTTCAAAATTGATGGAGTCAACAGACATGTCCATTGGCTTAGGAGATTTTTCTCTAGCAATTTCTTTGGCAATCTTTTTGGCCAAGAGATCAGCCATGAGCATTTCATTCTCAAAAGGCTTTTCTTCAGGAAGAGGACTTTTTTCTTTAATAGGAGGAGAGATTTGATTCAGAATTCTCTTATAAGTATCATTTTCAATTTTTAACCACCATTTTTAGTAAAAAGTTTGATACAAAGATGGAAGATCGAAAAAGTTCTTTTTTACTTCAAACTTCCATTGGAAAATATAAGGAATATGAAATTTAGCAAAGAAGCAAGAACATTAAATGCTTCACAGGGAACTTTTTCTCCTACTTCACAGAACTTAATAAATAAATAACGAAAATTATCAGGAAAGATTTTCTGAGAAGCACCAAAATATGACCACCAAGTGAAGAGAAACCATGAAGGAACACTGCGGTGGATAGGCATCACATCAGGACTTTCTTCTTTGAATCTGATGAACCAGGAATGATGATATTGGCGATTTTACCACATCAAAGCAAATTTCCAGGCATCAATATAATCCCAATAATTAAAGAACTCAGTCGAATTGTATAATTGGACTGATTTAATCATGTACAAGGGACCATCCCAATCTTCCTCAGTAAGGATTTTGAGAATAGTAAACTTTGAGTAAGTGATGATACCATTTGCATTCTTATTGTGGAAGATGAGGACACTTTTCGTCTGATGTAAAATATTGAGATACCAATCTCTGGTTTTCCTTTTATCAGGAGAATAATGATGAAGCCCCTTCCCAAAGAGAAAATAAACATTATATTCTACATATCTTTCTTCCATAAGACAATCTGAAGTAACAATACTTCTGTTATCGGTGTAAAGATATAATTCTGATTGACTTGGGTCTTTTGTCGGAATAAAACCCTTTTGGCTTTCTTATTGATCTGCCAATTTCTCTTGCCCTTTATTCTTCATGAACGGGGAAGAGCTACTTGCCATTTTGTCTTCCCTGAAGAAATTCTCTAGTAAGAAAGTCAGGGAGAGAGTTAGAATTTCCATTAATAAATTCAATCTTAAATTCAAAAACTGATAAAATGGCTTGCCATCTAGCAAATATTTGCTTAGAGACAAGATTTTTGACATGTTTTTGCAAGATTTCTTTTGCTGTTTCAGTATCAACTCTGATCAGAAATTCTTTGTTTAATAAATAATGTTGGAATTTCGTCACACAAATAACTATGGCAAGAACTTCTTTTTTGATGGTTGAATATTTCTTTTGTGCTTCATTCCATAATCCAGAATTAAATCTTATTAATTCTTCTTTTGAGTCTTTTTGTTCTAAAAGGATTCCACCATATCCGACATCAGAGGCATCAGTTTGAACTATTTTGAAAGCTTCTGGGTCAGATAGACATCTACAAGGAAGATTTTTAACTTTTTTTTTAATCTTTTTTACTGCATTACTGTGATGGATAGACCATTCCTGAGGATTTTTCTTTAATCTTTCTTGGAGAAGTTTTGTATCTTTTGCCAAATCTTGATAGAAAAATCCAATATAATTTAGACATCCAAGAAATCTTTGTAGCATATTTTTATCCTTAATTTCATCTGAAAATTTATCAGCAAATTGAATAACTCTATTAGTTGGAGTTATTTTTCTGTCTTGAATCTCAAATCCTAAGAATCTGATTTTCTGCTGAAAGAGATTCATTTTTCTTTTAGATAAAGCCAATCCATTTTTTTTTATGACTCTTTTGAAAATACCAAAGTGTTTCCAATGTTATATCACAGATTCTGAAAAGATAAGAATATCATCAATGTAAACAATGGCAAACTGGGTGTAAGACGAGAAGATATTATCCATAATATTCTGAAATTCAGACTTAGCATTTTTCAATCCAAAAGGCATAACATTCCAAACATAATGCCCCATTGGAACAGTGAATGCAGTTTTATATCTAGCTTCTTCTTTTATCTGAATCTGCCAAAATCCTGATTTTAAATCAAATTTGAGAATATTTTGGCAATGTTTAATCTGTTTAGCAAATCCTGAGTATTAGGTAAAGGATACCTAATAGATTGAAGAGCTTGGTTTAATGGTTTATAATTGATTACCAATCTTGGAACTCCTCTTTCGATTTTAGCGGTCTTTTCAACATAGAATGTCGTACAGCTCCAAGGGGATTTGCTTTTTCTAATTAATCCTTTCTTCAGAAGATCATTGATTTCTTCTTGGCGAAGCTTTAAATGAGCAGCATATATTTCAGATGGAAGGGCTTTAGTAGGAATATCTTTTTCATTAAAATCCTAATATGTGTCTTTCTCTATTCCAAAAGGCTGATGGTAATTCAGAACAGCATTCTTCTTCAATCTGTTTGGTGAATTCTTCTAATTTTGATTTAATTCTTTTTTCTCTAATTCTTTTGTTATTTGGACACTTTTAATCTCATTTTTTAATCCATTTATTTTATTTTCTCTTGTGGCGATAACTTGATTTATCCTTTGGATTTTCGTTTCACAAGGATCATCTATAAAATCAAGATTTAGTTCAATCCCTTTGATATTTGTAGAAATTCCTTTTGGTGTTACAGAAAAAGGTTGGATTTGAAGAATAAATGGGGATCCAATGAGTACATCATTAACAATATCTTCTGAAATAATAAAAGGTGAAGTAACACAGATTCCTTTTATGCAAACATGAACATTTGGGATTTTTCTTTCTATGGAAATAGTCGTTCCATTAGCAGCTGAAACAAATTGTTTTGATTCACTTGTAAATTCAATAGGAACGATTCCAAGTCTGATAACATTTAAGTCTGCGCCAGTCTCAATTATGGCATTAACAATCTTCTCGAAGTTTTTTATTTTTATTTTTACCTGAACCCTCCACTGTTGGTAAATACATTTTATAGGAATTACACTAGTAGAGATTTTGCTAATTTCTCCTTTAATTCTTTGGACAAATTTTTCTTCATCATATTTTTCAATAACCCCATCATTTTCTAACCAAGTTAACCTTTCATCAAGCTCATTTTGTTTTTTGGTTAACTCTATTTTTAATTCTTGAAGTTCTCTCTTTTGATCATTTAATTCTCTTTGTAAATCTAAGAGAGTTAAGGGTTTATTTATAGTATAAATTTTTTCTGCTCTATTCATAAGGTCAATCATGGAATAGGTTGGTGTGTGAAATGTTTCTTTTTCTTTTGTCCTTTTTGGATAATATGGTGTTTTATTATCATTTTCATTTTCTTCAAAGGAAATTTTTGCTTGTGAACTTTCTCCTTCTTCTCCTCCCCCCAATTTTGATATTTGATTTAAAAATTGAACTTTTTTCTCTGGATCGGGTATGTTATCAACCATTTCCAGAAGTAATTTTTGAGGGGCAGTGAGAACACGAATGTGGATAGCTCTTCATCAGATGGTATCGACCATTCTCCATCAGATTCTTCATCATCTGAATGACATGTACATGATTGGAATTGTTTGATGAGCTGAACCTGAGGACTATCTTCTTCAATGTCAGTTGATGAATCAGATTCATATTCTTCTTCTTTTTCTGAGGGACTTGAATCAGATTGTTCCTTTTCAGTATTTTCATCATTATTTTTGGTATTGATTTTTCTACGTTTCTTTTTAGAGGGATTTTCTTTTTTAAAGCATTTACTTGAATAATGACCCTTTTTCCCGCAAGTGTAACAAGTTTGAACATTTTCTTTTATGTATTTCTTTTTGAAATATTTTCTAGATTTTCTTTTGAATGGACTGAACTCATCAGATTTTCTCTGTTTTTTATATCTTCCGGGTTTATATTTTCTTACCATTTTGTTTCTTCTATCCGGAGTAAATCTAAAACGCGAAGGTTTTCTCTTTGATTCAGGTGTTTGATCTAAACAAAGCTGGAAACAAAAATCTCCTAATTCTTTATCTCTAGAATATTTTCTCATTTTTTCAGCTTATTTACTCATCTTTAAATCAGTACAAAGATTCATGCCAACTTTGTTAATTTTTTTTATAATTCCTCCGAACGTCAGCAAACTGTAATTAATAGTAGCATGCATTTCTTCTCTCAAGGAATTACGCACCTTTTCAGCAAATAAGGGTGGTAATCTTGAAATAAATTTCTTTCCAAATATCAGAATTACAATCATTTAGTTAGTAAACTTTTGATAAGAATAAATCTCTATACCAACGAAATTCTCCTAAATTTCTACATCTCAAGCGATATAATTGTTGTCTATTTTTCTCCTTAATTAGAGTAATTCCTCCTGTGAATTCATTGAGGATGCATAGAAGCAAGACACTAACACAATCAGATTGAGTTTCCCAATTATCAGGGACTTGACTAGTACCTGCTTCAAGCTTAATATTTGGATCAACTAAATTTCCTGTGGTTTTGTCTCTATAAAGGATTCTTCCAAATTCATCCATTTTGACAGCATTTTCTATTTCAAGTCTTTGAGCTCCAGTTAATCCATAATTCCACCATCCTCTTAATATTCCATTGAAAGAGGTGGTTATCATCAGAAAAATATTTCTTGGAGTATTTCCTCTGACTTCACAAGCATTACAGTATATTAACATACTGTGAACCATTTGGATGATTTGATATTCTGTTAATCCATCTAAGTTCCACTCATATAAAGAATTTCCTGAATAGGTTAATTCTGAGGTGTAACTGTATGGAGCTTCTTCGAGTTGTAGATCAACAGGGGTTGGTCTAGGATAATTATTCTTTGTCTCTGGCAATTTTACCTGAGGATTCCATTTCTTTAGACGATTTATTAATAAATCCTCTGAAGAAGAGACTCTTAGGATGCTAAATCCTTTTCCTCCCATATTGAGGCTTTCCATCCTATTGAATAATTCTTTTTGCATTTCGTCTGTCATGGTGAATGGTCCTTCTTGCAGAATAATCCCTTTAGTAATTGTCTGGAAACATATACTGCATTGGCAGAGCTTTCTTCTAATTTTTCTTCTTTATCTTTACTGAATTCGGATTTTAATTTGATTGTTCTTTCTATTCGATCTGTTTGTTCTCCAATGGTTAATAGACATAGATTGGTGTAATTGTTCTGTTCAATTATATCTCCAATACCTATACCTATGTCTCTAGCATTTTTGTCTGATTTTGATTCATAAATAAATGCATTTTTTACAGGCATGGCATAATTCTTGGTTTCTGTATTAGGGACAGAAATAACAAGTTTCTTCCAAGGTGGGTGAGACTTATCAACTTCTTTTCGTTCAGTGTCTTTACAAGTTCTTGTTCTCTTTCCTATAACTCTTATTTGTTCTGGGCTTTGAGTTTTTTTTTCTTTGATTTTCCCTTTTTTAAAATATTCCATAAACCAATCAAAGAAAGGTATATTTCTTTCTTCTTCCTCCATTTGAAAATACCATAATTCTCTCATTTTATCTTTTTCTTCTGTGTTGAACTTTTTAAAGAACAAATCTTTTAAAGGATGATTTTTCAAAATTTCTCTAAGATATGGTTTATCAATTTCAAAATTTTTAACAGGTATTTCTTCTGGCTTTTGAATGCTAATCATTTTTATGGCTCCTTGGAGGAAATCACTCTCACTTGGGATATAGGTTTTTTGTGATGAAGTTCTTTTATACACTGGGTGTTCGATTCCACTTTCTTTGTTCCTAAAAACTTTTTGATCCATATCTTCCTTTTCACTACTCCTTTGGTTATCATCTATTTCTTCTAATTTAAAACTTTTTCTTCCTTCCGTATAACCGACAAAACTTCTCCTAGCTTTTTCCATTTTTCTCCTTAAATTGACTTCAATATTTCCATTTGGTAATTTAACTATACTCTGTAAATCATCTGTCATTTCATTTACTCTTGGGGTGACATCTTCTATTTGCCAATTTCCTGGGAGAACAACTTCTTTCCAACTGATGACTTTTGGGATAAACACATTATTGTTAAAGTTTGTTTCAATGAGAACTGTAATTTTTTCTTTATCAACCTTATCTCTATATGCTATCATGGGAAAGACAAAGGTCATAGATTTGTAGAACACACGATAAACTATAGTAAAAGGTTTACTTCTTTGGCTCATCTTTAATCCTTTACTTTGAAATCCAATAGTTGCACAATCAAGAATATCATCATCATGAGCATCAATTGTGTATTAGGAAAGCAGTTAAAATAAACAGGTCCATGACAGAGACTTGATTCAATCATAGCATAAAGAGAATCATCAAATTCATCATGTCTCTGATCTCTCACATAAGCTTACACTGAAACATTTAATCCTAATCGAAACAGTGGTTTGATTCCAACCTGAATTAATCCTATATGCAGGTAGTTGTATTTTGTTCTGATTTTTTCAATAATTCTTTTATCAAGAACTTTAATTATTTGTTTTCCTCCAGAGAGAGAAACAGTTTTTTCAACAGTTTGGTTTAGATCAAACTCCTGAATCAAAAAGAAAACCTTCGCGTTCTAGATTTACTCCGGATAGAAGAAACAAAATGGTAAGAAAATATAAACCCGGAAGATATAAAAAACAGAGAAAATCCGATGAGTTCAGTCCATGCAAAAGAAAATCTAGAAAATATTTCAAAAAGAAATACATAAAAGAAAATGTTCCAACTTGTTACACTTGCGGGAAAAAAGGGTCATTATGCAAGTAAATGCTTTAAAAAAGAAAATCTCTCTAAAAAGAAACTTAGAAAAATCAATACCAAAATGATGATGAAAAAACTGAAAAAGAACAATCTGATTCCAGTTCTTCAGTAGAAGAAGAAGAAGAATATGAATCTGATTCATCAACTGGCATTGAAGAAGATAGTCCTCAGGTTCAGCTCATCAAACAATTCCAATCATGTACATGCCATTCAGATGATGAAGAATCTGATGGAGAATGGTCGATACCATCTGATGAAGATCTTGGTATCCACATTCGTGTCCTCACTGTCCCTCAAAAATTACTTTTAGAAATGGTTGATAACATACTTGATCCAGAGAAAAAAGTTCAATTTTTAAATCAGATTTCAAAATTGGGGGGAGGAGAAGAAGGAGAAAGTTGACAACCAAAAATTTCTTTTGAAGAAAATGAAATTGATGATAAAACACCATATTATCCAAAAAGGATAAAAGAGAAAGAAACATTTCACACACCAACCTATTCCATGATTGACCTTATGAATAGAGCAAAAAAAATTCATACTATAAATAAACCCTTAACTCTCTCAGATTTACAAAGAGAATTAAATGATCAGAAGAGAGAACTTCGTGAATTAAAATTAGAATTAACCAAAAAACAAAATGAGCTTGATGAAAGGTTAACTTGGTTAGAAAATGATGGTGCTATTGAAAAATATGATGAAGAAAAATTTGTCCAAAGAATTAAAGGAGAAATTAACAAAATCTCTACTGGTGTAATTCCTACGAAATGTATTTACCAACAGTGGAGAGTTCAGGTAAAAATAAAAATAAAAAACTTTGAGAAGATTGTTAATGCCATAATTGACACTGGTGCAGATTTAAATGTTATCAGACTTGGAATCGTTCCTATTGAATTTACAAGTGAATCAAAACAATTTGTTTCAGCTGCTAATAGAATGACTATTTCCATAGAAAGAAATATCCCAAATATTCATCTTTGCATGAAAGGAGTCTGTGTTACTTCACCCTTTATTATTTAAGAAGATATTGTTAATGATGTACTCCTCGGATCTCCATTTATTCTTCAAATCCAACCCTTTTCTGTAACAACAAAAGGAATTTCTACAAATATCAAAGGGATTGAAGTAAATCTTGATTTTATAGATGATCCTTGTGAAACGAAAATCCAAAGGATAAAATCAAGTTATCGCCACAAGAGAAAATTACATAAATGGATTAAAAAATGAGATTAAATGTGTCCAAATAACAAAAGAATTAGAGAAAAAAGAATTTAAAACAAAATTAGAAGAATTCACCAAACAGATTGAAGAAGAATGTTGTTCTGAATTACCATCAGCCTTTTGGAATAGAAAAAGACACATACTAGGATTACCATATGTAAAGGATTTTAATGAGAAAGATATTCCTACTAAAGCCCGTCCATCTCAAATGGATCTGCTCATTTAAAACTTTGCCAAGAAGAAATCAATGATCTTCCGAAGAAAGGATTAATTAGAAAAAGCAAATCCCCTTGGAGCTGTACGACATTCTATGTAGAAAAAACCGCTGAAATCGAAAGAGGAGTTCCAAGATTGGTAATCAATTATAAACCATTAAACAAAGCTCTTCAATCTATTAGGTATCCTTTACCTAATACTCAGGATTTGCTAAACAGATTAAACAATGCCAAAATATTCTCAAAATTTGATTTAAAATCAGGATTTTGGCAGATTCAGATAAAAGAAGAAGATAGATATAAAACTGCATTCACTGTTCCAATGGGGCATTATGAATGGAATGTTATGCCTTTTGGATTGAAAAATGCCCTGTTTGAATTTCAGAATATTATGAATAATATCTTCTCGTTTTACACCCAGTTTGCCATTGTTTACATTGATGATATTCTTATCTTTTCAGAATCTATGATACAACATTGGAAACACTTGGGTATTTTCAAAAGAGTCATAAAAGAAAATGGATTGGCTCTATCGAAAAGAAAGATGAATCTCTTTCACCAGAAAATCAGGTTCTTAGGATTTGAGATTCAAGACAGAAAAATAACTCCAACCAATAGAGTTATTCAATTTGCTGATAAATTTCCAGATGAAATTAAGGATAAAAATATACTACAAAGATTTCTTAGATGTCTAAATTATGTTGATTTTTTCTATCAAGATTTGGCAAAAGATAGAAAACTTCTCCAAGAAAGGTTAAAGAAAAATCCCCATGAATGGTCTATCCATCATACTAATGCAGTAAAAAAGATTAAAGAAAGAGTTAAAAATCTTCCTTGTAGATGTCTATCTGACCCAGAAGCTTTCAAAATAGTTCAAACTGATGCCTCTGATGTCGGATATGGTGGAATCCTCTTACAACAAAAAGACTCAAAAGAAGAATTAATAAGATTTAATTCTGGATTATGGAATGAAGCTCAAAAGAAATACTCAACCATCAAAAAGGAAGTTCTTGCCATAGTTATTTGTGTGACGAAATTCCAACATGATTTATTGAACAAAGAATTTCTCATCAGAGTGGATGCTAAAGCAGCAAAAGAAATTCTGGAAAAAGATGCCAAAAATCTTGTCTGTAAGTAAATATTTGCTAGATGGCAAGCCATTTTATCAGTCTTTGAATTTAAAATTGAATTTATTAATGGAAATGCTAACTTTCTCCCTGACTTTCTTACTAGAGAATTTCTTTAGGGATGACAAAATGGCAAGTAGTTCTTCCCCGTTCATGAAGAAAAAAGGGATTGAGAATTTGGGTTTTACTCTAACAAAAGACCCAAGTCAATTAGAATTATATCTTTACACTGGTAACAGAATTCTTGTTACTTCAGATTGTCTTATTGAAGAAAGATCTGTAGAAGATAATGTTTATTTTCTATTTGGGAAGGGGCTCCATTATTACTCCCTTGATAAAAGAAAAATCAGAGATTGGTATCTCAATATTTTGCATCAGACGAAAAGTATCCTCATCTTCCACAACAAGAATGCAAATGGTATCATCACTTACTCAAAGTTTACTATTCTCAAAATCCTTACTGAGGAAGATTGGGATGGTCCCTTGTACATGATTAAATCAGTCTAATTATACAATTCGACTGAGTTCTTTAATTATTGGGACTATATTGATGCCTGGAAATTTGCTTTGATGTGGCAAAATCGCCAGTATAATCATTCCTGGTTCATTAGATTCAAAAAAGAAAGTCCTGATGTCATGCCTATCCACCGCAGTGTTCCTTCATGGTTTCTCTTCACTTGGTGGTCATATTTTGGTGCTTCTCAGAAAATCTTTCCTGATAATTTTCGTTATTTATTTATTAAGTTCTGTGAAGTAGATGAAAAAGTTCCCTGTGAAGCATTTAATGTTCTTTGCTTCTTTGCTAAATTTCATATTCCTTATATTTTCCAATGGAAGTTTGAAGTAAAAAAAACTTTTCGATCTTCCATCTTTGTACCAGACTTTTTACCAAAAATGGTGGTCAAAAATTGGAAATGATACTTATGAGAGAATTCTGAATCAAATCTCTCCTCCTATTAAAGAAGAAATTCCTTTTCCTGAAGAAAAACCTTTTGAGAATGAAATGATCATGGTTGATCTCTTGGCCAAAAAGATTGCCAAAGAAATTGCTAGAGAAAAATGTCCTGAGCCAATGGACACGTCTGTTGACTCCATTTTGAAGAAAAGATCAAGCAAATTTTAGAAGAATATCTTCCAAAGAAAAACGTTGGTGATCATGATTGGGATAGTAATCATGATCCAGAAGAAAATCTTGATGATGAAGTTGTGTCCCTTGAAGATCTCCATCCTCGATGGGACCCTGACTCTCATGTTAATCCAGATGGTTCAGTTACAGAATATCTTCCTGGTGGTAAGTTTTGGTATTCTTCAGCAAAAGACAAAGGAAAAGAAAAAGAAGTCGAAAAGGAATCTCGGTTAGCTGAATTATTCCGAAAAAATTCTGCTAAAGCAAAAGAATTAATGAAAAAGAAGATTTGAGTTTTGAGATGATTCCTGTCAAATACGATCCTGTTGTTTATTGGTATCAGTGCCAGTGGACTCATCTCTTTGGTGGGTATATGGCTAGTAAGAAGAAATGTGGTCCCATGAATGTTGGTTGTACAAAATATCTTGATAATATTTAGCCAATTTGTGCAGTTTCTACAGTTCATCCAATTTGTCCAGTTTATTCAGTTTATGCAGTTTGTCTTGTTTGTCAACTTCTTTTACTTTACCCAGTTTGTCCACTATGTCCAGTTTGTCCACTTTATCCAATTCGTACAGTTTATCCACTTTGTCCTGTTCGTCTAGTTTAATTACTATTTCCAGTTTAGCAAGTTTTTTCAGTTGGTCCAGTTTGTCCTAATCATCCAGAATGAGTAGTTTTTCTATTTTGTCCACTTTGTATAGTTCGTCATCTTTGTCCTGTTTTTCCACTTTGACAAATTTGTCCACTTTTTTCAATTCGTTCAGTGTGTCCACTTCATCCTGTACGTCCAGTTTGTCTAGTCTGTCCAGTTGGTCCAGTTTGTCCACTTTGTACAAATTTGTCCACTTTTTCCAATTCGTTCAGGTGGTCCACTTTGTCCAATCAATTCGTACAGATTGTCCACTTTCCTTCTTCGAACAGTTTAACTAGTTTTTCCAGTTTGTCCACTTTGTTTAGTGGAGCCAGTTTGTCCTGTTTGTCCAGTTTGAGTAGTTTTCCAATTTGTTCAGTTGCTCCAGTTTGTCCTGTTCGTCCAACTTAACTAGTATTTCCAGTTTAGCAACTTTGTTCAGTTGGTCAAGTTTGTCCTATTCGTCTAGAATGAGTACTTTTTCCATTTTGTCCACTTTGTATAGTTCGTCAACTTTGTCCCGTTAGTCCACATTGACAAATTAGTCCACTATTTCCAATTCATTCAATTTGACCACTTTGTCCTGTTCGTCCACTTTGCCTACTTTGTCAACTTTGTTCACTTTGTCCAGTTTGTCCAAATTTGTCTATTTTTTCCAAGCTTAATATTGGGATCTACTAAGTTTCCTGTGGTTTTGTCTCTGTAAAGGATTCTTCCTAATTCATCCATTTTGATAGCATTTTCTATTTCAAGTCTTTGGGCTCCAGTTAATCCATAATTCCACCATCCTCTTAATATTCCATTGAAAGAGGTGGTTATCATGAGAAAGATATTTCTTAGAGTATTTCCTCTAACTTCACAGGCATTACAATATATTAACATACTGTGAACCATTTGGACAATTTGATATTCTGTTAATCCATCTAAGTTCCACTCATATAAAGAATTTCCTGAATAGGTTAATTCTGAGGTGTACGTGTATGGAGCCTCTTCGAGTTGTAGATCAACAGGGGTTGGTCTAGGATAATAATTCTTTGTCTCTGGTAATTTTACCTGGGGATTCCATTTATTTAGACGATTTATTAATAAATTCTCTGAAGCAGAGGCTCTTAGGATGCTGAATCCTTTTCCTCCCATGTTGAGGCTTTCCATCTTATTGGATAATTCTTTTTGCATTTCATCTGTCATTATGAATGGTCCTTCTTGCAAAATAATCCCTTTAGGTAATTGTCTGGAAACATAAACTGCATTGGCAGAGTTTTCTTCTAATTTTTCTTCTTTAAATTCGGGTTTTGATTTGATTTTTCTTTCTATTTGATCTGTTTGTTCTCCAATGGTTAATAGACATAAATTGGTGTAATTGTTTTGTTCAATTATATCTCCAATACCTATACTTATGCCTCTAGCATTTGGGTCTGGTCTTGATTCATAAGTAGATGCATTTTTTACATGCATGGCATAATTCTTAGTTTCTGTATTAGGGACAGAAATATCAAGTTTCTTCCAAGGTGGGTGAGATTTTTGAACTTCTTTTCCTTCAGTGTCTTTCCAAGTTCTTGTTGTTTTTCCTATAACTCTTATTTGTTTTGGGTTTTAAGTTTCTTCTTCTTTGATTTTCCCTTTTTTAAAATATTCCATGAACCAATCAAAGGAAGGTATATTTCTTTCTTCTTCCTCCGTTTGGAAAGACCATAATTCTCTCATCTTATCTGTTTCTTCTATGTTAAACCTTTTAAAGAACCAATCTTTTAAAGGATGATTTTTCAAAATTTCTCTAAGATATGGTTTATCAATTTCAAATTTTTTGACAGGTATTTGTTCTGGCTTTTGAATGCTAACCATTCTTATGGCTCCTTGGAGAGAATCACTTTCGCTTGGGTTGTAAGTTTTTTGTGATGAGGTTCTTTATACATAGGGTGTTCAATTCCACTTTCTTTGTTTCTAAAAACTTTTTGATCCATTTCTTCCTTTTCACTACTCCTTTGGTCATCATTTATTTCTTCTAATTTAAAACTTTTTCTTCCTTCCGTATAACCGACGAAACTTCTCCTAGCTTTTTCCATTTTTCTCCTAAAATTGATTTCAACATTACCATTTGGTAATTTGACTATGCTTTGTAAATCATCTGTTATTTCATTTACTCTTGGAGTGACATCTTCTATTTGCCAATTTCCAGGGAGAGATACTTCTTCCCAACTGATGACTTTTGGGATGAACACATTATTGTTAAAGTTTGTTTCCATGAGAACTGTAGTTTTTTCTTTATCAACCTTATCTCTATAGGCTATCATGGGAAAGACAGAGATCATAGATTTATAGAACACACGATAAACTATAGCAATCTCGGACTCATCTTTAATCCTTTACTTTGAAATCCAATGGTTGCACAATCAAGAACATCATCATCATGGGCATCAATTGTGATATTAGGAAAACAGTTAAAATAAACAGATCCATGACAAAGGCTTGATTCGATCATAGCTTAAAGAGAATCATCAAACTCATCATGTCTTTGATCTCGCACATAAGCACACTGAAACATTTAATCCTAATCTAAACAATGTTTTGATTTCTACCTGAATTAATCCTATGTGCAGGTAGTTGTATTTGGTTCTGATTTGTTCAATAATTCTTCTTTCAAGAACTTTAATTGTCTGTTTTCCTCTAGAGAGAGAAACAGTTTTTTCAACAGTTTTAATGTGGTAATCATTTTGTTTTTCAAATGTGTCATTACTATATATTTCTGTTACGGGCAAGGCTGGCAACTTCTAGTTAGATATTGCTTGGTCAAAATTTTCATATATCATTTCTTCTGAATTTTTTGTTTTTTCTGAATTTTCTTTTTCTAAGTATTACGGGGAAAACTAGTTAAAGCAGATTGGTATGATGAAGAAGACAAATAAGATCTATTAGAAGGATGCTGACATGTTAAATCAATTCTTAAAAATTTTTGTTTTTCCCTTTTTTCCATCTTTGTAGCTCGTAAGAAACAGAAAGAGTTCTGTCAACGATTTACAGCCCTTGATGCCTGATCACGGTCAAAAGCGGGACTTACAACGCGACCACACTCTTAGGAAGATGAACGAGCTACAGAAGTGGAGAATATGAAGGAAAATAAAAACTCTAAAGAGAATTAGATAGATTAACTTGGCTAAAAAGCTTCAGATCCTAGATAATAGATTTAATTCATCTAAATCACTTTTTTTTTAACACAGATTTAAATACGAGATAATAATTATAATTCTTCATTCAGACTATTACAATATTCTCTTATCTGATTACACAAGCGTACTAGCATAGATCTTCTAATGGTTTGAATACGGATAACAAGATATCTTTCTGCAGCTATATTTTCATCACTTTGTCTGATAGTATTTTCTAATCTTCTAAGCTGGTTTTCACGTTGTCTTAGTTCACGCAATAATTCTTCTCTCTAATAGAACGAGGAGGCATCTCAGAAGGCCATAGCTTGTAATTTAGATTTAATCGTGAGAACTTCTAATTGTATTACGGCATAGGCTCGAAGCAAGAGAATCCTTCCTATTTCATGTTGATAATGTTGTGGATTATTCTTATGAGGACAAGTTTGCAAATGTCTTCTTATAATCTCAATGGCTCGCTCTATTTTTCTTAGTCTTCGAACATCATCATAATACTTCTTAAGCAAAGCAAGATGGATAGACATATTCTAAAAGAAACAACAAGATTAGATAACAACAAGCATATAATATCAAACTTATAAAACTTAATTACTTACAGAAAATTGTACAGGACTTCAAACTCTAGGACACTCAAACTTCAAGCTCACACTTAGACTCTGAACTTTTCTTCTTCTTTTTTTTTTATAATTTTTGATCTCTCTATTTTTTCGATTGATTCTCACAAATGGAAACACCAGCTCCTTATATAGATGGAGCAAAGACATCCCGGACCTATTCTCTCCCGACCAAGAGAATAAGGCATACGAGAAAAGCAAATCTACCGACACAAGCTTCCAAAATAGCTTTACAAAAAGAGATTCCTACTATGGGCAAAGGTACAATATCTAGATGCTTCATTTTGCTTAATGGAATGCATCTTTTGATGAGAACTGACATGTGGCAGCAACTTTATCTTCTTTTGATGTCTTCTTGACATGAGGCAGCAGACCCCCACCAACAAGGATAACTTTATCTATTTTTTCAACCAAACAAGATGAGATGTGACACCATCTTTTGACTAAATTGGATGCCAACTTTTTTTCTTCAAATTTAGACAAGATATTATGTATATTGTCTTCTAAGCAATGAAGACAGCCAACTCCATCTTTAGACAAGGATGGGACATTTACCAAATCAAGCAACTTGTCTTCTCAGGTATATACCCCCACCAAAAAGAGATGATTCCACTGGCTCTGATACCAACATTCACAGGATCTATAATGACAAGAATCATCTCAAATCTTCAAATCTTCTTTTTCATTAATTCTTTTGCTTTAACAGAATTCTTACGAAATAATTCAGCTAACCGAGATTCCTTTTCAACTTCTTTTTCTTTTCCTTTGTCTTTTGCTGAAGAATACCAAAACTTTCAACCACGAAGGTATTCAGAAACTGATCCGTTAGGATTAATATGAGAGTCAGGGTCCCACCGAGGATGGAGATCTTCAAGGGGCACAACTTCATCATCAAGATTTTCCTCTGGATCATGATTACTATCCCAATCATGATCACTAACTTTTTTCTTTGGGATATACTCTTCTAAAATTTGTTTAATCTTTTCTTCAAAATTGATGGAGTCAACAGACATGTCTATTGGCTCAGGAGATTTTTCTCGAGCAATTTCTTTGGCAATCTTTTTAGCCAAGAGATCAGCCATGACCATTTCATTCTCAAAAGGCTTTTCTTCAGGAAGAGGAATTTCTTCAATTTTTGGCCACCATTTTTGGTAAAAAGTCTGATAAAGAGATGGTAAACCATATAAGTCCTTTTTTAAACTTCCTCTGGAAAATATAATGAATATGAAATTTAGCAAAGAAGCGAAGTATATTGATGGCTTCACATGGCACTTTTTCTTCTACTGCACAGAACTTAATAAATAAATAACAAAAATTATCAGGAAAGATTTTTCTGAGAAGCATCAAAATATGACCACCAAGTAAAGAGAAACCATGAAGGAACATTGCAATGGATAGGCATGACATCAGGACTCTCTTCTTTGAATCTGATGAACCATGAATGATTATACTGGCGATTTTGCCACAATAAAGCAAATTTCCAGGCATCAATATAGTCCCAATAATTAAAGAACTCAGTCGAATTGTATAATTGGACTGATTTTGTCATGTACAAAGGACCATCCCAATCTTCCTCAATAAGGATTTTGAGAATAATAGTGAACTTTGAGTAAGTGACGATACCATTTGCATTCTTATTGTGGAAGATGATGATACTTTTCGCCTGATGCAAAATATTGAGATACCAATCTCTAGTTTTCCTTTTATCAGGGGAATAATAATGAAGCCCCTTCCCAAAGAGAAAATAAACATTATCTTCAACAGATCTTTCTTCCATAAGATAATCTGAAGTAACAAGAATTTTGTTACCGGTATAAAGATATAATTCTGATTGACTTGGGTCTTTTGTTGGAGTAAAACCCTTTTGGCTTTCTTCTTGATCTACCAATTTCTCTTGCCCTTTTTTCTGCATAAACGGGGAAGAGTTACTTGCCATTTAGTCGTCCCTGAAGAAATTCTCTAGTGAGAAAGTCAGGGAGAGACTTAGAATTTCCATTAATAAATTCAATCTTAAATTCAAAAACTGATAAAATGGCTTGCCATCTAGCAAATATTTGCTTAGAGACAAGATTTTTGACATCTTTTTCTAGAATTTTTTTTCTACTTTAACATCCACTCTGATGAGAAATTCTTTATTCAACAAATCATGTTGGAATTTCGTCATACAAATAACTATGGTGAGAACTTCCTTTTTGATGGTTGAATATTTCTTCTGTGCTTCATTCCATAATCCAGAATTAAATCTTATTAATTCTTCTTTTGAGTCTTTTTGTTGTAAGAGGATTCCACCATATCCGACATCAGAAGCATCAGTTTGGACTATTTTGAAAGCTTCTGGGTCAGATAAACATCTAGAAGGGAGATTTTTTACTCTTTCTTTAATATTTTTTACTGCATTACTGTGATTGATAGTCCACTCCTTAGGATTTTTCTTTAACCTTTCCTGGAGAAGTTTTCTATCTTTTGCCAAATCTTGATAGAAAAAACCAACATAATTTAGACATCCAAGAAATCTTTGTAGTATATTTTTATCCTTAATTTCATCTGGAAATTTATCAGCAAATTGAATAACTCTATTAGTTGGAGTTATTTTTCTATCTTGGATCTCAAATCCTAAGAACCTGATTTTTTGTTGAAAGAGATTCATTTTTCTTTTGGATAAAGCCAATCTACTTTCTTTTATGACTCTTTTGAAAATACTCAAATGTTTCCAATGTTGTATAACAGATTCTGAGAAGATAAGAATATTATCAATGTAAACAATGGCAAACTGGGTGTAAGACGAGAAGATATTATTCATAATATTCTGAAATTCAGACGGAGCATTTTTCAATCCGAAAGGCATAACATTCCATTCATAATGCCCCATTAGAACAGTGAATGTAGTTTTATATCTATCTTTTTCTTTTATCTGAATCTGCCAAAATCCTGATTTTAAATCAAATTTTGAAAATATTTTGACATTGTTTAATTGATTACCAGTCTTGGAACTCCTCTTTTGATTTCGACGGCCTTTTGAACATAAAATGCCGTACAGTTCCAAGGGGATTTGTTTTTTCTAATTAATCATTTCTTCAGAAGATCATTAATTTATTCTTAGCAAAACTTTAAATGGTCAACATCCATTGGGGATGGACGAGCTTTAGTAGGAATATCTTTTTCATTAAAATCTTTTACATATGGTAATCCTACTATGTGTCTTTTTCTATTCCAAAAGGCTGATGGTAATTCAGAACAACATTCTCCTTCAATCTGTTTGGTGAATTCTTCTAATTTTGTTTTAAATTCTTTTTTTTCTAATTCTTTTGTTATTTGGGCAATTTTGATTTCATTTTTTAGTCCATTTATGTAATTTTCTCTAGTGACGATAACTTGATTTATCCTTTGGATTTTCGTTTCACAGGGTTCATCTATAAAATCAAGATTTACTTCAATCCCTTTGATATTTGTAGAATTCCTTTTGTTGTTACAGAAAATGGTTGGATTTGAAGAATAAATGGAGATCCAAGGAGTACATCATTAACAATATCTTCTAAAATAATAAAGAGTGAAGTAACACAAACTCTTTTCATGCAAACATGAACATTTGGGATTTTTCTTTCTATGGAAATGGTTGTTCCATTAGCAGCAGAAACAAAATGTTTTGATTCACTTGTAAATTTAATAGGAACAATTCCAAGTCTGATAACATTTAAGTCTGCACCAGTGTCAATTATGGCATTGACAATCTTCTCAAAGTTTTTTATTTTTATCTTTACCTAAACTCTCCACTGTTGGTAAATACATTTTGTAGGAATTACACCAGTAGAGATTTTGCTAATTTCTCCTTTAATTCTTTGAACAAATTTTTCATCATCATATTTTTCAATAGCACCATCATTTTCTAACCAAGTCAACCTTTCATCAAGCTCATTTTGTTTTTTGGTTATCTCTATTCTTAATTCACGAAGTTCTCTCTTCTGATCATTTAATTCTCTTTGTAAGTCTGAGAGAGTTAAGGGTTTATTTATACTATGAATTTTTTCTGCTCTATTCATAAGGTCAATCATGAAATAGGTTGGTGTGTGAATGTTTCTTTCTCTTTTGTCCTTTTTTGGATAATATGGTGTTTTATCACCATTTTCATTTTTTTCAAAGGAAATTTTTGGTTGTGAACTTTCTCCTTGTTCTCCTTCCCCCAATTTTGAAATTTGATTTAAAAATTGAACTTTTTTCTCTAGATCGGGTATGTTATCAACCATTTCTAGAAGTAATTTTTGAGGGGCTGTTAGGACACGGATATGGCTACCAAGATTTTCATCAAATGGTATCGACCATTCTCCATTAGATTCTTCATCATCTGAATGACATGTACATGATTGGAATTGTTTGATGAGCTGAACCTGGGGACTATTTTCTTCAATGTCAGTTGATGAATCAGATTCATATTCTTCTTCTTCTTCTGAGGATCTTGAATCAGATTGTTCTTTTTCAGTATTTTACTCTTCATTTTTGGTATTTACTTTTCTAAGTTTCTTTTTAGAGGAATTTTCTTTTTTAAAGCATTTATTTGAATAATGACCCTTTTTCCCACAAGTATAACAAGTTGGAACATTTTCTTTTATGTATTTCTTTTTGAAATATTTCCTAGATTTTCTTTTGAATGGGATGAGTTCATCGGATTTTCTCTGTTTTTTATATCTTCCGGGTTTATATTTTCTTATCATTTTGTTTCCTCTATCCGGAGTAAATCTAGAACGCGAGGGTTTTCTCTTTGATTCAGGTGTTTGATCTAAACCAAATTGGAAACAAAAATCTCCTAATTCTTTATCTCCAAAGTATTTTCTCATTTTTTGAGCTTGTTTACTGATCTTTAAATTAGTACCAAGAGTCATGCCAACTTTGTTAATTCTTTGTATAATTCCTCCGAACGTCAGCATACTGTAATTAATAGTACCATGCATTTCTTCTCTCAAGGAATTACACACCTTTTCAACAAATAGGGATGGTAATCCTGAAATAAATCTTTCTTTCCAAATATCAGAATTACAATCATTTAGTTGGTAGACTTTCGATAAGAATACATCTCTATACCAACGAAATTCTCCTAAATTTCAACATCTCAGGCGATGTAATTGCTGTCTATTTTTCTCCTTAATTAGAGCAATCCGTCCAGTGAATTCATTGAGGATGCATAGAAGTAGGACACTAACAAAATCAGATTGAGTTTCCCAATGATCAGGGATTTGACCAGTACCTGCTTCAAGCTTAATATTGGGATCTACTAAGTTTCCTGTGGTTTTGTCTCTGTAAAGGAGTCTTCCTAATTCATCCATTTTGACAGCATTTTCTATTTCAAGTCTTTGGGCTCCAGATAATCCATAATTCCACCATCCTCTTAATATTCCATTGAAAGAGGTGGTTATCATGAGAAAAATGTTTCTTGGAGTATTTCCTTTGACTTCACAGGCATTACAGTATATTAACAAACTGTGAACCATTTGGACGATTTGATATTCTGTTAATCCATCTAAGTTCCATTCATGTAAAGAATTTCCTGAATAGGTTAATTCTGAGGTGTAAGTGTATGGAGCCTCTTCGAGTTGTAGATCAACAGGGGTTGGTCTAGGATAACAATTCCTTATATGTGGCAATTTTACCTGGGGATTCCATTTCTTTAGACGATTTATTAATAAATTCCCTGAAGCAGAGAGTCTTAGGATGCTGAATCCTTTTCCTCCCATATTGAGGCTTTCCATCCTATTGGATAATTCTTTTTACATTTAGTCTGTCATTGTAAATGGTCCTTCTTGCAAAATAATCCCTTTAGGTAATTGTCTGGGAACATATACTGCATTGGCAGAGCTTTCTTCTAATTTTTCTTCTTTATCTTTATTGAAGGACTTTACTTTGATTGCTCTTTCTATTCGATCTGTTTGTTCTCCAATGGTTAATAGACATAAATTAGTTTAATTGTTTTATTCAATTATATCTCCAATACCTATACCTATGTCTCTAGCATTTGGGTCCAGTTTTAATTCATACGTAGATGCATTTTTTACAGGCATGGTATAATTCTTGGTTTCGGTATTAGGGACAGAAATATCAAGTTTCTTCCAAGGTGGGTGAGATTTATCAACTTCTTTTCCTTCAGTGTCTTTCCAAGTTCTTGTTGTTTTTCGTATAACTCTTATTTGTTCTGTGATTTGAGTTTCTTTTTCTTTGATTTTCCCTTTTTTAAAATATTCCATAAACCAATCAAAGAAAGGTATATTTCTTTCTTCTTCTTCCATTTGAAAATACCATAATTCCCTCATTTTATCTTTTTCTTCTGTGCTAAACTTTTTAAAGAACCAATATTTTAAAGGATGATTTTTCAAATTTTCTCTGAGATATGATTTGTCAATTTCAAATTTTTTGACAGGTATTTCTTCTGGCTTTTGAATGCTAACCATTCTTATGGCTCCCTGGAGGAAATCACTTTCACTTGGGTTCTAGGTTTTTTGTGATGAAGTTCTTTTATACACAGGGTGTTCGATTCCACTTTCTTTATTTCTAAAAACTTTTTGATCCATTTCTTACTTTTCACTACTCCTTTGGTCATCAACTATTTCTTCTAATTTAAAACTTTTTCTTCCTTCCGTATAACCGGCAAAACTTCTCCTAGCTTTTTCCAATTTTCTCTTAAAATTGACTTCAACATTACCATTTGGTAATTTGACTATACTTTGTAAATCATCTGTTATTTCATTTACTCTTGGAGTGACATCTTCTATTTACCAATTTCCTAGGAAAACAACTTCTTCCCAACTGATGACTTTTGGGATGAACACATTATTGTTAAAGTCTGTTTCCATGAGAATTGTAGTTTTTTCTTTATCAACCTTATCTCTATAGGCTATCATGGGAAAGACAGAGATCATGGATTTGTAGAACACACGATAAATTATAGCAAAAGGTTTACTTCTTGGACTCATCTTTAATCCTTTACTTTGAAATCCAATGGTTGCACAATCAAGAATATCATCATCATGAGCATCAATTGTGATATTAGGGTTTAGGGTTCAGTTGGTCCAGTTTTTCCTGTTCGTCCAGAATGAGTAGTTTTTCCATTTTGTCCACTTTGTATAGTTCATCGACTTTGTCCTGTGTGTCCACTTTCACAAATTTGTCCTCTTTTTCCAATTCATTCAGTTTGTCCACTTTGTCTTGTTCATCCAGTTTGCCTATTTTGTCCAGTTTATCTAATTTGTCCAATTCGTCTAGTTTGTCCAGTTGGTCACGTTTATCTACTTTGTCGATTTAGTCGAATTTAGCCAATTTGTGCAGTTTCTACAGTTCGTCCAATTTGTGCAGTTTGTTCAATTTATGCAGTTTGTCTTGTTTGTCAACTTCTTTTACTTTACCCAGTTTGTCCACTATGTCCAGTTTGTCCACTTTACCCAATTCGCACAGTTTATCCACTTTGTCCTGTTCGTCTAGTTTAACTACTATTTCCAGTTTAGCAAGTTTTTTCAGTTGGTCCAGTTTGTCCTATTCATCCACTTTGTATAGTTCGTAATCTTTGTCCTGTTTTTCCACTTTGACAAATTTGTCCACTTTTTTCAATTCATTTAGTGTGTCAACTTCATCTTGTACGTCCAGTTTGTCTAGTTTGTCTAGTTTGTCCAGTTGGTCCAGTTTGTCCACTTTGTACAAATTTGTCCACTTTTTCCACTTTTTTCAGTTGGTCCTGTTCGTCTAGTTTGACTAGTTTTTCCAGTTTGTGCAGTTTGTCCTATTCGTCCAGTTTGTACACTTTGTCCCTTTTGTCTAGTTTGTCAAGTTTGTCCAGTTGGTCCATTTTGTCCAATTTGGCATGTTTGTCCAGTTTATTTTATTTTTCCACTTCGTCCTGTTCGTCTAGTTTGTCCAATTCGTCCAGTTAGTCCACTTTATCCAGTTTGCCCGCTTTGTACTGTTCGTCAACTTTGTCATGTTAGTCCAATTTTTCAAATTCGTCCAATTTGCCCACTTTGTACAATTCGTTAACGTTGTCATGTTTGTCCAATCTTTCCAATTTGTCCAGTTTGTCCACTTTCTCCACTTTTTTCAGTTGGTCCTGTTCGTCTAGTTTGACTAGTTTTTCCAGTTTGTGCAGTTTGTCCTATTCGTCCAGTTTGTCCACTTTGTTCACTTTGTCCTGTTTGCCTAGTTTGTCAAGTTTGTCCAATTGGTCCAGTTTGTCCAATTTGGCATGTTGGTCCAGTTTATTTTATTTGTCCAGTTCGTCCTATTCGTCCAGTTTGTCCAGTTCGTCCAGTTAGTCCACTTTATCCAGTTTGCCCGCTTTGTACTCTTCGTCAACTTTTTCATGTTAGTCCACTTTTTCAAATTCGTCCAATTTACCCACTTTGTACAATTCGTCAACATTGTCATGTTTGTCCAATCTTTCCAATTTGTCCAGTTTGTCCACTTTCTCCATTTCGTCCAGTTTGCTCATTTTGCTCACTTTGTCCAGTTTCTCCAGTTTATCTAATTTGTCCAAATCTTCCAGTTCGTCCAGATGGTCAAGTTTTTCCACTTTGTCAAGTTGGTCAAATTTTGCCAATTTGTGCAGTTTGTCAAGTGTGCACAAGACGTCCAGTTTATCCACTTTGTTCCGTTTTAGCAATTTGACTTCTTTGTGCACTTCGTCTACTTTATCCTATTTGTTCACTTTGTCCACTATGTCGAGTTTGTCCACTTTGTCCAATTCGTACAGTTTGTTCACTTTGTCATGTTTGTCCATTTTGAGTAATTTATACACTTTTTCCAATTCATTCAGTTTGTCCACTTTGTCCTGTTTGTCCAGTTTGCCTACTTTGTGAAGTTTGACCAATTGGTCCAGTTTGACGAATTTGTCCAGTTTTTCTAGTTTATCTAATTTGTCCAGTTCGTCCTGTTTGTCCACTTATCCAATTCGCCCAATTTGTTAAGTTAGTCCACTTTTTCCAGTTTGCCCACTTTCTACAGTTTGTTCACTTTGTCATGTTTGTCCACTCTTTCCAATTCGTTCAGTTTGTCCACTTTGTCCAGTTCACCCGATTTGTACACTTTGTCCACTTTGCTCACTTGGTCCAATTTGTCGCGTTTGTCAAGCTTGTCTATACGATTCATTTTGTCCAGCTTGACCTGTTTATCTAATTTGTCCAATTCGTCTACTTTGTGCAGTTGGTAAGTTTGTCTACTTTATCGAGTTGGTCCAACTGAGCCAATTTGTGCAGTTTGCCCAATTTGTCTTGTTTGTCCACTTCGTCTACTTGCCCAGTTTGTCCATTTTGTCCACTATGGAGGATCGAATTATTTGATTGGAATCATCTCTTTTTACATCTTCTTTTTCATTAATTCTTTTGCTTTAGCAGAATTCTTCCGGAATAATTCAGCTAACCGAGATTCCTTTTCGACTTCCTTTTCTTTTCCTTTGTCTTTTGCTGAAGAGTACCAAAACTTTCCACCACGAAGATATTCTGTAACTGAGCCATCGGGATTAGCATGAGAGTCAGGGTCCCAACGAGGATGGAGATCTTCAAGAGGCACAACTTCATCATCAAGATTTTCATCTGGATCATGGTTACTATCCCAATCATGATCACCAACTTTTTTCCGTGGGAGATATTCTTCTAAAATTTGCTTGATCTTTTCTTCAAAATTGACGGAGTCAACAGACATATCCATCGGTTCAGGAGATTTTTCTTGAGCAATTTTTTTGACAATCTTTTTGGCTAACAGATCAGACATGAGCGTTTCATTCTCAAAAGGCTTTTCTTCAGGAAGAGGAATTTCTTCTTTAACAGGAGGAGAGATTTGATTCAGAATTCTCTCATAAGTATCATTTTCAATCTTAGACCACCACTTTTGATAAAAAGTCTGATAAAGAGATGGTAAATCATATAAGTTCTTTTTTACTTCAAACTTCCATTGGAATATATAAGGGATATGAAATTTAGCAAAGAAGCGAAGCATATTGATGGCTTCACATGGAACATTTTCTTCAACCTGAGAGAACTTAATAAACAAATAACGAAAATTATCAGGAAGGACTTTCTGAGAAGCACCATAATATGACCACCATGTGAAGAGAAACCAGGATGGAAAATTGCGATGAATAGAGTGACATCAGGACTTTCTTCTTTAAATCTGATGAACCAGGAGTGATTATACTGGCGATTTTGCCACATCAAACAAATTTCCAGGCATCAATATAGTCCCAATAATTATAGAACTCAGTCGAATTATATAATTTGACTGATTTTGTCATGTACAAGGGACCATCCCAATCTTCCTCAGTAAGGATTTTGAGAATAGTGAACTTTGAATAAGTGATGATACCATTTGCATTCTTGTTGTAGAAGATGAGGACACTTTTCGTCTGATGCAAAATATTGAGATACCAATCTCTGGTTTTCCTTTTATCAGGGGAATAATAATGAAGCCCCTTTCCAAAGAGAAAATAATTATCTTCTACAGATCTTTCTTCCATAAGACAATCTGAAGTAACAAGAATTCTGTTACCAGTGTAAAGATATAATTCTGATTGACTTGGGTCTTTTGTTGGAATAAAACCCTTTTGACTTTCTTCTTGATCTGCCAAATTCTCAAACCCTTTCTTCTTCATGAACGGGGAAGAACTACTTGCCATTTTGTCATCCCTGAAGAAATTCTCTAGTAAGAAAGTCAGGGAGAGAGTTAGCATTTCCATTAATAAATTCAATTTTAAATTCAAACACTGATAAAATGGTTTGCCATCTAGCAAATATTTGCTTAGAGACAAGATTTTTTACATCTTTTTCCAGAATTTCTTTTGCAGCCTTAGCATCAACTCTGATCAGAAATTCTTTGTTTAATAAATCATGCTGGAATTTCATCACACAAATAACTATGGCAAGAACTTCCTTTTTGATGGTTGAATATTTCTTTTGAGCTTCATTCCATAATCCTGAATTAAATCTTATTAATTCTTCTTGTGAATCTTTTTGTTGTAAAAGGATTCCACCATATCCGACATCAGAGGCATCAGTTTGAACTATTTTGAAAGCTTCTGGGTCAGATAAACTTCTACAAGGAAGATTTTTAACTCTTTCTTTAATCTTTTTTACTGCATTAGTATGATGGATAGACCACTCCTTAGGATTTTTCTTTAATCTTTCTTGGAGAAGTTTTCTATCTTTTATCAAATCCTGATAGAAAAATCCAACATAATTTAGACATCCAAGAAATCTTTGTAGCATATTTTTATCCTTAAATTCATTTGGAAATTTATCAGCAAATTAAATAACTCTATTAGTCGGAGTTATTTTTCTGTCTTGAATTTCAAATCCTAAGAACTGATTTTCTGCTGAAAGAGATTCATCTTTCTTTTAGATAAAGCCAATCCATTTTCTTTTATGACTCTTTTGAAAATATTCAAATGTTTCCAATGTTATAACACAGATTCTGAAAAGATAAGAATATCATCAATGTAAACAATGGCAAACTGGGTATAAGACGAGAAGATATTATTCATAATATTTCGAAATTCAGACGGAGCATTTTTCAATCCAAAAGGCATAACATTCCATTCATAATGCCCCATTGGAACAGTGAATGCAGTTTTATATCTATCTTCTTCTTTTATCTGAATCTGCCAAAATCCTGATTTTAAATCAAATTTTGAAAATATTTTGGCATTGTTTAATCTGTTGAGCAAATCCTGAGTATTAGGTAAAGGATACCTAATAGATTGTAAGACTTTGTTTAAAGGTTTATAATTGATTACCAATCTTGGAACTCCTCTTTCAATTTCAACGGCTTTTCAACATAAAATGCCGTACAGCTCCAAGGGGATTTACTTTTTCTAATTAATCCTTTCTTCAAAAGATCATTGATTTCTTCTTGGCAAAGCTTCAAATGGGCAGCATCCATTTGAGATGGACGAGCTTTAGTAGGAATATCTTTTTCATTAAAATCTTTTACATATGGTAATCCTACTATGTGTCTTTTTCTATTCCAAAAGGCTGATGGTAATTCAGAACAGCATTCTTCTTCAATCTGTTTGGTGAATTCTTCTAGTTTTGTTTTAAATTCTTTTTTCTCTAATTCTTTTGTCATTTGGACACATTTAATTTCATTTTTTAATCCATTTATGTAATTTTCTCTTGTGGCAATAACCTGATTTATCCTTTGGATTTTCGTCTCACAAGGATCATCTATAAAATCAAGATTTACTTCAATCCCTTTGATATTCGTAGAAATTCCTTTTGTTGTTACAGAAAAAGGTTGGATCTGAAGAATAAATGGAGATCCAAGGAGTACATCATTAACAATATCTTCTGAAATAATAAAGGGTGAAGTAACACAGACTCCTTTCATGCAAATATGAACATTTGAGATTTTTCTTTCTATGGAAATGGTCGTTCCATTAGCAGCAGACACAAACTGTTTTGATTCACTTATAAATTCAATAGGAACGATTCCAAGTCTGATAACATTTAAGTCAGCACCAGTGTCAATTATGGCATTAACAATCTTCTCGAAGTTTTTAATTTTTATTTTACTTGAACTCTCCACTGTTGGTAAATACATTTTGTAGGAATTACACCAGTAGAGATTTTGCTAATTTCCCCTTTAATTCTTTGGACAAATTTTTCTTCATCATATTTTTCAATAGCACCATCACTTTCTAACCAAGTTAACCTTTCATCAAGCTCATTTTGTTTTTTGGTTAATTCTAATTTTAATTCACGAAGTTCTCTCTTCTGATCATTTAATTCTCTTTGTAAATCTGAGAGAGTTAAGGGTTTATTTATAGTATGAATTTTTTCTGCTCTATTCATGAGGTCAATCATGGAATAGGTTGGTGTATGAAATGTTTCTTTCTCCTTTATCCTTTTGGGATAATATGGTGTTTTATTATCATTTTCATTTTCTTCAAAGGAAATTTTTTGTTGTGAACTTTCTCCTTCTTCTCCTCCCCCCAATTTTGAAATTTGATTTAAAAATTGAACTTTTTTCTCTGGATCAGGTATGTTATCAATCATTTCTAAAAGTAATTTTTGAGGGGCAGTGAGGACACGAATGTGGATACCAAGATCTTCATCAGATGGTATCGACCATTCTCCTTCAGATTCTTCATCATCTGAATGACATGTACATGATTGGAATTGTTTGATGAGCTGAATCTGAGGACTATCTTCTTCAATGTCAGTTGATGAATCATATTCATATTCTTCTTCTTCTTCTGAGGAACTTGAATCAGCTTGTTCCTTTTCAGTATTTTCATCATCAATTTTGGTATTGATTTTTCTAAGCTTCTTTTTAGAAGGATTTTCTTTTTTAAAACATTTTCTTGCATAATGACCCTTCTTCCCGCAATTATAACAAGTTGGAACATTTTCTTTTATATATTTCTTTTTGAAATATTTTCTGGATTTTCTTTTGAATGGGATGAGATCATCGGATTTTCTTCCTTTTTTATATCTTCCGGGTTTATACTTTTTTACCATTTTGTTTCTTCTATCAGGAGTAAATCTAGAACGCAAAGGTTTTCTCTTTGATTCAGGCGTTTGATCTAAACTAAACTGGAAACAAAAATCTCCTAATTCTTTATCTCCAGAATATTTTCTCATTTTTTCAGCTTGTTTACTGATCTTTAAATCAGTACAAAGATTCATGCCAACTTTGTTAATTCTTTGTATGATTCCTCCGAAAGTCAGCAAATTATAATTAATAGTACCATGCATTTCTTCTCTCAAGGAATTACGCACCTTTTCAGCAAATAAGGGTGGTAATCCTGAAATGAATCTTTCTTTCCAAATATCAGAATTACAATCATTGAGTTGGTAAACTTTTGACAAGAATACATCTCTGTACCAACGAAATTCTCCTAAATTTCTACATCTCAAACGGTGTAATTGTTGTCTATTTTTCTCCTTAATTAGTGCAATTCCTCCAGTGAATTCATTGAGGATGCATAGAAGCAAGACACTAACACAATCAGATTGAGTTTCCCAATTATCAGGGATTTGACTAGTACCTGCTTCAAGCTTAACATTTGGATCAACTAAATTTCCTGTATTTTTGTCTCTATAAAGGATTCTTCCAAATTCATCCATTTTGACAGCATTTTCTATTTCAAGTCTTTGAGCTCCAGATAATCGATAATTCCACCATCCTCTTAATATTCCATTGAAAGAGGTGGTTATCATTAGAAAGATATTTCTTGGAGTATTTCCTCTGACTTCACAGGCATTACAATATATTAACATACTGTGAACCATTTGGACAATTTGGTATTCTGTTAATCTATCTAAATTCCACTCATATAAAGAATTTCCTGAATAGGTTAATTCTGAGGTATAACTGTATGGAGCTTCTTCAAGTTGTAGATCAACAGGGGTTGGTCTAGGATAATAATTCTTTGTTTCTGGCAATTTTACTTGAGGATTCCATTTCTTTAGGCGATTTATTAATATATCTTCAGACGCAGAGACCCTTAGGATACTGAATCCTTTTCCTCCCATATTGAGGCTTTCCATCCTATTGGATAATTCTTTTTGCATTTCGTCTGTCAATATAAATGGTCCTTCTTGCAGAGTAATCCCTTTAGGTAATTGTCTGGGAACATAAACTGCATTGGCAGAGCTTTCTTCTAATTTTTCTTTTTCATCTTTACTAAATTCAGATTTTAATTTGATTGTTCTTTCTATTCGATCTGTTTGTTCTCCAATGGTTAATAGACATAGATTGGTATAATTGTTTTGTTCAATTATATCTCCAATACCTATACTTATGTCTTTAGCATTTGGGTCTGGTTTTGATTCATAAATGGATGCATTTTTTACAGGCATGGCATAATTCTTGGTGTCCGTATTAGGGACAGAAATATCAAGTTTCTTCCAAGGTGGGTGAGATTTATCAACTTCTTTTCCTTCAGTGTCTTTCCAAGTTCTTGTCGTTTTTCCTATAACTCTTACATGTTCTGGGCTTTGATTTTCCTTTTCTTTGATTTTCCCTTTTTTGAAATATTCCATAAACTAATCAAAGAAATGTATATTTCTTTCTTCTTCCTCCATTTGGGAATACCATAATTCTCTCATTTTATCTTTTTCCTCTGTGTTAAACTTTTTAAAGAACCAATCTTTTAAAGGATGATTTTTCAAATTTTCTCTAAGATATGGTTTATCAATTTGAAACTTTTTAACAGGTATTTCTTCTGGCTTTAGAATGCTCACCATTCTTATGGCTCCTTGGAGAAATTCACTTTCACTTGGATTATAGGTTTTTGCTGATGAGGATCTTTTTGATCCATTTCTTCCTTTTCACTACTCCTTTGGTCATCATCTATTTCTTCTAATTTAAAACTTTTTCTTCCTTCCGTATAACTAGCAAAACTCCTCCTAGCTTTTTCAATTTTTCTCCTAAAATTGACTTCAACATTACCATTTGGTAATTTGATTATACTTTGTAAATCATCTGTCATTTCATTTACTCTTGGGGTGACATCTTCTATTTGCCAATTTCCTGGGAGAACAATTTCTTCCCAGTTGATGACCTTTGGGATGAATACGTTATTGTTAAAGTTTGTTTCCATGAGAATTTGTAGTTTTTTCTTTATCAACCTTATCTCTATAGGCTATCATGGGAAAGACAGATATCATGGATTTGTAGAACACACGATAAACTATAGCAAAAGGTTTACTTCTTGGACTCATTTTTAATCCTTTGCTTTGAAATCCAATAGTTGCACAATCAAGGATATCTTCATCATGAGCATCAATTGTGATATTAGGAAAGCAGTTAAAATAAACAGGTCCATGACAGAGACTTGATTCAATGATAGCATAAAGAGAATCATCAAATTCATCATGTCTCTGATCTCGCACATAAGCACAGACTGCAACATTTAATCCTAATCGAAACAACGGTTTGATTCCTACCTGAATTAATCCTATGTGCAGGTAGTTGTATTTGGTTCTGATTTGTTCAATAATTCTTCTATCAAGAACTTTGATTGTCTGTTTTCCTCCAGAGAGAGAAACAGTTTTTTCAACAGTTTTTATGTGATAATCATTTTGCTCTTCAAATGTGCCATTGCTATATATTTCTATTACAGGCAAGGCTGGCAACTTCCAATTTGATATTGCTTGGTCAAAATTTTTCATATATCATTTCTTCTGAATTTTTTGTTTTTTCTGAATTTTCTTTTTCTAAGCTATTACGGGTAAAATTGGTTAAAGCAGACTGATAGGATGAGGAAGACGAATAAGATCTATTAGAAGGATGCTGAAATGATTTAAACCAATTCTTAAAAAGTTTTGTTTTTCCCTTAGAATTTTCCATCTTTTGTAACTCGTTAGACACAAGAAGAGTTTTGTCAACGATTTACTGCCCTTAACGCCTGATCACGGCCTGAAGCGGGACTTACAACGCGACCACACACTCTTTTAAAAAGATGAACGAGGCACAGAAGTGGTAAATAAGAAGGAAAATAAAAACTCTAAAGAGAATTTGGCTAAAAAGCTTCAGATCCTGAATAATAGATTTAATTCATCTAAATCCCGTTTTTTTTTTTTTAATTAACACAAATTTAAATACGAGATAATAATTCTAATTCTTCATTCAGTCTATTACAATATTCTCTTACTTGATTACACAAGCGTACTAACATAGATCGTCTAATAGCTTGAACACGGATAACAAGATATCCTCCTACAGCTATATTTTCATCAATTTGTCTGATAGCATTTTCTAATGTTCTAAGCTGATTTTCACGTCTTCTTAGATCACGCAATAATTCTTCTCTCCTAATAGAACGAGGTGGCATCTCAGAAGGCCATAGCTTGTAGTGTTGATTTAGTTCAGAATTTATCTAGTTGGAAGACGGCATAAGAACGCATTAAAACAATCCTTCTCCTTTCAAACTCAAGATGGCGAGGATTATTTCTGTGGGTACAGGTTTACAGATGTCTTCTTATGTTGTCTAACAAGAATTCAATTTTTCTTAATATCCGAACATCATCATAGTATCTTTTAAGCAGAGTAAGACGAATAGACATATTCTAGCAAAAGAAACAACATGATTAGATAACAACAAGCATATAACATTAAACTTTAAAAAACTTAATCACTTACAGAAGATTTGTACAAGACCTCAGACTCTAGCAGCACTCCAACTTCAAACTCACACTCACACTCACACTTATGCTTTTTTTTACAATGTTCTGAACTATATGTCTCGAACTATATCTTTTTTCTATATCTCCAAATGGAAAACCCTCAGCTCCTTATATAGATGGAGCATACAATAAGAGTCCATTCTCATCCGACCATGAGAGGACATGCAACAAACAAAAGAATGGCTACCGACACAAGCCACCAAAACACATTTTCAAAAGTTGATGGGCAAGGTACAAAAGTTGATGGGCAAGGTACATGAGGTGGAATATCTTTATGCCACATGGAAAGGAAAAGATAAACATTCCCCCCAAAACATTATCAACACATGACATATGGCACCAACTCACACACCAACTTTTACAAATAGCAACACAAAAGGTAGCCCCTACCATCTTTGTTTACAAGTGGCAACATAAAAGGCAGCCCCTACCAACAAAATATATTCTCTGATGGCAAGAAGACAAATTTCTTCAAATCAAACCTTGACATTATGCTAGCTTTTCTTCCTAGCAACATTTCTTCTCAAGCATCGTTGTGAATGAAGACACCAATTCATCTATGCAAGACACCTATAGGATAATATCAAGATAATATTGATGGGACCACTTTTCTTCTTAATACTAACCATATACCTCCACCAAAAAGAGATGAGTCCACTGGCTCTGATACCAATTTCTGACAGGAAGGATCGAATTATTTGATTGGAATAATCTCTTTTTCTAACTAGTTTTTCCATTTTGTCCACTTTGTCCAATTGGGCCAAGTTGTCTTGTTCATCCAGTTTGAGTAGTTTTCCACTTTGTTCAGTTGGACCAGTTTGTCCTGCTCGTCCAACATAACTAGTATTTCTGGTTTAGCAACTTTGTTCAGTTGGTCGAGTTTGTCATGTTCGTCCAGAATGGGTACTTTTTCTATTTGTCAACTTCGTATGGTGTGTCAACTTGGTCCCATTTGTCCACTTTCACAAATTTGTCCACTTTTTCCAATTCGTTCAGATTGTACATTTTGTCTTGTTCGTCCAGTTTGTCTATGTTGTCCAGTTTGTCCACTTTGTTCACTTTGTCCAGTTGGTCCAGTTTGTCGAATTTGTCTAGTTATCTAATTTGTCCACTTTGTTCAGTTGGACCGGTTTGTCCTATTGGTCCAACTTGACTAGTTTTTCTAGTTTGTCCACTTTGTCCTGTTTGTCCAGCTTGACAAATTTGTCCAGTTTTTCCAATTCGTTCAATTTGTCCTGTTTGACCTGTTCGTCCACTTTTTCTAATTTGTCTAATTTGTTCAGTTTGTCCATTTTGTCCAGTTTGTCCAGTGTGTCCAGTTTATCCAGTTTGTCCAATTTGTCCTATTTGTCCAGTTTGTCCAATTCGTCCTACTCGTCCAGTTTGTCCTGTTAGTCCACTTTATCCATTTTTTCCGGTTTGCATATTTTATATAGTTCGTCAACTTTGTCATGTTTGACCAGTTTTTCCAATTCGTCGAATTTATTTTTCAATAGCACCATCATTTTCCAACAAAGTTAACATTTCATCAAGCTCATTTTGTTTTTCAGTTAATTCTAGTCTTAATTCACGGAGTTCTCTCTTCTGATCATTTAATTCTGTTTGTAAGTCTGAGAGAGTTAAGAGTTTATTTATACTATGAATTTTTTCTGCTCTATTCATAAGGTCAATCATGAAATAGGTTGGTGTGTGAATGTTTCTTTCTCTTTTGTCCTTTTTTGGATAATATGGTGTTTTATCACCATTTTCATTTTTTTCAAAGGAAATTTTTGGTTGTGAACTTTCTCCTTGTTCTCCTTCTCCCAATTTTGAAATTTGATTTAAAAATTGAACTTTTTTCTCTAGATCGGGTATGTTATCAACCATTTCTAGAAGTAATTTTTGAGGGGCTGTTAGGACACGGATATGGATACCAAGATCTTCATCAGATGGTATCGACCATTCTCCATTAGATTCTTCATCATCTGAATGACATGTACATGATTGGAATTGTTTGATGAGCTGAACCTGGGGACTATTTTCTTCAATGTCAGTTGATGAATCAGATTCATATTCTTCTTCTTCTTCTGAGGATCTTGAATCAGATTGTTCTTTTTCAGTATTTTACTCTTCATTTTTGGTATTTACTTTTCTAAGTTTCTTTTTAGAGGAATTTTCTTTTTTAAAGCATTTATTTGAATAATGACCCTTTTTCCCACAAGTATAACAAGTTGGAACATTTTCTTTTATGTATTTCTTTTTAAAATATTTCCTAGATTTTCTTTTGAATGGGATGAGTTCATCGGATTTTCTCTGTTTTTTATATCTTCCGGGTTTATATTTTCTTATCATTTTGTTTCCTCTATCCGGAGTAAATCTAGAACGCGAGGGTTTTCTCTTTGATTCAGGTGTTTGATCTAAACCAAACTGGAAACAAAAATCTCCTAATTCTTTATCTCCAAAGTATTTTCTCATTTTTTCAGCTTGTTTACTGATCTTTAAATTAGTACCAAGAGTCATGCCAACTTTGTTAATTCTTTGTATAATTCCTCCGAACGTCAGCATACTGTAATTAATAGTACCATGCATTTCTTCTCTCAAGGAATTACGCACATTTTCAACAAATAGGGATGGTAATCCTGAAATAAATCTTTCTTTCCAAATATCAGAATTACAATCATTTAGTTGGTAGACTTTCGACAAGAATACATCTCTATACCAACGAAATTCTCCTAAATTTCAACATCTCAGGTGATGTAATTGCTGTCTATTTTTCTCCTTAATTAGAGCAATCCCTCCAGTGAATTCATTGAGGATGCATAGAAGTAGGACACTAGCACAATCAGATTGAGTTTCCCAATGATCAGGGATTTGACTAGTACCTGTTTCAAGCTTAATATTGGGATCTACTAAGTTTCTTGTGGTTTTGTCTCTGTAAAGGATTCTTCCTAATTCATCCATTTTGACAGCATTTTCTATTTCAAGTCTTTGGGCTCCAGATAATCCATAATTCCACCATCCTCTTAATATTCCATTGAAAGAGGTGGTTATCATGAGAAAAATGTTTCTTGGAGTATTTCCTTTGACTTCACAGGCATTACAGTATATTAACATACTGTGAACCACTTGGACGATTTGATATTCTGTTAATCCATCTAAGTTCCATTCATATAAAGAATTTCCTGAATAGGTTAATTCTGAGGTGTAAGTGTATGGAGCCTCTTCGAGTTGTAGATCAACAGGGGTTGGTCTAGGATAACAATTCTTTGTCTGTGGCAATTTTACCTGGGGATTCCATTTCTTTAGACGATTTATTAATAAATTCTCTGAAGCAGAGACTCTTAGGATGCTGAATCCTTTTCCTCCCATATTGAGGCTTTCCATCCTATTGGATAATTCTTTTTACATTTCGTCTGTCATTGTAAATGGTCCTTCTTGCAAAATAATCCCTTTAGGTAATTGTCTGGGAACATATACTGCATTGGCAGAGCTTTCTTCTAATTTTTCTTCTTTATCTTTATTGAAGGGCTTTACTTTGATTGTTCTTTCTATTCGATCTGTTTGTTCTCCAATGGTTACTAGACATAAATTAGTTTAATTGTTTTCTTCAATTATATCTCCAATACCTATAGACTTGGGAGGCAGTTGAAATGAGCAGCTCCATGGCAAAGACTTGATTCTATCATAGCATAAAGAGAGTCATCAAATTCATCATGTCTTTGATCACAGACATAAACGCAAACAAAGGCATTTAATCCTAATCGGAACAAGGGTTTGATTCCTACCTGTATCAATCCTATGTGCAGGCATTGTATTTGGATTTTATTTGTTCAATAATTCTTCTTTAAAGGAGTCTTATCATCTGCTTTCCTCCAGAAAGAGAAACAGTTTTTTCTACAGTTTTGATATGATAATCATTTTGCTCTTCGAAAGTCCCATTACTGTATATTTCTGTTATGGGCATAGCTAACATTTTCCAATTGGAAATGGTCTGATCAGAATTTTCATACACCATTTCTTCTGAATTTTTTGTTTTTTCTGGGTTTTCTTTTCCTAAACTCGATTGAGGAAAATTAGTCATGGCAGACTGATAAGATGAAGAGGATGAAGTATATCTATTAGTGGGATGTTGAAATGATTTAAACCAATTCTTAAAAAGTTTTGTTTTTCCTTTAGAGTTTTCCATTTTTGTAATGTGAATGGGGCAAAAGAGTACCGTCAACGATTTACATCCCTATATGCCTGACTGCGGCTTGAAGCGGGACTTACTACGCGATCACACTCTTTGCCAACCAAACAGGATACAAAAAGGAGGAACTTAAAAGGAGGACTAAAAACTCTAAAAAGATTTGGATAAATCAACAAGGTTAAAAAACTTCAGATCCTTGATAATAGATTTAATTCATTTTATAGACGGAGGCAATGTAGTTTGATAGCATCATATAAGGCCAAAAGTCTTTCATGTTGTTGTCTCACAACAGGAATATCTATTATATTCAAAATATCATTCGCTTGATTAATATCTATTTCCAAATTTCTTAAAGTAGCTTCACAATGATGGATAAATCTTATTAATTCTATTCTTCTTGTTGGCATGAAGTCAAACTCGGGATAATAATTCTAATTCTTCATGGAGACGATTACAATACTCTCTTATACGGTTACACATAGCTATTATTCCAGATCTTCTCAGAATTAAAAGACGAATAACAATAAAACGTCCTGCATCTATATTTTCATCAATTTGTCTGTGACTTTCTCTGCGTCTTGAATTATGCAATAATTCTTCTCTTCTTATATGACGAGGAGGCATATCAAATTGCCATCATTTGTAATTTTGATTCAGTTCTGAAGACTTCTAACTGGAAAACAGCATAGGCTTGAATCAAGATAATCCTTCTGAATTCATATTGTTGGTGATGTGGATTATGCCTATGTGTACATATTTGCAAGTGTCTTCGGATGATTGCAAGATTTCTTTCAATTCTTTTCAGGATTCGAACATCAGCATTATAGTTTCTTAGCAATGATAAGCGGATCGACATGTTCTAAACAAAACAACATAATTAGACTATGAAGATAACAATCTTATAAAAGCTTATGCATTACTTACAAACTTTTTACAGGACTCCAGAAAGCTTTTGCACACCTAGAACTTCAAACTTCAAACTCAACTCCAAACTTCGATGATCCAAAATGAAAGCATAAGTCTCCTTATATAGATGGAGCAAGGGTACAAAGGACAAACTCTCTTCCGACCAAGCGAGGACATCATTCAAAACAAACAGTAAAAAGAGGGTAAGAAAGAATCTTACCGACGCAAGCCAACAAACTAACTTTTAAAAAAAAAAGATTCTCCGCGTGGGAGAACAGTAAAAAGAACAATAATTGAAACGTTTTTCATCAAAATGGGACGTGTACCGACGTACAACTTTTTGACTAATGACTAAATACTTGACATCTGGCAAACCTTCCCCCACCAAAAAGAAGATGTAACAACTTGAAAAGATTAATCCCCGATGGGACCCTGATTCTCATGTCAATCCTGATGGATCTGTCATAGAATTTCTCAGAGGAGGAGAATTTTGGTACTCATCCCCTTCGACTAGGGACAAAGAAAAAGAAAAAGAAAAAGAATATATTCTTGCTGAGTTGTTTCGCAATAATTCCGCAAAAGCCAAATAAATGATTCTGTTTGTCAACTTGTCCAGTTTGTCCAGTTTATTTAGTTTGTCAAGTTTGTCCAGTTTGTTTACTTTGTCTTGTTTGTCTAGATGGTTCTGGTTGTCCAATTTGTCCAATTTGTCCAGTTTGACCAGTTTATCTAATTTGTCCAATTCGTCAAGTTTGTCTACTTTGTCGAGTTGGTCCAATTTATCCAATTTGTGGATTTTGTCTAGTTTGTACAGTTCGTCCAGTTTGTTAAGTTTGTGCAGTTTGTCTAGTTTGTCAACTTCGTCTACTTTACCCAGTTTGTTCACTATGTCAAGTTTGTTCACTTTATCCAATCCGTACAGTTTGTCCACTCTGTCCTGTTCGTCCAGTTTAGCAACTTTGTTCAGTTGGTCTAGTTTGTCCTGTTCGTTTAGTTTGTCTACTTTGTCTTGTTCGTCCAGTTTATCTAGTTTTCATTAATTCTTTTGCTTTAGCAGAATTTTTTCGAAATAATTCAGCTAACCGAGATTCCTTTTCGACTTCTTTTTATTTTTCTTTGTCTTTTGCTGAAGAATATCAAAACTTTCCTCCACGAAGATAATCTGTAACTGAGCCATTAGGATTAACATGAGAGTCAGGGTCCCATCGAGGATGGAGATCTACAAGGGGCACAACTTCATCATCAAGATTTTCTTTTGGATCATGATTAATATCCCAATCATGATCACCAACTTTTTTCTTTGGGAGATACTCTTCTAAAATTTGTTTAATCTTTTCTTCAAAATTGACGGAGTCAACAGACATGTCCATCGGCTCAGGAGATTTTTCTCGAGCAATTTCTTTGGCAATCTTTTTTGCCAAGAGATCAGCCATGACCATTTCATTCTCAAAAGGCTTTTCTTCAGGAAGAGGAATTTCTTCTTTAACAGGAGGAGAGATTTGATTCAGAATTCTCTCATAAGTATCATTTTCAATCTTAGGCCACCACTTTTGGTAAAAAGTCTGATAAAGAGATGGTAAACCATATGTCCTTTTTTACTTTAAACTACCATTGGAAAATATAAGGGATATGAAATTTAGCAAAGAAGCGAAGCATATTGATGGCTTCACGTGGAACCTTTTCTTCAACTGGAGAAAACTTAATAAACAAATAATGAAAATTATCAGGAAGGATTTTCTGAGAAGCACCAAAATATGACTACCAAGTCAAGAGAAACCAGGATGGGAAATTACGATGAATAGGAGTGACATCAGGACTTTCTTCTTTGAATCTGATGAACCAGGAATGATTATACTGACGATTTTACCACATCAAAGCAAATTTCCATGCATCAATATAATCCCAATAATTAAAGAACTCAGTCGAATTGTATAATTGGACTGATTTTGTCATGTACAAGGGACCATCCCAATCTTCCTCAGTAAGGATTTTGAGAATAGTGAACTTTAAGTAAGTGACGATACCATTTGCATTCTTATTGTAGAAGATGATGACACTTTTCGTCTGATGCAAAATATTGAGATACCAATCTCTGGTTTTCCTTTTATCAGGAGAATAATAATGAAGCCCCTTGCCAAAGAGATAATAAACATTATCTTCAACAGAACTTTCTTCTATAAGACAATCTGAAGTAACAAGAATTCTGTTACCAGTGTAAAGATATAATTCTGATTGACTTGGGTCTTTTGTTGGAGTAAAACCCTTTTGGCTTTCTTTTTGATCTGCCAATTTCTCTTTCCCCTTTTTTCTTCATGAACGGGGAAGAGCTACTTGCCATTTTGTCGTCCCTTAAGAAATTCTCTAGTAAGAAAGTCAGGGAGAGAGTTAGAATTTCCATTAATAAATTCAATCTTAAATTCAAAAACTGATAAATTAGCATCCACTCTGATGAGAAATTCTTTATTCAATAAATCATGTTGGAATTTCGTCACACAAATAACTATGGCAAGAACTTCCTTTTTGATGGTTGAATATTTCTTTTGTGCTTCATTCCATAATCCAGAATTAAATCTTATTAATTCTTCTTTTGAGTCTTTTTGTTATAAGAGGATTCCACCATATCCGACATCAGAAGCATCAGTTTGGACTATTTTGAAAGCTTCTAGGTCAGATAAACATCTAGAAGGAAGATTTTTAACTCTTTCCTTAATCTTTGTTACTGCATTAGTGTCATAGATAAACCACTCCTTAGGATTTTCTTTAACCTTTCCTGGAGAAGTTTTCTATCTTCTGCCAAATCTTGATAGAAAAATCCAACTTAATTTAGACATCCAAGAAATCTTTGTAACATATTTTTATCCTTAATTTCATCTGAAAATTTATAAGCAAATTGAATAACTCTATTAGTTGGAGTTATTTTTCTATCTTGGATTTCAAATCATAAGAACCTGATTTTTTGCTAAAAGAGATTCATTTTTTTTTTAGATAAAGTCAATCCATTTTTTTTTATGACTCTTTTGAAAATAGCCAAATGTTTCCAATGTTGTATCACAGATTCTGAGAAGATAAGAATATCATCCATGTAAACAATGACAAACTGGGTGTAAGAAGAGAAGATATTATTCATAATATTCTGAAATTCAGACGGAGCATTTTCAATCCGAAAGGCATAACATTCCATTCATAATGCCCCATTGGAACAGTGAATACAATTTTACATCTATCTTCTTTTTTTATCTGGATCTGCCAAAATCCTGATTTTAAATCAAATTTTGAGAATATTTTGGCATTGTTTAATCTGTTTAGCAAATCCTGAGTATTAGGCAAAGGATACCTAATAGATTGAATAACTTTGTTTAATGGTTTATAATTGATTACCAATCTTGGAACTCCTCTTTCGATTTCAGCGGCCTTTTCAACATAAAATGACGTACAGCTCCAAGGGGATTTGTTTTTTCTAATTAATCCTTTCGTCAGAAGATCATTGATTTCTTCTTGGCAAAGCTTTAAATAAGCAGCATCCATTTGGGATGGACGAGCTTTAGTAGGAATATCTTTTTTATTAAAATCTTTTACATATGGTAATCCTACTATGTGTCTTTTTCTATTCCAAAAAGCTGATGGTAATTCAGAACAGCGTTCTTCTTCAATCTGTTTGGTGAATTCTTCTAATTTTGTTTTAAATTCTTTTTTCTCTAATTCTTTTACTTACAGAAGATTGTACAGGACTTCAAACTTTAGCACACTCAAACTTCAAGCTCACACTCACACTCACACTTAGACTCTGAACTCTTTTTTTTTATAAATTTTTTATCTATATTTTTTCGATTGTTTTTTTCGACCAATTTGTCCAGTTTATCTAATTTTTCCAGTTTGTCCTGTTTGTCCACTTTGTCCTGTTCATTCAGTTTGTCTAGTTTGTACACTTTGTTCACTTTGTCAAGTTTGTCTAACTTGTCATGTCCAGTTTGTCCGGTTTATCTAATTTTTCCAGTTTGTCTTGTTTGTCCAGTTTGTCCTATTCGTCCAGTTAATCCTCTTTATCTACTTTTTCCAGTATGCCCACTTTCTACAGTTCGTCTATTTTGTCATGTTTGTCCCGTTTCTCCAATTCGTCTAGTTTGTCCACTTTGTACAGGTGGTCCAGTTTGTCTACATTGTTCACTTCGTCTACTTTATCCTGTTTATTCACTTTGTCCACTATGTCCAGTTTGTCCGCTTTGTGCAATTCGTATAGTTTGTTCACTTTGTCTTGTTTGTTCAGTTTGACAAATTTGTCCACTTTTACCAATTTGTTCAGTTTGTCCATTTTGTCATGTTCGTCCAGTTTGTCTATTTTGCCCAGTTGGTCCAGTTTGACGAATTTGTCGAGTTTGTCTAGTTTATCTAATTTGTCCAGTTCGTCCAAATAGTCCTATTTGTCCAGTTGTCAAGTTAGCCAACTTTTTCCAGTTTGCCCACTTTCTACAGTTTGTCTACTTTGTCATGTTTGTCCAGTTTTCCAATTCGTCCAGTTTGTCTAGTTTGTACAGTTTGTCCACTTTGTACACTTTACTCACTTTGTCAACTTTGTCAAGATTGTCTAGTTTGTTTAGATAAATTATCAAGAAAGATTTTCTGAGAAGCACCAAAATAAGACCACCAAGTGAAGAGAAACCAGGATGGAAGTTACGATGAATGGGAGTGACATCAGGACTTTCTTCTTTAAATCTGATGAACCAGGAATGATTATACTGGCGATTTTGCCACATCAAAGCAAATTTCCTGGCATCAATATAGTCCCAATAATTAAAGAACTCAGTTGAATTGTATAATTGGACTGATTTTGTCATGTACAAGGGACCATCCCAATCTTCCTCAGTAAGGATTTTGAGAATAGTGAACTTTGAATAAGTGATGATACCATTTGCATTCTTATTGTGGAAGATGAGAACACTTTTCGTCTGATATAAAATATTGAGATACCAATCTCTGGTTTTCCTTTTATCAGGGGAATAATAATAAAGCTCCTTGCCAAAGAGAAAATAAACATTATCTTCTACAGATCTTTCTTCCATAAGACAATCTGAAGTAACAAGAATTCTGTTACCTGTGTAAAGATATAATTCTGATTGACTTAGGTCTTTTGTTGGAGTAAAACCCTTTTGGCTTTCTTCTTGATCTGACAATTCCTGTTTCCCTTTTTTCTGCATGAATGGGGAAGAGATACTTGCCATTTTGTCGTACCTGAAGAAATTCTCTAGTAGGAAAATCAGGGAGAGAGATAGAATTTCCATTAATAAATCAATCTTAAATTCAAAAACTGATAAAATGGCTTGCCATCTAGCAAATATTTACTTAGAGACAAGATTTTTGACATCTTTTTCTAGAATTTCTTTTGCTGTTTTAGCATCCACTCTGATGAGAAATTCTTTATTCAATAAATCATGTTGGAATTTCGTCACACAAATAACTATGGCAAGAACTTCCTTTTTAATGGTTGAATATTTCTTTTGTGTTTCATTCCATAATCCAGAATTAAATCTTATTAATTCTTCTTTTGAGTCTTTTTGTTGTAAAAAGATTCCACCATATCCGACATCAGAAGCATCAGTTTGGACTATTTTGAAAGCTTCTGGGTCAGATAAACATTTACAAGGAAGATTTTTAACTCTTTCCTTAATCTTTGTTACTGCATTAGTGTGATAGATAGACCACTCCTTAGGACTTTTCTTTAACCTTTCCTGGAGAAGTTTTCTATCTTTTGCCAAATCTTGATAGAAAAATCCAACATAATTTAGACATCCAAGAAATCTTTGTAACATATTTTTATCCTTAATTTCATCTGAAAATTTATAAGCAAATTGAATAACTCTATTAGTTGGAGTTATTTTTCTATCTTGGATTTCAAATCCTAAGAACCTGATTTTTTGCTGAAAAAGATTCATTTTTCTTCTAGATAAAGTCAATCCATTTTCTTTTATGACTCTTTTAAAAATAGCCAAATGTTTCCAATATTGTATCACAGATTCTGAGAAGATAAGAATATCATCCATGTAAACAATGGCAAACTGGGTGTAAGAAGAGAATATATTATTCATAATATTCTGAAATTCAAACGGAGCATTTTTCAATCCGAAAGGCATAACATTCCATTCATAATGCCCCATTGGAACAGTGAATGCAGTTTTACATCTATCTTCTTTTTTTATCTGGATCTGCCAAAATCCTGATTTTAAATCAAATTTTGAGAATATTTTGGCATTGTTCAAGCTGTTTAGCAAATCCTGAGTATTAGGCAAAGGATAGTTACTGGATTGAAGAACTTTGTTTAATGGTTTATAATTGATTACCAATCTTGGAACTCCTTTTTCGATTTCAGCGGCCTTTTCAACATAGGATGCCGTACAGCTCCAAGGGGATTTGCTTTTTCTAATTAATCATTTATTCAGAAGATCATTGATTTCTTCTTGGCAAAATTTTAAATGGGCAGCATCCATTTGGGATGGATGAGCTTTAATAGGAATATTTTTTTCATTAAAATCTTTTGCATATGGTAATCCTATTATATGTCTTTTTCTATTCCAAAAGGCTGATGATAATTCAGAAAAACATTTTCTTCAATCTGTTCTGTGAATTCTTCTAATTTTGTTTTAAATTTTTTTTTCTCTAATTCTTTTGTTATTTGGGCAATTTTGATTTCATTTTTTAGTCCATTTATGTAATTTTCTCTAGTGGCGATAACTTGATCTATCCTTTGGATTTTCGTTTCACAAGGATCATCTATAAAATCAAGATTTACTTCAATCCCTTTAATATTTGTCGAAATTCCTTTTGTTGATATAGAAAAGGGTTGGATTTGAAGAATAAATGGGGATCCAAGGAGTACATCATTAACAATATCTTCTGAAATAATAAAGGGTGAAGTAACACAGACTCCTTTCATGCAAACATGAACATTTGGGATTTTTCTTTCTATGGAAATGGTTGTTCCATTAGCAGCAGGAACAAACTGTTTTGATTCACTTGTAAATTCAATAGGAACGATTCCAAATCTGATAACATTTAAGTCTGCACCAGTGTCAATTATGGCATCAACAATCTTCTCAAAGTTTTTAATTTTTATCTTTTCCTGAACTCTCCACTGTTGGTAAATACATTTTGTAGGAATTACAATAGTAGAGATTTTGCTAATTTCTCGTTTAATTCTTTGGACAAATTTTTCTTCATCATATTTTTCAATAGCACCATCATTCTCCAACAAAGTTAACCTTTCATCAAGCTCATTTTATTTTTTGGTTAACTCTATTCTTAATTCACGGAGTTCTCTCTTTTGATCATTTAATTCTCTTTGTAAGTCTGAGAGAGTTAAGGGTTTATTTATAGTATGAATTTTTTCTGCTCTATTCATAAGGTGAATCATGGAATAGGTTGGTGAGTGAAATGTTTCTTTCTCTTTTGTCCTTTTTGGATAATATTGTGTTTTATCACCATTTTCATCTTCTTCAAAGGAAATTTTTGGTTGTGAACTTTCTCCTTCTTCTCTTCCCTCCAATTTTGAAATTTGATTTAAAAATTGAACATTTTTCTCTGGATCGTGTATGTTATCAACCATTTCTAGAAGTAATTTTTGAGGGGCTGTGAGGACACGGATATGGATACCAAGATCTTCATTAGATGGTATTGACCATTCTCCATCAGATTCTTCATCATCTTAATGACATGTACATGATTGGAATTGTTTGATGAGCTGAACCTGGGGACTATTTTCTTCAATGTCAGTTGATGAATCAGATTCATATTCTTCTTCTTCTTCTGAGGAACTTGAATCAGATTGTCCTTTTTCAGTATTTTCCTCTTCATTTTTGGTATTGACTTTTCTAAGTTTCTTTTTAGAGGAATTTTCTTTTTTAAAGCATTTACTTGAATAATGACCCTTTTTCCCACACGTATAACAAGTTGGTACCTTTTCTTTTATGTATTTCTTTTTGAAATATTTCATAGATTTTCTTTTGAATGGGATAAGTTCATCGGATTTTCTCTGTTTTTTATATCTTCCGGGTTTATATTTTCTTACCATTTTATTTCTTCTATCCGGAGTAAATCTAGAATGCGAGGGTTTTCTCTTTGATTCAGGTGTTTGATCTAAACCAAACTAGAAACAAAAATCTCCTAATTCTTTATCTCCAGAATATTTTCTCATTTTTTCAGCTTGTTTACTGATCTATAAATCAGTACAAAGAGTCATACCAACTTTGTTAATTCTTTGTATAATTCCTCCGAACGTCAGCATACTGTAATTAATAGTACCATGCATTTCTTCTCTCAAAGAATTACGTACCTTTTCAGCAAATAGGGGTGGTAATCCTGAAATAAATCTTTTTTTCCAAATATCAGAATTACAATCATTTAGTTGGTAGACTTTCGATAAGAATACATCTCTATACCAACGAAATTCTCCTAAATTTCTACATCTCAAGTGATGTAATTGCTGTCTATTTTTCTACTTAATTAAAGCAATCTCTCCGGTGAATTCATTGAGGATGCATAGAAGTAGGACACTAACACAATCAGATTGAGTTTCCCAATGATCAGGGATTTGACTAGTACCTGCTTCAAGCTTAATATTGGGATCTACTAAGTTTCCTGTGGTTTTGTCTCTGTAAAGGATTGTTCCTAATTCATCCATTTTGACAACATTTTCTATTTCAAGTCTTTGGGCTCCAGATAATCCATAATTCCACCATCCTCTTAATATTCCATTGAAAGAGGTGGTTATCATGAGAAAAATGTTTCTTGGAGTATTTCCTCTGACTTCACAGGCATTACAGTATATTAACATACTGTGAACCATTTGGACGATTTGATATTCTGTTAATCCATCTAAGTTCCATTCATATAAAGAATTTCCTGAATAGGTTAATTCTGAGGTGTAAGTGTATCGAGCCTCTTCGAGTTGTAGATCAACAGGGGTTGGTCTAGGATAATAATTCTTTGTCTCTGGCAATTTTACTTGGAGATTCTATTTCTTTAAACAATTTATTAATAAATTCTTTGAAACAGAGACTCTTAGGATGCTGAATCCTTTTCCTCCAATATTGAGGCTTTCCATCCTATTTGATAATTCTTTTGCATTTCGTCTGTCATCATGAATGGTCCTTCTTGCAAAATAATCCTTTTAGGTAATTGTCTGGGAACATATACTGCATTGGCAGAGTTTTCTTCTAATTTTTCTTCTCTATCTTTATTGAATTCGGGTTTTTTAATTTGATTGTTCTTTCTATCTGATCTGGATTTGCTTTTGATTAATAAATAGATGCATTTTTTACAGGCATGGCATAATTCTTGGTTTCTGTATTAGGGATAGAAATATCAAGTTTCTTCCAAGGTGGGTTAGATTTATGAACTTCTTTTCCTTCAGTATCTTTCCAGGTTCTTGTTGTTCTTCCTATTACTCTTATTTGTTTTGGGCTTTGAGTCTCTTCTTCTTTGATTTTCCCTTTTTTAAAATATTCCATGAACCAGTCAAAGAAAGGTATATATCTTTCTTCTTCCTCCATTTGGAAATACCATAATTCTCTCATCTTATCTTTTTTTTTCTGTGTTTAACCTCTTAAAGAACCAATTTTTTAAAGGATGATTTTTCAAATTTTCTCTAAGATATGGTTTATCAATTTCAAATTTTTTGACAAGTATTTCTTTTGGCTTTTTAATGCTAACCATTCTTATGGCTCTTTGGAGAAAAATCACTTTCACTTGGGTTGTAGGTTTTTTGTGATGAGGTTCTTTTATACAAAGGGTGTTCAATTCCACTTTCTTTGTGTCTAAAAATCTTTTGATCCATTTCTTCCTTTTCACTACTCATTTGGTCATCATCTATTTCTTCTAATTTAAAACTTTTTCTTCCTTCCGTGTAACCGGCGAAACTTCTCTTAGCTTTTTCTATTTTTCTCCTAAAATTGATTTCAACATTACCATTTGGTAATTTGACTATACTTTGTAAATCATCTGTTATTTCATTTACTCTTGGAGTGACGTCTTCTATCTGCTAATTTCCAGGGAGAACAATTTCTTCCCCAACTGATGACCTTTAGGATGAACACATTATTGTTAAAGTTTGTTTCCATGAGAACTGTAGTTTTTTCTTTATCAACCTTATCTCTATAGGCTATCATGGGAAAGACAGAGATCATAGATTTATAGAACACACGATAAACTATAGCAAAAGGTTTACTTCATGGACTTATCTTTAATCCTTTACTTTGAAATCCAATGGTTGCACAATCAAGAACATCATCATCATGAGCATCAATTGTGATATTAGGAAAACAGTTAAAATAAACAGGTGCATGACAAAGGCTTGATTCGATCATAGCATAATCAGAATTATATCTTTACACCGGTAACAAAATTCTTGTTACTTCAGATTGTTTTATGGAAGAAAGATCTGTTGAAGATAATGCTTATTTTCTCTTTGGAAAAGGGGCTTCATTATTATTCCCCTGATAAAAGGAAAACCAGAGATTGGTATCTCAATATTTTGCATCAGACGAAAAGTGTCCTCATCTTCCACAATAAGAATGCAAATGGTATCATCACTTACTCAAAGTTCACTATTCTCAAAATCCTTAGTGAGGAAGATTGGGATGGTCCCTTTTACTTGACAAAATCAGTCCGATTATACAATTCGACTGAGTTCTTTAATTATTGGGATTATATTGATGCCTGTAAATTTGCTTTGATGTGGCAAAATCGCCAGTATAAAATCATTCCGAGTTCATCAGATTCAAAGAAGAAAGCCCTGATGTCACTCCTATTCATCGTAATTTCCCATCCTGGTTTCTCTTCACTTGGTGGTCATATTTTGGTGATTCTCAGAAAATCTTTCCTGATAATTTTCGTTATTTATTTATTAAGTTCTGTGAAGTAGAAGAAAAAGTTCCCTGTGAAGCATTTAATGTGCTTCGCTTCTTTGCTAAATTTCATATCCCTTATATTTTCTAATGGAAGTTTGAAGTAAAAAAGAACTTTTTCGATCTTCCGTCTTTGTACCAGACTTTTTACCAAAAATGGTGGTAAAAAATTGAAAATGATACTTATGAGAGAATTCTGAATCAAATCTCTCCTCCTGTTAAAGAAGAAATTTCTCTTCCTGAAGAAAAGCCTTTTGAGAATGAAATGCTCATGGCTGATCTCTTGGCCAAAAAGATTGCCAAAGAAATTGATAGAGAAAAATCTCCTGAGCCAATGGACATGTCTGTTGACTCCGTCAATTTTGAAGAAAAGATCAAGCAAATTTTAGAAGAATATCTCCCAAAGAAAAAAGTTGGTAATCATATTGGGATAGTAATCATGATCCAGAAGAAAATCTTGATGATGAAGTTGTGCCCCTTGAAGATCTCCATCCTCTATGGGACCCTGATTCTCATGTTAATCCAGATGGCTCAGTTACAGATTATCTTCGTGGTGGGAAGTTTTGGTATTCTTCAGTAAAAGACAAAGGAAAAGAAAAAGAAGTTGAAAAGGAATCTCGGTTAGCTGAATTATTCCGTAAAAATTTCGCTAAAGCAAAAGAATTGATGAAAAAGAAGATTTGAAGATTTGAGATGATTCCTGTCTAATACGATCCTGCTATTATTGGTATCAGAGCCAGTGGACTCATCTCTTTCTGGTGGGTATATGGCTAGTATGAAGAAGAAAAGTGGTCCCATCAATGTTGGTTGTACATAATATCTTGATAATATCTTGTAGGTGTCATTCATAGAAGAAATGGTGTCTTCATTCAACAAATGCTGAGAAGAAATGATGCTAAAGAAATGTTGTTGCTAGTCATCATTACTTGGAAGAAAAGTTAGCATGTAGTCAAAAAGAGATATTCTCAGATCTTCTCCAGAGAACATATTTTGTCATGAAGTTGGTAGGGGCTGCCTTTTGTGATGCCACTTGTAAATAAAGTTGGTAGGGGCTGCCTTTTGAGTTGCCACTTGTTGATAAAGTTGTTTTGTTTTGTACTTTTAGTGGGGTATGTTAATCTTATGCTTTCCATGTGGCATAAAGATATTCCACCTTATGTACCTTGCCCATCAACTTTTGAAAAGTAGTTTGGAGGCTTGTGTCGGTAGCCATAGTTATTTTCTGTTTCATCTGGTTTGAAGTCCTCTCATGGTCGGATGAGAGTGGGCTCTTTTGTATGCTCCATCTATATAAGGAGCTAGGGGTTTCCTTTGGTGATGATCGATCAAAAATTATAAAAAATAATATAAGTATGAGTGAGTGTGAAGTTTGAGTGTGCTAGAGTTTGAAGTCCTGTACAATCTTCTGTAAGTAGTTAAGTTTTATAATTTTGATATTATATGCTTGTTGTTATCTAATCACGTTGTTTCCTTTGCTAGAATATGTCTATTCGTTTTGCTCTGCTTAAGAGATACTATGATGATGTTCGGATATTAAGAAAAATTGAATTCTTCTTAGACAATATAAGAAGACATTTGCAAATCTGCACCCACAGAAATAATCCTCGCCATCATGAGTTTGAAAGAAAAAGGATTGTTTTAATGCGTTCTTATGCTGTCTTCCAACTAGACAAATTCTGAACTGAATCAAAACTAAAAGATATGGCCTTCTGAGATGCCTCCTCGTTCTATTAGGAGAGAAGAATTATTGCGTGATCTGAGAAGATGTGAAAACCAGCTTAGAAGATTAGAAAATGCTATCAGACAAATTGATGAAAATATAGTTGTAGGAGGATATCTTCTTATTCCTGTTCAAACTATTAGAAGATCTATGTTAGTACGCTTGTGTAATCAGATAAGAGAATATTGTAATACACTGAATGAAGAATTAGAATTATTATCCCGTATTTAAATCTGTATTAAAAAAAAAAGGATTTCGATGAATTAAATATATTATCTAGGATCTGAAGCTTTTTAGCCAAGTTGATCTATCCAATTCTCTTTAGAGTTTTTATTTTCCTTCTTATTCTCCACTTCAGTATCTCGTTTATCTTCTTAAGAGTGTGGTTGCGTTGTAAGTCCCGCTTCAGGCCATGATCAGGCATCAAGGGCTGTAAATCGTTGACAGAACTCTTCTTGTTTCTTACGAGCTAGAAAAGATGGAAAATTCTAAGGGAAAGATAAAACTTTTTAAGAATTGGTTTAAGTCATTTCAGTATCCTTCTAATAGATCTTATTCGTCTTCTTCATCATCCTATCAGTCCGCTTTAACCAGTTTTACCCATAATAGTCTAGAAAAAGAAAATTCAGAAAAAACAAAAAATTCAGAATAAATGATATATGAAAATTTTGACCAAGCAATATCCAACTGGAAGTGGCCAGCCTTGCCTGTAACAGAAATATTTAGTAATGGCACATTTGAAGAACAAAATGATTACCACATAAAAACTGTTGAAAAAATTATTTCTCTCTCTGGAGGAAAACAGACAATTAAAGTTCTTGATAGAAGAATTATTGAACAAATCAGAACCAAATACAACTACCTACACATAGGATTAATTCAGGTAGGAATCAAACCACTGTTTCGATTAGGATTAAATGTTTCAGTGTGTGCTTATGTGAGAGATCAGAGACATGATGAGTTTGATTATTCTCTTATGCTATGATCGAATCAAGTCTCTGTCATGGACCTGTTTATTTTAACTGCTTTCCTAATATCACAATTGATGCTCATGATGATGATATTCTTGATTGTGCAACTATTGGATTTCAAAGTAAAGGATTAAAGATGAGTCCAAGAAGTAAACCTTTTGCTATAGTTTATCGTGTGTTCTACAAATCCATGATCTCTGTCTTTCCCATGATAGCCTATAGAGATAAGGTTGATAAAGAAAAAACTACAGTTCTCATGGAAACAAACTTTAACAATAATGTGTTTATCCCAAAAGTCATCAGTTGGGCATAGGGTTCACTTTCATCCACCATTTTTGAGGCCATTGAAATCACCAATATTTCCCATGATTTTTCCTCATTTAAATCCCTTTAAAAATCTCTACATTCATTCATTTAAAACCCTAAAATCATTAACCACCCTCCATGTATTCCATTCTTTAAAACCCTAAAAATCATACCTCACTTACCATGGCTTCCATTTTAAAACCCTTTAAAAAATTACCCACATTTAATCATTTAAAAACTTAAAACCCTAAATCATTCTCCATGCTTTCATTCTTATAAACCCTAATAAATAAATCAATCATCTACCATGGGGTGTACTTGAGAGAGAGAGGGAGATGATGGGATGGAAAAATTACCTCAAGCTTTGGTCTTGAAGAGGTGGCCCAAGGATTGCACTTTTCTTCTCTTCTCTTCTAAGTTTCCTTCTTCTTTCTCTTTTAGTTTTCTTCCTCTCTTCCTTGGGTGTGTAAGGGATGGTTTTGAGAGTGAAAGAGATGGAGGGAGTGAAAATGAGAATGGGATTTAAGAGATGAGATCAAACCATCTCCTTTTTGGTTGCTTACGTTCTACTTTATCATTAATTCTTCCCACCAACCCACACAAGATATTTTCCATGCTTTATGGCGGTGGTTGGGATAACCCCACCAAGCCCAACGTTTTTTTTTTTTTTTTGTCTTGAAATGAGTGGTTTTGGTCTTCCATTTGACCATTTGACCACCCTATTAGATAAATTAATCATTTAATTAATTAGACAATTTACTTAGGTTAATTTATTCCCACTTAACCTTATTTCATCTCTTTAGATTTCCTCCATGTATCCACCCATGGTTGACCAATTCAACCATGGTGGCCGGCCCCACCAATCCTTGGTCCACACGCCACCTCACTTGGTGAGGTGGAGGTGGGTCCCAATTGGCCATGTCACCTTGGTCAACTCATCACTAACTTAGGCGATTTAATTTAATCCATCTTCAACTACTTGGATCACCATTGGGCCCATGGCCCAATTAAATTTATTTCTTACCTATTCACCTTAGAGTTTACATCATCTTGATCCATTGGGTCCCAAACGGGTATTGGGCCCAATTTGACCATGCTTGGCCCAATTGACCATCATTGACCCTTTAAATGATTTTAAATCCAATCCATGGTCCATTGGGCCATACTTGGGCCTTTGTCCATACTTTGATCCATTCACCATTTATTCCATCAAATTTCCAATTTCTACCATTAAAATAAATAAATAACCACATACATATTGATTTATAAATTCCGGGCCATTACACAAATTGGGTCAATGGAATAAGTCAAATGGTGGTTTTATCTAACCCAAACCACTCAAAGAAAACACAAAATAAACCATGGGCTTAGGGTGGTGGTTTTATCCCAACCACCACCACTAAGCACATAAACCCATGTGTGGTAGGTGGGGGACTTAATGATGGAGTGTAGCAACCCAATGAGATAGTTTTTCATCTCATTCTTCAACCTCTCTCTCATTTCACTCTTTCCCACTCTTGCTCTCTCCAAAAAACGTCTCAAACCAAGGAGAAGAAGAAGAAGAAAAACCAAGAAGAGAAGAAGAGAAGAAAAGAGAGGTGAAGTGCAAGCATAAACCCATCACTCAAGACCAAACCTTGGAATAATCCTTCCCATCCCCTCCTCCTTTCTCTCTCTCAAAACCAATCCATCATTGGCCGATCCACACATTGGAGGATTTCATCTTGATCAAGCACCTTGGCCGAACAACAAAGGAGAAGAAGGAGAAAGAAGGCTAAGGAAGTCAAAGGGAGAAAGAGAAGCCGGAGGATCTGTAAGTATTTCTAAACAAGAGGTTGGATTTGTTTAAGGTTTAAGATTTGGGGTCCATTTCTTGGATTTAATGGTGGCCAAATTATCATGTGCCTTGGATCTCAAATCCATCCAAAAATGAAGTAAGAAATGGACAAAATGGGAAGGAGAGATTAAGAAAAAATAAATGGAGGTATTATGGACATTATGTAATAAGGTTTATTTAAACATGGAAGTGTAGATTTTTGAAGGGATCATAAACCATAGGGTTCGGCCATGTTGTATGGCCGAACCCCATGGTAGATGATTAATAATTTTAATAGGGTATTTAAAGGATTTTAAACCATGGAAGAATGATTATGATTTTTAAGGTTAAAATGGTTAAATGTTAAGGAATTTTTGGAGAAATGTAAATGATTTTTTTTATGGCCTCAAAAAAATGGTAGATGGGAATGTTTTTGAACCCCATGGTAGTAATTTAGGAATTGTAATGGGGTTTTTAGGATTAGAATCATGAAAGGAGAATTTATGATTTTTAGGGTTTTTATGATTAAATGTAGTGATTTAAAGGGATCTTAAATGAGAAAATCATGGGACATGAAAATGAATTTTTATGGCCTCAAAAATGGTAAATGGGAATGTTTTTGAACCCCATGGTAGGTGATCAAATGATTTTAATTAGGGTATAAAGAATGGAAGCCATGGAAGATGATTTATGATTGTTAGGGTGTTAATGATTAAATGGGGTAATTTTTAAAAGGGAGTTATGGCTAAGATGATGGACTAAAATGTATCAAATGTTGATTAAGGAATAATGATCTAAATGTATGGTTTAAATTCTCTCATGATGGAACTCATGGTGGATCTAAAATGTTGTAAGGGACCCAAATAAAAAATGGGAAAAAGACATCATGGGTTCGGCCATGGTGTATGGCCGAACCCATGACCCAATGATAGGGCATCTTATAGGCAAAAGTTGGTATTATTCATGTGTTTAAAATTAATGGGGATTAAGTGAACTTAAGGACTGATTTCTTAATGAACATATCATGGTTGATGGAACGATTAATGTATCCAAGATTATGGATCAATTATGGGCTAAGTACGGGGTCTTGTATGTGTTTAAGTGAATAAGGATTAGGTTAATTAAATGGATAATTTTAATGATCATGTGACATGGTTGATGGGTCATTAACGGATCTAAGATAGGAACCATTAATGGATCTAAGTCGTGATCAGCTAGGGACTTAATAATGGATAAAATATGGACTGATTTGGTAATGTATAATAAGGTATCGGGACATCGCAATCGGTGTGCGATCGGCGACTGGATTTGTGAACGGAAGCATAAAGGGACGCTAGTCAATATTCGGTAGGATTCCTACCTTTTTGTAAACCATGGATTTACGTGTTATATGATGGTTCCCGTGATTTATTTTTGGTAATTTATATGATTTGTTTTATGATGGGTTTTAAGATTATGATTTATATATATATTTATATGGCATATTGCCAGGCTATGATTTATATGATTAGACTATGAATTATATATGAAGGCTACAAATTATATATATTACATATCATAATGCACCTACATCTCATGCATGGCATGGGTGGGAAAATAAAGGAACTGGAGTCCATGCTCCGTCGGGGCGTCCGAGAGGCAAACATGGGGGATAGCTTGATATGCTATAACCGGAGTCCATACTCCGTCGGGGCGACCGAGAAGCAAACATGGGGATATCTTGATGTGTTGAGATATAACCGGAGTCCATTCTCCGTCGGGGCGACCGAGAAGCAAACATGGGGATATCATGATAGTATGGATGATGGGTGGGACACATGACATAAGACACCCATGGCATTGCATTCATTTTATGGTTTTCATTATATTATTACCTATGTGCCTGTTATCACTAATCCATGTGTTAGCCCTACTCGGAGTCCTACTGGGCGCGTTGTCTAACGCCCTACTTCTACCCTAGCTGATGAAGCAGGAGATGGCAGAACCGAAGGACGCGACAGGAGCCAAGCGTAGGAGCTTGGGGAAACGGGCTACTTAGTTATTTAAATTTATTTTGGAATATGTAATTGAGTAGCTTAGCTCATCGGATTGTAATAATTTCTATTTCTTGCTATGGTTTGGACTGTACTCTGGGCGTTATCATTTTGAGATATAATTATGAATATAGGGGTATTTTAGTAATTTAAGCGCCGTACTTCCTTGCTATCTAAAACTGGCAGGATAGTCTCTATTATAATGTTCTGCATATAATTATATTCAACGAGCTTACTTCCTACGCGTGAACCGTCCTCGTGGACTTCGTTCCACGCAGGCTTAGGGTTGGCCAGTTAAGAGCCGGGCTTTAGAAGCTCAGAACTTAACTCGTGTCGTGACGTCCCGAGCCTTTATCACTCTTATTTCAAAAAAAAAAAAAAAATAGACTCTGATTTTCAGTGAAAAGGGGCGGGCGTTACATTTAGGGTTTTGGAGTTTTAGGTTTTACGGGTTTAGGGATTTAGAGATTTAGGCTTTTAGGGTTTAGGGTTTAGGGTTTAGGGTTTTAGGGTTTAGGGTTTAGGGTTTAGTGTTTAGGGTTTTAGGGGTTTAGGGTTTGGGATTTAGGGTTTAAGGCTTCAGGTTTTAGGGGTTTAAGGATTAGGGTTTAGAGTTTAGGTTTTAGGGTTAAGGGTTTTAGGTTTTTAGGTTTTTAGTGGTTTAGGATTCAGGGTTTAGGCTTTTCGGGTTTTAGGGTTTTGGGATTTTAGGGTTTTAGGGTTTAGGGTTTTAGGGGTATAAGGTTTTAGGGTTTTAGGGGTTTAGGGTTTTAGGGTTTAGGGTTTAGGGTTTAGGGTTTAAGGTTTATGGGCTTTGGGTGTTAGGGATTTAGGGTTTAGGGTTTAGGGTTTTGGATTTTAGGGTTTTAGGGTTTTAGTGTTTAGGGTTGGATTTTAGGGTTTAGGTTTAGGTTTTAGGGTTCAGGGGTTAGGGTTTAGTGTTTAGGGTCTTAGGGGTTTAAGGTTTGGGATTTAGGGTTTAGGGCTTTGGGTTTTAGGGGTTTAGGGATTAGGGTTTAGGTTTTAGGGTTAAGGGTTTTAGGTTTTTAGTGGTTTAGGATTTAGGGTTTAGGGTTTTAGGGTTTAGGTTTTAGGGTTTTGGGATTTTAGGGTTTTAGGGGTATAAGGTTTTAGGGTTTTAGGGGCTTAGGGTTTTTGGGTTTAGGGTTTAGGGTTTAGGGCTTAGGGATTATGGGTTTTGGGTTTTAGGGATTTAGGGTTTAGGGTTTAGGGTTTTGGGTCTTGGGGTTTTAGGGTTTTAGGGTTTAGGGTTGGATTTAAGGGTTTAGGTTTAGGGTTTTAGGGTTTAGGATTTAGGGTTGTAGGGTTTAGGGTTTAAGAGTTTTAGGGTTTTAGGGTTTAGAGTTTAGGGTTTAGGGTTTAGGGTTTAGGGTTTAGTGTTTAGGGCTGTAGGGTTTTAGGGGTTTTAGGGTTTCGGATTTAGCGTTTAGGGTTTCGGGTTTTAGGGGTTTAGGGATTAGGGTTTAGGTTTTAGGGTTAAGGTTTTTAGGGTTTTAGTGGTTTAGGATTTAGGGTTTAGGCATTTAGGGTTTTATGGTTTAGGTTTTAGGGTTTTAAGATTTTAAGGTTTAGGGTTTTAGGGGTATAAGGTTTTAGGGTTTTAGGGGTTTAGGGTTTTAGGGTTTTGGGTTTAGTGTTTTGGGTTTAGGATTTTAGGGATTTAGGGTTTGGGGTTTAGGCTTTTAGGGTTTAGGGTAGGGTTTTAGGGTTTATGGTTTTTGGTTTTAGAGTTTTAAGGTTTTAGGGCTTAGGGTTTTACGGTTTAGGGTTTTCAGGTATAGGTTTTGGGTTTTAGGGTGTTAGGGTTTATGCTCTTAGGGGTTTAGGGTTTTAGGGTTCTAGAGGTTAGGGGTTTAGGGTTTCAGTGGTTAGGTTTTTAGGGGTTTAGGGTTTACGGTTTAGGGTTTAGAGTTTTAGGGTTTTAACATTTTATTGTTTCGGGTTTAGGGTCTAGGGTTTAGGGTTTAGGGTTTTAGGGATTTGGGGTTTAGGGTTTAGAGTTTAGGGTTTAGGTTTAGGGTTTTAGGGTTTAGGGTTTGGGGCTTAGGGTTTTAGGTTTTTAGGCTTTTATGGTTTAGGGTAGGGTTTTAGGGTTTAGCGTTTTGTGTTTTAGGGTTTAGGGTATAGGTTTAGGGTTTTAAGGTTTTAGGGTTTAGGGTATAGGTTTAGGGTTTTAGGGTTTTAGGGTTTAGGATTTTAGGGATTTATGGTTTTCGTAATTAGGGTTTTAGGGTTTTAGTGGTTAGGGTTTTAGGGGTTTAGGGTTTAGGGTTTAGGGTTTTAGCGTTTAGGGTTTGGGCTTAGGGTTTTAGGTTTTTAGGCTTTTATGGTTTGGGGTAGGGTTTTAGGGTTTAGCGTTTTGTGTTTTAGGGTTTAGGGTATAGGTTTAGCGTTTTAGGGTTTTAGGGTTTAGGGTATAGGTTTAGGGTTTTAGGGTTTAGGCTTTTAGGGATTTAGGGTTTTAGTGTTTTCGTAGTTAGGGTTTTAGGGTTTTAGTGGTTAGGGTTTTAGGGGTTTAGGGTTTAGGGTTTAGGGTTTTAGGGTTTTAGGGTTTTAGGGTTTAGAGTTAAGGGTTTTAGGGTTTTACGATTTTAGGCTTTAGGGTAGGGTTTTTGGGTTTAGGGTTTTGGGTTTTTACGTTTTAGGGTTTGGGTTTTAGGGAATAGGTTTAGCGCTTTAGGGTTTAGGATTTTTGGGCTTTGGGGTTTTACGATTTTAGGGTTTAGGGTTTAGTGTTTAGATTTTAGGGTTTAGTGTTTAGGGTTTAGGATTACATGGTAGGGTTTTAGGCTTTCAAGGTTTAGGGTTTAGGGTTTAGGATTTCACGGTAGGGTTTTAGGCTTTTGGGGTATAGAGTTTAGGGTTTGGCTATTAGGGTTTAGGCTTTTTGGGGTTTAATGTTTTAGGGTTTTAGGGTATAGAGTTTAGGGTTTGGCTATTAGGGTTTAGGCTTTTTGGGGTTTAATGTTTTAGGGTTTTAGGGTATAGAGTTTAGGGTTTGGCTATTAGGGTTTAGGCTTTTTGGGGTTTAATGTTTTAGGGTTTTAGGGGTTTAGGATTTTAGGGTTTAGGGTTTCAGGGTTTTATGGTTTTAGGGTTTAGGGTTTTTGGGTTTTATGGTTTTAGGGTTTAGGGCTTATGGTTTAGAGTTTAGAGTTTAGGGTTTAGGGTTTTAGGGTTTTAGGGTTTTAGGGTTTTAGGTTTTAGAGTTAAGGGTTGTAGGGTTTTAGGGTTTATGGTAGGGTTTTAGGGTTTAGAGTTAAGGGTTTTAGGGTTTTAGGGTTTAGGGTAGGGTTTTAGGGTTTAGGGTTTGGGTTTTAGGGTTTAGGGTTTGGGTTTTAGGGTTTTAGTGTTTATGGTAGGGTTTTAGGGTTTAGGGTTTTGTGATTTAGGGTTTTATGGTTTTAGGGTTTAGGGTTTTATGGTTTAGGTTTTGGGATTTAGGGTTTTAGTTGTTTAGGGCTATGGATTTAGGGTTTAGGATTTTAGGGTAATTGGGTTTAGGGTTTTAGGGTTTTAGGGTTTAGGGTTTTAGGTGTTTAGGGTTTAGGGTTTAGCGTTTTGGGTTTTGGGTTTTAGGGTTTAGGGTTTAGCGTTTTGGATTTTGGGTTTTACGGTTTTAGGGTTTAGGTCTTATGCTTTAGGGTTTAGAGTTTAATGTTTAGGGTTTTAGGGTTTTACGGTTTAGAGTTAAGAATTTCAGGGTTTTAGGGTTTTAGGCTTTAGGGTAGGGTTTTAGAGTTTAGGGTTTTGGGTTTTAGGGGTTTTGGGTTTTAGGGTATAGGTTTTGGGTTTTAGGGGTTTTGGGTTTTAGGGTATAGGTTTTGGGTTTTAGGGTTTAGGATTTTTGGGCTTTAGGGTTTTACGATTTTAGGGTTTAGAGTTTAGACTTTAGGGTTTGGGTTTTAGGGTTTTAGGGTTTAGGCTTTTTTTTAGGGTAGGTTTTAGGGTTTTAGGGTTGGGTTTTGGTTTTAGGGGTTTGGGTTTAGGTTTTAGGATTTAGGGTTTTAGTTGTTTAGGGCTATGGATTTAGGGTTTAGGGTTTTAGGCCAATAGGGTTTAGGGTGTTAGGGTTTATGGTCTTAGGAGTTTTGGGTTTTAGTGGTTTAGGGTTTTAATATTTTAGGGTTTTAGGGTTTTAGTGTTTAGGGTTGGATTTTAGGGTTTAGGTTTAGGTTTTAGGGTTCAGGGGTTAGGGTTTAGTGTTTAGGGTCTTAGGGGTTTAAGGTTTGGGATTTAGGGTTTAGGGCTTTGGGTTTTAGGGGTTTAGGGATTAGGGTTTAGGTTTTAGGGTTAAGGGTTTTAGGTTTTTAGTGGTTTAGGATTTAGGGTTTAGGGCTTTAGGGTTTAGGTTTTAGGGTTTTGGGATTTTAGGGTTTTAGGGGTATAAGGTTTTAGGGTTTTAGGGGCTTAGGGTTTTTGGGTTTAGGGTTTAGGGTTTAGGGTTTAGGGATTATGGGTTTTTTTAGGGATTTGGGGGTTTTGGGTTTAGGGTTTTGGGGGGTTTTAGGGTTTAGGGTTTTAGGGTTTAGGGTTAGGGTTTAGGGTTGGGGTTTGTAGGGTTAGGGTTTTAGGGTTTAGGGTTTAGGTTTAGGGTTTTAGGGTTTAGGTTTTGGTTTAGGGTTTAGGGTTTAGGGTTTAGTGGTTTGGGTAGGGTTTTAGGGTTTAGGGTTTAGGGTTTAGGGGGGGAGGGTTTAGGGTTTAGGGTTTAGGTTTTTTAGGTTTTTGGGGTTGGGTTTAGGATTTAGGGTTTAGGCATTTAGGGTTTTAGGGTTTAGGTTTTAGGGTTTTAAGGTTTAGGGTTTTAGGGTATAAGTTTAGGTTTTTTGGGGTTTAGGGTTTTAGGGTTTTGGGTTTAGTGTTTTGGGTTTAGGTTTGGGATTTAGGGTTTAGGGTTTAGGCTTTTAGGGTTTAGGGTAGGGTTTTAGGATTTATGGTTTTTGGTTTTAGAGTTTTAAGGTTTTAGGGCTTAGGGTTTTACGGTTTAGGGTTTTCAGGTATAGGTTTTGGGTTTTAGGGTGTTAGGGTTTATGCTCTTAGGGGTTTAGGGTTTTAGGGTTCTAGAGGTTAGGGGTTTAGGGTTTCAGTGGTTAGGTTTTTAGGGGTTTAGGGTTTACAGTTTAGGGTTTAGAGTTTTAGGGTTTTAACATTTTATTGTTTCGGGTTTAGGGTCTAGGGTTTAGGGTTTAGGGTTTTAGGGGTTTGGGGTTTAGGGTTTAGAGTTTAGGGTTTAGGTTTAGGGTTTTAGGGTTTAGGGTTTGGGGCTTAGGGTTTTAGGTTTTTAGGCTTTTATGGTTTAGGGTAGGGTTTTAGGGTTTAGCGTTTTGTGTTTTAGGGTTTAGGGTATAGGTTTAGGGTTTTAGGGTTTTAGGGTTTAGGGTATAGGTTTAGGGTTTTAGGGTTTTAGGGTTTAGGCTTTTAGGGATTTAGGATTTTCGTAATTAGGGTTTTTGGGTTTTAGTGGTTAGGGTTTTAGGGGTTTAGGGTTTAGGGTTTAGGGTTTTAGGGTTTAGGGTTTGGGCTTAGGGTTTTAGGTTTTTAGGCTTTTATGGTTTGGGGTAGGGTTTTAGGGTTTAGCGTTTTGTGTTTTAGGGTTTAGGGTATAGGTTTAGGGTTTTAGGGTTTAGGGTATAGGTTTAGGGTTTTAGGGTTTAGGCTTTTAGGGATTTAGGGTTTTAGTGTTTTCGTAGTTAGGGTTTTAGGGTTTTTAGTGGTTAGGGTTTTAGGGGTTTAGGGTTTAGGGTTTAGGGTTTTAGGGTTTTAGGGTTTTAGGGTTTAGAGTTAAGGGTTTTAGGGTTTTATGATTTTAGGCTTTAGGGTTGGGTTTTTGGGTTTAGGGTTTTGGGTTTTTACGTTTTAGGGTTTTGGGTTTTAGGGAATAGGTTTAGCGCTTTAGGGTTTAGGATTTTTGGGCTTTGGGGTTTTACGATTTTAGGGTTTAGGGTTTAGTTTTTAGATTTTAGGGTTTAGTGTTTAGGGTTTAGGATTACATGGTAGGGTTTTAGGCTTTCAAGGTTTAGGGTTTAGGGTTTAGGATTTCACGGTAGGGTTTTAGGCTTATGGGGTATAGAGTTTAGGGTTTGGCTATTAGGGTTTAGGCTTTTTGGGGTTTAATGTTTTAGGGTTTTAGGGGTTTAGGATTTTAGGGTTTAGGGTTTCAGGGTTTTATGGTTTTAGGGTTTAGGGTTTTTGGGTTTTATGGTTTTAGGGTTTAGGGCTTATGGTTTAGAGTTTAGAGTTTAGGTTTTAGGGTTTTAGGGTTTTAGGGTTTTAGGGTTTAGAGTTAAGGGTTGTAGGGTTTTAGGGTTTATGGTAGGGTTTTAGGGTTTAGAGTTAAGGGTTTTAGGGTTTAGGGTAGGGTTTTAGGGTTTAGGGTTTGGGTTTTAGGGTTTTAGTGTTTAGGGTAGGGTTTTAGGGTTTAGGGTTTTGGGTTTTAGGGTTTTATGGTTTTAGGGTTTAGGGTTTTATGGTTTAGGTTTTAGGATTTAGGGTTTTAGTTGTTTAGGGCTATGGATTTAGGGTTTAGGATTTTAGGGTAATAGGGTTTGGGGTTTTAGGGTTTTAGGGTTTAGGGTTTTAGGTGTTTAGGGTTTAGGGTTTAGCGTTTTGGGTTTAGGGTTTTAGGGTTTAGGGTTTAGCGTTTTGGGTTTTGGGTTTTACGGTTTTAGGGTTTTAGGGTTTAGGTCTTATGGTTTAGGGTTTAGAGTTTAATGTTTAGGGTTTTAGGGTTTTACGGTTTAGAGTGAAGAATTTCAGGGTTTAAGGGTTTTAGGCTTTAAGGTAGGGTTTTAGAGTTTTGGGTTTTGGGTTTTAGGGGTTTTGGATTTTAGGGTATAGGTTTTGGGTTTTAGGGGTTTTGGGTTTTAGGGTATAGGTTTTGGTTTTAGGGTTTAGGCTTTTTGGGCTTTAGGGTTTTACGATTTTAGGGTTTAGAGTTTAGGGTTTAGAGTTTAGAGTTTAGGGTTTTGGGTTTTATGGTTTTAGGGTTTAGGCTTTTAGGCTTTTAGGTTTAGGGTAGGGTTTTAGGGTTTAGGGTTTTGGATTTTAGGGCTTTATGGTTTTAGGGTTTCGGGTTTAGGTTTTAGGATTTAGGGTTTTAGTTGTTTAGGGCTATGGATTTAGGGTTTAGGGTTTTAGGGCAATAGGGTTTAGGGTGTTAGGGTTTATGGTCTTAGGAGTTTTGGGTTTTAGTGGTTTAGGGTTTTAAGATTTTAGGGTTTTAGGGTTTTAGTGTTTAGGGTTGGATTTTAGGGTTTAGGTTTAGGTTTTAGGGTTCAGGGGTTAGGGTTTAGTGTTTAGGGTCTTAGGGGTTTAAGGTTTGGGATTTAGGGTTTAGGGCTTTGGGTTTTAAGGGTTTAGGGATTAGGGTTTAGGTTTTAGGGTTAAGGGTTTTAGGTTTTTAGTGGTTTAGGATTTAGGGTTTAGGGTTTTAGGGTTTAGGTTTTAGGGTTTTGGGATTTTAGGGTTTTAGGGGTATAAGGTTTTAGGGTTTTAGGGGCTTAGGGTTTTGGGTTTAGGGTTTAGGGTTTAGGGTTTAGGGATTATGGGTTTTGGGTTTTAGGGATTTGGGGTTTAGGGTTTTGGGTTTTGGGTCTTAGGGTTTTAGGGTTTTAGGATTTAGGGTTGGATTTAAGGGTTTAGGTTTAGGGTTTTAGGGTATAGTTTTAGGGTTTAGGATTTAGGGTTGTAGGGTTTAGGGTTTTAAGGGTTTAGGGTTTAAGAGTTTTAGGGTTTTAGGGTTTAGAGTTTAGGGTTTAGGGTTTAGTGTTTAGGGCTGTAGGGTTTTAGGGGTTTTAGGGTTTCGGATTTAGCGTTTAGGGTTTCGGGTTTTAGGGGGTTAGGGATTAGGGTTTAGGTTTTAGGGTTAAGGTTTTTAGGGTTTTAGTGGTTTAGGATTTAGTGACAAAGGGCGCGAGACGTCACGACGCGAGTTAAGTCCGAGCTTCTAAAGCCCAGCCCTTAACTGGCCAACCCTACGTGTGCGTGGAACTAAGTCCACGACGAACGGTTCACACGTAGAAGTAAGCTCGCAGAATATTAAACCAAGTGCGGAATTATAATAGAGACTATCCTACCAATTTTAGATATCAGGGAAGATACATCATTTAAATTATTAAATTACCTCAAATCATAATGTCCAAAAGTAAAATCCAAACTATAGCAAGAAATATAAATTTATACAGACCGACGAGCTAAGCTACTCAAATTACATTTCCAAAATAAATCTTAAATAAACTAAGTAGCTCGCTTTCCCAAGCTCCTAAGCTTGGCTCCCATCGCGTCCACCGTTTCCGCCGTCTCCTGCGTTATCAGCTAGGGTAGAAGTAGGGCATTAGACAACGCACCCAGTAGGACTCCGAGTAGGGCTAACACATGGATTAGTGATAATAATGCATATAGGGAATAATATCAAACAAAACATGAAATCAATATCATGCCATGGGTGCCTATGTCATGAATCCCACCCATCATCCATTACCATCGTACCATTGTCCTTTTTCAATCATTCATAAAGTCCCCCTTAATGGAAAAACCTCATCAAGATATCCCCATGTTTGCTTATCGGTCACCCCGACGGAGCATGGACTCCGGTTATATCTCAACACATCAAGATATCCACATGTTTGCTTCTCGGTCGCCCCGACGGAGCATGGACTCCGGTTATAGCACATGAGGCTATCCCCATGTTTGCTTCTCAGTCGCCCCGACGGAGCATGGACTCCGGTTTCTTTATTTTCCCGCCCATGCCATGTATGAGATGTAAATGCATTATGCTATGTAATATATATAACTCATAGCCTTAATATATAATTCATAGTGTTAACCCCAAGGTTTCAACCCAAGGATATATGGGTATTTTGATGACCACAAACCATTAAAGTGTGATATTTAATATTTCAAATGATGTTACTCAATGAGACAGGTATCACATTTACAAAGAAGAAAGAAGGGCAAGATCATTGAAGATTAATCTCTGAAGTTCAAATGGCAAATGATATAAGTATTGAAGATTGAAGATTGAAGATCAAACTTGTGTCCTCAGTTGTTGGTCATGAGTGTTAAGAATAAAATGTAAAGTTACTCAATTGTTGAACACCATGGCTCAAGTCACCCTCTAGTGGACCATAGGAAAACCAAGATTTATCTTATGCTTAAGTCCCCAAGACTATGTGTTTGAAATGACCAAAATGGAGCCAAAACTACACAAAACATCTTTAAGGTCATTTCAGTCGACTGAACTTGATGTTTCAGTCGACTGAATCAATGGATCAATAGGGAGACGAGATTTCAGTCGACTGAATCAATATTTCAGCCGACTGAAATGCCGTATTTTCACTGGGGAGTGTTTTCAGTCGACTGAATTGATGTTTCAGTCGACTGAAATGCTAATTGTTCATAAACAGAAATTTCAGTCGACTGAAATTATGGTTCAGCCGACTGAAAATCAAAATGTTCATAACTTGCAGTTTTCAGTCGACTGAATTCTCAGATTCAGCCGACTGAATTATTCACAGATAAACTGTTTGTAACTCGGGGCACTTTCAGTCGACTGAATACTCACTTCAGTCGACTGAATCGCGAAACGGTAATAATTTTTGAACATTAAATGCTCTCCCCAACGGCTCCTTGCTTCATTTAATGCTTGGCAACGGTTCTAAATATGACAAAATTATAAAACGAAGCTTCAATGAGTAAATGGGTTGTTGAATCACTTGAAATTAAGAGAAATCAATTGAAATCAAATCTCAAGCATACTCTAGCTCAAAACCCATCACTTGCAATCTTACCTTGAGCCATTTTCAGTTCAACTCTTTGAGCAACTCTTAGAAAACTAGATTTGTAAACATTTGAGAGTTACTCCTAAGCTTACATTGTAACCTTCTACATTTTCTTGAAAGATAAAGTTTGAGAAGGGTTGGTGTAACCCTTGTGAAGGAGAAGGGTGTCCTCACCTTCAAGCATTGTAATAGGTTTCTCCACCACCTTGAAGGAGAAGTTTAGTGCATTCAATCCTCAAGTGGTGTACTTGAGGCGAGGACGTAGGCAAGAACGCCGAACCTCGTAAAAAATCTCGGGTTCAATCTCTCCATCTCTTCTCATCTCCTCTTTTATATTTTGGCATTTATTTACTACTGGTTTGCATCTTATTTTTCTTAAATTGTGAAATTAAAGAAAACCCAAAAAGTTTGCATTGACCCAATTCACCCCCCCTCTAGGGTCAATTTCTGGGCAACAATTGGTATCAGAGCACAGATTCTCTGAATTACTTAACCGTTTGAGAAATCGATCGAATGGCAAACTTTGGGGGATCTTCTTATGGAGAAGGATGTTCAATTAATAGACCTCCATTGTTCAATGGAAGTGACTACAATTTCTGGAAAACTAGGATGCAAATTTTCTTACAATCAATGGACCATCACATATGGGAAGCTATTGAATTTGGGCCCTTTGTTCCAAAAGGACTAATTGACCTTGCTCCTAAACCTAGAGCTTTGGGATGAGAATGATCATAGGCTTAATCAGTATAATTCTCAAGCCATGAACATTCTATTTTGTGCTCTTGACCGAAATGAATTTAATAGAGTTTCATCTTGCAAATCGGCCAAGGAAATTTGGGATAAGCTTCTAGTGACTTATGAAGGCACTAATCAAGTGAAGAAATCAAAAATTCATAGGCTTGTACACTCATATGAACTATTCAATATGGAGCCAAATGAATCCATTTCTTCCATGTTTACTAGATTCACAAAGATTATAAATGAACTTAATGCCCTTGGAAAGACTTATTCTAATGAAGATAATGTGAGCAAAATTCTTAGGTCATTGCCAGATTCTTGGGAGTCGAAGTCAACGGCGATAATAGAAGCAAAAGATATCTCCATATTGGGACTTGATGAACTCTTGGGATCTCTCATGACCCATGAGATTTCCATGAATGGTCGGAAGGAAATTGCCAAAGAAAAGAAGTCTCTTGCATTTAAAGCCTCACCAAAGGAGACATATGTTGATCAAAAAGAAGAAGAAGATAGTGAGGATGAAAATGAAGACTTGGTCTTGATCACCCGTAAATTCAAGAGTCTCTTGAGAAGAAGCAATCAATTTCGAAAGAAGCCATTCAAAAAGGATGGCTATAAGGGAGATTCAAGCAAGAAAGAGCCCCTCACTTATTTTAATTGTGGCAAAATGGGACACATCAAAGCCGAATGTCCGCTATTGAAGAAAGATGACAAGAAGCTTAAAAAGAAAGCATTCAAAGCCGCATGGTTGGAGTCCGATAGCGAATCGGATGGTGAATCTTCCAAAAACCACACGGCAAATATTTGTTTCATGGCAAACGAAGATGAGGTAAATCCTACACTTGACTCTTTAGAAAATGATGCACCTAGTGTAGAAGAACTAGTTGACTCACTAAAGGAAATGTACAAGGATCTTAAAAAACAAGGAAAAAAAATGTCACTCTTAGAAGAGATAACTCCTCACTTTCAAAAGAACTTGAAAAGTTGAAACTTGAAAATGGAGAGCTTAACAAAAAGGTTCTTGCCCATGAAAAACTTGAAAAAGAATTGAAAGAGAAGATTGATAAAATTTCAAGACTACCTAAATTTCCATGTCCATACAAGAAGGAAAATATTGTCTTGGAAGAAAAAATTGAATAACTTAACTAAGTCTCTTGAGAAATTTACCATGGGAAAGAAAAATTTGGATATGTTATTGGGAAATCAAAGATGTGTTTTTAACAAAGAAGGATTAGGATATAATCCCAAAGCAAAGAAATCATTTTACAAAAACTTCTTTGTCAAAACTTCATCTTCTACCTCTCCACACATTACTTGCAACTTTTGTGGAAAGAATGGACATATTTCTTATTCTTGCTCAATTAGGAAAGCAAAAGGGCTAACAAAAATGATTTGGGTTCCAAAAAGGAACATTGCCTTATAATCTAATCCAAATGGACCCAACTCTACATGGGGACCAAGAAGAATTACTTAAATGTGTTTTGTAGATATGCATGAAATCAACGCCAAGAAAAGACAAGTGGTTTCTTGATAGTGGATGCTCAAGACACATGACGGGAGACAAATCAAAATTCATCTCTCTCTCTCTCAAAGATGGTGGATTTGTTACCTTTGGTGACAACTCCAAGGGCAAGATCATCGGTAAAGGTAAAATTGGTAATGATCCTTTACTTTCCATTGAAGATGTACTATTGGTAGATGGGTTGAAACATGATTTACTTAGTGTAAGTCAACTTTGTGATAAAGGCAATAAGGTAGTATTTGAATCAAACAAATGTTCTATTAGAAATGCTAGCAATGATAAAGAAATGTTCATAGCATATAGAGATGAAAATGTTTACACCATTGACTTTGATAAAATGCTTAACCAAAATGTTAAATGTATTGCTGTCATAAATGAAAATAGTTGGTTATGGCATAGAAGACTAGGACATGCTCACATGGAACTTATTTCAAATCTATCCAAATTTGAATTAGTTGATGGCTTGCCTAAGGCCAAATTTGCCAAGGATAGAATTTGTGATGCATGCCAATTTGGAAAACAAATCAAAAGTTCTTTTAAAAGCAAAAAGCATATATCTACCTCTAGGCCTCTTCAACTATTGCATTTAGATTTGTTTGGTCCTAGCAAAGTTCAAAGTATGGGTGGTAAGTCATATGCATTTGTGATTGTTGATGATTATTCTCGCTTCTCTTGGGTGTTATATCTAGCTCACAAAAATGATGCACCTAAAGCTTTTGCAAAATTTTGTAGAAGAGTCCAAAATGAAAAAGGATATGCAATCAACAACATTAGAAGTGATAGGGGTAGAGAATTCGAAAATCATGAAATGGAAATACTTTGTGATGAAAATGGTTTTGGTCACAATTTCTCTGCTCCTAGAAATCCTCAACAAAACGGAGTAGTTGAAAGAAAGAATAGAACACTTCAAGAAATAGCTAGAACCATGCTCAATGAACATAAGTTACCAACATACTTTTGGGCCGAAGCCGTAAGCACGGGTTGCCATGTTATAAATAGGGTAACAATTAGAAAATGATTGGATAAGACCCCTTATGAAATATGGAATGGTAGAAAACCAAACATTGGATACTTTAGAGTCTTTGGATGCAAGTGCTTTATACTAAACACCAAAGATCAATTAGGAAAATTCGATCCAAAATCAGATGAAGGAATTTTTGTTGGCTATTCTCCCATTAGCAAAGCATATAGAGTATAAAAAGAGAACATCAATTGTGGAGGAATCGATTCATGTGGTCTTTGATGAAGCCAACCCTTTTGAAATAAAAAAGGATCTTGATGATGAGGTTGTAATTTTGGAAAAAGAGATGAATCAACTTGATATCCAAGACAATTCTAACAATGAATTAAATGCTTCAAATAGTAGTGGAAGAGAAGATAGTGAAGACGTCAAACCAAACAATGATCTTCCTAAGGCTTGGAGTTTTGTAAGAGATCACCCAAAAGATCAAATTATTGGTGAACCATCTCAAGGAATAGCCACTAGATCTAAACTTAGAAGCGCTTGTAACAACATGGCTTTTGTCTCTCAAATCGAACCAAAGAACATTCAAGAAGCCGAATTAGATGAGTTTTGGATAATTGCCATGCAAGAAGAACTAAATCAATTTGAAAGAAACAAAGTATGGGAGCTTGTGCCTATGCCTAAGGATCACTCAATAATTGGCACAAAGTGGGTTTTTAGAAATAAAAAGGATGAGGAAGGAAATATTGTTAGAAACAAAGCTAGATTAGTAGCCCAAGGTTACAACCAAGAAGAAGGGATAGATTATGAGGAAACCTTTGCCCCGGTTGCTAGGCTAGAAGCCATAAGAATGTTGCTTGCATATGCTTGTTTCAAAAATTTCAAATTATTTCAAATGGATGTGAAAAGTGCCTTTCTAAATGGTTTCATCTCCGAAGAAGTTTATGTAAAACAACCACCCGGATTTGAAAATCATGAATTTCCTAATCATGCTTACAAATTGACAAAAGCATTGTATGGTTTAAAGCAAGCACCTAGAGCATGGTATGATAGGCTTAGTAATTTTCTTATTAAAAATGGCTTTACAAGAGGAAAAATTGACACTACTTTATTTATTAAATCTCTAGACAATGACATGCTCATACAAATATATGTAGATGACATTATTTTTGGATCTACAAATGAACAACTTTGTAAAGAATTTGCCAAAATCATGCATGATGAATTCGAGATGAGTATGATGGGTGAACTAACCTTCTTCCTAGGTTTACAAATCAAGCAATCTTGTGAAGGAATATTTATAAATCAATCAAAATATGTCAAAGACCTTCTCAAGAAATTTGGAATGAATGAAGCTAAATCAATTGGGACTCCTATGAGCCCATCTACCAAGCTTGACAAGGATGATTGTGGCAAACCCGTTGATATGAAACTCTATAGAGGCATGATAGGAAGTTTGTTGTACTTAACCGCTAGTAGACCGGATATAATGTTTAGTGTATGCTTGTGTGCACGTTTTCAATCATGCCCCAAGGAATCACATCTTGTTGCCGTAAAACGTATTTTCCGATATTTGATTGGCACTATTGATTTGGGCTTATGGTATCCTAAACACACTTCACTCGAATTAGTAAGTTATTCGGATGCGGACTTTGCCGGTTGTAAAATTGATAGAAAAAGCACGAGTGGGACTTGTCACTTCCTTGGACTCTCCCTCGTATCTTGGTTCAGTAAAAAGCAAAATTCAGTGGCCTTATCCACAGCTGAAGCAGAATACGTAGCTGCCGGGAGTTGTTGTGCTCAAGTGTTGTACATGAAACAACAATTGGAAGATTTTGGACTTAATTATGATCGCATTCCAATTAGGTGTGACAATACAAGTGCTATAAATTTGTCAAAAAATCCCATACAACACTCTAGAACTAAGCACATTGAAATTAGACACCATTTCATTAGAGACCATGTGCAAAGAGGTGATGTTCAATTAGAATTTGTAAGCACGGACCATCAATTGGCCGATATTTTTACAAAACCTCTTCCTGAAGATCGATTTTGTACAATCATAAAAGATTTGGGAATGTACCTCAGTAGGGATGTGTGTTGAATTAAAAAAAAAAAAAAGGGGGGGGGCTGTCACGTTCAGCCGACTGATACTCATATTTCAGTCGACTGAAATATTCCTATGCACTGGCTATTGTTTCTTCTTATTTTTCAGCCGACTGAAAATAACTTTCAGCCGACTGAACCATTCGGCTACTCATTTTTCAGCCGACTGAAACAAATTTTCAGTCGACTAATTTTGTCTCTGTTTATTGTCTGTTCTCGGCGCCCTATTTCAGTCGACTGAACCTAATTTTCAGCCGACTGAACCCAGCGATTACCATTCAGCCGCCTAAAAATATTTTTCAGCCGACTGAATCGCGCAGGCATTTTTTTTCAGCCGACTGAAACTCATTTTCAGCCGACTGATTTTCTCTCTGATTGACTGTCTGCCTCGGAGACCTTTTTCAGCCGACTGAACATACGTTTCAGTCGACTGAAACGCGCGATTAAGTTTTTTTTTACCCCTCGTTTTTCCCTCTTTTTCGTAAAATTCTTTTCCTTCTTCCTCTTACGACCTAATCCCCTTCCCTCTTCCCTCTTTCGCTCGATCTCTCTCTTCTTCCCTACCTCTTTCCGTCCTTGTTCCCTCCTTCCCCAAATTTTTTCTTCCATCCGTTTTTCATTTCTTTTCCCTTGTTCGGCTCTCTTCTTCCCCTTCTCTTCGTGTCCACTCCTTCCTCCCTCGATCTCCGCTATGGCCCCCAAACGACAGTCTCGCGATCAAGGTCAACTGGCTGAGACCGAACGACGGTCGAAAAGAATGAGTGACACTCGTCTTCACTTCGTCTCACAAGATGCGGAAAGTGCTTACACTCTTCATTTCATGTTTCGCAAAGTGGTTTTCGGTAAAGTCTCTCTCTCTTTCTTTGATCAATTTGCAAATCAATTTCCATTTAGAGCACATTTTGACTATCAAGGATGGACCCCGTTTATCGAAATTGTTCGCCCCTCCTATCCTACACTCGTCAAACAATTTTATGCAAATTTTCTCTAAAAGCAAATCCCTTGAATCCTCGTGTTGAATCCTCCGTGAGTGGCACTCCCTTTTCTTTTAACCGAGAGGATTTAGGAACCATTATTCAAGCCCCCTCCGATGGTCCTACAATGTATAAAACTAATACTTGGATTGATGGTTTCGATGCTGTAGAGGCCCTAAAATTGATTTGTGAACGAAATGATATTGTTGAACCCTTTCAGCCGATTGCATCCCAACTCTCATTAGAAGCCCGGCTGATTCATCATATTATTTGTCACAATATTCTTCCGCGGTCTGGGTCCTATAATCATGTCACCTATTTTGATGTTTATCTCATTTGGGCCCTTATTCAACATCACTTAGTAAATCTTCCCTACCTCATCATATGTTTCATGAGAGATTGCCAAAAGCGCAAGAAGACTCTGCCTTATGGAAAACTCCTTTCATTCCTATTTGAACATTTCGATGTCCGCTGCCCACGAGACTTAGAAGACATTGGTGCTGCCAATGATGCCTATTGTGATCATACCCTTAAGAATATGGGGTACAGGCTTGTTGGCGATTCTTGGGAACCCACTCCTGCAAGGTTGAAGAAAATTCAGCCTCCTGAGCAAGCCGCAGAGGAGCAAGCCTATCATGATCAGGATATCGGCATGCCTGCCTCTCCTCCTCCCTCTGGTGGTCCCTCTAGCTCCAATGAGGACATTCAGCGTGTTTTTGCTGCTATTGAATCTCTCCGAATCGATGTTGCAGAAATAGGGGTAATGTCGACCTTCTCCGCACTCAATGTGAGTATTCGTGAATTTGTTAAAGATCGATTCGATGCCTCTCGCGATGACACTGATCGGGTGCACCTTCAGCTAAGCCGTCTCATGGCCCGTCTTGGCCTCGAGTGACACTTGCCCTCTTCTCTTTTTGCTGATGCCATAGGGGGAGAAATATCAAAGATTGCACTTGAAATTTTGTACATGACCCACTAAGTTCTAACCTGTGTAAAAGTCCTTGACTTAATCAAATTTAATGGGTTCATATTACTTGTGCAAATGTTGTTTCTTTTATGATTTTTATCTACATATCTCAATATGGTTGAATTGATTGTGTATGATGGATATGATGCATTTATTTTATTTAGAAATACATCCATGAAGAAAGGGGGAGAATTCTTATCATACCTTGAAGAAAATGGAAAATTTGTTTCTATACATGAAGTAAGGGGGAGGATCACAAATTGTGTATCCTTTATTTATGGTTTGTGTGCAATGGTTTGTCATCATCAAAAAGGGGGAGATTGTTAACCCCAAGGTTTCAACCCAAGGATATATGGGTATTTTGATGACCACAAACCATTAAAGTGTGATATTAATATTTCAAATGATGTTACTCAATGAGACAGGTATCACATTTACAAAGAAGAAAGAAGGGCAAGATCATTGAAGATTAATCTGAAGTTCAAATGGCAAATGATATAAGTATTGAAGATTGAAGATTGAAGATCAAACTTGTGTCCTCAGTTGTTGGTCATGAGTGTTAAGAATAAAATGTAAAGTTACTCAATTGTTGAACACCATGGCTCAAGTCACCCTCTAGTGGACCATAGGAAAACCAAGATTTATCTTATGCTTAAGTCCCCAAGACTATGTGTTTGAAATGACCAAAATGGAGCCAAAACTACACAAAACATCTTTAAGGTCATTTCAGTCGACTGAACTTGATGTTTCAGTCGACTGAATCAATGGATCAATAGGGAGACGAGATTTCAGTCGACTGAATCAATATTTCAGCCGACTGAAATGCCGTATTTTCACTGGGGAGTGTTTTCAGTCGACTGAATTGATGTTTCAGTCGACTGAAATGCTAGTTGTTCATAAACAGAAATTTCAGTCGACTGAAATTATGGTTCAGCCGACTGAAAATCAAAATGTTCATAACTTGCAGTTTTCAGTCGACTGAATTCTCAGATTCAGCCGACTGAATTATTCACAGATAAACTGTTTTAACTCGGGGCACTTTCAGTCGACTGAATACTCACTTCAGTCGACTGAATCGCGAAACGGTAATAATTTTTGAACATTAAATGCTCTCCCCAACGGCTCCTTGCTTCATTTAATGCTTGGCAACGGTTCTAAATATGACAAAATTATAAAACGAAGCTTCAATGAGTAAATGGGTTGTTGAATCACTTGAAATTAAGAGAAATCAATTGAAATCAAATCTCAAGCATACTCTAGCTCAAAACCCATCACTTGCAATCTTACCTTGAGCCATTTCAGTTCAACTCTTTGAGCAACTCTTAGAAAACTAGATTTTTAAACATTTGAGAGTTACTCCTAAGCTTACATTGTAACCTTCTACATTTTCTTGAAAGATAAAGTTTGAGAAGGGTTGGTGTAACCCTTGTGAAGGAGAAGGGTGTCCTCACCTTCAAGCATTGTAATAGGTTTCTTCTCCACCCTTGAAGGAGAAGTTTAGTGCATTCAATCCTCAAGTGGTGTACTTGAGGCGAGGACGTAGGCAAGAACGCCGAACCTCGTAAAAATCTCGGGTTCAATCTCTCCATCTCTTCTCATCTCCTCTTTTATATTTTGGCATTTATTTACTACTGGTTTGCATCTTATTTTTCTTAAATTGTGAAATTAAAGAAAACCCAAAAAGTTTGCATTGACCCAATTCACCCCCCCTCTAGGGTCAATTTCTGGGCAACACATAGCCTTTACATATAATGCATAACCTTAAAATATAATTCATAGCATTAATATATAATTCATAGCCTTAAAACCCATCATAAGATAAATCATATAATTATCAAAAATAAATCAAGAAACCATCACACAACACATAATCCATGGCTTACAAAAAGGTAGGAATCCTACCGAATACCGACTAGCGTCCCTTTACGTTTTCATTCACGAATCCGGTTACCCAAACGCGCACCGCTTGCGATGTCCGGTACCTTATTACATATGAATAATCAGTCCATGTTTTTAACCATTTAAGTCCATTAATCATACCTTAGCGGGTTCGGCCATACACTATGGCCGATCCTCACTAACTAGGTTTGTGGGTCCCATTTAATCCATTAATTATTTTAATTACATGAGTCTAAAAACCAGTCACCCTAGGCTTTATTTAGCCATACATAAGGTCATCTTTAAAACACCTAAGTCCATGATTAATTTCCATGGGATTCGGCCATGGTATGGTTCTTCCTTTTGGCCCTTATTTACCATTTTACCACTCTTCCTCCATGGTTAAGTTCTCATTTTATTCCTCCCTTCTTAAGCCCATAATTGATCCTTAACTTGGATCCCTTGATGATTCATTAGCCATGACACATCGTTATTAAAAATCAGCCACTTAGTTACCCTAATCCCCATTCATTAATCACATACTTAGCCCATCAATTGGTTTGTAAAATGGGTCATGGGTTCGGCCATACACCATGATGTCTTTTTCCCCATTTTTTTCTTAGACCTATTTACCACATTTAGATTCAAATAAGTCCATCCATGAGAGGGTTTAAATCATACCTTTACATCATCAACTTTGATCATTATTTGGTACATTTTTGAGTCCATTAATGACTCATTTAATCATGCCCTATTCCCCATTCTTTTCATGGTTTCCAAAACACCTAAACCATCAAAATCTTCCCATGGAATTCATGGTTTATCAATACTTCCACTCCTTTAAAACATGATCTACTACACTTAAAAATCCATTTAAACTATCAATATTCTTAATCATTCTTCCATCTCTTCACCCATTAAAACCACTATTACATCACCATAGGCCGAACCCATGGTTCATGGATCATCATTCATTGGTGATATTTAAGACCATTAACCTTCATCCATGGATTCCCTCATTTACAATTCCTTTAAAAATCACTAAATTTAATCCTTAAAACCTTAAAATCATAAACCATCTTTCCATGATTTTAATCCTAAAAAAACCCCATTCAATTTTCCTTAATTACCTACCATGGGGTTCGGCCATACTACATGGCCGAACCCTATGGCCCATGATTCCTTCAAACATTACATACATCCATGCTTTAATAATCTTAATACTTAAGGTCCTTAATGCATCTATTTATTCTTCTTAATCTCTCCTTCCCATTTTGTCCATTTCTCACTTCATCTTTGGATGGATTTGAGATCCAAGGCCCATGATGTTTTGGCCACCATTAAATCCAAGAAATGGACCCCAAATCTTAAACCTTAAAAAAAATCTAACCTCTTGTTTAGAAATACTTACAGATCCGACGGCTCCTCCGACTTTTCTTCCTCCTCTTGGATTCCTTGGCCTTCTTTCTTCTTTTTCTCCTTTGTTGGTCAGTCAAGATGCTTGATCAAGATGAAAACATCAAAGCTTGGGTTCGGCCAACATGGGGTGTGTTTGAGAGAGAGAAGGGAGGAGATGATGAGAAAGAATACCCTAAGTTTTGATCTTGAAGTGGTGGGCTTATGCTTGCATTTTTCCTCTCTTTTCTTCTCTTCTTCTCTTCTTAGTTTTTCTTCTTTTTTTCTCCTTGAGTGAGGGACGGCAATGAGAGGGAGCAAGAGAGGGAGATAGTGAAATGAGAGTGGAATGGAGAGATGAGATGAAAACCCATCTCATCCCCTTGGTTGCTTATACTACACTTCATCATTAATTCCTCCCACCAACCAACATGGGCTAATGTGCTTAGTGGTGGTCGTTGGGATAAACCACCACTTAAGTCAACGGTTTTGAGCTTGGAGATGAGGTGGTTTGGTCTCCATCTTTGACCATTTGACCACATTTGATTAACTTAATCATTTGATTAATTAGATCATTGACTTAGGTTAACTATTTCTTATTTAATATAATTACATTTCCTTAAATTCCTTCCATGTATCCACCCATGGTTGACCATTTCAACCATGGTGGCCGGCCCCACCAATCCTTGGTCCACACGCCACCTCACTTGGTGAGGTGGAGGTGGGTCCCAATCGGCCATGTCACCTTGGTCTAATTAAAATTAACTTAGGTGATTTAAATCCATTCAATCCATTCCCACTTATTGGATCACCATTGGGCCCATGGCCCAATTACATTTACCTCCTACCCATTTACCTTAGAGCTTAAATTATCTTGACCCATTGGGTCCCAAATGGGTATTGGGCCCAATTTGACCATCCTTGGCCCAATTAACTATCATTGACCCTTTAAATGAGTTTCATCCAACCCATGGTTCATTGGACCATACTTGGGCCTTTGCCCCAAATTTTGATCCACTTAACATCTATTCCATCAAAATTCCCAATTTCCATCATTAAAATAAATAATAGCCATATATATATATATATATATATATATATATATTGATTTAAAAATTCCGGGCTATTACACTTCGGCTCCCTTTTTTCGGTCATTCAGATGCAAAAATTAGTGAAGGCGACGAGAGATGTCGCCTGCTCTTTCCGTTCCTTCTCTTTCGGAGTGGAGCACTCCTTCTTTCTTGGCTTGGTACGTGTTCTGAGCGAGCCTTCGCGTGACGTGAACGTTACCTATGAAGTGGAATCCGTCTGTCTTGTCTTCCACTTCAGCTGGGAGTTGCGTTCCGAGGGACTACAAGTCTCTACGGAACGTCGGACATACTTCAAACTGACCCCATGGAGTCCGTGGCCACACCTTGATCAAACAGTGATGATGTGGTCAACCCTAGATATGTGGCTCTTCAATGGGGGAAGGACCATGCTAGTCGTCTGAGTGTGTGGTGTGTAGTGGGTGCGTCTTAGTGTCTTCTTACTAATACAAATCAATGAGAAAATAGTGGATTCTCATTCTCGAAACTAAACTCTTTTTCTCTTTCAAACTAGCAGGATTGGCATTTGGCCAAGATGTGATCTATCTCTTTCCTTGGTTGGAGTGGAACTTTGGTTTTCTTTAGCGAGGCGAGGAAGCGAAAGTGAGCTCGACGAAATCCAGAGGAAGCGAAAGTAAGCTCGACCACCGGGAGAGGAAGTGGCGTCGATTGATCAAAGCTAAATTTTAGGCTTTATGTTCAGCTTCCAAAATTCCTTAAGTCCTACGACATTCTCACAAAAACAAAACATGGCTAGTAGATAACTATTTTGTTCTTGTAGAAAGCCATCCGTTCTTCCGATCTTGTTCGGGCTTGGAAATGTGTCTTTCTCAATTTCAGAAGTTGAGGACCCTATGTAGAAGAAGCTGTAGAAGAGCACCACGGTTCAGGTCACGACACATGGGGGATTAATTCAGCTGCAAGGATCATGAATCAAGGGAAGGGAAGAATGAGACCAACATAGTGAAGTCACCCCCGACCGAGACCTAGATGACAACCTAACTGCAGAAGAGAAAGGGAACACCTCAAGAGCCAGAACACAGGCGCCGACCTCTCCGCCACCAGCATAAATGAATAAGAGAAGATCACGTCTCCTAAGGTGGCCGTATCACCTTCTACAGGTCGAGTCACGAGATCTTAAGTGCAAGTACTCGACGCCTTGAATCAAAAAATTTGGGTGATAGACGAAGGTGTTGGTCCATCGCTGCCTTAGTTGCTTTCGCCACTTATGATCAGTGTTCACAAGAAAGAGACGGTTCCATGTCAACCAATGTTCAAGCAGCATTCTCGTTGGAAGGATTTTGTTGGAGGCCCGAACACCTACAGAACATCCCTGAAGGATCGTGTAACACCTCGGATTTTCAATTTGTTATTTTATATGAAAATTATCCATTTTTAATTGTGAATTTTAGATTGGATCTTATTTGGATAAAGAATGGGCCATGACCCAATTAAGACCCAATTGATTGTGGAATTAGTGTTATTGAAATTTAAATGGGTTGAATTATTTTAGTGATGCATAATATCTAAATTTAAAAATAAAAGGTAGTCTTGGCCGTGTGGAGGGATTATCATATCCAAGATTATGCGCATAGGATGTTTTAAAAAGGGAATGCATATGATCTTAAATTAATTAAAAGATTATGCATGGCCGAATTTTAGATAATAAATATATAGGTTATGCGCATGGATTAGTATCCAAGGAAACTATCTAATTAAAAAGAGATAGGATTAAGGGAAGGTTCTTAAATAAGGAAGTGAGGTCGGCACTCACTAAACAAGGAAAGGTGCACACGGCATGGGCTAAATAAGTCTTAGCCGTGTGGGGTTTTTATTAAAAGGGAAAGACAAGGGGCGCATGGCTTAAGGGAGGGAGTAGCTATCTTAAGCACTTCCTAAATTTGGATTAAGAGGAAGATTATAAAGGGAGAGAGGGACAAGGCTCACGGTTTTACAACCCTTAGCCGAATTTTATTCCATCTCTCTCAATTGTTGATTTTCGGCTACATCAAGGAGAAGAAGAAGGCAGCCATCAAGAAGACGAAGAAAGAGGCTAAGGAAAGAAAAAAGGTTGGAAGAGCAAGAAAAGGTTGGTATTCTTATTTGATAATTTATTTTGAAATAAATAACCATAGGGTTCGGCCATGGTGTTTGGCCAAACCCCATGGAAGAAGATTGTAGATTGGTTCAATGATTTAATGGAAAGATATGATTTGTTTTGTTGGTTTATGAATATTGAAAACCATGGAACAAGATCAAAGATGATCATGATAATTTGGAAAGGTTGATAGGATTGATCATAAGAATAGAAAAGAATGAGTGAGGTTCGGCCATGGTATATGGCCGAACCCCACCAAATATTTATATGGATTTGAGGTTCTTGGCATGAGGACCGATTTATTAAATTTAAAGGACATGGGTTATATTTTGATGGAAGATTAATGGTGAATTTTAAATAAGAGTTATGGGAAATTCGAATGATAAAAACCATGGAGAATTATATTGTTTTTTAAAAGAGTTTAAAATGGAAATTGGGAGGATCATGGGTTCGACCATGATGTATGGCCGAACCCCATGAGGTTCTTTAAGGATATAATTTATTAAGGAATTTTATTAGATGTTGGTTGATTGATTAAATAAAAAGATATGGGTTCTTGTTTAAATGAATGCTAATGAATTGTTTCTATGGGTGAGGTTCGGCCATGGTGCATGGCCGAACCCCACTAAAGTTTAATTATGGAAACTATTTCAATTATGGAAAGATGAGATTAATTATAGAAAGTATTATGGACCATGTAACGGGTGAATGATTTTAAAAGAAGCTATGGGTTATGTAAGCCATGAGTGGCAAAGTTGTAATACTTGTTAAAATGGAAGATTAGCTTTGTATGGCAATAAGGTAATTACATGCCAAAGTGGAGGATCATGGGTTTGGCCATGGTGTATGGTCGAACCCCATGAGTTGTGTTTGATGGACTTGTTTGGTTAAGGAAATTATAGGGTCTAGTTATTGTAGATTTAAAGGAATGAGGGAACCAATGACATTTTTGTAAATATGTGAGAATATTGGACATTGGGTTCGGCCATGGTGTATGGCCGAACCCCATGATTTAATTATTGGACTATGTGATTGGATTCAAGAAGTGTGTATTATTTTAGAACCTAAGAAAGTAAAGTGACAAAAGTTTAGATCAATGGCATTTTGGTAATTAATGGGATAAATGAACAAAAAGGTTGAGGCTCGGCCATGGGTATGGCCGAACCCCACAAGTTTGGTTAATGGATTATAAATGTGGTAAATCAAGTGAAACTTGGTTTTGATTTATTATTATATTATAAGGTAACGGGATCTCGCAAGCGGTGCGAATCTTGGACGGAAACGCAAGGACTCGTGAACGGTCTTTGGTAGGATTCCACCTCTTTGAAACCATGGTCTACGTACTTTGTCTTTATCTTATGTTTGATGAAAATATGTTTCAAAGGATATGTTTTATTATTGAATTTCAAATGCTAAGTTTAATTGTTTAAATAGCATGTGTTGGATATGTTTTCAAAAGATGATTCTAAATGCTATATTTATGTTATTAAAATAACATGTGTTTCATTGGCATCTCATGCATGGCATGGGGTGGAGGATTTATAACTAGAGGGGTCACACTCCGTCGGGGCGTCCGAAAAACCTATGTGCAGTACCTTGATGTGATTTCCATCAAGAAGATTTCGAGGGTCCACACTCCGCTGGGGCATCCGAAAGACCTATGTGGTGGGTACATTTATGTACATGTGATGGATGGGACTCATTGCTTATTTGTCATCATTGCATGGCATTGATTTTACCTGGTTTTATATATTATGTTATAATATATGTTTGTACTAACCATGTGTTAGTTGTAACTGGAATACCTACTGGGCGCGTTGTTCTAACGCCCTACTTCTGCCCTAGTTGATGATACAGGTAATCAGGGGAACGATGAACGTAAGACGGACCAGGCATAGGAGCTTGGAAGACTTATTTTACATGTTTTGAATAAAGTTACTCATGAACTTGTATTTGAGTATTTGGATTTCGGAATGTAATAACTTAGATGGTCGAATGATTTAGTTTGATGATTATGACGTTTTAATAATGATTAAGGACTTGACGTACTTTGCTATCTGAATGGAATAGAACTTGGTTCTATTATGATTCCGCATTTTGATGTTATGATTCCGCAGGTTATGATTTTTATTCCGCATCTTGATATTGCTATGTGTGAACCATTTTATTGGACTGAGTCCATACACACATAGGTTGGCCAGTTAAGGGTCGAACTTTGGAAGGTCGGACTTAGCTCGCGTCGTGACGTCCCGCGCTCTATCACTCTACTTTGTTATAAAAAAAAAATAGACTCTGAATTTACAAGAAGAAGCGAGTGAAAAAGGGCGGGGCGTTACAGATGGAACAACATGATGAAGAAGGGGGAGAAGGTATGGAGGAAAATCTGGGAAGAGAGCAAGGAGATCTCTGAAAAGGGGGAGGCAAGGAAGTAGTAGACATGTTGAAGAGGAGACAACCTGCTCTTGGACTAAAGACTATGCACTTCGTATGCTCAATCTAGCAATCTTGGACAATTGTTTTGATGAACTGTCACTAAACTCAAAAAGAAAGAAGAGAAAGAACTTGGAGTTGGCGCCTACATAACAGGTTGCTTGCTTACCAAGCCATCCTAGCAAGCTCCTCCAGATCGATTATTATTCTTGACTTTGATTATTATAAAAACTACTCACTATCAAAATGAAAGACGATCGATTATCTACCCAAGAAGATAGAGAGTCCCACATACGAGAAAAGGTCACAAATGGAGTTGAACCAAGTAACATTGCAAAGGCATAATGATAGTAGGGTCGGGATATCCCCGCCCTCCGTACCGGGCGTGAAGGTCTCCCCTCATCCGGCTCTCTGCAAGGGAATCTCCACTCACTACTTCCCCTAATATCCTCCATTTACCATATCCTCTCTTTTTACTCCACTCTATGCTACTAGACTCTAGTAGTCACTAGAATCACTATAGTAGTCCATCCGGCTGCTCTTGCTGAAATCATTACTCTTCATTCTCTCGTGCACTAGCAATTGCGCTCCCTAGACCACTACCATGTACTTAGGTAGGGACAATCAATCCGTAGTGACGGGAATAACTCCATGAATGGAGATCCCTATCAATATCAAAATGAAGAATCTATTTAACTAAAATTCTCCCTATCTCTCAATAGATGTATCTGGCCTGATATGGTATAGTACAATACGAGACGATAGAATGCAATGGGATGGATGGTAGAGGGTTGCTTGCGCCCAAGAACAATGATTCACTTGTCCCCTTGTCCATAGGGACCTCGTGACATACAACCGCAACGACTCCCGCGTTATAGCCACCCCTTTATCTCTTTTTACAGCCTCATGGACGGACGAAAGAAGGGAAGTGAAAGAACGGGGCAGTTTTGGCTCGCGAAGTAGATAGCAAGCAGCTTCAAAAAAGCCCCAAGGTTAGCGTGCTAGTGGACTTACGTTTTTCTGCTGAAAAACTACGTAATCGCGCGGGAGCGCACCAACACAATAGAAGGCGCTAGCGCTAGCAAAGTACTCCGCAAAGGCAGCAAGTGAAGGTGCCCCGCCCTGTGATGTAAGGAGGCGCCGCAACAACAAACTTTGGAGCCTCGGGGCCGGAGCCGCAACGCATAGGCTGTTACGGAGCAAGTGTAGGCGACCAAAAGTCCACCGCAATGCGCAGTATGATGGTTGGGTGCGTCAGCTTGCTCTCTTTGTTTTCTTCGCTTCTTTCAGAACCTATGACGGTTGGCTTACTAGATAGCGCACTAGCCTTTTTCAGCAGGCTGCTAGTTGTAGCGCGCTAGCACCCCGGCAAGTGTAGGCGACCTTAAAGTTACTAGACTCGGCAAGTGTAGGTCACCCAAAGGGAGCCGCAACGCGGCAGGTGTTGGAAGTCCGCCGCAACGCGACAGATGTTGGTAAGGGGACTCTATCATGATCTAACGAATCTTATGAATCTAAAGATCTCCAAATTGAAGAACGAGCCCCCTTCAACATAAAGGCTCGCCCCAGTAGTTTAGTATTTCATAAAATAGAAATAATATCTAAAATTATAAAATTTCTAAAAATAGAAATTTCTAAATTCAACAAGTTTCTAAATTTAGTATGCCTTCCAAATCTATATAAATTCTAGAATTTCAACTATTTTAAAAAAAAAACTTTTAAACTTAGGTAACCTTCTAAAATTCTACTTTCTAAAAATAGAAACTGTCAATTTTAAATACTTGCCTAAAATACAAATTTCCAAAAGTAGCATTAGTTCGAAAAATAGAAATAATATCTAAAATTATAAGATTTCTAAAAATAGAAATTTCTCAATTCAACATGTTTCTAAATTTAGTAAGCCTTCCAAATCTATATAAATTCTAGAATTGCAACTTTTTTAAAAAGAAACTTTTAAACTTAGGTAACCTTCTAAAATTGTACTCTCTAAAAATAGAAACTGCCAATTTTAAATACTTGGCAAAAATACAAATTTCTAAAAGTAGCAGTATTTCGTAAAATAGAAATAATATCTAAAATTAAAAAATTTCCAAAAATAGAAATTTCTAAATTCAACAAGTTTTTAAATTTAGTACGCCTTCCAAATCTATATAAATTATAGAATTTCAACTATTTAAAAAAAAAACTTTTAAACTTAGGTAACCTTCTAAAATTGTACTCTCTAAAAATGGAAACTGCCAATTTTAAATACTTGCCTAAAATTCAAATTTCCAAAAGTAGCAATATTTCATAAAATAGAAATAATATCTAAAATTATAAAATTTCTAAAAATAGAAATTTCTCAATTCAACAAGTTTCTAAATTTAGTAAGCCTTCCAAATATATATAAATTCTAGAATTTCAACTATTTAAGGAAAAAAAACTTTTAAAATTAGGTAACCTTCTGAAATTATAATTTCTAAAACTAGAAACTGTCAATTTTAGATAGTTGCCTAAAATAGAAATTTCCAAAAGCAGCAGTATTTCTAAAAACACAAAATTTAAAAACATATATTTGTTTTTTCTCCGACAACGGCGCCTAAAACTTGTTGTGCCACTAATGATATGGTGTTTTAAATTTATATTTGCAATAAGACGAACCATTAATAATATACCTTCAGGAGTCGAGTTCGAACCCACTATAAACAAAGAAAAATATATGAAATTGAGATATTATGGTATAAGTCATTACAATATCATGGAAATAAATCTAAATATAAAAATCAAAACTCTAATATTAAAAATATAACTTAATATAAAAACTTTCTTAAAATGGAAAATAAATTAAAAAAATAGAAATAACATCTAAAATTGGATATTGACAATTTTGGAGTCCAATTTGCATGGAAAATCCAATTAAAATTGAAATAATATTTATAATAAATTTTTTTCTAAAAATATAAATTTCTAAATGCCACAAATTTTTAAATTTAGGAACACTTCCAAATCTATATAAATGCTAGAATTTCTACTATTTTAAAAAGAAACATTAAAACTTAGGTAAGCTTCTAAAATTGTAGTTTTTAAAAATAGAAACTGTCAATTTTAAATAGTAGCCAAAAATAGAAATTTCGAAAAGTAGCAGTATTTCAAAAAATAGAAATAATATAAAAAACTTATAAAATTTCTAAAAATAGAAATTTGTCAATTCAACAAGTTTCAAAATTTAGTAAGCCTTCCAAATCTATACAAATTCTAGAATTTCAACTATTTTAAAAAGAAACTTTTAAACTTAGGTAACCTTGTAAAATTATAATTTCTAAAAATAGAAACTACCAATTTTAAATAGTTGTCTAAAATACAAATTGTAACGCCCCGCCCTTTTTCACTTGCTTCTTCCCGTAAATCAGAGTCTATTTTTTTTTATAACAGAATAGAGTGATAGAGAGCGGGACGTCACGACGCGAGTTAAGTCCGAACTTCCAAAGTCCGAGCCTTAACTGGCCAACCCTATGTGTGCATGGACTAAGTCCACGAAAATGGTTCACACATAGCAATATCAACATGAGGAATAAATATCATAATATGCGGAATTATAATAGAACCAAGTTCTATTCCATTCAGATAGCAAAGTACGTCAAGTCTTTAATCAATAATTAATGTAACATAATTATCCATCAAACATCCAATCATTTAAATTATTACATGCCCGGAGCTCCTATGCCTGGCCCTCCTTGCGTTCATCTTTCCCCTGATTTCATGTGTCATCCACTAGGGTAGAAGTAGGGCGTTAGAACAACAAGCCCAGTAGGTATTCCAATTAGGGCTAACACATGGTTAGTACAAAACATATATAATATCATAATGTCCAAAACCATATAAAACGATGCCATGCAATAATGACAAATGCAATGAGTCCCACCCATCACATGTACATAAAAGTACCCACCACATAGGTCTTTTGGATGCCCCGACGGAGTGTGGACCCTCCGGTTTCTTCCTGATGGAAAAGCACATCAAGGTACCCCATATAGGTTTTTCGGATGCCGCGACAGAGTGTGGACCCTTCGGTTACAAATCCTTCACCCCATGCCATGCATGAGATACTAATGAAACACATGTTATTTTATCATATAAGCATAGCATTAAAAATCACATTTTGAAACATATCAAACACATGTTATTTTATCACATAAACATAGCATTTAAAATTCACAATTTGAAACCTATCCTTTGCAAGATAAATTCATCAAAAGTAAGATAAAAACAATGTACATAAACCCATGGTTTCAAAGAGGTGGAATCCTACCAAAGACCGCTAACGTGTCCTTGTGTCTTTCGTCCAGTAACCGCTCACGATCGTAAACACCTTGTGAGATCCCGTTACCTTATAATATAATAACCAATCAAAACCAAGTCCCACTTGATTTACAATAATTTAACCTCATAAACCAATCCCCATGGGGTTCGGCCATACACCATGGCCGAACCCATGGTTTATCATTTTTAACCGATATTTACAATAATGCCATTCTTACCATTTTGTTATGCATTATTCTGATGATGACCCATGTAATCATCTAAGATACATCAACCTTATGCTCAGTAAACATTCCCCATGGGGTTCGGCTATACACCATGGCCGAACCCATGGTCCATGGATTTCACTTAATTACCAAATTGTCATTATAGATATGCATAGCCATTTTCCTTGCTTAGGTTCCAAAATAATCCATACATACTTCTTTAATTCAAAGACATAGTCCAATAAATAGTTCATGGGGTTCGGCCATACACCATGGCCGAACCCTATGTCCAATATTTTCACATATTTACAACTTTGCCATCCATGGCTAACATAACCAATAATCCGATAACATATATTTGTATCCTCCACTTTAATCAATCACCATATTAATTCCATAATCGATTCCTTAGTCCCAACGTGATCCATCAAATATTTCCCATGTGGTTCGGCCATACACCATGGCCGAACCCATGGTCCTTCATTCTAGACCATATTTAGAAAATTACCATCCTTCCATGATCTAACCATATGAGTATAATTCTATAATTATTTATGGAGTTTTCGGCCATGCCCTTGGCCGAACCATGGTCTAAGGTTCTTTCCTTTTTTTTTTTTTAAATCCAAAGATCCATAATTAGAAACTTACTAAAAATAGTAACCATCTTCCATAAAACATGAGCAATATTCCTCCAAGCTTCCATTATTAGAAACTTTCTATATTAAGAAGCATCCTTCATATAATAAACCCTAGTGGGGTTCGGCCATACACCATGGCCGAACCTCACTCATAAAGATTATCCATTAAAACCCTTTTTAAACTTATTAACCCAAACGATGTTCCTTAATGGTTTTCATTTAGTCAATCACCAACATACATTCATAATTATTTTTCCATGGGATTCGGCCATACACCATGGCCGAACCCATGATCCATTATAATTCATTAAACAAAAACCAATATCCTTCCATTTAAACTTCTTTAAAATCATAAACCTGCATCTATGATTTTCATATTTCAATTCCATTAAAAATAACTAATATCCTTCATGGTTTTTATCATTCAAACTTTCACACATTAAACCATGTCTTTCCATTAAAACTTCATCATTCATCTCTCAATTTCCTTCCCTTAAAATTATCAAAATCATCTCCCATTCTTCTTCCATAGGGTTCGGCCATACACCGTGGCCGAACCCTATGGTTTCTTATCTTAAACAAAATATTAAAACGACTTACCGGTTCCGCGACTCCTCTGGTTTTCCCTCGGTTGCTCTCGTTCTTCTAATCTTTTCCTTCTTAATTTTTCCTTTTGCTGGATGCCTTCTCTTCCTCTTTGTTTTGCCGTGAATAAGACTTGAGAGAGGGATAAAATTCGGCTATGGTGTGTAAGCCGTGCGCCCCTTATTGCCTTCTCTTTATAAAACCTTCCCTTGGTCCCAACTTAGAAGGTACTTAAGATAACCAATCCCCTTTAGGCCGTGCGCCCCTTGTATAAGTTAGAAGGTGTCGACCTTCCAATCTCAACTAGGAAAGGACTCTTTTTTTGCGCCTCATGTAATTTAGTAACTTCCTTTATGAATTGCACCCCTTCGCTTAATCAGTAATGTCGTGTGCCCTTGCCTAATTAGTAATGCCGTTTTTAACTAGGAAAGGGACTCCTTTCCATGATAGACTTAGCGTATAAACATGGATATGTCTTTCTAAAGTTTGCACCATTATTTAATTTAGGTATCTTCTTAAGATATTCTATCATATTAATGTGGATATGAAAATCCCACATACATCTCATTAGGTTGCATAAACAATATTTGGCCATGCACAATTATCTCCTTCCTTTATTTATCTATGTTGCATTACTAATTAAATTCAACTCCATTTAACTTTTATTGAAACCAATTCCAAAACTGTTGGGTCCTAATTGGGCCAATGACCCAATACATTACCCATATAAGATCCATATCTAAAAATTCACAAACTAAATGGATAATTTTCATATAAATTAATAACTTGAAAATTCGGGGTGTTACACAAATTTCCAAAAGTAGCAGTATTTCGTAAAATATAAATAATATCAAAAATTAAAAACAGAAATTTCTAAATTCAACAAGTTTCTAAATTAAGTAAGACTTCTAAATATATATATATATATATATATAAATTTTAGAATTTCTACTATTTTAAAATGAAAGTTTTAAACTTAGGTAACCTTCTAAAATTGTAGTTTCTAAAAATCGAAACTGTCAATTTTAAATAGTAGCCTAAAATAGAAATTTTCAAAAGTATCAGTATTTCGTAAAATAGAATTAATATCTAAAATTATAAAATTTCTAAAAATAGAAATTTCTCAATTCAACAAGTTTCAAAATTTAGTACGCCTTCCAAATCTATATCAATTCTCGAATTTCAACAATTTTAAAAAGTACACTTTTAAACTTATGTAACCTTCTAAAATTGAAGTTTCTAAAAATAGAAACTATCAATTTTAAATTGTAGCCTAAATACAAATTTCCAAAAGTAGCAGTATTTCGTGAAATAGAAATAATATCTAAAATTATAAAATTTCTAAAAATAGAAATTTCTAAATTCAACAAGTTTCTAAATTTAGTACGCATTCCAAATCTATATAAATTCTATAATTTCAACTATTTTAAAAATAAACTTTTAAAATTAGGTAACCTTTTGAAATTCTAATTTCTAAAAATAAAAACTGTCAATTTTAGATAGTTGCCCAAAAAGGAAATTTCCAACAGTAGCATTAGTTCGAAAAATAGAAATAATATCTAAAATTATAAAATTTCTAAAAATAGAAATTTCTCAATTCAACATGTTTCTAAATTTAATAAGCCTTCCAAATCTATATCAATTCTCGAATTTCAACTATTTTAAAAAGATACTTTTAAACTTATGTAACCTTCTAAAATTGAGGTTTCTAAAAATAGAAACTGTCAATTTTAAATTGTAGCCTAAAATACAAATTTCCAAAAGTAACAGTATTTCGTGAAATAGAAATAATATCTAAAATTATAAAATTTCTAAAAATAGAAATTTTTAAATTCAACAAGTTTCTAAATTTAGTACGCATTCCAAATCTATATAAATTCTATAATTTCAACTACTTTAAAAATAAATTTTTAAAATTAGGTAACCTTCTGAAATTTTAATTTCTAAAAATAGAAACTGTCAATTTTAGGTAATTGCCTAAAAAAGAAATTTCCAACAATAACATTAGTTCAAAAAATAGAAATAATATCTAAAATTATAAAAAATTTAAAAATAGAATTTTCTCAATTCAATATGTTTCTATTTTTTGTAAGAGTTCCAAATCTATATAAATGCTAGAATTTCTACTATTTTAAAAAGAAACTTTAAAACTTAGGTAAGCTTCTAAAATTGTAGTTTTTAAAAATAGAAACTGTCAATTTTAAATAGTAGCCTAAAATAGAAATTTCGAAAAGTAGTAGAATTTCGAAAAATAGAAAAATATCTAAAATTATAAAATTTCTAAAAATAAAAATTTCTGAATTGAACAAGTTTCTAAAATTTAGTAAGACTTCCAAGTATATATGAATAAATTCTACGATTTCTACTTTTTAAAAAAAAAACTTTTAAACTTAGGTAACCATCGAAAATTATAGTTTCTAAAACTACAAACTGCCAATTTTAAATAGTAGTATAAAATAGAAATATCCAAAAGTAGCATTATTTCAAAAAATAGAAATAATACTAAAATTATAAAATTTCTAAAAATAGAAATTTGTCAATTCAACAAGTTTCAAAATTTAATAAGCCTTCCAAATCTATATAAATTCTAGAATTTTAACTATTTTAAAAAGAAACTTTTAAACTTAGGTAACCTTCTAAAATTATAATTTCTAAAAATAGAAACTACCAATTTTAAATAATTGTCTAAAATACAAATTTCCAAAAGTAGCAGTTGTAAAATATAAATAATATCTGAAATTAAAAAAATTAAAAACAGAAATTTCTAAATTCAACAAGTTTCTAAATTTAGTAAGACTTCCAATGTAACGCCCCGCCCTCTTTCACTCGCTTCTTTCTGTAAAATCAGAGTCTTTTTTTTTTTTATAAACGAAGAGTGATAGAGAGCGGGACGTCACGACGCGAGCTAAGTCCGAACTTCTAAAGTCCGACCCTTAACTGGCCAACCCTATGTGTACATGGACTCCGTCCATGGAAATGATTCACACATAGCACTATAAACATGCAGAATAAAAATCATAACATGCAGAAACATAATAGAATACAATTCTATTCTATTCAGATAGCAAAGTACGTCAAGCCCTTAATCATCATTGTCATAAGGCAATTATCAAATAAAATATCCAACCATAGCAAATTCATCTAAGTTATTACAATCCGAATTCTAGATGCTCAAAACACCAGCCCATGAGTATTCTAAACAAAATATAAATTAAAAGAATCCAAGCTGCTATGCCTGGCCCGTTTCGCGTTCATCATTCCCCTCGTTTCCTGCATCATCCACTAGGGTAGAAGCAGTGCGTTAGTACAACGTGCCCAGTAGGTATTCCAATTAGGGTTAACACATGGGTTAGTACCAAAAATCCAGATATAATATATATCAAATCCAGTCATAATAAATCATACCATACTTATAAAGCATCATATCCAAAACAGTGTATATAATAGAGATCCAATCATACAGATAAAAATCGGAAACCTTTCATGATAATAAAGATCATAATCATGCCGATTCAATGCCATGCCATGCTATCACATGCAATGAGTCCCACCCATCACAAAATATCCTCTTGATGGAAAACTCCTCATCAAGGTATCCCCCATGATTCTTTTACGGACGCCCCGACGGAGTGGTGGATCTCCGGCTACATTTCACACATGGTATCCTCTTGATGGAATTCTCATCATCAAGGTACCCCCCACGAGTGCTTTACGGACGCCCCGACGGAGTGTGGGTCCTCGGTTAGCGTCCATCCCTCCCACGCCGTGCATGAGATGCAAATGCCAATATGCTATGTAGAAATACAAAATATAGCAAATAAAAATCACATTTTTAAACATAACCAACACATGCTATTTTATCATATAAATATAGCATTTAAAATCATACTTTGAAACATATCCTTTACAACATAATTTCATCAAAAATAAGATAAAGGCAATGTACATAAACCCATGGTTTCAAAGAAGTGGAATCCTACCAAAGACCACTAACATGTCCTTGCGTCTTTCGTCCGGTAACCGCTCACGATCGTAAACACCTTGTGAGGTCCCGTTACCTTAAAATATAACAATCAATCAAAACCAAGTCCCAATTGATTCACAATATTTTTAAGTCCATAAACCAATCCCCATGGTTTATCATTTTCAACCGATATTACCAAATTGCCATTGGTCTAATATTTAATTAACAATTCATTTATTTAATCCCACATACGTAACCCTATGTTCATCAAAACAATCCCCATGGGATTCGGCCCTACATCATGGCTGAACGCATGGTCCATTAATTCAATTAATTACAATTATGCCATTATTCCTTCCATGGTTAGTCACCTTCATTTATTCACCCATGTTTAGATGCAAAACATAGATCCATAAACATCTAAGTCCAGCAAACCCATGGTCCTTTATTTTTACTTAATTATCAAAATGCCATCCATGGCTATCATTCCATATTCTCACCCTTCATCCCTTGGTTTGGTAAACCATTCACTTATATTGTACAAAGGCTAATAATTAACCCACTAATCAAAGTTCATAAAATCCATTCAACTTGATTCATGGGGTTCGGCCACACACCATGGCTGAACCCTATGATATCTTCATTCCATTTAAATTACAATATTGCCATTCATGGCTAACATTCCATTTTAGCAAGTATTTACAACCTTGCCATTTGGTCTAATTATTTCAAACCTTTCACTCATTAACACTTACACATTATAGATCCATAAATTGTTCCATAAACAAATCCCCATGGGGTTCGGCCATACACCATGGCCGAACCCATGATCCTCCACTTTGGCATGTATTTACAACTTTGCCATTACCTTCACCAATAATCCATAATTAGAAGGTTTCTAAATTGATCATCCATCCTTCCATAATAAGAAGGTTTCCATAAATAAACCCTAGTGGGGTTCGGCCATACACCATGGCCGAACCTCACCCATAGAGACAAATCCATCCTTTTTTTTATTTGAAATACTAAGTCCATACATAACCTATAAATTTGGTTCATGGGGTTCGGCCAAACACCATGGCCGAACCCTATGTCTATTAATTTCACCTATTAACAATTTTGCCATCACCTTAGGTTTCAAAACCGATCCATAAACCCATATGATGCATAACTTCCCAATTATAGAAACTTTCCAAATTATGAACCCTTTTTCAAAAATCATTAACCCTTGATCTAGCATCTTAGCCATAATGAAATTATGGTTCGGCCATGCAATAGCCGACCCATATCCTTAATTAGAAACTTATTAAAAATAGTAACCATCTTCCATAACTTTCCCACTTTAATCTCCTTCTATCTTTAGAAGGTTTCCAAATTTATCTCTACCTTCCAAAATTAGAAACTTTCCAATTTAATCTCTACTTTCCATAATTAATCAACTTTCGAATTTATTAAAAATCCCAATACACCTCCAATACAACTCCATGGGGTTCGGCCATACACCATGGCCGAACCCTATGGTCCTTTAATTTCCTCTTGAACCATTTAACTACCATTTTAAATCCATACATTTAACCAATATTCTTACATGGGGTTCGGCCATGCATTGTGGCCGAACCCTATGGTTCATGCTTCCATTAATTTAATGATCTAATTGCATTAACATAATTCCATTTAAATCCTTTTGAAATCCATTAAACCCAAACAATGTCCTTCCATGGTTTTCCAACCCATAGATCAAATTAAATTTACCAATCATCATTCATAAAAATATGACCCATGTGGTTCAGCCCTTTTCCTTAAAATTATTTAAAATCAATCCCCCAATCTTCTTCCATTTACCAATTCTCTTCCATGGGGTTCGGCCATACACCTTGGCCGAACCCTATGGTTCTTTTCTTTTAAACAAAAATATAAAATCAAACTACTAACCATTTACGCGACTCCTTCGGTTTTTCCTTCGCTTGTTCTTCCAATCCTTCTTCTTCCTTAGTCTCTTTTCCTCCTAGATCTTTTCTTCACTTGCTGGCTGCCCTTCTTTGTATGTGAATGCCATGAGATATAATTTGAGAGAGAGAGAGAAGATGCTTTTGAATAGAAATTACTCCAAGCTTTTGCCTTATGCGCCTCTCCTTTATAAAATCTTCCACTCGGCCAAACTTAATCCCATATTTAGAATGTGCCATCCTTAGTGCCGTGTATCCCTTGCTTGTTTAACCATTGCCGTGTGCCTCTCTTCTAATAATACCCCATTAAATTAGCCATTGCCGTGTGCACCTTTGTTGCCTCTTATAAAACCTCCACTTAATCAACAATAGAAAATGCCATGCGCCCCTTGTTTAGCTATTGCCTTAGAGCCATTCTTATCTAGGAAAGGGACCTTTTTTAAAAGATACTCTAACATACTGTAACGCCCCGCCCTTTTTCACTCGCTTTTTCCCGTAAATTCAATGTATATTTTTTTTTTTGTAACAGAGTAGAGTGATAGAGTGCGGGACGTCACGACGCGAGCTAAATCCGAACTTCCAAAGTCCGACCCTTAACTGGCCAACCCTAGTGTGCATGGACTCAGTCCACTAAAATGGTTCACACATAGCAATATCAACATGCGGAATAAAAATCACAACTTGCGGAATCATAACATCAATTTACGGAATCATAATAGAACCCAGTTCCATTCCATTGATAGCAAAGTAGTTAGTCAATAAAAATCACAATCATCATTATCCAAATAAAACATCCAACCATAGCATTTCGTCTAAGTTATTACATTCTAAAAATCTGGATACTCTCAATATAAATCCCGGAGTATCTTAAACACAATATAAAACTAAAAGCGTTCCAAGCTCCTATGCTTGTCCTTTTCTGCGTTTAGTATTTTCCTCGTTTCCTGCGTCATCCACTAAAGGGTAGAAGTAGGGCGTTAGTACAACGTGCCCAGTAGGTATTCCAATTAGGGTTAACACATGGTTAGTACAAAACATATCATATAACTTAGTGATATCAAAACCATATAAATCCATGCCATGTAATGATGACAAATATGCAATGAGTCCCACCCATCACCTGTACATAAATGTGCCTACCACATAGGTCTTTCGGTCGCCCCAACGGAGTGTGGACCCTCCAGAAATCTTCTTGATGGAAATCACATCAAGGTGTTGCACATAGGTTTTTCGGATGCCCCGACGGAGTGTGACCCCTCCGGTTATAAATCTTTCACCCCATGCCATGCATAAGATGCCAATGAAACACATGCTATTTTATAACATAAACATAGCATTGAAAATCATCATTTGAAAAACATATCCAATACATGCTCTTTATACAATAAAACCTAGCATGTAAAATCACCTTTAAACATAATCAATCCATGCTATTTTAAACAATTTAAACATAGCATTTGAAATCCATAAATAAAGCATATTCCTTGAAACAAATTTTTATCAAACATAAGATAAAACAAAGTACATAAACCATGGTTTCAAAGAGGTGGAATCCTACCTAAGACCGCTCACGAGTCCTTGCGTTTTCGTCCAAGAGTCGATCACCGATTGCGCACCGCTTGCGAGATCCCGTTACCTTATATATAATAATAAATCAAAACCAAGTCTCACTTGATTCACAATATTTTAAGTCCATACACCATTCCTCAATTTTACCATTTATTTACCAAATTGCCATTGGTCTCGTCACCTAAGTTTTAGGTCCCAAAACATTGGTCCATTAATTCATATAATTACAAAAATGCCATTCATGGCTAAACGTCTATTTTTAGCAAGTATTTACAATCTTGCCACTCCGTAGAATTTATTCATTTAATTACTTATTTATGCCATTATATCTATCTTTCCATTCTTTTCACCCTTCATCCGTTGGTTTGGTAAACCATTTATTTAATACATACATAGACCCAAACATGGCCCATTTACAAGTTCATAACCGTACATAAAAATCCCAAGTCCACCAAATAATTCCCATATATTGATTCATAAAACAAACATGACCTAAAACCCCAAGTCCATTAAATACTTCATGGGCCCTATGTCCAATATTTCCTCATAATTTCAAAATTGCCACTATACTTATCCATAGTCATTTTACCTCCCTTATTTCCATAAGGCCTAAGTTCCATAATAATGGATAAAATAATTCATAATATAATCCTTTAATCCTTGACACCTGAACCCAAAAATTGGTTCATAACTCGATTCATCAATCAACCCTTAACATGAATTAAAATGCCATTTGATCCCTTAATTTGGACCATGGGATTCGGCCATACACCTTGGCCTAATCCTATGGTGTATAGTTTCCAAATTAAACTCCACCTTTCCATAATTGGAAAGTTTCTCAATTTAGATTTTGTTAACCCCAAGGTTTCAACCCAAGGATATATGGGTATTTTGATGACCACAAACCATTAAAGTGTGATATTTAATATTTCAAATGATGTTACTCAATGAGACAGGTATCACATTTACAAAGAAGAAAGAAGGGCAAGATCATTGAAGATCAATGCAAGAGATCGGATGACTTATCAATCTTTGAAGTTCAAATGGCAAATGATATAAGTATTGAAGATTGAAGATTGAAGATTGAAGATCAAACTTGTGTCCTTAGTTTTTGGTCATGAGTGTTAAGAACAAAATGTAAAGTTACTCAATTGTTGAACACCATGGCTCAAGTCACCCTCTAGTGGACCATAGGAAAATCAAGCTTTATCTTATGCTTAAGTCCCCAAGACCTATGTGTTTGAAATGACCAAAATGAAGTCAAAACTACACAAAACATCTTTAAGGTCATTTCAGTCGACTGAACTTGAAGTTTCAGTCGACTGAATCAATGGATTATGGGGAAACGAGAATTCAGTCGACTGAATCAATATTTCAGCCGACTGAAATACTGTATTTTCACTTGGGAGTATTTTCAGTCGACTGAAATGAAGTTTCAGCCGACTGAAATGCTAGATGTTCATAAGCAAAAATTTCAGTCGGCTGAAATTATGTTTCAGCCGACTGCAAATCAGAATTTTCATGACTTGCAAATTTCAGTCGACTGAATTCTCAGATTCAGCCGACTGAATTATTCACAGATAAACTGTTTGTATCTCGGGGCATTTTCAGTCGACTGACTCACTTCAGTCGACTGAATCGTGAAACGGTAATATTTTTTGAACATTAAATGCTCTCTCCAATGGCCCCTTGCTTCATTTAATGCTTGGCAACGGTTCTAAATATGACAAAATTATAAAACGAAGCTTATATGAGTAAATGGGTAGTTGAATCACTTGAAATTAAGTGGAATCAATTGAAATCAAATCTCAAGCATACTCTAGCTCAAAACCCATCTCCTGCAATCTTACCTTGAGCCATTTCAGTTCAACTCATTGAGCAACTCTTAGAAAACTAGATTTGTAAACATTTGAGAGTTACTCCTAAGCTTACATTGTAATCTTCTACATTTTCTTGAAAGATAAAGTTTGAGAAGGGTTGGTGTAACCCTTGTGAAGGAGAAGGGTGTCTTCACCTTCAAGCATTGTAATAGGTTTCTTCTCCACCCTTGAAGGAGAAGTCTAGTGCATTCAATCCTCAAGTGGTGTACCTGAGGCGAGGACGTAGGCAAGAACGCCGAACCTCGTAAAAATCTCGGGTTCAATCTCTCCATCTCTTCTCATCTCCTCTTTTATATTTTGGCATTTATTTACTACTTGTTTGCATCTTATTTTTCTTAAATTGTGAAATTAAAGAAAACCCAAAAAGTTTGCATTGACCCAATTCACCCCCCCTCTAGGGTCAATTTCTGGGCAACAATTGGTATCAGAGCACAGATTCTCTGAATTACTTAACCGTTTGAGAAATCGATCGAATGGCAAACTTTGGGGGATCTTCTTATGGTGAAGGATGTTCAATTAATAGACCTCCATTGATCAATGGAAGCGACTACAATTTCTGGAAAAATAGGATGCAAATTTTCTTACAATCAATGGACCATCACATATGGGAAGCTATTGAATTTGGGCCCTTTTTTCCAAAAGGACTAATTGACCTTGCTCCTAAACCTAGAGAGCTTTGGGATGAGAATGATCATAGGCTTAATCAGTATAATTCTCAAGCCATGAACATTCTATTTTGTGCTCTTGACCAAAATGAATTTAATAGAGTTTCATCTTGCAAATCGGCCAAGGAAATTTGGGATAAGCTTCTAGTGACTTATGAAGGCACTAATCAAGTGAAGAAATCAAAAATTCATAGGCTTGTACACTCATATGAACTGTTCAATATGGAGCCAAATGAATCCATTTCTTCCATGTTTACTAGATTCACAAAGATTATAAATGAACTTAATGCCCTTGGAAAGACTTATTCTAACGAAGATAATGTGAGCAAAATTCTTAGGTCATTGCCAGATTCTTGGGAGTCGAAGTCAACGGCCATAATAGAAGCAAAAGATATCTCCATATTGGGACTTGATGAACTCTTGGGATCTTTCATGACCCATGAGATTTCCATGAATGGTCGGAAGGAAATTGCCAAAGAGAAGAAGTCTCTTGCATTTAAAGCCTCATCAAAGGAGACATATGTTGATCAAGAAGAAGAAGAAGATAGTGAGGATGAAAATGAAGACTTGGTCTTGATCACCCGTAAATTCAAGAGTCTCTTGAGAAGAAGCAATCAATTTCGAAAGAAGCCATTCAAAAAGGATGGCTATAAGGGAGATTCAAGCAAGAAAGAGCCCCTCACTTGTTTTAATTATGGCAAAATGGGACACATCAAAGCCGAATGTCCGCTATTGAAGAAATATGACAAGAAGTTTAAAAAGAAAGCATTCAAAGCCGCATGGTTGGAGTCCGATAGCGAATCGGATGGTGAATCATCCAAAAACCACACGGCATATTTGTTTCATGGCAAATGAAGATGAGGTAAATCCTACACTTGACTCTTTAGAAAATGATGCACCTAGTGTAGAAGAACTAGTTGACTCACTAGAAGAAGTGTACAAGGATCTTAAAAAGCAAGGAAAAGAAAATGTCACTCTTAGAAGAGACAACTCCTCACTTTCAAAAGAACTTGAAAAGTTGAAACTTGAAAATGGGGAGCTTAACAAAAAGGTTCTTGCCCATGAAAAACTTGAAAAAGAATTGAAAGAGAAGATTGATAAAATTTCAAGACTACCTAAATTTCCATGTCCATACAAAAAGGAAAATATTGTCTTGGAAGAAAAATTGAATAACTTAACTAAGTCTCTTGAGAAATTTACCATGGGAAAGAAAAATTTGGATATTTTATTGGGAAATCAAAAGATGTGTTTTTAACAAAGAAGGATTGGGATATAATTCCAAAGCAAAGAAATCATTTTACAAAAACTTCTTTGTCAAAACTTCATCTTCTACCTCTCCACACATTACTTGCAACTTTTGTGGAAAGAATGGACATATTTCTTATTCTTGCTCAATTAGGAAAGCAAAAGGGCTAACAAAAATGATTTGGGTTCCAAAAAGGAACATTGCCTTATAATCTAACCCAAATGGACCCAACTCTACATGGGGACCAAGAAGAATTACTTAAATGTGTTTTGTAGATATGCATGAAATCAACGCCAAGAAAAGACAAGTGGTTTCTTGATAGTGGATGCTCAAGACACATGACGGGAGACAAATCAAAATTCATCTCTCTCTCTCTCAAAGATGGTGGATTTGTTACCTTTGGTGACAACTCCAAGGGCAAGATCATCGGTAAAGGTAAAATTGGTAATGATCCATTACTTTCCATTGAAGATGTACTATTGATAGATGGGTTGAAACATGATTTACTTAGTGTAAGTCAACTTTGTGATAAAGGCAATAAGGTAGTATTTGAATCAAACAAATGTTCTATTAGAAATGCTAGCAATGATAAAGAAATGTTCATAGCATATAAGATGAAAATGTTTACACCATTGACTTTGATAAAATGCTTAACCAAAATGTTAAATGCCTTGCTGTCATAAATGAAAATAGTTGGTTATGGCATAGAAGACTAGGACATGCTCACATGGAACTTATTTCAAATCTATCTAAATTTGAATTAGTTGATGGCTTGCCTAAGGCCAAATTTGCCAAGGATAGAATTTGTGATGCATGCCAAATTCGGAAAACAAATCAAAAGTTCCTTTAAAAGCAAAAAGCATATATCTACCTCTAGGCCTCTTCAACTATTGCATTTAGATTTGTTTGGTCCTAGTAAAGTTCAAAGTATGGGTGGTAAGTCATATGCATTTGTAATTGTTGATGATTATTCTCGCTTCTCTTGGGTGTTATATCTAGCTCACAAAAATGATGCACCTAAAGCTTTTGCAAAATTTTGTAGAAGAGTCCAAAATGAAAAAGGATATGCAATCAACAACATTAGAAGTGATAGGGGTAGAGAATTCGAAAATCAAGAAATGGAAATATTTTGTGATGAAAATGGATTTGGTCACAATTTCTCCGCTCCTAGAAATCCTCAACAAAACGGAGTAGTTGAAAGAAAGAATAGAACACTTCAAGAAATAGCTAGAACCATGCTCAATGAACATAAGTTACCAACATACTTTTGGGCCGAAGCCGTAAACACGGATTGCCATGTTATAAATAGGGTAACAATTAGAAAAGGATTGGATAAGACCCCTTATGAAATATGGAATGGTAGAAAACCAAACATTGGATACTTTAGAGTTTTTGGATGCAAGTGCTTTATACTAAACACCAAAGATCAATTAGGAAAATTCGATCCAAAATCAGATGAAGGAATCTTTGTTGGCTATTCTCCCATTAGCAAAGCATATAGAGTATATAACAAGAGAACATCAATTGTGGAGGAATCGATTCATGTGGTCTTTGATGAAGCCAAACCTTTTGAAATAAAAAAGGATCTTGATGATGAGGTTGTAATTTTGGAAAAAGAGATGAATCAACTTGATATCCAAGACAATCCTAACAATGAATTAAATGGTTCAAATAGTAATGGAAGAGAAGATAGTGAGGACGTCAAACCAAATAATGATCTTCCTAAGGCTTGGAGCTTTGTAAGAGATCACCCAAAAGATCAAATTATTGGTGAACCATCTCAAGGAATAGCCACTAGATCTAAACTTAGAAGCGCTTGTAACAACATGGCTTTTGTCTCTCAAATCGAACCAAAGAACATTCAAGAAGCCGAATTAGATGAGTTTTGGATAATTGCCATGCAAGAAGAACTAAATCAATTTGAAAGAAACAAAGTATGGGAGCTTGTGCCTATGTCTAAGGATCACTCAATAATTGGCACAAAGTGGGTTTTTAGAAATAAAAAGGATGAGGAAGGAAATATTGTTAGAAACAAAGCTAGATTAGTAGCCCAAGGTTACAACCAAGAAGAAGGGATAGATTATGAGGAAACTTTTGCCCCGGTTGCTAGGCTAGAAGCCATAAGAATGTTGCTTGCATATGCTTGTTTCAAAAATTTCAAATTATTTCAAATGGATGTGAAAAGTGCCTTTCTAAATGGTTTCATCTCCGAAGAAGTTTATGTAAAACAACCACCCGGATTTGAAAATCATGAATTTCCTAATCATGTTTACAAATTGACAAAAGCATTGTATGGTTTAAAGCAAGCACCTAGAGCATGGTATGATAGGCTTAGTAATTTTCTCATTAAAAATGGCTTTATAAGAGGAAAAATTGACACTACTTTATTTATTAAATCTCTAGACAATGACATGCTCATTATACAAATATATGTAGACGATATTATTTTTGGATCTACAAATGAACAACTTTGTAAAGAATTTGCGAAAATCATGCATGATGAATTTGAGATGAGTATGATGGGTGAACTAACCTTCTTCCTTGGTTTACAAATCAAGCAATCTTGTGAAGGAATATTTATAAATCAATCAAAATATGTCAAAGACCTTCTCAAGAAATTTGGAATGAATGAAGCTAAATCAATTGGGACTCCTATGAGCCCATCTACCAAGCTTGAATCAATATTTCAGCCGACTGAAATACTGTATTTTCACTGGGGAGTATTTTCAGTCGACTGAAATGAAGTTTCAGCCGACTGAAATGCTAGATGTTCATAAGCAGAAATTTCAGTCGACTGAAATTATGTTTCAGCCGACTGAAAATCAGAATTTTCATGAATTGCAAATTTCAGTCGACTGAATTCTCAGATTCAGCCGACTGAATTATTCACAGATAAACTGTTTGTATCTCAGGGCATTTTCAGTCGACTGAATACTCACTTCAGTCGACTGAATCGCGAAACGGTAATATTTTTTGAACATTAAATGCTCTCTCCAACGGCCCCTTGCTTCATTTAATGCTTGGCAACGGTTCTAAATATGACAAAATTATAAAACGAAGCTTATATGAGTAAATGGGTAGTTGAATCACTTGAAATTAAGTGGAATCAATTGAAATCAAATCTCAAGCATACTCTAGCTCAAAACCCATCTCTTGCAATCTTACCTTGAGCCATTTCAGTTCAACTCTTTGAGCAACTCTTAGAAAACTAGATTTGTAAACATTTGAGAGTTACTCCTAAGCTTACATTGTAATCTTCTACATTTTCTTGAAAGATAAAGTTTGAGAAGGGTTGGTGTAACCCTTGTGAAGGGGAAGGGTGTCTTCACCTTCAAGCATTGTAAAAGGTTTCTTCTCCACCCTTGAATGAGAAGTCTAGTGCATTCAATCTTCAAGTGGTGTACTTGAGGCGAGGACGTAGGCAAGAACGCCGAACCTCGTAAAAATCTCGGGTTCAATCTCTCCATCTCTTCTCATCTCCTCTTTTATATTTTGGCATTTATTTACTACTTGTTTGAATCTTATTTTTCTTAAATTGTGAAATTAAAGAAAACCCAAAAAGTTTGCATTGACCCAATTCACCCCCCCTCTAGGGTCAATTTCTGGGCAACAGATTTTACCTTCCAAAAATAGAACTTCCCCTTATTAATCTCCCCTTTTATTATTAGAAGATTTATATATTTAAACTTACTAAAATTATCAACCTCCTTCCATAAATGGAAGGTTTCCATAAATAGCATACTCCTTTCCATAATTGGAGTGCTTTCCAATTTAGTAACTCCTTCCATATTTAGAAGCTTTCCTTATTAAGCAGACACCTTCCATAATTGTATGCTTTCCAATTTTAGCAACCAATTCTAAAATTAGATAATTTCTTATTTTATTCTCCATTCCAAATCCATCTACCAAAAACAATCCATTCTTTCTATTCTTAGATCTTCTAAATTAGAACTATACCTTCCAAAAATAATTAACAAACATTCAAAATAGCATAACCACTCCATGGGGTTCGGCCATACACCATGGCCGAACCCTATGGTTCTTATGGTTCTCTTTTAAATGAATTCAAACATGGCCGAACCCTATGGTTCTTATAGTTCTCTTTTAAATGAATTCAAACAACCATGGCCGAACCCCATGGTTCTTATGGTTCTCTTTTAAATGAATTCAAACAACATAGCCCTCCATAGTTTTCATGCATCTAAGAAACCATCAACACAAATCTATTTAAAATAAAACATTATTCTTTGCATGGAATTCATCCTTCAAAATCCCTTTTAAAATCCCTAAACATAGATCCATAATCTTCATGTTTGAAACCAATTTACATTATTGCCATTTATACCAATCTCTAAGTTAACTTGGTCCATGGGGTTCGGCCATACACCTTGGCCGAACCCTATGGTGCATAACTTTCCATATTTGGAAACACCTTCCAAAATTAGATGGTTGTACCATATTTAACAACCTCTTTCATAAATGGAAGGTTTCCATATATAGATTCTAACTTTCCATAAATGGAAACTTTCTAAGATTAGAACTCCTTTCCAAAATTAGTGTGCTTTCTAATTTATGAATCCTCATCCATGGGGTTTGGCCATGCACTATGGCCGAACCCTATGGTTCCAATATCTCCTCTTTTAAATCCAATTAAACACACCTATCCGTCTAAGGTTTTCCATCATTTAAATCCATACATTAAATCAGTATCCTTTCACGGTTTTGAACCCATAAATATAGCCGAAGACCTTCCATTAAGCATCTCCAAAATCCTTTCATTTAATCCATCACCAAGTAAATCCAAAACCGATCATATATTGGCTTACAAAGATCATACATTAAACCTATCTTCTTACATGGGGCTCGGCCATGCATTGTGGCCGAACCCTATGGTTCATGCTTCCTTGATTTTCCATTATTAATAACCCAATAAAATAAACCATATCTAACCCATGTATTTCCATTAAAAAAATAAGCATATCTTTTAAACAAAATATAAATCAAACAACTAACCGGTTCCCGCGACTCCTTTTGTTATTTCTTCCGATCCTTTTATTTGCTCTTAATCTTTTCTTCTTGCTGGTCGGACAACCCTTGCTGGTTTCTTCTTCTTCCAATTTTCTTTTCTTTTCCCCTTGCTTTTCTCCAAACAAAAACTCCTTCTTGTTGCTGCCCTTTCTTCTCTTACTTTTGGCGTGAAAGAGAATGATGAATTGAGAGAGGGAGAGAGAAGAATAAAACTTGATAATGGGGTTGTAAAAACCGTGCACCCCCTCCTTGCCTCTCCTTTTATTAGTTCTCCTTAGTCCCACATTAGAAATTTCTTAAAATGAGCACCCCTTAGCGGTGCGCCCTTTGTGTTTCCCGTTTTGTTTTACACGTATACGATATTGTATCTCAGTTTCAACCTTGTTAACTTCCGAATCATAAACAATTGTAAACTACAAAGTTTTAGCCCTTGAAGTCTTCTTTCCAACGCAATAAGAATCAAAGCTATCGAATATCGGAGTAAAAAGTTATAACCAAAATACTGGACATATGTCAAACCTCCTTATTTAACCATGGCTGACTTACCTTGCCTTAGATGGCAATACCGTGTGGCCTTGCTTTGTTTAATGATTTACCGATCTCCCTTGCTCAATTTAAGACCTTCTTTTAATTATATCTCTATCTAATTAGATAATTTCCTTGGCTATTAATCCATGCGCATAATTATAGATATTAGTTTCCAAAATTCGGCCATGCTTAATCTCATTTGATTTTTGAATATCTTCTTAGGATATGCAAATCCAATTTGATTAAGAAAATCCCTCTCCAAATATTCTAGAATATCATTTGTGGATTTACAATCCCACATATTTTTCATGCGCCTAATGTAGGGATTTCACATTCAAAATTCGGCCATAAGATCCTTTATTCAAATTTGGATATGATTCACCACCAATTTAATCCTACCCATTTAAATTTTAATAAAACCAATTTCACAATCAATTGGGTCCTAATTGGGTCATGGCCCAATTCTTTATCCATATACAAATCCAATCCAAAATTCATAATTAAAATGGGTAATTTCATATAAAATAATTAACTGAAAATCCGAGGTGTTACATATACCTTATCACAAATGCGCATATTCATAGATTTTTATATCTAATATTCGGCCATGTACTATTTATTCAATTAGACATATTCTTTATTGATCATGATCGGCTAAAGCAATATCTCATCTCATCCATGCGTGTTGCCCATCTTGGTTAATCCCTGTTCAACTAAAAACTCCTAAAATCTAGTCATCAACATCTTCCATTTCCTAAAATCTTTCCATGTCATCCCCACATACACGGCCCATGATCTTTTATTTAATCTTTGCCATTTTGCATTATTATTTAATTCAACCCCATTTAATTTAAATTGAACTCACTAGGTGGTCATCCAAATTAACCATGACACATTGGGTCCCAATTGGGCATTTGACCCAAATAAACAACCTTGACCCAATTAAACATATCTTACCCATTTAATTGAAACTATACATATCTATTGGATTTTAATTGGGCAAAGACCTAACACTTTACCCATATAAGATCCATATTTAAAATTCACAAATTAAATGGGTAATTTCCGTAAATATTTATAACTTGAAAATCCGGGGTGTTATATATATATTTTAGAATTTCTACTATTTTAAAATGAAAGTTTTAAACTTAGGTAACCTTCTAAAATAGTAGTTTCTAAAAATCGAAACTGTCAAGTTTAAATATTAGCCTAAAATAGAAATTTTCAAAAGTAGCAATATTTTGTAAAATAGAATTAATATCTAAAATTATAAAATTTCTAAAAATAGAAATTTCTCAATTCAACAAGTTTCTAAATTTAGTACGCCTTCCAAATCTATGTCAATTCTCGAATTTCAACTTTTTAAAAAGATACTTTTAAACTTATGTAACCTTCTAAAATTGAAGTTTCTAAAAATAGAAACTGTCAATTTTAAATTGTAGCCTAAAATACAAATTTCCAAAAGTAACAATATTTCATGAAATAGAAATAATATCTAAAATTAGAAAAATTCTAACAATAGAAATTTCTAAATTCAACAAGTTTCTAAATTTAGTACGCATTCCAAATCTATATAAATTCTATAATTTCAACTAATTTAAAAATAAACTTTTAAAATTAGGTAACCTTCTAAAATTCTCATTTTTAAAAATAAAAACTTTCAATTTTAGATAGTTGCCTAAAAAAAAATTTCCAACAGTAGCATTAGTTTGAAAAATAGAAATAATATCTAAAATTATAAAATTTCTAAAAATAGAAATTTCTCAATTCAACATATTTCTAAATTAAATAAGCCTTCCAAATCTATATCAATTCTCGAATTTCAACTATTTTAAAAAGACACTTTTAAACTTATGTAACATTCTAAAATTGAAGTTTCTAAAGATAGAAACTGTCAATTTTAAATTCTAGCCTAAAATACAAATTTCCAAAAGTATCAGTATTTAGTGAAATGGAAACAATATCTAAAATTATAAAATTTGTAAAAATAGAAATTTTTAAATTCAACAAGTTTCTAAATTTAGTACACATTCCATTTCTATATAAATTCTATAATTTCAACTTCTTTAAAAATAAATTTTTAAAATTAGGTAACTTTCTGAAATTCTAATTTCTAAAAATAAAAACTGTCAATTTTAGATAGTTGCCTAAAAAAGAAATTTCCAAAAGTAGCATTAGTTTGAAAATAGAATTAATATCTAAAATTATAAAATTTCTAAAAATAGAAATTTCTCAATTCAACAAGTTTCTAAATTTAGTACGCCTTCCAAATCTATATCAATTCTCGAATTTCAACTATTTTAAAAAGAAACTTTTAAACTTATGTAACCATCTAAAATTGAAGTTTCTAAAAATAGAAACTGTCAATTTTAAATTGTAGCCTAAAATACAAATTTCCAAAAGTAACAGTATTTCGTGAACTAGAAATAATATCTAAAATTATAAAATTTCTAAAAATAGAAATTTCTAAATTTAACAAGTTTCTAAATTTAGTATGCATTCCAAATCTATATAAATTCTATAATTTCAACTATTTTGAAACTAAACTTTTAAAATTAGGTAACCTTCTGAAATTCTAATTTATAAAAATAAAAGTTGTCGATTTTAGATAGTTGCCTAAAAAAAAATTTCCAACAGTAGCATTAGTTTGAAAAATAGAAATAATATCTAAATTATAAAATTTCTAAAAATAGAAATTTCTCAATTCAACATATTTCTAAATTTAGCCTTCCAAATCTATATCAATTCTCGAATTTCAACTATTTTAAAATGATACTTTTAAACTTATGTAACCTTCTAAAATTGAAGTTTCTAAAGATAGAAACTGTCAATTTTAAATTCTAGCCTAAAATACAAATTTCCAAAAGTATCAGTATTTCGTAAATAGAAACAATATCTAAAATTATAAATTTGTAAAAATAGAATTTTTAAATTCAACAAGTTTCTAAATTTAGTATACATTTCATTTTATATAAATTCTATAACTTCAACTTCTTTAAAAATAAATTTTAAAATTAGGTAACCATCTGAAATTCTAATTTCTAAAAATAAAAACTGTCAATTTTAGATAGTTGCCTAAAAAAGAAATTTCCAATAGTAGCATTAGTTTGAAAAATAGAATTAATATCTAAAATTATAAAATTTCTAAGAATAGAAATTTCTCAATTCAACAATTTTCTAAATTTATTACGCCTTCCAAATCTATATCAATTCTAGAATTTCAACTATTTTAAAAAGATACTGTTAAACTTATGTAACCTTCTAAAATTGAAGTTTCTAAAAATAGAAACTGTCAATTTTAAATTGTAGCCTAAAATACAAATTTCCAAAAGTAACAGTATTTCGTGAACTAGAAATAATATCTAAAATTATAAAATTTCTAAAAATAGAAATTTCTAAATTTAACAAGTTTCTAAATTTAGTATGCATTCCAAATCTATATAAATTCTATAATTTCAACTATTTTGAAACTAAACTTTTAAAATTAGGTAACCTTCTGAAATTCTAATTTATAAAAATAAAAGTTGTCGATTTTAGATAGCTGCCTAAAAAAGAAATTTCCAACAGTAGCATTAGTTCGAAAAATAGAAATAATATCTAAATTATAAAATTTCTAAAAATAGAAATTTCTCAATTCAACATATTTCTAAATTTAATAAGCCTTCCAAATCTATATCAATTCTCGAATTTCAACTATTTTAAAACGATACTTTTAAACTTATGTAACCTTCTAAAATTGAAGTTTCTAAAGATAGAAACTGTCAATTTTAAATTCTAGCCTAAAATACAAATTTCCAAAAGTATCAGTATTTCGTAAATAGAAACAATATCTAAAATTATAAAATTTGTAAAAATAGAAATTTTTAAATTCAACAAGTTTCTAAATTTAGTATACATTTCATTTCTATATAAATTCTATAACTTCAACTTCTTTAAAAATAAATTTTAAAATTAGGTAACCATCTGAAATTCTAATTTCTAAAAATAAAAACTGTCAATTTTAGATAGTTGCCTAAAAAAGAAATTTCCAATAGTAGCATTAGTTTGAAAAATAGAACTAATATCTAAAATTATAAAATTTCTAAGAATAGAAATTTCTCAATTCAACAATTTTCTAAATTTATTACGCCTTCCAAATCTATATCAATTCTAGAATTTCAACTATTTTAAAAAGATACTGTTAAACTTATGTAACCTTCTAAAATTGAAGTTTCTAAAAATAGAAACTGTCAATTTTAAATTGTAGCCTAAAATACAAATTTCCAAAAGTAACAGTATTTCGTGAACTAGAAATAATATCTAAAATTATAAAATTTCTAAAAATAGAAATTTCTAAATTTAACAAGTTTCTAAATTTAGTATGCATTCCAAATCTATATAAATTCTATAATTTCAACTATTTTGAAACTAAACTTTTAAAATTAGGTAACCTTCTGAAATTCTAATTTATAAAAATAAAAGTTGTCGATTTTAGATAGCTGCCTAAAAACGAAATTTCCAACAGTAGCATTAGTTCGAAAAATAGAAATAATATCTAAATTATAAAATTTCTAAAAATAGAAATTTCTCAATTCAACATATTTCTAAATTTAATAAGCCTTCCAAATCTATATCAATTCTCGAATTTCAACTATTTTAAAACGATACTTTTAAACTTATGTAACCTTCTAAAATTGAAGTTTCTAAAGATAGAAACTGTCAATTTTAAATTCTAGCCTAAAATACAAATTTCCAAAAGTATCAGTATTTCGTAAATAGAAACAATATCTAAAATTGTAAAATTTGTAAAAATAGAAATTTTTAAATTCAACAAGTTTCTAAATTTAGTATACATTTCATTTCTATATAAATTCTATAACTTCAACTTCTTTAAAAATAAATTTTAAAATTAGGTAACCATCTGAAATTCTAATTTCTAAAAATAAAAAACTGTCAATTTTAGATAGTTGCCTAAAAAAGAAATTTCCAATAGTAGCATTAGTTTGAAAAATAGAATTAATATCTAAAATTATAAAATTTCTAAGAATAGAAATTTCTCAATTCAACAATTTTCTAAATTTATTACGCCTTCCAAATCTATATCAATTCTAGAATTTCAACTATTTTAAAAAGATACTGTTAAACTTATGTAACCTTCTAAAATTGAAGTTTCTAAAAATAGAAACTGTCAATTTTAAATTGTAGCCTAAATACAAATTTCCAAAAGTAACAGTATTTCGTGACATAGAAATAATATCTAAAATTATAAAATTTCTAAAATAGAAATTTCTAAATTTAACAAGTTTCTAAATTTAGTATGCATTCCAAATCTATATAAATTCTATAATTTCAACTATTTTGAAACTAAACTTTAAAATTAGGTAACCTTCTGAAATTCTAATTTATAAAAATAAAAGTTGTCGATTTTTAGATAGCTGCTAAAGAAATTTCCAACAGTAGCATTAGTTCGAAAAATAGAAATAATATCTAAATTATAAAATTTCTAAAATAGAAATTTCTCAATTCAACATTTCTAAATTTAATAAGCCTTCCAAATCTATATCAATTCTCGAATTTCAACTATTTTAAAACGATACTTTTAAACTTATGTAACCTTCTAAAATTGAAGTTTCTAAAGATAGAAACTGTCAATTTTAAATTCTAGCCTAAAATACAAATTTCCAAAAGTATCAGTATTTCGTAAATAGAAACAATATCTAAAATTGTAAAATTTGTAAAAATAGAAATTTTTAAATTCAACAAGTTTCTAAATTTAGTATACATTTCATTTCTATATAAATTCTATAACTTCAACTTCTTTAAAAATAAATTTTAAAATTAGGTAACCATCTGAAATTCTAATTTCTAAAAATAAAAACTGTCAATTTTAGATAGTTGCCTAAAAAAGAAATTTCCAATAGTAGCATTAGTTTGAAAAATAGAATTAATATCTAAAATTATAAAATTTCTAAGAATAGAAATTTCTCAATTCAACAATTTTCTAAATTTATTACGCCTTCCAAATCTATATCAATTCTAGAATTTCAACTATTTTAAAAAGATACTGTTAAACTTATGTAACCTTCTAAATTGAAGTTTCTAAAAAAGAAACTGTCAATTTTAAATTGTAGCCTAAAATACAAATTTCCAAAAGTAACAGTATTTCGTGAACTAGAAATAATATCTAAAATTATAAATTTCTAAAAATAGAAATTTCTAAATTAACAAGTTTCTAAATTTAGTATGCATTCCAAATCTATATAAATTCTATAATTTCAACTATTTTGAAACTAAACTTTTAAAATTAGGTAACCTTCTGAAATTCTAATTTATAAAAATAAAAGTTGTCGATTTTAGATAGCTGCCTAAAAAAGAAATTTCCAACAGTAGCATTAGTTCGAAAAATAGAAATAATATCTAAATTATAAAATTTCTAAAAATAGAAATTTCTCAATTCAACATATTTCTAAATTTAATAAGCCTTCCAAATCTATATCAATTCTCGAATTTCAACTATTTTAAAACGATACTTTTAAACTTATGTAACATTCTAAAATTGAAGTTTCTAAAGATAGAAACTGTCAATTTTAAATTCTAGCCTAAAATACAAATTTCCAAAAGTATCAGTATTTCGTAAATAGAAACAATATCTAAAATTGTAAAATTTGTAAAAATAGAAATTTTTAAATTCAACAAGTTTCTAAATTTAGTATACATTTCATTTCTATATAATTCTATAACTTCAACTTCTTTAAAAATAAATTTTAAAATTAGGTAACCATCTGAAATTCTAATTTCTAAAAATAAAAACTGTCAATTTTAGATAGTTGCCTAAAAAAGAAATTTCCAATAGTAGCATTAGTTTGAAAAATAGAATTAATATCTAAAATTATAAAATTTCTAAGAATAGAAATTTCTCAATTCAACAATTTTCTAAATTTATTACGCCTTCCAAATCTATATCAATTCTAGAATTTCAACTATTTTAAAAAGATACTGTTAAACTTATGTAACCTTCTAAAATTGAAGTTTCTAAAAATAGAAACTGTCAATTTTAAATTGTAGCCTAAAATACAAATTTCCAAAAGTAACAGTATTTCGTGACATAGAAATAATATCAAAAATTATAAAATTTCTAAAAATAGAAATTTCTAAATTCAACAAGTTTCTAAATTTAGTACGCATTCCAAATCTATATAAATTCTATAATTTCAACTATTTCAAAAATAAACTTTTAAAATTAGGTAACCTTCTGAAATTCTAATTTCTATAAATAAAAGCTGTCGATTTTAGATAGTTGCCTAAAAAAGAAATTTCCAACAGTAGCATTAGTTTGAAAAATAGAAATAATATCTAAAATTATAAAATTTCTAAAAATAGAAATTTCTCAATTCAACATATTTCTAAATTTAATAGGCCTTCCAAATCTATATCAATTCTCGAATTTCAACTATTTTAAAAAGACACTTTTAAACTTATGTAACCTTCTAAAATTGAAGTTTCTAAAGATAGAAACTGTCAATTTTAAATTCTAGACTAAAATACAAATTTCCAAAAGTATCAGTATTTCGTGAAATAGAAACAATATCTAAAATTATAAAATTTGTAAAAATAGAAATTTTTAAATTCAGCAAGTTTCTAAATTTAGTACACATTCAATTTCTATATAAATTCTATAATTTCAACTTCTTTAAAAATTAATTTTTAAAATTAGGTAACCTTCTGAATTTCTAATTTCAAAAAATAAAAACTGTCAATTTTAGATAGTTGCCTAAAAAAGAAATTTCCAATAGTAGCATTAGTTTGAAAATAGAATTAATATCTAAAATTATAAAATTTCTAAAAATAAAAATTTCTCAATTCAACAAGTTTCTAAATTTACTACGCCTTCCAAATCTATATCAATTCTCGAATTTCAACTATTTTAATAAGATACTTTTAAACTTATGTAACCATCTAAAATTGAAGTTTCTAAAAATAGAAACTGTCGCATTTAAATTGTAGCCTAAAATACAAATTTCCAAAAGTATCAGTATTTTGTGAAATACAAACAATATCTAAAATTATAAAATTTGTAAAAATAGAAATTTTTAAATTCAGCAAGTTTCTAAATTTAGTACACATTCCATTTCTATATAAATTCTTTAATTTCAACTTCTTTAAAAATAAATTTTTAAAATTAGGTAACCTTCTAAAATTCTAATTTCAAAAAATAAAAACTGTCAATTTTAGATAGTTGCCTAAAAAAGAAATTTCCAATAGTAGCATTAGTTTGAAAATAGAATTAATATCTAAAATTATAAAATTTCTAAAAATAAAAATTCTCAATTCAACAAGTTTCTAAATTTAGTACTCCTTCCAGAAGTAACAGAATTTCGGGAAATAGAAATAATATCTATAATTATAAATCTTTTAAAAATAGAAATTTCTAAATTCAACAAGTTTCTAAATTTAGTACGCATTCCAAATCTATATAAATTCTATAATTTCAACTATTTTGAAAATAAACTTTTAAAATTAGGTAACCTTCTGAAATTCTAATTTCTAAAAATATAAGCTGTCAATTTTAGATAGTTGCCTAAAAAAGAAATTTCAACAGTAGCATTAGTTCGAAAAATAGAAATAATATCTAAAATTATAAAATTTCTAAAAATAGAAATTTCTCAATTCAACATATTTCTAAATTTAGTAGGCCATCCAAATCTATATCAATTCTCGAATTTCAACTATTTTAAAAAGATATTTTTTTAATCTTATGTAACCTTCTAAAATTGAAGTTTCTAAAGATAGAAACTGTCAATTTTAAATTCTAGCCTAAAATACAAATTTCCAAAGGTATCAGTATTTCGTGAAATAGAAATAATATCTAGAATTATAAAATTTTAAAAAATAGAAATTTTTAAATTCAGCAAGTTTCTAAATTTAGTACACATTCCATTTCTATATAAATTCTATAATTTCAACTTCTTTAAAAATAAATTTTTAAAATTAGGTAACCTTCTTAAATTCTAATTTCCAAAAATAAAAACTGTTAATTTTAGATAGTTGCCTAAAAAAGAAATTTCCAATAGTAGCATTAGTTTGAAAATAGAATTAATATCTAAAATTATAAAATTTCTAAAAATAGAAATTTCTCAATTCAACAAGTTTCTAAATTTAGTACGCCTTCCAAATCTATATTAATTCTCGAATTTCAACTATTTTAAAAAGATTCTTTTAAACTAATGTAACCATCTAAAATTGAAGTTTCTAAAATAAAACTGTCAATTTTAAATTGTAGCCTAAAATACAAATTTCCAAAAGTAACAGTATTTCGTGAAATAGAAATATCTAAAATTATAAATCTTCTAAAAATAGAAATTTTCAATTCAACAAGTTTCTAAATTTAGTATGCCTTCCAAATCTATATCAATTCTCGAATTTCAAATATTTTAAAAAGATACTTTTAAACTTATGTAACCATCTAAAATTGAAGTTTCTAAAAATAAAAACTGTCAATTTTAAATTGTAGCCTAAAATACAAATTTCCAAAAGTAATAGTATTTCGTGAAATAGAAATAATATCTAAAATTATAAAATTTCTCTAAAAATAGAAATTTCTAAATTCAACAAATTTCTAAATTTACTACGCATTCCAAATCTATATAAATTCTATAATTTCAACTATTTTAAAAATAAACTTTTAAAATTAGGTAATCTTCTGAAAATTCTAATTTGTAAAAATAAAAGCTATCGATTTTAGATAGTTGCCTAAAAATGAAATTTCCAACAGTAGCATTAGTTTGAAAAATAGAAATAATATCTAAAATTATAAAATTTCTAAAAATAGAAATTTCTCAATTAAACATATTTCTAAATTTAATAAGCCTTCCAAATCTTTATCAATTCTCGAATTTCAACTATTTTAAAAAGATACTTTTAAACTTATGTAACCTTCTAAAATTGAAGTTTCTAAAGATTGAAACTCTCAATTCCAAATTCTAGCCTAAAATACAAATTTCCAAAAGTAACAGTATTTCGTGAAATAGAAACAATATCTAAAATTATAAAATTTCTTAAAATAGAAATTTCTAAATTTAACAAGTTTCTAAATTTAGTACGCATTCCAAATCTATATAAATTCTATAATTTCAACTATTTTGAAAATAAACTTTTAAAATTTGGTAACCTTCTGAAGTTCTAATTTCTAGAAATAAAAGCTGTAAATTTTAGATAGTTGCCTAAAAAAGAAATTTCCAATAGTAGCATTAGTTTGAAAATAGAATTAATATCTAAAATTATAAAATTTCTAAAAATAGAAATTTCTCAATTCAACAAGTTTCTAAATTTAGTACGCCTTCCAAATCTATATCAATTCTCGAATTTCAACAATTTTAAAAAAATACTTTTAAACTTATGTAACCATCTAAAATTGAATTTTCTAAGAATAAAAACTGTCAATTTTAAATTGTTGCCTAAAATACAAATTTCCAAAAGTAACAGTATTTCTTGAAATAAAAATAATATCTAAAATTATAAAATTTCTAAAAATAGAAATTTCTAAATTCAACAAGTTTCTAAATTTAGTACGCATTCCAAATCTATATAAGTTCTATAATTTCAACTATTTTGAAAATAAACTTTTAAAATTAGGTAACCTTCTGAAATTCTAATTTCTAAAAATAAAAGCTGTCAATTTTAGATAGTTGCCTAAAAAAGAAATTTCCAATAGTAGCATTAGTTCGAAAAATAGAAATAATATGTAAAATTATAAAATTTATAAAAATAGAAATTTCTCAATTCAACATATTTCTAAATTTAATAAGCCTTCCAAATCTGTATCAATTCTTGAATTTCAACTATTTTAAAAAGATACTTTTAAACTTATGTAACCTTTTAAAACTGAAGTTTCTAAAGATAGAAACTCTCAATTTTAAATTCTAGCCTAAAATACAAATTTCCAAAAGTATCAGTATTTTGTGAAATAGAAACAATATCTAAAATTATAAAATTTGTAAAAATAGAAATTTTGAAATTCAGCAAGTTTCTAAATTCAGTACACATTCCATTTCTATATAAATTCTATAATTTCCACTTCTTTAAAAATAAATTTTTAAAATTAGGTAACTTTGAAATTCTAATTTCGAAAATAAAAACTGTCAATTTTAGATAGTAACCTAAAAAAGAAATTTCCAATAGTAGCATTAGTTTGAAAATAGAATTAATATCTAAAATTATAAAATTTCTAAAAGTAACAGTATTTCGTGAAATAGAAACAATATCTAAAATTATAAAATTTGTAAAAATAGAAATTTTGCAATTCAGCAAGTTTCTAAATTCAGTACACATTCCATTTCTATATAAATTCTATAATTTCAACTTCTTTAAAAATAAATTTTTAAATTAGGTAACCTTTTGAAATTCTAATTTCGAAAAATAAAAACTGTCAATTTTAGATAGTTGCCTAAAAAAGAAATTTCCAATAGTAGCATTAGTTTGAAAATAGAATTAATATCTAAAATTATAAAATTTCTAAAAGTAACAGTATTTCGTGAAATAGAAACAATATCTAAAATTATAAAATTTGTAAAAATAGAAATTTTGAAATTCAGCAAGTTTCTAAATTCAGTACACATTCCATTCCTATATAAATTCTATAATTTCAACTTCTTTAAAAATAAATTTTTAAAATTAGGTAACCTTCTGAAATTCTAATTTCGAAAAATAAAAACTGTAAATTTTAGATAGTTGCCTAAAAAAGAAATTTCCAATAGTAGCATTAGTTTGAAAATAGAATTAATATCTAAAATTATAAAATTTCTAAAAATAGAAATTTCTCAATTCAACAAGTTTCTAAATTTAGTACGCCTTCCAAATCTATATCAATTCTCGAATTTCAACAATTTTAAAAAAATACTTTTAAACTTATGTAACCATCTAAAATTGAATTTTCTAAGAATAAAAACTGTCAATTTTAAATTGTTGCCTAAAATACAAATTTCCAAAAGTAACAGTATTTCGTGAAATAGAAATAATATCTAAAATTATAAAATTTCTAAAAATAGAAATTTCTAAATTCAACAAGTTTCTAAATTTAGTACGCATTCCAAATCTATATAAATTATATAATTTCAACTATTTTGAAAATAAACTTTTAAAATTAGGTAACCTTCTGAAATTCTAATTTCTAAAAATAAAAGCTGTCGATTTTAGATAGTTGCCTAAAAAAGAAATTTCCAATAGTAGCATTAGTTCGAAAAATAGAAATAATATGTAAAATTATAAAATTTATAAAAATAGAAATTTCTCAATTCAACATATTTCTAAATTTAATAAGCCTTCCAAATCTGTATCAATTCTTGAATTTCAACTATTTTAAAAAGATACTTTTAAACTTATGTAACCTTTTAAAACTGAAGTTTCTAAAGATAGAAACTCTCAATTTTAAATTCTAGCCTAAAATACAAATTTCCAAAAGTATCGGTAGTTCGTGACATAGAAATATTATCTAAAATTATAAAATTTCTAAAAATAGAAATTTCTAAATTCAACAAGTTTCTAAATTTAGTACGCATTCCAAATCTATATAAATTCTATAATATCAACTATTTTAAAAATAAACTTTTAAAATTAGGTAACCTTTTGAAATTCTAATTTCTAAAAGTAAAAGCTGTCAATTTTAGGTAGTTGCCTAAAAAAGAAATTTCCAGCAGTAGCATTAGTTCGAAAAATAGAAATAATATCTAAAATTATAAAATTTCTAAAAGTAACAGTATTTCGTGAAATAGAAACAATATCTAAAATTATAAAATTTGTAAAAATAGAAATTTTGAAATTCAGCAAGTTTCTAAATTCAGTACACATTCCATTTCTATATAAATTCTATAATTTCAACTTCTTTAAAAATAAATTTTTAAAATTAGGTAACCTTCTGAAATTCTAATTTCGAAAAATAAAAACTGTCAATTTTAGATAGTTGCCTAAAAAAGAAATTTCCAATAGTAGCATTAGTTTGAAAATAGAATTAATATCTAAAATTATAAAATTTCTAAAAGTAACAGTATTTCGTGAAATAGAAACAATATCTAAAATTATAAAATTTGTAAAAATAGAAATTTTGAAATCAGCAAGTTTCTAAATTCAGTACACATTCCATTTCCTATATAAATTCTATAATTTCAACTTCTTTAAAAATAAATTTTTAAAATTAGGTAACCTTCTGAAATTCTAATTTCGAAAAATAAAAACTGTCAATTTTAGATAGTTGCCTAAAAAAGAAATTTCCAATAGTAGCATTAGTTTGAAAATAGAATTAATATCTAAAATTATAAAATTTCTAAAAATAGAAATTTCTCAATTCAACAAGTTCCAAAATTTAGTACGCCTTCCAAATCAATATCAATTCTCGAATTTCAAATATTTTAATAAGATACTTTTAAACTTATGTAACCATCTAAAATTGAAGTTTCTAAAAATTGAAACTGTCAATTTTAAATTGTAGCCTAAAATACAAATTTCCAAAAGTAACAGTAGTTCGTGACATAGAAATATTATCTAAAATTATAAAATTTCTAAAAATAGAAATTTCTAAATTCAACAAGTTTCTAAATTTAGTACGCATTCCAAATCTATATAAATTCTATAATTTCAACTATTTTGAAAATAAACTTTTAAAATTAGGTAACCTTCTGAAATTCTAATTTCTAAAAATAAAAGCTGTCGATTTTAGATAGTTCCCTAAAAATGAAATTTCCAACAGTAGCATTAGTTTGAAAAATAGAAATAATATCTAAAATTATAAAATTTCTAAAAATAGAAATTTCTCAATTCAACATATTTCTAAATTTAATAAGCCTTCCAAATCTGTATCAATTCTCGAATTTCAACTATTTTAAAAAGATACTTTTAAACTTATGTAACCTTCTAAAATTGAAGTTTCTAAAGATAGAAACTCAATTTTAAATTGTAGCCTAAAATACAAATTTCCAAAGTAACTGTATTTCGTGAAATAGAAATAATATCTAAAATTATAAAATTTCTAAAAATAGAAATTTCTAAATTCAACAAGTTTCTAAATTTAGTACGCATTCCAAATCTATATAAATTCTATAATTTCAACTATTTTGAAAATAAACTTTTAAAATTAGGTAACCTTCTGAAATTCTAATTTCTAAAAATAAAAGCTGTAAATTTTAGATAGTTGCCTAAAAAAGAAATTTCCAATAGTAGCATTAGTTCGAAAAATAGAAATAATATCTAAAATTATAAAATTTCTAAAAATAGAAATTTCTCAATTCAACGTATTTCTAAATTTAATAAGCCTTCCAAATCTGTATCAATTCTCGAAGTTCAACTATTTTAAAAAGATACTTTTAAACTTATGTAACCTTCTAAAATTGAAGTTTCTAAAGATAGAAACTGTCAATTTTAAATTCTAGCGTAAAATACAAATTTCCAAAAGTATCAGTATTTCGTGAAATAGAAACAGTATCTAAAATTATAAAATTTTAAAAAATAGAAATTTTTAAATTCAGCACGTTTCTAAATTTAGTACACATTCCATTTCTATATAAATTCTATAATTTCAACTTCTTTAAAAATAAATTTTTAAATTAGGTAACCTTCTGAAATTCTAATTTCTAAAAAAAAAAACTGTCAATTTTAGATAGTTGCCTAAAAAAGAAATTTCCAATAGTAGCATTAGTTTTAATAGTAGAATTAATATCTAAAATTATAAAATTTCTAAAAATAGAAATTTCTCAATTCAACAAGTTTCTAATTTAGTACGCCTTCCAAATCTATATCAATTCTCGAATTCAACTATTTTAAAAAGATACTTTTAAACTTATGTAACCTTCTAAAATTGTAGTTTCTAAAAATAGAAACTGTCAATTTTAAATTGTAGCCTAAAATACAAATTTCCAAAAGTAACAGTAGTTCGTGACATAGAAATATATCTAAAATTATAAAATTCTAAAAATAGAAATTTCTATTCAACAAGTTTCTAAATTTAGTACGCATTCCAAATCTATATAAATTCTATAATTTCAACTATTTTAAAAATAAACTTTTAAAATTAGCTAACCTTTTGAAATTCTAATTTCTAAAATAAAAGCTGTCAATTTTAGGTAGTTGCCTAAACAAGAAATTTCCAACAGTAGCATTAGTTCGAAAATAGAAATAATATCTAAAATTATAAAATTTCTAAAAATAGAAATTTCTCAACTCAACATATTTCTAAATTTAATAAGCCTTCCCCAATCTATATCAATTCTCGAATTTCAACTATTTTAAAAAGATACTTTTAAACTTATGTAACCTTCTAAAATTGAAGTTTCTAAAGATTGAAACTCTCAATTCCAAATTCTAGCCTAAAATACAAATTTCCAAAGGTATCAGTATTCGTGAAATAGAAATAATATCTAGAATTATAAAATTTTAAAAAATAGAAATTTTTAAATTCAGCAAGTTTCTAAATTTAGTACACATTCCATTTCTATATAAATTCTATAATTTCAACTACTTTAAAAATAAATTTTTAAAATTAGGTAACCTTCTTAAATTCTAATTTCCAAAAATAAAAACTGTTAATTTTAGATAGTTGCCTAAAAAAGAAATTTCCAATAGTAGCATTAGTTTGAAAATAGAATTAATATCTAAAATTATAAAATTTCTAAAAATAGAAATTTCTCAATTCAACAAGTTTCTAAATTTAGTACGCCTTCCAAATCTATATTAATTCTCGAATTTCAACTATTTTAAAAAGATTCTTTTAAACTAATGTAACCATCTAAAATTGAAGTTTCTAAAAATAAAAACTGTCAATTTTAAATTGTAGCCTAAAATACAAATTTCCAAAAGTAACAGTATTTCGTGAAATAGAAATAATATCTAAAATTATAAATCTTCTAAAAATAGAAATTTCTCAATTCAACAAGTTTCTAAATTTAGTATGCCTTCCAAATCTATATCAATTCTCGAATTTCAAATATTTTAAAAAGATACTTTTAAACTTATGTAACCATCTAAAATTGAAGTTTCTAAAAATAAAAACTGTCAATTTTAAATTGTAGTCTAAAATACAAATTTCCAAAAGTAATAGTATTTCGTGAAATAGAAATAATATCTAAAATTATAAAATTTCTAAAAATAGAAATTTCTAAATTCAACAAATTTCTAAATTTACTACGCATTCCAAATCTATATAAATTCTATAATTTCAACTATTTTAAAAATAAACTTTTAAAATTAGGTAATCTTCTGAAAATTCTAATTTGTAAAAATAAAAGCTATCGATTTTAGATAGTTGCCTAAAAATGAAATTTCCAACAGTAGCATTAGTTTGAAAAATAGAAATAATATCTAAAATTATAAAATTTCTAAAAATAGAAATTTCTCAATTAAACATATTTCTAAATTTAATAAGCCTTCCAAATCTTTATCAATTCTCGAATTTCAACTATTTTAAAAAGATACTTTTAAACTTATGTAACCTTCTAAAATTGAAGTTTCTAAAGATTGAAACTCTCAATTCCAAATTCTAGCCTAAAATACAAATTTCCAAAGGTATCAGTATTTCGTGAAATAGAAATAATATCTAGAATTATAAAATTTTAAAAAATAGAAATTTTTAAATTCAGCAAGTTTCTAAATTTAGTACACATTCCATTTCTATATAAATTCTATAATTTCAACTACTTTAAAAATAAATTTTTAAAATTAGGTAACCTTCTTAAATTCTAATTTCCAAAAATAAAAACTGTTAATTTTAGATAGTTGCCTAAAAAAGAAATTTCCAATAGTAGCATTAGTTTGAAAATAGAATTAATATCTAAAATTATAAAATTTCTAAAAATAGAAATTTCTCAATTCAACAAGTTTCTAAATTTAGTACGCCTTCCAAATCTATATTAATTCTCGAATTTCAACTATTTTAAAAAGATTCTTTTAAACTAATGTAACCATCTAAAATTGAAGTTTCTAAAAATAAAAACTGTCAATTTTAAATTGTAGCCTAAAATACAAATTTCCAAAAGTAACAGTATTTCGTGAAATAGAAATAATATCTAAAATTATAAAATTTCTAAAAATAGAAATTTCTAAATTCAACAAGTTTCTAAATTTAGTACGCATTCCAAATCTATATAAATTCTATAATTTCAACTATTTTGAAAATAAACTTTTAAAATTAGGTAACCTTCTGAAATTCTAATTTCTAAAAATAAAAGCTGTCAATTTTAGATAGTTGCCTAAAAAAGAAATTTCCAATAGTAGCATTAGTTCGAGAAATAGAAATAATATGTAAAATTAAAAAATTTATAAAAATAGAAATTTCTCAATTCAACATATTTCTAAATTTAATAAGCCTTCCAAATCTGTATCAATTCTTGAATTTCAACTATTTTAAAAAGATACTTTTAAACTTATGTAACCTTTTAAAACTGAAGTTTCTAAAGATAGAAACTCTCAATTTTAAATTCTAGCCTAAAATACAAATTTCCAAAAGTATCAGTATTTTGTGAAATAGAAACAATATCTAAAATTATAAAATTTGTAAAAATAGAAATTTTGAAATTCAGCAAGTTTCTAAATTCAGTACACATTCCATTTCTATATAAATTCTATAATTTCAACTTCTTTAAAAATAAATTTTTAAAATTAGGTAACCTTCTGAAATTCTAATTTCGAAAAATAAAAACTGTCAATTTTAGATAGTAACCTAAAAAAGAAATTTCCAATAGTAGCATTAGTTTGAAAATAGAATTAATATCTAAAATTATAAAATTTCTAAAAGTAACAGTATTTCGTGAAATAGAAACAATATCTAAAATTATAAAATTTGTAAAAATAGAAATTTTGCAATTCAGCAAGTTTCTAAATTCAGTACACATTCCATTTCTATATAATTCTAATTTCAACTTCTTTAAAAATAAATTTTTAAAATTAGGTAACCTTTTGAAATTCTAATTTCGAAAAATAAAAACTGTCAATTTTAGATAGTTGCCTAAAAAAGAAATTTCCAATAGTAGCATTAGTTTGAAAATAGAATTAATATCTAAAATTATAAAATTTCTAAAAATAGAAATTTCTCAATTCAACAAGTTCCAAAATTTAGTACGCCTTCCAAATCAATATCAATTCTCGAATTTCAAATATTTTAATAAGATACTTTTAAACTTATGTAACCATCTAAAATTGAAGTTTCTAAAAATTGAAACTGTCAATTTTAAATTGTAGCCTAAAATACAAATTTCCAAAAGTAACAGTATTTCGTGAAATAGAAATAATATCTAAAATTATAAAATTTCTAAAATAGAAATTTCTAAATTCAACAAGTTTCTAAATTTAGTACGCATTCCAAATCTATATAAATTCTATAATTTCAACTATTTTGAAAATAAACTTTTAAAATTAGGTAACCTTCTGAAATTCTAATTTCTAAAAATAAAAGCTGTCGATTTTAGATAGTTCCCTAAAAATGAAATTTCCAACAGTAGCATTAGTTTGAAAAATAGAAATAATATCTAAAATTATAAAATTTCTAAAAATAGAAATTTCTCAATTCAACGTATTTCTAAATTTAATAAGCCTTCCAAATCTGTATCAATTCTCGAATTTCAACTATTTTAAAAAGATACTTTTAAACTTATGTAACCTTCTAAAATTGAAGTTTCTAAAGATAGAAACTCTCAATTTTAAATTGTAGCCTAAAATACAAATTTCCAAAAGTAACTGTATTTCGTGAAATAGAAATAATATCTAAAATTATAAAATTTCTAAAAATAGAAATTTCTAAATTCAACAAGTTTCTAAATTTAGTACGCATTCCAAATCTATATAAATTCTATAATTTCAACTATTTTGAAAATAAACTTTTAAAATTAGGTAACCTTCTGAAATTCTAATTTCTAAAAAGAAAAGCTGTAAATTTTAGATAGTTGCCTAGAAAAGAAATTTCCAATAGTAGCATTAGTTCGAAAAATAGAAATAATATCTAAAAATAAAATTTCTAAAAATAGAAATTTCTCAATTCAACGTATTTCTAAATTTAATAGCCTTCCAAATCTGTATCAATTCTCGAAGTTCAACTATTTTAAAAATACTTTTAAACTTATGTAACCTTCTAAATTGAAGTTTCTAAAGATAAAAACTGTCACTTTTAAATTCTAGCGTAAAATACAAATTTCCAAAAGTATCAGTATTTCGTGAAATAGAAACAGTATCTAAAATTATAAAATTTTAAAAAATAGAAATTTTTAAATTCAGCACGTTTCTAAATTTAGTACGCATTCCAAATCTATATAAATTCTATAATTTCAACTATTTTGAAAATAAACTTTTAAAATTTGGTAACCTTCTGAAGTTCTAATTTCTAGAAATAAAAGCTGTAAATTTTAGATAGTTGCCTAAAAAAGAAATTTCCAATAGTAGCATTAGTTTGAAAATAGAATTAATATCTAAAATTATAAAATTTCTAAAAATAGAAATTTCTCAATTCAACAAGTTTCAAAATTTAGTACGCCTTCCAAATCTATATCAATTCTCGAATTTCAACAATTTTAAAAAAATACTTTTAAACTTATGTAACCATCTAAATTGAATTTTCTAAGAATAAAAACTGTCAATTTTAAATTGTTGCCTAAAAAACAAAATTTCCAAAGTAACAGTATTTCGTGAAATAAAATAATATCTAAAATTATAAAATTTCTAAAAATAGAAATTTCTAAATTCAACAAGTTTCTAAATTTAGTACGCATTCCAAATCTATATAAATTCTATAATTTCAACTATTTTGAAAATAAACTTTTAAAATTAGGTAACCTTCTGAAATTCTAATTTCTAAAAATAAAAGCTGTCAATTTTAGATAGTTGCCTAAAAAAGAAATTTCCAATAGTAGCATTAGTTCGAAAAATAGAAATAATATCTAAAATTATAAAATTTCTAAAAATAGAAATTTCTCAATTCAACGTATTTCTAAATTTAATAAGCCTTCCAAATCTGTATCAATTCTCGAAGTTCAACTATTTTAAAAAGATACTTTTAAACTTATGTAACCTTCTAAAATTGAAGTTTCTAAAGATTGAAACTCTCAATTCCAAATTCTAGCCTAAAATACAAATTTCCAAAAGTAACAGTATTTCGTGAAAAAGAAATAATATCTAAAATTATAAAATTTCTAAAAATAGAAATTTCTAAATTCAACAAGTTTCTAAATTTAGTACGCATTCCAAATCTATATAAATTCTATAATTTCAACTATTTTGAAAATAAACTTTTAAAATTAGGTAACCTTCTGAAATTCTAATTTCTAAAAATAAAAGCTGTAAATTTTAGATAGTTGCCTAGAAAAGAAATTTCCAACAGTAGCATTAGTTCGAAAAATAGAAATAATATCTAAAATTATAAAATTTCTAAAAGTAACAGTATTTCGTGAAATAGAAACAATATCTAAAATTATAAAATTTGTAAAAATAGAAATTTTGAAATTCAGCAAGTTTCTAAATTCAGTACACATTCCATTTCTATATAAATTCTATAATTTCAACTTCTTTAAAAATAAATTTTTAAAATTAGGTAACCTTCTGAAATTCTAATTTCGAAAAATAAAAACTGTCAATTTTAGATAGTTGCCTAAAAAAGAAATTTCCAATAGTAGCATTAGTTTGAAAATATAATTAATATCTAAAATTATAAAATTTCTAAAAGTAACAGTATTTCGTGAAATAGAAACAATATCTAAAATTATAAAATTTGTAAAAATAGAAATTTTGAAATTCAGCAAGTTTCTAAATTCAGTACACATTCCATTCCTATATAAATTCTATAATTTCAACTTCTTTAAAAATAAATTTTTAAAATTAGGTAACCTTTTGAAATTCTAATTTCGAAAAATAAAAACTGTCAATTTTAGATAGTTGCCTAAAAAAGAAATTTCCAATAGTAGCATTAGTTTGAAAATAGAATTAATATCTAAAATTATAAAATTTCTAAAAATAGAAATTTCTCAATTCAACAAGTTCCAAAATTTAGTACGCCTTCCAAATCAATATCAATTCTCGAATTTCAAATATTTTAATAAGATACTTTTAAACTTATGTAACCATCTAAAATTGAAGTTTCTAAAAATTGAAACTGTCAATTTTAAATTGTAGCCTAAAATACAAATTTCCAAAAGTAACAGTATTTCGTGAAATAGAAATAATATCTAAAATTATAAAATTTCTAAAAATAGAAATTTCTAAATTCAACAAGTTTCTAAATTTAGTACGCATTCCAAATCTATATAAATTCTATAATTTCAACTATTTTGAAAATAAACTTTTAAAATTAGGTAACCTTCTGAAATTCTAATTTCTAAAAATAAAAGCTGTCGATTTTAGATAGTTCCCTAAAAATGAAATTTCCAATAGTAGCATTAGTTCGAAAAATAGAAATAATATCTAAAATTATAAAATTTCTAAAAATAGAAATTTCTCAATTCAACGTATTTCTAAATTTAATAAGCCTTCCAAATCTGTATCAATTCTCGAATTTCAACTATTTTAAAAAGATACTTTTAAACTTATGTAACCTTCTAAAATTGAAGTTTCTAAAGATAGAAACTGTCAATTTTAAATTCTAGCGTAAAATACAAATTTCCAAAAGTATCAGCATTTCGTGAAATAGAAACAGTATCTAAAATTATAAAATTTTAAAAAATAGAAATTTTTAAATTCAGCACGTTTCTAAATTTAGTACACATTCCATTTCTATATAAATTCTATAATTTCAACTTCTTTAAAAATAAATTTTTAAATTAGGTAACCTTCTGAAATTCTAATTTCTAAAAATAAAAACTGTCAATTTTAGATAGTTGCCTAAAAAAGAAATTTCCAACAGTAGCATTAGTTTGAAAAATAGAAATAATATCTAAAATTATAAAATTTCTAAAAATAGAAATTTCTCAATTCAACATATTTCTAAATTTAATAAGCCTTCCAAATCTGTATCAATTCTCGAATTTCAACTATTTTAAAAAGATACTTTTAAACTTATGTAACCTTCTAAAATTGAAGTTTCTAAAGATAGAAACTCTCAATTTTAAATTGTAGCCTAAAATACAAATTTCCAAAAGTAACTGTATTTCGTGAAATAGAAATAATATCTAAAATTATAAAATTTCTAAAAATAGAAATTTCTAAATTCAACAAGTTTCTAAATTTAGTACGCATTCCAAATCTATATAAATTCTATAATTTCAACTATTTTGAAAATAAACTTTTAAAATTAGGTAACCTTCTGAAATTCGAATTTCTAAAAATAAAAGCTGTAAATTTTAGATAGTTGCCTAAAAAAGAAATTTCCAATAGTAGCATTAGTTCGAAAAATAGAAATAATATCTAAAATTATAAAATTTCTAAAAATAGAAATTTCTCAATTCAACGTATTTCTAAATTTAATAAGCCTTCCAAATCTGTATCAATTCTCGAAGTTCAACTATTTTAAAAAGATACTTTTAAACTTATGTAACCTTCTAAAATTGAAGTTTCTAAAGATAGAAACTGTCAATTTTAAATTCTAGCGTAAAATACAAATTTCCAAAAGTATCAGTATTTCGTGAAATAGAAACAGTATCTAAAATTATAAAATTTTAAAAAATAGAAATTTTTAAATTCAGCACGTTTCTAAATTTAGTACGCATTCCAAATCTATATAAATTCTATAATTTCAACTATTTTGAAAATAAACTTTTAAAATTTGGTAACCTTCTGAAGTTCTAATTTCTAGAAATAAAAGCTGTAAATTTTAGATAGTTGCCTAAAAAAGAAATTTCCAATAGTAGCATTAGTTTGAAAATAGAATTAATATCTAAAATTATAAAATTTCTAAAAATAGAAATTTCTCAATTCAACAAGTTTCAAAATTTAGTACGCCTTCCAAATCTATATCAATTCTCGAATTCCAACTATTTTAAAAAGATACTTTTAAACTTATGTAACCTTCTAAAATTGTAGTTTCTAAAAATAGAAACTGTCAATTTTAAATTGTAGCCTAAAATACAAATTTCCAAAAGTAACAGTAGTTCGTGACATAGAAATATTATCTAAAATTATAAAATTTCTAAAAATAGAAATTTCTAAATTCAACAAGTTTCTAAATTTAGTACGCATTCCAAATCTATATAAATTCTATAATTTCAACTATTTTAAAAATAAACTTTTAAAATTAGCTAACCTTTTGAAATTCTAATTTCTAAAAGTAAAAGCTGTCAATTTTAGGTAGTTGCCTAAAAAAGAAATTTCCAACAGTAGCATTAGTTCGAAAAATAGAAATAATATCTAAAATTATAAAATTTCTAAAAATAGAAATTTCTCAACTCAACATATTTCTAAATTTAATAAGCCTTCCAAATCTATATCAATTCTCGAATTTCAACTATTTTAAAAAGATACTTTTAAACTTATGTAACCTTCTAAAATTGAAGTTTCTAAAGATTGAAACTCTCAATTCCAAATTCTAGCCTAAAATACAAATTTCCAAAGGTATCAGTATTTCGTGAAATAGAAATAATATCTAGAATTATAAAATTTTAAAAAATAGAAATTTTTAAATTCAGCAAGTTTCTAAATTTAGTACACATTCCATTTCTATATAAATTCTATAATTTCAACTTCTTTAAAAATAAATTTTTAAAATTAGGTAACCTTCTTAAATTCTAATTTCCAAAAATAAAAACTGTTAATTTTAGATAGTTGCCTAAAAAAGAAATTTCCAATAGTAGCATTAGTTTGAAAATAGAATTAATATCTAAAATTATAAATTTCTAAAAATAGAAATTTCTCAATTCAACAAGTTTCTAAATTTAGTACGCCTTCCAAATCTATATTAATTCTTGAATTTCAACTATTTTAAAAAGATTCTTTTAAACTAATGTAACCATCTAAAATTGAAGTTTCTAAAAATAAAAACTGTCAATTTTAAATTGTAGCCTAAAATACAAATTTCCAAAAGTAACAGTATTTCGTGAAATAGAAATAATATCTAAAATTATAAATCTTCTAAAAATAGAAATTTCTCAATTCAACAAGTTTCTAAATTTAGTATGCTTCCAAATCTATATCAATTCTCGAATTTCAAATATTTTAAAAAGATACTTTTAAACTTATGTAACCATCTAAAATTGAAGTTTCTAAAAATAAAAACTGTCAATTTTAAATTGTAGCCTAAAATACAAATTTCCAAAAGTAATAGTATTTCGTGAAATAGAAATAATATCTAAAATTATAAAATTTCTAAAAATAGAAAGTTCTAAATTTACTACGCATTCCAAATCTATATAAATTCTATAATTTCAACTATTTTAAAAATAAACTTTTAAAATTAGGTAATCTTCTGAAAATTCTAATTTGTAAAAATAAAAGCTATCGATTTTAGATAGTTGCCTAAAAATGAAATTTCCAACAGTAGCATTAGTTTGAAAAATAAAAATAATATCTAAAATTATAAAATTTCTAAAAATAGAAATTTCTCAATTAAACATATTTCTAAATTTAATAAGCCTTCCAAATCTTTATCAATTCTCGAATTTCAACTATTTTAAAAAGATACTTTTAAACTTATGTAACCTTCTAAAATTGAAGTTTCTAAAGATTGAAACTCTCAATTCCAAATTCTAGCCTAAAATACAAATTTCCAAAAGTAACAGTATTTCGTGAAATAGAAACAATATCTAAAATTATAAAATTTCTTAAAATAGAAATTTCTAAATTTAACAAGTTTCTAAATTTAGTACGCATTCCAAATCTATATAAATTCTATAATTTCAACTATTTTGAAAATAAACTTTTAAAATTTGGTAACCTTCTGAAGTTCTAATTTCTAGAAATAAAAGCTGTAAATTTTAGATAGTTGCCTAAAAAAGAAATTTCCAATAGTAGCATTAGTTTGAAAATAGAATTAATATCTAAAATTATAAAATTTCTAAAAATAGAAATTTCTCAATTCAACAAGTTTCTAAATTTAGTACGCCTTCCAAATCTATATCAATTCTCGAATTTCAACAATTTTAAAAAAATACTTTTAAACTTATGTAACCATCTAAAATTGAATTTTCTAAGAATAAAAACTGTCAATTTTAAATTGTTGCCTAAAATACAAATTTCCAAAAGTAACAGTATTTCGTGAAATAAAAATAATATCTAAAATTATAAAATTTCTAAAAATAGAAATTTCTAAATTCAACAAGTTTCTAAATTTAGTACGCATTCCAAATCTATATAAATTCTATAATTTCAACTATTTTGAAAATAAACTTTTAAAATTAGGTAACCTTCTGAAATTCTAATTTCTAAAAATAAAAGCTGTCAATTTTAGATAGTTGCCTAAAAAAGAAATTTCCAATAGTAGCATTAGTTCGAAAAATAGAAATAATATGTAAAATTATAAAATTTATAAAAATAGAAATTTCTCAATTCAACATATTTCTAAATTTAATAAGCCTTCCAAATCTGTATCAATTCTTGAATTTTAACTATTTTAAAAAGATACTTTTAAACTTATGTAACCTTTTAAAACTGAAGTTTCTAAAGATAGAAACTCTCAATTTTAAATTCTAGCCTAAAATACAAATTTCCAAAAGTATCAGTAGTTCGAGACATAGAAATATTATCTAAAATTATAAAATTTCTAAAAATAGAAATTTCTAAATTCAACAAGTTTCTAAATTTAGTACGCATTCTAAATCTATATAAATTCTATAATTTCAACTATTTTAAAAATAAACTTTTAAAATTAGGTAACCTTTTGAAATTCTAATTTCTAAAAGTAAAAGCTGTCAATTTTAGGTAGTTGCCTAAAAAAGAAATTTCCAACAGTAGCATTAGTTCGAAAAATAGAAATAATATCTAAAATTATAAAATTTCTAAAAATAACAGTATTTCGTGAAATAGAAACAATATCTAAAATTATAAAATTTATAAAAATAGAAATTTTGAAATTCAGCAAGTTTCTAAATTCAGTACACATTCCATTTCTATATAAATTCTATAATTTCAACTTCTTTAAAAATAAATTTTTAAAATTAGGTAACCTTCTGAAATTCTAATTTCAAAAAATAAAAACTGTCAATTTTAGATAGTTGCCTAAAAAAGAAATTTCCAATAGTAGCATTAGTTTGAAAATAGAATTAATATCTAAAATTATAAAATTTCTAAAAGTAACAGTATTTCGTGAAATAGAAACAATATCTAAAATTATAAAATTTGTAAAATAGAAATTTAAATTCAGCAAGTTTCTAAATTCAGTACACATTCCATTCTATAAAAATTCTATAAGTTCAACTTCTTTAAAAATAAATTTTTTAAAATTAGGTAACCTTCTGAAATTCTAATTTCGAAAAATAAAAACTGTCAATTTTAGATAGTTGCCTAAAAAAGAAATTTCCAATAGTAGCATTAGTTTGAAAATAGAATTAATATCTAAAATTATAAAATTTCTAAAAATAGAAATTTCTCAATTCAACAAGTTCCAAAATTTAGTACGCCTTCCAAATCAATATCAATTCTCGAATTTCAAATATTTTAATAAGATACTTTTAAACTTATGTAACCATCTAAAATTGAAGTTTCTAAAAATTGAAACTGTCAATTTTAAATTGTAGCCTAAAATACAAATTTCCAAAAGTAACAGTATTTCGTGAAATAGAAATAATATCTAAAATTATAAAATTTCTAAAAATAGAAATTTCTCAATTCAACGTATTTCTAAATTTAATAAGCCTTCCAAATCTGTATCAATTCTCGAAGTTCAACTATTTTAAAAAGATACTTTTAAACTTATGTAACCTTCTAAAATTGAAGTTTCTAAAGATAGAAACTGTCAATTTTAAATTCTAGCGTAAAATACAAATTTCCAAAAGTATCAGTATTTCGTGAAATAGAAACAGTATCTAAAATTATAAAATTTTAAAAAATAGAAATTTTTAAATTCAGCACGTTTCTAAATTTAGTACACATTCCATTTCTATATAAATTCTATAATTTCAACTTCTTTAAAAATAAATTTTTAAATTAGGTAACCTTCTGAAATTCTAATTTCTAAAAATAAAAACTGTCAATTTTAGATAGTTGCCTAAAAAAGAAATTTCCAATAGTAGCATTAGTTTTAATAGTAGAATTAATATCTAAAATTATAAAATTTCTAAAAATAGAAATTTCTCAATTCAACAAGTTTCTAAATTTAGTACGCCTTCCAAATCTATATCAATTCTCGAATTTCAACTATTTTAAAAAGATACTTTTAAACTTATGTAACCTTCTAAAATTGTAGTTTCTAAAAATAGAAACTGTCAATTTTAAATTGTAGCCTAAAATACAAATTTCCAAAAGTAACAGTAGTTCGTGACATAGAAATATTATCTAAAATTATAAAATTTCTAAAAATAGAAATTTCTAAATTCAACAAGTTTCTAAATTTAGTACGCATTCCAAATCTATATAAATTCTATAATTTCAACTATTTTAAAAATAAACTTTTAAAATTAGCTAACCTTTTGAAATTCTAATTTCTAAAAGTAAAAGCTGTCAATTTTAGGTAGTTGCCTAAAAAAGAAATTTCCAACAGTAGCATTAGTTCGAAAAATAGAAATAATATCTAAAATTATAAAATTTCTAAAAATAGAAATTTCTCAACTCAACATATTTCTAAATTTAATAAGCCTTCCAAATCTATATCAATTCTCGAATTTCAACTATTTTAAAAAGATACTTTTAAACTTATGTAACCTTCTAAAATTGAAGTTTCTAAAGATAGAAACTCTCAATTTTAAATTCTAGCCTAAAATACAAATTTCCAAAAGTCTCAGTATTTCGTGAAATAGAAACAATAACTAAAATTATAAAATTTGTAAAAATAGAAATTTTTAAATTCAACAAGTTTCTAAATTTAGAACACATTCCATTTCTATATAAATTCTATAATTTCAACTTCTTTAAAAATAAATTTTTAAAATTAGGTAACCTTCTGAAATTCTAATTTCTAAAAATAAAAACTGTCAATTTTAGATAGTTGCCTAAAAAAGAAATTTCCAATAGTAGCATTAGTTTAAAAATAGAATTAATATATAAAGTTATAAAATTTCTAAAAATAGAAATTTCTCAATTCAACAAGTTTCTAAATTTAGTACGCCTTCCAAATCTATATCAATTCTCAAATTTCAAATATTTTAAAAAGATACTTTTAAAGTTATATAACCATCTAAATATGAAGTTTCTAAAAATAGAAACTGTCAATTTCAAATTGTAGCCTAAAATACAAATTTCCAAAAGTAACAGTATTTCATGAAATAGAAATAATATCTAAAATTATAAAATTTCTAAAAATAGAAATTTCTAAATTCAACAAGTTTCTAAATTTAGTACGCATTCCAAATCTATATAAATTCTATAATTTCAACTATTTTAAAAATAAACTTTTAAAATTAGGTAACCTTCTGAAATTCTAATTTCTAAAAATAAAAGCTGTCAATTTTAGATAGTTGCCTAAAAAAGAAATTTCCAACAGTAGCATTAGTTCGAAAAATATAAATAATATCTAAAATTATAAAATTTATAAAAATAGAAATTTCTCAATTCAACATATTTCGAAATTTAATAAGCCTTCCAAATCTGTATCAATTCTCGAATTTCAACTATTTTAAAAAGATACTTTTAAACTTATGTAACCTTCTAAAATTGAAGTTTCTAAAGATAGAAACTCTCAATTTTAAATTCTAGCCTAAAATACAAATTTCCAAAAGTATCAGTATTTCGTGAAATAGAAACAATATCTAAAATTATAAAATTTGTAAAAATAGAAAATTTTAAATTCAACAAGTTTCTAAATTTAGTACACATTCCATTTCTATATAAATTCTATAATTTCAACTATTTTGAAAATAAACTTTTAAAATTAGGTAACCTTCTAAAATTCTAATTTCTAAAAATAAAAACTGTCAATTTTAGATAGTTGCCTAAAAAAGAAATTTCCAATAGTAGCATTAGTTTGAAAAATAGAATTAATATCTAAAATTATAAAATTTCTAAAAATAGAAATTTCTCAATTTAACAAGTTTCTAAATTTAGTACGCCTTCCAAATCTATATCAATTCTCGAATTTCAACTATTTTAAAAAGATACTTTTAAACTTATGTAACCTTCTAAAATTGAAGTTTCTAAAAATAGAAACTGTCAATTTTAAATTGTAACCTAAAATACAAATTTCGAAAAGTAACAGTATTTCGTGAAATACAAATAATATATAAAATTATAAAATTTTTAAAAATAGAAATTATAAATTTTTTAGTACGCATTCCAAATATATATGAATAAATTCTACAATTTCAACTATTTAAAAAAAATTTAAATTAGGTAACCATCTAAAATTATAGTTTTTAAAACTACAAACTGCCAATTTTAAATAGTAGCCTAAAATAGAAATATCGAAAAGTAGAATTATTTCAAAAAATAGAAATAATATCAAAAATTATAAAATTTCTAAAAATAGAAATTTGTCAATTCAACAAGTTTCAAAATTTAGTAAGCCTTCCAAATCTATATAAATTATAGAATTTCAACTATTTTAAAAATAAACTTTTAAACTTGGGTAACTATTCAAAAAATAAACTTTTAAACTTAGGTAACCTACTAAAATTGTAATTTCTAAAAATAGAAACTATCAATTTTAAATAGTTGCCTAAAATACAAATTTCCAAAAGTAGCAGTATTTCGTAAATTAGAAATAATATCTAAAATTAAAATATATTAAAAACAGAAATTTTTAAATTAAAAAAGTTTCTAAATTTAGTAAGACTTCCAAATATATATTTAAATTTTATAATTTCTACTATTTTAAAATGAAAGTTTTAAACTTAGGTAACCTTCTAAAATTATAGTTTGTAAAAATCAAAACTGCCAATTTTAAATAGTAGCCTAAAATAGAAATTTTCAAAAATAGCAGTATTTCGTAAAACAAAATTAATACTAAAATTATAAAATTTCTAAAAATATAAATTTCTCAATTCAACAAGTTTCTAAATTTAATACGCCTTCCAAATCTATATCAATTCTCGAATTTCAACGATTTAAAAAAGATACTTTTAAACTTATGTAACCTTCTAAAAGTGAAGTTTTAAAAAATAGAAACTGTCAATTTTAAATTGTAGCCTAAAATACAAAATTTTAAAACTAGCAGTATTTCACGAAATAGAAATAAATCTAAAATTATAAAATTTCAAAAAATAGAAATTTCTAAATTCAACAAGTTTCTAAATTTAATACGCATTCCAAATGTAACGCCCCACCCTTTTTCACTCGCTTAGCTTTCCGAAAAATCAGAGTCTATTTTTTTTTTTAATAAACAAGGAGTGATAGAGAGCGGGACTTCACGACGCGAGCTAAGTCCAACCCTTAACTGGCCAACCTAATGGTTCACACATAACAATATAGACTTGCTGAATTAAAATCATAATATGCGGAATTATAATAGAACCAAGTTCTATTCCATTCAGATAGCAAAGTCTGTCCACTCTTTATAAAAAATTAGAATAACACAATTATCCAAATAAACATCCAACCACCTAAATTATTACATGTCCGAAGACTAGTTACTCAAATACATGTCCATAAGTAACTTAATCAAAATATAAACTAAATCATCCAAGCTCCTATGCCTGGTCCGTTTTGCGTTCATCATTCCCCTCGTTTCCTTTATCATCCACTAGGGTAGAAGTAGGACGTTAGAACAACGTGCCCAGTAGGTATTCTAATTAGGGTTAATATATGGGTTAGTACAAAAAATCCAGATATAATATATATCAAATCCAGTTATAATAAATCATACCATACTTATAAAGCATTGTATCCAAAACAGTGTATGATAATAGAGATCCAATCATACCGATAAAACCAGAAACATTGCATGATAATAAAGATCATAATCATGCAGCTCAATGCCATGCCATGCTATCATATGCAATGAGTCCCACCCATCACAAACACATAGTAACCTCTTGATGGAAAGCTCCTCATCAAGGTATCCCCCACGATTGTATTATGGACGCCCCGACGGAGTGTGGATCTCCGGTTACATATCATACATAGTATCCTTTTGATGGAAAGCTCCTCATCAAGGTATCCCCCACGAATGTTTTACGGAAACCCCGAAGGAGTGTGGGTCTCCGGTTACCGTTCATCCCTCCCATGCCATGCATGAGATGCAAATGCCAACATGCTATATAGAAATACAAATTATAGCATTTAAAACTCCATAATTGAAACATATTGATTGATACCAAAATAACTTATCAAACATGAAATAAAATCATCATAAGTAAATAATACATATCCATGGTTTCAATGAGGTAGGAATCCTACCAAAGATCACTAACGTGTCCTTGCTTCTTTCGTCCAGTGACCGCTCACGATTGTACACACCTTGTGACCCGTTACCTTATAATATAACAATCAATTACCAAGTCCCACTTGATTTACAATAATGTCCAAGTCCATAAACCATTCCTCATGGGGTTCGGCCATACACCATGGCTGAACCCATGATCCATCACTTTTTTCTTATATTTACAACAATGCCATTTATACCACTTTTATTCATTAATCTGATGATAGACAAATTGATCATCTAAGATATATCACACCTTAAGTTCAGCAAATCTTTCCCATGGGGTTCGGCCATACACAATGGCCGAACCCTGGTTCATTGATTTCACTTAATTACGTTCCTTGCCCTTATTCCTATCCACTTGTGTTTGGGTTCCAATAATTGATCATTCATAAAACTCATCATAAAACCCCAAGTTTACCAATTATTTCTTCACGGGGTTCGTGTAACACCTCGGGTTTTCAGTTTATTATTTATTTAATTTTAGTTATGAATTTTAGAATTAAATCTTATATGGATAAGGAATTGGGCCATGACCCAATTAAGACCCAACAAAGGGTGGAATTGGTTTTATTAAAATTTAAATGGGTAGGATTAAATTAGTGGTGAATCATACCCAATTTTTAATAAAGGATATTATGGCCGAGTAGTGGATTTGAAATATCCAAGTAGATGTTAAAAAAATCAAATAAAGATTATCTTGGCCGAATTTTAGATAGTGATTTACATATGATGCACATGAGAGATATGTGGGATTTTTAAATCCACAATGATATGCTAGATATTTAAAAAGGGATGAAATATCTATGAATTAAATTAAAAGAATATTTGGATTATGATTAGGGTTATGCGCATAGTACTTGCTAATAAAAATTAAAGGAAGTCTTAATAAGGCAAGGGCAAGTCGGATATGGCTAATTAAAGAGGGAAAATCGGCCATGGTTAAATAAGGAAGGTTTGACATATGTCTTTGTTTATAACTTTTCACTCTGATATCTGATTGCTTTTATTCCTTTTGCGTTGGAAAGAAGATGTCAATAGCTACAACTTTGTAGTTTACCAGTTTTTCTGATTTGGAAGTTAACAAGGTCGAAACTGGGCTACAATATAGTATATGTGCAATAACGGGGAACACAAAGGGTACACGGCTAGGGGTTGCTTATCTTAAGAAATTTCTAATGTGGGATTAAGGAGAGTTTAATAAAAGGAGAAGCCCAAGGGGGTGTACGATTTTTACAACCCCATTAGTAAGTTTTATTCTTCTCTCTCCCTCTCTCAATTCATCACTCTCTTCCACGCCAAAGCAAGAGAAGAAAGGGCAGCAACTAGAAGGTGTTCTTGTTTGGAGGAAAAAAATAAGAAGAAGGGAGAAAGATTAGAAGATCAAGGAAGAGGTTAGTATTTAAGTGTTTAATGTTATAATTTGATTTATGAAATCAAAAGAACCATAGGGTTCGGCCATAGTGCATGGCCGAACCCCATGGAAAGATTTGTTCAATTAATTGGTTTTAAAGATTGAAAACCATGGTGTGTTCTTGATTCATTGATTGGGTTTATATTTTAGATCTTGGATCATGGAAATCATGGTTATTTCATAATGGTTTGAATAATGAAATCCATGGGGATTTATGGCTTAGATTAACAAATTTAATTGATGAAAATCCATGGAGGAGTTTGATGATAATTAAAGAAAAATTGGATGGACATTGGGTCGGCCTTGGTATGGTCGAACCATGATGTTTTGTGGTTAAGCTTTGGGATCCAAAATGATAAAAGGAAGAGGTGAGGTTTGGCCATGGTGTATGGCCGAACTCCACCAAACTTTTATGAAAGTGATGATCGGTTTTGATGGATCTAAACCAAGGGCTAAGATCATGAACCATAGGGTTTGGCCAAGGTGTATGGCCGAACCCCATGGGGTAATCTAGAATGGAAATTAAATAGGAAACTATCTAATTAAGGGAAGGGGTGGCTAAATTAGAAAGCACTCCAATTTTGGAAAGGAGTTCTAATCTTAGAAAGTTCCCATTTATGGAAAGTAAGAATCTATATGGAACCTTCCATTTATGGAAGAAGTTGTTAAATATGGTAAAGCCATCTAATTTTGGAAGGTGTTTCCAAATATGGAAAGGAGGTTACATATTAAGGAAAGTTTCCATTCTTGGAAGTGGATATTAAAATTAGAAAGTATCTACTTAAAGACCATACAAGTTATTTATGGAAACCATTCCAAGAATGGAAGGTAAGGGCTTGATTATTGAACCTAATTGAATGAAGGGATTAATTTACATGAGTGAGGTTCGGCCACAATGTATGCCGAACCCCACTAGGGTTTAGTTTTTGGAAACTTTGTTATTTATGGAATATGATATTCAATCATAAAAGGGTTGATGTTTAATTAAGAAACCTTCTAAATGTGGACCTTAGGTTAAAAATGGAAGGTGGAGTTATTTTTAGAAAACTTTCCATTTATGGAAGGAGGTTGATATTTTGGTAAATTAATTAGGGAAACCTTCTAATGATAGAAGGGGAGATTAATAAAGGGAAGTTCTATTTTTGGAAGGTGAAATATAAATTTGGGGACTTTCCAATTATGGAAAGGTAGAGATTATACACCATAGGGTTCAACCATGGTGTATGGCCGAACCCCATGAGTTATTTTTATGGCATTGAGTATTTTGGAAGCATGAAAGGATAACTTGGAACCTAAGCAAAGAAAAGGGGCTAGGGTTACCAACAGTGGCATTTTTGTAAATATGTATAAAAAATGGTAAACCATGGGTTCGGCCATGGTGTATGGCCGAACCCCATGGGGTTTTGTTTATAGACTTAGAACCTTATAATTAGGTGAGTTTTGGTGTTGACTTATCATTATATTATAAGGTAACGGGATATCGCAAGCGGTGCGCGATCGGTGATCGAATCTCAGACGGAAACACAAGGACTTGTGAACGGTTTTAGGTAGGATTCCACCTCTTTGAAACCATGGATTATGTACTTGTTTTTATCTTATGTTTTAATGAAAATGTGTTTCAAAGGATTTGATTTATTATTGAATTTCAAATGCTACGTTTACCTTGATTTAAATAGCATGGATTGATTATGTTCCAAAGGTGATTTTACATGCTAGGTTTTAATTGTATAAAGAGCATGTATTGTATATATTTTTCAAATGATGATTTTCAATGCTATGTTTATGTTATAAAATAACATGTGTTTCATTGGCATCTCATGCATGGTATGGGGTGGAGGATTTATAACCGGAGGGGTCACACTCCGTCGGGGCGTCCGAAAAACCTATGTGCAACACCTTGATGTGATTTCCATCAAGAAGATTTTCGGAGGGTCCACACTCCGTCGGGGCAACCAAAAGACCTATGTGGTAGGCACATTTATGTACAGGTGATGGGTGGGACTCATTGCATATTTGTCATCATTGCATGGCATGGATTTATATGGTTTTGATATCACTATGTTATATGATATGTTTTGTACTAAAAATGGGTTAGCCGTAACTGGAATACCTACTGGGCGTGTTGTACTAACGCCCTACTTCTACCCTGTAGTTGGTGATACAGGTAAACAGGGAAACAATGAACCTAAGACGGATCAGGCATAGGAGATTGGAAGATCTAGTTTATATGTTTTGAAATAAATTACTCATGAACTTGTATTTGAGTATTTGGATTCCGGAATGTAATAACTTAGATGGTTGAATGTTTTGGTTTGATGATTATGACGTACTTTGCTATCTGAATGGATTAGAACTTGGTTCTAATATGATTCCGTATTTTGATGATTATGATTCTGCAGTTTTATGATTTTATTCCGCAAGCCAGTATTGCTATGTGTGAACCATTTTATTGGACTGAGTCCATACACACATAGGGTTGGCCAGTTAAGGGTCGGACTTTGGAAGTTCGGACTTAGCTCGGGTCGTGACGTCCCTCTCTCTATCATTTTACTCTGTTAAAAAAAATATATACACTGAATTTACGGGAAAAAGCGAGTGAACAAGGGCGGGGTGTTACAGTTCGGCCATACGCCATGGCCGAACCCATGGTCCATTAATTCTACATAATTACCATATTGCCATCGAAGGCTATAATTCCATTAATCTCACCCTTAATCCCTTGGTGATGCCCACAAATGACCCATTAACAAGTTCATGGGGTTCGGCCATACACCATAGCCGAACCTATGATCTTTCAATTTTTAGGCGATATTTACAAAATTACATTACCTCCATCATTGTCTCTCCATTAATCCAATCACCATATTAAGTCCTGTAACATCCCGGATTTTCAAGTTATAAATATTTACGAAAATTACCCATTTAATTTGGGAATTTTAGATATGGATCTTATATGGGTAAAGTGTTGGGTCTTTCCCCAATTAAGATCCAACGGATATGTTATAGGTTCAATTTAAAATAAATGGGTAAGATGTGTTTAATTGGGTCAAGGTTGTTTATTTGGGTCAAATACCCAATTGGGACCCAATGAGTCATGGTTAACTTGGATGACCACCAAGTTAGTTCAATTTAAAATTAAATGGGGCTGAATTTAATTAGTAATGCATTATATATAAACAAGGGATATAAATTAATTGTTATGCGCATGATGTGTTAGAATATCTTGAGAAGATATCTAAGATTAATTTGAAAGGATGCATGGCCGAATATGGGGTATGCAAATCTATGACAATGCGCATAAAGGGATCATGGAAAGATTTTAGGAATGATAAGTATTGTATGGCCGTGTATGACATTGTTAGATTGGAAGGTAGATAAAAGAGAGGCAAGAGGGGCGCATGGCACCTTCTATTTAGGATCAAGAGGAAATTTTTATAAAGGAAAAGGAGAGGGGCGCATGGCACTCAGTAATTAAGAGAGGGGCTCACGGCAATTCCTATGTATAATACACGACTGAAAATAATACTTGCTAACTTAGCAAGATAGGACCGAATAGAGGTTAATAAAAGGAGAGAAGGAGAGGCACACGACAATACACAAATCAGCAAGGGTCTCGACGCTGGTGTGCTTGGCAAGAAGGTGTTCTCAGTTTTGTGAAAGATCAAGGAGGAGAAGAGGCTAAGGAAAGAAGAAGATTGGAAGAACAAGAACAACCGAGGGAAAACCTGAGGAGTCGCGAAACCAGTTAGTATATTTGATAATTTTGTTTAAAAGATAAAGAACCATAGGGTTCGGCCAAGGTGTATGGCCGAACCCCATGGAAGAGAATTGATGGATGATTTGGTAATTTTAATGAAAAGAATGGACCATAGGGTTCGGCCATGGTGCATGGCCGAGCCCCATAGAAAGACATGGTTAATGTATGGATTTTTAATGAGGAAAACCATGGGAGTTGGTTAATAAATTTATATGGTTTTAATGGACGTTTTCGGTGATTGTTTTAATGGAAGGTTATTGGTTATATTCTAAGGGATGAAAACCATGGAAAGACATGGTTTAAATTATGGGAATTTGTTGGTAAAGGTCTACGATTTTAGAGGGTTTAAATGGAGAAACAATAGTTATGTTTTAAGGGATGGCAAAGTTGTAAATGTTGGCCAAATTAAAAGATCATGGGTTCGGCCATGGTGTATGGCCGAACCCCATAAGGTTTAATTATGGATTTAAATTATTAAGGAATTTCTATTGGAGTTGGTTAATGAATCCATAGGGGTTTAAATGTAACACCCCGCCCTTTGCTTCTTCCCGTAAATTAGAGTCTATTTTTTTTTTTTTATAACAAAGTAGAGTGATAGAGAGCGGGACGTCACGACGGGAGCTAAGTCCGAACTTCTGAAGTCCGACCTTAACTGGCCAACCCTATGTGTGCATGGACTAAGTCCATGAAAACGGTTCACACATAACAATATCAACATGCGGAATAAAAATCGTAACTGCGGAATCATAAACATGCGGAATAATAATAGAACCAAGTTCTATTCCATTCAGATAGCAAAGTACGTCAAGTCTTTATTCATAATTAATTACCCAATAACACATCCAACCATAGCAAATTCATCTAAGTTATTACAATCCGAATTCTAGATACTCAAATTAAAAGACCATGAGTATCTTAAACAAAATATAAACTATAATCCTCCAAGCTCCTATGCCTGGTCCGTTTTGCGTTCATTGTTCCCCTCGTTTCCTGTATCATCCACTAGGGTAGAAGTAGGACGTTAGAACAACGTGCCCAGTAGGTATTCGAATTAGGGTTAACACATGGGTTAGTACAAAAAATCCAGATATAATATATATCAAATCCAGTTATAATAAATCATACCATACTTATAAAGCATCGCATCCAAAACAGTGTATGATAATAGAGATCCAATCATACCGATAAAAAACAGAAACCTTGCATGATAATACAGATCATAATCATGCCGATTCAATGCCATGCCATGCTATCATATGCAATGAGTCCCACCCATCACAAAACATAGTAACCTCTTGATGGAAAACTCCTCATCAAGGTATCCCCCACAATTGTATTACGGACGCCTCGACGGAGTGTGGATCTCCGGTTACATATCATCCATAGTATCCTCTTGATGGAAAGCTCCTCATCAAGGTATCCCACATAGGTTTTTTGGACGCCCCGACGGAGTGTGGCCCCTCCGGTTATCGTTCATCCCTCCCATGCCATGCAAATGTCCACATACTATGCAATTATACAAATCATGGCATTTAAAAGCTTATATTTAAAACATATAAAACACATGCTATTTTATCATATAAACATAGCATTTAAAACTCACATTTTGAGACATATCCTTTTCAATATAAATTCATCAAATCAAGATAAACACAATGTATATTAAACCCATGGTTTCAAAGAGGTGGAATCCTACCAAAGACCACTACGTGTCCTTGTGTCTTTCGTCAGGTAACCGCTCACGATCGTAAACACCTTTTGAGGTCTCGTTACCTTATAATATAACAATCAATTAAAACCAAGTCCCACTTGATCTACTATAATGTTTAAGTCCATAAACACAATCCTCATGGGGTTCGGCCATACACCATGGCCGAACCCATGGTTTATCATTTTCAGCCGATATTACCAAATTACAATTGGTCTAATCTTTAATTAATATTTCATTCATTTAATCCAACTTATGTAACCCTAGGTCCATCAAATAATTTCCACACATGTTCCATCATATAATTCATGGGGTTCGGCCATACACCATGGCCGAACCCTATGTCTATTATTTTTTTCACCTAATTACCAAATTGTCGTTGTTCAAAATCATACCCAAAACATTCCTCATGTTTAGGTTCGAAACATAGATTCATAGAAATCTAAGTTCACCAAATAATTCCCATGGGGTTCGGCCATACACCATGGCCGAACCCATGGTCTAGCACTTTCACTCTTATTTATCACCTTGCCATTGCCTCCAACAACTTATGCTTAGGTTCCAACACATAGGTCCATTCATTTATTTAAACATTCATAACACTCCCAATAACCCTTTAAAATAATTCATAACCGATTCCTTTAAACATATTAGGTCCATACATGACCCATAAAAATTCCTTAACCACTTAAGTCCATAAAGGACCTCATGGGGTTCGGCCATACACCATGGCCGAACCCATGATCTTTCGTTTTAGCCTTTAATTACAACTTTGCCATTACCTTCATCACCTTAGGTTTAGATTCTAAAACATAGGTCCTTTCATTTATTTAAACATTCATAACACTCCCAATAACCCCTTTAAATGATCCATAACAATTTCTTAATCCAAACATGATCCACCATTGATTCACGGGGTTTGGCCAAGCACCATGGCCGAACCCTATGATGTCTAACTTTCTATTTTCATTCTCCATATTTGAATCATAATTCAAGGTTCCTTCCATAATTAGAAACTTTCCAATTTAATCTCCACCTTCCATAATTAGAGATTTTCCAATTTAATCTCCACCTTCCATAATTAGTCAATTAAGATTTGTTAAAATCCCAATACACCTCCATAGGGTTCGGCCATACACCATGGCCGAACCCTTTGGTACAACCCTTTTTATTTAACCATTTAAATCCCTATGGATTCATTAACCAACTCCAATATAAATTCCTTAATAATTTAAATCCATAATTAAACCTCATGGGGTTCGGCCATACCTCATGGCCGATCCCATGATCCTCCATTTTATCATGTATTTACAAAATAGCCATCCTTTAAAACATAACCAATACTTCTCCATTTTAACCCTTTAAAATCATAGACCTTTCCCATCATTTTCCATGTTCTAAGTACATGAACATAATTCCATAAATATTTATGGGCTTTGGCCATACTCCATGGCCGAACCCATGGTCTAGAATCTTCACCAAAAATCATTCATTAAAACCTTTCTAAAATTAAAACCATTTCTCTTTGATTTTGATCCTCCATACTTCCATTAAAATTTATTAACCAACTCCCATATTTTTCCTCATTAAAACTCCATACATTAAACCATGTCTTTCCATGGTTTTCATCCCTTAAAAATATAACCAATAACCTTCCATTAAAAATCACCAAAAACATCCATTAAATAATCCATGTTTTTCCTTGGGGTTCGGCCATGCACCATGGCCAAACCCTATGGTTCATCCTTTTCATAAAAATTACCATTATCATCTCCTATTCTTCTTCCATGGGGTTCGGCCATACACCATGGCCGAACCCTATGGTTCTTTTCTTTTAATCAAAAGAACATAAAATCACTTACCAGTTCCGCGACTCCTTTGGTTTTCCTTCAATTGGTCTTGCTCTTCCAATCTTCTTCTTGCTTAGCCTCTTCTCCTCTTTGATCTTTCACAAAACTAAGAACACCTTCTTGCCAAGAGCACAATGCGTCAATACCCTTGCTGATTTGTGTAATGCCGTGTGCCTCTCCTTCTCTCCTTTTATTACTACTAATTGGCCAATCTTAGAAGGTGCCATGACCCTTTGTTTATCAATGCCGTGTGCCCCTTTCTTTTATTCCATAACAACTCCCAATCGGTTATACATTACAATGCTGTGTGCACTAACTTTCCTTGTGTTGCCTTTCTTTTTAAAAATCTAATCAGTCCTATCTTAGAAGGTGTCATGCGTCCTTGATGCCTTTCTTTTATCTACCTTCCAATCTAATAATGTCATACACGGCCATACAATATTTATCATTCCTAAAATCTTTCCATGATCCCTTTATGCGCATAGTCATAGATTTGCATACCCCATATTCGGCCATGTATCCTTTCAAATTAATCTTAGATATCTTCTCAAGATATTCTAACACATTATGCGCATAACAATTAATTTATATCCCTTGTTTATATATAATGTTATATATAATGCATTACTAATTAAATTCAGCCCCATTTAATTTTAAATTGAACTAACTTGGTGGTCATCCAAGTTAACCATGACCCATTGGGTCCTATTTGGGCATTTGACCCAAATAAACAACCTTGACCCAATTAAACACATCTTACCCATTTATTTTAAATTGAACCTATAACATATCCGTTGGATCTTAATTGGGCAAAGACCCAACACTTTACCCATATAAGATCCATATCTAAAATTCACAAATTAAATGGGTAATTTCTGTAAATATTTATAACTTGAGAATCCAGGGTGTTACATTAAATGGTTAAATAAAAAGGGTTGTACCAGACCATGGGTTGTACCATAGGGTTTGGCCATACACGGAGGTGTATTGGGATTTTTAATGAATGTTAATTGACTAATTATGGAAGGTGGAGATTAAATTGGAAAGTTTCTAATTCTGGAAGGTGGAGATTTGTAACACCCCGGATTTTCAATTTATTTATATATATGAAAATTACCCATTTAAATTGTGAGTTATTAGATTTGGATATTATATGGGTAAAGTGTTGGGTCATTGGCCCAATTAGGACCCAACGGTTTTGGAATTGGTTTCAATAAAATGAAATGGGGTTGAATTTAATTAGTAATGCAAAATTAAATAAATGATTGTGCATGGCCGAATATTGGATTTGAATATCCAAGGAGATGTTTAAAAATCAAATGAAGATTACATTGGCCGTGATTACCATATCTATGTTGGGCGCATAAGATCATTTAAAAGAGGCAACAAGGGGCACAAGGCATTAGGGAAGTGTCTAAACTAAAAGTTTGCTTACGCTATGTATAGTGTTATGCGCATGGCACCTTTTAAAAGAGGCAATAAGAGGAGCACACGGCAATGGCAAATTAAGCAAGGGGCGCACGGCTCTAAGGGGGTATGGTTATCTTAAACACCTTCTAAGTTGGGATCAAGGAAAGGTTTTATAAAGAGATACATAGCAAGGGAGCACGGATTGCACATACCATAGTCGAATTCTCCCTATCTCAAGTTCTCATTCTTGGCAAAACAAAGAGGAAGAGAAGGCAGCCAGCAAGAGGTAAAGACCAAAGAAGAGAAAGATTGGAAGAGCAAGAACCAATCGGAGCAAAGGAAAATCAGAGGAGTCGCGGAACCGGTAAGTGATCTTATAATTTATGATTAAAAAGAAAAGAACCATAGGGTTCGGGCATAGTTCCATGGCCGAACCCCATAAATAATTATGGATTTATGTTCATGAATTTTAGATCATGGAGACCATGGAATAAGATTAAGGGATGAATGTTGATGATGAAGCATGACCGAACCCCATGGAAAGAATATTAACAATTTTAATGGATTTAAAATGATGGGAAAGGTTGTTTATGTTTTAATTTTAAATGGAGACCATGGGAAAATATGCATGGATTTAATATGCAAATTGATTAAATGGAAGATCAATGTTTATTAATTTTTAGAAGGAGGATTGTGAACCATAAGGTTCGGCCATGGTGTATGGCCGAACCCCATGGAGTTGTTTTGGTATAGTTGTTGGATTTTGATTGATTTAATGGAAACTATCTAATTATGGAAGTTGGTTGCTAAATTAGGAAGCTTCTAATTATGGAAGTTGGTTGCTAAATTAGAAAGCTTCTAATTATGGACTTTTGGATTGTCTTTGGAAGGAACATTGATTTATGGGAAGTGATATAATTAGGAAGTTGGACATCATGGTTCGGCCATGTGTATGGCCGAACCCCATGAAGAAATTTCTATAGATGTATCTCTATGAATATTTCTAAATATGGAAAGTGGAGATTAAATTAGAAAACTTTCTAATTATGGATTATTATGGATTATTAATGAAAATGGAAACCTAGACATCATCATGGCCGAACCCATGAACAAATTTTATGGGTTTTGTAAAATGGCATTTTGGTAATTAAGTGAAATCAATGAACCATAGGTTCAGCCATGGTGTATGGCCGAACCCCATGGGAATTGTTTGGTGAACATAGGGACTATGTTTGGCATATTAAAATGAAATATTAACTAAAGATTAGACCAATGGCAATTTGGTAAATAAGTGAGAAAATGAAAGACCATGGGTTCGGCCATGGTGTATGGCCGAACCCCATGGGGATTTGTTTATGGACTTAGAATATAGAAAATCAAGTGGGACTTGGTTTTGATTAATTTTTATATTATAAGGTAACGGGACCTCACAAGGTGTTTACAATCGTGAGGGGTTGCCGGACGAAAGACGCAAGGACACATTAATGTTCTTTGGTAGGATTCCACCTCTTTGAAACCATGGGTTTATGTACATTGTTTTATCTTATTTTTTATGAATATATGTTGTAAAGAATATGTTTCAAATTATGATTTTAAATGCTATGTTTATATGATAAAATAGCATGTGTTGGATATGTTTCAAATTATGATTTTAAATGCTATGTTTATATGATAAAATAGTATGTGTTGGATATGTTTCAAATTATAATTTTAAATGCTATGTTTATATGATAAAATAACATGTGTTTCATTGGCATCTATGCTTGGCATGGGGTGGAGGATTTGTAACCGGAGGGGCCACACTCCGTCGGGGCGTCCAAAAAACCTATGTGGGGTACCTTGATGTGCTTTTCCATCAGGAAGAAACCGGAGGGTCCACACTCCGTCGGGGCGTCTAAAAGACCTATGTGGTGGGTACTTTTATGTACATGTGATGGGTGGGACTCATTGCATTTGTCATCATTGCATGGCATCATTTTATATGGTTTTGGACATTATGATATTATATATGTTTTGTATAACCATGTGTTAGCCCTAATTGGAATACCTATTGGGAGCGTTGTTCTAACGCCCTACTTCTACCCTAGTGGATGACACAGGAAATCAGGGGAACGATGAATGCAAGGAGGGCCAAGCATAGGAGCTTGGATGTTTTAATGTATATTTTGATTAAGTTATTTATGGACATGTATTTGAGTAACTAGAATTCAGACATATAATAATTTAGATGGTTGGATGTTTATTTGGATAATTATATCTGAATGATGATTAAGGACTTGACGTACTTTGCTATCTGAAAGGAATAGAACTTGGTTCTATTATTATTCTGCATGTTATGATTCCGCAGTTATGATGTTATTCCGCATGTTGATATTGTTATGTGTGAACTGTTTTACATGGACTTAGTCCATGCACACATAGGGTTGGCCAGTTAAAGGTCGGACTTTAGAAGTTCAGACTTATCTCGCGTCGTGACGTCCCGTTCTCTATCACTCTACTCTGTTATAAAAAAAAATAGACTTTGATTTACGAGAAGAAGTGAGTGAAAGGTTAGCCATGAATGGCAATATTGTAATTTAAATGGAATTAAAATATCATAGGGTTCGGCCATGGTGTGTGGCCGAACCCCATGAATCAAGTTAAACGGATTTTTATGAACTTAAGATAGTGATTGGATTAATGGAGAGACAATGATAGAGGTAATGGCATTACCCCATGGGGATTTGTTTATGGACTTAGAATATTGAAAATCAAGTGGGACTTGGTTTTGATTGATTATTATGATTATAATTCCGCAGTTATGATGTTATTCCACATGTTGATATTGTTATGTGTGAACCGTTTTCATGGACTTAGTCCATGCACACATAGGGTTGGCCAGTTAAGGGTCGGACTTTGGAAGTTCGGACTTAGCTCGCGTCTTGACGTCCCGCTCTCTATCACTCTTTGGTTAAAAAAAAAAAATAGACTCTGATTTTCAGAAGGGAAAGCGAGTGAAAAACGGCGGGGCATTACACGTCCATACATGATCCATAAAATTGATTCATGGGGTTCGGCCAAGCACCATGGCCGAACCCTATGATGTCTAACTTTCCACTTTCCTCAATAATCCATAATTAGAAAGTTTCCAAATTTAGCAATTCCATTCTTGAATCCATAATTCAAGGTTCCTTCCATAATTAGAAACTTTCCAATTTTAATAACCACCTTCCATGGTCTCCATTTAATCAACCACCAAATAAGTCCATCTATATTTTTCCATGGGCCGAACCCTATGGTTCCGCCACACACCATGGCCGAACCCTATGGTTCCAAATCCTCTCTTTAAAAATTATTAATAACATTCTATGTATCTAAAAACCATCAACCATACATCCATTTAAAATTATTATAATCGTTCACTAATTCTCTTTCATGGAAATCATTATTTCCATTAAACTAAATGATAACTCCTTTTAAAATATAACCAATCTCTTTCCATGGGGTTCGGCCATACAACATGGCCGAACCCTGTGGTTCATCATCTTCCCTTAAAACTATTTTATTCATCTCCCAACTTTCTTCCATTTAATCCCTTCAAAAGCATTGGTATTCCTTCCATGGTTTCCATTCTTAAATCCATGTCTTTCCATGGTTTATAACCCATAGAAATAACCAAAGTTCCTCCATGGGGTTCGGCCCTTGATCATGGCCGAACCCTATGGTTCATCAACTTCTCATTAAAAATACCATTTAAATCCTTTTAAAAATCATAAGCATACACTATAATTTTTCCATCATTTAAATCCATTATCACTCACTAATGAATGACCTTCCATGGGGTTCGGCCATACACCATGGCCGAACCCTATGGTTCATCCTTTTTATTAAACCCCAACATTCATGATCATCTCTCAATTCTCTTCTATTAAATTAATTACAATGATCATCCAATTTCCTTCCATGGGGTTCGGCCATACACCATGGCCGAACCCTATGGTTCCTTATCTTAAACAAAAATATTCAAAACTACTTACCTGTTCCTCGACTCCTTTGGTTTTCCTTCGCTTGTTCTTCCAATCCGTTCCTTCCTTGGCATTCTTCCTCTTAGATCTTTCACCCTTGCTGGCTTCTTTCTCCTTCTCTTTGTGTATTGCCGAGAATGAGACTTGAGAGAGAGAGAGAGAGAGAGAGAGAGAATTCGGCTATGAGTGGTATTGCCGTGCACCCCTCCCTCTTTCTTTTTAATAACTCTCTTTTGATCCCAACTTAGAAGGTGCTATGCGCCCTTTCTATAAAACCTCCACTCGGCCAATCTTGTTTGAAATAGCATTACCATTTTTAACTAGGGAAGGAACTCCTTTTTAGACACTCCAACACGGCAAGGCAATATCCCATCTCTTCCATGAGTGTGGTCCATCTTAGGCAATCCTTGCTCAACTAAAACTCCTAAAATCTAGTCACCCATATCTTCCAAGTTTCCTTTATGCGCATAATCATAGATATGCAAATCTTCATACTCGACCATAGTAATCTGTCTTTATTTGGATTAGATAATTTCCTCATTTGGATTAGACAATCGGATGCCATTGCCTAATCCAACTTGTCCCAACGTGTGGCCCATTTTAGGTGTAACACCCCGGATTTTTCAAGTTATTAATATATATGAAAATTACCCATTTAATTTGTGAATTATTAGATATGGACCTTATATAGGTAAAGTGTTGGGTCATTGCTCAATTAAGACCCAACGGTTGAGGAAATGGTTTCAATTTAAATTAAATGGGGCTAAATTTAATTAGTAATGCAATATAGGGATTTGGATAAATTGACATGCGCATGGAGAGGACTAAAAATAAAGATTACTATGGCCGTGTGGGAAGAATTTCATATCCATGAAGATATGTTAGAATATTTTTAAAAAGGAGATTGCCAAATAATAAGATGTCTAAAATTAAATAATTGTGCTTAGGCCGTGTATAGGGATTTCTATATCTATGTGATGCGCATAAGATCATTTAAAAGATGCAACAAGGGGCGCAAGGCAAGGGCTAGATTGGAAGGTCGGCAACAAGAGGGGCACACGACATAAGGGAATTGATATCACGGCACCTTCTAAATCAATACACCAAGGGGCACATGGCACCTTCTAAGTTGGGACCAAGGGGAGGTTTCATTAAAGAAAGAGGGAAGGGACACACGGTAATACCTACACACATAAGGCCGAACTCTCTCTCTCTCTCAAGTCTCATACACGGCATTCATTATTCAAAGGAAGAGAAGGCAGCCAGCAAGAGGGAAAGATCAAGAAGGAAAAAGATTGGAAGAGTAAGAACAATCGAAGGAAAATCGGAGAAGTCGCGGAACCGGTAAGTAGTTTTGATATTTTTGTTTAAGATAAGGAACCATAGGGTTCGGCCATGGTGTATGGCCGAACCCCATGGAAGGAAATTGAATGATGAGGTTTTAATGAATTCATATGGGTTTAAATGGTTTAATAAAAAGGGATGAACCATAGGATTTGGCCATGTTGTATGGCCGAACCCCATGGAGTTGTGTTGGTAATAATTATGGGATTTTGAAGGATGAATCCCATGGAAAGGATAATAATGTTTTTAAAGGATTTTAATGGTTTTAAAGAAGGATGAATCCCATGGAACATTGGTTAAGTTTCATGGATGGTATTGTTAAATTTAATTTGATTTATGGGCGGAAAAGATCAATCATAGGGTTCGGCCATGTTGTATGGCCGAACCCCATGTGAAAGGTTAATTATGATTTATTTTAAATGGACTTATGGTTGATGTTTTCTTAGATGCAATTTGATCATGAAAACCACAGAAAGGTCTTAAGGAATTCATATTGGTTAAATTTTGTTAAAGTGAGGATTTTGGAACCATACAGTTCGGCCATGGTGTATGGCCGAACCCCATGGAAGATGTTACTAATTTAGAAAGTATCTAATGATGGATTGTTTTTGGAAGGTGGAGATTAAATTAGAAAGTTTCTAATTATGGATTTTTGGATCAAAAAGGAAAGAACCTTGAATTATAGATTCAAGAATGGAATTGCTATAATTTGAAAGTCATACATTATAGGGTTCGGCCATGGTGTTTGGCCAAACCCCACGAATCAATTTTATGGATCATATATACCTAATAATATGGTGATTGGATTAATGGAGAGACAATGAACATGAGGTAATGGCAATTTGGTAATATCGGCTGAAAATGAAGATCATGGGCTCTGCCATGGTGTATGGCCAAACCCCATGAATTTTGTTAGTGGGTTATTTATTAGCCTAAGTATATTGTAAATGAGAATAATGGGTTATGTTAGCCATGAATGACAATGTTGTAAATATGTGAAAATATTGGACATAGGGTTCGGCCATGGTGTATGGCCGAACCCCATGAACTATTTGTATGAATTATTTTGGAACATAAGCCTTATGAAAATAAGCAAGGTAATTGGCTATGGTTATGCATAATGGCATTGTTGTAAATATGGTAAAAAATGAAAGACCATGGGTTCGGCCATGGTGTGTGGCCGAACCCCATGAGGAATGGTTTATGGACTTAAATATTGTAAATCAAGTGGGACTTGGTTTTGATTGATTGTTATATTATAAGATAACGGGACCTCACAAGCTGCGTACGATAGTGAACGGTTACTGGACGAAAGCGCAAGGACACGTAGTGGTCTTTGGTAGGATTCCACCTCTTTGAAACCATGGGTTTAATGTACAATTGTTTTATCTTATTTTTGATGAAATTATGTTGTAAAGGAATATGTTTCAAATTGTGATTTTAAATGCTATGTTTATATGATAAAATAGCATGTGTTTCATTGGCATCTCATGCATGGCATGGGGTGAAGGATATGTAACCGGAGGGGCCACACTCCGTCGGGGCGTCCGAAAAACCTATGTGGGATACCTTGATGTGCTTTTCCATCAGGAAGAAATCGGATGGTCCACACTCCGTCGGGGCGTCCGAAAGACCTATGTGGGGGTACTTAAATGTACATGTGATGGATGAGACTCATTGCATTTGACACCAAGACATGGCATGGTTTATATGGCTTTTTGGACTATATATTATTTATATGTTTTGTACTAACCATGTGTTAACCCTAACTGGAATACCTATTGGGCGCGTTGTTCTAACGCCCTACTTCTACCCTAGTGGATGATACAGGGAACAAGGAGAAGGATGAGAGCGAAACGGCCAAGCATAGGAGCTTGGATGATATAGTTTATATTTTGATTAAGTTACTTATGGACATGTATTTGAGTAACTAGACTTCGGACATATAATAGTTTAGATGGTTTGCTATGGTTGGATGTTTGGTTGAATAATTATCTTATGTTAATTATTTAATAAAGACTTGACGTACTTTGCTATCTGAATGGAATAGAACTTGGTTCTATTATATTTCTGCATGTTATAATTTTATTCTGCATGATTATATTGTTATGTGTGAACCGTTTCCATGGACTTGGTCCATGCACATATAGGGTTGGCCAGTTAAGGGTCAGACTTCAGAAGTTCGGACTTAGCTCGCGTCATGACGTCCCGCTCTCTATCACTCTTTGTTTATTAAAAAAAAAAAATAGACTCTGATTTTCAGAAAGGAAAGCGAGTGAAAAAGGGCGGGGCTTTACAGTTGGTATCAGAGCAAACCAGAAACATTGAATCTTTCGGAGTAAATTAATCCGGCCCCCGTGCATTCATTTACTTCGTTAGACTCAGACGGATGATAGCAAAGGAAGTACAGTCAAAATAATCGGATTATCAAACATAGCAACATAGGATGTATTTCCCCAGAAACAAAGCAAAAATCAAGAGTGCTTTTTTGGAAATTTCCCCAAAAAGTAGGAAATACAAATTTTTATGATGTAAACTAAGTCATGATATTTTTTTGTGGCTTAGGGAAAATGTCTCCAAGGGGAAGGCCAAGGAGAAATACCCGACAAAACCCAAATTGGGTGAAGATGAGGTAGAACAACCTCGAAATGAGGAGGAACGACAATCTCATCATGAAGAGGAAGAATAACCATCCCACCAAGAGGAGGAAGAACAAAGTAGCGTGAATATACCGGTGGTGCCTCCTGAACTACAAAACTTGGTTCAAGCGGTGGCTACTTCGGTGCTTCAACAACACTTGAACGGGAATGGAACCACCAGAGAGACCAATGACAGGAGCATGGTCAGGGACTTCCAACAACAGCGCCCTCCTTACGTCAAAGGGAGAGAAGGGGCTGTCGGAGCGGAAAACTGGTTTAAGAAGATTACATAGATCCTGACTCTATTGAAGATCACGAGTCAGGCTGACAAGATTTTACTGGCCACATCGCAATTGATCGACGATGCCGGTAAATGGTGGGAGGTGGTAGAGAAGCAGCGAGCACTCCTTTCAGAAGGAGAGAGGACTGCAATGACTTGGGAGCAGTTCTCAGCTACCTTCCTGGATCATTATTTCCCTAAGGAAGAGCAGGAGCGCCAGACCCAGGCTTTTATATATTTGGTACAAGGTACCATGACGGTGGCAGAGTACCACCAGGAGTTTCTCAGTTTATCCTGCTACGCATTCTATATGGTAGATACCGAGTATCGAAGGGAACGCAAGTTTGAGCGGGGCCTACGGCCAAGTATAAGGGCCAAGGTAACCATATTCAAAGAAGGTACATTGGCAGAAGTGGTCAGCAGGGCCACTATAGCAGAGCAAGAGATGGCTGAGTTAAAGCGTTTTGACAATCGTCGAGCTCAGAGTGGGAGGGGCACGTTTCAGCCCAATAAGAGGTTCAGACCGAACTTTAGCAGACCCTCACCATCTATTGGGTCAACAGGGGGCTTTCGTCCCAATCGTCGCTCCCCATCTGTATCAGTCACTCAGGCTCCCAGAGGGGTGAACAACTGCTTCCATTGTGATCAGCTGGGCCATTTTAAGAGGGAATGCCCACAATTCAACAAACCCTCTAATACCAGAGGTTCATTTCGCCCACCAGCTAGGCCAGCTAATTCACGAGGAGGCAGAACATTTAACCAGGCGGGACGGCCGCCTACAGGATCTGGACGGTTATTCACCTTAGCTCCTCCAGCAGTAGAGGATCATTCTGTGATTCAAGGTATGGCGGTAGTCAGTAGTTCCTATGCCTTTGCTTTATTTGATTCTCGAGCATCTCACTCTTTCATATCTGCTGCATTCATATCTGCAACTGGAACTTTAGTACAAAAACTGTCCACATCACTCACCATTGTATCCTCCGTCGGAGACACATCATTGGGGCTTATATGTACAGCAGTGAATATTGAACTCGCTGGACTCAGATTTGAGTTCAACTATTTGGTACTCGATATGACTAAGTACGATATTATATTCGGCTTGGACTGGTTTGTTAGCTTTCAGGCCAACATTGATTGCTATCGCCCCAAGGTGACATTTTGGTCACCCGAGGGAAAACAACATGTGGTGCGTACTGACAAACAAAGCATACTACATGAAGGGTTGAGTCATCTGGTATTGAACAATATCAGAATCAACAAGGCACCGGTGGCTGAGCTTCTGGCAATAGTAAAGGATTATGCAGATGTATTCCAAGCAGAACTCCCCAGCTTGCCTCCCATGAGGGAGATCAATTTTGAAATCAAACTGTACCCTAGCACTGCACCAGTGTCATTACCACACTACAGGATGGCACCAGCAGAGATGTCCGAGCTAAAGAAGCAGATTGATGAACTACTTAGATTGGGGTGCATTCGAAACAGTACATTGGCTTGGGGAGCTCCGGTTTTATTTGTGAAGAAAAAGGATGGTTCACTCCGTATGTGTGTGGATTATAAAAAACTGAATCAGTTGACGGTCAGAAACAAGTACCCTCTACCTAGGATCGATGATTTATTTGATCAACTTAGAGGTTCCAGTCATTTCTCTAAGATTGACCTGATGTCCGGATACCATCAAATCCAGGTTAGGGAGGAGAAAAGACAGCCTTCAGAACGCGGTATGGACTATTTGAGTTTGTAGTCATGCCGTTTGGACTCACCAATGCACCGGCTGTGTTCATGGATCTAATGAACAAGATTTTCCGTCCTTACTTGGACCAATTTGTCATTGTATTTCTTGATGACATTTTGATTTATTCCAAAACTCAGGAAGAACATGCTGAGCACCTGAGGATAGTTTTGGACACCTTGAGGAAGAACAAGTTATATACAAAAGCCAGCAAGTGTGAATTCTGGCTACCCAAGGTTAATTTTCTGGGGCATGTTATATCAGAAGAAGGTATAGCCGTGGATCCAGCTAAAGTGGCGGCAGTGGGAGAATGGAAAGCGCCAAGGAATGTAACCGAGATCCGTAGTTTCTTGGGATTGGATGGTTACTACAGGAAATTTATCATGGACTTCTCCAAGATTGCATCTCCACTGACTCGACTAACTCAGAAAGGAGTCAAAGTTGAGTGGTCAGACGTATGCAACCGGAGATTTGAAGAGCTGAAGAACAGACTTACAACTGCACCTATCTTAATTTTGCTGGAAAGAGGCAAGGGTCATGAGGTAGAATGCGACGCTTCAGGAGAAGGACTCGGGTGTGTCCTCAGTCAAACTCATCATGTGGTGGCTTATGGTTCAAGACAATTGAAAATACATGAACGTCTCTATCCTACGCACGATCTTGAACTAGACGCAGTGGTCTTCACTCTCAAAAGCTGGAGACATTATTTATATGGCGAGAAATTTGAAATGTTTTCAGATCATAAGAGCTTGAAGTACTTGTTTGATCAGAAAGAGCTTGAAGTACTTGTTTGATCATTTGTCGTTGGTAGAATTCTCATACAACAACAGTTACCAGGCAAGCCTCCAGATGGCTCCATTTGAGGCAGTATATGGTAGACCATGTAGATCACCTGTGTACTGAACGGAAGCCGGTGAGCCTGCACTGATTGGACCTGAGTTGGTTGCAGAGACTACAACGCAGATACAGTTGATACGACAGCATCTATTGACTGCGCAAAGTCGTCAGAAGAGCTATGCTGACAAAAGGAGGAGGTTCCTAGAATTTGAAGTGGGAGACATGGTGTTCTTGAAAGTCTCGCCACGAAAGGGACACATGAGATTTGGAAAGAAGAGGAAATTGTCGCCGATATGTGGGACGTGGCCTATCAGTTGGCACTCCCATCCCAGTTGGCATCTTTGCACGATGTGTTCCATATATCGATATTGAGGAAGTACAATCTTGATCCCTATCATGTACTGAACATGCAAGACATAGAGATCCAAAGCGACGTGACATACGTCGAAAAGCCTGTCCGAGTGGTGGACACAGAACAAAGGGTATTACGGAACCGAGCGGTCTAGTTTGTCAAAGTGGTATGGGATCGACATGGCATTGAGGAAGCCACATGGGAACTCGAGTCAGAAATGAGAAAAGCTCATCCTGAGCTATTTATGTAAATGTTTGAAACCCTACTTCACTCGATTTTTGGGATGAAAATTTTCAAGTTATTAATATATATAAAAATTACCCATTTAATTTGTGAATTATTAGATATGGACCTTATATGGGTAAAGTGTTGGGTCATTGCTCAATTAAGACCCAACGGTTGAGGAAATGGTTTCAATTTAAATTAAATGGGGCTGAATTTAATTAGTAATGCAATATATATATACATATATAAATAAGGGATTTGGAAAAATTGACAAGCGCATGGAGAGGATTAAAAATAAATATTACTATGGCCGTGTGGGAAGAATTTCATATCCATGAATATATGTTAGAATATCTTTAAAAAGGGGATTGCCAAATAATAAGATGACTAAAATTAAATAATTGTGCTTAGGCCGTGTATAGGGATTTCTATATCTATGTGATGCATATAAGATCATTTAAAAGAGACAACAAGGGGCGCAAGGCAAGGGCTAGATTGGAAGGTCGGCAACATCTAATTAAGGCAACAAGAGGGGCGCACGGCATAAGGGAATTGATATCATGGCACCTTCTAAATCAATACACCAAGGGGCGCATGGCACCTTCAAAGTTGGGACCAAGGGGAGGTTTTATTAAAGAAAGAGGGAAGGGGCACACGGCAATACCTACACACATAAGGCCGAACTCTCTCTCTCTCTCAAGTCTCATACACGGCATTCATTATTCAAAGGAAGAGAAGGCAGCCAGCAAGAGGGAAAGATCAAGGAGGAAATAGATTGGAAAAGCAAGAACAATCAAAGGAAAATCAGAGGAGTCGCGGAACCGGTAAGTAGTTTTGATATTTTTGTTTAAGACAAGGAACCACCATGGCCGAACCCCATGGAAGGAAATTGAATGATGAGGTTTTAATGAATTCATATGGGTTTCAATGGTTTAATAAAAAGGGATGAACCATAGGGTTTGGCCATGTTGTATGGCCGAACCCCATGGAGTTGTGTTGGTAATAATTATGGGATTTTGAAGGATGAATCCCATGGAAAGGATAATAATTTTTTTAAAGGATTTAAATGGTTTTAAAGAAGTTGATGAACTATAAGGTTCGGCCATGATGAAGGGCCGAACCCCATGGAGGAACATTGGTTAAGTTTCATGGATGGTATTGTTAAATTTAATTTGATTTATGGGAGGAAAAGATCAATCATAGGGTTCGGCCATGTTGTATGACCGAACCCCATGTGAAAGGTTAATTATGATTTATTTTAAATGGATTTATGGTTGATGTTTTCTTAGATGCAATTTGATCATGAAAACCATGGAAAGGTCTTAAGGAATTCATATTGGTTAAACTTTGTTAAAGTGAGGATTTTGGAACCATAGGGTTCGGCCATGGTGTATGACCGAACCCCATGGAAGATGTTACTAATTTAGAAAGTATCTAATGATGGATTGTTTTTGGAAGGTGGAGATTAAATTAGAAAGTTTCTAATTTTGGATTTTTGGATAAAAAAGGAAATAACCTAGATTTATGGATTCAAGAAAGGAATTGCTATAATTTGAAAGTTATACATTATAGGGTTCGGCCATGGTGTTTGGCCGAACCCCATGAATCAATTTTATGGATCATGTATGGACTTAATATGGTGATTGGATTAATGAAGAGACAATGAACATGAGGTAATGGCAATTTGGTAATATCGGTTGAAAATGAAAGATCATGGGTTTGGCCATACAAATTTGGTAATATCGGTTGAAAAAGAAAGATCATGGGTTCAGCCATGGTGTATATCCGAACCCCATGAATTTTGTTAGTGGGTAATTTATTAGCCAAAGTATATTGTAAATGAGAATAATGGGTTATGTTAGCCATTGAATGACAATGTTGTAAATATGTGAAAATATTGGACATAGGTTCGGCCATGGTGTATGGCCGAACCCCATGAACTATTTGTATGAATTATTTTGGAACATAAGCCTTATGAAAATAAGCAAGGTAATTGGCTATGGATATGTATAATGGCATTGTTGTAAATATGGTAAAAAATGAAAGACCATGGGTTCGGCCATGGTGTGTGGCCGAACCCCATGAGGAATGGTTTATGGACTTAAATATTGTAAATCAAGTGGGACTTGGTTTTGATTGATTGTTATATTATAAGGTAACGGGACCTCACAAGGTATGTACGATCGTGAGCGGTTACCGAGGAAAGCTCAAGGACACGTAGTGGTCTTTGGTAGGATTCCACCTCTTTGAAACCATGGGTTTAATGTACAATTGTTTTATCTTATTTTTGATGAAATTATGTTGTAAAGGAATATGTTTCAAATTGTGATTTTAAATACTATGTTTATATGATAAAATAGCATGTGTTTCATTGGCATCTCATGCATGGCATGGGGTGAAGGATATGTAACTGGAGGGACCACACTCCGTCGGGACGTCCGAAAAACCTATGTGGGATACCTTGATGTGCTTTTCTATCAGGAAGAAACTGGAGGGTCCACACTCCGTCGGTGTAACAACCCGGATTTTTAAGTTATAAATATTTACGGAAGTTACCCATTTAATTTGTGAATTTTTTTTAGATACGGATCTTATATGGGTAAAGTGTTGGGTCTTTGCCCAATTAAGACCCAACGGATTGTGGAAATAGTTTCAAATAAAATTAAATGGGGCTTAATTAAATTAGTAATGCAATATTATATAAATGGGATAGTTGTGCATGGCCGAATATGAAGATATGCATATGTATGGGATATGCGCATGAGATATATGTGGGATTTTCATATCCACATTGATATGCTAGAATATCTAAAGATGTCCAAATAAAGAAGATAAGATGTCTTAGCCATGTGGGAGATATGCAAATCCTTGTTTATGCGCACAAGATCATGTAAAAAGGGGTCTTCCCTTGATTAAGAGGGATACTAAGGGAATTGCTAAGAAGGGGGGCATGGCACTTTCTAAGATAGGACTGATTGGAGGTTTATAAAAGAAAGGCAACAAGGGGCGCATTGGCTTGTTCTAAAAATAGAGGACTCTCCAAAATAAGAAAGGCGTACACGGCATTAGCAATGGCTAATTTAAAGGGTCATGGCACCTTCTAAGTTGGGATTAATTGGAAGTAATAAAGGAAATGTAAGGAGGGGCGCATGGCACCTTCTAAGTTGGGATTAATTGGAAGTTTTATAGGACAAGGGAAGGGGCACACGACATTCGCATTACATTCAAAGGGAGGCAGCAGCAAGCACAAACGACACACGGCAATTGTATCTTGGCACATTCTAAATATGGGATTAAGTTTGGCCGTGTGGAAGGTTTTATAAAAGAGAGGCGCATAAGGCAAAAGCTTGGAGTAATTTCTATTCCAAAGCATCTTCTCTCTCTCTCTCTGTAACACCTCGGATTTTCAGTTTATTATTTTATATGAAATTATCCATTTTAATTATGAATTTTAGATTGGATTTGTATATGGATAAAGAATTGGGCCATGACCCAATTGGGACCCAATTGATTGTGAAATTGGTTTTATTAAAATTTAAATGGGTAGGATTAAATTGGTGGTGAATCATATCCAAATTTGAATAAAGGATCTTATGGCCGAATTTTGAATGTGAAATCCCTAGATTAGGCGCATGAAAAATATGTGGGATTGTAAATCCACAAATGATATTCTAGAATATTTGGAGAGGGATTTTCTTAATCAAATTGGATTTGCATATCCTAAGAAAATATTCAAAAATCAAATGAGATTAAGCATGGCCGAATTTTGGAAACTAATATCTATAATTATGCGCATGGATTAATAGCCAAGGAAATTATCTAATTAAATAGAGATATAATTAAAAGAAGGTCTTAAATTGAGCAAGAGAGATCGGTAAATCATTAAACAAAGCAAGGCCACATGGTATTGCCATCTAAGGCATGGTAAGTCGGCCATGGTTAAATAAGGAAGGTTTAACATATGTCAAGTATTTTGGTTATAACTTTTCACTCCTATATCCGATGGCTTTGATTCTTTTTGCGTTGGAAAGAAGACTTCAAGGGATAAAACTTTGTAGTTTACCATTTTTTCTGATTCGGAAGTTAACAAGGTCGAAACTGAGATACAATATCATATACGTGCAAAACAAAACGGGAAACACAAAGGGCGCACGGCTAAGGGGTGCTCATCTTAAGAAATTTCTAATGTGGGACTAAGGAGAACTAATAAAAGGAGAGGCAAGGAGGGGGTTCACAGTTTTTACAACCCCCATTATCAAGTTTTATTCTTCTCTCTCCCTCTCTCAATTCATCATTCTCTTTCACGCCAAAAGTAAGAGAAGAAAGGGCAGCAACAAGAAGGAGTTCTTGTTTGGAGAAAAGCAAGGGGAAAAGAAAAGAAAATTGGAAGAAGAAGAAACCAGAAAGGGTTGTCCAACCAGCAAGAAGAAAAGATTAAGAGCAAAGAAAAGGATCGAAAGAAATAACCGAAGGAGTCGCAGGAACCGGTTAGTTGTTTGATTTATATTTTGTTTAAAAGATATGCTTTTTTTTTTTTAATGGAAATACATGGGTTGGATATGGTTTATTTTATTGGGTTATTAATAATGGAAACCAAGGAAGCATGAACCATAGGGTTCGGCCACAATGCATGGCCGAACCCCATGTAAGAAGATAGGTTTAATGTATGATTTTTGTAAGCCAATGTATGATCGGTTTTGGATTTACTTGGTGATGGATTAAATGAAAAGATTTTGGAGATGCTTAATGGAAGGTCTTCGGCTATATTTATGGGTTCAAAACCGTGAAAGGATACTGATTTAATGTATGGATTTAAATGATGGAAAACCTTAGACGGAAAGGTGTGTTTAATTGGATTTAAAAGAGGAGATATTGGAACCATAGGGTTCGGCTATAGTGCATGGCTGAACCCCATGGATGAGGATTCATAAATTAGAAAGCATACTAATTTTGGAAAGGAGTTCTAATCTTAGAAAGTTTCCATTTATGGAAAGTTAGAATCTATATATGGAAACCTTCCATTTATGGAAGAAGTTGTTAAATATGGTACAGCCATCTAATTTTGGAAGGTGTTTCCAAATATGGAAAGTTATGCACCATAGGGTTCGGCCAAGGTGTATGGCCGAACCCCATGGACCAAGTTAACTTAGAGATTGGTATAAATGGCAATAATGTAAATTGGTTTCAAACATGAAGATTATGGATCTATGTTTAGGGATTTTAAAAGGGATTTTGAAGGATGAAATTCCATGGAAAGAATAATGTTTTATTTTAAATAGATTTGTGTTGATGCTTTCTTAGATGCATGAAAACTATGGAGGGCCATGTTGTTTGAATTCATTTAAAAGAGAACCATAAGAACCATAGGGTTCGGCCATGGGTATGGCTGAACCCCATGGAGTGGTTATGCTATTTTGAATGTTTGTTAATTATTTTTGGAAGGTGGAGTTCTAATTTAGAAAGATCTAAGAATAGAAAGAAGGGATTGTTTTTGGTAGATGGATTTGGAATGGAGAATAAAATAATAAATTATCTAATTTTAGAATTAGTTGCTAAAATTGGAAAGCATACAATTATGGAAGGTGTTTGCTTATTGGGAAAGTTTCTATTCTTGGAAGTAGATATTAAAATTAGAAAATATCTACTTAAAGACCATGAAGATTATTTATGGAAACCATCCCAAGAATGTAAGGTGATTGCTTAATAAGGAAAGCTTCTAAATATGGAAGGAGTTGCTAAATTGGAAAGCACTCCAATTATGGAAAGGAGTATGCTATTTATGGAAACCTTCCATTTATGGAAGGAGGTTGATAATTTTAGTAAGTTTAAATATAGAAATCTTCTAATTATAGAAGGGGAGATTAACAAGGGGAAGTTCTATTTTTGGAAGGTAAAATCTAAATTGGGAAACCTTCCAATTATGGAAAGGTGGAGTTTAATTTGGAAACTATACACCATAGGATTCGGCCAAGGTGTATGGCTGAATCCCATGGTCCAAATTAAGGGATCAAATGGCATTTTTTGGGATCAAATGGCATTTTAATTCATGTTAAGGGCTGATTGATGAATCGAGTTATGAACCAATTTTTGGGTTCAGGTGTCAAGGATTAAAGGATTATATTATGAATTATTTTATCCATTATTATGGAACTTAAGCCTTATGGAAATAAGGGAGGTAAAATGACTATGGATAAGTATAGTGACAATTTTGAAATTATGAGGAAATATTGGACATAGGGTTCGGCCATGGTGTATGGCCGAACCCCATGAAGTATTTAATGGACTTGGGGTTTTAGGTCATATTTGTTTTATGAATCAATATATGGGAATTATTTGGTGGTGGACTTGGGATTTTTATGTTACAGTTATGAACTTGTAAATGGGCCATGTTTGGGTCTATGTATGAATTAAATAAATGGTTTACCAAACCAAGGGATGAAGGGTGAAAAGAATGGAAAGATAGATATAATGGCATAAATGAGTAATTAAATGAATAAATTCTACGGAGTGGCAAGATTGTAAATACTTGTTAAAAATAGAAGTTTAGCCATGAATGGCATTTTAGTAATTATATAAATTAATGGACCAATGTTTTGGGACCTAAAACTTAGGTGACGAGACCAATGGCAATTTGGTAAATAAAGGGTAAAAATGAGGAATGGTGTATGGACTTAAAATATTGTGAATCAAGTGAGACTTGGTTTTGATTTATTATTATATATAAGGTAACGAGATCTCGCAAGCGGTGCATAATCGGTGATCGACTCTTGGACGAAAACGCAAGGACTCATGAGCGGTCTTAGGTAGGATTCCACCTCTTTGAAACCATGGCTTATGTACTTTGTTTTTATATTATGTTTGATGAAAATGTGTTTCAAAGGATTTGATTTATTATTGAATTTCAAATGCTACGTTTACCTTGATTAAATAGTATGGATTGCTTATTTTCCAAAGGTGATTTTACATGCTAGGTTTTAATTGTATAAAGAGCATGTATTGGATATGTTTTTCAAATGATGATTTTTCAATGCTATGTTTATGTTACAAAATAGCATGTGTTTCATTGACATCTCATGCATGGCATGGGGTGAAGGATTTATAACCGGAGGGGTCACACTCCGTCGGGGCATCCGAAAAATCTATGTGCAACACCTTGATGTGATTTCCATCAAGAAGATTTTCGGTGGGTCCACACTCCGTCGGGGTGACCGAAAGACCTATGTGGTAGGCACATTTATGTACAGGTGATAGGTGGGACTCATTGCATAATTGTCATCATTGCATGGCATGAATTTATATGGTTTTGATATCACTAAGTTATATGATATGTTTTGTACTAACCATGTGTTAACCCTAATTGGAATACCTACTGGGCGCGTTGTACTAACGCCCTACTTCTACCCTTTAGTGGATGATACAGGAAACGAGGAAAATGCTAAACGCAGAAAGGGACAAGCATAGGAGCTTGGAACGCTTTTAGTTTTATATTATGTTTAAGATACTCCGGGATTTATATTGAGAGTATCCAGATTTTTAGAATGTAATAACTTAGATGAAATGCTATGGTTGGATGTTTTATTTGGATAATGATGATTGTGATTTTTATTGACTAACTACTTTGCTATCAATGGAATAGAACTGGGTTCTATTATGATTCCGCAAATTGATGTTATGATTCCGCAAGTTGTGATTTTTATTCTGCATGTTGATATTGCTATGTGTCAACCATTTTAGTGGACTGAGTCCATGAACACATAGGGTTGGCCAGTTAAGGGTCGGACTTTGGAAGTTTGGACTTAGCTCGCGTCGTGACGTCCCGCGCTCTATCACACCACTCTGTTACAAAAAAAAAAAATAGAAGCGAGTGAAAAAGGGCGGGGCGTTACACTCTCTCTCAAATTATATCTCACGGCATTCACATACAAAGAAGGGCAGCCAGCAAGTGAGAAAGATCTAGGAGGAAAGACTAAGGAAAAAAAAAAAGATTGAAGAGTAAGATCAACCGAGGGAAAACCGGAGGAGTCACGGAACCAGTAAGTGATTTTATGATTTTTGTTTAAAAGATAAGGAACCATAGGGTTCGGCCATGGTGTATGGCCAAACCCCATGGAAGAGAATTGGGAAGGATTATGGTTTAATTAATGGAAAGAAAGAACCATAGGGTTCGGCCATAGTGCATGGCCGAACCCCATGGAAGGTTATTGGTCAATTTTAAATGGGAGTTTGATGTTAATGGTGTATGATTTTTGAAGGGATTAAATGAAAACCATGGAATAATTATATGGTTTTAAAAAAGGTTTAAATGATGTTCAAGAGGAAGTATGGAACCATAGGGTTTGGCCATGATGTATGGCCGAACCCCATGGAAGTAAGGGAATGGACAATTATGTTGTTTTTAATGAACCGTTTGATGGAAAAATATAGAAGGACTATGGTATTTTAATGAAAGTTTGAAAGATAGAAACCATTGAAAGACATGGTTTAAATTATGGGTTCTTGGGTTGGAGACCATGGAATAAGATGAACCATAGGGTTCGGCCGTGTGGCATGGCCGAACCCCATGGAAAGGATAATGATTTATTTTAAATGGATTCGTGTTGATTTTTTCTTAGATGCAATTTGATCATGAAAACCATGGAAAGGTCTTAAGGAATTCATGTTGGCTAAATTTTGTTAAGGGGGGGATTTTGGAACCATAGGGTTCGGCCATGGTGTGTGGCCGAACCCCATGGAGGATGGTTACTAAATTAAAATCTTTCTAATTATGGAAAGTGGAAATTAAATTAGAAAGTTACTAATTATGGAAGGTGGAGATTAAATTGGAAAGTTTCTAATTATGGAAAGTGGATATTAAATTGGAAAGTTTTTAATTATGGAAGGTGGAGATTAAATTGGAAAGTTTCTAATTATGGACTTTCTAATAATGGATGGAATACAGATAATTGGGAATTAGACATCATAGGGTTCGGCCATGGTGCTTGGCCTAACCCCATAAACCAATTATGGATCTATTATGTTTATGTGTTAATGAGTGGAAGTTTTGAAATGATTTATGGTTTTTAGTGATTGAAAGGAGAATAATGGAATGATAGCCATGGATGACATTTTGGTAATTAAGTGAAATCAATGAACCATGGGTTCAACCATGGTGTATGGCCGAACCCCATGGGAAAGGTTTGCTGAGCATAAGGTTGATATATCTTAGATGATTAACTTGCTTATCATTAGCTTAATGAATAAAAGTGGTACAATGGCATTAATGTAATTAAGTGAGTTCGGCCATGGTGTATGGCCGAACCCCATGGGAATTGTTTGGTGGACATAGGGACTATGTTTGGCATATTAAAAATGAAATATTAACTAAAGATTAGACCAATGACAATTTGGTAAATATGTGTGAAAATGGTAGGGCATGGGTTCGGCCATGGTGTATGGCTGAACCCCATAAGGATTGTGTTTATGGACTTAAACAATATTGTAAATTAAACGGGACATGTTTTAATTGATTAATATGTTATAAGGTAACGGGACCTCAGAAGGTGTGCATGATCATGAGCGGTTACCAGACGAAAGACGCAAGGACACGGTAGTAGTTTTTGGTAGGATTCCACCTCTTTGAAACCATGGGTTTATGTACATCGTTTTTATCTTGATTTGATGAATTTATATTGCAAAGGATATGTTTCAAAATGTGAGTTTTAAATGCTATGTTTATATGATAAAATAGCATGTGTTGTATATATTTCAAATATGAGCTTTTAAATGCTATGATTTGTATAATTGCATAGCATGTGGACATTTGCATCTCATGCATGGCATGGGAGGGATGAACGGTAACCGGAGCCCCACACTCCTTCGGGGCGTCCGTAAAACATTCGTGGGGGGATACCTTGATGAGGAGCTTTCCATCAAGACGATACGATGTATGAAATGTAACTGGAGATCCACACTCCATTGGGGCGTCCGTAATAGAATCGTGGGGGATACCTTGATGAGGAGCATTCCATCAAGAGGATACTATGTATGAAATGTAACCAGAGGGTCCACACTCCGTTGGGGCATCCGAAAGACCTATGTGGTGGGTACTTTTATGTACATGTGATGTGTGGGACTCATTGCATATGATGCATGGCATGGTATTGAATCGGCATGATTATGATCTTTATTATCATGCAATATTTCTGGTTTTTATCGGTATGATTGGATCTCTATTATCATACACTGTTTTGGATACGATGCTTTATAAGTATGGTATGATTTATTATAACTAGTTTTGATATATATTATATCTGGATTTTTGGTACTAACCCATGTGTCAACCCTAATTGGAATACCTACTGGGCGCGTTGTTCTAACGCCCTACTTCTACCCTAGTGGTTGATATAGGAAACAAGGAGAACGATGAACGCGAAACGGGTCAAGCACAGGAGCTTGGATGCTTTTTATTTATATTTTTGTTTGAGATACTCATGGGCTTGTATTTTGAGTATCTAGAATTAGGATTGTAATAAATTAGATGAGTTTGCTATAGCTAGATGTTTTATTGGATAATTGCGTTATGATAATGATGATTAAGGACTTGACGTACTTTGCTATCTGAATGGAATAGAACTGTGTTCTATTATGTTTCTGCATGTTATATTTTTATTCCGCATGTTTATATTGTTATGTGTGAACCTTTTTCATGGATTGAGTCCATGCACACATAGGGTTGGCCAGTTAAGGGTCGGACTTTGGAAGTTCGGACTTATGTCGCGTCGTGACGTCCTGCTCTCTATAAAGATATTCCATATTTATGTTAGGCGCATAAGATAATTTAAAAGGGTATGCATATGGTCTAAAAATTAAATAAGGAAGATGTCTAATTAAATAGACATTGCATGGCCGTGTGTGACATTCCCAAAGTGGAAAGTCTAAACTTGGCAATGGCTATCTCAAGAGGGCACACGGCATTACTAATCTACGGAAGACGGGCACACGGCACTCACATTACAATCTTAGCACCTTCTAAGATTGGCCGGTTGGAGTATGTTAAAAAGGAGAGGTAGCAAGGGGCGCATGGTTTACACACCATAGCCGAAATTATTTTCTCTCCTGCAAGTCTAATTCACGGCAACACATTCAATTTCAAGATCAGTTCGGTTTTGTGAAAGAACATGGAGAAGAGAAGGCAGCCAGCAAGAGGTGTTCTTGGCTTGGAAAGAATTAAGAAGAAAGGAGAAGGATTGGAAGAGCAAGGAATCAGAAAAGGTTAGTATCTAATTGATAAATTTATTTTGAAATAAAGAACCATAGGGTTCGGCCAAGGTGTTTGGCCGAACCCCATGGAAAGGAAGATTGGGTGATGATTGATTAATGGAAGCACATGGTTTATTTAATGATGTTTGAATGATAAAAACCATGGAAGTTGTTAATAAATTTATGGGGTTTCAAGCATGAAGATAATGGAATTATACTTATGTTTTAAGAGGATTTTAAATGGAGATATGGTTAGGGATGTGGGTCGGCCATTGCATGGCCGAACAATGATTGTATGATGGCTAAGATGTTGGATCAAAAGAATGGAAAAGAAAGGGTGAGGTTCGGCCATGGTATATGGTACCAACTATATTTGATGATTTTAATTAATTAAAATGGAATAATTATGTGTGATCTTTGAAGAGTATGAACCATAGGGTTCGGCCATGGTGTATGGCTGAACCCCATGGAGTGGGATTGGTATAACTTTTTAATGTATGATTGATTAAAAAGGGAAGGATGGATTATTTCTATGAGTGAGGTTCGGCCATGATGCATGATGGCCGAACCCCACTAGGGTTTATTTTATGGAAAAGGTGATTAAATTAGAAGCTATCTAATTATGGAAGGGTGGAAGATTAATTTGGAAACTTTCTAATAATAGAAGGAGGAGATTTAAAATGGGAAGGTTTCTATTTATGGAAGGAGGTTTTTAAATTAGAAATATGATTTTTAATTATGGAAGTTGCATGCTAAAATTGGAAATTATCTAATTATAGAAGGAATCATGCTAAACTTGGAAACTTTCTAAATATGGACCTTCTAATTGGGGACTTGCTAATTATGGATCATTAGTGAAAATTGGAAACAAAGACATCATGGGTTCGGCCATGTGTATGGCTGAACCCCATGAATCAAATTTGTGGATTATGTTTTGTGTATTTTAAATAAAGTGGAGGATACAAATGTATGTTATGGATTATTGATGATGATAATGGCAAAGTTGTAATTACATGCCAAAGTGGAGGATCATGGGTTCGGCCAAGGTGTATGGCCGAAACCCATGAGGTTTATTTTATGAACTCGGATTATTGGGTTAATTATTAGTCGAAGTACATTATGAATGAGAATAATGGGTGATGATAGCCATGGATGGCATTTTTGTAATTAAGTGAAAATAAGGGACCATGGGTTCGGCCATGGTGTATGGCCGAACCCCATGGGAATTGTTTGGTGAAATTAGATGTCTATGAATCAGTTATGGGCCTATTGTGTTTATGTGTCAAGGAGTGGAAGGTTTGAATTGATTAAACCATGGGCAAAGTTTTGAATACATACTAAGATGGAAGATTGGCCATGAATGGCAATCTTGTAAATATGGGGATTGGTTAATGGACTTTAAATGTTGTAAATCAAGTGGGACTTGGTTTTGATTTATTATTGTATTATAAGGTAACGGGATCTCACAAGACGTTTACGATCGTGAGCGATTACCGGAAGAAAGACGCAAGCACACGTTAGCGGTCTTTGGTAGGATTCCACCTCTTTGAAACCATGGGTTTATGTACACTGTTTTTATCTTATTTTTGATGAAAATATGTTGCAAAGTATATGTTTCAAATTATGATTTTTAAATTCTATGTTTGTATGATAAAATAGCATGTGTTGGATATGTTTCAAATTGTGATTTTAAATGCTATGTTTATGTTATAAAATAGGATGTGTTTCATTGGCATCTCATGCATGGCATGGGGTGGAGGATTTGTAACCGGAGGGGTCACACTCCGTCGGGGCGTCTGAAAAACTATTTGCAGTACCTTGATGTGCTTTTCTATCAGGAAGAATCCGGAGGGTCCACACTCCGCCGGGGCGTCCGGAAGACCTATGTGGTGGGTACTTTTATGTACATGTGATGGGTGGGACTCATTGCATTCGTCATCATTGCATGGCATGGTTTTACATGGTTTTGGATATCATGTTATAATATATGTTTTGTACTAACCATGTGTTAGCCGTAATTGGAATACCTACTGGGCGCGTTGTTCTAACGCCCTACTTCTACCATAGTTGATGATACAGGAAATCAGGGGAACGATGAACACAAGACGGGCCAGGCATAGGAGCTTGGATGATTTAGTTTATTATTTTTAATAAAAGTTACTCATGGACTTGTATTTGAGTATTAGATTTCGGGATGTAATAACTTAGATGGTGTAACGCCCGCCCCTTTTCACCGTAAAATCAGAGTACAATTTTTTTTCTTTTTAAGTGATAAAGTGCCAAAGGGCACGGACGTCACGACGCGAGTTAAGTTCCGTGCTTCTAAAGCCCGGCCCTTAACTGGCCATCCCTACGCGTGCATGGAACATAAGTCCACGAGTACGATTCACGCTTAGCAAGTAAGCTCACGGAACATAAAAATAAATGCGGATGATCATAGAATTATCCTATCAGTTTTTCAGATAGCAGGGAAGAAATAACCATTTAATTACGAAAATGCCATTAAACGGTACCGTCCAAAATAAAGTATACACATAACAAGCCATCTAAGTTATTACATTTTCGACAAGCTGAATTATATAATTACACATTTCCAAAATGAATTAATTCAACTTAAACAAAATCACTAGTCCCCCTTCCCAAACTCCTAAGCTTGACTTCCGTCTCGCCCTTCCAGTCCGCCATTTCCTGCATTGTCAGCTAGGGTAGAAGTAGGGCGTTAGAACAATGCGCCCAGTAGGACTCCGAGTAGGGCTAGCACATAGATTAGTAATAACAACATACTGATAATAACCCAATGAAAAATTGATAAACCACGTGTAGTGAAAATATAAGATGTATGCCATGCCCTGGGTGTCTATATTATGAATCCCACCCATCATTCCTGACATATACTGTCATATCCCTCTTGACCGAAAAGCCTCGTCAAGACATGTCCTACCGCAAAATATCCCCCTTGACGGCAAATCCTCGTCAAGGTGTCCCCATGCCTGTTCTCGGTCTCCCCGACGGAGCATAGACTCCGGTTTGTTTATTTTTTTTCCGCCCATGCCATGCATGAGATGTAATGCATTATGCTATGTAATATATACGTCTCATAACTTTAGTTTATCATACATAGCCTTGGCATATAATGCATCATCTTAAAATATAAATCATAGTATTAAACATAACATTCATAATCGTAAAACAAACTCGTCATAAGATAAATCACATACTCCACAAAATCAGATAAAAATACCATACATATCCATGGCTTACAAAAAGGTAGGAATCCTACCGAATACCGACTCGTATCTCTATTTCGTTTTCGTTCGACAATCCAGCTACCGACTCGCGCTATCCGGTACCTTATTACACATTTACCGTATTAGTCCGTATTTTATTTCATGATTAAATTTCTAACTGATCATAAACCTAGGTCCATTAATGATCTTTAATCGTGTCACTAGATTATAATAAGGCAGCCCTTATCTTAGCCTCTTTTTCCATTGTTTTAAAATACATCCATAAATCCAATTTTTTTATGTCTAACATACATAGGATCATTAAAATCAGTCCCTTTAATTGAACATAATCTCCATTCATTCTACCGGATTAACAGCGACCTCTGAAGATGTTCAATATTGCACATTTCAATTCAGTCGACTGACTTCGAATCGAATGTCTGCTTGTCCTGCCAGTTCAGTTTCAGTCGGCTGAAACATGGTTCATACCCCTTTCAGTCGACTGAATCACAGATTCAATCGGCTGACTTTGTATCAGATCATCTGTTTGTTCTGTCAGTTTATTTTCAGTCGACCGAATCATATATTCAGTCGGCTGAACTTTCAATTACCCACTTGCGTGTTTAATACGCATCCCTTCAGTCGACTGAATCGTACATTCAGGCAGCTGAAACTTCCAAAACCCTTTTCTTATCTGAGAAGTTTGTGTTCAGTCGACTGAATCTTATGATTCAGTCGACTGAAACTCCCAGAAACTCATTTTAATATCAATCACCATTAGTTCAGTCGACTGAATCCCTAATTCAGTAGGCTGAAACTCCCAGAAACTCGTTTCTGATTCGTTTATCACCAGTTCAGTCGACTGAATCATGATTCAGTCGACTGACTGTTCTGTCAGTCTTCTCCATTGCATATTTTGTACATTTTTTCCTTCATGGTTCCCTCATTTAAACTCCTTAAAAATTACCCACTTCTTAATCACTTAAAACCATACATAAACTCTTGTTTAAGAAAATACTTACAATCCGTCGTTTCCTCCGACTTCCGGCACTCCCGTCGGTTTCCTTAGCCTCCTCTCTCCTTCCTTTTGATCTTTGGTAGGTTAAGATCTTTGATCAAGAGTGGCAATCCCCAACCCTAGAATCGGCCAAGGTAAGTTTAAATTGAGAGAGGGAAGAGGAAAGGATGATAAAAGGGGAGATGGTCACCTTGACTTTAGAGTGAATTTGTGTAAATTTCCACTTCTTTCTTCTCTCCTTCTTTTCTCTTTTCCTTAACTCTCTTTCTCTTCTCCTTCCTAGTGTGGGACGTCCATGGAGAATGAAAAATGGAGAGAAAGTTGAATGAGAGAAGAATGGGAAAAGACATCAAGGCTTATCCCTATTTTTTCTTTTCACTTTACATTATTTACCCCCACCAACTTTAAGATATTTTCAAGATATTTTTATTTGCTTTATGGCTTATGTCTCTACCCTCCCTAAGTCCAAACGTGTTTGGCCTTGGAGGTGGGGTAGCTTGGTCCCCATTTGACTAATTTTAACCCATTTAACCACCAATTTAATAATTTATTTAATTAGTTACTTTAATTCCCATTTACTTATTTAAATCACCTTAGGTTAATTCATTATACTTAACCTAATTCCATTATTCCACCCATGGTTGACCAAATCAACCATGGTGGTCGGCCCCACCAACTTTGGGTCCACACTTGGCCACATCACCATTATTTAATTCCAAATAACTTAGGTGGTTTAAAATCATTGAATTCACTCCAAGTGGATTACCAGTGGCCTATGGCCCAATTACATTTCCATCTAGCCCATTTACCTTAGAGCATAACCAACTAGACCCATTGGGCCCCAAATAGGTATTTGACCCAATTTAATCATTCTTGACCCATTTAAATAAATTTAAACCCAAACCATAATCTATTGGGCCACACTTGGGCCTTTATCCAATTTTGGCCCATTTACCATTTACTCCACCAATTTTCTAATTTCCATCATTAAAGTAAATAATATTCACATTTATATTAATTCCAAAATTCCGAGACCTTACAGATGGTCGGCTGTTTATTTTGATAATTATGGTATTTGAATGATGATTAAGGATTTGACGTACTTTTTATCTGAATGGAATAGAACTTGGTTCTATTATGTTTCCACAATTTTGATATTAATATTCCGCATGTACATATTGCTATGTGTGAACCATTTTCGTAGACTTGGTCCAAACACACATAGGGTTGGCCAGTTAAGGGTCGAACTTTGGAAGTTCGGACTTAGCTCGCGTCGTGACGTTCCGCGCTCTATCACTCTACTCTGTTATAAAAAGAAAAATAGACTTTGAATTTATGGGAAAAAACGAGTGAAAAAGGGCGGGGCGTTACAGTTGGTATCAGAGCGAACCCGAAACATTGAACATTTCGGAGTAAATTAATCCGGTCTCGTGCATTAATTTACTTCGTTAGACTCAGACGGATGATAACAAAGGAAGTATAGTCAAAATAATCGGATTATCAAACATAGCAACATAGGATGTATTTCCCCAGAAACAAAGCAAAAATCAAGAGTGCTTATTTGGAAATTTTCCCAAAGTAGGAAATACAAATTTTTATGATGGAAACTAAGTCATGATTTATTTTTTTAAATGGCTTAGGGAAAGATGGCTCCAAGTGGAAGGCCAAGGAGAAATACCCAACAAAACCCAAGTGGGGGTGAAGATGAGGTAGAACATCCTCGAAATGAGGAGGAGCAACCATCTCATCATGAGGAGGAACGACAATCTCACCGTGAGGAAGAACAACCATCCCTCCATGAGGAGGAATCAAGTAGCATGAACATACCGGTGGTGCCTCCTGAATTGCAAAATTTGGTTCAAGCGGTGGTCACTTCGGTGCTTCAACAACACCTGAATAAGAATGGAACGACCAAGGAAAACAATGACAGGAGCATGGTCAGGGACTTCCAACAACAGCGCCCTCCTTACTTCAAAGGGAGAGAAGGGGTTGTCGGAACAGAAAACTGGCTGAAGAAGATTTCACAGATTCTGACGTTGTTAAATGTCACGAGTCATGCTCACAAGATTTACTGGCCACATCACAACTGATTGATGATGCTGGTAAATGGTGGGAGGTAGTAGAGAAGCAACGAGCACTTCTTCCAGAAGGAGAGAGGACTGCCATGACTTGGGAGCAGTTCTCAGCTACCTTCCTGGAACATTATTTTCCTGAGGAGGAGAATGAGCGCCAGACCCAAGCATTTCTATCTTTGGTACAAGGTACCATGACAGTGCCAGAGTACCACCAGGAGTTTCTCAATTTATTTGTTTATGCATTCTATATGGTGGATACAGAGTATCGGAGGGCACGCAAGTTTGAGCGGGGCCTTCGGCCTAGCATAACGGCCAAAGTAACTATATTCACGGCAGTCACATTGGCAGAGGTGGTCAGTTGGGCCACAATAGCAGAGCAAGAGATGGCTGAGTTGACGCGTATTGACAATCATCGAGCTCAGAGTGGGAGAGGTACATTTCAGCCCAACAAGGTTCCGACCGAACTCTAACAGACCCTCACCATCTACTGGGTCAACAGGGGGCTTTCGTCCCAATCATCCCTCCCCATCTGCATCAGTCACACAGGCTCCTAAAGGTTGGAGCAACTGCTTTCATTGTGATCAGCCTGGCCATTTTAAGAGGGAATATCCACAACTCAACAAACCCTCTAATACCAGGGGTTCATCTCGTGCACCGGTGGTTGAACTTCCAAAAATAGTAAGGGACTATGCGGATGTTTTTCCGAAGGAACTCCCTAGTTTGCCTCCCATGAGGGAGATCAATTTTGAAATCAAGTAGTATACTGGCACTGCACCAGTGTCATTACCACATTACCGGATGGCACCAGCAGAGATGTCCGAGTTAAAGAAGCAAATTGATGAACTGCTCAGATTGGAGTGCATTTGGAACAGTACATCGGCTTGGGGAGCTCCGGTTTTATTTGTAAAGAAGAAAGATAGTTCACTCCTCATGTGTGTGGATTACCGAAAACTGAACCAGCTGACAGTTAGAAACAAGTACTCTTTACCCAGGATCGATGATTTATTTGATCAACTTAAAGGTTCCAGTCATTTTTCTAAGATTGATTTGATGTCCGGATATAACCAAATCAGGGTTAGGGAGGAGGACATATAGAAGATAGCCTTCAGAATGCGGTATGGGCTATATGAGTTTGTAGTCATGCCGTTTGGACTCACCAATGCACCGGTTGTGTTCATGGATTTAATGAGTAGGATCTTCCGTCCTTACTTGGACCAATTTGTTATTGTATTTATTGATGATATTTTGATTTACTCCAAAACTCAAAAAGAATATGCTAAGCACCTGAGAATAGTTCTGGACGCTTTAAGGAAGAACAAACTATATGCTAAAGCCAGTAAATGTGAATTTTGACTATCTGAGGTCAACTTTTTGGGACATGTTATATCAGAAGAAGGTATAGCCGTGGACCCGGCTAAGATAGCGGCAGTGAGAGATTGGAAAGTACCAAATAATATAACTGAAATCCGTAGCTTTTTCGGATTGGTTGGTTATTACAAGAAATTTATCATGGACTTCTCAAAAATTGCATCTCCACTTACTCGACTCACTAAGAAAGGAGTCAAATATGAATGGTCAGATTTGTGCAATCAGAGGTTTGAAGAGCTGAAGACGAGACTTACCACTGCTCCTATCCTAATTTTGCCGGAAAGAGGCAAGTGTTATGACGTACAATGCGATGCTTCAGGAGATGGACTGGGGTGTACACTCAATCAAAGTAATCGTGTGGTGGCATACGGATCAAGACAGTTAAAGATACATGAACGTCTCTATCCTATGCACGATCTAGAACTAGTCGCAGTGGTCTTCGCTCTCAAAAGCTGGAGGCATTATCTTTATGGCGAGAAATTTGAAGTGTTTTCAGATCATAAGAGCTTGAAGTAATTGTTTGATCAGAAGGAGCTCAACTTGAGGCAGCGCAAATGGACGGAATATCTGGCGGATTATGAGTTCACACTTCGTTATCACCCTGGCAAGGCGAACAAGGTGGCAGATGCCCTCAGCCGTTTATCACATGCATCAGTGGCATGTTTGATCAGGACAGAATGGGAGATGCTGAATACCATTTGAGAGTTTAAACTTTACCTCAATAACCATGGGACTATTTACAATTTGATCATACGGTCCAGCATGGTTACCAAGATTGAACAGGAACAGCGGACAGACCCGGAGGTGGAGGAGATTTGGGCCAAGATGTCTACTGGTGAAGTCATACCGGAATGGGAGTTACGACCAGGATAGGGTCTTGTATTCCAAGAAGGATTTATGTACCTAAGAGCTGCAGAAAAGAGTTACTGGTTGAGGCCCATCAGACCAAACTTTCTATTCATCCGGGCAGCACCAAGATGTATCACGACCTGAAGAGACATTACTGGTGGCACGGACTCAAAAGAGATGTGACGGAATTTGTAGCACATTGCTTAACGTGTCAGCAGGTTAAGACTGGACATTAGAAGCCACCAAGGTTACTCAAACCCTTACCAGTGCCGGAATGGAAATGGGAACATATTTCCTTGGATTTTGTGACAGGGTTGCCAAGGTCATCAAAGGGCAACGATACGATATGGGTCGTGGTAGACCGACTGACCAAGTCAGCACATTTCATTCCTATTAAGATGACAGACTCATCTGAGACTTTGGGTCGGCGATATATCAAGGATATCATCAGATTGCATGGTATACCTCGGACTATTATGTCCAACAGAGATGGTCGATTCACCGGCAGAGTATGGCAGAGCATGCAAACAGCCATAGGAACAGATTTATTGATTAGTACAGCATTCCATCTATAGACTAATGGACAGTCTGAGAGGACAATACAAACACTGGAGGATATGCTGAGAGCATGTATGATAGATTTCAAGGGTGGATGGGAGGATCACTTGTCGTTGGTAGAATTCTCATACAAGAACAGTTACCAGGCAAGCCTCCAGATGGCGCCATTTGAGGCATTATATGGTAGACCTTGTAGGTCACCAGTGTGCTGGACAGAGGCCGGTGATCCTGCACTGATTGGACCTGAGTTGGTTGCAGAGACTACAGCGTAAATACAGTTGATACAGCAACATTTATTGACTGCACAGAGTCGTCAGAAGAGCTATGCTGACAAAAGGAGGAGGTTCCTTGAATTTGAAGTGGGAGACATGGTGTTCTTAAAAGTCTCGCCACGAAAAGGACCCATGAGATTTGGAAAGAAAGGGAAATTGTCGCCAAGATATGTGGGACCGTTTTCAATCATAAGAAGGATGGGGGATGTGGCTTATCAATTGGCATTCCTATCATAGTTGGCATCTTTACACGATGTGTTCCATATATCGATGTTGAGAAAATATAATCCTGATCCTTCTCACGTACTGAACGTACATAGAGGTTCAGAGCAACGTGACATATGTCGAGAAGCCTGTCCGAGTGGTGGACACAGAACAAAGGGTGTTACGGAATCGAGCGATCCAGTTTGTCAAGGTAGTATGGGATCGACATGGCATTGAGGAAGCCACATGGGAACTCGGGTCGGAAATGAGGAAAGCTCATCCTTAGCTATTAAGGTAAATGTTTGAAACCCTACTTCATTAGATTTTTGGGGCGAAAATTTTAAAAAGAGGGTTGTATTGTAACACCTCGGATTTTCAGTTAATTATATTTGTATGAAAATTATCCATTTAATTTGTGAATATTAGTTATGGATTTTAATTGGACAAAGAGTTGGGTCATTAGCCCAATTAGGACCCATTGAATTGTGTAAATTGGTTTCAATAAAAATTAAATGGGGTTGAATTTAGTTAATAATGCAATATTAAATAAATATTGCATGGCCGAATTTTAGAGGTGCATAACCAAGAATGATACTTAGGCCGTGTATAAAGATATTCCATATCTATGTTAGGCGCATAAGATAATTTAAAAGGGTATGCATATGGTCTAAAAATTAAATAAGGAAGATGTCTAATTAAATAGACATTGCATGGCTGTGTGTGACATTCCCAAAGTGGGAAGTCTAAACTCGGCAATGGCTATCTCAAGAGGGCACACGGCATTACTAATCTAAGGAAGAGGGGCACACGGCACTCACATTACAATCTTAGTACCTTCTAAGATTGGCCGGTTGGAGTATGTTAAAAGGAGAGGTAGCAAGGGGCGCATGGTTTACACACCATAGCCGAAATTATTTTCTCTCTTGCAAGTCTAATTCACGACAATACATTCAATTTCAAGATCAGTTTGGTTTTGTGAAAGAACAAGGAGAAGAGAATGCAGCCAGCAAGAGGTGTTCTTGGCTTGGGAAGAATTAAGAAGAAAGAAGAAGGATTGGAAGAGCAAGGAATCAGAAAAGGTTAGTATCTAATTGATAAATTTATTTTGAAATAAAGAACCATAGGGTTCGGCCAAGGTGTTTGGCCGAACCCCATGGAAAAGAAGATTGGGTGATGATTGATTAATGAAAGCACATGGTTTATTTAATGATGTTTGAATGATAAAAACCATGGAAGTTGTTAATAAATTTATGGGGTTTCAAGCATGAAGATAATGGAATTATACTTATGTTTTAAGAGGATTTTAAATGGAGATATGGTTAGGGATGTGGGTCGGCCATTTCATGGCCGACCCATGATTGTATGATGGCTAAGATGTTGGATCAAAAAAATGGAAAAGAAAGGGTGAGGTTCGGCCATGGTGTATGGCCGAACCCCATGGAGTGGGATTGGTATATTTTTTTCATGTATGATTGATTAAAAAGGGAAGGATGGATTATTTCTATGAGTGAGGTTCGGCCATGGTGCATGGCCGAAACCCACTAGGGTTTATTTTATGGAAAAGGTGATTAAATTAGAAGCTATCTAATTATGGAAGGGTGGAAGATTAATTTAGAAACTTTATAATAATAGAAGGAGGAGATTTAAAATGGGAAGGTTTCTATTTATGGAAAGAGGTTTTTAAATTAGAAAGATGATTTTTAATTATGGAAGTTGCACGTTAAAATTGGAAATTATCTTGTAACGCCTCGCCCTTTTTGAGAATTTCAGAGTCTAATTTTTTTTTTAAATAATAATAAACATCGAAAGAGAGCGGGCGGCGTCACGACGCGAGTTAAGTTCAGACTACCCAAGTCTGAACCTTAACTGGCCACCCATGTATACATGGACTAGACCATGATAATGAATCACACATGGAACTAACATCATCATGCAGAATAACCTAGATTAACTGCGGAATAGAAAGAGTAGATAGCAAGTAACAGTCTCAAACATTAATTAACATAAATCAACCATCCAAAGTTATTAACCTAATCAAACCATAGCAGGTAATGACTTATTACATGTCCAACAAAATATAGTTCTAATGATAGTAATATAAAGAAGTCCAGTCCAATATTCAAGCGCTTAGGCTTGGCTTAGCTCCCCTCCCGGTCAACGACCTTTTTTTTTCCTTTATTTGTACCTGCATTCTCCTCTGAGGATAGAATTAGGGCGTTAGATCAACGCACCCAGTAGGTTCCCGAATCAGGGCTACCACATGTTAGCATATAAAACATGCATATATATATATATATCATATTACATGATCATCAAAAACAGGTAAAACAATGCTATGATGTCACATGCAATGAGCATCCCCCATCATGTACATTCATAGCCATCATTTGACGTGCCTTACACCGACAAGGTAAATTACAACACACTTTCATCACTTCATCACTGACTGATTATATCACGTATGAGTCCTCCTGACGGGACTCTCATCGCCTAAGGAGAGCATTGTGACTATGATCATCATGTTACTCTTCCTGGCGTGACTTGCACCGCCGAAGGAAGACGTAACCCATAAATTGCAACACTGTAGAACCTCATTCATTATCCCATGTTTATGCATGAGATGCCAATGCCTGTATGCCATTTGTTAATGCATAATTTAACATTAGAAACACATAAAATAAAACAAGAATCTCATAAGAAAACTGGGTAAAAACTGTGGTTACAAGTAGGTAGGAAACCTACTGAAACTTTGCTTAAGTATCCGTTCCTTTTTGAGCTTCTCCTGGTCACGACTCGTTCGTCGTTCAACTCTCGTCACCTTATGATACAATAATCAGTAAATCATATTGTCACTTAAATGTCCATTCACATATAAGACCCAAAACATCTTGTAAGTCCTTTGATCAATCCCTTCATTTGACTTGTATTCACAGATTTGCCATTGGTCTAACCAATGTCTAATCTTGCTCATAAACAAAAATCATAAAAGTAATCTACCTTAGTGGGGTTCGGCCATACTACTTGGCCGAACCCTACCAATCCAATTTGTATTTCTTAATCCTTTCACAACCATTCAAATCACTTGGTTCCAATCCTCATTTTTATCTACCAACACTACTCCATGTAAATCAAATAAAAACCCTAAAGCAATCCATGGGGTTCACTTGATCTGATTGATCCCTCAACTTCCCATGATTATTCATGATTTAATCATGTTAACCCAACCATGAATTACACATGGTTCAGCCACATAACCAACCACCAAAACAGTCATTTAAACTTCACCAAAACCCATTACTTACTTACATGGGGTTCGGCCATCCAAGGTGGCCGAACCCTATGTCCATGTTTTGATCTTTTACACATGCTTTAGGCGTTATTTAAACATGCAATATCAGTATCATATTGCTGCCTTTAAACCTCTTAGAAACCATCTAATTAAATTCATACAAAAACAGTCCATAAAGGTCCATGGTTTCCATGTTTCCCGACATGAAAACCAACAATCTTTTACATGGGGTTCAGCCCTCCATGGTGGCCGAACCCAATGGTTATTTTTTTCTATTTTTAAACCTCAAATAATCATGTAATAACCAGCGTATTATCACCGAGTTTAACCCTTTAAAGTTCATCTAAAAACCAACCTAATTTCATAGGGTTCGGCCATGCTCATTGGCCGAACACTATGACCTTTGGTTTTGAAATATTCAATCATTTATCTTAGGTCTGAATCAACCATCCAACTCCATGTTTTAACCTTCTTAAAACATGATTTTAAAACTAACACTAACATCTAATATCAGTCCCACTTTTATATGGTTTTAATTTCCAAAAACCATCAACATCAACCATTTGTTTCCATGGGGTTCGGCCATGCAAAGTGGCCGAACCCAATGGTCCATTTCCATCTTTTAATCTACTGATTTAGACCATAAAAACTTCAGGCTTTTCTGTCATTCAGATACATGTTTATAATCCTTTCAATAACATGTATTTGATTCATAAATCAAACCCAAAAACAGTCCACAAAATCCATGGTTTTCATGTTTCAAAACATGAAAACCAAGCAATCTCTTACATGGGGTTCGGCCCTCCATGGTGGCCGAACCCAATGGTTATTTTTACCATTTTAAATCCTCCATAATCAAGGTTAAACATTGGTGTATTCGGCCATGACCATGGCCCAATACATACCCCACTTTATTAATCCAAAAGTCCATGAAACACTTACCAAATTCCAAGCTCTTGTCTTGCCTTTTGATCCTTGCTTCCTTTCTTTCTTAGCCTCCCTTCCTTTGCTGGTTATTTGCTTGAACCAATGGTGAAAACACCAAGTCCAATTCGGCCAAATGATGGTGTTCTTGAGAGAGGGAAAGAGATGGGATTCTAAGGCTTTTGCAATGATAAAAATCGGCCAAAATGGGTGTTGTTTGCTTTTGTATTTCAGCCCTCCAAAACCCCTCCACTTCCTCATCAATTCTCCCATAAAACGATGGGTCTTGGGTGCTAACCAAGGCACCCCTTGGCACCTACCCATGCAGCCATTCAGCTTTCCATGCAACTCATCTCAAACCTATCATTTGCATTAATCATTTACCATGGAACTCACCAAAACAAGTCCCCAACGTGTGGGACTTGTTTTGGTTGGTTTGAGACCAGCCAACCTCTTCAAATTCCCACTCAACTCACTGATTTACAGCCCCTTCAATTTCCCTTTTGACTCACTTGAACTCAAGGCTATTTAGATTTCCATCTCAACTCACCCAACTCACATACTTAATGCATTTCATTTAATGCACATGTGTTGACTCACTACTTGATTTAATTCCAACTCACTTCAGTCCCACTCAACTGATTTAACTCATATTTTAGTTCCCTTGAGGGTCCACACGGTCAACCATAGTCAACTTGATCCGTTGGGTCCACTTTTAGCTACTTGACCCGTTTTTGACTCCATGACCCAATTATGATATTTTTGTCATTTGTAATTGATTTTTACATATGGATCAGGCCTACCCATTTTTTCTCCACTTGATTTCCAATCAAATCAGCTTAACCCCATTTAATTTAAGTTCACAAAACGGTCAAATAATCCAGTAAGACCCGTTGGGTCCCATTTGGGCCCTTTGACCCATTTAGCCATTTTTGACCCAATTGATGTTCATTACCCATCCAATCAAACTTGGCATTCATAATGTGCTCATATGATCTTAATTTGAGCAATGGGCCCCACCATTTCCTTATTTACAATCATATTTATTGAATTCACCAATCTAGGGGCATTTTCGTAATTATCCATCTTATTGAGAAATCGGGGTGTTACATATCTAATTATAGAAGGAAGCATGCTAAACTTGGAAACATTCTAAATATGGACCTTCTAATCGGGGACTTGCTAATTATGGATCATTAGTGGAAATTGGAAACAAAGACATCACATGGCCGAACCCCATGAATCAAATTTGTGGATTATGTTTTGTGTATTTTAAATAAAGTGGAGGATACAAATGTATGTTATGGATTATTGATGAAGATAATGGCAAAGTTGTAATTACATGCCAAGTGGAGGATCATGGGTTCGGCCAAGGTGTATGGCCGAACCCTATGAGGTTTATTTTATGAACTCGGATTATTGGGCTAATTATTAGTCTAAGTACATTATGAATGAGAATAATGGGTGATGATAGCCATGGATGGCATTTTCGTAATTAAGTGAAAATAAGGACCATGGGTTCGGCCATGGTGTATGGCCGAACCCCATGGGAATTGTTTGGTGAAATTAGTTGTCTATGAATCAGTTATGGGCCTATTGTATTCATGTGTCAAGGAGTGGAAGGTTTGAAATGATTAAACCAAGGGCAAAGTTTTGAATACATACTAAGATGGAGGGTTGGCCATGAATGGCAATCTTGTAAATATGGGGATTGGTTAATGGACTTTAAATGTTGTAAATCAAGTGGGACTTGGTTTTGATTTATTATTGTATTATAAGGTAACGGGATCTCACAAGACGTTTATGATAGTGAGCGTTTACCGGATGAAAGACGCAAGCACACGTTAGCGGTCTTTGGTAGGATTCCCCCTCTTTGATGAAAATATGTTGCAAAGTATATGTTTCAAATTATGATTTTTAGATGCCATGTTTATATGATAAAATAGTATGTGTTGGATATGTTTCAAATTGTGATTTTAAATGCTATGTTTATGTTATAAAATAGAATGTGTTTCATTGGCATCTCATGCATGGCATGGGGTGGAGGATTTGTAACCAGAGGGGTCACACTCCGTCGGGGCGTCCGAAAAACCTATGTGCGGTACCTTGATGTGCTTTTCCATCAGGAAGAATTCGGAGGGTCCACACTCCGCCGGGGCGTTCGGAAGACCTATGTGGTGGGTACTTTTATGTACATGTGATGGGTGGGACTCATTGCATTTGTCATCATTGCATGGCATGATTTTTATGGCTCTTTGGAATATTATGTTATAATATATGTTTTGTACTAACCATGTGTTAGCCCTAATTGGAATACCTACTGGGCGTTGTTCTAACTCCCTACTTCTACCCTAGTGGATGATAAAGGAAACAAGGGGAACGATGAACGCGAAACAGGCCAGGCATAAGAGCTTATAGTTTATATTTTAATAAAGTTACTTATGGACATGTATTTGAGTAACTAGTTTCCGGGCTTGTAATAACTTAGATGAATTTGCTATGGTTGGATATTTTATTGGATAATTATGTTATGATTAATTATGATTAAAGACTTAACGTACTTTGCTATCTGAAAAGGAATAGAACTGGGTTCTATTATGATTCCACATGTTATGATTATTATTCCGCAAGTCTACATTGTTATGTGTGAATCGTTTCCATAGACTTTGTCCATGCATACATTGGGTTGGCCAGTTAAGGGTCGGACTTTGGAAGTTCAGACTTAACTCGCGTCGTGACGTCCCGCTCTCTATCACTCTTTGTTTATAAAAAAAAAAAAATAGACTCTGATTTTCGGAAAAGGAACACGAGTGAAAAAGGGCAGGGCGTTACAGTCCGAGTTCGAACCCAGTAGGAACAAAGCAAAATATATGCAATTGAGATATTACGGTATAAGTCATTACAATGTCATGGAAATAAATCTAATATAGAAATCAAAACTCTAATCTTAGAAATATAACTTAATTTAAAAACTTTGTTGAAATGAAAAATAGATTAAAAAAATGGAAATAACATATAAAATTGGAAATTGACAATTTTGGAGACCAATTTCCATGGAAAATCCTATTAAAACTGGAGATAATATCTACAGTCAAAAAAATTCTAAAAATATAAATTTCTAAATGCCACAAAATTTTAAATTTAGTAAGACTTCCAAATCTATATAAATGTTATAATTTCTACTATTTTAAAAAGAAACTTTTAAACTTATGTAACCTTATAAAATTGTAGTTTATAAAAATAGAAATTGCCATTTTTAAATAGTAGCCTAAAATAGAAAATTTCAAATTTAGCAGTATTTCAAAAAATAGAAATAATATCTAAAATTATAAAATTTCTAAAAATAAAAATTTCTAAATTCTACAAGTTTCTAAATTTGGAAAGACTTCCAAATATACATGTATAAATTCTAGAATTTCTACTATTATAAAAAGAAACTTTTAAACTTAGGTAACCTTTTAAAATTGTAGTTTCTAAAAATAGAAACTGTCAATTTTAAATAGTAGCCTAAAATAGAAATATCTAAAAGTAGCATTATTTCAAAAAATAGAAATAATATCAAAAATTATAAAATTTATATAAATAGAAAATTTTCAATTCAACAAGTTTCTAAATTTAGTAAGCCTCCCAAATCTATATAAATTCTAAAATTTTAACTATTTTAAAAAGAAACTTTTAAACTTAGGTAACCTTCTAAAATTGTATTTTCTAAAAATAGAAACTGCCAATTTTAAATAGTTGCCTAAAATACAAATTTCAAAAGGTGGCAGTATTTCGTAAAATAGAAATAATATCAAATATAAAATTTCAAAAAATAGAAATTTCTAAATTCAATAAGTTTCTAAATTTAGTAAGACTTTCAAATATATATAAAAATTCTAGAATTTCTACTATTTTAAAAGAGACTTTTAAAATTAAGTAACCTTTTGAAATTGGACTTTCTAAAAATAGAAACTGTCAATTTTAAATAGTAGCCTATGATAGAAACTTCCGAAATTAGCAGTATTTTGAAAAATAGAAATAATATCTAAAATTATAAAATTTCTAAAAATAGAAATTTCTCAATTCAACATGTTTCTAAATTTAGTAAGCCTTCCAAATCTATATAAATTTTAGAATTTCAACTATTTTAAAATGAGACTTTTAAAATTAAGTAACCTTTTGAAATAGTAGTTTCTAAAAATAGAAACTGCCAATTTTAAATAGTAGTCTAAAATAAAAACCTACAAAATTAGCAGTATTTTGAAAAATGGAAATAATATCTAAAATTATAAAATTTCTAAAAATAGAAATTTCTCAATTCAACATGTTTCTAAATTTAGTAAGCCTTCAAAATCTATATAAATTCTAGAATTTCAACTATTTTAAAAGAAACTTTTAAAATTATTTGACCTTCTAAAATTGTACTTTTTAACAATGGAAACTGCCAATTTAAAATAGTAGCCTAAAATAGAAACTTCCAAACTTAGCAGTATTTTGAAAAATAGAAATAATATCTAAAATTATAAAATTTCTAAAAGTAAAAATTTCTCAATTCAACATGTTTCTATATTTAGTAAGCCTTCCAAATCTATATAAATTTTAGAATTTTAAGAAGTAACCTTTAAAATTAAGTAACCTTCTGAAATTGTAATTTCTAAAAATAGAAACTACCAATTTTAAATAGTAACATAAAATAGAAACTTCCAAAATTAGAAGTATTTCGAAAAATAGAAATAATATCTAAAATTATAAAATTTCTACAAAATAGAAATTTCTCAATTCAACATGTTTTTAAATTTAGTAAGCCTTCCAAATCTATATAAATTTTTGAATTTCAACTATTTTAAAAAGAGACTTTTAAAATTAAGTAACCTTCTAACATTATAGTTTCTAAAAATGGAAACAGCCAATTTTAAATATCAGCCTAAATTAGAAACTTCCAAAATTAGCAGTATTTCGAAAAATAGAAATAATAGAAATTTATCAATTCAACATGTTTCTAAATTTAGTAAGCCTTCGAAATATATATAAATTATAGAATTTCAACTATTTTAAATAGAAACTTTTAAACTTTGGTGACCTTCTAAAATTGTAGTCTCTAAAAGTAGAAACTACCAACTTTAAATAGTAGCCTAAAATAGAAACTTCAAAAACTAGTATTATTTTAAAAAATAGAAACAGTGTCTAAAATTATAAAATTTTCTAAAATTAGAAATTTCTAAATTGAACAACTTTCTCAATTTAGTAACACTTCCAAATATATATGTATAAATTCTAGAATTTCTAATATTTTAAAAAGAAACTTTTAAACTTAGGTAACATTCTAAAATTGAAGTTTCTAAAAATAGAAACTGCCAATTTTAAATAGTAGCCTAAAATAAAAATTTCCAAAAGTAGCATTAGTACAAAAACTAGAAATAATATAAAAAATTATAAAAAATTTATAAATAGAAATTTCTCAATTCAACATGTTTCTAAATTTTGCAAACCTTCCAAATCTATATAAATTCTAGAATTTTTACTATTTTAAAAAGAAACTTTTAAACTTAGGTTTCCTTCTAAAATTGATGTTTCTAAAAATAGAAACTGTCAATTTTAAATAATAACCTAAAATACAAATTTCTAAAAGTAGAAGTATTTCGTAAAATAGAAATAATATCTAAAATTATAAAATTTCTAAAAATAGAAATTTCTAAATTCAACAAGTTTCTAAATTCAGTAACACTTCCAAATCTATATAAATTCTATAATTTCAACTATTTTAAAAAGAAACTTTTAAAATTCGGTAACCTTCAGAAATTCTAATTTCTAAAAATAAAAACTGGTAATTTTAGATAGTTGCCTAAAACAGAAATTTATAAAAGTGGCATCGAAAAATAGAAAATTTTCAATTCAACATGTTTCTAAATTTAGTAAGCCTTCTAAATCTATATAATATAACACCCCGGATTTTCAAGTTATAAATATTTATGAAAATTACCCATTTAATTTGTGAATTTTTAGATATGGATCTTATATGGGCAAAGTGTTGGGTCTTTGCCCAATTAAGACCCAATGGATTGTGGAAATGGTTTCAATAAAATTAAATGGGCTTGAATTTAATTAATAATGCAATATATATAAATAAGGGATTTAGATTAATTATTATGCGCATGAGATGTATGTAGGATTTTCATATCCCCATTGATATGCTAGAATATCTTAAGAAGATATCGAAGATTAAATTGAAATGTTGCATGAGGTGTATGAGATATGCGCATACAAGAAAAGATTTTCTATCACAAAATCACGAAGTTATATGTGACCAAGGATTGTCCTAAATTGGGCAAAAACGTGTAGATGGATTTGGGTTTAGGCAATGGCTAATTTAGAGAGTCATGGCACTTTCTAAATCAAGAGAACAAGGGGCGCATGACACCTTCTAATTGTAGATAGGACTGTTTGGAAGGTCGATACAAGAGAGGGAACTACTAATTGGAAGGTCGGCAACATATAATTAAGGCAACAAGAAGGGGCGCATAGCACCTTCTAATCTAAGATAGGATTAATTGGAAGGTTTTATAAAGAGGCAACAAGGGGTGCATTGTCTTGTTCTAAATATAGAGGACTCTCCAAAATGGGAAACATATACACGCCAATTGCTATTTCTAAGTTGAGACCATGTGGAGTTTCATAAGACAAGGGAGAGAGGCGCACAAGACAAGAGCTTGGAGTATTTTCTATTCCAAACTCCTCTCTCTCTCTCAAACTATATCTCACGGCATTACACAAAATCAGCAAGGATTGGCACTGGTTTGCTCTTGGTAAGAAGGTGAACTCAGTTTTGTGAAAGATCAAGGAGGAGAAGAGGCTAAGGAAGAAAAGGATCAGAAGAACAACCGAGGGAAAACTGGACGAGTAGCGAAACCGGTTAGTATATTTGATAATTTTGTTTAAAAGATAAGGAACCATAGGGTTCGGCCATGGTGTATGGCCGAACCCCATGGAAGAGAATTCGGAGATGATCATGTTATTAAATTTAATGGAAAGACATGGTTATTGGTTGGAAACCATGGTAGGAATATCAATGTTTTACAGGGCTTAAATGAAAACGATGGAATAATTATATGGTTTTAAAAAGGGTTTAAATGATGTTCAAGAGGAAGTATGGAACCATAGGGTTCGGCCATGATGTATGGCCGAACCCCATGAAAGAAAATGAATGGACAATTATGTTGTTTTTAGTGAATCGTTTGATGGAAAAATATGGAAGGACTATGGTAATTTAATGAAAGTTTGAAAGATAGAAACCATGGAAAGACATGGTTTAATTTATGGGTGTTTGAAGGTTGAACTCCATGGAAGATTATTCATATTTTTAAAAGGTTTACATGGAGATGATCATGGATGAACCATAGGGTTCGGCCATGGTGTATGGCCGAACCCCATGAAAGGTCATTAGAGAATGATAATGGATTTAAATGATGGAAAAATTATAGATGTATGCTTATGATTTTTAAAAAGGATTAAATGGAAGATGGTTGGTGAAGAACCTTAAACCATGGGTTCGGCCAAGGGGCATGGCTCTGTAACGCCTCGCCCTTTTTCACTCGCTTCTTCCTGTAAATCAGAGTCTATTTTTTTTTTTTTAAACAGAGTAGAGTGAAAGAGAGTGGGACGTCACAACGTGAGCTAAGTCCGAACTTCTAAAGTCTGACCCTTAACTGGCCAACCCTATGTGTGCATGGACTCAGTCCATGAAAACGGTTCACACATAGCAATATAAACATGAGGAATAAAAATCATAACATGTGGAAACATAATAGAACACAGTTCTATTCCATTCAGATAGCAAAGTACGTCAAGTCCTTAATCAACATTAACATAACGCAATTATCCAATAAAATATCCAACCATAGCAAATTCATCTAAGTTATTACAATCCGAATTCTAGATACTCAAATTACATGCCCATGAGTATCCTAAACACATATAAACTATAATCCTCCAAGCTCTGAAGCCTGGCCCGTTTTGCGTTCATCGTTCCCCTCGTTTCCTGTATCATCCAGTAGGGTAGAAGTAGGGCGTTAGTACAACGCGCCCAGTAGGTATTCCAATTATGGTTAACACATGGGTTAGTACCAAAAATCCAGATATAATATATATCAAATCCAGTTATAATAAATCATATCATACTTATAAAGCATCGTATCCAAAATAGTGTATGATAATAGAGATCCAATCATACAGATAAAAACCGGAAATCTTGCATGATAATAAAGATCATAATCATGCCGATTCAATGCCATGCCATGCTATCATATGCAATGAGTCCCACCCATCACAAAATATCCTCTTGATGGAAAACTCCTCATCAAGGTATCCCCCACGATTTGTTTTACAGACGCCCCAACGAAGTGGTGGATCTCTAGAATCTTCTTGATGGAAATCACATCAAGGTATCCCCACGATTTGTTTTACGGACGCCCCGACGGAGTGGTGGATCTGCGGCTACTGTTCATCCATCCCATGCCATGCATGAGATGCAAATGCCAACATGCTATATAGAAATACAAAATGTATCATTTAAAATCACATTTTTAAACATAACCAACACATGCTATTTTATCATATAAACATAGCATTTAAAATCATACTTTGAAACATATCCTTTGCAACATAATTTCATCAAAATAAGATAAAGACAATGTACATAAACCCATGGTTTCAAAGATGTGGAATCCTATCAAAGACCGCTAACGTGTCCTTGAGTCTTTCGTCCGATAACTGCTCACGATCGTAAACACCTTGTGAGATCCCGTTACCTTATAATATAACAATCAATTAAAAACAATCAATTAAAACCAAGACCCACTTGATTTACAATATTTTAAATCCATAAACCAATCCCCATGGTTTATCATTTTCAGCCGATATTACCAAATTGCCATTGGTCTAATCTTTAATTAACAATTCATTCATTTAATCCAATCCTTTCAATCATTAAAATTTACCTAAGTTCATGTTTGATCCACAAACCATCTCATGGGGTTCGGCCATTCATCATGGCCGAACCCATGATCTTTCAATTTAGGTGATAATTACAAAATTGTCATCCAAGATTATAATCTCATTATTCTCACCCTTCATCCTTTGGTTTGGTCAACCATTCAATTACATTATACAAAGGCCCATTACACAAGTTCACCATCTTAGGTCCATAAATGACCCATAATTGCTTAACCACTTAGCATAAAGGACCTCATGGGCTTCGGCCATACACCATGGCCGACCCCATGATTCTCCACTTTGGCCTTTAATTACACTTACCATGATGTAACGACCCGACCCAACTACAGGGCTTAGGGCTTGACTTAGTAAGATATTGTCCGCTTTGGGCCTCGCACACAGCTCAAACCCGCACGGTTTTGCATTTGGGCCCTAGCCCAAGTGGCCCGGCCCAAAAGGCCTCTTAATTGAGTTTCATGGAGTGGCCACTTAAAACCCCCAATTTTTTCCATCCCCCAAACCGATGTGGGACTTTTTCACTTTTCCCACATTGGTTTGGGGGGGGTGGGTATCACAATCACCCTCCCTAAAGCCTCGAGCCGTCCCCAGTTCGACTCCGGTCTAACTCAACAACTCCAGGGAAGGAGGAAAGCCCACACAGTCTGTAACGCCCCGCCCTTTCCGAGAAATCAGAGTCTAATTTTTTTTTTTAAATAATAATAAAACATCGAAAGAGAGCGGGCGGCGTCACGACGCGAGTTAAGTTCAAACTACTCAAGTCTGAACCTTAACTGGCCACCCATGTGTACATGGACTAGACCATGATAATAAATCACACATGGAACTAACAACAACATGCGGAATAAACAAGATTAACTACGGAATAGAAAGACTAGATAGCAAGTAACAGTCTCAATTGCTAATTAAGGTAAACCACCATCCATAGTTAATAATCTAATCAAACCATAGTAAGTATTAACTTATTACATGTCGAACAAAATATAGTTCAAATGACAGTAATAAAAAGAAGTCCAGTCCAACATTCAAGCACTTAGGCTTGGTTCCCCTCCCGGTCATCGACCTTCTTTTTCCCTTTACTTGTACCTGCATTCTCCTCTGAGGATAGAATTAGGGCGTTAGATCAACGCGCCCAGTAGGTTCCCAATCAGGGCTACCACATGATTAGCATATAAAACATGCATATATATCATAGTACGTAATTAGTAAAAACTGGTAAAACAATGCTATGAAGTATGCACATGCAATGAGACCCTCCCATCATGTACCTTCATAGCCATCACTTGACGTGCCTCGCACCGACAAGGTATGTCACAATACACTTCCATCTCTTCATCATTGACCTGATTCATATCACGTATCAGTCCTCCTGGCGGGACTCTCATCGCCTATGGAGGACGTAACCCATAATTGTAACACTGTAGAACCTCATTCATCATCCCATGTCTATGCATGAGATGCCAATGCTTGTATGCCATTTGTTAATGCATAATATATCATTTGAAACCACATAAAATAAACAGGAATCTCATAAAGAAAACTGGGGTAAAACTGTGGTTACAAGTAGGTAGGAAACCTACTGAAGATTCCCTTCAGTAATTGATCTTTCTTTAGCGTCACCCGGTCACGACTCGCTCGTCGTTCAACTTCCGGTACCTTATCCATATATCAATCAGTAAGTCATAACATCATTTACTTATTCAATCACAACTAAGACCCATCCACATCATGTGGGGTTCATGTCCGTACATCCAACCCTATGATCATTTCCCTCGTTGATCATTCCATCAATAATTACATTTATGCCATTTAGGCTAACCTTTAGTTTTACTATACCTAAACCAACTTAGTGGGGTTCTTCATTCATCACCTTTAATCCCATTTATTACTTAACCCAATTCTATCAAATGATCATTGATGGGGTTCGGCCATGCCACATGGCCGAACCTCATCCTATAGATTTTTATCCACAATCCATCATCATCAATGGTTGATTATTTTCTTACACATAGACCATAACTTATCATGTATGACTCCTTAATTAAAACAATCATAAATCCCATCCAAAACAGCCCATTTATTTCAAAACAGCCCCATTTATTTCAAAATAGCCCCATGGGGTTCGGCCATGCACATGGCCGAACCCAATGGTTCCCTTGATCTGATTATCACCATGATTATTCATGGTTTAATCATGCTAACTCGGCCATGAATTAAACATGGTTCAGCTGCATAGTAATCCTCCAAAACAGTAACATGTTAATCCATTTATTGCCATAAGAACACCATATCTTCATATGGTTTTTAACTCACCAAAATCATCAAAAACTTACATGGGGTTCGGCCATCCAAGGTGGCCGAACCCTATGTCCATGTTTTAGTCTTTTAAACATGTTTTAGGTGTCATTTATTCATATAAAAACCAGTACATTATTGCTGCATTTTTACCTCTCAAAACCATCCAATAAATTCATCTCTTTGTCTAAATGACCACCAAACTTTATGGGATTCGGCCATCCAAGATGGCCGATCCAAATGGTCCATTTTATCAGTTTTAAACCACTGTTTTAAACCCATAATACTTTCAGTCCTTATGTCATTCAGATCCATGTTTTTAACCCTGTCTAAAACATGCATTTGAATCTTAAATAAAACCCAAAAACAGTCCACCAACTTCATGGTTTATATGTTTCAAACACCTCAAAACCAAGCCATCATTTGCATGGGGTTCGGCCCTCCATGGTGGCCGAACCCTATGACCTTTGGTTTTGAATTTGTTTATCATTCATCTAGGTCTAAATCAAACTTCCTTATTTATGTTTTAACCTTTTTAAACCATACATTTTAAATCATCTAAAAACAGTCCATAAAACTCCATGGTTTTCATGTTTCAAAACATGAAAACCACCAATCTTTTACATGGGGTTCGGCCCTCCATGGTGGCCGAACCCAATGGTTATTTTTACCATTTTTAAACATCTATTAATCAAGGTTAAAACCTTGGTGTATTCAGTGATATCCATGGCCCAATACACACCTCATTTGTTCCATGTTATTAAACCAAAATAACATAAAAATACTTACCAAACTTCCAATCTTTCTTCTTGCCTTTGGTCCTTGGTTTCTCCCTTTTATTTCTTCCTTTCCTTTGCTGTTTTGTGCTTGATCTACTGGTGCAAAATCCTCTGATGTTCCAGCTAGGAAAAACGAATTGGAGAGAGGGAGAGAGAGATGGAAATCTTAAGATTTTCAATGTGAAAATCGTCCAAATGGAGTGGTCAATCACTTTTGTAATTCAGCCACTTAATCCATTGATTTCCCTCATAAACTCTTGTTCATTTCAATGAGACACCTGCTGCCAGTCAAAGCACCCATTGGCACTACCCAATGTAACCATTCAGCTCCCCAAGCAGCACCTCCCATTTCCATGTGTTTCATTTAAAATTTAACATGGAAACTCACCCCAACAAGTCCCCAACGTGTGGGACTTGTTTTGGTGGTTAAGACTAAGCCAAACTCCTCCTATTCCCTCTGAACTCAGTGATTTACAGTCCCATTGACTTCCACTTTGACTCACCCAACTCACATGTCCAACTCACCTCATTAATTGACAAACATTTAATGCATTTGAATCAACTCATTTTTAATTCAAATTAAATAAAATCAGTTCACTCAAACTGATTTAACTCATATTTTAGCTCCCTTGAGGGTCCACATGGTCAACCATAGTCAACACGACCCGTTGGGTCCACCTTTAGCTCCTTGACCCGTTTTTGACTCCATGACCCAATTATGGGTATTTTGGTCATTTGTAATTGGTTTTTACATGTGGATCAGGCCTACCCATTTTTCCTCCACTTGATTTCCAACCAAATCAGCCTATCCCCATTTAATTTAAATTCACAAAACGGTCAAATAATCCAGTAAAACCTGATGGGTCCCATTTGGGCCCTTTGACCCATTTAGCCAATTTTGACCTAATTGATGTAAATTACCCATCCAATCAAACTTAACATTCATAATGTGCTCATATGACCTTAATTTGAGCAATGGGCCCCACCATTTCCTTATTTGTCATCACAAAATAATTAATTTAATAACTCAGGGGCATTTTCGTAATTTTCCACTTCATTGAGAAATTGGGGTGTTACAATATAACCCTCTTTTTAAAATTTTCGTCCCGAAAATCGAGTGAAGTAGGGTTCTCAAATTAAATAACATAAATAATTCGGGGTGAGCTGTTCTCATTTCCGATTTCAAGTTCCCAAATGACTTCTTCATTACCATGTTGGTCCACACCACTTTGACAAATTGAATCGCTCGGTTCCTAACACTTTTTGTTCTGTTTCATGTTATATCTTTTTTTTTTTCTCCTGAGCCATTTGTGATCTTACGTAGATCAATCTACTCTGTTTCACTTTACCTGTTCTCATGATATTTTCCATACATACTTGCTCAATATGTTCTTTCATCTACTTCCGTGTGAGGTAGTCTGTCAACACGAGCCTATGCTCAAAGCTTTTTCTGATTCCATTTTAACCAGGTTTCTAGTTACACTCTCCTGGAATTCCATTGGCTAACTACAAAGTCAGGTGATCAGTCTAACTAGGCAGTAGTCCATAGTTTCCCATTCAAGTTTCACCAGACACTTATCTTTTCCGTTAAATATATCTTCAAAATTTTGCACATCTTCATTCGCACATATGCCACTATGTGACTAACACCTTTTGTTCGAACTTCCCCCATACCGATACTCGGCATCAATCCAAACCACCATGGGAATAATCACCCATGGTTAAATAAATCAATCCCTGGTGTTTCTCTTTCAGTAAATATCATCTATCCCTGTTTTATAGTCATCCATGAATATAACCCTCCCATGGGTATAATCCATTCATGGAAACCATCCATCCTTGGTATCACTCTGTCCATGAGTGTCATATATCCATGATTAATATCCGTAGGAACAACATTCAAATGAATCACTATAAGACTGTGGTAACCATATTAAATCATAAATATATCCCGACCCCTTGCAAGACTTAGGGCTCATGACTTACCAAGCAGAAGACCCACGTTCAACGTGATCCGGTCTACCTCGCCCTGCATCCCTTCACCTCATAGGTGATTCAGTCAAGCTCTAAGGCGGTCGCTCCGCGTCTGACGAAGCTAGTACCACCCCCACCGGGTAAAATAGTACCTAGCTCAGCGCATTCCAGCATATCTAGTGTGCCAAACAGCTGTGAGAGCGCTCTCCAGCGCGTAGCATGCGAGGGACCCACTCCTCAATGGTAGTCCTACGAGACCAAGTCTCCGTATTTCGTATCAAGGTTCCCACAGCCTCATAGCTACTCAAAGCCATACTCATGAAGTTTATATTCTTTTCTCATCAATACCATGTGAGGGACGCACCCATACCACATCTCAATCAACAACATCACGTGAGGGACGCACCCATACCATGTCTCAATGTAATCAAGTGACCTCGTCACCTATATCTTAGTGCCAAAAATCCTCTTAGAATTATAACATCACATACTTTATATAAATTCATACTTCATCCTTGTACAAAGGTGGGTAGGGTGAAACAAAACCCTATAGCGAACAAAATACACCCTTACCAAATAACCCTCTTTTTAATACCCCTTCATATTACTTCCTAACCTAGTCTTCCGTAGAAGACTCCGCATCATTAGTGAACTTGAAACGGTTATCAGGACACGTCATCGCCGTGTGCCCCAATACTTCACATGTGGTGCAGGGTATTAATCCAGGTCCACCAATATAAGGACAATTAGTCCTCGCCTCTCCATGCCCGTGCAGTCCACAAACTGGGCAGACAACTCCTAGGGGGTGAGGACAATACCTACAGTTGTGGTCGTCCTGATTACACAACTCACAAATATCGTAGGGATCTATCTCCCCAAGCGATTCCAATATAATAGGAATATCTTCCATAGGATTCTCATGAAAGAATCCTAGATCATCCTCTTCTTCCTCAAGAGGTGCCACCATCCCAGGAATGTCATCCATCAAATCCTCTGGAACAGGTGCTAAGTCCACATCATCTTCCTTAGGAGGTCCCTCCTGAAGGTTCACATTAGCTTCCACGTTGGTGTTGTTAGAAGCAGACCCCAACTCTATGGGATTGCTAGGAGTTCCACTGTACCACTCCGAGTACTCCACGTTACTCGACATATCTATATCACATCAGTAGAACATAAGAATATTCAACAACATTTCTATATAAACCACTCTTGGTTTTTAGGGACATCTGATCATGCATAATATCATGTACTTTGTTTGGGAAGATTACCAAATCATCACTCTTTGTGTTCTTTTATTTCTGGGGAAATCTCTAATTTCCTATTGTTTGTTTCTCAGTGTGGGGATTTCAGGGGAGTGCATCCTACCTTGTTATGTTTGATATGTTCAATTATGATGACTGTACTTTACTTTGCTATCTTTCATTGTCGTTCTCAAATTGCTTGTTCAGTCCGAGTCTCTAATTTTTTGTAAAAATAATAATAAACATCGGAAGAGAGCGGGCGGCGTCACGACGTCAGTTAAAGTTCAGACTTCCCAAGTCTGAACTTTAACTGGCCACCCATGTGTACATGGACTAGACTATGATAATGAATCACACATGGAACTAACATCATCATGCGGAATAACCTAGATTAACTGCGAAATAGAAAGACTAGATAGCAAGTAGCAGTCTCAACCATTAATTAACATATATCAATCATCCAAAGTTAATAACCTAATCAAACCATAGCAAGTATATAACTTATTACATGTCCACAATCTATAAATCAAATGACAGTAATAAAGAGGTCCAGTTCAACATTCAAGCGCTTAGGCTTGGTTCCCCTCCCGGTCAACGACCTTTTCTTTTCCTTTACTTGTACCTGCATTCTCCTCTGAGGATAGAATTAGGGCGTTAGATCAACGCGCCCAGTAGCTTCCCGATCAGGGCTACCACATGTTAGCATATAAAACATGCATATATATACATATATATATGATATTATATGATCATCAAAAACAGGTAAAACAATGCTATGATGTATGCACATGCAATGAGCATCCCCCATCATGTACATTCATAGCCATCACTTGACGTGGCTTGCATCGACAAGGTAAATTACGACACACTTTCATCACTTCATCACTGACTGATTCATATCACATATGAGTCCTCCTGGCGGGACTCTCATCGTCTAAGGAGACCATTGTGACTATGATCATCATGTTACTCTTCCTGGCGTGACTTGCACCGCCGAAGGAAGACGTAACCCATAAATTGCAACACTGTAGAACCTCATTCATCATCCCATGTTTATGCATGAGATGCGAATGCCTGTATGCCATTTGTTAATGCATAATATAACATTTGAAACACATAAAATAAAACAAGAATCTCATAAGAAAACTGGGTAAAAACTGTGGTTACAAGTAGGTAGGAAACCTACTTAAATTGGCTTAAGTGTCCGTTCCTTTTTGAGTTTCGCCTGGTCACGACTCGCTCGTCGTTCACGTTCCGTTACCTTATCATGTAAGAGTAAATCAATACTAGCATTTAAATGTCCATTCTCATATAAAACCCAAAAGAACATCTTGTGGGGTTCGGCCAAACCCATGGCCGAACCTTACCCACTTTAGATTTGATCCCTCTCGTAAGTCCTTTGATCAATCCCTTCATTTGACTTATATTCACAGATTTGCCATTGGTTTGTCCAACCCTTAATCCACCAAACTTACTCCATGGGGTTCGGCCATACATTTGACCGAACCCAATGGTTCCTTTATCCATTACCACATGGTTCTCCATTAGGGTATTTTAAACCTTTTAAATCAACATAGAACCATTACCAACTACTACTCATAAGCTTAGGCTATTTAACCCATTCATTATGAATTAGCATAAAGTCCATCAACATGCTTGGTTATTTACTGATATTATGTACATAGATACATACATTATTCATGAATCAAAATCATACAACCCAATCAGTAAGCATAACCCTATGTAAACCGAATAAAAACCATAAAGTAACCCATGGGGTTCAGCCACTCACATGGCCGAACCTCATGGTTCTTTCAATCCAATTCTCCGAATGATCTTTCATCATTTATCATGCATCTTAGCCATAAAAAAACAGCAACCATAATTCTATTTAAAATCCCATAGAAACCCCATGATATTGCATGGTTTCTAACTCTTTAAATTCATAACAATCATCAATCTCTTTCATGGGGTTCGGCCATTCAAGTTGGCCGAACCCTATGTCCATGAACTGATCCTTCAAACATGCATTAGGTGTTATTTAAATCATGCAATATCAGTATCATATTGCTGCCTTTATACCTCTTAGAACCCTCTAATTAAATCCATCCAAAACGGTCCATAAAAGTCCATAGTTTCCATGTTTCACAACATGCAAACCAACAATCTTTCACATAGGGTTCGGCCCTCCATGGTGGCCGAACCCAATGGTTAATTTTTTTCTATTTTTAAACCTCAAATAATCATGTAATAACCAGCGTATTATCACCGAATTTAACCCTTTAAAAATCATCTAAAAACCAACCCAATTTCATAGGGTTCGGCCATGCTCATTGGCCGAACACTATGACCTTTGGTTTTGAAATATTCAATCATTTATCTTAGGTCTAAATCAACCATCCAACTCCATGTTTTTAACCTTCTTAAAACATGATTTTAAAGCTAACACTAACATCTAATATCAGTCCCACTTTTATATGGTTTTAATTTCCAAAAACCATCAACATCAACCATTTGTTTCCATGGGGTTCGGCCATGCAAAGTGTTCGAACCCAATGGTCCAACTTATCAGTTTAAACCGCTGTTTTATACCCATAATACCTTCAGTCCCTATGTCATTTAGATCCATGTTTTTAACCCATTCTAAAACATGCATTTAAATCTTAAATCAAAATCCAAAAACAGTCCACAAAATCCATGGTTTTCATGTTTCAAAACATGAAAACCAAGCAATCTCTTACATGGGGTTCGGCCCTCCATGGTGGCCGAACCCAATGGTTATTTTTACCATTTTAAATCCTCCATAATAAGGTTAAACATTGGTGTATTCGGCCATGACCATGGCCCAATACATACCCCACTTTATTAATCCAAAAGTCCATGAAACACTTACCAAATTCCAAGCTCTTGTCTTGCCTTTTGATCCTTGCTTCCTTTCTTTCTTACCCTCCCTTCCTTTGCTGATTATTTGCTTGAACCAATGGTGAAAACACCAAGTCCAGTTCGGCCAAATGATGGTGTTCTTGAGAGAGGGAAAGAGATGGGATTCTAAGGCTTTTGCAATGATAAAAATCGGCCAAAATGGGTGTTGTTTGCTTTTGTATTTCAGCCCCCAAAACCCCTCCACTTCCTCATCAATTCTCCCATAAAACGATGGGTCTTGGGTGCTAACCAAGGCACCCCTTGGCACCTACCCATGCAGCCATTCAGCTTTCCATGCATCTCATCTCAAACCTATGCATTTCATTTAACACACACCATGAAAATCACCAAAACAAGTCCTCAACGTGTGGGACTTGTTTTGGTTGGTTTGAGACCAAGCCACCTCTTCCGATTCCCATTCAACTCACTGATTTACAGCCCCTTCAATTTCCCTTTTGACTCACTTGAACTCAAGGCTATTTAGATTTCCATCTCAACTCACCCAACTCACATACTTAATGCATTTCATTTAATGCACATGTGTTGACTCACTACTTGATTTAATTCCAACTCACTTCAGTCCCACACAAACTGATTCAACTCATATTTTAGCTCCCTTGAGGGTCCACACGGTCAACCATAGTCAACTCGACCCGTTGGGTCCACTTTTAGCTACTTGACCCGTTTTTGACTCCATGACCCAATTATGATATTTTGGTCATTTGTAATTGATTTTTACATATGGATCAGGCTACCCATTTTTCCTCCACTTGATTTCCAATCAAATCAGCCTAACCCCATTTAATTTAAGTTCACAAAATGGTCAAATAATCCAGTAAGGCCTGATGGGTCCCATTTGGGCCCTTTGACCCATTTAGCCATTTTCGACCCAAATGATGTTCATTACCCAACTAATCACACTTAACATTCATAATGTGTTCATATGATTTAATTTGAGCAATGGGTCCCACCATTTCCTTACTTAACATCACAAAATAATTAATTTAACACATCAGGGGCATTTTCGTAATTATCCACTTCGTTGAGAAATTACCCATCCAATCAAACTTAAGAATCATAATGTGCTCATATGATCTTAATTTGAGCAATGGGCCCCACCATTTTCTCATTTAACATCATAATTATTAAATTTACCAATCCAGGGGCATTTTCATAATTATCCATCTTATTGAGAAATCGGGGTGTTACAGGGCCCACCTCCACCTCATCAAGTGAGGTGGCGGGTAAGATAGGTGTTGGTGGGGGCCATCCACCATGGTTGACTTGGTCAACCATGGGTGGATTTCTTAGAAAGGGAAGTTAATGGAATTAAATTAAAAAAAGAATTAATTAACCTAAGTAAGGAGCTAATTTAATTAATTAGGTTAGTCAAATTAGGGTCAAAGAAATAAGTCAAAGGGGCAAGTCAAATGGTGGTTTCATCCCATTGAAACCACCCAAGGAAATACAAAGGAAACCATGACTTAGGGTGGTGGTTTCATCTCAACCACCACCACTCAAGGTATGAGGACCCATACCTCTCATCATATGGTCAAGTGGTCAAAGGGAGGAAGACCAAACCACTCCCTCCCAAAGAGGCCAAACCGTTGGCTTGGTAGTGGTTTGGTCTCAACCACCACCACCAAGGACAAGGAGCCCATGCTTGGTGGGTGAAGGCCATCATGGAGGTGTGTGGCCTAAGAAACCAAAGATTGGATGGTTTTCACCTTACCACCCAAACAACTCTCATCTCCATCTCTTCATTCCCTCTCACCACCGTCTTAATGATAATCTGAAATGGTGATTTAAATACATGATGTAAACCCCCTCATGGGAGGACTTGTGGTAGATCTAAAATGTGCCAAAGGATCCAAGGAAAAATGGGGAACAAGACATCATGGGTTCGGCCATGGTGTATGGCCGAACCCATGGTCCATTTATGAACCATTTGATGGGCTAAAAATTTGGGTCTATGTATATGCCTAAATTAATAGCAATTACGTTAAGTTAAGGATTGATTTTAATGGGTTCATGTTGTGGTTGTTGGGTCACTAATGGATCTAAGTTATGGATCAAGTTTTGAACTTAAAATGTACATGGATGAGTGAGTGATTAAACCATGGAAGTCTAGTGGCAAAATCGTAATTAGTGGCCACATTGAAGAACCATGACCATGGCCGAACCCCATGTAGGTTGGACATGAACTTGGGTGCATTAAGATGACATTATGAATGATTAAATGAAACTTAGGGTTGCTGCGTTTTAGGCTCACAAATTAATATGTTTAATGGGCTGAAATTTGGAATTATGCAATGAAAATGAGGCTAAGTTAAGGGCCGATTTATGATAATCTTGTAACATGGCTAGGGAGCATTAATGGATCTAGGTTTATGATCAGTTAGGGACTTAATCATGGATAAGATAAGGAATAACTTGGAAAATGTATAATAAGGTATTGGCACGTCGCAAGCGGTACGCGATCGGCGACTGGAATTATCGGACGAAAACGGAAAGGGACGTCATCGGTATTCGGTAGGATTCCTACCTTTTTGTAAGCCGTGGATTATGTGTATGTGATGGCTTCCATATTTTATTTTGGTAATTACATGGTTTATTTCATGGATGATATTTTAAATGCTATGGATTATATTTTAATGCTATGAATGATATTTTTGAGACTATGGATTATATTCCAACGCTATGGATTTTTATATTAGTGATATGAATCATATATATACTACATAGCATAATGCACTTACATCTCATGCATGACATGGGCGGGAAAATAAAGGAACCGGAGTCCATGCTCCGTCGGGGCGACCGAGAAGCAAACATGGGGATAGCCTGATGCGCTATAACCGGAGTCCATGCTCCGTTGGGGCGACAGAGAACAGACATGGGGATAGCTTGATACGCTATAACCGGAGTCCATGCTCCGTTGGGGCGACCGAGAAGCAAACATGGGGACACCTTGACGAGGCTTTACCGTCAAGGGGGATATGACATTTTATGATGATATAGATGATGGGTGGGACACATGATATAGGCACCCATGGCATGGCATTCATTTTATGGGATTTATCATATTATTATTGGTATGCTTGTATCACTAATCCATGTGCTAGCCCTACTCGGAGTCCTACTGGGTGCGTTGTCTAACGCCCTACTTCTACCCTAGCTGATGACGCAGGAGAAGGCGGAAACGGTGGACGCGACAAAAGCCAAGCTTAGGAGCTTGGGAAACGGCTACTTAGCGTTATTTAAGTTTTATTTTGGAAATGTAATTTAATTAGCTTAGCTTGTCAGATTGTAATAATTACTTTTTCTTGCTATGGTTTGGACTGCACTATGGACGATATCATTTTGAGATATAATTATGAACATAGGGGTATTTTAGTAATTTAATGATGTATCTTCCCTTCTATCTAAAACTGGTTGGATAGTCTCTATTATAATGTTCCGGATATAATTATATTCCGCGAGCTTACTTTCTACGCGTAAACCGTTCTCGTGGACTTCGTTCCGCGCACGAGTAGGGTTGGCCAGTTGAGGGCCGGGCTTTAGATGCTTGGACTTAACTCGCGTCGTGACGTCCGCGCCGTTGTCACTTCTCTTATTTAAAAAAATAAAAAATAAATAGACTTTGAATTCGATGAGAATGGGGCGGGCGTTACAATCCTTCTTATGATTGAAAATGGTCCCACATATCTTGGCTACAATTTTCCCTTCTTTCTAAATCTCATGTGTCCCTTTCGTGGCGAGACTTTCAAGAACACCATGTTTCCCTCTTCAAATTCAAGGAACCTCCGCCTCTTGTCAGCATATAGCTCTTCTGACGACTCTGCGCAGTCAATAGATGCTGCCGTATCAACGGTATCTGCACTATAGTCTCTACAACCAACTCAGGTCCAATCAATGCAGGCTCACCGGCCTCTATGCAGCACACAGGTGATCTACATGGTCTACCATATAATGCCTCAAATGGAGCCATCTGGAGGCTTGCCTGGTAACTGTTGTTGTATGAGAATTCTAGCAACGGCAAGTGATCCTTCCATCCACCCTTGAAATCTAACATACTTGCTCTCAACATATCCTCTAATGTATGTATTGTCCTCTCAGACTGTCCATCAGTCTGTGGATGGAATGTTGTACTAGTCAGTAAGTTTGTTCCCATGGCCGCCTGCATGCTCTGCCTTACTCTGCCGGTGAATCGACCACCTCTGTCGGACACAATAGTCCGAGGAATACTATACAATCTGATGATATCCCTAATATACCGCCGACCCAAAGTCTCAGATGAGCCTGTCATCCTGATGGGAATAAAATGTGCAGACTTGGTCAGTCGGTCTACCACGACCCATATCGTATCGTTGCCCTTTGAAGACCTTGGCAACCCTGTTACAAAATCCATGGAGATGTGCTCCCATTTCCATTCCGGCACTGGTAATTGTTTGAGTAACCCTGGTGGCTTCTGATGTTCCGTCTTAATCTGCTGCACGTTAAGTAATGAGCCACAAATTCTGCCACATCCCTCTTGAGTCCATGCCACCAGTAATGTCTCTTCAGGTCATGATACATCTTGGTGCTGCCCGATTGAATAGAGAATTTGGTCTGATGTGCCTCAATCAGTAACTCTTTTTTGAAGCTCTTAGGCACATATATCCTTCCACGAAATACAAGACCTTGTCCTGGTCGTAACTCCCATTCCGGTATGACTTCACCAGTAGACATCTTGGCCCATATCTCCTCCACTTCCGGGTCTTATCCGCTGTTTCTGTTCAATCTTGGTAAGTACCACTTAATTACATCAAGGTCACTCATATCAACCTACTTGTAACCACAGTTTTTACCAAGTTTTCTTATGAGATTCTTGTTTTATTTTATGTGTTTCAAATGTTATATTATGCATTAACAAATGGCATACAGGCATTGGCATCTCATGCATAAACATGGGATGATGAATGAGGTTCTACAGTGTTGCAATTTATGGGTTACATCTTCCTTCGGCGGTGCAAGTCACGCCAGGAAGAGTAACATGATGATCATAGTCATAATGGTCTCCTTAGGCGATGAGAGTCCCGCCAGGAGGACTCATACGTGATATGAATCAGTTAGTGATGAAGTCATGAAAGAGTGTTGTAATTTACCTTGTCGATGCAAGCCACGTCAAGTGATGGCTATGAATGTACATGATGGGGGATGCTCATTGCATGTGCATACATCATAGCATTGTTTTACCTGTTTTTGATGATCATGTAATATGATATATATATATATATATATATATATATGTGCATGTTTTATATGCTAACATGTGGTAGCCCTGATTCGGGAACCTACTGGGCGCGTTGATCTAACGCCTTAATTCTATCCTCAGAGGAGAATGCAGGTACAAGTAAAGGAAAAGAAAAGGTCGTTGACCGGGAGGGGAGCTAAGCCAAGCCTAAGCGCTTGAATGTTGGACTGGACTTCTTTATATTACTGTCATTTGAACTATATTTTGTTGGACATGTAATAAGTCATTACCTGCATGGTTTGATTAGGTTAATAACTTTGGATGGTTGATTTATGTTAATTAATGTTTGAGACTGTTACTTTCTATCTAGTCTTTCTATTCCGCAGTTAATCTAGGTTATTCCGCATGATGATGTTAGTTCCATGTGTGATTCATTATCATGGTCTAGTCCATGTACACATGGGTGGCCAGTTAAGGTTCAGACTTGGGTAGTCTGAACTTAAGTCGCGTCGTGACGCCGCTCGCTCTCTTCCGATGTTTTATTATTTTTTTTAAAAAAATTAGACTCTGATTTTCTCGGAAAGGGCGGGGCGTTACACAGTCCGAGTGTTGAACTCGGCTCTGATACCATATTTGTAACGACCGACCCGACTACAGGGCTTAGGGCTTGACTCAATAAGATATTGTCCGCTTTGGGCCTCGCACACAGCTCAAACCCGCACGGTTTTGCATTTGGGCCCGAGCCCACGTGGCCCGGCCCAAAAGGCCTCTTACTTGAGTTTCATGGAGTGGCCACTTAAAACCCCCAATTTTTTCCATCCCCCAACCGATGTGGGACTTTTCACTTTTCCCACATTGGTTTGGGGGGGGGGGGGGGGGGGGGGGGGGGGGGGGGGGGGGGGGGGGGGGTATGACATATTACCTTTGATTTAGATTCCAAAACATAATCCACCATTGATTCATGGTTTATAAAATAAAACCCTAATCCCATAACATAATCCATAAATCATTTATTTGCATTCTCTAATTGGTCCACCATTCATTTAAATATTAAGTCCATAAAATCTATTCAACTTGATTCATGGGGTTACCTTTGATTTAGATTCCAAAACATAATCCACCATTGATTCATGGTTTATAAAATAAAACCCTAATCCCATAACATAATCCATAAATCATTTATTTGCATTCTCTAATTGGTCCACCATTCATTTAAATATTAAGTCCATAAAATCTATTCAACTTGATTCATGGGGTTCGGCCAAGCACCATGGCCGAACCCTATGATGTCTAAGTCCCAATTATTTTCATTGCAACCATTATTAGAAAATCCATAAATCAAGGTTTCCAAATTTATCATCAATCCTTCCATAATTAGAAGGTTTCCAACTTTATCATCCACTTTCCATAATTAGAAAGTTTCCAACTTATCTACCTTCTATATTTAGAAGGTTTCCAACTTATCTACACCTTCTATATTTAGAAGGTTTCCAAATTATCTCCACCTTCTATATTTAGAAGTTTTCCAAATTTATCTCCACCTTCTATAATTAGAAGGTTCATATTTAGAAACTTTCTAAATTTAATACCCATCCTTCCATTTAATCATTCAAGGTCCATGATTAGATACTTTCTAATCTAGTAACCATTCTTCATAAAACATGAGCAATGTTCCTCCATGGGTTCGGCCCTTCATCATGGCCGAACCCTATGCTTCTTTAATTTCTCTTAAACCATTTAAACTCTTTTTATAATTTATTCCATTAAGATTTATCATATTCATCTCCCAATCCTCTTCCATTTTAATCAATTAAAATCCATAAATATAGTTGGTGGGGTTCGGCCATATACCATGGCCGAACCTCACCCCTTCTTTTCTATTCTTTTGATCCAACATCCTAGCCATAATAAAATCATGGTTCGGCCATGCAATGACCGACCCATATCCCTAACCATATCTCCATTTAAAAATCCTCTTAAAACATAAGCATAAATCCATGATCTTCATGCTTGAAACCCCATAAACTTATTAACAACTTCCATGGTTTTCATTATTAATAATCCAATAAAATAAACCATGTCTTTCCATGGGGTTCGGCCATGCACTATGGCCAAGCTCTATGGTTCTTTCTTTCCATTAAAATTGATACATTCATCTCCCTAGTTTTCTTCCATGGTTTCCAACCATAAAAATATAATCAACCACCTTCCATTTAAACTCCTTTAAAAACATATATAATTTCCCATGGTCTCCATTTAAAATTTAAAACATAAATAACCTTTCCCATCCATTAAAAATTAATACCATGATCATCTATCAATTCTCTTCCATGGGGTTCGGCCATACACCTTGGCCGAACCCTGTGGTTCTTTTCCTTTAAACAAAAGTTATAAAATTACTTACCGGTTCCACGACTCCTCCGGTTTTCCGTCGGTTGGCATTGCTCTTCCAATCTTCTTCTTTCCTTAGCCTCCTTGATCTTCCACTCGGCTGGCTGCCTTATCTTCTCTTTGTTCTTGCCGAGAATGAGTCTTGAAAGAGAGAGAATTCGGCCTTGGATGTATGTGTATTGCCGTGAGCCCTTCTCCCTTTTATTACTTCCAATTTGTCCCGATATTAGACAATGCTATTGCGCCCCTTTTTATCTTTAACACATCCACTCGGCCAACCTTATTAAGTTAGCAATTGCCGTGTGCCCCTTTCTCATTTTAGAAAGTCCTAATTAGAATATGCTATTGCGTTGTCATGCTTCCCTCTTTGGATGTGAATGCCGTGTACCCCTATTGCCTCTCCTTTATTACCTCCAATTGAACCCAACTTAGAAGGTGCCATGCGCCCCTCCTTGTTGCCTGCCATGCACCCCTTGCTTGTGTCTCAAATAGAAAGTGCCATTTCTTTCTTGCAAATCCCTAGTATTTCTCTTAATAAAAGAAAGACTCCTTTTTAAAAATAATCCACACATCATGCGCATATAATTAATTATAGACATCTTATTATTTGGAAATAAGATATCATTGCCTAATCCCAATATGTGACCGATTTTAGGACCATCCTAAAATCTTTCCACTTAATCTTAGATATCTTCTCAAAAGATTCTAGCATAAAATCATGGATATGGATATCTAAAATTTGGCCATGCAATATATATTCCATTAAAATATTAATATCCTTTCCATGTTCCCTCTATGCGCATGTCACTTAATTTATATCCCTCATTTATAGATATTGCATCACTAATTAAATTAGCCCCATTTAATTTATTTAAAACCATTTCCACAATCCATTAGGTCTTAATTGGGCAATGACCCAACATTTTACCCATCTAAGACCCATATCTAAAATTCACAAATTAAATGGGTAATTTCCGTAAATATTTATAACTTGAAAATCTGGTGTATTACATGAACATGAACAAAGGATAGATCCGGAAATGGAGGAGATATGGTTCAAGATGTTTACTGGCGAGGCCCTACCGGAATGGGAGTTACGACCAGGACAGAGACTTGTATTCCGAGGAAGGGTATATGTACCTAAGAGCTGCAGAAAAGAGTTATTGGTTGAGGCACATCAGACCAAACTCTCTATTCATCCGGGCAACACTAAGATGTATCACGACCTGAAGAGACATTACTGGTGGCACGGGCTCAAAAGAGATGTGGCAGAATTTGTAGCACATTGCTCAACTTGTCAGCAGGTTAAGACGGAACATCATAAGCCACCAGGGTTACTCACAACCTTACCAGTGCCGGAATGGAAATGGGAGCACATCTCCATGGATTTTGTAACAAGGTTGCCAGGGTCTTCAAAGGGCAACGATGTGATATAGGTCGTGGTAGACCGACTAACAAAGTCTGTACATTTCATTCATATTAAGATGACAGACTCATCTGAGACTTTGGGTCGGCGGTATATCAGGGATATCATCAGATTGCATGGTATTCCTCGGACTATTGTGTCCGACAGAGATGGTCGATTCACCGGCAGAGTACGGCAGAGCATGCAGTCGGCCATGGGAATAGACTTACTGACAAGTACAGCATTCCATCCACAGACTGATGGACAGTCTGAGAGGACAATACAAACATTGGAGGATATGCTGAGAGCATATATGCTAGATTTCAAAGGTGGATGGGAGGATCACTTGCCGTTGGTAGAATTCTCATGTACTGAACATGCAAGACATAGAAATCCAAAGCGACGTGACATACATTGAAAAACCTCTGAGTGGTGGACACAGAACAAATGGTATTACGGAACCGATCGATCCAGTTTGTCAAAGTGGTATGGGATCGACATGGAATTGAGGAAGCCACATGGGAACTCGAGTCGGAAATGAGGACAACTCATCCTGAGCTATTTACATAAATATTTGAGACCCTACTTCACTCGATTTTCGGGACGAAAATTTAAAAAAGAGGGTTGTATTGTAACACCCCGGATTTTCAAGTTATAAATATTTACGAAAATTACCCATTTAATTTGTGAATTTTTAGATATGGATCTTATATGGGTAAAGTGTTGGGTCTTCGCCCGATTAAGACCTAAAGGATTGTGGAAATGGTTTTAATAAAATTAAATGGGCTTGAATTTAATTAGTAATGCAATATATATAAATAAGGGATTTGGATTAATTATTATGCGCATGAGATGTATGTAGGATTTTCATATCCCCATTGATATGCTAGTGTAACGCCCCGCCCTTTTTCACTCGCTTCTTCCCGTAAATCAGAGTCTATTTTTTTTTTTTATAAACGAAGAGTGATAGAGAGCGGGACGTCACGACTCGAACTAAGTCCGAACTTCCAAAGTCCGACCCTTAACTGGCCAACCCTATGTGTGCATGGACTAAGTCCACGAAAATGGTTCACACATAGCAATACCAACATGAAGAATAAAATCATAACATCAAAATTGCAGAATCATAACATGCGGAATAATAATAGAACCAAGTTCTATTCCATTCAGATAGCAAAGTACATCACGTCCTTAATCATTATTAAAACGTCATAATCATCCAAATAAACATCCGACCATCTAAGTTATTACATTCCCGGAAACTAGTTACTCAAATACATGTCCATAAGTAACTTTATTCAAAACTTATAAAATAAATCATCCAAGCTCCAATGCCTGGCCCTCCTTGCGTTCATCGTTCCCCTTGATTCCTGTATCATCAACTAGGGTAGAAGTAGGGCGTTAGAACAACGTACCCAGTAGGTATTCCAGTTACGACTAACACATGGTTAGTACAAAACATATATTATAACATAATATCCAAAACCATGTAAAACCATGCCATGCAATGATGACAAATGCAATGAGTCCCACCCATCACATGTACATAAAAATAGCCGCCACATAGGTCTTCCGGACGCCCCGGCGGAGTGTGGACCCTCCGAATTCTTCCTGATGGAAAAACACATCAAGGTACCACACATAGGTTTTCAGACACCCCGACGGAGTGTGACCCCTCCGGTTACAAATCCTCCACCCCATGCCATACATGAGATGCTAATGAAACATATGCTATTTTATAACATAAACATAGCATTTAAAATCACAACTTGAAACATATCCAACACATGCTATTTTATCCTATAAACATAGCATTTAAAAATCATAATTTGAAACATATACTCTGCAGCATAAATTTATCAAAAATAAGATAAACGCAATGTATATAAACCATGGTTTCAAAGAGGTGGAATCCTACCAAAGACCGTTACGTGTCCTTGAGTCTTTCGTCCGGTAACCGCTCACGATCGTAAACACCTTGTGAGGTCCCGTTACCTTATAATATAACAATTAATTATAACCAAGTCCCACTTGATTTTCAATGTTCTAAGTCCATAAACAAAACCCCATGGGTTCAGCCATACACCATGGCCGAACCCATGGTCTACCATTTTTTTACCATAATTACAATAATGCCATTCTTACCATAGCCATTTACCTTCCTTATTTTCATAAGACTTAAGTTCTAAAATAATCCATACAATAGTTCATACAATAATTCATGGGGTTCGGCCATACGCCATGGCCGAACCTTATGTCCAATATTTTCACATATTTACAAGACTGTCATTGATTTCATCAACTTATGTTTGAGTTCCAAAACATAGTTCCATTAATTCTACGTAATTACCAAAATTCCATCCATGGCTAACTTAACCCATCATCCAATCCTTTCAAACATCATAAATTATTCCCCATGTGGTTCGGCCATACACCATGGCCGAACCCATGGTCCTTCATTCCAGACCCTATTTACAAAATTGTCATTGGCCTAATTATTTCCAACCTTCCATTCATTAACACCTAAACTCATAAAATAGGTTCATGGGGTTCGGCCAAGCACCATGGCCGAACCCTATGAGGTCTAAATTTCCATTTTCATCAACCTCCATTATTAGCAATTCCATAATTAACAAGTCCACTATTAGAAGGTCCATATTTAGAAAGTTTCCAAGTTTAGCATGCTTCCTTCCATAATTAGATAAGTTCCAAATTTAGCATGCAACTTCAATAATTAAAAATCATCTTCCATAAATAAACTCTAGTGGGGTTCGGCCATACACCATGGCCGAACCTCACCCAATTGAGACAATCCATTAACTTTCTAATTTAATATAACTTCCATAAATAAAAGCTTTCTAATTTAGCAACCTCCTTCCATAAATAGAAACCTTCCCATTTTAAAACATGCATAATTAATCCATGGTTTTCAACCCAAACACCCATAATTTAACCATGTCTTTCCATGGTTTTCATCCCTTAAAAACACATAATTGAAACCATGTCTTTCCATTAAAACCTCATCATTCATCTCTCAATCTTCTTCCATGGGGTTTGGCCATACACCATGGCCGAACCCTACGGTTATTTTCCTTTAAACAAAAATTACAAAATCACATACCAGTTTCGCGACTCCTTCGGATTGTTCTTGCTCTTTCAATCTGTTCCTTCCTTGGCCTTGTCTCCTCCTTGTTGGCTGCCCTTCCTTCTCTTTGTTATGCCGAAAATACTTTAGTGCCAATATTCAAACCAGCGCCAAGACCCTTACTGATTTGTGTATTGCCGTGAGCCTCTCCTTCCCTCCTTTTATTACTACTAATTTGTCCCAATTTAGAAGGTAGCATGCGCCCCTTGTCTTTCCTTCATTAAACTTCCCCTTGGTCCCAACTTAAAAGGTACCAAGACTCTTTAACTTAGCCATTGTTTAATGCCGTGTATCCCTTGGTATAATAACCATTGCCGTGTGCACTTGTATTGCCTCTCTTTTATTAATCTCCAACCGGCCAATCTTAGAAAGTGCTAAGATATGCAATTGCCGTGAGCCCTTTGTCTTTCTCCTATAAAAACACCCAATTGGTTATTCATTTAGACAATGCCGTGTGCACTAACTTTGCTTTATAGAAGTTCCTCTTGGTTCCATCTTTAGAAAGTCCCATGCGCCGCTCTTGTTGCCTCTTTTTTAAACTTCCATTAATTCCAACTTAAGAGGTGCCATGCGCCCCTTGCTTGTGTCTCAAATAGAAAGTGCCAAACCCTTTTTTTCTTGCAAATCCCTAGTATTTCTCTTAATAAAAGAAAAGACTCCTTTTTAAAAATAATCCACACATCATGCACATATAATTAATCATAGACATCTTATTATTTGGCAATAAGATATCATTGCCTAATCCCAATATGTGACCCTTTTTTGGACCATCCTAAAATCTTTCCACTTAATCTTAGATATCTTCTCAAGATATTCTAGCATAAAACCATGGATATGGATATCTAAAATTTGGCCATGCAATATATATTCCATTAAAATATTAATATCCTTTCCATGTTCCCTCTATGCGCATGTCACTTAATTTATATCCCTCATTTATAAATATTGCATCACTAGTTTAAATTCAACTCCATTTAATTTTTATTGAAAACAATTCCAAAACCATTGGGTCCTAATTGGGCCAATGACCCAACTCTTTACCCAATTTAAGATCCATAACTAATGTTCACAAATTAAATGGGTTATTTTCATACAAAATAATTAACTGAAAATCCGAGGTGTTACAATACAACCCTCTTTTTAAAATTTTCATCCCAAAAATCGAGTGAAGTAGTGTTTCAAACATTTACATAAATAGCTCAGGATGAGCTTTCCTCATTTCCGACTCTAGTTCCCATGTAGCTTCCGTAATGCCATGTCCATCCCATACCACTTTGACAAACTGGATCGCTTGGTTCCGTAATACCCTTTGTTCTGTGTTGTCCTCTCAGACTGCTCATTAGTCTGTGGATGGAATACTGTACTAGTCAATAAGTCTGTTCCGATGGCCGCCTACATGCTCTGCTATACTCTGCAGGTGAATCAACCATCTCTGTCAGACACAATAGTCCAAGGAATACCATATATAATCTGATGATATCCCTGATATACCGCCGACCCAAAGTCTCAGATGAATCTGTCATCCTAATAGGAATAAAATGTGCAGACTTAGTCAGTCGGTCTACCACGACCCATATGGCATCATTGCCCTTTGATGACCTTGGCAACCCTGTCACAAAATCCATGGAAATGTGCTCCCATTTCCATTCCGGCACTGGTAAGGTTTTGAGTAACCCTGGTGGCTTATGATGTTCCATCTTAACCTGCTGACAAGTTGAGCAATGTGCTACAAATTCTGCCACATCTCTTTTGAGTCTGTGCCACCAGTAATGTCTCTTCAGGTCGTGATACATCTTAGTGCTGCCCGGATGAATAGAGAGTTTGGTCTGATGTGCCTCAACCAATAACTCTTTTCTGCAGCTCTTAGGTACATATACCCTTCCTCGGAATACAAGACCCTGTCTGGTCATAACTCCCATTCCAGTATGATTTCACCAGTAGACATCTTGGGCCAAATCTCCTCCACCTCTGGATCTAACCGTTGTTTCTGTTCAATCTTATCAAGTACCACTTGGTTACATCATAGTCACTCATATCAACCTATGAGTTTTATTCTCGAAAATTTTACTCTGTCTCATGTTATTTCTTTTTATTGTGAACACATTTACAATTCTTATGTAAATCAATATACTCTGTTTCACTTTACATGCTACCAAAATAAATATTTTCCACACGTACTTACTCAATATGTTCCTTCGTCCACTCTCTGTGTGTGAGGTAGCCTGTCAATACGAGCCTATGCTCAAAGCTTTTCCTCATTCCATTTTAACTAGGTTTCTATCTGCACTCTCCTGGAACTCCATCGGCTAACTACAGAGTCAGCTGGCCAGTCTAACTCGGCAGTCGACCATAGCTTCCCATTCGAGTTTCACTAGACTCTTAACTTTTCCCTTAAGTACATCTCCCAAAAGTAAGCATATCCTCTTTTGCACATAAGTCACTATGTGACTAACCCTTTTGTTCATAACTTCTACGATACCAAGTATCTTTCAACACTAACTTTCCTGTGATACAAGTCGTAACATGACTAACACCCTTTTTCTTATAACATGGGACGTAAATCGAAACATGTCCCAATCATTAAATCTATATGTCATATATGAGATCAACAGATCCATCATACTACCGACATGTCTACCATGATACCGATACCCGACATCAATCCAAACCACCATGGGAATGACCATCTGCAGTTATACACATCCATCCCTGGTATCACTTTATCAGTGAGTATCATCTATCCTGCTTAATTACCATCCATGAACATAACCCTCCATGGGTATAATCCATTCATGGGTATAATATTAATCCATGCCACACCATCTATCATAAGTTATTCTATCCGTAGGAACAACACTCGAATGCATCACTACCCGACTGTGGCAACCATATTAACTCACAATTATATCCCAACCCCTAGCAAGACTTATGTCCCATGACTTACTAAGCGAAAGAACCACGTCCAACGTGATCAAGTCTACCCCGCCTTGGATCCCTTCACCCCAATGATGATTCAGTCAAGCTCTACGGCGGTCGGTCCGCGTCTGACGAAGCTAGCACCATCCCCAGAGGGTAAAATAGTACCTAGCTCTGCGCATCCACACACAACAAATGTACGAAATAGCCTTGAGAGCGCTCCAGCGCTAAGCCTGCAAGGGACCCACTCCTCAATGGTAACCCTACGGGACCAAGTCTCCGTATTTCACACAGAGGTTCCCACAGTCTCATAGCTACTGTAAGCCATACTCATAGAATCTATATACTTATCTCATCAATATCCTATGAGGGACGTACCCATACCACGTCTCAATAAAATCAAGTGACCCTGTCACATACATCTCAATGCTAAAGACTTTATAAACTCTTTAGTTTCCATACTTTATTGAATTATTCAAACTTTCATCACAATACAAGAGTTGGTAGGGTTAAAGCAAACCCTTTAAAACTTTCCCACAACCCTTACAAAATCTTTCCCTTTTTCCCTGACGTTTCCTTACCCTTCCTTATCTTCCTTAAAAGACCCTGCATTATTACCAAAATCGAATAAACTGTCAGGGCATGTAGTTGACGTGTGCCCCAACACTCCACAAGTCAGACAGGGTATTATTCTTGAATGGTCCACTGTCTCTGGAAAAGAAGTTGAAATATTCAGTCGTCCAGATCCTTGTGACTGAGTTAATCGAGCCGAACGACGGAGACAACCCCTGAAGTGAGGAGATCTTTTGCTCTATGGACACTCCTTTTTGAAATGGCCCTGCTGACCACACTGGAAATAGGAACTTCCAGTGGAACCAGTAAAGGCTGAAGATCTCCAAAAGTAGGGTTTGAATATTTTGTGAGGGTAAAAAGTATTTCCCCCACCTCGACCTTTTTGGTCCTGTGTTTCATTGGGGGTTGTGTCCCCATTCCCGCTCAAGAGTTGTTGTAGAACGGAAGTGACTACCGCTTGTACTAGGTTCCGTAGTTCAGGAGGTACTTCAAGAATGTTTGCACTGTCCTGACCCTCTCCGTTATGTTCTTCTTCCTTTGGAGGCATTTTCCTTAGTCATGGAAATATCGGTTGACTTAGCTTCAATGTAAAGTTTGTATTCTTCATAGTTTAGGGAAATTACCAAATAAACAACTTGTTTTTCTTGTCCTTGGGAAAATTGCTTAAAAGTGTTTCTTGTCTTTGGGGAAATTTCCAAATAAGCACTCTTGATTTTTCCTTTGTTTTCTAGGGAAATATATCCTATGTTGCTATGTTTGATAATTCGATTATTTTGACTGTACTTCCTTTGCTATCATCCGTCTGAGTCTAACGAAGTAAATTAATGAACGAGGGCCGGATTAATTTACTTCGAAAGATTCAATGTTTTGTGTTCGCTCTGATACCAACTGTAATGCCCCGCCCTTTTTCACTCGCTTCTTCCCGTAAATCAGAGTCTATTTTTTTTTTATAAACGATGAGTGATAGAGAGCGGGACGTCACGACTCGAGCTAAGTCCAAACTTCCAAAGTCCGACCCTTAACTAGCCAATCCTATGTGTGCATGGACTAAGTCCACGAAAATGGTTCACACATAGCAATACTAACATGCGGAATAAAATCATAACATCAAAATTGCGGAATCATAACATGCGGAATAATAATAGAACCAAGTTCTATTCCATTCAGATGGCAAAGTAACTCAAGTCCTTATTCATTATTAAAACATCATAATCATCCAAATAAACATCCGACCATCTAAGTTATTACATCCCCGGAAACTAGTTACTCAAATACATGTCCATAAGTAACTTTATTCAAAACTTATAAAATAAATCATCCAAGCTCCTATGCCTGGCCCTCCTTGCGTTCATCGTTCCCCTTGATTCCTGTATCATCAACTAGGGTAGAAGTAGGGAGTTAGAACAACACGCCCAGTAGGTATTCCAGTTACGACTAACACATGGTTAGTACAAAACATATATTATAACATAATATCCAAAACAAAGTAAAACCAAGCCATGCAATGATGATAAATGCAATGAGTCCCACCCATCACATGTACATAAAAGTACCCACCACATAGGTCTTCCGGACGCCCCAGCGGAGTGTGGACCCTCCGGATTCTTCCTGATGGAAAAGCACATCAAGGTGCCACACATAGGTTTTTCGGACACCCTGACGGAGTGTGACCCCTCCGGTTACAAATCCTCCACCCCATGTCATACATGAGATGCTAATGAAACATATGCTATTTTATAACATAAACATAGCATTTAAAACCATCTTTTGAAACATAATCAATACATGTTATTTACACAATTAAACATAGCATTTGAAATTCAATAATAAAGCATATCCTTTGAAACATATTTTCATCAAACATAAGATAAAACAAATGTACATAAATCCATGGTTTTCAAAGAGGTAGAATCCTACCAAAGACCGCTAACTTGTGCTTGCGTTTTTCATCTGGTAACCGTTCACGATCGTAAACGCCGTGTGAGATCCCGTTACCTTATAATACAATAATAAATCAAAACCAAGTCCCACTTGATTTACAACCTTTAAGTCCATAAACCAATCCCCATGGGGTTCAGCCATACACTATGGCCGAACCCATGGCTTACCATTTTCACACCTATTTACGAAAATGCCATCCATGGATATTATTCCATAATCCCATCTTTTCAATCATTAAAACAATTGCCTAAGTTAATGTTTGATCCACAAACCATCTCATGGGGTTCGGCCATACATCATGGCCGAACCCATGATCTTTCAATTTAGGCACTATTTACAATTTTGCCACTAGCTTAGGTTTATGTCTTCCCATTAATCCAATCATCATATTAAATTCATACCATCCATTCCCATTGATTCATTAACACATAAGCCTAACCCATAGAATTAATTCATGGGGTTCGGCCAGGCACATGGCCGAACTCATGATGTCCAACTTTCTAATCATATTACTTCCCATAAATAGATGCTTTCCAATTTGGCAACCTCTTTCCAAAATTTGATAATTTCCTAAATTAGAAACCATCTTTCCATAATTGGATGCTTTCCAAATTTAGCAATCAAAATCCAAAATTAGATAGTCTCCTAAATTAGAAACCATCTTTCCATAATTGGATGCTTTCCAAATTTAGCAATCAAAATCCAAAATTAGATAGTTTCCTAAATTAGAAACCATCTTTCCATAATTGGATGCTTTCCAAATTTAGCAACCAAAATCCAAAATTAGATCATTTCCTAAATTAGAAACCATCTTTCCATAATTGAATGCTTTCCAAATTTAGCAACCAAAATCTATCTCCATTCCAAACAACCCCATGGGGTTCGGCCATACACCATGGCCGAACCCTATGGTTCATGATCTTGACCATTAATTTAAATCCATTAAATTTTTATCAGTATCATTTCCATGGGGTTCGGCCATACACCATGGCCGAACCCTATGGTTCATCTTATTCCATGATTTCCAAGATCTAATTAATATAACTTCCATTAAAATCATTAACCTTAGGTCCATATAATTCAATGCCTAAGAAAACCCCAAATTCATAAATTTATTTGGTGGGGTTCGGCCATACACCATGGCCGAACCTCACCCCTCCAAACATCATATTACATTATCAATAATCTTCCATTTAATCATTCATTAAACCATATCTTTCCATGGTTTCTAATCCATATAAATAACCCAAAGTTCATCCATTAAAATAACTAACCTGCTTCATGGTTTTCAATCCTTAAACCCATGAATTAAAACATGTCTAAGAAACTTCAAATCTGTAAAAATATCTGGTGGGGTTCGGCCATACACCATGGCCGATCCTCACCCCTTATTTTCTATTAATATTAAACAAAATGGCCATCCAATTTCTTCCATGGGGTTCGGTCATGGTGGTTCTTTATTTCAAAACAAATTATCAAAATAAGATACTAACCGGTTCTTGCTCTTCCAATCTTTCTTCTTTCCTTAGCCTCTTTCTTCTTCTTCTTGATCTTTCTCAAGCCGTGATCATCTTCTTGTTGCTGCCTTTTCTTCCTCTTGTTCTTGCCGTGAGTGAGGGATTAAGAGAGAAAGGGAGAGATAAAATTCGGCTATGGTGTGTAAACCATGCGCCCCTAATCCTTCTCTCCTTTTATAATCTTTCTTTGGTCCATATTTAGGAAGTGCTTAAGATAGCTACTCCCCCCCTTAGGCCGTGCGCCCCTTCCTTATATCTAAATTGGAATGGCCGACCTTCCCACTTTGGTAATGTCATATACGGCCATGCAATGTCCATTTAATTAGACATCTTATTTATATAGTTTTGGACAATATACATACCCTTTTTTAAAAGATCCCATGCGCCTATCATAGATATGGATCTCTCTTTATACGGCTATGCAATATTATTTCATTTCTTATTTATATAATATTGCAAAGACAAATTAAATTCAACTCCATTTAATTTTTTTATTAAAAATAAAACCTAAACCATTGGGTCCTATTTGGGCCAATGACCCAACTCTTTACCCAATTTAAAATCCATAACCAGCATTCACAAATTAAATGGATTATTTTCATACAAAATAATTAACTAAAAATCCAAGGTGTTACAGGTGTAGGGGTCCACCCGTGGGGGTTTTTCGCTGGGTATCTGGCAGTTTCCCACACATAAATTAAAAAAAAAATTATTATGGTATAAGACATTATAAGATCATGAAATATCTAAATAAAGAAATCAAATTTCTAATATTAGAAATATAACTTGAACTAAAAAATTTAAAAATAGAAAATAAATTCTAAAAATAGAAAACCAACTCTAAAATAGAAACAACATCTAAAATTAGATTCCACCAAATTAATGAAAAGTTGAAGTTGAAGCCCAAGATTAATTCATTCGAATTCAATTTTTCTTACAATCATCTTAATTGATTTTTTTATTTAAGTAGAATTAGACACCATATTTAGAATCCTTCCAATTTTAGATAAATTTCTAAAATTAGAACCCTTCTAAGATTAGAAATTATTCAAAATTATACAACTTCCAAAAAATAGATTTTTTCTAAAATTAGATAATTGTAAATCTTTCCATTGACAGAAATTTTAAAACTTTCTAAATGTAGTTCGCATTTGAGAAATTGAATATTGTAAAAAAAGTTATTTTCCAAGATTAAAAATTCCTAAAAGAAAAAAGTGGCTAAGAAAATAGATATTTCTAAACTCAACAAGTTTCTAAATTTAGTAAGTCTTCCAAATCTAGATAAATTCTAAAATTTCTACTATTTAAAAAGAAAAAGCTTCTCATCTTAGGTATCCTTCTAAAATTAGATCTTCTAAAAATAGAAACTGAGAATTTTAAATGTAACGACTTGCCCTTTTTCACTCGCTTTCCTTTCCGAAAATCAGAGTCTATATTTTTTTTTTTATAATCAAAGAGTGATAGAGAGCGGGACGTCACGACGAGAGCTAAGTCTGAACTTCTGAAGTCCGACCCTTAACTAGCCAACCCTATGTGTGCATGGACTAAGTCCATGAAAACGGTTCACACATAAAAATATAAATATGCGGAATAATAAAATCATAACTGCGGAATTATAATAGAACCCAATTCTATTCCATTCAGATAGCAAAGTAAGATAATTATCCAACCAAACATCCAACCGTAGCAAACCATCTAAACTATTACATGTCTGAAGTCTAGTTACTCAAATACATGTCCATAAGTAACTTAATCAAAATATAAATTAATAGCATCCAAGCTCCTATGCCTGGCCCGTTTTGCATTTCTCATTCCCTGTGTTTCCTGTATCATCCACTAGGGTAGAAGTAGGGCGTTAGCACAACGCGTCAGTAGGTATTCTAATTAGGGCTAACACATGGTTAGTACAAAACATATATAATAACATATAGTCCAAAAAGCCATATAAAACCATGCCATGCAATGATGACAAATGCAATGAGTCACACCCATCACATGTACATAAAAGTACCCCCACATAGGTCTTTCGGACGCCCCGACGAAGTGAGGACCCTCCGGTTTCTTCCTGATGGAAAAGCACATCAAGGTATCCCACATAGGTTATTTGGACGCCCTGACGGAGTGTGGCCCCTCCGGTTACAAATCCTTCACCCCATACCATGCATGAGATGCCAATGAAACACATGTTATTTTATAACATAAACATAGCATTTAAAATCACATTTTGAAACATATCCAACACATGCTATTTTATACAAATAAACATAGCATTTATAATTCACATTTTGAAACATATCCTTTGCAATATAAATTCATCAAAATAAGATAAAACATTGTACATTAAACCCATGGTTTCAAAGAGGTGGAATCCTACCAAAGACCGCTAACGTGTCCTTGTGTCTTTCGTCCGGTAGCCGTTCACGATCGTACACACGTTATGAGATCCCGTTACCTTATAATATAACAATCAATTAAAACCAAGTCCCACTTGATTTACAACAATGTCCAAGTCCATAAACACAATCCTCATGGGGTTTGGCCATACACCATGGCCGAACCCATGGTTTATCATTTTCAGCCGATAGTACCAAATTGCCATTGGTCTAATCTTTAATTAACATTTCATTCATTTAATCCAACATACGTAACCATATGTCCATCAAAATCCATTCAACTTGATTCATGGGGTTCGGCCACACACCATGGCTGAACCCTATGATATCTTAATTCCATTTAAATTACAATATTGCTATTCATGGCTAACCTTCCATTTTAGCATGTATTTACAACTTTGCCATTATCTTAGGTTTATGTGCAAAACCCATCCATAATATTAACACATAAATTTAATAGATCCATAATTGGTTCATGGGGTTCGGCCAAGCACCATGGTCGAACCATATGATGTCTAAGTTTCCATTTTCATCAATAATCCATAATTAGAAAGTTTCCAAATTTATCATCCATCCTTCCATAATTAGAAAGTTTCCAAATTTAGCATCCATCCTTCCATAATTAGAAAGTTTCCAAATTTAGAATCATCTTCCATGATCTTCATTTAATCAATCACCAAAATAAGTCCAATAATAATACGAATACAACTCTATGGGGTTCAGTCATACACCATAGCCGAACCCTATAGTTCATAATCCTCCTTCTAAAAATTATTAAACATTAACATTCATCCCTTAATCTTATTCCACGGTCTCCATTTAATCCCTTCAAAACATTGGTATTCCTTCCATGGTTTCCAAGGTCTAAATTCATGAACATAAATCCATAATTGATTATGGGGTTCACCCATACTCCATGGCTGAACCCATGGTCTAAGGATCTTCACAAAAATCATCCATTAAAACCCTTTTAACATCATCATATTATTCCATGATTTTTTTCATTCAAACCTCCATTAAATAATCCATGTCCTTCCATGGGGTTCGGCCATATGTATGGCCGAACCCTATGGTTCCATATTCCCTCTTTTAAATCCAATTAAAAACATCTAACCATCCAAGGTTTCCATCATTAAAAATTTATACATTAAATCAGTATTCTTTCATGGGGTTCGGCCATGCACTGTGGCCGAACCCTATGGTTCATGATTCCATTAAAATTATCAAAATCATCTCTCATTCTTCTTCCATGGGGTTCGGCCATACACTGCAACGCCCTGCCCTTTTTCACTCATTTCTTCCCGTAAATCAGAGTCTACTTTTTTCTTTTTTTTATAACAGAGTAGAGTGATAGAGAGCGGGACGTCATGACGCGAGCGAAGTCCGAACTTCTAAAGTCCGACCCTTAACTGGCCAACCCTATGTGTGCATGGACTAAGTCATGAAAACAGTTCACACATACAACATGGCCGAACCCATGGATCCTTGTTTCCATCTTCTCATGGTCTAAACAAATTTAAATCCATCAATATTTCTCCATGGGGTTCAGCCATACAACATGGACGAACCCATGGTCCATTGTTTTCCATCATTTCCTACTTGATAGCCCATGGTTTAATTATTTAAAAACAACTCTAGATCAACACATATTTTTCCATCATTTCAATCATTAAAACCTATTTAAAATCACAAATATTTTTCCATGGGTTCAGCCATACAACATGGCCGAACCCTATGGTTCATCATTTCCTCTTAAATTTACATTTCTATGATTAGATCATTTGATGGGGTTCAACCATACATCATGGCCGAACCTCATCCAATCCCTTTTGTCCTTAATGGCCCTTATACATAAAATCTAGGGTTTGGCCATACAAGGGCCAAACCATGATCTTTGATCATTCTCCATTCCTTATATTGAACATGCATACGGTCCTTATGCATATCAAGATTAGGGTTCGGCCATGCAAGGGCCGAACCATGTTCTTGATCATTTTAACCATGCATGTTGTCATAAACCATATATACATATTGCCCTTAATAATCTTCATTTATAAAACTTATCTTACCCATTAGGGTTTTGTCCAATTCTCCATCTAAGACCATATTTCGGATTTTGTATCATACTTCACTTTTATGTCACCTTATTGACATTCCTTGGATGGATTTTGAATCCATGGCCCATAACATTTTTGGCCAACTTTCCAATCCGAAATGGAACCCCATGGTTTCGGCCATTCCATAGCCAAAATCATGGTTCCCTTAACCTCCTTTTAGTTTATAAATCTTGTCAAGTAATACTTACTGATTCCGCGACTCCTCCATTTTCTTTTGTTCTGCCTTGCTCCTCCGTTCTTCTCCTTCCTTAGTCCTTTCTTCTTCCTCCTTGATCTTCAGTCAAAGAGTGTTGCTTGAGAGGGAGAGGGTTTAAGATGAAAACCCTAAGAGAGGGTTCGTCCAAGGAGAAGGTTTGAGAGAGGGAGAGTGAGAAGAAAACTCTAAGTTATTTTTGTCTCAAAGAGAGGGGTCGGCCCTGGGTTTTTGGTGAGAGGGAGAGAAGGCTAAGATTGAAAAACCCTAATTCTTTTCTTTTGTCTTAGAGGGGGGTCGGCCAAGAGTGAGAGGGAGAGAGTGAATGAGATGGGAGCCTTTGGGTTTTTGGTTGTAACCCTAAGCTCCCCAACCACCCTTATCAATGTGGAGTCTTCCCCATGTATCCCTTGGCTAACCAAGAAGACACATGCCTTACATTTGGCACAAACCCACTACCCAACGAATTTGGTGTCTTGGGTTTCCTTTGAGATGGAAACCCTCCACATCCCCTTTGACTCACTCCATCTTTTCATCTCCCATGTGAGTCACACCCATTCAACTTACTTCATTTAAATGAAACTCAAACTCCTAACTCAAGCACTTGGATTTATTTCCATCTAACTTAGGTGATTTTAATTAAATAATTTAACTCAACTCACCTCTTTAATTCACCCATGAACTCACCCATGGTTGACCAAGTCAACCATGGTGGCCGGCCCCACATGTGCCTTAGTCCACACTCCACCTCACTTGATGAGGTGGAGTTGGGTCCCACTTGGCTATGCCACTTTGATATCAACTCCTACACTTGCCACCTCACTTGATGAGGTGGGTCCCATGCGTTTAGATCTTAATTGGGTCCATGACCCGATTAAATCCATTCGTTACCCATTTACCCTAATGCTCAATTCATCTTGACCCATTGGGTCCCAATTGGGCATTTGATCCAATTGACCATATTGACCCAATTAAATAGAATTAATCCTATCCATGATCCATTGGACCATACTTGGGCCATTGCCCCAATTCTTATCCATTTAACATCCATTCCATCTATGAATCTTAATTTTTTAACAATTAAAATAAATAATAGCCAATATATTTATTGCATTGAAAATCCAGGCTATTACAGTGGATCACTTAGTGATTCAAGGTATGGCAGTAGTTGGTAGTTCCTATGCTTTCGTATTATTTGATTCCGGAGCATCCCACTCCTTTGTATCTGCTGCATTTATATCTGCTACTGGCACTTTAGTACAAAAATTGTCTACCGCACTTACTATTGTATCCCCCATTCGAGACACATCACTGGGATTGATATGCACAGCGGTAAACACTGAACTTGCTGGATTCAGATTTGAGTTCAATTATCTGGTACTCGAGATGACTAAGTACGACATCATTTTTGGCATGGATTGGCTGGCTAATTTCCAAGCCAGCATTGACTGCCATCTCCGCAGGGTGATATTTTGGTCACCCGAGGGAAAGCGATACGTGGTACATGCCGACAAACAAAGCATCCCTATGACCAGGAGACTACATGAATAATTGAACCACCTTGTATTGAGCAACATCAGACTAGACAAGGCACCGGTGGCTGAACAACCTGCGGTAGTGAAAGACTACGCAGAGGTATTCCCGACAGAACTCCCTGGCTTGCCACCAAAGAGGGAGATTGATTTTGAGATCAAGTTGTATCCTGGCACTACTCCAGTGTCGTTGCCACATTACCGGATGGCCCCAACTGAGATGTCAAAGTTAAAAAAGCAAATTGTTGAACTGCTCAGACTAGGATGCATTCGGAACAACACATCATCTTGGGGAGCCCCGGTATTATTTGTGAAGAAGAAGGATGATACGCTTCGGATGTGCGTAGATTACAGGAAATTGAACCAGCTGACAGTCAGAAACAGGTACCCTCTACCCAAGATTGATGATCTATTCAATCAACTCAGGGGTTCCAGTCACTTCTCCAAGCTTGATCTGATGTCAGGCTACCATCAAATCCGAGTCAGGGATGAAGACATAGAGAAGACGGCTTTTAGAACGCGGTATGGACTATATGAGTATGTCGTCATGCTGTTTGGACTTACCAATGCACCAGCTGTGTTCATGGATCTAATGAACATGGTATTCCTTCCTTACTTGGACAAGTTTGTAATTATTTTCATTGATGACATCCTGATTTATTCCAAAAGTCGGGAGGAGTACGCTAAGCATTTACGGATAGTCCTGGACATCCTATAGGAAGAATCAGTTGTATGCCAAAGTAAGCAAGTGCAAATTCTGGCTGTCTAAGGTTAACTTCTTAGGGCATGTCATATCAGCGGAAGGTATAGCCGTGGACCCAGCTAAAGTGGCGGCAATTAGAGAATGGAAAGCTCTAAAGAATGTGACCGAAATCCGCAGCTTTCTGGGATTGGCAGGTTATTATAGGAAGTTTATTATGGACTTTTCCAAGATTGCATCTCTGCTTACCCGACTCACTCAGAAAGGAGCCAAATTTGAATGCTCTGATGTATGCAATCGAACATTCAAAGAACTAAAGGAGAGGCTTACGACAACTCCTATTCTGATTTTGCTGGAAAAATGCAAGGTCTACGAGTTATATTGTGATGCTTCAGGAGAGGGACTTGGGTATTCTCTCACTCAAAGTCAACACGTGGTGGCATATGTTTTCAAGACAGTTGAAGATTCATGAACGCCACTATCCCACGCATGATCTGGAATTAGCCGTAGTGGTCTTCGCTCTCAAAAGCTGGAGACTATCTTTATGGTGAGAAGTTGGAGGTATTTTCAGATCACAAAAGCTTGAAATATTTGTTTGATCAGAAGGAACTCAACATGAGGCAGCGCAGATGGATGGAATATTTGCAAGATTATGAGCTTGCACTTCGATATCATCCTGGCAAGGCGAACAAAAGTGGCGGATGCCCTCAGTTGCATGTCACATGCAACAGTGGCCAGTTTGATTAGGAAGGAATGGGAAATGTTGAATATCATTCGAGAGTTCAATTTGTACATCAAGTACCATGGGACTACGTATAATCTGATCATACGGTCCAACATGGTTACCAAGATTGAAGAGGAACAATGGACAAATCCGGAAGTGGAAGAGATATGGGCTAAAATGTCTACTGGTGAGGTTATATCGGAATGCGAGTTACGACCGGGACAGGGTATTTTATTCCGAGGCAGAACATATGTGTCTCAGAGCTGCAGAAGAGAGTTATTGATCGAGCACACCAAACCAAACTCTCTATTCATCCGGTCAGTACCAAGATGTATCATGATCTGAAGAGACACTATTAGTAGCACGGACTCAAAAGAGATGTGGCAGAATTTGTTGCTCACTGCGTGACTTGTCAGCAAGTTAAGACGAAACATCAGAAGCCACCAAGATTACTCAAACGCTTACCAGTGTCGGAGTGGAAATGGGAACATATTTCCATGGATTTTGTGACAGGGTTGCCAAGGTCATCAAAGGGCAATGATGCAATATAGGTCGTGGCAGATCGATTGACCAAGTCTAAGCACTTTCTTCCCATCAAGATGACTGATTCATTTGAGACTTTGGGACGACGGTACATCAAGGATATCATCAGACTACATGGTATCCCCAGGACTATTGTGTCCTACAGAGATGGCCGATTCACCGGCAGGGTGTGGCAGAGCATGCAGTCAGCTATGGGGACGGATTTATTGATTAACACAATGTTCCATCCACAGACTGATGGATAGTCAGAGGGGACAATACAGACATTGGAGGATATGCTGAGAGCATGTATGTTAGACTTCAAGGGTGGATGGGAGGATCACTTACCGCTGGTTGAGTTCTCTTACAACAATAGTTACCAGGCAAGCCTCCAGATGGTTCCATTCGAGGCGTTGTGTGTAGACCCTGTAGATCACCAGTGTGTTGGACAGAGGCCGGTGAACCTGCACTTATTGGAGTTGAGCTAGTTATAGAGACCACGAAATAGATTAAGTTGATACGACAACATCTACTTACTGTACAGAGTCTTAAGAAGAGCTAAGCTGACAAGAGAAGGAGGTTCCTTGAGTTTGAAGTGGTTGGTGTTCTTGAAAGTCTCACCACGAAAGGGACACATGCGATTTCTGAATAAAGGGAAACTGTCGCATAGATTTGTGGGGCCGTTTCCAATTCAAAAGAGGGTGGGGAAGGTGGCTTATCAATTGGCACTTCCTCCACAGTCGTCATCTTTGTACGATGTATTCCATGTTTCTATGTTGAGGAAATACAATCCTGATCCTTCACACGTGTTGAACGTGCAAGATGTTGATGTGCAAAGCGACGTGACTTATGTTGAAAGACCGGTCAGAGTGATCGGGAAAGAACAGAGGGTGCTCGGAACCGAGCCATTCAGTTCGTCAAGGTGGTATGGGATCGACATGATAATGAGGAAGCCATGTAACGCCCCGCCTTTTTTCACTAAGCTTTCTGTAAATCAGAGTCTATTTTTTTTAAAATAAAATAACGGAGTGAGCAAGAGTGGGAAGTCACGACGCGAGCTAAGTCCGAACTTCTAAAAGTCCGACCCTTAACTGGCCAACCCTATGTGTGCATGGCCTAAGTCTATGAAAACGGTTCACACATAACAATATAAACATGCGGATTAAAATCATAACTGTGGAATTATAATAGAACTTAATTCTATTCCATTTTAGATAGCAAAGTACATCAAGTCTTTAATCATAATTAACACAACATAATTATCCAAATAAACATCCAACCATAGCAAATTATCTAAGCTATTACATGGCCGAAGTCTAGTTACTCAAATTACAAGTCCATAAGTAACTTAATAAAAATGTAAACTAAAAGCATCCAAGCTCCTATGCTTGGCCCTTTTCGCGTTCCTCGTTCCCCTCGTTTCCTGTGTCATCGACTAGGGTAGAAGTAGGGCGTTAGAACAACGCACCCAGTAGGTATTCCAATTAGGGCCTAACACATGGTTAGTACAAAACATGCATATAATATCATAATGTCAAAAATCATATAAACCATGCCATGTCATGATGTCAAATGCAATAAGTCCCACCCATCACAAGTACATATAAGTACCCCCACATAGGTCTTTCAAATGCCCCGACGAAGTGTGGTCCCTCCGATTTCTTCTTGATGGAAAAGCACATCAAGGTATCCCACATAGGTTTTTCGAAAGCCTGACGGAGTGTGGCCTCTCCGGTTACATATCCTTCACCCCATGCCATGCATGAGATGCTAATGAATCACATGTTATTTTATCATATAAACATAGCATTAAAACTCACATTTTGAAACAATATCTTTTACAACATAATTCATCAAAATAAGATAAAAACATTGTACATAAATCCATGGTTTCAAAGAGGTGGAATCCTACCAAAGAACACTAATGTAACACCCCGATTTCTCAATGAAGTGGATAATTACGAAAATGCCCCTGGTTTGGTAAATTAATTATTTTGTGATGTCAAATAAGGAAATGGTGGGTCCCATTGCTCAAATTTGGATCATGTGAGCATATTATAAATATCAAGTTTGATTGGATGGGTTACGTACATCAATTGGGTTGAAAATGGCTAAATGGGTCAAAGAGCCCAATTGGACCCAATGGGTCAAAATGGATGATTTGACCATTGTGTAAGCTCAAATTAAATGGGGTCAAGCTGAACTGATTGGAAATCAGGTATAGCAAAAATGGGTAGGCTTGATACACATGTGAAAACCAAGTACAAATGACCAAAATACCCATAATTGGGTCATGGAGTCAAAAACGGGTCAAGGAGCTAAAAGGGGAGCCAACGGGTCGGGTTGACCAAGTTGACCACGGATGACCGTGTGGGCCCTCAATTGAACTCAAGTGTGAGTTAATTCAGCTTGAGTTGGACTGATTTGAAGTGAGTTTAATTTAAGAAAAGAGTTGACTCAAGTATGGAGCATTAAATGTGATGAGTTGGATGAGTTGGGTTAGAATAAAAATACCATGAACCTAGTGAGTCAAGGGGAGGTGGAAATGAGTTGTAATCTCACACAATACCTGATCAAACTCATCACAGCCATTGAGTGTGAAGGGGTGCTTTGGCAAAGCCAAAAGACACCAAGGTTGGGCGGCACCTATTCATGAAAGGATGCAATGGTTCATTTCCAAAGAGATGCAATGTTTGGCACCAAGGCGTGCAACGTTTGGCACCAAGGGGTGTCTTGATTAACACCCAACATCCCTTCATTTTTGGCAAGAGTAATGAGGGAGGATGAATGGGAGTTGGGGGCTGAAACTATAAAATGAGAAAGTTACCTTTCTTGGCCGTGTTTCACACAAGGAAATCCAAGAATTCCCATCTCTCTATCCCTCTCTCCAATTCATTTTCTTGGCTGAACAGCAGAGGTTTTGGCATCAATTATTCAATCATAAACCAGCAAGGAATAAAGGTAGAAATGAAGAAATAAAAGGGAGAAGGCAAGGATCAAAGGCAAGAAGAAAGATTGGAAGTTTGGTAAGTATTTATATGTTATTTTGGTTTAATAACACGGAACAAATGGGGTGTGTATTGGGCCATGGTTATGGCCGAATACACCAAGGTGTTAACCTTAATTAATAAAGGTTTTAAAATGGTAAATATGACCATTAGGTTCGGCCACCATGGAGAGCCAAACCCCATGTAAAAGATTGGTTGGTTTTCATGTTTTGAAACATGGAAACCATGGAGTTGTTTGTGGACTGTTTTTGAGTTTTATTTGAGATTCAAATGCATGTTTAAAAGAGGGTTAAAAACATGGATCTGAATGACATAAGGACTGAAGGTATCATGGGTTTAAAACAGTGGTTTGAAACTGATAAAATGGACCATTAGGATCGGCCATCTTGGATGGCCGAATCCCATGAAGTATGATGGTCATTTGGAGAAGTTGATGAACTTAGTTGGATGGTTTTGAGAGGTAAAAATGCAGCAATGTTATACTGATGTTATATTTTAAAATGACACCTAAAACATGTTTGAAAGACCAAAACATGGACATAAGGTTCAGCCACCTTGGATGGCCGAACCCCATGAAAGTTTTTGATGATTTTGGTGAGTTAAAAACCATATGAAGTTATGGTGTTCTTATGGCTATAAATGGATTAACATGTTTACTGTTTTGGTGTATTATTATGAGGCTGAACCATGTATAATTCATGGTTGAGTTAGCATGATTAAACCATGAGTAGTCAAGGTGATGATTGGATCAAGTGAACTCTAGGGTTCGACTATGAGTATGGCCGAATCCCATGGGGCTGTTTTGAGATAAATGGACTGTTTTGGATGGGAGGTTATGGTTGTTTAATTAAGGAATCATACTTGATAAGCTATGGAGTATGTATAAGAAAATAATCAACCATTGATGATGATGGATTGTGGATAAAAATCTATAGGATGTGGTTCGGCCATGTGGCATGGCCGAACCCGATCATTGATTATTTGATAGAATTGGGTTAAGTAATAAATGAGATTAAAGGTGATGAATGAAGAACCCCACATGATGTGGTTGGGTTTTAGATATGAATGAACAAGTAAGTGATAGTATGATATGCTGATTGCTATGGACAAGGTACCGGAAGTTGAACGACGTGCGAGTCGTGACCAGGTGAGGCTAAAGAAATATCAAATACTGAAGTGAATCTTCAGTAGGTTTCCTACCTACTTGTAACCACAGTTTTATCCTAGTTTTCTTTATGAGACTCTTGTTTATTTTATGTGGTTTCGAATGATATATTATGCATTTACAAATGGCATACAAAGCATTGGCATCTCATGCATGGACATGGGATGATGACTGAGGTTCTACAGTGTTGCAATTATGAGTTACGTCCTCCTTCGGCGGTGCAAGTCACGCCAGGAGGAGTAACATGATGATAATAGTCACAATGGTCTCCTTAGGCGATGAGAGTCCCGCCAGGAGGACTAATATGTGATATGAATCAACTCAATGATGAAGCGTCTTTCCACAGGTAACGAGGTTTACTGTGGATTACCTTATCATGTGAGACCCAGATGGAAGTGTATTGTGATTTACCTTGACGGTACGAGGCACGTCAAGTGATGGCTATGAATGTAGATGATGGGAGAGACTTATTGCATGTGCATACTTCGTAGCATGGTTTTACCTGTTTTTACTAATCATGTACTATGATATATATGCATGTTTTATATTGCTAATCATATGGTAGCCCTGATTCGGGAACCTACTAGGTGCGTTGATCTAACGCCCTAATTCTATCCTCAGATGAGAATGCAGGTACAAGGAAAGGGAAAGAAAAGGTCGATGACCGGGAGGGGAGCCAAGTCTAAGCGCTTGAATGTTGAACTGGACTTCTTTATTACTGTCATTTGAATTATAGTTTGATGGAAATGTAATAAGTTAATACTTGGCTATGGTTTGATTAGACTATTGACTATGGATGGATGTTTACCTTAATTATCAATTGAGACTGTTACTTGCTATCAATTCATATTATTTCCGCAGTTAGTCTAGTTTATTTCGCATGTTGTTGTTAGTTCCATGTGTGATTTATTATCATGGTCCAGTCCATGTGCACATGGGTGGCCAGTTAAGGTTCAGACTTGGGTAGTCTGAACTTAACTCGCGTCGTGACGCCCCCCGCTCTTGTTCACTCTGTGTTTCTTTCAAAAGAAATTTTCAGACTCTGATTTTTAAGAATGGTGAAAGGGCGGGGCGTTACAACTAACGTGTCCTTGCGCTTTTGTCCGGTAACCGCTCACGATCGTACACACATTGTGAGGTCCCGTTACCTTATAATATAACAATTGATTAAACTCATGTTCCAATTGATTTACAATAATGTCCAAGTCCATAAAATATTCCTCATGGGGTTCGGCCCATACACCATTGTCGAACCCATGATCCATCACTTTCACCCTTTATTACATCCATGCCATTGCTTGATTCATAAAACCAAACACTTATAGATTAATCATCTAACCTTATCAAGTCCAATAAAATCCATAAATCATTCCCCATGGGGTTCGGCCACACACCATGGCCGAACCCATGGTCTATCATTTCCACTTAATTACACCTTTGCCATTGGTCTAATCCTTAGTTAACATTTTATTCATTTTAATCTACCATACATAGACCTTAAGTCCACCAAATAATTCCCATGGGGTTCGGCCATACATCATGGCCGAACCCATTGTCCATTAATTCACTTAATTACAATATTGCCATTATACCTATCCATAACCAATAACATAAACCATGAACATAGGTCTATATATAATTAAATCCCTCATTCCCTTAAACATGCATAACCACTCTAAGTGTCCCTTAAAATATTCCAACACATAGTCCATCAAATAGTTCATGGGGTTCGGCCATACACCATGGCCGAACCCTATGTCCATCATTTTCACCTATTTACCTTAGGTTTAGGTTCAACACATAGGTCCATAAATTTAGACATTACATACATGGATCCACCAATGATCCACAACCATAGAACCATAAATAAAACCCTCCATAAACGATCCATTAACAGTGACATAAACACCCAAATGACCCATTAAGTTGGTTCATGGGGTTCAGCCATACACCATGGCCGAACCCTATGATGTCTAACTTTCCCATTATATCAATTACCATCCTTGAATCCATAAATCAAGGTTCCTTCCTTTTTTATCCAAAATTCCATCTTTAAAACCTTTCTAAATTAATAACCATCTTCAATGGGGTTCGGCCATACACCATGGCCGAACCCTATGGTTCATAATCTTCTCTTTTAAAAATCATTAATCCTTGGTCTTCCATTTAATCAATCACCATATTAAGTCCATCTATATTTTTCCATGGGGTTCGGCCATGGTAATTTTTATCCATTTTAAATCCTTTAACATCACCAACATTCATCTATGATCTTCCATCATTTAAATCCATTATAATTCACTAATATCCTTTCCATGGGGTTCGGCCATACACCATGGCCGAACCCTGTGGTTTATTACTTTCACTTGAAACTCATTTAGACCCAATAATATCCTTAATAATTGATGGTGGTTTTTATAATATCCTTAATACTTTACGATGGTTTTATAATATCCATTATAATGGAATTATAATTCCACAACTCATTTAGACCCAATAATATCCTTAATAATATCCATCTATGATCTTCCATCATTTACTTTCACTAATATCCTTAATAATTTTTCCATGGTTTTCATCCCTCAAAAACCCATAAAAATAAACAAAGTCTTTCCATTAAAATTACTATATTCATCTCCCAGTTTCTTCCATGGGGTTCGGCCATGGTGTATGGCTGAACCCTATGGTTCCTTTCTTTAAGCAAAATTATCAAAATACCAACCGGTTCTGCGACTCCTCCGGTTTTCCTTCTCTCCGACTTGTTCTTCCAATCCTTCCTTAGCCTTTTCTTCCTTCTTGATCTTTCACACAGCCGAGAACACCTTCTTGTCAGAGCATACCAGCATCAAACCCTCCCTTAATTGTGTAATGCCCTGCGCCCCTTATGTTTGCCTCTCTTTTATAAACTTCCAATTGGTCCTATATTTAGAAGGTGCCTTGCGCCCCTTCTTCCTTATGCGCCTCCCTTCTATAAAACTTCCACTCGGCCAATATCATGCTGAAATAGCAATTGCCGTGCATATGCTTCCCACTTTGGAGAGTCCTTTATTTAGAAGATGTCATGCGCCCCTTGTAATTTAGCAATTGCTTTAGTGTCATTTTTAATCAAGGGAAAGGACCCTTTTTAGAGATACTCTAGCATATCTTCATGGATTGTGCATATCCCTACAGGCAAAGCAATCTATCTCTAATTCTCTCCATGCGCATAATCATGGATTGCATATCTCATACACGACCATGCACAATATCCCTTTACACCTCATACGCATATCCTTAATCCATATCCCTTATTTATAGATATTTTTCATTACCATTTTAATTCCGCCCCATTTATTTTAAATTGATCCTTATAACAAAACCGTTGGGTCCTAATTGGGCCATTGACCTAACACCTTACCCATCTAAGGTTCATATCCGTTTATTCACAATTAAAATGGCAAATTTCGTAAATATTGTTAACATGAAATTTTGAAGTGTTACAAGCCACCTGTGAACTTGAATCAGAAACGAGAGCAGTTCATCCTGAACTTTTTGTATAAGTTGTTTGAAACCCTACTTAGCTCGATTTTGGGGACGAAAATTTCAAAAGAGGGTAATATTGTAACATCCCGGATTTTCAATGCATTATTATATTGGATATTATCTATTTTAATTTTTTAAATTTAAAATTTATAGATGGAATAAATGTTAGATGGATAAGAATTTGGGCAATGGCCCAATTATGATCCAACGGATCATGGATAGAGTTGATTCTTATTAATTGGGTAAATGTAGTTAATTGGGTCAAATTCCCAATTGGGACCCAATGGGTCAAGATGAATTAATGTTTAAGGTAAATGGGTAAGGAATTGATTTAATCGGGTCATGTATCCAATTAAGATCTAAGGCATGGGATCCACCTCATCAAGTGAGGTGGCAAATGTATGAGGTGACATGGAGGTGGCATAGCCAAGAGGGACACAAATCCACATCATCAAGTGAGGTGGCGTGTGGTCTAAGGTAACTTGTAGGACCGGCTACCATGGTTGACTTGGTCAACCATGGGTGAGTTCAAATATGGTGAGTGGAATTATATTGAATTAGGAATTAAAATCACTTGAGTTAGATGGAAATGAATTCAAGTGTTTGAGTTAGGGGAATGAGTTTCATTTAAGTGACGTGAGTTGAATGGGAAGTGAGTCAAAATAAACAAGTGAGTCACATGGAAGTGGAAGGGACTTAGGTGAGTCCAAAGGGGAGATGGAGGGTTTCCATCTCATGGAAACCCTAGACAAAACCGTTGGGAAGGGGGAGGGAAAGCCAAGTGTAAGCCATGTGTCTCCTTGGTTAACCAAGGGACACATGGGAAAGACCAAGAAGTGATGAGGGTGGTTGGGAGGTTAAGGCAAGACACAAAGGACTCACACCCAAACCCTAAGGCCGATCCTCTCCTTGAGACAAAGGGAAGTTAGAGTTTCATCTCATCCTCTCTCTCTCTCCCTCTCTCAAACTACACCACCTTGGCCGATCTTTCCATTGAGACTTTCCTCTCATTTCCTCCCTCTCTCAATCAACATCTTTGGCCGAACCCTCCATTAGGAGTTTCTCATCTCAATCCCTCTCCCTCTCTCATTGCCTCTTCTCATCTCTCTCTCACACACATTTTCGGCTCTAGACTTAGAGAAAACGAAGAACGAAGGAGGAGGAAGAAAACACTAAGGAAGGAGCAAAATCAAACGTAAAGAAACGGAGGAGTCGTGGGAGAGGTATGTAATATTCAACAAGGGTTTTTTTTATTAAGAAGAAACTAAGGGAACCATGGTTTCGGCTATGGAATGGCCGAAACCATGGGGTTCCATTTCGGGTTGAAAAGGGCGGCCAAATGGTAAGGCCATGGATTTGAATTCCATTCAAGGAATAGCAATGAGATGAACATAAAAGTAAGGTATTGTTCAAATCCAAAATATGGTTTTAGAGATTGAAAAATGGACAAGACCCTAACCTTGTTGGTGGGTAAGATAGGTTGTGATGATAAGGACTATTTGTATACATGATTTATGGATGACCTTATGTATGTTAAATATAAGTATAACATAAAGAAAATAACCAAGATAAGGTTCAGCCTCTTGCATGGCCTAATCCTAATTTTTATGGGGATCATATGAGGACTCAAAAGGAGATTGGATGAGGTTCGGCCATGTTGTATGGCCGAACCCCATCAAATGACCTAAACTTGTTATATGTAATTTTTTAAGAAAACTCATCCTCAAGATGATATAAGATGAAAAGAGAGAACCATGGGTTCGGCCATGTTGTATGGCCGAAACCCATGGATAATTTTTATGGATCTAGATATGTTTTAAATTATTAACTATGGACTATCAAGTTAAGAAATAAGAGGATGAAGAGGAGGAACCATGGGTTCGGCCATGTTGTATGGCCGAACCCCATGGATGACTTTTATGGATTTAAGTGTGTTTAAAAAAGTTAAATGACTAACTAGGGAGTATTAGATTAAGAAATAAAGAAATGAATGATGATTGACTCGGATTGGTTAAAATAAACAGGGACTAAAAAGGGGGTCAAAACCAAAGAGTGAGGTTCGGCCATGTTGTATGGCCGAACCCCACTAATGAGTTTTTGTAATAGCCTGGATTTTTGAATCAATACATATATTGGCTATGATTTATTTTAATGGTTAAAATTTGGAATTTTGATGGAATGAATGGTAAATGGATCAAAATTTGGACAATGGCCCAAGTATGGTCCAATGGGCCATGGATTGGATTAATTTTATTTAAATGGGTCAAGGATGGTCAATTGGGTCAAATACCCATTTGGGACCCAATGGGTCAAGATGGTTTGAGCATTAGGGTAAATGGGTAGGAGGTGAATTTAATTGGGCCATGGGCCCAATGGTGATCCAATTAGATGGAATGGATTGAAGTGATTAAGAATCACCTAAGTTAAATTGGAAATTATCCAAGTGTTATGGTCTAGTGGGGCCCACCTCCACCTCATCAAGTGAGGTGGCGTGTGGACCATGACTTAGGTGGGGCCGACCACCATGGTTGACTTGGTCAACCATGGACAAGTCAAAGGTGAATTAAGGAGGATCAAAGTAAAATAAGATGAGTTAAATTAATTTAAATCACCTAAGTTAAGTGGGAATGAAATCAAGGTGGCATGATCAAGTGGGACCCACCTCCACCTCATCAAGTGAGGTGGTGGGTGGGCTAAGGAATTGGTGGGGCCGGCCACCATGGTTGACTTGGTCAACCATGGGTGGATTCATGAAGGAATTAAAGGGAAATAAATAGAAATTAAATTATAAAATTAAAGGGCCTAAGTTAAGTAACAAATTAAATAATTAAGTGAGTCAAGAGGGGAGTGAGTCACATACGAAAAGGGTGAGTCAAGATGATTTCCATCTTATTTGACTCACCAAATTCGTTGGAATTGTAACGCCCCGCCCTTTTTCACCCGTTTTCCGAAAATCAGAGTCTATTTTTTTTTTTTTAAATAGAAGAGTAAGAGAGGGCGCGGACGCCACGACGCGAGTTAAGTCTGAGCTTCTAAAGCCCGACCCTTAACTGGCCAACCCCACGCGTGCGCTGAACTAAGTCCACGAGAATGGTTCACGCGTAGGAAGTAAGCTCGCGGATTATAGTTATTGCGAAACATGATAATAGAGTCTATCCTACCGGTTTTTAGATAGAAGGGAAGATACAACATTGAATTACCAAAATGCCCCTAAGTTCATAATTATATCACAAAATGTAATCGTCCATAAGTAACGTCCAAAACATCGCAAGAATGTAAACTTATACAACCCGACAAGCTAAGTTACTTTCAAATTACATCTCCAAAATGTAAACGTAAATAAAACTAAGACTGCACTGCCCAAGCTCCTAAGCTTGGCTAATGTCATGTCCACCGCTTCCGCCATCCCCTGCGTCATCAGCTAGGGTAGAAGTAGGGTGTTAGTCAACGCGCCCAGTAGGACTCCGAGTAGGGCTAGCACATGGATTAGTGATACACACATACCGATACAATAAAACACAACAAAATAATCATGTGATGAATGTTATGCTATGGGTGCTTATTTCATGTGTCCCACCCATCATCCGTATGATCATACAATATCTTGTTCCCCATGTTTGCTTCTCGGTCGCCCCGACGGAGCATGGACTCCGGTTATCGAACTATCCCCATGTGTGATTCTAGGTCGCCCCGACGGAGCATGGACTCCGGTCATAGCCCTCAGGCTATCCCCATGTTTGATTCTCGATCGCCCCGACGGAGCATGGACTCCGATTTCATTATTTTCCTGCCCATACCATGCATGAGATGTACGTGCATTATGCTATGTAGTATATAGATAAACCATATTCGATATACCATACATAGTCATATGATGCATAATATTAAAACATAATCCATGATACTATCATGTAATTCATAATTAAAAACCCATCATAGTGCAAGTCCCATAAATCATAAATCCATCATAAATCAAATCAAGATAATTTAAAACACCATCACATATCCATCGCTTACAAAGAGGTAGGAATCCTACTGAATACCGTGTCGCGTTCCGTTACGCTTCCCGTTCGATAATCCGGTCGCCGATCGCGTACCGTTTGCGACGTCCGATACCTTATTACATTTACCGAATTAGTCCCTACGTTATCCACGATTAAGTTCATAATTGATCCATCTACTTAGACTCAATAATGGTCATTAATTTAGGTTACAAATTTATCGAAAATCAGCCCTTTAACTTAGACTCATTTTTTGTGGTTTAAAACACATACATAAACCCGATTTTTGGCCAATTTAGATATTCCAATTAGCGGCCTACAACGCAGCAACTAATCGCTTTACTTAACCATTCACAAAATATCCGATTTTTATGTCTAATCCCTATAGGGTTCGGCCATGTACCATGGCCGAACCCATGGTTCTTCAATGTGGCACTTATTTACCGTTTTGCCATTTTCTCTTCCATGTTTAATATTTCACCCCTTCATGTATATTTTAAGTCTAGATTTCATCCCTAACTTAGACCTATTTATGATTCCATATCATATCCAAATTCAGCCACCCATTACTTAATTTTTGAAAAACATTTAACCCCATATAACCTTTCACATTTGGCCCTAAAGGTGGCCCATAACCCATGATGCTTATTTTCCATTCCCTTGGGTCCATATTACTCCTTTTAATCCAATCTCCAATGAATTTAAATTATCCACTTAAGTCCCCATTTTCATCCCATTTAAAACCTCACATATCATTTTTATAAATCCATTAAAATCTAGCATTCTTCTACATTATTTCCCATTTATTAAAACCACTAATCACTACCCTAAGGTTCACCTTTATGGATACCATTTTCAAAGACTAAGTTTTGTCCCAAAATAATCCAATTTAAAATCACAAAACTTTAATCATTTTGGCCCTTTAAATCAAACTCCTAAGCATTGATACATGCATTTAACCTTAGCCTAAAATTGATCAAAATTTGGATCATGGGTTCGGCCATACACCATGGCCGAACCCATGATGTTTCTTTCCCCATTTTTCTTGGTTTCATTTACCCTTTTAAACATACCTCTAATTAAATCATCCATTTAAATCACCAACATCACATATCATACTTGAAACATCCATCCATTTTTTTTTAACCATTTTCTATACTTTTCCATCATAAAGAGAATTATTAAATACCACCAAGGGTTCGGCCATACACCATGGCCGAACCCATGGTTCATGGCTCATCATCCATTGATGCCATCCTTAGACCAATGTTTTTGTCCAAAAGAAATCCCTTTTTAAAATCAATAATCCTCATTCATTTTGGCCCTCTAAAATATATCATTCACTTTGTAAATCCATTTAAATTTCATCATTAACTTAACCTAATTTCTTCATTATCTTCAAACCTAATAATCTTAATAAATCACTCATTATTCATCATGGGGTTCGGCCATGCTACATGGCCGAACCCTATGATCATTCATCCATTCCATTTTATGCCTTTAAATCCTCTTTAAAATCACTATTAAAATCACTTGAAAACTAATTATCATACATCATTCTCCACCATTTCAAACCTTCAAACCTTAATTAAAAATCATCCCACATTGGCCAAGATCCATTCAATCCATTAAACTTCCATCTTTTCCATACTTAATCCATTCATTTCATTTTTTCCTTAGACCATTTCTTCCATTTCTTTGCCTTCCATTTGATGGATTTTAGATCCATTCCATAGCCTAAAATAATTTGGCCACCATCATATGGCAAGGATGGATTTCAAAATTAAAAACCCTAAATAATAAATTTCTTGTTTAGAACATACTTACTATCCGACGACTCCTCCGGTCTTTGTCGCTCCCGTCAACTTCCTTGGCCTCTTTTCTCCTTCCTTTCCTTGTTTGATTGGCTAGATGAGCTTGATCAATGGTGGGACATGCTTGGATTGGCTAAGGTAAATGAGGTTAGGTTAAGAGAGAAAGAGAGTATGGAGATGAGGGAGAGATCTTCAAGGTTCTTGATCTTGGGGTGGCCCAAGACTTATCTTTTTCTTCTCTTTTCTTTTCTTTTCCTTCTAAGTTTTTCTTCTAAGTTCTTTCTCCTCTCTTGCAAGGTGGGTGCCGTTTTTTTCTTGGTGTATGGGGAATGTTAGAGTGAAATGGGTTGGTTTGCAATGGAATGGAGGTGGTTGGAGTGGTCTTCACTCAAGCATTAACTTTCTCACCAACCAAGCATGGGTTGGCTTGACTTTGGTGGTGGTGGTTGAGACCCAACCACCATTCAAGCCCATGGTTTTAATTTGTGCTTTCTTGAGGTGGTTTGTGTTTGTTGGAGTGGTTTTGACCATTTAACCATTTGACCATTTTAATCTTAGGTTGATTAACTTAGATCACCTTGATCCCTTGATTAATTTAATTAATCACTTTCTATTTAATTTAATCCCATTAATTTCCCTCCATGATCCACCCATGGTTGACCAAGTCAACCATGGTGGTCGGCCCCACTACTCTTGGGTCCACACGCCACCTCAATAGGTGAGGTGGAGGTGGGCCCCATTGGCCATGTTACCTTGGTCCATTTATCACCTAACTTAGGTGATTTAAATTTTATTAATTGTATCCCTTTTATTGGATCACCATTGGGCCCATGGCCCAATTTGATTCTTGGCTTACCCATTTATCTTAGGGCTTAGTTACCTTGGCCCATTGGGTCCCACATGGCTCTTTGACCCAAATTGACTATCTTTGACCCGATTACTTACCATGGACCAATTACATGTATCAATTCCAATTCAAGGTTTATTGGGTAACCATTGGGCCCATGGCCCAATTAGATTCCCTCCTTTTCCACTTACCTTAGGGTTTGAACCGATTTTGATCCATTGGGCCCCACATGGCTATCGGGCCCACTTTGACCGTCGTTGACCCGATTAGTCCTCATTGACCCATTTAATGGATTTCATCCAACCCATGGCCCAATTGGGTCATCCTTGGGCCATTGTCCCAAAATTTGGTCCATTTGGCATTTTATTACATCAAACTTCAATTTAAAATGAATAAATGCCAATATATATATTTATAAAAAATTCGGGTTATTACAGGAATGGTGGTGGTGTCACCTCACCCAACAAGATCCACAAAATGGGGGCCTAGATTGGACATGGATTGATCATTGTGTGGTAGTGGTTCCACCTCATCCCAACCACCACCACTAAGGGACAAGGGGCCTAGGATTGAGGGAATGCAAGGCCATACCCCCCTCATTTGGTTTGGTCAATGGACATCATGGGGAAGACTCCACCTTAATGAGGGTGGAGTCTAACCCAAGCTACCTAAGGCAAGATGGGAAAGGTCTAGGGTTTCATCTCCCCATCTCATCTCACTCCCTCTCCAAACCGTCCTCTCCTCTCTTCCAAAGACAAAGAAAACACCAAGGAAAAAGAAGAGAAAGAAACTTAGAAGAAAAGAGAAGAACACTCCAAGCTTGGCCGACCACACTCCAAACTTAGAAGATTTTCCATTCTCTCCTCCTCTCCCTCTCTCAAACCCACTCCATGTTGGCCGAACCAAACCTTGGAAATTTCATTGGAACAAGATCATATCTTGGCCGAACATTAAGAAGAAAGAAGGAAGAAGAAAGACTAAAGATCAAGAGGAGCAAGAGACAACCGGAAGAGCCACGGATTGGTAAGTATCTTCAAACAAGATGTTATGTTTTTAAGGATAAAAATGGAGACCATAGAGTCCATTTTCTTGGATTAATTAGTGGCCAAAATGTCAAGGGCCATGGATCTAAAATCCATCCAAGGAGGGGATGAGAAATGGACAAACCCTAATGGGTAAGGTAGGCTATGAATAATGAAACAAATAAGGACATTATGTATGTATATGGATTATGCATACATGAATGGCATGATGGGTCAAGGATCATGATTCGGCCATTGCATGTCCGAACGCTAAACATTATGGAGACATGGAGAAGACTCCATGCATGGCAAAAATATGGTGCATAATCAAGATGTATGGTTTGGCCTTTGCATGGCCAAACCCTAGGGTTTTTCTTTGTATAGGAACCATCAAATAATAAATGGAAATATGTTTGTTTTGAAGAAATGGGTGAACCATAGGGTTCGGCCATGTTGTATGGCCGAACCCCATGGGAAGATGTTAAGTATTTCTCCATGGGTTTAAAGGATAGAAAACATGGAATGGTGGTTAATGGTTGTTATGGTTTTTGGAATGGTGAAATGTTTGCAAATTTTTAAGGGGTTTTTAGTGAAGGAAACCATGGACAAATATTGGTGATGTTATGGTCCTAAACCTTACAACTAAGGATGAACCATGAACCATGGGTTCGGCCATGGTGTATGGCTGAACCCTATGGTGTTGTGTTAGTGATGTTAAGAGTGAAAAATATGGAAAATAATGAAGAATGTTGGTAGTTTTAAATGGGTGTTAAGTATTGTAAATAATGTTTTAAAAGGGTGAAAATAATGGTAAACCATGGACCATGGGTTCAACCATGTTGTATGGCCGAACCCCATGGAGAAGTTTTGGTAGATTTAAATATTTTTTTGGAACCACGAAGATGATGGAGAGTATGGGTAAATTTAAAAAGGTTTAAATGTAGTTAATGTTGATCAAAAGTGGTGATTTAAATGTATGATGAAATCCCCTCATGGAGGGACTTTGTGGTGGATCAAAATGTGGTAAATGATCCAAGAAGAGTAAGGAAATTAACATCATGGGTTCGGCCATGGTGTATGGCCGAACCCCATGACCCATTTATGAGCCATTTATGGGCTAAGTTTGGGTATATACATGATTAAAATGAATGGAATTTAGGATAAGGAAATATTTCAGCCGGCTGAATCTTTGATTCAGTCAACTGAATTTATATTGGCCGAACACACAAATGATCTGATTCAAAGTCAGCCGACTGAATCTGTGATTCAGTCGACTGAATGTGTACTGACCAAGAACACATAGGATTTGACCCAAAGTCAGCCGACTGAAAGTCTACGGGTCAAGTTTATACAGTACATAGTTGTGCTTTCAGCCGACTGAATCATAGATTCAGTCGATTGAAAGTTTACGGGTAGAGCATAGATGGTATCTGGGTGTAATTCAGTCGACTGAATTGTAAATTTAGATTTTTGGATTATCTTCTAGAGCCTCTTGTTTGGTGTAAGGAGTGATGAAATTAAAATGGAAAACCAAATATATATATGTGATTGAATTTGATATGGTAAAGAGATTCACAATGAGGTTGTGATTCGTTTCAACGCGATCGTTAAGATTAACTTCACAAGACAGTAAGGATAGTGTACTGACATTGGTAGGATTCCTACCTTATTGAGAACACAATGGAATATAATATGATACTGGTTTTTACTTCAGATATGATGATTACTTTGATTATACAAATTGTGTAACACCTCGGATTTTCAATTCATGAATATATATGGAAATTGTCCATTTAATTTGTAAAATTAATGGAGATGGACCTTAGATGGGTAAGGAGTTGGGACAATTGCCCAATTAAGACCTAACGGATTATGGATAAGGTTCAATTGAAATAAATGGATAAGATTTATTTAATTGGGTCAAGGTTGTCATTTGGGTCAAATGCCCAATTGGGACCCAATGGGTCATGGTGGACTTGGTCGACCACAAATAAGTTTAAGCTTAATTAAAGTGTGGCTGAATTAAATTGGAAATGGAATCAAGGAATTGAGTTGATTTTAAGTGAGTTAAATAGAGTTGAATTAAAGATATGAGTTAAGTTAAAGAGATGAGTTGAATGGGAAGTAAATGGGACTTTCATCTTAAGTGAGTTAGGTGAGTAGATGGAGAGTTACATCTCATAAGATCAAACCGAAGGGGTACACACATTGGGGAGATGGGAGTTTCATCTCCTGGGATGAAACTCCAAAGGGATCATTAATGAGGAGGTGAAGGGTTTTTGTTGTTACACAAGGCATACCCATGGATACACGTTGGGGAGATGGAGGGTTTCCATCTCATGATGGAAACCCAAGGGGTATACGGTTGGGAGTTTTATCTCATGGGATGAAACCCCCAAAGTAAATATTAATGAGGGAGGTGAAGAGTTGTAGTGGTTACAAAGGGGCATCACCCAAAAGACACTACCCAAGGCCGACCCTCTCTCATTGAACAAATAAGAAACACTTAGAAGTTTTCTACCTTGACTTCTCCCTCTCTCACTCAAGGCCGAACCTCTCTCAAGACAAAGGACTTAGAGTAATTTTGATCTCAAGCTTCTCTCCCTCTAAGCTTGGCCGACCCTCTCATTGAACAAGAAAAGACCAAGGGTTTTCATTCTCTCCTCCTCTCCCTCTCTCAAACCTACACTCTTTGGCCGAACCCTCTCTTGGGGTACTTCATCTCAAGACCTCTCAAGCTCACTCTTGGCCGAAGATCAAGGAGGAAGAAAGAAGAGGCTAAGGAAGGAGAAGATCAGAGGAGCAAGTAGGAATGAAAGAAACTGGAAGAGTCGCGGAATCGGTAAGTACTTGATGAGATTTTATTAAGTAAGAAAAGATGGTCAAGGAACATGGTTCAGCGATTGCATGGCCGAACCCTAATATTGTCATGCAAAAGGAACCCATGCATGTTTAAGGTAAGAAATGGATTATGATCAAAGAAGATCATAGGTAGGCCTTGCATGGCCAAACCCTAAGGTTGATATGCATGGAAAATTAAGGACAAAGGAATGGTTAGATGAGGTTCGGCCATGATATGGCCGAAACCCATCAAATGATATAAACATGGCCATATGATTTTTAAGAGAAAATAATGAACCATAGGGTTCGGCCAGGTTGTATGGCCAAACCCCATGGAGGGAGATTATTGATGTTTAAAGGGTTTTAAGGATGAAAATCATGCAAATATGTTAGTGATTTCAAATAAGGTTTACATGTTGTAAATGATAAACTTGAAATGAGGAAATAAGGAAGAACCAAGGATCATGGGTTCGGCCATGTTGTATGGCTGAACCCCATGGAGAAATATTAATAGATTTGTTATGGATGTTTGGGTTTTAAATGATGAATCTAAGTGTATGATTAAACTCCCCATGGAGGGACTTTGTTTATGGACCTAAGATTGTAAATGATTTAAAGGAGAAGATGGGAAATGAGACATCAGGGGTTCGGCCATGGTGTATGGCCAACCCCATGAACCATTTTAATGGGTCATTTATGGATCTATGCATGTTTAAATGAATTAACGATCAAGTCAAGGAATGGAGGAATCTATTAGGGTTTTATGTTATGCTTAATGAATCATGTGCGGATCATTTGTTGGGACTTAAGTCATATATAAATAAGCTAAATGAGTAGCTATGAAAGAATAATGGCTAAGAGGTAAATATGGGTAAAATGAAAGACCATGGATTCAGCCATGGTGTATGGCCGAACCCCATGGAGAATGTTTTGAGGACTTAGGGTTTTATTGATGCTAAATGACTAGCTCATGTAGGATTGGTTAATGAACCAAAAGAGGGAATGATCTTGGACCCAAAACCAAGTGAGTGAGGTTCGGCCATGTTGTATGGCCGAACCCCACTAAGGCATGTTTATGGACTTAAGTATGGTTGGAAATTAAATGGAACGTTGGTTTGACTTATTGATATATAATAAGGTAACGGGACCTCACAAGCGGTGTACGATCGGTGAGCTATTTTCGGACGAAAACGGAAAGACACATTAGTTGGTCATTGGTAGGATTCCTACCTCATTGAAAATCATGGAGTATATGTATATGTGAATGTTTTACTTGAATTATTTTGGTATCAAATGATATGTCTTAATGATGGGATTTAATGCAATGATTTGCATTATTGCATAGCATGTTGGCATTTGCATCTCATGCATGGCATAGGAGGGATGAAATGTAACCGGAGACCCACGCTCCGTTGGGGCGTCCGTAAGGCATTCGTGAGCGGTACCTTGATGTGCATTATCCATCAGGAGGATTGTATGGTTGAAATGTAACTGGAGACCCACGCTTCGTCAGGGCATCCGAAAGGCATTCGTGAGGGGTACCTTGGTGTGCATTATCCATCAAGAGGGATGTATGATTGATTTGTAATCAGAGATCCACGCTCCGTCGGGGCATCCGTAAGGCATTCGTGAGGATACCTTGATGAAGAGTTTCCATCAAGAGGATACCATGTGATTGTGATATGGGTGATGGGTGGGACTCATGGCATATGACACCCATGGCATGGCATTGCATCAACATGATTATGACCTCTATTATCATGCATTGTTTCTGTTTTTTATCTGTATGATTAGATCTCTATTATCATACACTGTTTTGGATACGATGTTTTAAGAATATGGCATGATGTATTATATATGGATTTTTATACTAACCCATGTGTTTAACCCTACTCGGAGTACCTACTGGGCGCGTTGTCTAATGCCCTACTTCTACCTTAGATGGTGACACAGGAAATGGACAAAGCGAAGGACGTGATCGGAGCCAAGCTTAGGAGCTTGGAGGAGGTAGATTGATTATTTAAGTTTTATTTATGGAAATGTAATTTGAGTAGCTAATATTTGGGAGTGTAATAACTTAGACTATTTGCTATGGATTGATTGATGATTAATCTGGATTAAGTTAATTTATATTGATTGCCTTCTTTGCTAAGTAAATGTTGTAATCCGATGTTATTTCCGCAATGAGTATTCCGCAAGTCGTAGTACGTGTGAACCGTTTTAGTAAACTTGGTCCACGCACACGTATGGTTGGCCAGTTAAGGGTCGAGCTTTGGAAGCTCGGACTTAGCTCGCGTGTTGAAGTTCCCGCTCTCTCACTCTTTATTAAAAAAAAAAATTAGATTCTGATTTTCGGCGAGTGAAAAAGGACGGGGCATTACAAATTGTGTATGTTCACAAACTGATTTTCAAATGATGTAATATGTTTTAAATGACATGCAATTTTGCATACATTTCCTCATGCATGGCATGGGAGGGAATATATATGACCAGCAAGCCAAGTTCTGAGCGGTCCGGACATGACTTGGGCTTGAAACTAGCTTGTATGAAGCTATGTGAACTATTGAGATTTGCCCTTGTCCGGGTTGATAGAAATAGGTACGGCGTAATTTGGGCCAAAGAGCTCCTGGGAAGGTCCCGAAACCCTATGCAAAGGGAGAAGTCCACACTCCATCAGCAATTCCTATTAATTTGTGGATGGGTATACAGTTACCTGGTGGTGCCGCCACAAAAAACTGCGCACGTAATTTGCCAAGTGAACCTTGATATGACGATTTATCAAGGAAACCATTGATATTGAATTATGTGTGATTGGATATGGAAATTGGGTGAGAGATCATTTGGCATTGACACCCATGATATGACACATACACCCGCATCATTATGACATGAACATCATGTACTGTTTTTAATACTTATAAGTTGTTTACAAATATGACTGATATGTATCTACTTTGATTTATATTATTCCTGTGTGTACAAAACCCTACTTGGAATACCTACTGGGCATGTTGACTAATGCCCTACTTCTATCCTATAGATGATAGAACAAGGAATGGTAATGAAAAGGACGTTGGATCAGAAGGGAGCCAAGCATAGGAGCTTGGGAAGATTAATGTTTAAATTATTCAGTTTTGAATTTCAATGATGTATTTGGAGAACTACATTTTGGATTGTAATAACTTAGACTTATTTGCTATGGTTTAATAATATTTAAGTTTCATTTTAAGTATAAGGTGATTGGCTTTCCTTGACTTATAATGACATGTATATGAATAGTATTTTATTCATATAAATAATTTCGCAAGTATTCAGAAAAGCGTGTGAAATGTTTTAGTGGATTTAGTCCACGCACACGTAATGGTGGCCAGTTAAAGGTGGGATTTTAGACACTCGGACTTGACTCGAGACGTGGCGTCTCGCTCTCTCTCTCACTCATTTATAAAAAAAAAAAATATACTATGATTTGTGGCGAGTGAAAAAAGGCGGGGGGTTACAAAATCAAGATTTGAAGCAAGCTGAATAAGAATATGTGAAGGCCATACCATTTGAATATGTAATTGATGTAATATTTTGTATTCAAATTTAACGAAATAAGGGTGGGCTTATAATTGGGTTAGCTTCTAGGTTTTGTCATGAAATTGACAAAGGGGGAGATTGTTAGTGCCCAGAGTGTGCCGAGTCCCTGTTTGTCAATTTCATGACTCGGTAAAAAGCACTTGCTAAGAAGTTTGAAGACCCAATATGATTAAGAATGAAGATCGTGCTCCACTAGGCTCAAATCTCATCGTCATGGCAATCACAAAAACAAGTATTTGGCCATAGATGACTTTAGGTGGTACCCACACCTTAAAGAAGACATTCCTAGGCTTAGTTGAACAAATGGTAAAACCATAAAGAAGCTTAGAGAGGTAGCTGGATTGTAAATTGGAACCCAACTTGAAAATATATAATTGGTTTCACTGTCAGCTCGACCAGTCGTACTCACCGACCCCTCGGTGGGGACAGAATCGACCCATCGTGGTCAAGGATTGGTCGGCCCGTTTGATAGAGGTTCTGGATCAAAGAACTGTCATTCTGGGAAAGCCTCTGACCGAGAGTCTCGTATTTACCGACCCCTCGCTGGTGAACTTAAACGACCTCTCGAGGTCGACGACTCATCGGTAAAGGTCTTAAGAGTTCTGGACTATGAACTTAAATAGGCTTTCAAGAAAACATACATATCGATGGCTCCAGGCCAATCGAGAGTACCAAGACCGACCCCTCGGTAAAGGGCAACAGGTCGTTCTGGGTAAGACAGGTTTCTGAGTTGAAACTACTGTCAGCATCGTTTGCCCCAGATCGAGACACTCGTATGGACCAAGCTCTCGGTGCCATAACTGTCAACCCATCGGCGACACCGACCTGTCGACCGGGAAGTAATAAAGCTGTTAGGAGTGCATCAAATGCGCAACAGTCGGGTGGTTGAACGGTAATAAATATGAACACCGACCAATGGGTTTCCACAGACATGTAGGTTCTAGACAATCAGAAAAATCGTTAAGACTCCTCTATAAATATGAGTGTTGGGTGATCATTTTATGATCTTCCTCGAGCAAAGAAGAGTTATATACTCTAAGGAATGATCAACACTCTTGTACTGACAATCATAAACAACCAATCTGTTGATTGAGTTTGATAGTGAGAAAGAGAGGAAGACTTGAACTAAGAATTCTGTGGTAAAACCAATTTCCTTGTCAGTGGGTGTGATATTCAAGAAGCACTCATCAGCAAGAAACAACTTCATAGACAAGTGCTTCTTGGTTTTAATTTTTTTTTAAAACCTTTAACCCGAAAGTGGATTAAGGAGGATTTACTCCGGAACCACTATAAAAAAAAATCTAGAGCGTCGTCTCTAGCACGGGTGGTGGGTGGAATTCCCAGCCGATTGAGTGAGGTGGAATTCCTACTCTAATTATGAGGTTGTAAGTCCCCACTTAAAGAAATTTGGGGATAGTTCAAGGTTGAGTGAGTCCTAATAGTGGATGTAGGTTGGCAAACCGAACCACTTTATATTTGTGTCCATCAGCTTATGGTGTTAGAGCTATTCTTTTGTATTGATTGTTTAATCACATTTGCTAACCACACACTCACTTGATTGATATATCTGATGCTCTTAAACTAATCAATCAAGTAAATTTTAAAAGGACCAACGATTTTAAATTGATCTATTCACCCCACCCACACCCCCCCCCCCCCCTCCCCTCTCTCCACTTGGGTCAATTGCGTTGTTCTAGCTCCCAAGGGAACTTTCATGATGTAATAAGGGTGGTCTTGTAATTGGGTTAGCTTCTAGGTTTTGTCATGAAATTGACAAAGGAGGAGATTGTTAGTGCCCCGACTTTGCTGAGTCCCTATGTTTGTCAATTCTATGACTCGGAAGAAACACCTGTTAGAAGCTTTAAGACTCAACCTGATCAGGAGTGAAGATCATGTTAACCGTATTAAAGTTCATCGTTATGGCAATAACAAAACAAGTATTTGGCCATAGATAACTTTAGGTGGTACCCACACCTTAGGAGCACTATTCCTAAGCCTAGTTGAAGATATGGTAAAATCATGAAAAGCATAGAGAGGAAGCTTTACAGTAAATTGGAAACGAACTGGAAACATGAATTAAGTTCACTGTCAGCTCGACCAGTTGTTCCCACCGACCCCTCGGTGGAGAAAGGATGGACCCATCGTGGTCATAGACTGGTCAGCCAGATTGATAGAGGTTCTGGATCATAGAACTGCCATTCTAGGTAAGCCTTTGAACTTAACGGCACCTCGTGGTCAACGACTCATCGATGAAAAACTTTTGAGTTCTGGTCTTTGAACTCAATTGGGCTCTCGAGAGTACCATGACCGACCCCTCTGTAAAGGGCAATAGGTCATTCTGGGCAGGACAACCTCGGGACATGAAACTCTGTCTGCATGGCGTTGCCTCAGATCGAGATCCTCGTATGCACCGACCTCTCGGTGCTATGACTGTCGACCCATCGGCGATAACGACTTGTCGACCGGGAAATAATTATATCGTTGGCATTTAATGGGCAACGGTCGTGTAATACCCCAACCCAATTTAGAGGTTAATTTGGATTAAGTAGAATTAATTAAGTATTTTTTATCCGTTAATTGTTATTTTTGTTCATCCAATCGCGAAGATTACGGAATGAGGTTTCCAACGGATCTGAGTTTGATCCTATCCGAATCCGATAGCTCTTTTAATTAAGTCTCAAAAGTATAGGGGCCAAATATGAATATAATAATATTATTTTAGGCTTAAAAATTTGTGCTCTGGAAGTAAGTTATTTAACTTTGTTGAACCCCAAATTTAGATTATGCATTAATTTTAAATTCCGGACTTAACTGAATATCAATCTGAACTTAATTCTACCTATTTTTACTATCTAAAATTTCTTAGGTGACAAAACCCTACTTTGATAAGAGAGACAAAATTCTAAAGTATATGAAGAGAGTCAGTACTCGATCTGTAATATAAATGATTTTTTGTATCTTCCGATTTCCAAAATACTGAATTTTTAATAGTAATTTTACATTGAGAAATATGAACCGTTGAATACTCTTTCACTTAATGGAGTGGTTTTTTACTCCGAAACATTTTGAAACTTTAAAATATTTTTTTCAGACTAATTAAATCTATCTAATTGTAAAATTAGATTTTCTTTGAGAAATTCTTTGAAATTAAAGAATTTTGCCTAAACAGTATTTTTAGATTAAAAACACTAAGTTTTTTAGTGTATTATCTCTCCAAAATTTGATACAATGTTTATTATTTTATACCTGACCCTATGGACTATTCTGATCAGTCAAGTGAGATCATGAAATACTCAGACTTAACAAAGAACATAGGAGGCATTATTGAAAAGAATTAATAATTAAAATAATACAAAATATCTAAGATAAGCATGAAACCTATAAAGCTACCATTAGGTAGCAGTGCAACGTGGGAGGCAACAGTTGCTTCCATGCGCTTATAAAAGGAAAGGAAATGTGAAAGGAAGTAGGGAAGAAAAAAAAAAGCAGCAACACCTACTGTCGTCGCTCTCTCTCCCCCAGTCGCTCTTTTCTTTCTCTTTTCCTTCGTTTGTTTTCTTCTCTTCTTTTCCTCTTCTTCGACCGCAAGCAGTAAGTAGCAGCAACCAAAACCCTTTGAGTTTTCCTACTTAAGCCTCGAGTTTCTAAATAGAGCCAATTTTTAGCGAAATTTTGCAAATAAGGTATCGAAACGATCCTTTTTTTCGTTTATATTAATTATAGAGCAAATAATGAGTAGAAAGGGTAGTTATGAGCTTTAAAATTGAGTTTTTCAAAATGGAGGGAATAATGGGCTTCCTCCTAAATTTTAAATTATACCCTTAAAATCAGTTTTATTTTATATTTAAAATTCAATTTTTCGACCCTAAGTAAAATTGGGGAAAAGATTAACCCCAACTGATTATTGTGTGTTTACTTTCCTGCCTTATGTTTTTAAATTCGAGTACAGTAACCTTTGGGCCACACTATCATCCGAAGTGGCGCTAGTCGCTCAATGATACCATTTGAGGTGGCGCTTAGTCACCCAGTGGATCATCAGTAGTGGCGCTTAGTCGCTCGATGATACCATCTGAGGAGGCGCTTAGTCACCCGATGGCCTTGAAGTGGGGAACTGAGTATTTTATTTACAATTCTCGCATTGTACCCTCTGGGTCAGAATACCCCATCAGTAGCGCAGCGGAAATGTTGTTCGGTGACCATCAGTAGGGCAGCAGAAACGCCACTCGATTGTAAAAGGGTTGGGCACTGAGTATTTTATTTACTTTACCATCTTTGTACCCTCTAAAACCGTTTCAATACGTCTCTTTAACTGGAAAATAATTCGCAACGGGGCACTGAGTACTTTGCATTTTTATTTTATTGTGGTGTTTTGAATAGCTAACAGCTAACTCTCTGCATAATTTTAAGAAGTAGAAAGAGTTAGGTGACTCATTACACTTATCAAGTTTTTTTGGAAAACACAAGGGACTGGATAGAAAATCCATGAATGTCCTGAAATTTATATTATTATTTTATTCTTATAGATTTCTGTGATAAACATTGTGGGTAAAGGTGAGGAGACTCGAATCGAATTGGTATTGTATGTTATGATATTCAAATCCATTAACTACAAAACGAAATGGGACCCATGGTCATTTAAGGATGGAAAAGGCTATAAATGTCTAGAAAATGAGACTTGACACTGCCTACTTGTAAGGGATGGAAATTATGTTCTCGCTATGTGGAACATAGTTGTAAAATGGTGTCAGGGAGTCTAGGACTTGTAGCCTTAACGCAGTATGGACCCATAGAGTGTTTGGGAATTGTCGGGTAAAAATTGGGTGAAGGCATTCTTGTTATTAAATCCAGTTTTATATGTTTATGTGAATATTGATTTTTATTGATCATTGTATATTGGTGTTGGATGCACCGAATGGTAAGACTGAAATATGGTGGTTTTCTCTGAATAAGTCTATGTGCAAGGAGGGCACTAAAAATCATGCATTACCATGCATTTGACATTTGCATGTGAAAATTATGGTTATAAGTTAAATCTGTGGAAGATAATAACTTTGTAAAATCTGATATTGGTTATTGGGCTATAATTGTTGAGCTTCGCCGAACACCATTTGTGAAGCGTTAGGTTGGACGTGTTTGTAGGCTGGTCGACCGCCATCTTGAACCGTTGGGTTGGATGTGCTATTAGACTGGGTCGTGGAGACCTCGAGATATTAGGCTACGCGACGTTTGCGAACCATTGGGTTGGACGTGACAGTAAGCCGGGTCGTGGAGACCTTACACAATTGCAAGTTGCTGTATTATTTCCAGTGGATGGATTTAATACTACCGAAGCTTAGTAGCGATCTTCGGTGAGGTTCAGCTTAGGACCTCAATATGTGGGATATATCTTGGTGGGAGATCCCCGTATGAATAATGAGATGTATCTTAGTGAGTTCCAGTTGGTTACTAGGATATGACTAGGTGAATGATTACCCCAGTGGCTTAGGATGTAACACCCCAATTTTTCATCATTTATAATATATTGGATTTGGTCTATTTTGAATAACAAATTGATTGAAATTAAGATTAATGGACAAAATGGACCTTAGATGGGTAAGGAGTTGGGTCAAAACCCAATTAAGATCCAATGGATCATAGATAGAATTTGATTGAAAGTAACTGGGTAAATGTAATTAAATGGCTCAATTACCCAATTGGGACCCAATGAGTCATAGATGATTCAATCAATCTGTGATTCAGTCGACTGAAAGAGGATTGACCGAGAACACAAAGGGTTTGACTCAGAGTCAGCCGACTGAATCTGTGATTTAGTCGACTGAAAGATTGCGAGTCAATAAATAAACGATACTGAGTAAGGTTTTAGCCAACTGAATGTGTATTTCAGTCGACTGAGAGTTTGTGGTAAGGCAGAGAACTGTAGCTGAGCATGATTCAGTCGACTGAAATGAAAATTTGATTTTATATGATGTTTATAGAAACATCAGTCTATCTGGAAGGATGTAACTGATGATTTAAATTAAATGGATAATTAAATTGATTATTGTATACGATTGAATTCATTAAAGTAAAGAGATTTCGTAAACAGGTGTGTGATTAGTTTTGACATACTCATTGCACGCTGTAATAGCCTGGATTTTCATATCAATAATTATATTGGCTATTATCTATTTTAATTGCTAAAAATTAAGATTTATAGATGGAGTGGATACAAGATGGATAAGAATTGAGGCAATGGCCCAAGTATGGTCCAATGGATCATGGATAGGGTTAATTCTATTTAATTGGGTAAATGTGGTTAATTGGGTCAAATGCCCAATTGGGACCCGATGGGTCAAGATGAAGTGATGATTAGGGTAAATGGGTAAGGAATGGATTTAATCGGGTCATGTACCCAATTAAGATCTAAGGCATGGGGTCCACCTCATCAAGTAAGGTGGCAAGTGTAGGAGTTGACATCAAAGTGGCATAGCCAAGTGGGACCCAAGTCCACCTCATCAAGTAAAGTGGCGTGTGGCCTAAGGTAACTTGCGGGGCTAGCCACCATGGTTGACTTGGTCAACCATGGGTGAGTTCATAGGTGAGTCCAAGAGGATTAAGTGAAGTGAGTGGAGTTAAGGAATTAATTAATTAAGAATAAATTCAAGTGCTTGAGTTAGGAGAATGAGTTTTATTCAAGTTAAGTGAGTTGGATGGGTGGTGAGTCACATGGAAGATGAAAGGATTTAACTGAGTCAAAGGGGAGGTGGAGGGTTTCCATCTCATGGAAACCCTAAACAAGAAAATCGTTGGGTAGAGGGAGAGTGCCATGTGTAAGCCATGTGCCCTTTTGGTTAGCCAAGGGACACATGGGAAAGACCCCCATCTTGATGAGGGTGGTTGGGGAGATTAGGGTTAGCAACAACCAAAACCCTAGGGCTAATCCTTGAAGACATTCATCTCATTCACTCTCCCCCTCTCCCAAGCTCTCCTTGGCTGACCCTCTCTAGACAAGAAAGGAGTTAGGGTTTTTCCATCTCAACTTCTCTCCCTCTCCAAAACCCTAAGGCAAGATAGAAAGGACTCATCTCAACCCTCTTTAGCCGATCCACTCTTTGGAGAAAAAGATAGAAAATTTCTCTCTCTCATTCTCTCTCCCTCTCTCAAACCTTCACCTAGGGCGAACCGTCCCTTAGGGTTCACCTCAAACCCTTTCACTCTCAAGCAACCTCTTTGGCCAAATACATCAAGAAGGCTCTCAATCTCTCTTCCTCTCATTTCGGCACTAAGCTTGGAGAAACCAAAGAACAGAGGAGGAAGAAAAAAAAACTAAGGAAAGAGAAGGACAGAGGAGCAAAAATCAGAATTAAAGAAACGGAGGAGTCACGGAATTGGTATGTATTGGTTAACAGGGTTTATTAATTAAAAGGAAGTTAAGGGAACCATGGTTTCGGCTATGGAATGGCCGGAACCATGGGGTTCCATTTCGGATTGGAAAGTTGGCCAAATGGTTATAGGCCATGGATTTAAAATCCATCCAAGGAATGTCAACGACATGGACATAAAAGTGAAGTATGGTTCAAAATCCGAAAGATGGTTTTTGGAGATGGAAAAATGGACAAAACCCTAATGGGTAAGATAGGTTATATAAATGACATTGTTAAGGACTATATGTATACATGATTTATGACCACATGCATGATTGAATATAAGGAAAGATCAAACGGTTGGAACAAATATGGAAGAACATGGTTCGGCCCTTTGCATGGCCGAACCCTAAGTTTTATATATGTATCATATGAAGGCTCAAAAGAGTTTGGATGAGGTTCGGCCATGATGTATGGCCGAACTCCATCAAATGATCTAAACATGTGTATGTAATTTTTAAGAGAAAAATGATGGAAGAATGGTTATGGGCTTAACTAGGTTTTAAGTGATGAAAATGATGGAAGAATGGTTATGGATTTAACTAGGTTTTAAATGGTGAAAAATGGTGGATGAATGGTTGTGGATTTAAATAGGTTTTAAATAATGGAAAATGGTGGACCATGGGTTCGGCCATGTTGTATGGCCAAACCCCATGGAGGGATTTTTATGGATCTAGTATGTTTTAAATGATTTAAGAAAGGAGAAGATGAAAATGAAGAATATGGCCGAACCCCACGAATCATTTTATGGACCTAAGTTTGTGTAAATAAATTAAGTAATTATCTATGGAAAGAAATGATGGCTCCAATGGGAAGTTGATGAAAAGAGAGAACCATGGGTTCGGCCATGTTGTATGGCCGAACACCATGGATGATATTTTATGGACCTATGATTAAGAAATAAAAGAATGAATGATGATTGACTTGCATAGTTTAAAATAAGCAAGGATTAAAAGAAGGTGATCAAAATCAAAAGAGTGAGGTTCGGCCATGTTGTATGGCCGAACACCGCTAATGAGCTTTATGGACTTTAAACATTTTCAGCCCTAAGGTATGGCCGAAACCCCTTGGGGGACTTAACCGGGCTAAGGACTATAATCATGGGTGGAAATGAACATGGAATGATGGGAATCAAATGGGTCATCGATTTGATTTATTTATGTGTAATAAGGTAATGGGATTTCACAAATACGATCGGCTTGACGTGCTCGGTGATCGATTTTTGGACGCAAACGCAAGGACACGGTATTTGGACGTTGGTAGGATTCTACCTTATTAAAACCATGGAATATGTGTATGTGATGATTTTACTTCTATGTGCAATGAATTATTTTGGTATTAAATGATATGTTTTAATGTTGGGATTTTCATGCTATATGTGTAATATGAATAGCATGGTTGCACTCATATATCATGCATGGCATGGGAGAGATCAAATGAGGGGAGTCCACGCTCCATTCGGATATTCGATAAACAAACGTGGGGACAGATCTGCACTGATTCCAGTTATGATGTTTGTAATAAAAAGATGATTCCACACTCTGTTCGGTGGGATCGATAAGGCATACGTGGGGAGTCATGACAATACCTTGATGTGGCTTGTACATCAAGAGGAATACTATGTGATTGTGATATGGTTGATGGGTGGGATTCATGGCATATGACACCCATGGCATGGCATTGACTTGCATGGTTTTGACATTATATATATCTATGTGATTTTTTATACTGATCCATGTGTTTGACTCTACTCGGAGTACCTCCTGGGCGCATTGTCTAACGCCCTACTTCTATCTTAGATGATGACACAGGGAATGGACGGAGCGAAGGACATGAACAGAGCCAATCTTAGGAGCTTGGATGATCTGGATTTATTTTATATAAGTTTTTATTTTGGACTATGTAATTTGAGTAATTAGCATTTTGGGACTTTAATAACTTAGGACTATTTGCTATGGTTTGTTTTATTTTGGACATTGAAACATAAATTATTTAATGTGATGGACTTCCTTGCTATTTAAAATTGGATAGGATAGTAACTCTATTATAATTCCACAACTATGTTTTTTCTGCAAGCTTAACCTTAATACGTGTGAACCGTTTAGTGGACTTAGTTCACGCACACGCATGGTTGGCCAGTTAAGGGCTGACCTTTGGAAGCTCGGACTTAGCTCGCATCGTAACGTCCCGCTCTCTCTGTAACACCCTAATTTCTCAATAATATGAATATTTACGAAAATGGCACTGGATTGGTGAATTTAATAAAGGTGATTGTAAATGAGAAAATGGTGGGGCCCATTGTTCAAATTGATACCATATGAACATATTATAAGGGTCAATTTATCATGAATGGGTAATGAACATCAAATTGGGTCAATGTGGTTAATTGGGTCAAAGGACCCAATTGGGACCCAATGGGTCATAATGGACTTGTTTGACCATTGGGTGAACCCAAATTTAGTGGGGTTAAGCTGAAATGATTGGAAACGAAATGGAGCATAAATGGGTAGGCATGAGGCACATATGAAAATCACATGCAAATGGCTAAAGCAACCCATAAATGGGTCATGGCGTCAAATTGGATCCATGGGCTAAATGGGGAGCCAATGGGTCGTGTTGACCATGTGGACCATGGTTGACCGTGTGGACTCCCAAGTGAGTTCAAATATGAGTTAAATCAGGTTGAGTTGGGACTGAAGTGAGTTGGAATTAAATCAAGTAATGAGTTGACTCAAATGCATTAAATGAAATGCATTAAGTGTAGTGAGTTGGGTGAGTTGAGTTGGAAATCAAAGGGACCTTGAGTCTAAGTGAGTCAAATGAGATATGAAGGGTTGTCTTGATCTCAAACAACACCAAAAGAACAAGTCCCACACGTTGGTGGGTTGGAATTAAATGTTAATGCATGGAAACCAATGAAATGAGATAAAAATATCATGGGAATTTGGAGGGTTTCCATCTCATATGGAAACCCAAGGGTTCCAATGTTGGGAGTGTCAAGGGGTGCCTTGGTTGGCACCAAATGCCTCCTTGGTTTAATCAAGATTTGATGAGTAGCAATGAGAGGATATGGGGCTGCTTAACAAAAACAAAACACCATATCCTTTAGCCGAATTCTACATTGAAAGACCATAGAATTCTTCTCTCTCCCTCTCTCAAGAACATACCCCTTGGCCGAATTATACCTTGGTGTTTTCACCATTGATTCAAGCTTCTAATCAGCTGAGACTAAGGAAGAAAGAAGGAAGGAAGCAAGAGGGAAGGAAGCAAAGATCAAAGGCAAGAGGAAAGGCTTATAGAATTGGTAAGTACTCCATGGAATTGTTATCAAAAAATGGGCTAGGTGGTACATGATTTGGCCATGGGATGGCCGAATCTACCAAGGATATGGAGTATGTATATTGATGTTTAAAAGATAGAAAACATGGACCATAGGGTTCGGCCACTTTGGTTGGCCGAACCCCATGAAATGTTATGGTCATGTTGATGGTTTTGGAAGTTAAAACCATGCAAATGATGGATTGTTTTGGATGTTTAAATTAGACCTAAGATGCAAGTTGAAAAGGTTTAAATCATGGATTTGAGTGTCATGTTTTGGGCCATGGAATGGCCGAATGCATCAAGGAATTAAACCTTGGTTAAAGGTTGTGTAAAATGGTAAAAAATGTATCATTGGGTTCGCCCACCTTGGTTGGCCGAACCCCATGAAATTTATTTGGTTAGGTTGATGGTTTTCAAGTCTACAAACCATACAATACTATGGTGATTGTTATATGTTTAATGAGACACAAATGATATGTTAAAAGGTTTAAAATTATAGGCCATATGGTTCGGCCAATTGGGATGGCCGAACCCCATGAAATGATATGATAATTTTATGGTGATTTGTGATGGTTTTGAGGGATAGAAACCATGCAATATTATGGGGCTTCTATATGATTTAAATGGAGATATAGTTACTGTTTTGGGTTGGCCATTGGATGGCTGAACCATGTAGATATCATGGTTAAAAAGTAGAGCCTAAGTTATGTACATATGATGGAATCATTGAACCAAGGGAACCATTGGGTTCGGCCATGCAGACCATTTTATGGTTTATTTGGAGTAGAAATTATAGATGGATTGTAGTATGAAAATGGATAGAAATGAAGAACCATTGCATATGGCCGAACCCCATGAAGTGACTTTGAAGGACTTAAGCATTTGTGGAACCAAGAAAGTGATGGAAGATTAAGGTCTAGTTAATCACATGGATAAATTGGTAACTAGACTTAATTATAAAGATTAGAAGACCCAAATTGAATTGGTGAGGTTCGGCCAAGTGGTATGGCCGAACCCCACTAAGGTGGATTAGTTATATGACTTTGATTATTAAGCAAGAACTAAGCAAGGGTCATTAGTGGCAAAACCGTAAATATGAGTATAATGGAATGAAGGATTAAAGGACTTGAAAGAAGGGTCAAATCAAAGTGGTATGGTTTGGTCATGCTGTATGGCTGAACCCTACCAAGTCATATTATGTAATATGAGGTGTTTATATGGTTTAGTATGGTTAAATGAAAAGAAATGACAAATTCATAGTGGGTGAGGTTCGGCCATGGGTATGGCCAAACCCCACAAGATGATTTATGGGATCTAGACTTGATTAGAAATCAAGAAGATTAAGTATTAACTTGTTGTTGTATAAACAAGGAAACGGAAGTTGAAGGGCCTGCGAGTCGTGATCCGGTGAAGCTCAAAAAGAACGGACAATTAAGCGAAGTTTCAGTAGGTTTCCTACCTACTTGTAACCACATTTATATTTGGTTTTATGATGGTTTTCATGAGACATTTGTTATACTATTATTTATCATCTTGGATTTGAATGACGAGTTTTATTTATATGCTTCATATATTCATTGGCATCTCATGCATGGACATGGGATGATGAGGAAAGCCTCCTTAGGCGATGAGGGTCCCGCCATGAGGAGTATCATGATGATAAGAGTTACATTGGCCTCCTTAGGCGATGAGGGTCCTGCCAAGAGGAATATTATGATGATGAGAGCCACATTGGCCTCCTTAGGCGATGAGGGTCCCGCCAAGAGGAATATCATCGAGAAGAAATGAAAGAGTATTGTGATTTACCTTAACGATGAGAGTCTCGTCAAGTGATGGCTATGTATATGCGTGATGGGAGGGACTCATTACATGTGCATACTTACATAGCATTGATTTATCTGTTTTGATGATCATATATATTATGATATATGCATGTTTTTATATACTAACCATGTGGTAGCCCTGATCGGAAAACCTACTGGGCTCGTTGATCTAACGCCCTAATTCTATCCTTAGAGGATAATGTAGGAAAATGAAAGGGAAAGAGAAGGTCGTGGACCTAGAGGGGAGCCAAGCCTAAGCGCTTGATTATTGGAATGGAACTATATTTACTGTCATTTGAACTACAATTTATGGATATGTAATAGCTAGTAACCTTGCTATGGTTTGTTTACAGTTATGATAATGATTAATTTGATATGGTTTTGAAATGGTTAGTTTAAAGTAAACTTGACTTGTACTTTGCTATTAGAGAATGCATGGTTAACTTAAGATTGATTATATTCCGCATCACATTAGTTCCACAATTAGTTATTGTTATTCCGCATGTTTTAACTTAGTTCCATGTGTAGTGTATTTCTCATGAGATTAGTCCATGCACACATGGGTGGCCAGTTAAGCGTAGGACTTAGGAAGTCTGAACTTAACTCTCGTCGTGACGTCGTCAGCCCTTTTTTCCAGTGTTATTATATTATTATTAAAAAAAAAATAGACTCTGAATCTCGGAAAGGGCAGGGCGTTACACTCTCTCACTCTTTAATTCAAAAAAAAAAAAAAGTAGACTCTGATTTTCGGCGAGTGAAAAAGGGTGGGGCATTACAGTTGGTATCAGAGCGAAACCGGAAGGATGAATCGTTCGAAGTAAGATTAAGACGGTATCATGTCTCATTGAAAAGATAAGAATCCCAACTGACTGACTCTTCGAAGTCCGCTGCACGGGGGCCGGATTAATTTACTTTGTTTAGACTCAGACTGAAGCATTCAATCTGAGAGCAACACTTGACGAAAAAGGAATGATAGCAAAGGAAGGACAATAACTATAAAATGGATTTATCAAACATAGCAAGTGGGAGATATTTCCCCGAAACAAGAAAATAACAAGATTTCCCCAAATTGAGAAACAATGATGGATTTATCAAACATAGCAAAATAGGAGATATTTCCCCTATTTCCCCAAATTGAGAAACAACACTTGATACTTAAGAAGTTTCCCCAAAAACAAAGATGCTTATTTGGCAATTTCCCCAAAATATGAAAAACACAAACTTTATGAGAAAGCTAAGTCAACGATGTTTCAATGACTTAGGAAAATGCCTCCGAGAAGAAGAACTCGACAAAACCTGCATGTGGATGAAGAGGTGCAGCAACCACACCGGAAGTTGGAGCAGAATAACGTGAACATTTAAATGGTACCTCCCGAGCTGCAGAACTTAGTACAAGTTGTGGTCACTTCCGTTCTACAACAACATATGAACGGCAACGGAAATGCGACCAAGCAGGAGGCACATGATCGGAGTATGGTTAGATATTTCGAACAGCAGTGTCCCCCTCATTTCAAAGGGAAAGAAGGACCTGCCGGAGCGGAAAATTGGTTGAGGAACATCAGCAAGATCTTGACATTGTTAAAGATCACTAGCAACGAAGATAGGATATTGCTGGCTACCTCACAATTAATTAATGATGCCGGCAAATGGTTGGAAGTGATTGAGCGACAGCAGGCACTGATTCCGGAAGGGGAAAGAACTGAGATGACATGGGACTAGTTCTCGGCTATGTTTCTGGATCACTACTTTCCAGAGGAGGAGAAGGAGCGCCTGTAATAGCCAGGAATTTTTAAATCAATATATATGTGGCTATTATTTATTTTAATGATGGCAATTGGGAATTTTGATGGAATAAATATTAAGTGGATCAAAAATTTGGGCAAAGGCCCAAGTATAGTCCAATGGGCCATGGGTTGGATTAACTTCATTTAAATGGTCAGTGATGGTTAATTGGGCCAAAGATGGTCAAATTGGGCCCAATACCCATTTGGGACCCAATGGGTCAAGATGGTTAAGCTCTAAGGTAAATGGGTAGGAAATAAATTTAATTGGGCCATGGGCCCAATGGTGATCCAATAAGAGGAATGGATTGAATTGGAATTAAACCACCTAAGTTAGTGATGAATTGATCAAAATAGCATAACCAAGTGGGGCCCACCTCCACCTCATCAAAGGGAATTAAAGAGGATCAAAGTGAATTAATGTGTTTTAATTAATGTAAAACATCTAAGTTAATAATTAATAAACCTAGATGACATGGCCGAATGGGGCCCACCTCCACCTCATCAAGTGAGGTGGCGTGTAGGCTAGGAGTTAGTGGGGCCGGCCACGTGGTCAACCATGGGTGGATTAATGGAGAAGAATCAAGGAGATTAAAAGGGGATTAAATGGGAATTAATTAACCTAAGTTAAGGATCCAATTAATTACATAATTAGGTGAGTCAAAATGGGTCAAATGGGGAGTCAAAGATATAAGTCAATGGGTGGTTTCATCTCATTGAAACCACCCAAACCACTCTAAGAAACACAAACAAAACCATGGGCTAAGGGTGGTGGTTTCATCTCAACCACCACCACCCAAAAGCATGATGACCCATACCCCTCCATGATGATGGTCAAATGGTCAAGATGGAAGACCAAACCATCCCATCTCAAAGGCCCAAAACCGTTGGCTTGGTGGTGGTTTTATCCCAACCACCACCACTAAGGCATGTAAGCCCATGCTTGGTTGGTGGAGGGAATGATGGAGGAGTGTGGCCCAAGCAAACCAAAGGGATGAGATGGGTTTTCATCTCATCTCTCCATCCCACTCTCATCTCACTCTCTCCCTCTCTTCTCCCTCTGATTGTCGATCCATACAAGGAGAAAGAAGAAGAAAAACTTAGAAAAAAAAAGAAGAAAAAAATTCAAGCATTGGCCAACCACCTCAAGACCAAACCTTGGGATAGTTTTTCCCATCCTCTCATCCCTTCCCTCTCTCAAACCCACTCCATCTTAGCCGACTCAAACCTTGATGATTTCATCTTGATCAAACACACCTAGTGGGCGAACATCAAAGAGAAGAAGAAGGAGAAAGGCTAAGGAAATCAAGAGGAGAAAGAAAAGCCGGAGGAGCCGTCGGAGTGGTAAGTGTTCTTAAACAAGAGGTTACATTTTTAAAGATTTAAAAAGAGATCATGAAATCCATTTTTCTTGGATTGGATGGTGGCCAAAATATCATGGGCCATGGATCTAAAATCCATCCAAGGAAAAGATGAGAAATGGACAAAATGTGAAAGATAGGTTAAGAAAAATAAATGATGTATTAAGGACATTATGTATTAAGATTTATGTAAGTATGGAGATGTGATTTTTGAAGGAACCATAGACCATAGGGTTCGGCCATGTAGTATGGCCAAACCCCATGGAAGGAGATTAATTAATTTTAATGGGGTTTTAAGGATAGAAACCATGAAAGGATGTTTAATGTTTTTGAGGTTTAAATGGTTAAATATTTGTAAATTTAAAAAAAAAAAGGGTTTTAATGAGGAAAATCATGGAAGATGATTAATGATTTTAATGGCCTCAAAAAATGGTAGATGGGAATGAACCATGAACCATGGGTTCGGCCATGGTGTATGGCCGAACCCTATGGTGATGTTTAATAATTTTAATGGATGTGAAAAGATGGAAAATGATGGAGAAGGTTCATAGTTTTTAAGTGGATTTTAAGTATTATAAATAATATTTTTTTTTAAAGAGGTGGAAATAATGATAAAACATAGACCATGGGTTCGGCCATGGTGTATGGCCGAACCCCATGGGGGAGGTCTTGATGGATTAGGTATTTTGGAACCATGAAAAATAAATGGGAATTATGGTTGAGTTGATGGACCAAAATGTATCTAATGATGATTAAGGAATGATGATTTAAATGTATGATTTAAATTCCCTCATGGTGGAACTTATGGTGGAGCTAAATGATGTAAATGGGCTCAAGGAAAAATAAGAAAAAGACATCATGGGTTCGGCCATGGTGTATGGCCGAACCCATGACCCTTTTGAGAATCGTTTTATGGACTGAATTTGGAATTATGCATGTGGTTAGATGAATGGAAATTAGGCTAGGTTAAGGGCTGATTTTTAATAATCTTGTAACATGGTTGATGGGTCATTAATGGATCTAAGTGTATGGATCAAATATGGACAAAAATGTACATGGATAAGTAAATGATTAACCATGGAAGAGGTAGTGGCAAAAATCGTAAATATTGGTCAAAATGAAGAACCATGGGTTCGGCCATGGTACATGGCCGAACCCCATGAGGGATGATCATGGACTTAGGGTATTTAAGATGACCTTATGTGTGATTCTATGAAGCCTAGGGTTGCTGGATTTTAAACTCACAAAATTAAAAGAATTAATGGATTAAATGGGGCCCACAAACCTAGATAGTGAGGTTCGGCCATGGGGTATGGCCAAACCCCACTAAGGCATGTGTTAGGGACTTAATCATGGATAAAACATGGGCTGATTATTGATATGTAATAAGGTATCGGACATCGCAAGTGGTGCGCGATCGGTGACCGGATTATTGGAAGAAAATGCTAAGGACCATTAGTCGGTATTCGGTAGGATTCCTACCTTATTGTAAGCCATGGATTATGTGTTATATGATTGTTTTCCTTGATTTATTTTGGTAATCATGTGATTGTCTTAAGATGGGTTTTAAGGCTATGAATTATATATTACATGGCATATTGCATTTACATCTCATGCATGGCATGGGAGGGATATGACATGGGAAAGATGAAATGAAACTGGAGTCCATGCTCCGTCGGGGTGACCGATAAACAAACATGGGGATACCTTGATGTGCTTTATTCATCAAGAGGGTTACTATGTTGATAAGGTATTTCAAACAAGAATGTTACTATGTGTTTATTTTACCTTGATGATGGTTTTTCCATCAAGGGGGATATTCGTATTTATTATTGTACCTTGAGGAGGCTTGGCCATCAATGGGGGATACTTTGTGTGAATTTATCTTGATGAAGCTTTTCCATCAAGGGGGACATTGTGTATGGTTGAAAAAGGGACATTATACAATGATGATGAACTTGATGGGTGAGATTCATGACAGAGGACACCCATTGCATGTCATTGCACTTAATTGCATGGTTTTGATATAATATTATTTATGTGTTTTGTTATCACTAATCCATGTGTTGGCCTTACTCGGAGTACTTATTGGGCGCGTTGTTTAACGCCCTACTTCTACCTTCGAGGATGACATAGGAAACGGAGGACGTGATGGGAGCCAAGCTTAGGAGCTTAGGGAAGCGGGCTAGATGATTTTACTTAAATTTAGTTTGGAATGTAATTTGAGTAACTTAGCTCGTCGCACTGTAATAATTTAGATCACTTGCTATGGTTTGGACTTTATTTTGGACATGCTAATTTTGGAAGTAATTATTGTTAATTAGTAATGTGGCTTCCTTGCTATCTAAAACCGGTAGGATAGACTCTATTATAATTCCGCAATTAGTTATTTTCCACGAGCTTACTGTCTACGTGTGAATCGTTCTCGTGGACTTCGTTCCACGTACACGTAGGGTTGGCCAGTTAAGGGCCAGGCTTTAGAAATTCGGACTTAACTAGCGTCGTGACGTCCTGCGTCTTTTGTCACTCTATATTTAAAAAAAAAAAAAATTAGACTCTGATTTTCGGATAATTAAAACTTAAGCGAGTGAAATGGGCGGGACGTTATAGCGCCAGACACAAGCATTAATATCTTTGGTGTAGGGCACCATGACCGTGGCTGAGTATCACCAGGAGTTCCTCCGTCTATCATGTATGCTTTATACATGGTGGACACGGAGTACAGGAAGGCTCGTAAATTTGAGCGGGACCTTCGACCGAGCATCAGGGCCAAAGTGACTATCTTCAAGTCACCTACATTGGCGGAGGTGGTCAGCCGAGCTGCCATAGTTGAGCAAGAGCTGATAGAGACAACGCGGTTTGTGGACAACCGCCGAGGCCAGAGCAGGGGAAGTACTTTTCGTTCTAACAAGAGGTTCCGACCTAACTTTGGGAGACCATCACCTTCTGCTGGGTCGACTGAAGGCTTTCGCCATTATCAGCTCTCCCCATCAATATCAGTCTCTCAGGTCCCCCAAGCTTTGAGCACCTGTTTCTAGTATGGCTAGCAGGGCCATTTGAAGAGGAAATGTCCGCAGAACAGTAGACCCTCTCACTCTAGGGGTTTTTTTCGTCCTCCAGCTCGATCAACTCATTCACAAGGATCCAGGGCATATAACTAGATGGGACGGGCACCTAACCCGATAGGATCTGGACGACTGTACACTTTAGCTCCTCATCCGGAGACGATGGATCACTCCGTGATTCAAGGTATGGCAGTAGTTGGTAGTTCCTATGCTTTCGCATTATTTGATTCCGAAGCATCCCACTCCTTTGTATCTACTACATTTATATCTGCTACTGGCACCCTAGTACAAAAATTGTCCACTGCACTCACTATTGTATCCCCCATTGGAGACACATCACTGGGACTTATATGCACAACTGCAAACACTGAACTCGCTGGATTTAGATTTGAGTTCAATTATCTGGTACTCGAGATGACTGAGTACGACATCATCTTTGGCATGGATTGGTTGGTTAACTTCCAGGCTAACATTGACTTCCATCTCCGCAGGGTGATATTTTGGTCACCAGAGGGAAAACGATACGTGGTACATGCTGACAAATAGAGCATCCCTATGACCAGAAGACTGCATGAAGAATTGAACCACCTTGTTTTGAACAACATCAGACTAGACAAGGCACGAGTGGCTGAATTTTCGGCTGTAGTGAAAGACTACGCGGAGGTATTCTCGACAGAACTCCCTGGGTTGCCACCCAAGAGGGAGATTAATTTTGAGATCAAGTTGTATCCTAGCACTACTCCAGTGTCATTGCTGCATTACCAAATGGCCCCAACTGAGATGTCAGAATTGAAGGAGCGAATTGATGAACTGCTCAGACTAGGATGCATTCGGAACAACACATCATCTTGGGGAGCCCCGGTATTATTTGTGAAGAAGAAGGACGGTACACTTCGGATGTGCGTAGATTACAGGAAATTGAACTAGCTGACAGTCAGAAACAAGTACCCTCTACCCAAGATTGATAATCTATTCATCAACTCAGGGGTTCTAGTCACTTCTCCAAGATTGATCTGATGTCAGGCTACCATCAAATCCGGGTTAGGCATGAAGACATAGAGAAGACGACTTTCAGGACGCGATATGGACTATATGAGTATGTGGTCATGCCGTTTGGACTTACAAATGCACCAGCTGTGTTCATGGATCTAATGAACAGGATCTTCCATCCTTTCTTGGACAAGTTTGTAATTGTCTTCATTGATGACAACTTGATTTATTCCAAAAGTCAGGAGGAGCTTGCTGAGCATTTGCGGATAGTCCTGGACAACCTGAAGAAGAATTAGCTGTATGCCAAAGCAAGCAAGTGTGAATTCTTGCTATCTGAGGTTAACTTCTTGGGGAATGTTATATCAGCGGAAGGTATAGCAGTGGACCCAGCTAAGTTGGCGGCAGTTAGAGAATGGAAAGCACCAAAGAATGTAACCGAGATCCGTAGCTTTCTGGGATTGGCAGGTTACTATAGGAAGTTTATCATGGACTTCTCCAAGATTGCATCTCCACTTACCTAACTCACTCAGAAAGGAGTCAAATTTGAATGGTCTGATGTATGCAACCAGAGATTCGAGGAACTGAAGGAGAGGCTTACGACTGCTCCTATTCTGATTTTACCGGAAAGAGGCAAGGGTTATGAAGTATATTGTGATGCTTCAGGAGAGGGACTTGGGTGTTCTCTCACTCAAAGTTAACATGTGGTGGCTTATGGTTCAAGACGGCTGAAGATTCATGAACGCCACTATCCCACGCATGATCTGGAATTGGCCGCAGTGGTCTTCGCTCTCAAAAGTAGGAGACACTACCTTTATGGCGAGAAGTTTGAGGTGTTTTCAGATCACAAAAGCTTGAAATATTTGTTTGATCAGAAGGAACTCAACATGAGGCAGCGTAGATGGATGGAATATCTCCAAGACTATGAATTTGCACTTCGATATCATCTTGGCAAGGCGAACAAAGTGGCGGATGCCCTCAGTCACATGTCACATGCAACAGTGGCCAGTTTGATCAGGAAGGAATGGGAAATGCTGAATACCATTCGAGAGTTCAACTTGTACATCAAGAACCATGGGAGTATGTATAATCTGATAATACGGTCCAACATGGTTTCCAAGATTGAACAGGAACAACGGACAGATCCGGTAGTGGAAGAGATACAGGCAAGAATGTCTACTGGTGAGGTTATACTGGAATGAGAGTTACGACCGGGACAGGGTCTTGTATTCCAAGGTAGGACATATGTGCCTAGGAGCTGCAGAAGAGAGTTATTGATCGAGGCAGCACCAAGATGTATCATGATCTGAAGAAACACTATTGGTGGCATGGACTCAAAAGAGGAGTGGCAGACTTTGTGGCTTACTGCCTAACTTGTCAACAGGTTAAGATTGAACATCAGAAGCCACCAGGTTTACTCAAACCCTTACCAGTGTCGGTGTGGAAATGGGAACATATCTCCATTGTTTTTGTAACAGGGTTGCCAAGGTCATCAAAGGGCAACGATGCAATATGGGTCGTGGTAGATCGATTGAACAAGTCTGCACACTTTCTTCCTATCAAGATGACAGATTCATCTGAGACTTTGGGTCAACGATACATCAAGGATATCATCAGACTACATGGTATTCCCCGGACTATTGTGTCCGACAGAGATGGCCGATTCACCGGCAGGGTAAGGCAGAGCATGCAGTCAGCAAAAGGAACAGATTTATTGATTAGCACAACGTTCCATCCACAGACTGATCGACAGTTAGAGAGGACAATACAGACATCGGACAATACATGCACATTCAAGGGTGGATTGGAGGATCACTTACCGCCGGTTGAATTCTCTTACAACAACAGTTACTAGGCAAGCCTCCAGATGGCTCCATTCGAGGCGTTGTATGGTACCCTGTAGATCACCAGTGTGTTAGACGGAGGCCGGTGAGCCTGCACTTATTGGACCCAAGCTAATTACAGAGACCACGGAGGAGATTAAGTTGATACGACAGCTTCTACTTATTGCATAGAGTCTTCAAAAGAGCTACGCCGACAAGAGAAGGAGGTTCTTTGAGTTTCAAGTGGGAGACTTAGTGTTCTTGAAAGTCTAGCCACGAAAGGGACACATGCGATTCGGGAAGAAAGGGAAACAGTCGCCTAGATTTGTGGGGCCGTTTTCAATCCTAAAGAGGGTGGGGGAGGTGGCATATCAATTGGCACTATGTTGAGGAAATAACCCTGATCCTTCACACGGGTTGAACGTGCAAGATGTTGACGTGTAAAGCGACATGACTTATGTTGAAAGACTGGTCAGAGTGATCGGGAAAGAACAGAGGGTGCTATGGAACCGAGCCATTCAGTTCGTCAAGGTGGTATGGGATCGACATGGTAATGGGGAAGCCACTTGGGAACTTGAATCAGAAATGAGAGCAGCTCATCCTAAACTTTTTGTATAAGTTGTTTGAAACCCTACTTCGCTTGATTTTCGAGACGAAAATTTCAAAAGAGGGTATATTGTAAAAGCCCGGATTTTCATTGAAATAATTATATTGGCTATTATCTATTTTAATTATTAAAAATTAAGGTTTATAGATGGAGTGGATACTAGATGGATAAGAATTGAGGCAATGGCCCAAGTATGGTCCAATGGATCATGGATAGGGTTAATTCTATTTAATTGGGTAAATGTGGTTAATTGGGTCAAACGCCCAATTGGGACCCGATGGGTCTAGATGAAGTGATGATTAGGGTAAATGGGTAAGGAATGGATTTAATCGGGTCGTGTACCCAATTAAGATCTAAGGCATGGGGTTCACCTCATCAAGTGAGGTGGCAAGTGTAGGAGTTGACATCAAAGTGGCATAGCCAAGTGGGACCCAAGTCCACCTCATCAATTGAGGTGGCGTGTGGTCTAAGGTAAGTTGCGGGGCCGGCCAGCATGGTTGACTTGGTCAACCATGGGTGAGTTCATAGGTGAGTCCAAGAGGATTAAGTGAAGTGAGTGGAGTTAAGGAATTAATTAATTAAGAAAAAATTCAAGTGCTTGAGTTAGGAGAATGAGTTTTATTTAAGTTAAGTAAGTTGGATGGGTGGTGAGTCACATGGAAGATGAAAGGATTTAAGTGAGTCAAAGGGGAGGTGGAGGGTTTCCATCTCATGGACACCCTAGACAAGAAAATCGTTGGGTAGAGGGAGAGTGTCATGTGTAAGCCATGTGCCCTCTTGGTTAGCCAAGGGACACATGGGAAAGACCCCCATCTTGATGAGGGTGGTTGGGGAGATTAGGGTTAGCAACAACCAAAACCCTAGGGCTAATCCTTGAGACATTCATCTCATTCACTCTCTCCCTCTTCCAAGCCCCCCTTGGCTGACCCTCTCTAAACAAGAAAGGAGTTAGGGTTTTTCCGTCTCAACTTCTCTCCCTCTCCAAAACCCTAAGGCAAGATAGAAAGGATTCATCTCAACCCCCTTTGGCCGATCCACTCTTTGGAGAAAAAAGATAGAAACTTTCCCTCTCATTCTCTCTCTCTCTCTCTCTCTCTCTCTCCCTCTCTCAAACCTTCACCTCGGCCGAATCCTCCCTTAGGGTTCACCTCAAACCCTCTCCCTCTCAAGCAACCTCTTTGGCTGAATATGTAACGCCCCGCCCTTTTTCACTCCACGAAAATCAGAGTCTGTATTTTTTTTTTTAAAAAATGAGAGAGAGCGGGACGCCACGACGCGAGCTAAGTCCGAGCTTCTAAAGCCCAACCCTTAACTAACCAACCATACGTGTGCACGGACTAAGTCCATGAATACGGTTCACACGCAGTAAGTTATACATGCGGAATAAATCATAAGTGCGGAATTATAATAGAATCCTAATTCTATTCCATTTTAAATAGCAAAGTAGTCCAAGTCTTAACCATGATTATCTTAACTTAAATATCCAAAATAAATCATTCAAACCATAGCAAAATATCGAAGTTATTACATGTCCGAATGTTAGCTACTCGAATTACATAGTCCATGAGTAACTTAAACAAAATATAATTAAATACATCCAAGCTCCTGTGCTTGGCTCCGATCACGTTCATCATTCCCTTCAATTCCTGTGTCATCCACTAGGGTAGAAGTAGGGCGTTAGACAACGCGCCCAGTAGGTATTCCAAATAGGGTTAACACATGGTTAGTACAAAGCATATAGATAACATAATAACAAAACCATGTAAAACAATGCCATGCCATGTCTTATGCAATGAGTCCCACCCATCACAAATACATGTATCCTCTTGATGGAATCTCCTCATCAAGGTATCCCCACAGTTGCCTTACGGACACCCCGACGGAGTGTGTTCTCCGGTTACTTCTTGATGGATAATGCACATCAAGGTCTTCCCATGGATGCCTTACAGACGCCCCGACGGAGCGTGGTCTCCAGTTACATTTCATCCCTCCCATGCCATACATGAGATGCAAATGCCAACATGCTATGTAATAGTACAAATCATAGCATTTAAAAATCCATATTTGAAACATAACATTTGATACAAAATAACTCATCAAAATATGAATTAAAATCATCATACATATCCCATGGTTTCAATGAGGTAGGAATCCTACCAATGACCAACTAAAGTGTCCTTGCGTTTTTGTTCGAAAACCGCTCACCAATCGTACACCGCTTGCGAGATCCAGTTACCTTATTACATATAACTAAGTCAAACCAATAATCCCTTTGATTTCCAATCATGTTTAAGTCCATAAACATGCCTTAGTGGGGTTCAGCCATACAACATGGCCGAACCTCACTCACTTGGTTTGGGTCCCTCTTTTGATTCATTAACCAATCATACATGAGTTAGTCCTTTAGCATTAATAAAATCTAAGTCCACAAAACCTTCTCCATGGGGCTCGGCCATACACCATGGCCGAACCCATGGTCCATCATTTCCATGATTCAATCCTACATTTAGGCCACTTATACAAACCTAGATCCAAAAACATAATCCATGGGGTTCGGCATACACCATGGCCGAACCCATGGTCCTTCACCATTTGGCCATTCTTTCCTTCCATAGGTAATCACTTTACTTACCCATACTTAAGTCCATAACATAGATCCATGACTAAACATTTCATTCATTTAAACATGCCTAGATTCATAAATAACCCATTAAAATGGTTCATGGGGTTCGGCCATACAACATGGCCGAACCCATGGTGTCCCATTTTAATCCTCTCTTTAAACCATTTACTACCTTGGGTCCATAAATCAAGTCCCTCCATCTCTTAGCATAATCATTCATTTATTTAATCATACATAGATCTTTAAATGACCCTTTAAAAATGGTCCATGGGGTTCGGTCATACACCATGGCCGAACCCATGATGTCTCGTTTCCCATCTTCTCCTTTAAATTAATTACAATCTTAGATCCATAACCCAAGTCCCTCCTTGGGGGTTTAACCATACACTTAGGTTCATCCTTTTAGATCATCATTAACCATATTTAAAGCCAATTAAACTTACCAACATTCCCCCATCATTTTCATGGTCCAAAACATCCAAGTCCATCAATATCTCTCCACGGGGTTCGGCCATACAACATGGCCGAACCCATGGTCCATGGTTCCTCACCATTTACAACATTTGAGACAATTTAAAATGATTAATATTCCTCCATTATTTCCCTCCTTTAAAACCCTTTAAAATCATTGACGTACATCCATTTTAAAACCTTTTAAAATCCTTAACACCTTTCCATGGTTTTACCACTTTTAAAACCATTTAAACCAATGATATTCTTCCATGGGGTTCGGCCATACAACATGGTCGAACCCTATGGTTCATCAATTTCTTCTAAAAATCATATACCCAAGATTTGATCCTTTGATGGTTCTCATACATACACTTAGGGTTTGGCCATGCTAGGCCAAACCATGATCTTTGATCATAATACTTATCTTAGACATGCATTAGATCTTATCCATACATACATAACAATTAGGGTTCGGCCATGCAAGGGCCGAACCATGATCCTTTACCATTCTTGTCTTACTTATTAAAATCTCATCAAGTACTTACCGATTCCGCGACTCCTCCGGTTTCTTTCTTTCCGACTTGTTCCTCCGATCTTCTCCCTCCTTAGCCTCTATAACGCTACGCCCTTTTTCACTCGCTTTCCAAAAATCAGAGTCTATTTTTTTTTAAAGAGTGATAAAGAGCGGGATGTCACGACGTGAGCTAAGTCTGAACTTCTAAAGTCCGACCCTTAACTGGCCAACCCTATGTGTGAATGGACTAAGTCCATGAAAACGGTTCACACATAACAATATAAACATGCGGATTAAAATCATAACTGCGAAATTATAATAGAACTTAATTCTATTCCATTTTAGATAGCAAAGTACTTCAAGTCTTTAATCATAATTAAAGTTAACTTAAAATATCCAACAAACCATTCAGACCATAGCAGTTATTACATGCCGAATTCTAACTACTCAAATTACAAGTCCATGAGTATCTTAAGCAAAATAAAAACTAAAAGCATCCAAGCTCCTATGCTTGACCCTTTTCGCGTTCATCTTTCCCCTCGTTTCCTGTATCATCCACTAGGGTAGAAGTAGGGCGTTAGAACAACGCGCCCAGTAGGTATTCCATTTAGGGTCTACACATGGTTAGTACAAATCATATATAATAACATAAAGTCAAAACCATATAAAACAATGCCATGTCATGATGTCAAATGCAATGAGTCCCACCCATCACAAGTACAAATAACCTCTTGATGGAATTCTCATCATCAAGGTACCCTCACATAGGTCTTACGGACGCCCCGAAGGAGTGTGGCGCCTCCGGTTTCTTCTTGATGGGAAATGCACATCAAGGTATCCCACATTGGTCTTTCGGACGCCCCGACGGAGTGTGGCCACTCCGATTACATATCCTTCACCCCATGCCATGCATGAGATGCTAATGAAACACATGTTATTTTATATTGTAAACGTAGCATTAAAACTCACATTTGAAACATATCTTTTACAACGTAAATTCATCAAAATAAGATAAAACATTGTACATAAACCCATGGTTTCAAAGAGGTGGAATCCTACCAAAGACCACTAACGTGTCCTTGCGCTTTCGTCCGGTAACTGCTCACGATCGTACACACCTTGTGAGGTCCCGTTACCTTATAATATATCAATCAATTAAAACCATGTCCCATTTGATTTACAATAATGTCTAAGTCCATAAACCCAACTTCTAGGGTTCGGCCATACACTATGTCCAAACCTCACTTATTTGGTTTTAGTCCCTCTTTTGATTTGTTAATCAAACACCACTAAGGTAATCATTTAAACCCTAAGTCCACCAAATCATTCCTCATGGGGTTCGGCCATACACCATGGCTGAACCCATGATCTTTCATTTTAACCCATATTTACATTCTATGCCATTGTTTATATCACCTTATGTTTAAGTCCTGTAACGCCCGCCCCATTTTGACTGAAATCAGAGTCTATTTTTTTTTTTTTTAAAAAAAAAAAGTGACAACGGGCGCCGACGTCACGACGCGAGTTAAGTCTGAGCTTCTAAAGCCCGACCCTTAACTGGCCAACCCTACGCGTGCGCGGAACGAAGTCCACCAGAACGGTTCACGCGTAGGAAGTAAGCTTGCTGAATATAATTACATGCGGAACATTATAATAGAGACTATCCTACCAGTTTTAGATAGAAGGGAAGATACATCATTAAATTACTAAAATATCTCATAATCATAATGTCCAAAATAAAATCCAAACCATAGCAAGAAATCTAAAATTATTACATGACGACAAGCTAAGCTACTTAAATTACAATTTCCAAAATAAAACTTAAATAAACTAAGTAGCAGCTTTCCTCAAGCTCCTAAGCTTGGCTCCCGTCGCGTCCGCCGTTTCCACCGTCTCCTGCGTCATCAGCTAGGGTAGAAGTAGGGCGTTAGACAACGCGCCCAGTAGGACTCCGAGTAGGGCTAGCACATGGATTAGTGATAACAAGCATACGGATAATAATATAATAAAACCCATAAAATAAATGCCATGCCATGGGTGCCTATGTCATGTGTCGCACCCATCATTCATACCATCATACAATATCATATCCCCCTTGACGGCAAGGCCTCGTCAAGGTGTCCCCATGTTTGCTTCTCGGTCGCCCCGACTGAGCATGGACTCCGGTTATAACATATCAAGCTATACCCATGTTGCTTCTCGGTCGCCCCGACGGAGCATGGACTCCGGTTATAGTAACTCAGGCTATCCCCATGTTTGCTTCTCGGTCGCTCCGACGGAGCATGGACTCCGGTTTCTTTATTTTCCCGCCCATGCCATGCATGAGATGTAAGTGCATTATGCTATGTAGTAAATATATAATTCATATTCTTAATATATATTCGATAGCATTGAAATATAATCCATAGCATTAAAAATATCATCCATAGCGTTAAAATATAATCCATAGCATTTAAAATATCATCCATAGCGTTAAAATATAATCCATAGCATTTAAAACCCATCTTAAAATAAATCATATGATTACCGAAATAAAACATGGAAATCATCACATACACATAATCCACGGCTTACAAAAAGGTAGGAATCCTACCGAATACCGCTTAGCGTCCCTTGACGTTTTCGTTTGATAATCCGGTCCCCGATCGCGTACCGTTTGCGACGTCCGGATACCTTATTATACATTTGTCAAATTAGTCCATATTTTATCCATGGTTAAGTCCCTAACTGATCACAACCTAAGATCCATTAATGATCCCTAATTATATTACAAGGTTATCAAAATCAGCCCTTAACTTAGCCTCATTTTCATTGATTTAAACACATACATAATTCCACATTTTGCCCATTTAAACATTCTAATTTTTGTGAGCCTACAAGGCAGCAACTCTAAGCTTCATTTAATCATTCATAATATCATCTTAATGTATCCAAGTTCATGTCCAACCTACATGGGATTCGGCCATGTACCATGGCCGAACCCATGGTTCTTCATTGTGGCCAATAATTACGGTTTTGCCACTATACTTCTATGGTTTAATATCTCCTCCATCCATGTACATTTTTGTCCATAATTCATCCACATACTTAGTCCCATTAATGATTTAATGAACATGACATAACATCCCTAAAATCAGCCACTTGATTTAATTAAATTTCCAATCATCTAATCCCCTACATAATTCAATTTTTAGCCCATAACATGACCTACAAATGGGTCATGGGTTCAACCATACACCATGGCCGAACCCATGATGCCTATTTTCCATTTTTCTTGGGTCCATTTTACCTCATTTGGTCCTACCATAAATGAATTTAAATCATTACATTTAAATCACCCTTTCATAATCATCATGAGATATACTTTGGTCCATTTAATTTAACCATCATTCCATTTTATTTTCCATGGTTCCAAGACCCCAAATTTTCCTCAAAGTCTCCCCATGGGGTTCGGCCATGTACCATGGCTGAACCCATGGTCCATAATTTTTATTTTAAAAACCTCATTTCCACTCATTTAAAACCTTGTTTAACATACCTAAAAAAAAATCCACGTAATTGCCATTAACTTTCTCCATTAATTTCCATACTTTCATAACCATTTAATTCATCATTCCATCACCATAGGGTTCGGCCATACACCATGGCCGAACCCATGGTTCATGATTCACCATTTTCCTATGCCTCTTGAGGCCACAAAATCATTCACACATTCCATGATTTTTCCCATATAAACCCCTTTAAATTTTTCCAACATTTAATCATTTATATCCTTAAAAATCATAATCATTCTCCATGGCTTTAAACCTTAAAACCCTAATTAAATTAATCAACCATTTACCATGGGGTTCGGCCATACTACATGGCCGAACCCTATGGTCCATCAATCCATTCAAAAACCCATACTTCCATGCTTAATCCATTTTTTTATTTTTATTAATCTATCTCTCCCATTTCATCCATTTCTCATCTTATCATTGGATGGATCTTAGATCTAAGGCCCATGACATTTGTGGCCACCATCCATTCTAAGAAATGGATTCCATAAACACATCTTAACCTTTAAAAAAATATAAATTCTTGTTTAAGAATTTCTTACCACACCGACGACTCCTCCGGCCTTTCTTTCCCCTTTTGATTTCCTTAGCCCTTTCCTCTCTTCGTCTCCTTGATCTTTGGTTCAAGATGCTTGATCAAGATGGAGTCTCCAAGGTTTGGGTTCGGCTAAGGTAAGGTTAGATTTGAGAGAGAGAGAGAGAGAGATGGGGAGGGAAGGTCTCAAGTTTTGATCTTGAGGTGGAGGGTCAAGCCTAGCTCTTTCTTCTCTTCTTCTTCCAAGTTTTTTCTTCTTTTTCTCCGTTGGGTGAGGGATGTTTTTTTTGAGAGGGCAAGAGAGTGAAACAGTAGAGAGGTTTGAAGAATGAGATAGAAAACATCTCATTTGGTTGCTAAACTCATCATTAGGTCCCCCACCTACCACACATGGTTTAATGTGTTTAATGGTGGTGGTTGGGATAAAACCACCATCCTTAGTCCATGGTTTAAATTGTGTTTCTTTATGGTGGTTTGTGTTTCCTTGGGTGGTTTCAATGGGATGAAACCACCCTTTGATTTACCCCTTTGACTTATTCATTTGACCCTAATTTGACCAACCTAATTAATTAAATTAAATCCTTACTTAGGTTAATTAATTCCTATTTAATTTAATTCCATTAAACTCTCTTTCTAAGAAATCCACCCATGGTTGACCAAGTCAACCATGGTGGACAGCCCCCACCAATACCTCCTACCCGCCACCTCACTTGATGAGGTGGAGGTGGGCCCCATTCGGCCATATCACTTAAACCCCATTAATCTTAACTTAGATGATTTAAAATCATTTAATCAACTTAATCTACTTTAATTCTCCTTAGTCCCCTTAACTTATCCATGGTTGACCAAGTCAACCATGATGGTCGGCCCCACCTTTTCCTTGGTCCACACGCCACCTCACTTGGTGAGGTGGAGGTGGGCCCCACTTGGTTATGCCATCTTAACCATCTCGTCATTAACTTAGGTGGTTTAATTCCAATTCAACCCATTTCAATCAATTGGGTCACCATTGGCCCATGGTCCAATTAAATTATTTTCTATCATTTACCTTAGAGCTTGACTCATTTTGACCCATTGGGTCCCAAATGGTTATCTGGCCCACTTTGACCATTATTGACCCCTCAGATGAATTCCATCCAATCTATGGTCCATTGAACCATATTTGGACCTTTGCCCCAAAATTTGATCCATTTAAAATAAATAAATGCCATATATATGTCGATTTAAAAATTCGGGCTATTTGAGGTCCACAACATAGGTCCATGACTAACATTTTATGCACAAACATCTTCTTCATGGGGTTCGGCCATACACCTTAGCCGAACCCATGGTCCTTTATTTCCATGATTCAATCATGCATTCATTTAAACATGCATACCTGGATCATAACATCCATAAAATAGTTCATGGGGTTCGGCCATACACCATGGCCGAACCCTATGGTTCATAATCTTCTCTTAGAAATCATTCATCCAATATCCTTTCCATGGGGTTTAATCATATCTTAGATTAACCTTAAGATCCATAATGTATCTCTTAGTTTTTCTCCATGGGGTTCAGCCATACACCATGGCCGAACCATGGTCCATGGTTCTTTCACCATTTACAACATTGATACCATTTAAAATGATTAACATTCCTTCCTTATTTTCCTCATTTAAAACCTTTTAAAATCCTTAATATACATCTATAATTTTCATGCTTTGAAACCCAATAAAATTATTAACCACTTCCATGGTTCTCATCCTTAAAAATCCATTAAACATAACCAATGTCATTCCATGGGGTTCGGCCATACAACATGGCCGAACCCTATGGTTTATCATCTTCCCTTAAAAGTCACTTAGACCCATATAAATTCCTTAAGACCTTTCCATGGTTTTCATCCTTAAAAATCCATAAATTAAACAATGTTTTTCCCTGGGGTTCGGCCATACAAATGGCCGAACCCTATGGTTCATCCTTCCGTTAAATTACTATATTCATCTCCTAATTTTTCTTCCATGGGGTTCGGCCATGGTGGTTCCTTTCTTTAAACAAAATTATCAAAATACTTACCGGTTCCGCGATTCCTCCGATTTTCCTTCACTCCGACTTGTTCTTCGGATCCTTTTCTTCCTTAGCCTCTTTCTACTTGATCTTTCACACTGCTGGCTGCCCTCTCCTTTTCTATACACTGCCGAGAACACCTTATTGCCAGAGCCTGTAACACCCCGGATTTCCAAGTTATTAATATATATGAAAATTACCCATTTAATTGTGAATTATTAAATATGGACCTTAGATGGGTAAAGTGGTGGGTCATTGCCCAATTAAGACCCAACGGATTGTGGAAATGGTTTCAATAAAATTAAATGGGGCTGAATTAAAAGGGTAATGCAATATGTCTAAAAATTAAATATGGATAGCTTTGGCTGTGTATGTGAGGTTGACATGGGAACATGGAAAGATTTTAGGAGTTGCATGGCCGTATATGAAGATATGCACATCCACGTGAATGTGCTAGAATATCTTTAAAAAGGGGATTGCTAAATAAATAAGATGTCTAAAATTAAATAAAAGATCTTTGGCTGTGCATAGGAGATATGCGCATGTGATAGAGTATCTCTAAAAAGGGTCCTTTCCCTTGATTAAGAGTGATACTAGGGGAATTGCTAAATAAAGAAGGTTGCTTGGCCGCATAGAAGATTTTCATATCCATGTTGATGTGCCAAAAAGAGTCCCTTTCCTTGTTAAGAGCGACACTTACGCAATTGGCGCATGGCACCTTCTAAGGTTAGCACCGAATGGAAGTTTTATAGAAGGAAGAAGAGGCACATGACACCTTCTAAAGATGAAACCGATTGGAAGGTTTATAAAAGAGAAGGCAGCAAGGGGCACACGGCATACACACTCATAGCCGAACTCTCCCTTTCTCTCGCAAGTCACAATCTCGGCTAAAAGATCAAGAAGAAGGAGCAAAAGGGCTAAGGAAGGAAAGGATCGGAAGAACAAGTCGGAGCGAAGGAAAACCGGAGGAGTCGCGGAACCGGTTGGTATTTTGATAATTTTGTTTAAAGAAAGGAACCATAGGGTTCGGCCATGGTGTATGGCCGAACCCCATGGAAGAAATTGGGAGATGAATATAGTAATTTTAATGGAAAGAAGGAACCATAGGGTTCGGCCATAGTGCATGGCCGAACCCCATGAAAGAACATTGGTTAATTTTTATGGTTTTTGAGGTATGAAAACCATGGAATATTATGTATGTTTTAAAAGGTTCTAAATAGTTTAAGAGAAGGTGATGAACCATAGGGTTAGGCCATGAAGAAGGGCGGAACCCCATGGAGGAACTTTGGTTATGTTTTATGGATGACAAAGTTGTAAATATAGGCAAAATGAAAGATCAGGGGTTCGGCCATGGTGTATGGCCGAACCCCATGAGGTCTTTTATGGATTTAATTTGTTAACCATGTTAAACAATTGTGGTATGAGTGATTACCTGAGAAAAGAAGGGCACAAAACCAAAGGGTGAGGTTCGACCATGTGGTATGGCCAAACCCCAGCAAAGAGTATATATGGACTTGGGTTTTAGATATTGAATTTAAGTGGACTGTTTTAATAATTTTCATGGATGAAAATAATAGATGAAAGTTAATGATTTAGATGGTCTTAAACATTGGAAATGGTGAAGAACTAAACCCATATGGCATGGCCGAACCCCCATGAAGAGTTATTGGTGGACTTAGATGTTTAAGAATCTATGTGTTGAACCTAAACATAAAGTGATGGAGGAAATTGCAATATCATAATTTAAATGGAAATAAAGGACCATGGGTTCGGCCATGGTGTATGGCCGAACCCCATGGGAATTATTTGGTGGACTTAGGGTCTATATATGGAAGATTAAAATGAATGAAATGTTAACTAAGGATTAGACCAATGGCAAAGTTGTAAATAGGTGAAAATGATAGACCATGGGTTCGGCCATGGTGTATGGCCGAACCCCATGGGGAATGATTTATGGATTTTATGGACTTGATAAGGTTAGATGATTAATCTATAAGTGTTTGGTTTCATGAATCAAGGATGGCATGGTTGTGGACCAAAGAAGTGAGGTTCGGCCATGGTGTATGGCTGAACCCCACAACTTGGGTTTATGGACTTGAACATTATTGTAAATCAAATGGGACATGGTTTTAATTGATTGATATATTTTAAGGTAACGGGACCTCACAAGGTGTATACGATTGTGAACGGTTATCGGACGAAAGCGCAAGGACACGTTAGTGGTCTTTCGTAGGATTCCACCTCTTTGAAACCATGGGTTTATGTACAATGTTTTTATCATATTTGATGAATTTATGTTTAAAAAGATATGTTTCAAATGTAAGTTTTAATGCTATGTTTTTTATATAAAATAGCATGTGTTTCATTAGCATCTCATGCATGGCATGGGGTGAAGGATATGTAACCGGAGGGGCCACACTCCTTCGGGGCGTCCAAAAAACCTATGTGAGATACATTGATGAGCTTTTCCATCAGGAAGAAACCGGAGGGGCCACACTCCGTCGGGGCGTCCGAAAGACCTATGTGGGGGTACTTATATCTACTTGTGATGGGTGAGACTCATTGCATTTGACATCATGATACGGCATGGTTTATATGGTTTTTGACATTATGATATTATTATGCATGTTTTGTACTAACCATGTGTTAGCACTAATTGGAATACCTACTGGGCGCGTTGTTCTAATGCCCTACTTCTACCCTAGTGGATGATACAGGAAACGAGGGGAACGATGAACGCGAAAAGGACCAAGCATAGTAGCTTGGATTCTTTTAGTTTATATTTTGATTAAGTTACTTGTGGACTTGTAATTTGAGTAACTAGACTTCGGGCATGTAAAAATGTAGATAATTTGCTATGGTTGGATGTTTATTTGGATAATTATGTTATGTTAATTATGATTAAGGACTTGACGTACTTTGCTATCTAAAATGGAATAGAACTAGGTTCTATTATAATTCCGCAATTATGATTTTAATCTGCATGTTTATATTGTTATGTGTGAACCATTTTCATGGACTTAGTTCATGCACAGATAGGGTTGGCCAGTTAAGGGTCGAACTTTAGAAGTTCGGACTTAGCTCGCGTCGTGACGTCCCGCTCTTGCTCACTCTGTTATTTAAAAAAAAAAAAATAGAATCTGATTTACGGAAACCTTTGTGAAAAGGGTTGGGCGTTACAGAGCACATAGCGTCAAGTCCTCCTTGATTTGTGTATGCCGTGCGCCCTTTTCCTTATGCGCCTCTCTTTTATAAATCTTCCACTGGGTCCTATCTTTAGAAGATGCCAAGTCCCTTCTATTTAGCAATTCCCCTAGTATCGCTCTTAACAAGGAAAGGATACCTTTCAGCGCATCATCATGGATGCGCATATCTCACACATGGCCTAAGCAATCTATATTTAACTTTAGACATCTTCTTTATTTGGATTAGGGAATCAGATGTCATTGCCTAATCCAACTCATCTAGACGTGTGGCCCATTTTAGGACAATCCTTGTTCGACTATAACTCCTTGATTTTCTGAGAGGAAATCTAGCCTTTGTGGTGTATGCGTGTGTGTGTCATCCTCATCCAGACAATCCCTTATTTATAGACATATTGCATTACCATTTTAATTCAGCCCCATTTATTTTAAATTGAACCTTATACCATAACCGTTTTAATTGGGCCATTGACCCAACACCTTACCCATCTAAGGCTCATATCCGTTAATTCACAACGAAAATGGCAAATTCCGTAAATATTGATAACGTGGGATTCCGAAGTGTTACAGCCTCTTCTTCCTCATTGATCTTTGGCCGAGAGTGAGCTTGAGAGGTCTTGAGATGAAAACCCATGGAGAGGGTTCGGCCAAAGAGTGTAGGTTTGAGAGAGGGAGAGGAGCTTGAGATAGAAACTCTAAGTCCTTTCTCCTTTGTCAATGAGAGTGGTCGGCCTTGAGTGAGAGGGAGAGAGTGAGATGAAAACCAAGTTTTGTCTTGTTCAATGAGAGTGGTCGGCCAAGGGTGGTGTCCTTTGATTGATGCCCTTTTGTAACTCCTATGACCTTTCACCTCCTCATTAATACTTTCTTTGGGGGTTTCATCCCATGAGATGAAACTCCCAATCTTATGCCCCTTGGGTTTCCATATGAGATGGAAACCCTCCATCTCCCAACGTGTAGCCTTGGATATCCTTTTGTAACAACACCAACCCTTCACCTCCCTCATTAATGATCCTTTGGAGTTTCATCTCATGAGATGAAACTCACATGTCCCCAACGTGTGTACCCATTGGTTTTGGTATTATGAGATACAACTCTCCATTTTCCCACTCCACTCACTTAAAATGAAAGTCCCATTCAACTCATCTCATTAACTCAACTCATACCTTTATTTCAACTCATTTAACTCACTTAAAATCAACACATTTCCTTGATTCCATTTCCAATTTAATTCAGCCCTAATTTAATTAAGCTTGAACTCACTTGGTGGTCAACCAAGTCAACCATGACCCATTGGGTCCCAATTGGGCATTTGACCCAATTGACAACCTTGATCCAAGTAAATAAATCCTACCCATTTATTTCAATTGAACCTTATCCATAATCCGTTGGGTCTTAATTGGTCAATTGACCCAACACCTTACCCATCTAAGTCTATCTCCATTAATTCACAAATTAAATGGACAAATTTCCATATATATTCATGACTTGAAAATCCGGGGTGTCACAGAATACATCAAGAAGGCTCTCAATCTCTCTTCCTCTCATTTCGGCACTAAGCTTGGAGAAACCGAAGAACGGAAGAGGAAGAAGAAAGGACTAAGGTAAGAGAAGGACGGAGGAGCAAAAATTAGAATTAAAGAAGCAGAGGAGTCGCAGAATTGGTATGTATTGGTTAACAAGGTTTATTAATTAAAAGGAAGTTAAGGGAACCATGGTTTCGGCTATGGAATGGCCGAAACCATGGGGTTCCATTTTGCATTGGAAAGTTTGCCAAATGGTTAAAGGCCATGGACTTAAAATCCATCCAAGGAATGTCGACGACATGGACATAAAAGTGAAGTATGGTTCAAAATCCGAAAGATGGTTTTTGGAGATGGAAAAATGGACAAAACCCCAATGGGTAAGATAGGTTATATTAAATGAAATTGTTAAGGACTATATGTATACATGTAACACCCTGGATTTTCAATTCATGAATATATATGGAAATTGTCCATTAAATTTGTAAATTAATGGACATGGACCTTAGATGGGTAAGGAGTTGGGTCAATTGCCCAATTAAGACCCAACGGATATTGGATAAGTTTCAATTGAAATAAATGGGTAAGATTTATTTAATTGGGTCAAGGTTGTCAATTGCGTCAAAATGCCCAATGGGTCATGGTTGACTGGTTCGACCACCAAATAAGTTCAAGCTTAATTAAAGTGTGGCTGAATTAAATTGGAAATGGAATCAAGGAATTGAGTTGATTTTAAGTGAGTAAATAGAGTTGAATTAAAGATATGAGTTGAGTTAAAGAGATGAGTTGAATGGGAAGTTAGTGGGATTTTCATCTTAAGTGAGTTAAGTGAGTAGATGGAGAGTTACATCTCATAAGATCAAACCCAAGTGGTACACACGTTGGGGAGATGGGAGTTTCAAAGGGATCATTAATGTGGAGGTGAAGGGTTTTTGTTGTTACACAAGGCATACCCATGGATACACGTTGGGGAGATGGAGGGTTTCCATCTCATGATGGATACCCAAGGGGCATACGGTTGAGAGTTTCATCTCATGGGATGAAACCCACAAAGTAAATATTAATGAGGGAGGTGAAGAGTTGTAGTGGTTACAAAGGGGCATCACCCAAAAGACACCACCCAAGGCCGATCCTTTCTCATTGAATAAGACAAGAAACACTTAGAAGTTTTTTACCTTGACTTCTCCGTCTCTCACTCAAGGTCGACCCTCTCTCAAGACAAAGGACTTAGAGTAATTTTGATCTCAAGCTTCTCTCCCTCTCAAGCTTGGCCGACCCTCTCATTGAACAAGAAAAGACCAAGGGTTTTCATTCTCTCCTCCTCTCCCTCTCTCAAACCTACACTCTTTGGCCGAACCCTCTCTTGTCGTATTTCATCTCAAGACCTCTCAAGCTCACTCTTGGTCGAAGATCAAGGAGGAAGAAAGAAGAGGCTAAGGATGGAGAAGATCGGAGGAGCAAGAAGGAATGAAAGAAATCGGAGGAGTCGCGGAATCGGTAAGTACTTGATGAGATTTTATTAAGTAAGAAAAGATGGTCAAGGATCATGGTTCGGCCCTTGCATGGCCGAACCCTAATTGTTGTGTATATATGGAAAAGATCTCATGCATGTTTAAGATAAAGTATTATGATCAAAGATCATGGGTTGGCCTTGCATGGCCAAACCCTAAGGTCGATACGCATGGACCATTAACTGGCCAACTGTAACGCCCCGCCCTTTTTTCACTCGCCAAAAATCAGAGTCTATTTTTTTTTTAAAATAAAAGAGTGAGAGAGAGCGGGAGCGTCACGAAGCGAGTTAAGTCCGAGCTTCCAAAGCTCGACCCTTAACTGGCCAACCATACGTGTGCGTGGACCAAGTCCACTAAAACGGCTCACACGTACTCAAGTTAAATATGCGGAATAAATCATAGATGCGGAATTATAATAGAATCATAATTCAATTCCATTTTTAGATAGCAAGGAAGTCCATTTCTTAACAATAATGTTAAAATATCCAAAATTAACATTCCAAACCATAGCAAATAATCTAAGTTATTACAGTCTGAATGCTAGCTACTCAAATTACATTGTCCATGAATAATTTAAGTAAAATGAAACTAAACATCCAAGCTCCTAAGCTTGGCTCCGATCACGTCCTTCGTTCCGTTCATTTCCTGTGTCATCAACTAAGGTAGAAGTAGGGCGTTAGTCAACGCGCCCAGTAGGTATTCCAAGTAGGGTCAACACATGGTTAGTATAGAAATCACATAGATATAGATAATATCAAAAACATACAAGTCGATGCCATGCCATGAGTGTCATATGCCATGAGTCCCACCCATCAGCCATATCACAATCACATACATCCTCTTGATGGAAACTCCTCATCAAGGTATCCCCCACGAATGCCTTACGGACGCCCCGATGGAGCTTGGATCTCCTGTTACAAATCAATCATACATCATACCCTCACGAATGCCTTACGGACGCCCCGACGGAGCGTGGGTCTCTAGTTACCTCTTGATGGATAATGCACATCAAGGTACCCTCACGAATGCCTTACGGACGTCCCGACGGAGCGTGGGTCTCCAGTTACATTTCATCCCTCCCATGCCATGCATGAGATGCACATGCCAACATGCTATGTAATAACACAATCATAGCATAAAAAAATCCCATCACTAAGACATACATTTGATACCAAAATAATTCAAGTAAAACATTCACATATACATATACTCCATGGTTTTCAATGAGATAGGAATCCTACCAATGACCAACTAATGTGTCCTTGCATTTTCATTCGAAAACCACTCACCTATCGTTCATCGCTTGTGAGGTCCAGCTATCTTATTACATATCAATATGTCAAACCAACGTTCCATTTAATTTCCAACCATACTTAAGTCCATAAACATGCCTTAGTGGAGTTCGGCCATACAACATGGCCGGACCTCACTCACTTGGTTTGGGTCCTTCTTTTGATTCATTAACCAATCATACATGAGTTAGTCATTTAACATTAATAAAACCTAAGTCCACAAAAACCTTCTCCATGGGGTTCGGCCATACACCATGGCCAAACCCATGGTCCATCATTTTAACCATATTTCCATGATTCCAACATACACTTAGGTCACTTTTACGTACGTAGATCCAAAACATGATCCATGGGGTTCGGCCATACACCATGGCCGAACCCATGGTCCTTTAATTTCACCATTTGGCCATTCTTTCCTTTCAGAGGTAATCACTCCTTTTATTCACACATACCTAAGTCCATAACTGATCCATAAACATAGATCTATAATTAAATCCTCCATTTCCTAGTTTAATCATCCACTCATTTAAACATGCATGCATAGATCCATAATGTCCATGAAATGGTTCATGGGGTTCGGCCATACACCATGGCCGAACCCATGATGTCATTTTTTTCCTTCTCTTTCTTAAATCATTCCCAACACTAGATCCATAAACCAAGTCCCTCCATGGGGGGTTTAATCATACACTTAGGTTCATCCTTTTAGATCATCATTAACCATATTTAAAACCTATTAAAATTGCCAACATTCCCCCCATCATTTTCATGGTCCAAACAGCTAAGTCCATCAATATCTCTCCATGGGGTTCGACCATACACCATGGCCGAACCCATGGTCCATGGTTCTTTACCATTTTCAACTTTTGAGACCATTTAAAATCAATAACATTCCTCCATTATTTCCCTCCTTTAAAACCCTTTAAATCACTAACATACATCCATTTAAAACCTTTTAAAATCATTAACACCCTTCCATGGGGTTCGGCCATACAATATGGCCGAACCGTATGGCTCATCCTTTCTATTTTAAAAATAATGCCTCCAAGATTTAATCCTTTGATGGGGTTCGGCCATACACCATGGCCGAACCTCATCCACCCCTTTTTGTTGTCCTTGATGGTTCTCATACATATAACTTAGGGTTTGGCCATGCAAGGGATGATCCTTGATCATTCACCATTTCCTACATGGGACATGCATAAGGTCCTTAGCCAAAACAAGATTAGGCATGGCCGAACCATGTTCCTTGACCGTCTTTTCTTACTTATAAAATCTTATCAAGTACTTACCGATTCTGCGACTCCTCCGGTTCCTTCACTCCTTCTTGCTCCTCCTATCTTCTCCCTCCTTAGCCTCTTCTTCCTCCTTGATCTTTGGCCGAGAGTGAGCTTGAGTGGTCTTGAGATGAAAACCCAAGGAGAGGGTTCAACCAAAGAGTGTAGGTTTTAGAGAGGGAGAGGAGCTTGAGAAAGAAAACTCTAAGTCCTTTCTCCTTTGTCTTTGAGAGAGAGTTGGCCTTGAGTGAGAGGGAGAGAGTGAGATGAAAACCAAGTCTTGTCTAGTTCAATGAGGGTGGTCGGCCAAGGGTGGCGTGTTTTAGTTAATGCCTCTTTATAACAACTATGACTCTTCACCTCCCTCATTAATATTTACTCTGGGGGTTTCATCCCATGAGATGAAACTCCCAACCATATGCCTCTTGGGTTTCCATCATGAGATGGAAACCCTCCATGTCTCCAACGTGTATCTTGTGTATGCCTTGTGTAATAACCAAAAAACCCTTCATCTCCTCATTAATGATCCCTTTGGAGTTTCATCCCATGAGAAGAAACTCCAACCTCCCCAACGTGTGTACATGATGGGTTTGGTCTTATGAGATGCAACTCTCCATCTTCCCACTCCACTCACTTAAAATGAAAGTCCCATTAACTTCACATTCAACTCACCCTTTTTATTCAACTCATATCTTTAATTCAACTCTATTTAACTCACTTAAAATCACCTCAATTCCTTGATTTCATTTCCAATTTAATTCAGCCACACTTTAATTAAGCTTGAACTTATTTGGTGGTTGACCCAGTCCACCATGACCCATTGGGCATTTTGACCCAATTGACAACCTTGACCCAATTAAATAAATCTTACCCATTTATTTCAATTGAACCTTATCCAATATCCGTTGGGTCTTAATTGGGCGATTGACCCAACTCCTTACCCATTTAAGGTCCATCTCCATTAATTCACAAATTAAATGGATAATTTCCATATATATATTCATAAATTGAAAATCCGGGGTGTTACATCATGTCTCACTGACAAGATAAGAATCCCAACTGACTGTGTAACGCCCCGGATTTTCAAGTTATTAATATATATGAAAATTACCCATTTAATTTGTGAATTATTAGATATGGACCTTATATGGGTAAAGTGTTGGGTCATTGCCCAATTAAGACCCAATGGATTGTGGAAATGGTTTCAATAGAATTAAATGGGGCTGAATTAATTAGTAATGCAATATATATATAAATGAGGGATTTGGATAAATTGTCATGCGCATAAAGGAACTTGGGACAATTGTGCATGGCCGAATTTTAGATATCCATATCCAGATGATGTGCTAGAATATTTTTAAAAAGGGGATTGCTAAATAAATAAGATATCTAAAATTAAATAAAGATGCATGGCCGTGTATAGGGATTTCCATATCCAAGGTTAGGCACATAAGATCATTTAAAAAGGGGCATTTCCTTGATTAAGAATGGCACTAAGGAAATTGCTAAGAAAGAAGGGGCGCACACCACCTTCTATGATTGGCCGAGTGGAAGTATTAGAAAGACACAAGGCGCACAACATTAAGGCAATGGCTAAAAGAAGGGGCACATGGCACCTTCTAAATTGGGATCAATTGGAGATTAATAAAGGAAGAAGGGGCGCATGGCACCTTCTAAATTGGGACCAATTGGAAGTAATAAAAGAAAGAGGGAAGGGGCGTACGACAATACACACAAAATCAAGAAGGTGTTCACGGCATAACAAGAGAAGGAGAGGGCAGCCAGCAAGGGTGAAAGATCAAGAAGAAAGAGGAAAAGACTAAGGAAGAAAAAGATTGGAAGAGCAAGAACAAGCGAAGGAAAATCGGAGGAGTCGCGAAACCGGTAAGTAGTTTCGATAAAATTGTTTGTCAAAGGGAAGATTATGAACCATAGGGTTCGGCCATGGTGTATGGCCGAACCCCATGGAGGATGGTTATTAAATTAGAAAGTTTCTAATTATGGACTTTTGGATTAAAAAAGGAAAGAACCTTGATTTATGGATTCAAGAATGGAAATTGCTATAATTGGAAAGTTAGACATCATAGGGTTCGGCCATGGTGTATGGCCGAACCCCATGAATCAATTCCATGGATTGTTTATGGAAGGTTTTGTTTATGGTTCTATGGTTATGGATCATTGGTGGATCCATGTATGAAATATCTAAAATTAAGGAGATGAAAGATCATGGGTTCAGCCATGATGTATGGCCAAACCTCATGAGATTGGTTTGTGGATCAAAACATGGACTTAGGCATTTGTTAATGAATGAAAGGATTAGCTATGGAATGTTAGCCATGAATGGCAATATTGTAATTTAAATGGAAATAAGGGACCATGGGTTTGGCCATGATGTATGGCTGAACCCCATGAGGTATTTTATGGACTTAGGTTATTATTAGCATGTTTTAAAGAATGAAATGGAAAGACATAGATAGAACAATGGCAAAAATGTAAATAGGTGAAAATAATGGACATAGGGTTCGGCCATGGGGTATGGTCGAACCCCATGAACGATTTGTATGGATTATTTTGGAGCATAAGCCTTATGAAAATAAGCAAAGTAAATGGCTATGGATATGTACATGAGGAATGTTTTATGGACTTGGACTTTATGGTAAATCAAATGGGACATTGTAATACCCAAGATTTTTAGTTTATAAATATTTACAATTTTTGCCATTGAAATTGTGAATTAATGGATATGAACCTTAGATGGGTAAATGTTGGGTCAATTGCCCAAATAAGACCCAATGGATGGTAGATGTGAATCAATGGAGATAAATGGGTAAGAATTATTTAATTGGGTCAAGATTGCCAATTGGGTCAAAAGTCCAATTGGGACCCAATGGATCATATATGGGATAGTTAGAAGTAAATGGGTAAGGCTTGATAATTGGGTCAATTGGTCAATTAAGACCCAATGGATGTTGTATATGGTTCAAGTGAATCAAATGGGTGAAGTTTTATTTTTATTTAATTGGGTCAAAATGCCCAATTGGGACCCAATGGGTCGTGATTGACTAGGTTGATCACTAAGTGAGCTCAAGCTTGATTAGGTTGGGGCTGAATTGAGTTGGAGATGGAATCAAATAATTAAGTTGATTCAAGTGAATTAAATGAGTGAGTTGAGCTACAATGATGAATTGAGTTAAATGAGTTGAATGGAAGTTAATGGGATTTTAATCTCAAGTAAGTGGAATGGGAAGGTGGAGAGATGCACCTCATGAGACCCAAGATAAGGTTACACATTGGAAGTGGGGGAGTTTCATCTCATGGGATGAAACTCCAAAGGTGCATTAATGAAGAAGTTGAGGGGTTGTGATATTACACAAGCTTGCACAAGCATACACGTTGGATGCATGGGGGTTTTCCATCTCAAGATGGAAACCCAAGAGCCACACGTTGGGAGTGTTTCATCTCAAGGATGAAACCTCCAAAAGAGACTTGAATGAGGGAGGTGAAAGGACATGAGAGTTACCCAGGGGTGTCACCAAAGGACACTACCTTTGGCCAACCCTCATTAACCAAGAAAATGAGTTTTATTTCAAGTCACTCTTGTAACACCTCGATTTCTCAATGAAGTGGATTATTACGAAAATACCCTTGGTTTGGTAAATTAATTATTTTGAGATGTCAAATAAGGAAATGGTGGGGCCCATTGGTCAAATTAAGGTCATATGAGCACATTATAAATATCAAGTTTGATTGGATGGGTGGGTTATGTACATCAACTGGGTTGAAAATGGCTAAATGGGTCAAAGGGCCCAATTGGACCCAATGGGTTAAAATGGATGATTTGACCATTGTGTAAGCTCAAATTAGTTGGGGTCAAGCTGAACTGATTGGAAATCAGGTATAGTAAAAATGGGTAGGCCTGATACACGTGTGAACACCAAGTACAAATGACCAAAATACCCAAAATTGGGTCATGGAGTCAAAAACGGGTCAAGGAGCTAAAAGGGGACCCAACAGGTCAGTTTGACCAAGTTGACCATGGATGACCGTGTGGGCCCTCAATTGAACTCAAGTGTGAGTTAATTCAGCTTGAGTTGGACTGATTTGAAGTAAGTTTAATTTAAGAAAAGAGTTGACTCACGTATGGATGCATTAAGTGTGTTAAGTGGTGTGAGTTGAGTTAGAATAAAAGGGCTTTGAGTCAAGTGAGTTAAATGGATATTGAAAGGTGTTGTTAATCACACACAACCCTTGGAGAATCAATCCCAACCGTTGGGAGTGAAAGGGTGCTTTGGAAATGCCAAAAGACACCAAGGTTGGGGCAGCACCCATTCATTGAATGGATGCAACGTTTGGCACCAAGGGGTGCAACGTTTGGCACCAAGGGGTGTCTTGGTTGACACCCAACATCTCTTCATTTTTGGCAAGAGTAATGAGGGAGGATGAATGGGAGTTGGGGGCTGAAACTATAAAAGGCAAAGGTTGCCTTTCTTGGCCGTTTTGTCATTGCAAATCCAAGATTTTTCCCATCTCTCTCTCCCTCTCTCCAATTTGTTTTTCCTGGCTGAAACAACAGAGGTTTTGGCTCCAGTTATTCAAGCATAAACCAGCAAGGAATTAAGGAAAGAAAGAAGAAATAAAAGGGAGAAACCAAGGATCAAAGACAAGAAGAGAAAGCTTTAAAAAATTTGGTAAGTATTTATGTGTTATTTTGGTTTAATAACGTGGAACAAATAGGGTGTGTATTGGGCCATGGTTATGGTCGATTGCACCAAGGTTTTAACCTTGATTAATAGAGGTTTAAAAATGGAAAAGATGACCATTGGGTTCGGCCACCTTGGATGGCCGAACCCCATGTAAAAGATTGGTTGGTTTTCATGTTTTGAAACATGGAAACCATGGAGTTTTGTGGACTGTTTTTGGAGTTTTATTTGAGATTCAAATGCATGTTTAAAAGAGGGTTAAAAACATGGATCTGAATGACATAAGGACTGATGGTATCATGGGTCTAAAACAGTGGTTTGTAACTGATAAAATGGACCATTAGGATCGGCCATCTTGGATGGCCGAATCCCATGAAGTATGATGGTCATTTGGACAAGTTGATGAACTTAGTTGGATGGTTTTGAGAGGTAAAAAGGCAACAATGTTATACTGATATTATATTTTAAAATGACACCTAAAACATGTTTGAAAGACCAAAACATGGACATAAGGTTCAGCCACCTTGGATGGCCGAACCCCATGTAAGTATTTGATGATTTTGGTGAGTTAAAAACCATATAAAGTTATGGTGTTCTTATGGCAATTAATGGAATAACATGTTTACTGTTTTGGTGGATTATATGCGGCTAAACCATGTATAATTCATGGTTGAGTTAGCACGATTAAACCATGAGTAATCATGGTGATGATTGGATCAAGTGAACCCTAGGGTTCGGCTATGAGTATGGCCGAACCCCATGGGGCTTTTTTTGAGATAAATGGACTGTTTTGGATGGGAGGTTATGGTTGTTTTAATTTAAGGAATCATACATGATAAGTTATGGACTATGTGTAAGAAAATAATCAACCATTGATGATGATGGATTATGGGATGAAAATCCATAGGATGTGGTTCGGCCATGTAGTATGGCCGAACCCCATCGACAATTATTTTATGGAATGGGTTAAGTAATTAAGAGTTGATTAAATGAAAAAAGGAAGTTAAATCCTAAGTTGGTAATGTTCGGCCAAGGGCTTAGCCGAACCCCACATAATGTGTTGGGTCTTAGAAGTGAATGGACATGTAAATGATAGTATGATTTACTGATTGTCATATAGTCAAGGTATCGGAAGTTGTACGATGTGCAAGTCGTGAGCAAGTGACGCTTTAAGAAAGAACAATCACCGAAGCGAATCTTCGGTAGGTTTCCTACCTACTTGTGACCACTATTTATGATTTGGTTTTATAATGTTCTTATGAGATATGTTGTATTTGATTTACGTTACAAATGTGGTTTCGAATGATGAGTTAAGTATTTACAAATGACATACAATGCATGACATCTCATGCATGGCATGGGATGATGATTGTGGAAATCGGAGCCCACACTCCGTCGGAATATCCGAGATGCAACTGTGGGGCCTCCTTCGGCGGTGCAAGTCACGCCAGGAGAATTGACAGGTGGTTATGGAAACCGGAGCCCGCACTCCGTCGGTATGCCCAAGATGCAACTGTGGGGCCTCCTTCGGCGGTGAAATGTCACGCCAGGAGAATCTAACAAGTTGATATGAGACACGGCAAGTAAAGGCAATATGTATGTGTGATGGGGTGGGACTCATTACATTTGCATACATACATAGCATGCTTTCATGTGTTTTTGATAATTACATATTATGATATATGTGCATATTTTTATATGCTAACCATGTGGTAGCCCTGATTGGGAACCTACTGGGCGCGTTGATCTAACGCTCTAATTCTATCCTTAGAGGATAATGCAGGATCAAGGAAAGGCAAAGAACAGGTCGATGACCGGGAGGGGAGCCAAGCCTAAGCGCTTGAATGTTGAACTGGACTTCTTTATTACTGTCATTTGAATTATATTTTTGATGGACATGTAATAAGTTAATACTTGCTATTGTTTGATTACACTATTAACTATGGATGGTTGTTTACCTTAATTATCAATTGAGACTGTTACTTGCCATCTAGTTTTTCTATTCCGCAATTAGTCTAGTTTATTCCGCAAGTTGTTGTTAGTTCCATGTGTGATTTATTATCATGGTCTAGTCCATGTACACATGGATGGCCAGTTAAGGTTCAGACTTGAGTAGTCTGAACTTAACTCACGTCGTGACGCCGCCCGCTCTCTTTCACTTTGTGTTTCTTTCAAAAGAAATTTTCAGACTCTGATTTTCGGAAGGATGGAAAAGGCGGGGCGTTACAACTCTCTCCCTCTCTCCCTTGGCCGTTCCCACCTCTCTAGACAAGAATCTTGGCTGGTTGCTTCTCCTCAAAACACTTCTTGGTTGATCACTCCTCAAAGACAAAGTGGACTCAGAACAAAGGAGTTTGCATCTCAAGGTTTTATCATTCACAACCAAGGATAAAATACTCTCTCTTAAATCTATACCTTGGCCGAACCACTCCAAGGACTACATCAAGATCAGTCTCGGCTAAAGGAAAAGAAGGAAGGAAGGAAAGGCTAGGGAAAAAAAGAAAAGGAACAAGCCGGAGCAAAAGAAAACCGGAGAAGTCGCGGAACCGGTGAGTAATTTACTATTTTTGTTTATAAGAACCATAGGGTTCAGCCATGGGTATGGCCGAACCGCATGGAGGAAAATTAAGGAATGAATGATTATTTTTAAGAGGAGTAGATGAACCATAGGGTTCGGTCATATGTATGGCCGAACCCCATGAAAAGACTTGGTTATTGTTATGGGTTTTGAGAGATAAAAATCATACAATGTTATGAAGGTTTTAAAGGCGTTTTAAATGGAGATAAGGTTAAGGTTATGGGTCGGCCATTGCATGGCTGAACCATAATGTTATTATGGCTAAGGTACTGAGCATAAACCATATATAAATATTTGGATGTTTGAAACAAGAAAACTATAGAATATTATGATATTCTAAAGGAATTTAAATGGATCAAAATGATGAAGGAAGGACCCAATGATGAACCATAGGGTTCGGCCATGTTATATGGCCGAACCTCATGGAAAGTGTTAAGGAAGTTTTGGGTCTAAAAAAGGATGTTAGAAGGGAGATAATGGACCATATGGTTCGGTCATCTTGTATGGCCGAACCCCATGAAAAGATAATTGTTTTGATTTAATGAAAAATAAAGATTAATTAAATGGATAACACCTTTTGGATTATTAAAGGATGGAAATAATAGATCAAGGATTAAGAGGGGATCAAAGATAAGTAAGTGAGGTTCGGCCATTAAGTATGGCCGAACCCCACTAATGGTCATTTGATGGACTCCCATCTCAATGTGAGTTGAGAGGGAAGATGGAAAGTTTCCATCTCATGGAGATAAGACCCATGCACACGTTGGGAAGGTGGAAAGACTCTTGAGCTTAAGCCAAATGTCCTCTTGGTTAAGCCAAGGGACACCTTGAATAGGCAAGATATAAAAAGGGAAAGGGGAAGAGCCTTGCGCTGTTGCAAAGGGATACCAACCAAGGGGCACTTCACACCCCTTGGCCAACCCCTCTCTCTAGAGCAAAATGGATTTCTATAATCTTCTTCTCTATCTCTATTCCACTTACACCATTGATACTTAGAGAAATTGCGGAAGAACAAAGAAAGGAAGGAAGGAGAAAGGAAGGAATACAGACCAAAAGAAAGAAGGAGACGGGGAAAATGTATGTTTTAAGTATGAGGATAATGTAGGATTAAGACTAATGGTGAACCATAGATTTAGTCATAGTTCCTGTAATAGCCCGGATTTTTAAATCAGGAAATATATTGGCTATTATTTATTTTAATTATTGAAATTGAGAATTTTGATGAAATGGATGTAAGATGGATTCAAAGTTGGGCCAATGGCCCAAGTATGGTCCAATGGACCATGGATTGGATTATTTCCAACTAATTGGGTCAATGATGGTCAATTGGGTCAAATGCCCAATTGGGACCCAATGGGTCAAGATGGATTGAGCATTAGAGTAAATGCGTAAGAAATGGATTTAATTGGGTCATGGACCCAATTGTGAACAAAGGCATGGGGGTCCACCTCATCAAGTGAGGTGGCAAGTGTAGGAGTGAAAATCCAAGTGGCTTAACCAAGTGGGACCCAACTCCACCTCACCAAGTGAGGAGGCGTGTGGACCAAGACAAGGTGGGGCCGACCACCATGGTTGACTTGGTCAACCATGGGTGGGTCAAAGATAAATTAAAGAGGATTAAATGTGGTAAGTGGAATTAGATTAATTAATTAAAACACCTAAGTTAGATGGAAATAAAATCCATGATTGAGTTAGGAGTTGAGTTACATTAAAGGTGAGTCAAATGGGGGTGAGTTACCTAGAAAATGGAGTGAGTCAAGTGGGTGGTTTCATCTCATGGAAACCACCAAACCACCAAGATGAAACCAAGCAACCAAAACCGTTGAGATGGGGTGGATGTGCCATGTGGAGGGCATGCTCCCCCCTTGGCTACACAAGGATGCTTAGGTGGAGGGCCTACATTGGCCAAAGGAGAGGTGGTGGTTTCATCTCATGGAAACCACCAAACCACCCAAGAAAAGAACACCAAAACCGTTGTGCATAAGTGGTGGTATGTGCCATGTGGAGGGCATGCTCCCTCCTTGGCTAGACAAGATGCTTGAAATGGGGACATGCAAGACCATGCATTGGTCCAAAGAGAGGTGGTGGTTTCATCTCATGGAAACCACCCAAACCACCAAAGGAGCCCAAGCCAAAACCGTTGGCATGGAGTGGTGTGTGCCATGTGGAGGGCATGCATCCTCTTGTATGCCAAAGTGTGAGTTCTGGCTATCCGAGGTTAACTTCTTGGGGCATATTATATCAGTAGAAGGTATAGCCGTGGACCCGACTAAGGTAGCAGCAGTGAGAGAGTGGAAACACCGACGAATGTGACAGAAATCCGCAATTTTCTAGGATTGGCCAGTCTATAGGAAATTCATCATGGACTACTCCAAGATTGCATCTCCATTTACTCGACTCACTCAGAAGGGAGTCAAATTTGAGTGGTCAGATATGTGCAACCGGAGATTTGAGGAGCTAAAGGAGAGGCTTACAACCGCTCCTATTCTGATCTTGCCGGAAAGGGGCAAGGGTTATGAGGTATATTGTGATGCTTCAGGAGATGGACTTGGGAGTTCTCTCACTTAGAGTCAGCGTGTGGTGGTCTATGGTTCAACGAAGTTGAAGATTCATGAACGCCACTATCCCACGCATGATCTGGAGCTAGCCGCAGTGGTCTTCACTCTCAAAAGCTGGAGACACTAACTTTATGGTGAGAAGTTTGAGGTGTTCTCAGATCACAAGAGCATGGAATGCTTATTTGACCAGAAGGAACTCAACATGAGGCAGCGCAAGTGGATGGAATATCTGCAAGATTATGAGTTCGCGCTTCGGTATCATCTTGGCAAGGTGAACAAAGTGGCGGATGCCCTCAGCAGCATGTCACATACGACAGTGGCCAGTTTGATCCGGAAGGAATGGGAGATGCTGAACACTAGAGTTCAACTTGTATATCAAGAACCATGGGAGTATGTACAATCTATTCATACGGTCCAACATGGTCTCCAAGATTGAACAGGAGCAACGGACAGATCCAGAGGTGGAGGAGATATGGGCCAAGATGTCTACTGGTGAGGTTATACCGGAATGGGAATAACGACCGGGACAGGGTCTTGTATTCCTAGGTAGGACATATGTACCTAAGAGCTGCAGAAGGGAGTTGTTGATCAAGGCACACCAAACCAAACTCTCTATCCATCCGGGCAGCACTAAGATGTATCATGATCTGAAGAGGCACTATTAGTGGCATGGACTCAAGAGAGATGTGGCAGAGTTTGTTGCTCACTGCCTAACTTGTAAGCAGGTTAAGACGGAACATCAGAAACTACAGGGTTTACTCAAACCTTTACCAGTGGGGGAGTGGAAATGGGAGCACATCTCCATGGATTTTGTGACAAGGTGGCCAAGGTCATCAAAGGGCAATGATGCAATATGGGTCGTGGTGGATCGATTGACCAAGTCTATGCACTTCCTTCCTATCAAGATGACAGATTCATCTGAGACCTTGGGTCGACGGTACATTCGAGATATCATCAGACTACATGGTATTCCCCAGACTATTGTGCCGATAGAGATGGCCGATTCATCGACAGAGTATGGTAGAGCATGCAGTCGGCCATGGGGACAGACTTATTGACTAGCACAACATTCCATCCACAAACTGTTGGACAGTCGGAGAGGACGATACAGACATTGGAGGATATGCTGAGAGCATGTATGCTAGACTTCAAGGGTGGATGGGAGGATCACTTGCCACTGGTGGAGTTCTCTTATAACAACAGTTACCAGGCAAGCCTCCAGATGGCTCCATTTGAGGCCTTGTATGGTAGACCATGTAGATCACCAGTGTGTTGGACAGAGGCCGGTGAGCCTGCACTTATTGGACCCGAGCTAGTTGCAAAGACTATGGCGCAGATTAAGTTGATACGACAACACCTACTCATTGTGCACAGTTGTCAGAAGAGATGCGCTGACAAAAGGAGAAGGTTCCCTGAGTTTGAGGTGGGAGACATAGTGTTCTTGAAAGTCTCGCCACGGAAGGGACACATGAGATTTGGAAAGAAAGGGAAATTGTCGCCTAGATTTGTGGGCCGTTTCCAATCCTGAAGATAGTGGGGGAGGTGGCTTATCAGTTGGCACTTCCTCCATAGTTATCATCTTTGTACGATGTGTTCCATGTGTCCATGTTGAGGAAATACAACCCCGATCCTTCACATGTGTTGAACGTGCAAGACGTCGATGTGCAAAGCGACGTGACCTATGTGGAGAAGCCGGTCACAGTGATCGGGAAGAAACAAAGGGTGCTACGGAACCATGCCATTCAGTTCGTCAAGGTGGTATGGGATCGACAGGGCAATGAAGAAGCCACCTGGGAACTTGAATAAGAAGTGAGAGCCGCTCATCCAGAGCTTTTTGTATGAGTTGTTTGAAACCCTACTTCGCTCAATTTTTGGGACGAAAATTTCAAAAGAGGGTAATATTGTAATAGCCCAGATTTTTAAATCAGGAAATATATTGGCTATTATTTATTTTAATTATTGAAATTGAGAATGTTGATGAAATGGATGTAAGATGGATTCAAAGTTGGGCCAATGGCCCAAGTATGGTCCAATGGACCATGGATTGGATTATTTCCAATTAATTGGGTCAATGATGGTCAATTGGGTCAAATGCCCAATTGGGACCCAATGGGTCAAGATGGATTGAGCATTAGGGTAAATGGGTAAGAAAATGGATTTAATTGGGTAATGGACCCAATTGTGATCAAAGGCATGGGGTCCACCTCATCAAGTGAGGTGGCAAGTGTAGGAGTGGAAATCCAAGTGGCATAGCCAAGTGGGACCCAACTCCACCTCACCAAGTGAGGTGGCGTGTGGACCAAGAGAAGGTGGGGCCGACCACCATGGTTGACTTGGTCAACCATGGGTGGGTCAAAGATAAATTAAAGAGGATTAAATGTGGTAAGTGGAATTAGATTAATTAATTAAAACACCTAAGTTAGATGGAAATAAAATCCATGATTGAGTTAGGAGTTGAGTTACATTAAAGGTGAGTCAAATGGGGGTGAGTTACCTAGAAAATGGAGTGAGTCAAGTGGGTGGTTTCATCTCATGGAAATCACCAAACCACCAAGATGAAACCAAGCAACCAAAGCCGTTGGGATGGGGTGGGTGTGCCATGTGGTGGGCATGCTCCCCCCTTGGCTACACAAGGATGCTTAGGTGGAGGGCCTACATTGGCCAAAGGAGAGGTGGTGGTTTCATCTCATGGAAACCACCAAACCACCCAAAAAAGAACACCAAAACCGTTGGGCATAAGGGGTGGTATGTACCATGTGGAGGGCATGCTCCCTCCTTGGCTAGACAAGATGCTTGAAATGGGGACATGAAAGACCATGCATTGGTCCAAAGAGAGGTGGTGGTTTCATCTCATGGAAACCACCCAAACCACCAAACGAGCCCAAGCTAAAACCGTTGGCATGGAGTTGTGTGTGCCATGTGGCGGGCATGCACCCTCTTGTTTGGTCAAAGAGCCCATGGGAAAGACTCCACATTGATGAGGGTGGAGTCTAACCCAAGGCAATCCAAAACAAGATGGGGAAAAAATAGGGTTTTCCATCTCATCTATCATCTCACTCTCTCTCTCTCTCCCTCCCTCTCCTAGCCGACCCTCACCCAAAGAGAGAAGAAAAAGACTTAGAGAAATTTGGGATCTCAAGCTCCTGTCCCTCCCACTCAAGGCCGATCCACCCTCTCAAGACAAAGGACTTGGAGTATTTTCCATTCTCTCATCCTCTCCCTCTCTCAAACCTACACTCTAAGGCTGAACTACTCATTGGGATTTTTGTCTTAGACCCTCTTCACACTCTTGGCCGAAGATCAAGGAGGAAGAAAGAAGAAGACTAATGAAAAAAGTGGAGGAACAAGAAGGAGTAAAAGAAACCGGAGGACTCGCAGAAGCGGTAAGTATACCTTGATATGTTTTAATTTGAAAGAGTTAAAGAAAGCCATGGAACTCCATTTTCTTGGATTGAAGAGTGACCAAAATATTATGGGCCATGGATTTAAAATCCATGCAAGTGATGAGATAGAAAATGGACAAGCCCAAATGGGTAAGATAGGCTATGATTAATGGATATGATTAAGGACACTATGTATATAAGGCTTAAGCATGGAAAATGGTTAAGGATCATGGTTCGGCCCTTGCATGGCCGGCCCTAATTATCATGTTTACATGGTAAAGACCTCATGCATGCCTAAGATAAGGTAAAGGATCAAGGTGCATGGTTTGGCCTTCGCATGGCCAAACCCAAGGATTTTTTGTATGAGAATCATCAAAGACAAAAAGGCGTTGGATGAGGTTCGGCCTTGATGTATGGTTGAACCCCATCAAGGTAACAAATCATGGATGTATGTTGTTTTTAAAGGAAATAATGAACCATAGGGTTCGGCCATGTTGTATGGCCGAACCCCATGAAGGGTGTTAATGATTTTAAAATGTTTAAAATGGATATATGTTAGTGATTTTAAAGGGGCTTTAAATGGGGGAAATAATGGAGAAATGTTAATGATTTTAATGGTCCAAAATGTTGTAAAGGTGAAGAACCATGGACCATGGGTTCGGCCATGTTGTATAGCCGAACCCCATGGAGAGATATTGATGAACTTAGATGGGTTTGAACCATGGAAATGATGGAAGACATGTTGATGGACCTTGGGTTATGGATCTAATGTGGTAGATGATTTAAGGAAAAGGAGGAAAGATGACATCATGGGTTCAGCCATGTTGTATGGCCGAACCCCATGAACCATTTTAATGGGTAATCGATGGATCTTTGCATGTTTAAAATGAATGGATTATCAAGCTAAAGAATGGAGGTATTTGTTAGGGATTTGTTAGAGTTTTATGTCATGATTAATGAATCAATTATGGATCCATATTTATGGATCAGTTATGGACCTAAGTATGTATAGATAAAATGAGTGTTTAGCCATAGAAAGAATGATGGCAAAGAGGTAAATATGGTGGAAATGAAGGAACCATGGGTTTGGCCATACATGGGGAATGTTTTTGGGGACTTAGGGTTCCATTAATGTTAAATGTGTTTGGATTAATGAACCAAAGGATGGCTGATCTTGGACCCACATGATTAAAATGATCTAAGGATTAAGAAGGGACCCAAAAACCAAGTGGGTGAGGTTCGGCTATATTGTATGGTCGAACCCCACTAAGGCATGTATTATGGACTTAAACATGGTTGGAACATTGGTTTGATTTGTTGATGTGAAATAAGGTAACGGGATCTCGCAAACGGAGCGCGATCGGTGATCGATCTTTGGACGGAAAACCAAGGACCCGGTATTTAGACATTGGTAGGATTCCTACCTCATTGAAAGCCATGGATTATGTGTATATGCATGTTTTACTTGAATTATTTTGGTATCAAATGGTATGTCTTAATGATGGGAGTTTAATGCTATGGTTTGTAATATTACATAGCATGTTTACAGTTGCATCTCATGCATGGCATGGGAGGGATCATTTGAAAGTCCACGCTCCATTCGGATTTCCGATAAAGCAACTGTGGGGTGGAATCCACACTGATTCCAAGGGATATATATTTGAAATGTAACCGAAGATCCACACTCCGTCGGGGCGTCTGTAAGGCATTTGTGGAGGATACCTTGATGTGCTTTATCTATCTAGAGGGATACTGTGAGTTTGTGATACCTTGATGAGGGTTTTCCATCAAGAGGGACACTATGTATGATTGATTTGTAACAAGGAGACCCACACTCCGTCGGGGCGTCCGTAAGGCATTTGTGGGGGGTACCTTGATGTTGTTTTTTCCATCAAGAGGGATGTTATGTGATGATGATATGGACGATGGGTGGGACTCATGGCATTTGACACCCATGGCATGGCATTTACTTGCATGGTTTTGATATACTTATATCTATGTGTTTTTTTTATACTAATCCATGTGTTGACCTTACTTGGAGTACCTACTGGGTGCATTGTCTAACGCCCTACTTCTATCTTAGACGATGACGCAGGAAATGGAGGAAATGAAGGACGTGACCGGAGTCAAGCTTAGGAGCTTGGAGGAGCTAGTTTCATTTATTTAAGTTTCATTTATGGAAATGTAATTTGAGTAATTAGCTCGTTGGACTATAATAACTTAGACTATTGCTATGGTTTGGACTTTACTTTTGGACATTCTAAGTTAAGGTATTTATTAATTATAGTGATGTACTTCCTTGCTCTTTAATAATTGGTAGGATAGACTATTATAATTCCGCATTAAGTTTACATTCCGTAAAGCTTAACTTAGTACGTGTGAACCATTCCCGTGGACTTAGTTCCACGCACACGCTTGGTTGGCCAGCTAAGGGCCGGGCTTTGGAAGCTCGGACTTAGCTCGCGTCATGACGTCCCACTCTCTTGTCAGTCTTTATTTCAAAAAAAAGAAAAATATACTCTGATTTCGGCATACGAAAAAGGGCGGGGCGTTACAGTTCCACAATCAATGGAATGGATGGCTGAATTATTATAAGGCCATGGAAATTAGAAATCCATTCAAGGAATGATTAAAGGTTGAAACATACATATGATGATATTCGAATTAATGTTGTAATATTAAGATTGAATAGTTATGAAAAGATTCTAGCTTTGGCTAGAGGGTAGTTATGAAAAAAGGATGTACAAAATAATCAAACAAAATAGACTGACAAATAGTCAGTCGACTGAATCCCAGATTCAATCGACTGAACTAGTTTTGGTTGAAGATAGAAAACCCTTTCTGGCAGTTTCAGCCGACTGAATCTGGGATTGAGTCCACTGAACATGGACGTAACGAATAAGAAAAGGAATCTGGCGTGTTCCAGTCGACTGAATGATTACTTATCAAACACGTAAATTGTTGGCTGATGATTTAGGCGACTGAATCATGGATTCAGTCGACTGAATCTATACTGGCCGAACACACAATCAATTTGATTCAAAGTCAGCTGACTGAAAGAGGATTGACCGAGAACACAAAGGGTTTGACTCAGAGTCAGCCGACTAAATCTGTGATTCAGTCGACTGAAATATTGCGAGTCAAGAAATAAACGGTACTGAGTTGGGTTTCAGCTGATTGAATGTGTATTTCAGTTGACTGAGAGTCTGCGGCAAGGCAGAGAACTGTAGCTGAGCATGATTCAGTCAATTGAACCCCTGATTCAGTCGACTGAAATGAAAAGTTGATTTTATATGATGTTTCTAGAAACATCAGTCTATCTGGAAGGATGTAAGTGATGATTTAAATTAAATGGATAATTAAATTGATTATTGTATACTATTGAATTCATTAAAGGTAAAGAGATTTCACAAACGGGTGTGCAATTGGTTTTGATGTAATCATTGCACGTCACGTCACAAAACAGCAAGGATATTATACTAGGATTTGGTAGGATTCCTACCTTATTGAAATACATGTGGATCTTATATATATACATTTGTATTTCCAAAGATGATGACTTACTTTGATTAAATAAATGTAAATGGTTATGAAACTGTTTCCGATGGTAACTTGTGATTTGAAATGAAAAGGCATTATTGCATTCATGATCTCATGCATGGCATGGGAGGGAAAATATGGGACGGCAAGCCAAGTTATGAGCTGTCCGGACATGACTTGGGGCTTGAAAACTAGCTTGAAACAAGCTATGTGAACCATTGATATATTGGCCTTGTCCGGGATTGCTAGATAGGGGTACAACGTAATTTGGGCCAAAGAACTCCAGGGTAACCAGTCCAAAAACTTTGCTCAGAGGGAGGAGTCCACGCTCCGTCGGTAATTCCGATTAACATACGTGGGGAGGTATGACAGTGACTTGGTGGTGCCGTCACAAAACACTACGAATGTAAATGGCCAAGGGAACACTTTGATATGGTTTTATTTTATCAAGGAAACTATTGATATGATTTGTATTGTGTTGGATATGGAGTTGGGTGAGGGATCATTGGCATATGACACCCATGACATAAGACATACATTAGCATGATTTGGATATGATTATCATGCGCAGTTTTTGGTACTATGATATGTTTACATTTTTTATATAATGTACTTATTCTGATTTTTATATTGATCCTATGTGTACATAACCCTATTTGGAATTCCTACTGGGTGCGTTGACTAACGCCCTATTTCTACCCTTTAGATGATGGTACAGGAAATGGAAAGGACATGGGACGTAAAGGAAGCCAAGCTTAGGAGCTTGGGCAGTTTATGTTTATTCTACTTAATTGATTTTGGAACAATGTATTGAGATAACTGGCATTTTGGGATTGTAATAACTTAGTTTTTTATGCTATGGTTTGATGATATATTTGGATATTTAAACTTGAGAAAATTTTATGTGATTGACTTCCTTGCTTAATATTGATGTCATGGTCATGGATGAAATCTTATCCATATGTTTATTCCGCAATTAATTGTAAGGGTATGAACTGTTTTAGTGGACTTGGTCCACGCACATGTATTGTTGGCCAGTTGAGAGTCGGGTTTTGGAAATTCGGACTTAGCTCGCGTCGTGACATTTACTCGCTCTCTTTCACTTTACTCATAAATATATATATATATATATATACTTTGGTTTTCGACGAGTGAATAAAGAACGGGGCATTACATAGGATATCAATATGTGGGATATAACTTGGTGGTAGATTCCCGTATGAACAATGAGATGTATCTTAGTGATTTCTTGTTGGTTACTGGGATATGACTAGGTGAATGATTACCCCATTGGATAAATGGGATATGACTAAGTGAATGATTACCCTAGTGGATAAAATGGGACATGACTAGGTGAATGATTACCCCAGTGGAAAATGGGATTCGACTTGGTGATTATCCCCAGTTAATTAGCAAAGTATGACTTGGTGAATAATTCTTCTAATCCTTTATAACCTGATGATTAATGATTGTATGACATCATGAGATAGGACATGGTGGTAAACATTGGTATAGGACCACAAGGGTAAACAATGTCCTATAAGAGTGATCCTAAGGTCAAAATAGAGGATAGGTTGGTACGATACATGTTCATTTGCATTGATACATGCATACCATGGTTTCTGATTTATTTGAGTTATCCCCATTGGGCTAGTAACTCATGTCCCTTACAATGCAGGGTATGAGCCGGAGAATAGAGTGGATGAACCAATAGTGCCTCGTTAGGAGTCGGAACTTGGAATTAATTGTGGTTTCCTGCACGTGGAAACTAAGTGAACCTTTGGACCATTTTGTATATTTTATTATAAATAAGCCTCTTGTGGTGTAGAAAACTTATGTCTGTAAGTTTTAATGGTGTATACATTATACTGGTATGTTAGTATGCTTAATATATGATTTCTCACGTGTTTGTGTAACGCCCCGCCCTTTTTCACTCCCCGAAAAATCAGAGTATATTTTTTTTTTATAAAACGAGTGAGAGAGCAGGTAAACGTCATGATGCGAGCTAAGTCCGAGTTTCCAAAACCCGACCCTTAACTGACCACATTTATGTGTGCGTGGACTATGTCCACTAAAACACTTCACACGCTTCAAGAATATTTGTGGAATTACCATATGAATAAAATGTCAACATTAAGCAAGGAAGTAAATCACCATATAATTAACTGAAGTTTAAATATCATCAAACCATAGCAAAATAAACTCTAAGTTATCACAAACCAAAATATCAATTCTCCCAATACATCATTCCAAAATCATTAAAAATAACATAGGCATAAATCTGCCCAAGCTCCTACACTTGGCTCCATTCATCTCCCATGTCCTTGTCATTTCTTGTACCATCATCTATAGGGTAGAAGTCGGGCATTACTCAACCTGCCCAGTAGGAATTCCAAATAGGGTTATGTACACATAGGATCAATATAAAATCAATATAGAAAACATCACACCGTGTTTGTCAAATACATCCCATAAGTAATAAAATACAATGCATGATATCCAAAACATAATCATGCTTACTTATGTATCATGCCATGGGTGTCAATGCCAAATGATCACTCACCCAAATCCATATCCAATCACATCATACAAATAGTTTCCTTGATAAAAAACATCTTATCTAGGTGCTCCCATGGCCATTTACGTCTGCAGTGTTTTGTGACGGCACCACCAGGTCACTGTTATACCTCCCCACGTATGTTAATCAGAATTACCTATGGAGCGTGGACTCCTCCCTCTGCGTAGGGTTTCAGGACTGGTTACCCTGGAGCTCTTCGGCCCAGACTACGTCGTACCCATTTCTAGCAATCCCAGACAAGGTCAACATAACAATAGTTCACATAGCTTCATACAAGCTAGTATCAAGCCCCAAAGTCATGTCCGGACAGCTTATAACTTGGCTTGTTGTCCCATGTACTCCCTCCCATGCCATGCATGAGATAATAAATGCAAGTATGCCATTTTATGTCAAATATCATTGAAATTCAGTTCATAAAACATAACCATTTGTTTAACAAAAGTAAACCAACATGTTTGGGAATAAAAACCAGTAACATATATATAATCCAGTGTCTCAATAAGGTAGGAATCCTACCAACGTCCAGTATAATATCCTTGTTGTTTTGTGAAGATAACGTTCAACGATCACGCTGAAACTAATCGCAAACCCTTTTGCGAAATCTTTTTACCTTAATGAATTCAATCACATACATATGTCAATTTGATTATCCATTTAATTTCCATCATCCCTTACATCTTTCCAGATAAACTGAAGTTTCTGGAAATTTATTAAAAATTTAAACTTTTCAAATCAATCGATTGAATCATACCCAGATACAGTCCTCTGCCTTACCCGCAGACTTTCAGTCGACTGAATACCATATTCAGTCGGCTGAAACCTAACTCGGAACTGTTTAACCTTGACTCGTAACCTTTCAGTCGGCTGATTCTGAGTCAAACCCTCTGTATTCTCTGTCAATCCCCTTTCAGTCCACTGAATCACAGATTCAGTCGGCTGCCTTTGGATCAGATTATCTATGTGTTCGGCCAGTATACTTTCAATCGACTGAATTAAAGATTCAGTGAGCTGAATTACCAACCACCCTTTACGTGTTTAATAAACATCCCTTTACTTATTTTGTACGTCTATGTTTAGTCGACTGAATCCTAGATTCAGTTGGCTGAAACACAATAAATCCCATATATTTTAATCCAGTCCATGTTCAGTCGATTGAATCTTGTGATTCAATCGGCTGAAACTCCCAGAAACTCTTTTCTGTTTAAGCCAATTGCAGTTCATTCGACTGAATCCCAGATTCAGTCGACTGACTATTTGTCAATCTTTATTGTTTGCTTATTTGGCTGACCCTTCCTCATGAAATCCATTCCTTGTCACTTTTAAACATGAATATTATTATTCATATAACTCTTAGTGAGTTTACTCTACCCTCTAGCCAAAGCTAGTCTTTTCCATTATTCATTCAATCTTATGCCTTTTAAACATGATTCTAAATTCAATCATTTGGTTGTTGGTTTTCAATACATATCCATTCCTCAAATGGATTTCCAATTCCATGGCCCTATGATAGTTTGGCCAGTCCATTCAACCAATCTGGAACCCGTAGGTTCGGCCACACCATGGCCAAAACTATGACTTACTCTTAATCTTAATCCTATATTATTAAACTTAACACTATACCTTCTTTCCCGTCTCCTTCGTTTCTTTTTTATCTGAATTCCTTCCTTAATCCTTCTTTCCTTCCTTTGTTCTTTAGCAATTCCTCTAAGTGTAGAGATGGAGAGAGAGAGATAGAGAAAGAAGAGAACTCTTGGTTGCGAGAGATGAAGTGGTTGGCCAAGGGGTGTGAAGTGCCCCTTGTTTGGTGTCCCTTTATAACAGGCCAAGACTCTTCCACTTCCCCTCTTTAAAGTTTTGTCTTGTAACATCTCGGATTTTCAATGCAATTATTATATTGGATATTATCTATTTTAATTGTTAAATTTAAGATTTATAGATGGAATAAATGTTAGATGGATAAGAATTGGGGTAATGGCCCAATTATGATCCAACGGATCATAGATAGAGTTTGATTCTAATTAATTGAGTAAATGTGGTCAATTGGGTCAAATATCCAATTGGGACCCAATGGGTCAAGATGAATTGATTTAATCGGGCCATGTATCCAATTAAGACCTAAGGCAAGTGTATGAGGTGACATGGAAGTGGCATAGCCAAGTAGGACCCAAATCCACCTCATCAAGTGAGGTGGCGTCTGGTCTAAGGTAACTTGTAGGGTCGGCTACCATGGTTGACTTGGTCAACTATGGGTGAGTGGAATTACATTGAATTAGGAATTAAAATCAGTTGCGTTGATGGAAATGAATTCAAGTGCTTGAGTTAGGGGAATGAGTTTCATTTAAGTAAAGTGAGTTGAATGGGAAGTGAATCAAAATAAACAAGTGAGTCACATGGAAGTGGAAGGGACTTAGGTGAGTCAAAAGGGGAGATGGAGGGTTTCCATCTCATGGAAACCCTAGACAAAACTGTTGGGAAGGGGGAGGGAAAGCCAAGTGTAAGCCATGTGTCTCCTTGGTTAACCAAGGGACACATGGGAAAGACCAAGACGTGATGAGGGTGGTTGGGAGGTTAAGGTAAGACACAAAGGGCTCACACCCAAACCCTAAGGCCGATCCTCTCCTTGAGACAAAGAGAAGTTAGAGTTTCATCTCATCCTCTCCCTCTCTCCCTCTCTCAAACTACACCACCTTGGTTGATCCTTCCATTGAGACTTTCCACTCATTTCCTTCCTCTCTCAATCAACATCTTTGGCCGAACCCTCCATTAGGAGTGTAATGACCCGACTCGATATTTCGGAGTTTTGGGGTCTTGGTAGCAGTGGGGAAAGTGTAGGCCCCGGTGTTGGGTCCTGGTTTGCCCGATTTTGAGTTCAGACACTCGAAGGGCACTTTGGTAATTTTGAATCATTAAATATTTTATCATGTAAAAAGTTTGAAAATCACACGTTATCTTCCTCGATGTTCGACGTTTGATTTTTAATGAGTTTTAAATTATTTATTTATTTATTTTTGAAAAAAAAATTTAAGATTTTATTTTTTAAAAAAAACCTAAGTTAAAACGCCCTCCCCCAAAACCCTAACCCGATATCCTTTCCGTGCAGCACTGTAGCAGCTCACTACAGTGCCGCCGCATCTTCCTTCTTCTCCCCCTTTCTTCTAACCCTAACCCTAAAATCCCTCTCCCCCTTTGGTGCTGCCGCCACCACTCCCTTCCCCTCTCTCTCTCTCTCTTTCTCTCTCTCTCTTTCTCTCTCTCGTTTCTCTGTCCCTTTCTCCCCTCCCTGCGATTCCCTCTCTCAATCCCCACCTGAGCTCCAACCGAACTCCCTTGCAGCCCTTCCTCTGTTCAGATCTGCTTGTGTAGCCACCAGATTCTTCTCCAGCCAAGCCCAGGTACCTCGTGATCCATTCTTTTCTCATTCTTTCAAATTTCTTCTTCTTCCCCTCTCGATCTCTTTCTTCCTCCTTCTGATTTTTCCCCCGATTTTCTCTCTTTCCCCTTCTCCTTCGGCTGAGTCACTCGGAGCTGCCAAGTTGACTCAGTCGGGTTCGATTTTGGACCCCAATAACCCGGCCCTGCTCGCCAGATCTAGACCAGTTCGCCAGATCAGGCCCAGCAGGTCTGGTTCAGCCCAGCCCTTGGCTCGGCCCAGTCAGGCCCGATTCAGACCCGACCCGTTCTTGGGCCCATTTGCATTCCAGGCCTAGTTTGACCCGTTTCATCCCAGTTTCTTACCCTTTTATTCTTGTTTCAGTAGATTGAGCCCCCTCAACCCCCGGAGACATTTTCTCGCATTGGATTTCACGGGCACACACAGGTGAGGGAACTCATCACCGCTTTTAGCATGCATCTATGCATCTTACTCCTTTATAAAATGTGTGGGTACAAAATGCGGCGAATGGGTCCCCCGATATTATAAGCCACTCAGCAAGGGAACTGTTGATACCATTATGTGGCGGGGGTCTCATCCGGGTGTATTTGTACCCATTGCTCGTGGAGCACCTATGAATAGTTTATCGGATGTCATGACTTGTTGATGGTATGATAACATGATTGGTTGACGTGTGATAACTTGTCATGTATGTAATTAATAGTTTAATCAACATGCTTTAGAATTGCTTACAGTAGATAGTAGATGATACCACTTTCTTTGCTCGTATGGAACATGCCATGATTGATACCATATCTGAATGTTAATGTGTAGCATGTGATAGATAATGATGTATATACTTAATGATGTTGCGATTTGTCATATTGACGACATGCGTAGAGATAATTTTGTATGCATGTGGCTAGTGTAAATGCAATGCCGGTGGGGGCATAGGTACTAGGCAACATCAGGATCTAGAGACTCCCCCTAGCTTGTCGGGTAGTAGGGTAGGGATGTTGTGTGGGACCGCGCAGTGGAAGGGTGGTTGGACTATGGGCTACCCCGTGGTTGGTCATGAGTTGAAGTTTTTCCTGGCACAGGTTAGATTGTCAGGTGTGATCTTTAAACACGCCTACGAGGGAGGTGTAGTCCGGTTCGGAGGACGAGGTGCCCGAGAGTCTTAAGAGGGACATGTTGTGAGGTGGCAATGGAAACCTCCGGGAAGTTTTGGGGTTGAGTGTTAATTCGCCCAAGGCTAACTTAAAGTCATTACAGACACGCTACCCTAGTACGTGGCTGATGTAGCGTCCCCAGTGGTCTAATGGGCTGAGTGTTCGCCAGCGTGGAGACCAAAGGGTGGGATGGCTGCTTGTGATCCCCGAATGACCGAATAGGCTGAGGAGGTGCTCGCCTGGTCATTGGTCGAGGGACAGCTCCCGCTGGTATGACTTGTGATCCCCGAATGACCGCATAGGTTGAGGAGGTGCTCGCATGGTCATTGGTCGAGGGATGATGCAGTGAGGGATAGCTCCAGCTGGTATGACTTGTGATCCCCGAATGACCGCATAGGCTGAGCAGGTGCTCGCCTGGTCATTTTTTGAGGGATGATACGGTGAGGGACAGCTCCCGCTGGTATGACTTGTGATCCCCGAATGACCAAATAGGCTGAGGTGCTGGCCTAGTCATTGGTCTAGGGATGATGCGATGAGGGACAGCTCCCTCTAGTATGAACTGTGATTCCCTGGATGGCCGAGTAGGCTGAGGATGTGCTCCCCCGCTCATTGGTCGAGGGATGGTGCAATGAGATATTCCAGGCTAAGACACCTGTAGGGTGGGGAAAGCTTGCGGTGTGGTGTGAGATGATGTTTCAGGCTATGACACCTGTAGGATGGGTACAGTATGAGGTATGATAGTCCAGGCTATGACACTTGCAGGGTGGGTACATTCTTAGGTATGGTATCCCAGGCTAGGACACCTGTATGGTGGGGACAGCCTATGGTGTGATGTGATAGTGTGCTTACCCGCGGTTGACTTTGGGGTTCATTGTTGAGACTTATGTTGTGGGTGTTGACTCACTAGGAATTTATGGGCGCCTAACGAGTGAGTTCGGTCGGCTCACTCGGTAGAAGACCTATAGAATCCTGTGAGGCGTGGATACGCCAATAGTGTGGGGACCAACAAATAGGGTCCGAGGTTGTAGGTTTGATTATCGAGACTCTGGTGCTCGGTTGTGGAGACCATGGATGAGTCTGGTTCGCAGTCCATTGAGAACTGGTGAGGTGGTTACTCCCGTGTGGTAGTCAATTTGGGACTCTAGTGAGTCCAACTTTTCCGTAGGTCATGGTATGTGTGCTGGGTGTCATGAGAGAGTTATAGGTCTGGTCGAGGAGGATGGATCCTGATCCGATTGGAGGTTAGCCTGTGTACCCGAGAGTGGGTGAACTGCGGCGGATGCATAGAGTTGGTTAAAGGATGTACTGGAGGCCTGCCAGTTGTGGGCCCGTGTGTTAGGGGTAGGGCACTCGCTTGCATAGTCATGCATGTAGACATCATAGATATTGATGTGTTCATATGATCATATACAGTGTATGCTTGGTGATACATGATGTGTGTGTTACCCTCACTGGGCATGTAGAGCTCACCCCTTGCCTCACAGGTACTTCTTAGAGGAAGGGTCGGTGGGACCCTCAATCAGACATTGGGCGTAGAGTGGCAGCTTTATACTTTTCATGATTTATTTTGTAATTGGAGACTTGCTAATGTATTTGAGATATGTGTACATTTCATTAAGTTAGATGAATGTAATAATGTGATGATAATATAATTTGTAATTCTGACTGATACTTACGATTTTTGGTTTATTGGCGGATTGCTATGGTTAGTGTGGGTTGAGAGAGCGGTGTCTCCCATTTAAAAAAAAAAGTATATCCGAAATTGTATTGGATTGGTTTTAGGAGTTCATATCAGTTTTAGCGTGCCCGTAGCGAGACGGGTCGTTACAAGGAGTTTCTCATCTCAATCCCTCTCCCTCTCTCATCATACTTCGACAAATTCTCAAGGTGGATCAAGAGGTTGCATTGCCTCTTCTCATCTCTCTCTCTCTACCATTTTCGGCTCTAGACTTAGAGAAACCAAAGAACGAAGGAGGAAGAAGAAAGCACTAAGGAAGGAGCAAAATCAGACCTAAAGAAACGGAGGAGTCGCGGGAGATGTATGTAATATTCAACAAGGGTTTATTGATTAAGAAGAAACTAAGGGAACCATGGTTTTGGCTATGGAATGGCCGAAACCATGGGGTTCCATTTCGGGTTGAAAAGGTCGGCCAAATTGTTATAAGGCCATGGATTTGAAATCCATTCAAGGAATAGCAATGCGATGAACATAACAGTAAGGTATTGTTCAAATCCGAAATATGGTTTTAGAGATTGAAAAATGGACAAGACCCTAACCTTGTTGGTGGGTAAGATAAGTTGTACAAATGAAGTTGTGATGATAAGGACTATATGTATACATGATTTATGGATGACCTTATGTATGTTAAATAAAAGGAATAAATTTCATAAAGAAAATAATCAAGATTAAGGTTCGGCCTCTTGCATGGTTGAACCCTAATTTTTATGGGGATCATATGAGGACTCAAAAACAGATTGGATGAGGTTCGGCCATGTTGTATGGCCAAACCCATCAAATGACCTAAACTTGTTGTATGTGAATTTTTGAGAAAAACTCATCCTCAAGATGATATAAGATGAAAAGAGAGAACCATGGGTTCGGCCATGTTGTATGGCCAAACCCCATGGATAATTTTTATGGACTTTCTAGATATGTTTTTGTAACACCCCAATTTCTCAATGAAGTGGATAATTACGAAAATGCCCCTGGTTTGTTAAATTAATTATTTTGTGATGTCAATTAAGGAAATGGTGGGGCCCATTGCTCAAATTAAGATCATATGAGTACATTATAAATTTCAAGTTTGATTGGATGGGTAATGTACATCAATTGGGTCGAAAATGGCTAAATGGGTCAAAGGGCCCAATTGGACCCAATGGGTCATAATGGATGATTTGACCATTGTGTAAGCTCAAATTAAATGGGGTTAAGCTGAACTGATTGGAAATCAAGTATAACAAAAATGGGTAGGCTTGATGCACAAGTGAGAACCATTTAAAGGTGGCAAAATTAGCCCATTAATGGGTCATGTTGTCAAAACGGGTCAAGGGGCTGATTGGGGACCCAATGGGTCGGGTTGACTAGGTTGACCACGGATGACCGTGTAGGCCCTCAATTGAACTCAAGTGTGAGTTAGTTCAGCTTGAGTTGGACTGATTGGAGTGAGTTTGAATTAAGAAAAGAGTTGACTCAAATATAGTGCATTAAATGTGTTGAGTTAGAATAAAAATATCATGAGTCAAGTGAGTCAAGAGGAAGTGGAAAGGTGTTGTTAATCACACACAACTCTTGGGGAATCAATCCTAACCGTTGGAATGAAGAGGTACCTTGGCAAAGCCAAGGGACACCAAGGTTGGGCGGCATCATGCATCTCATGAGATGCATGTGTGAAAACATGAAGGGATGCAACGTTTGGGTGAAGGGGTGTCTTGGATGACACCCAATATCCCATCGTTTTTGACAAAGGGTTAATGAGGATTAAAGAGGGAGGTTTTGGGGCTGATGTACAAAAGGGAAAGATCACCATTCTTGGCCGATTTTCACATTGAAAATCCAAGGAATTCTCATCTATCTCTCCCTGTCTCCAATCTCATTTTCTTGGCTGAATTAGCTGCTGCTGTTTCACCATTTGATCCAGCACCATTTTGGCAAGGGATTAAGGAAGAAGGAAACAAAGGAAACAAAGGGAAATAAGCAAGGAAATTGGTAAGTTTTTACATAAGTGTTTAGTTTAATAAAGAGCTTGAAGTTAAAATTTGAATGACATAATTTGGTCATGTATGGCCGAATTTGTCACAGGTCTAAACCTTGGATTAGATGGCTTAAAAGGGTAAGAAAATGTGCCATTGGGTTCGGCCATCTTGGTTGGCCGAACCCCATGAAAAAGTGTGGTTTTGTTTGATGTTCTTAAAGGTCAAAAACCATGTCAAGCCATGCTGATTTTTACACATGTTAATTGGGTCATTTTGTGGCCGAATTAAGTAAAGATGTAAAGTGTGTTGATAAGGTCTAAAGGATGGAAATTTAGAACATGGAGTTCGGCCACTTGGGATGGCCGAACCCCATGGAAATAATTGGTTGATTTGGTTGGTTTTTGGAATTTAAAACCATACAAGTATGGGACTGTTTTTAGATGTTTTATTAGACTTAAAGTGATGTCTTAAAAAGGTTAAAAGATGGACTTGAAGGTCATGAAGGACTGAAGGTACCAAGGATATAAATTGATAAAATGGACCATTGGGCTCGGCCATCTTGGATGGCCGAATCCCATGAAATGCTATGGTCATTTGGATTGAGTTGTTATAAAATGAAAACCATGCAAGGTAATGGACTGATTTGGAGGTTTTTTGAGAGGTAAAAACCCGGTAATATTACATTGATTATTACATGTTTAAATGAGACCTAAACATGTTTATGAGGACCAAGACATGGACATAGGGTTCGGCCACTTTGGATGGCCGAACCCCATGAAAGTATTTGATGATTTTGGTGAGATAAAAACCATATAAGATTATGGTGTTTTATGTGATTTGATGAAGATTAATTTGCTGTTATTGGTTGGCCAATATATGGATGAACCATGTCAATGTTAGGGTTTAGTTACTGATTCAAATCATGGATAGATGATGGACCAATTAAATCAAGAGAACCATTGGGTTCGACCATGTGCCCATGGGCTGTTTTTGGGTGGAAAGATTGGATTGAATTCCATTGGAAACTTTGATGTGTTTATGTTTTGATTTAAGAATTACCTAGGTTTAGGTATGGATTTAATATCAAGCTGATTAATCATGAATAACATGAAAAGTGGGGACAAAAATCAGATTTGGTGAGGTTCGGTCATGTGGTATGGCCGAACCCCACTAAGGGTCATTGGTGGCCTTAATGTGTAGTTAATTATGTGATTTAAAGGAGCAAATAAAGATGTGAGGTTCGGCCATGGGTATGGCCGAACCCCACCAAGGTGGTTTGGTCATAGTCAAGGATGTTTAAGGATAAGGTTGGTCTCAATGGCATAATGGTAGTTATGGGAGAAATGATCAAAAGTAGAATGATCATAGGTATGGTTGTATGGACCCAAAACAAAAGGGTATGGTTCGGCCATGCTATATGGCCGAACCCTACCAAGGTGTATTTTGTAGAAATTGATGCTTAATAGGGATTGAACGAATGAGAGATCAAAGGATAAATAGGTGAGGTTCGGCCATGGGTATGGCCGAACCCCACATAGTGCATTTTGGGACTTAGACCAAGTTGGAATTACATAATGAATGTTTAATTTGCTGCTGTGAAAATAAGGTATCGAGACTTGCGAGAACGGCGTACGAGTCGTGAGCGGCTGACGATTAAGAAAGATCGAACACTGAAGAGAATCTTCAGTAGGTTTCCTACCTACTTGTAACCACAATTATGATTTGGTTTTATCATGTTTTTATGAGATATTGTCATTCTATTATTTATCATATTTTGAAAGATGAGTTATGTATTTACAAATGACATACAATGCATTGGCATCTCATGCATTGACATGGGATGATGATTGAGGATATACTGTGTTGTAATTATGAGTTACCGTCCTCCTTAGGCGATGAGAGTCCCGCTAGGAGGAATAACATGATGATAACAGTCACGTTGGTCTCTTAGGCGATGAGAGTCCCGCCAGGAGGACTAATATGTGATATGAAACAACTCAATGATGAAGTGTCTTTCCACAGGTAACGAGGATTACCGTGGATTACCTTATCGTGTGAGTTCCAGATGAAAGAGTATTGTGATTTACCTTGACGGTGAGAGTCCCGTCAAGTGATGGCTATGTATGTGTGATGGGGTGGGGCTCATTACATTTGCATACATACATAGCATGGTTTTATATGTTTTTGATAATCATGTACTATGATATATATGCATGTTTTATATGCTAACCATGTGGTAACCCTGATCGGGAACCTACTGGGCCCGTTGATCTAACGCCCTAATTCTATCCTTAGAGGATAATGCAGGAACAAGGAAAGGGAAAGAGAAGGTCGATGACCGGGAGGGGAGCCAAGCCTAAGCTCTTGATTGATGAACAGGACTTCTTATTTATTGTCGTTTGAGTTTTATTTGATGGACATATAATAAGTTAATACTTTGCTATGGTTTGATTAGGTTATTAACTATGGATGGTTGTTTTATGTTAATTATTAATTGAGACTGTTACTTGCTATCTATTCATTCTATTTCCGCAATTAGTTTAGTTTATTCCCCAAGTTATTGTATAGTTTCATGTGTGGATTATTTATCATGGTCTAGTCCATGTACACATGGGTGGCCAGTTAAGGTTCAGACTTGAGTAGTCTGAACTTAACTCGCGTCGTGACGTCCCTCCGCCCTTGTCCGGTGTTTAGGCTTTTAAAAAAAAAATAGACTCTGAATTTGTCTCGGAAAGGACGGGGCATTACAGTTTTAAATGATTAACTATGGACTATCAAGTTAAGAAATAAGAGGATGAAGATGAGGAATATGGCCGAACCCCATGATGACTTGTCACACCCCGACCAGAAGGGTGGGTCCGGAACGCGACTAATTTTAATTAAACTAACTCGAGCCTTTTAACTGGGCCGGATCAACAGTGAGGCCCAAAGGTCACACATGATTCCAACATGTGGACTCAAACATATACCATAAGTCTACCCAACAATAGACACAAAATAACACATACATGATCACATAATTCCAACACTGAATTATTATTTCAAAATCACATCAGAGGAACTACAGAAGCATAGTAGTTTTCAATACATAACATTAATACAAACTAAGTACCACACACGGTACTTTACAAAACCAAGAGGTTCCAAGAACCAGAAAGCAAAGATAAGGGTATTCCCCTTAGTGGAAATCCCAAAACACCGCCGCAGCTTATCCACCCTAAGCTTGAAATAGAGGGTTCTCCTCCTCGGGTTCATCTCCTGAAAGGTGAGTGGGGTGAGCTAACTAGCCTAGTGAAGGAAATATAACAGTGCAATTTTAAAGTAAACTACAGGTTAGTATATAATCAACATGTAACGCCCCACCCCTTTTCACTCATTTTTTCCCGTAAATTCAAAGTCTATTTTTTTTATAACAGAGTAGAGTGATAGAGCGCGGGACATCACGACGCGAGCTAAGTCCGAACTTCCAAAGTCCGACCCTTAACTGGCCAACCCTATGTGTGCATGGACTCAGTCCAAGAAAATGGTTCACACATAGCAATATAAACATGCGGAATAAAAATTATAACATGCGGAAACATAATAGAAAACAGTTCTATTCCATTCAGATAGCAAAGTACGTCAAGTCATTAATCATCATTATCATAACGTAATTATCATAAGACATCCAACCATAGTAATTCCATCTAAGTTATTACAATCCGAATTCTAGATACTCAAATACAAGCCCCTGAGTATCTTAAACAAAATATAAACTAAAAGCGTTCCGAGCTCCTATGCTTGTCCCTTTCTGCATTTAGCATTTTCCTCGTTTCCTGCATCATCCACTAAAGGGTAGAAGTAGGGCGTTAGTACAATGCGCCCAATAGGTATTCCAATTAGGGTTAACACATGGGTTAGTACCAAAAATTCAAATATAATAGATATCAAAACCAGTATAATAAAACATGCCATACTTATAAAGAATCATATCCAAAATAGTGTATGATAATAGAGATCCAATCATACCGATAAAAATCAGAAACCTTGCATGATAATAAAAGTCATAATCATGCCGATTCAATGCCATGCCATGCTATCATATGCAATGAATCCCACCCATCACAAAATATAGGGTATACTCTTGATGGAATTCTCCTCATCAAGGTATCTTCCTGGTGGAATTCTCATCACCAAGGTCTTCTCTCTGGATGGAATTCTCCTCATCAAGGTATTTCCCACAGTTGCCTTACGGATATACCGACGGAGTGTGGGCTCCGGTTACTTAATATCCTCTTGATGAAATTCTCATCATCAAGGTATCCCCTGATGGAATGCTCATCACCAGGGTCTTCATACATAGTGTCCTCTTGATGGGATTCTCATCATCAAGGTATCCCCCACTAGTGCTTTACGGACGCCCCGACGGAGTGTGGGTCCCCGGTACCTGTCATCCCTCCCATGCCATGCATGAGATACAAATGTCCATATGCTATGCAATTATACAAATCATAGCATTTAAAAGCTCATATTTGAAACATATAAAACACATGCTATTTTATTATATAAACATCGCATCTAAAGCTCACATTTTGAAACATAACATTTGCAATATAAATTCATCAAATAAGATAAGAAAACATTGTACATAAAACCCATGGTTTCAAGGAGGTGGAATCCTACCAAAAATCGCTACGTGTCCTTGCATCTTTCGTCCGGTAACTGCTCACGATCGTAAACACTTGGTGAGTTCCCGTTACCTTATAATATAAAATCAATTAAAACCAAGTCCCACTTGATTTATAATATTTTAAGTCCATAAACCATTCCTCATTTTTACCCTTTATTTACCAAATTGCCATTGATCTCATCACCTAAGTTTTAAGTCCCAAAACATAGGTCTATTAATTCTCATATAATTACTAAAATGCCTTCCATGGTTAACCTTCCATTTTTAGCAAGTATTTACAACTTTGCCATTGCCTTTAAAATATAATCAATACTCCTCCATTTTTACCCCTTTAAAAATCATAGACCTTTCCCATCATTGAACCCTAAACATGATTCATAAAAATAATCCTTTAATCCATGACATAAGAACCCATAAATTGGTTCATAGGGTTCGACCATACACATGGCCGAACCCATGATGTCTAGGTTTCCATTTTCATTAATAATCCAATAACCATCCTTGCATTTTAATAAATTTACATACATTAAAAATAACAATCCAACTCTGAACCCATACCCATGGCCGAACCCTATGGTTCCAAAATCCTTATTTAAGAACATGTAGTATTAACATCAACCTCTCATTAACATTACCCTTTTAAATGTTCCATACCAATTCCTTAATCCAAACATGATCTATGATTGAGAGATTCACTACAAATTGGTTCATGGGGTTCGGTCAAACACCATGGCCGAACCCTGTGATATCTAATTTTCCATTTTGATTTCCACTTTCCTTAATTAAAAGGATTCTAATTTAATCTCCCACTTTTAAACTTAGAAACTTACTAATTTAATAACCATTCTCCATCTTTAGAAGGTTTCATAATTAAAAGGTTTCCATAAATAATCTCCACCTTCCATCATTAGGAGGTTTCCATTATTCAAAGCTTTCTAAATTTAGCACCCAACTTCCATAATTAGAAGGTTTCCAAGATAATCATTCATTCTTCCATAATTAATCGAAGGTCCATAATTAGATAGCTTCTAATTAAATCTAAAGTTCATAATTTAGATACCTTCTAAATTTAGTAACTTCCACTATGGGGTCGGCCATACATCATGGCCGAACCCTATGGTTCCATCACCTTCCCTTAAACCATTTAATTAACAATTTACTAATAGACTTCCATGTTAAGATAGTTTCCAAATTTAGCATGCAACCTTCCATATTAGGTAGTTTCATATTTAGCATGCATACTTCCATAATTAGATAACTTACTAATTTAATAACCATCTTTCTATTCTTGGAGACTTTCCAATTAATTCTTCACCTTCCATAATTGGAGAGTTACCAATTAATTCTTCACCTTCCATAAATAATTATTATACATTAAAATTACCATAACCACTCAATGGAGTTCGGCCATACACCATGGCCGAACCCTTTGGTTCACAAGCCTCCTTCTACAAATTATTAAATATTGATTTTACATTTAATCCATTAAAATCTAATAACCATACTAAAACAACTCCATGGGGTTCGGCCATACAACATGGCCGAACCCTATGGTTTTCATCCTTAAAATTCCATAATTAAACCATGTTTTCCATGGTTTTCATCTTTCCAAAACCCTTAATCATTACCAACTTAATTCCATTAAAATTATCAAAGTTCTTCCATATTTTTCCTTTCATGGTTTTCCAATCCATAAACATAATAAATCAATCCACATTATTCAATGTCTAAAAAACCCCAAATCCATAACTATATTTGGTGGGGTTCGGCCACACACCATGGCCGAACGTCACCCCTTTCTTTTCTATTTAAAATTATTAAAACCATGTCCCATTCTTCTTCCATGGGGTTCGGCCATACACCATGGCTGAACCCTATGGTTCTTTTATTTTAAATACAAAAACATCAAAACACTTACCGGTTCCGCGACTCCTCCGGTTTTCCGTTGGTTGATTTTGCTCTTCCAATCCTTCTCCTTTCCTTAGCCTCTTCCTCTTTGATCTTTCACAAACTAAGAACACCTTCTTGTCAATGTCTAATGCTGTGAACCCTTGTTAAAATACTCCCAATCGGTTTCTCTTGCTTAGATAACAAATCACCATTCATGCAAGCCGTGGGCTCCTTTGTCTCTCTAAAATAGACACTCCCAATTGATTTCCTCTCTAGCTAATGCCGTGAGCCCTTTGTGCTTGTTGTTGCCTCTCTTTTTAAAATGATGCCGTGTACCCCTTTCCCTTACTTATAAGACTCCAATGGATCCCAACTTAGAAAGTGTTATGTGCCCCTCCTTGTTGCCTTTCTATAAATCTTACAATTAATCCTATCTTAGAATGTGCTAAGATAATTTATTCCCTATGCCGTGTATTACCCTTTTTAATCAAGGGAAGTATCCCTTTTTGGAGATATTCTTACACTTCATGCGCATATCTCATGGATTTCACATCTAAAATTCGGCCATAGGCAATCTCTCAATTAATCTTCTCCATGCGCATATCCTTATGCAACTCCTAAAATCTTTCATCAATATCTCCCATACACGCCCCAAGCAATCCCTATTTATCTCTAGATATCTTCTTAAGATATTTTAACATATCAATGTGGATATGAAAAATCCCTCTTATATCTCATGCGCATAATATTAATTCAAATCCCTTATTACTAATTAAATTTAACCCCATTTAATTTATTTGAAACCATTTATCAAAACCGTTGGGTCTTAATTGGGTCATGGCCCAACAATTTACCCATCTAAGGTCCCTATCTAACATTCACAAATTAAATGGATTATTTTCATACAAAATAAATAACTGAAAATCCAAAGTGTTACACAACAGTTGCAATATATTATCTCATGCTTGATAATAGATTCACAATATCAAGTAAAGTCTCATCATCATCTTTCCATTACTGCGATCCTCCAACGTAACACTACCTACTACACTGAACCATTGTATTAAGTCCCGACACAGTCAAAATACATCCTTTTAAGTATATCTCCGGCTCTCCCATAGCCGATACTGACACCCTCAAGTCAGCAACTGTCGACACCCGTGGTCCAGTAGACGTAAACCATCTCTCATATTGGTTTAATAGTCAAGGGCACGTGGAAGCAGTATTACACATTCCATATGATCAACATCATAGCATTCATAAGCATCATCAGTACCTCTTACAGTAGTGCATTATATCCAGGCACATGAGTGGGTTCATCAAATCTGAAACCACTCATTGCTCCATATCACATAAACATGTTTACATCAAGGTACAAAGTTAAGTTCCCTCACCGTATATGTGTGGTTTCGCGGTCTCTGTTCAAACAAACAAACAAGTGCACAATCAATATACATAGCATCAAATTCATACACACAAGTAGTATTTCGAAATCCCACATTTTCCCAAAAATATCCAAGGTACATGGAATTGAGTCCTACTTGGTTTCTAACCATTTAAAGTTACAATAATCCAGAGGATAATATAATAAAAAGGTGCTCAGTCCAAAACTCATATTGTCTTCTGGTCATTGACCAGATTGACTTATTGAGTTAGGTCAAGATTCTCAGGTCACTTCTCAGTTGTCTTCTGGATAGGACCAGATCTGACATTTTGAGTAAGGCCTCGAGGTCACTCAGTGCCCGACAAATATAGAGTCGGCCTGAAAGTGAAAACACTCAGTTCCCGACTAATAGAGTTCGACCTGAAGTGAATACAATAGTATATACACTAAAGTAATAAGAGAAGAGGGTTAGTACAAATTTTAGATTAACAAGGGGTACTAACATCACATCACATGCATCAATAATAATCAAACAACATTTTTCACTTCAAAATCTGGGTCCTTCGGAACCAGGTACTGTGGTCTCGGATCATCCGAACCACATCTAAAGTAGGCACTGACCTCGGATCATGGGTCTGACTTCGGATCCTCCGAAGATCGGGTCTTAGATCATCCGAAGTCCTTCCGAACTGAAAAACAGAGAAAAACAAGTCTCGGTGGGTCTGTGCACTTCGGAACATCCGAAGTGAGGCTTGGAACGTCCGAGTGGGGTTCGGTCCTTCCGAGCTCTGCTCGGAACATCTGGTTGAAGTAAGCTAGCCTCAGGCGTTTCAGGGCTTCGGGTGAAGCTCGGAACGTCCAAGGGGTCCTCTCGGACCGTCCGAAGGGCTCGGACCATCCAAAGCACGGCTCTCGGACCGTCCGAGAGCCGTCTTCCTCCACTATCTGCAACAGCAGACAGTGACGACACACACACTGTGAAATACAAATCCGAAAACAATGGGTTTTCCGGATTCGATTTCCACATCTAGCCGGTCCGATAGACTCCTCTCGGAGTCCTCTTCCATAGGGAATGGTTTGGAGCTTTGAAGCTCGACAGGCCATCCGATTTTAACACTGAAACCTCACTGGTACACTGAAAATTGGGTTTTTTCTTAAACTTTGAAATGGTTTTTCTTGCTCAAAACTAAACCAAAATCGGTTTTTCTTGATTCTAAACCACCTAGAATTGAAAGAGGAACACAGTGGTTACCTTCACTGGAGTTCCTGGGCTGATAATCCGGACTTTGGAAAAACTTCCCTCTAAGGCTTACGGTAGCCGAAACTGGGAAGAAAAACAGAGAAGGGTGATCGGCTGGGTTTGGTCTGAGGATCAAAGAGCTGTGAGGGAGAGACAGAGATGAAGTTGTGGGAGTTAAACCAGTAGATTGAGGTCCAATATATAGGAAATCAACCGGAAGAAGTGGCCGGTTGGCCACTGCATGCGATTGCATACAGCTACTACCGACATCCGCTACAGTGTAACCACTGTTTCTAGCGTTGGTTGCGGATCAGACCCTCAGAACTTCTAATTTTACAAATAAGTCCCAGATTTGATAAAAAACTGATTTTTAACTAAACATAAGATTTTAAAAGCTCAAGAACGTAATCCAACCTTACAGATAAGTTGGGTTTTAAAAACTTTAGCTACCATAAAATTTTTGGGATTTAACTCTCATTAAAAACCATTGATTTAAATAAAAATCACAATTTAACACTATTTACTTAATTAAACAAATGTAGAATAAAACAACTTAGAAACCTCATTTTGGGGTTTTAAAGAATAATTAGACCATGCTTAAAATGGTCTACCATAAAATACTTGTTTCCAAAATTTATCTCATCTCCAAAATCATTTAAAAAAAATTATTACTCCCTTTTGGGGTTTTGACGCGCGGTTTTAAATACTATTTTCTGAAAATAAAATTATTTTAAAATAAAAAATACAAATCCTTTATTAAGGAGAACATTATCATCCAATAATAATCACATAACAACTTAAATTATAAAATAATAACTAGAAGCGATAAATTACCAAAATGCCCCTCCAGCTGGACGAGCTGGATCCCTGAGCTTTCGAGCTCGGATTTGGCCATATTAGGCTTTCCTCAAAGCCCTAACCGTAATATTCGAGATTAACCTGTCAAATAAGATTATTAAGCTAAAACACGCCTAATCTGGTTCATGGTATTACATCCTACCCCCCTAAAAGAAATTTCGTCCCAAAATTTGAAACAAACTTATACCTTTTTGGCCTGTGAGCAAGCCAGGGTACAGCTTCCGTATCGTCGATTCAAGTTCCCACGTCTTGTGTTGCACGTTGCGATGTTGCCACATCACTCGCACTCGAGGAATAAACTTCCTTCTGAGCTCTTGGGTCCGACATCCTTGAACCTTCATAGGCACTTCTTCAAAAGTTAGGTCCTCTGAGACTTCAATGTCTTCAAAACTTATCACATGCGATGGATCAGACTCATACTTCCTTAACATAGACACGTGGAATGTACTATGCACTATCTCCAAAGCTTGAGGAAGATCCAACTGATAGGCCAATTCACCTATCCTCTTTAAAATCTCAAAGGGTCCAACATATCGATGTGATAGTTTTCCTTTGCGCCCGAACCGTTGTACTCCATGACGTGGTACCACACGTAAGAAAACTCCGTCGCCAACTGAAAACTCCAAAGGTCGTCGCCTTTTGTCAGCATAACTCTTTTGTCTGCTCTGGGCTGTCTTGAGACGCTGTCTGATCACTTCAATTTGTTCTGATGTCTCATACACTAGATCAGGTCCTAGCAGCGCTTTATCTCCTACCTCTGTCCAATAGAGAGGCGATCTGTAAGGTCTGCCATACAAAGCCTAGTATGGTGCCATCTGCACACTGCAGTGATAACTATTGTTGTAGACAAACTCGATCAAAGGCAAGTGATCTTCCCAACTTCCCTGCATATCCATCACACAAGCTCTTAGCATATCCTCTAAGGTTTGAATGGTTCTCTCTGATTGACCATCCGTCTACGGGTGAAAAGTAGTGCTGAAGCACAACTTAGTCCCCAACTCCTCTTGCAATCCTTGCCAAAACCTTGATACAAACCTCGGATCTCTATCAGATACAATGGATATAGGCACTCCGTGCAATCTTACTACCAACTTTAAATACAATCTACTTAATATAGCCAAAGAATCCGTCTTCTTGATCGGCAGAAAGTGAGCTGACTTTGTCAATCGATCGACTATTATCCAAATAGCATCATTCTTTTTGGGAGATTTCGGGAATCCAGTTACAAAATCCATCATGATATGCTTCCACTTCCATTCAGCCACTTCTAAAGGTTGCATCTTTCCACCAGGTCGTTGATGTTCCGCTTTCATTTGTTGACAAGTTAAGCAAAAATCTGCTACCTCTCGCTTCATACCTTTCCACCAGAACAGTCGCCGCAAGTCATGATACATCTTCGTACCACCAGGATGCACTGCAAAGCGAGAATGATGAAAGTGATCAAGCACCTTTCTCCTGCACTCATCCGACTTGGTACAAAAAGTCTATCTTTGAAAGTAAGACTTCCATCCGCCTTGATCTTCCAATCTTCCAAAGTCGCTCATCCTGAAAGCTGAGTCGCCAACTCCTTCGCTTCTGGATCGTTCTGTTGTCCTTCCAACACCAATCTAATTACCTCGGGTTGCAGAACCAAACTATGGATTCTTGTTGACCCGCTTCCTTCGATCAGCTCCAGATCGTACTCGGACAGAACTTCCAACATCTTCCACTGCAAGGATGTCATCCTCGCCACGTTGCTGTGAGACTTCCTGCTCAAGGCATCGGCCACTACATTGGCTTTCCCTGGGTGATAAGAGAGACTGAAGTCATAATCTCCCAGGTACTCCATCCATCTTCGTTGCCTCATATTCAAGTCTTTCTGAATGAAAATATACTTGAGACTATGGTGACCAGAAAACACATTGAACTTCTCACCATATAAGTAATGTCTCCACAACTTTAACGAAAATACAACGGCTGCCAACTCCAAATCATGAGTCGGGTAGTTCTGCTCGTGTCCCTTCAATTGCCTGGATCCATAAGCTACTACCTTCCCCTCTTACATCAGTACACAACCCAAACCAAACTTGGACGCGTCGCAGTACACATCGTAACCTCGTCCTTTCTCGGGTATCACCAAAACTAGAGACGTTGTCAACTTCTCCTTCAGCTCCTGGAATGCTCTTTCACAGGCTTCGCTCCATTCGAACTTAACGTTCTTCCTTGTCAGCCGAGTCATCGGCATAGCAATCTGAGAGAAGTGTGGGATAAACTTTCGGTAATATCCCGCTAATCCTAGAAAGCTCCGGATCTCGAACACGTTCTTGGGACTTTCCCAAGTCTTCACTGTTTCCACCTTTACTGGATCTACCGAGATTCCTCCTGGAGACACCACATGTCCCAGAAACTGCACTTGAGTCAACCAAAACTTGCACTTGCTCAACTTAGCGATCAGCTGATGCTTTCAAAGAGTTTAAAGAATAATTCGCAGATGACGCTCGTGCTCCTCCTCTGAAGACGAAAAGATCAAGATATCATCTATAAAGACTATCACGAACTCTCGTAGGTACGGTTGGAACACACGATTCATCAAATCCATAAACATGGCTGGCGAGTTCGTCAAACCTAAAGGCATCACCACAAACTCGTACAAACCATACTGCGTCCGAAAAACAATCTTAGGAATGTCTTCCTCTCGAATCCGCAACTGATGGTAACCCAACCTCAAATCGATTTTTGAAAAGCACCTCGATCCCCTCAAAAGATCAGAGAGGTCGTCTATTCTAGGCAACGGATACTTATTCTTACTAGTTACCTGGTTAAGCCGCTTGTAATCTATACACATCTTCATCGATCCATCCTTCTTTTTCACAAAGAGAGCAGGTGCGCCCCATGGCGAGTTGCTCTGACGGATAAAACCAAGTCTAAGAAGCTCATCTACCTTCGTAGCTAGCTCTCTCTGTTCAGCCGACGCCTTCCGATAATGTGTCATGGAAACTGGAGATGTTCCTGGCTGTAGGTCTATAACAAATTCTATCTCTCGGCGTGGAGATAGCCCAACCAACTGGTCAGGAAACACATCCATAAACTCACACACCACCCGAGGAGTAACAGACCCTACATCACCTACATCTTCCCAACCCATGCTAGCCACCACACTACCAGGATACGCCCTAAGGCTAGAGAAAGTGACTCTCATCTTCTCATAGGGTACCAACTTCTCCATAAACCTCTCATTGGTTGAGGAGATCCCACGAATTCTCCTCTGAGAGCAGTCTATCAAGACCTCAAAAACTGACAACCAATCCATTCCAAGGATGATGTCAAAGTCCGTCATTTCCAGAACCAGAAAATCATAGGACAACTCTACACCGCTAATCTTCAAAATACAAGATCTACACTCTTTGTTTACCAAAGCCTTCTTACCCAAGGGTGATGCTACCATTAGCGAATTAACTACTTCTATCGGTTTCAAATCCAATCTATTACAACAAGCTCTAGAAATAAAGGAATGCGAAACACCGGTATCAAAAAGCACTCAAGTCAAAAGACTGAAAAGATTAAGGGTACCTTCCATCACTGTATTCTCCACTGGCTCTTCCTTCTGAGTCCCAATCGTGTAGACTCCCCTGAGGACGTCCATGTCCTCTCCCCTGACCGTTCTGAGGTGGCACGTTCCTCTGTGCCACCGAGCCTCTGGAGGTCTGCTGAGAACCTCGACCGACAGACGGCTATGCTACAGAGAAAGAAACTCCTGCGCCTTGCGAAGGTGCAGCTTTACCAAGATAAGGGTAGTCCTTAAACAGGTGTCCAGTCTGCTTGCAGTGAAAGCACACCTTCTCTCCTCCGGATGGGCAGAACTTAGAAGTATGCCAGGCTGGTTGCAGGTGTAGCACATGAATTGCAGGGAGTCAGACCGACTCAACTGTCCTGCACTATGCTGGCTCTTCTTGAAGAAAGTCCTCTTCTGGTTGAGACTGGCCTTTTTGTTGGAAGAAGGTTTCTGAGAGTTGTCGGCGCTCCGGTTGATGGAGTACACTACCTCTACTTTTGAAGCTCGATCGATGATCTCCTCCAAAGTGTCGAAGACTAGGCCGGCCACTTGCCACTGCAGAAACGGTCGGAGTCCATTCTCAAAATGCTGGACCTTCTCCTCTTCGTTCGCTGCGATCCAAGGCACGAACTTCATCAAGTCGATGAAGCGCATGGCATATTGTGCCACAGAATAGGAACCTTGTTAGATGTTGAGGAATCCTCTTCCTCGCCTCCTGTACAGTCTTCGGAAAGTAACGGGTCAGAAAGGCTGCAGAGAACTCTTCCCACGTCATTGGCTCGTGGTTACGAACCAAATTCTTCGTTTTCCACCACTTGTAACCGTTTCCTTCAACCTGGTACGCTACCAAGGTCACTTGCAAGTCATCGGCGATAGCTAAGGTATTAAGGATCCGGCTAATTTGGGTTAGCCAGTTCCTAGCTGCACTAGGGTCTTCTGTCCCCGAGAAACTTGTCTGGTTTAGTCGCTTGAACTCTTTAAGAGCCGAGGTGTGGCTCTCTCCTCTAGTGTACGGATTGGAGGGCATCGTATATTTTCAGCTATCTGCTGAAATGCTTCAACAGCAGCTTGAATGGCTTCATTGGGTAAGTCACGGGGTGGAAGACCAGTCCTCCTCCCACGGTAGTTGGTTCCGTTAGCATTGGGTCCTGACATCTGTTATTTACACTTGTAAATATCACTTAACCATTTAAGAAACTTATTAAAGCAAAACACACAAGTTGCAACAGTTTCATTAGAAATCATTCAAATTTGCATTACAAGTACAATGGTTAGTAGGGTATGAAAACCCTTCAAAACAATAAAACAATACTCAACCCTTACAAAACAAAATCTCCCCGACAACCCTAATCTAATCTTCCGAAGAAGATCCTGCCTCATCACCAAAATAATAGAAGTTGTGCGGACAAATCACCGACTTATGCCCGAACACTCCACATGTCAAATAGGGTATAATCCTTGCTCCTCCAACATAAGGACAGTTAGTCCTTGCGCTCCCATGCCCGCGAAGTCCGCAAACAGGGTAGATGACATCAATGGGATAGGGGCAATAAGTACAGTTGTGCCCCTCCTGATTGCATAATTCTCACATATAGTCCGAATACTCATCCAAAGGTGGAGTAGCAGGAGTATATTTAGGTGAGCCATTCTCCCCTACAGACTCATCTAGATTTGGAGTAGCGGGACGGGTCGTTACAAGGAGTTTCTCATCTCAATCCCTCTCCCTCTCTCATCATACTTGGACAAATTCTCAAGGTGGATCAAGAGGTTGCATTACCTCTTCTCATCTCTCTCTCTCTCTCTCACATTTTCGACTCTAGACTTAGAGAAACCAAAGAACGAAGGAGGAAGAAGAAAGTACTAAGGAAGGAGCAAAATCAGACCTAAAGAAATGGAGGAGTCGCGGGAGAGGTATGTAATATTCAACAAGGGTTTATTGATTAAGAAGAAACTAAGGGAACCATGGTTTTGGCTATGGAATGGCCGAAACCATGGGGTTCCATTTCGGGTTGAAAAGGTCGGCCAAATTGTTATAAGGCCATGGATTTGAAATCCATTCAAGGAATAACAATGAGATGAACATAAAAATAAGGTATTGTTCAAATCCGAAATATGGTTTTAGAGATTCAAAAATGGACAAGACCCTAACCTTGTTGGTGGGTAAGATAGGTTGTACAAATGAAGTTGTGATGATAAGGACTATGTGTATACATGATTTATGGATGACCTTATGTATGTTAAATATAAGGAATAAATTTCATAAAGAAAATAATCAAGATTAAGGTTTGGCCTCTTGCATGGTTGAACCCTAATTTTTATGGGGATCATATGAGGACTCAAAAACAGATTGGATGAGGTTCGGCCATGTTGTATGACCGAACCCCATCAAATGACCTAAACTTGTTGTATGTGAATTTTTGAGAAAAACTCATCCTCAAGATGATATAAGATGAAAAGAGAGAACCATGGGTTCGGCCATGTTGTATGGCCAAACCCCATGGATAATTTTTATGGATCTAGATATGTTTTAAATGATTAACTATGGACTATCAAGTTAAGAAACAAGAGGATGAAGAGGAGGAATATGGCCGAACCCCATGGATGACTTGTCACGCCCCGACCCGAAGGGTGGGCCCGGAACGCTACTAATTTTCTTTTTTTCGAAATTAAACTAACTCGAGCCTTCTGACTGGGCCGGATCAAAAGTTAGACCCAAAGGTCACACATGATCCCAACATGTGGACTCAAACATATACCATAAGTCTATCCAACAATAGACACAAAATAACACATACATGATCACATAATTCCAACACTGAATTATTATTTCAAAATCACATCAGAGTAACTACAGAAGCATAGTAGTTTTCAATACATAACATTGATACAAACTAAGTATCACACCCGGTACTTTACAAAAACAAGAGATTCCAAGAACCAGAAAGCAAAGATAAGGGTACTTCCCTCAGTGGGAATCCCAAAACACCGCCGCAGCTTATCCACCCTAAGCTTGAAATAGAGGGTTCTCCTCGTCGGGTTCATCTCCTGAAAGGTGAGTGGGGTGAGCTAACTAGCCCAGTGAATGAAATATAACAGTGCAGTTTTAAAATAAACAATAGGTTAGTATATAATCAACAGTTGCAATATATTATCTCATGCTTGATAATAGATTCACGATATCAAGTAAAGTCTCATCATCATCTTTCCATTACTGCGATCCTCTAACGTAACGCCTACCGACTACACTGAGACCATTGTATTAAGTCCCGACACGGTCAAAACATATCCTTTCAAGTACATCTCCGGCTCTCCCATAGTCGATATTGACACCCTTAAGTCAGCAACTGTCGACACCCGTGGTCCAGTTGACGTAAATCATCTCTCTTATGGCTGATATTGGTTCAATAGTCAAGGGCACGTGGAAACAGTATTACATATTCCATATGATCAAAATCATGGCATTCATAAGCATCATCAGCACCTCTTACAGTAGTGCATTATATCCAGGCACATGAGTGAGTTCATCAAATCTGAAACCACTCATTGCTCCATATCAAATAAACTTTTTTACATCAAGCTGCAAAGCTAAGTTCCCTCACCGTATATATCTGGTTTCGCTGTCTCTGTTCAAACAAATAGACAAGTGCACAATCAATATACATACACATAAGTAGTATTTCGAAATCCCACGTTTTCCCAAAAATATCCAAGGTACATGGAATTGAGTCTCCTACTTGGTTTTTAACCATTTTAAGTTATAATAATCCACAGGATAATATAATAAAATGGTGCTCAGTCCAAAACTCATGTTGTTTTCTAGGCATTGACCAGATTGACTTATTGAGTTAGGTCTAGATTCTGATATCACTTCTCGGTTGTCTTTTGGATAGGACTAGATCTGACATTTTTTACTAAGGCCTCGAGGTCACTCAGTGCCCGACAAATATAGCGTCGGCCTAAAAGTGAAAACACTCAGTGCCCGACCAATAGAGTCGGCTTGGAAGTGAATAAAATATTATATACACTATAGTAATAAGAGAAGAGGGTTAGTACAAATTTTTTATTAACAAGGGGTACTAACATTACGTCACATGCATCAATAATAACCAAACAACATTTTTCACTTCAAAAACTAGGTCCCTCGGAACATGCCTCGGAACCAGGTACTGTGGCTCGGATCATCCGAACCACACCTAAACTAGTCACTGACCTCGAATCATGGGCCTGACTTCGGATCGTCCGAAGATCGGGTCTCGGATCATCCGAAGTCCTTCCGAACTGAAAAATAGAGAAAAACAAGTCTCGGTGGGTCTGTGCACTCGGAACATCCGAAGTGAGGCTTGGAACATCCGAGTGGGGTTCGGTCCTTCCGAGCTCTGCTCGGAACATCCGGCTGAGGTAAGCTAGCCTCGAGCGTTTCTGGACTTAGGATGAAGCTCGGAACGTCCGAGGGGTCCTCTCGGACCATCCGAAGGGCTCGGACTGTCCGAGAGCCGTCTTCCTCCACTGTCTGGAACAACAGACAATGAGGGCACACACACTGTGAAATACGAATCCGAAAACAGTGGGTTTCCCGGATTAGGTTTCCATATCTAGACGGTCCGATGGACTCCTCTGGGAGTCCTCTTTCCATAGGGAATGGTTTGGAGCTTTGAAGCTCCGTAGGCCATCCGATTTTAACACTGAAACCTCACTGGTACACTGAAAATCGGGTTTTTCCTTAAACTTTGAAATGGTTTTTCTTGCTCAAAACTAAACCAAAATCGGCTTTTCTTGATTCTAAACCACCTAAAATTGAAAGAGGAACACACTGGTTACCTTCACTGGAGTTCATGGGCTGAAAATCCGGACTTTGGAAAAACTTCCCTCTAAGGCTTACGGTAACCGAAACTGGGAAGAAAAACAGAGAAGGGTGATCGGCTGGGTTTGGTCTGAGGATCAAAGAGCTGTGAGGGAGAGATAGAGATGAAGTTGTGGGAGTTAAACCAGTAGATTAAGGTCCAATATATAGGAAATCAGCGGAAGAAGTGGCCGGTTGGCCACTGCATACGATTACATACAGCTGCTGCCAACGTCCGCTACAGTGTAACCACTGTTTCGGGCGTTGGTTGCGGATCAGACCCTCAGAACTTCTAATTTTGCAAATAAGTCCCAAATTTGATAAAAAACTAATTTTTAACTAAACATAAGATTTTAAGAGCTCAAGAACATAATCCAGCCTTACGGATAAGTTGGGTTTTAAAAACTTTAGCTACCATAAAAAATTTGAGATTTAACTCATTAAAAACCATTGATATAAATAAAAATCACAATTGAACACTATTTACTTAAACAAATGTAAAATAAAACAACTTAAAAACCTCATTTTGGGTTTTTAAAGAATAATTAGACCATGCTTAAAATGGTCTACCATAAAATACTTGTTTCAAAATTTATCTCATCTCCAAAATCATTTAAAAATAATTATTACTCCCTTTCGGGGTTTTGACGGGCGGTTTTAAATACTATTTTCTGAAAAAAAAATTATTTTAAATTCAGAAATACAAATCCTTTATTAAGGAGAACATTATCATCGAATAATAATCACATAACAACTTAAATTATAAAATAATAACTAGAAGGGGTAAATTACCAAAATGCCCCTCCAGCTGGACGAGCTAGATCCCTGAGCTTTCGAGCTCGGATTGGGCCACACCTGGGCTTTCCTCAAAGCCCTAACCATAATATTCGAGATTAACCGGTCAAAAAAGATTATTAAGCTAAAACACGCCTAATATGGGTCAGGGTATTACATGACTTTAATCACATAAAGAAATGAATGATGGTTGACTCGGATTGGTTAAAATAAACAAGGACTAAAAAGGGGGTCAAAACCAAAGAGTGAGGTTCGGCCATGTTGTATGGCCGAACCCCACTAATGAGTTTTGGTGGACATGAACACATCCTATGGCTGAACCCCATTGGGGGACTTAACTGGTTTAAGGACTATGATTATAAACAGAAATGAACATGGGATGATGTAGGGGATGATGGAAATCAAATGGATCATCGATTTGATTTATTTATGTATTAAATGTAATAAGGAAAAGGAGATTTGCAAAAGGGGTTTTGCAATTCGGTTTCGACGTGATCATTGAATGTGACTGGCACGAAAATAACAAGGATATTATCTTGGACGTTGGTAGGATTCCTACCTTATTGAAAACCTTGGACTATGTAGATGAATGGTTTTTAATTCCATGGTTTGATGATCTATTTTGGTATCAAATGCTTATGTTTTAAGGATGTAATTTTCAATGCTATTATGTGTAATATGAAATAGCATGTTTGCACTCACATCTCATACATGACATGGGAGGGAACAAATGAGGGGAGTCCACTCTCTATTCGGATATCCGATAAGCAAACGTGGGGAGGGATCCACACTGATTCCGATTGAGGAATGGCATATGAGGTTTGAAATGAAAGAGGAGTCCATGGTCCATTCGGTGGGACCGATAAGGCATACGTGGGGGAGTCATGACAATGAATACCTTGATGTGGCTTTTACATCAAGAGGATTATCTATATGTTTTGAGATATGTTTGATGGGTGGGAATTCATGGCATATGACACCCATGGCATGGCATTGACTTAGCATGATTTTTACATTATGTATCTATTATGATTTTTATACTAATCCATGTGTTTGACCCTACTCGGAATAGCTACTGGGCGCGTTGACTAACGCCCTACTTCTACCTTAGATGATGACATAGGGAATGGACGGAACGAAGGACGCGAAAGGAGCCAAGCATAGGAGCTTGGATAATTTAGATTTACTTTATTTAAGTTTTATTTTCGGACAATGTAATTTGAGTTATTCGCATTTTGGGACTGTAATAACTTAGAACTATCTTGTTATGGTTTTGTTATAATTTTGGACATTTGAACTTAAGTTAATTTATGTGATGGACTTCCTTGCTTAAAAATGGATAGGGTTAGTAACTTTAATCTCATATTAATTCCGCATTACGTTTGTTCCGCATGTATAGCCTTATTGCGTGTGAACCGTTTTAGTGGACTTAGTCCACGCACAAGTATGGTTGACCCGTTAAGGGCCGGGCTTTGGAAGCTCAGCTTAGCTCGCGGCGTGGCGTCCCGCTCTCTCTCACTCTTTATTTCAAGAAAGAAAAAATAGACTCTGATTTTCGGCGAGTGAAAAAGGGTGGGTCGTTACAGTTGGTATTAAAGAGAAACCGGAGGTATGAATCTTTCGAAGTAAGATTAAGACGGTATCATGTCTCACTGACAAGATAAAAATCCCAACTGACCGACTCTTCGGAGTCCGCTGCACGAGGGCCGGATTAATTTACTTTGTTAAGACTCAGACTGAAGCATTCAATCTGAGAGCAACACTTGATGAAAAATGAATGATAGCAAGGGAAGGACAATCGCTATAAAAATGGATTTATCAAACATGGCAAAATAGGACATATCTCCCCGAAACAAGAAAACATCAGGATTTCCCCAAATTGAGAAACAATACTTGATAATTAGGAAAGTTCCCCAAAAACAAGAAAAACAAGATGTTGATTTGGCAATTTCCCCAAAAATATGTAAACACAAACTTTACAAGAAAGCTAAGTCAAACGATGTTTCAATGACTTAGGAAAATGCCGCCGAGAAGAAGAACTCGACATAACCCGCATGTGGAGGAAGAGGTGCAGCAACCACACCAAGAGGAGGAGCAGAATAGAGTAAATATTCTCGTGGTGCCTCCCGAGCTGCAGAACTTAGTACAAGCTGTGGTCACTTCCGTTCTACAGTAATATGAACGACAATGGAAGTGCGACCACCAACGAGGAACATGATCGAAGCATGGTTAGAGACTTCCAACAACAACGTCCTCCTCACTTCAAAGGGAAAAAAGGACCTGCCGGAGTGGAGAATTGGCTGAGGAACATCACCAAGATCTTGACATTACTGAAGGTCACCAGTAATGAAGATAGGATACTGTTGGCTACTTCGCAGTTGATCGATGATGCCGACAAGTGGTGGGAAGTGATCGAGGGACAGCGGGCATAAATTCCAGCAGGGGAAAGGACTGAGATGACATGGGACCAGTTCTCGGCAATGTTCCTGGATCACTATTTTCCAGAAATGGAGAAGGAGCGCCAGACACAAGCGTTCATATCTTTGGTGCAGGGAACCATGACGGTGGCTTAGTATCATCAAGAGTTTCTCCGTCTATCATGTTATGCTTTATACATGGTGGACACAGAATACAGGAAGGCTCGTAAATTTGAGCGGGGCCTTCGGCCAAGCATCAGTGTCAAAGTAACTATCTTCAAGTCACCTACATTGGCAGAAGTGGTCAGTCGAGCTACCATAGCTGGGCAAGAGCTGACAGAGACAGTACGGTTTGTGGACAACCGCCGGGGCCAAAGCGGGGGAAGTGTTTTTCGTTCGAACAAGATATTCCGACCCAACTTTGGGAGACCATCACCTTCTACTGGGTCAACTAGAGGTTTTCGTCCCAATCAACCCTCCACATAAGTATCTGTCTCTCAGGTGCCTCGAGGTGTGAGCACCTGTTTTCAGTGTGGCTAGCAGGGCCATTTCAAGAGGGAGTGTCCGCAGAAAAATAGGTATTCTCATTCCAGGGGTTCATTTCGCCCTCCAGCAATCAGCTCATTCACAAGCATCCAGGGCATATAACCAGACAGGACGAGCACCTAATCTGACAGGATCTGGACGACTGTATACTTTAGCTCCTCATCCAGAGACGGTGGATCACTCAGTGATTCAAGGTATGGCAGTAGTTGGTAGTTCCTATGCTTTCGCATTATTTGATTCTGGAGCATCCCACTCCTTTGTATCTGCTGCATTTATATCTGCTACTGGCACTTTAGTATAACAATTGTCCACCGCACTTACTATTGTATCCCCCATTGGAGACACATCACTGGGACTGATATGCACAACGGTAAACACTGAACTTGCTGGATTCAGATTTGAGTTCAGTTATCTGGTACTCGAGATGACTGAGTACGACATCATTTTTGGCATGGATTGGTTGGCTAATTTCTAGGTCAGCATTGACTGCCATCTCTGCAGGGTGATATTTTGGTCACCCGAGGGAAAGCGATACGTGATACATGCCGACAAACAGAGTATTCTTATGACCGGAAGACTGCATGAAGAATTGAACCACCTTGTATTGAACAACATCAGACTAGACAAGACACCAGTGGCTGAACTACCTGTGGTAGTGAAAGACTACGCAGAGGTATTCCCGACAAAACTCCCTAGCTTGCCACCAAAGAAGGAGATTGATTTTGAGATCAGGATGTATCCTGGCACTACTCGAGTGTCATTGCCGAATTATCGGATGGCCCCAGCTGAGATGTCAGAGTTAAAGAAGCAAATTGATGAACTGCTCAGACTAGGATGCATCCGGAACAACACATCATCTTGGGGAACCCCGGTATTATTTGTGAAGAAGAAGGATGGTACGCTTCGGATGTGTGTAGATTACAGGAAATTGAACCAGCTGACAGTCAGAAACAAATAACCTTTACCCATAATTGATGATCTATTCGATCAACTCAGGTTTCAGTCACTTCTCCAAGATTGATCTGATGTCAAGCTGCGATCAAATCTGGGTCAGGGATGACGACATAGAGAAGATGGCTTTCAGAATGCGGTATGGGCTATATGAATATGTGGTCATGCCGTTTGGACTTACCAATGCACCAGCTATCTTCATGGATCTGATGAACAGGATCTTCCGTCCTTATTTGGACAAGTTTGTAATTGATTTATGTGCCAATTGAAGTCAATTCAAACAGGACCCACAACTGTGATGACATGAACTTCAAAGTGGACCATTTCTTCCCTCCATCGGTCTGATCACACATTTGAATGGTCAATTCTTTTATTATGACAAATCAAGTCTCGATCGGGCCATCTTCGAGTTCCACAAATTCGATGCCTGCATCTGTAACACCCCAATTTCTCAATGAAATGGATAATTACCAAAATGCCCCTGATGTGTTAAATTAATTATTTTGTGATGTTAAGTAAGGAAATAGTGGGGTCCATTGCTCAAATTAAGATCATATGAGCACATTATGAATGTTAAGTTTGATTGGATGGGTAATTTACATCAATTGGGTCAAAAATGACTAAATGGGTCAAAGGGCCCAAATGGGACCCATCGAGTCTTACTGGATTATTTGACCGTTGTGTGAATTTAAATTAAATGGGGTTAGGCTTATTTGATTGGAAATCAAGTAGAGGAAAAATGGGTACCCTGATCCACATGTAAAAACCAATTACAAATGACCAAAATACCCATAATTTGGTCATGGAGTAAAAAACGGGTCAAGGAGCTAAAGGTGGACCCAACGGGTCGTGTTGACTATGGTTGACCGTGTGGACCCTCAAGGGAGCTAAAATATGAATTAAATCAGTTTGAGTTGGACTGAAGTGAGTTGGAATTAAATCAAGTGGTGAGTTAACTCATGTGCATTAAATGAAATGCATTAAGTATGGTGAGTTGGGTGAGTTGAGATGGAAATCTAAAGGACCTTGAGTTCAAGTGAGTCAAAATGGAAATCAAAGGGGCTGTAAATCAGTGAGTTGAAGGGAAAGAAAAGGTAGTTGACCTGGAGGGGAGCCAAGCCTAAGCGCTTGAATGTTGGACTGGACTTCTTTATATTACTGTCATTTGAACTATATTTTGTTGGACATGTAATAAGCCATTACTTGCTATGGTTTGATTAGGTTAATAACTTTGGATGGTTGTTTTATGTTAATTAATGTTTGAGATTGTTACTTGCTATCTAGTCTTTCTATTCCGCAATTAATCTAGTTTATTTCGCATGTCGTGTTAGTTCCATGTGTGATTCATTATCATGGTCTAGTCCATGCACACATGGGTGGCCAGTTAAGGTTCAGACTTGAGTAGTCTGAACTTAACTCGCGTCGTGACATCGCCCGCTCTCCTCCGATGTTTTATTATTATTTAAAAAAAAAAATTAGACTCTGATATTTCTCGAAAAGGGGGGCGTTACAGTTGGTATCAGAGCGAAACGGGAAGTTGAATCATCGAAGTAAGATTAAGACGGTTTCATGTCTCTCTTACGGATAAGAATCCCAACTGACCGACTGTTTGGAGTTCGCTGCCTGGGGGCTGGATTAATTTACTTCGAGTGACTCATACTGAACAATCAATTGAGAACGACAATGAAAGATAGCAAAGTAAAGTACAATCATCATAATTGGGCATATCAAACATAGCAAGGTCGGATGCACTCCCCTGAAATCCCCACACTGAGAAACAAACAACAGGAAATTAGAGATTTCCCTAGAAACAAAAGAACACAAAGAGTGATGATTTGGTAATCTTCCCAAACAAAGTACATGATATTATGCATGATCAGATTCCCCTAAAAACCAAGAGTGGTTTATATAGAAATGTTGTTGAATATTCTTATGTTCTACTGATGTGATACAGATATGTCGAGTAACGTGGAATACTCGGAGTGGTACAGTGGAACTCCTAGCAATCCCATAGAGTTGGGGTCTGTTTCTAACAAAACCAACGTGGAAGCTAATGTGGACCTTCAGGAGGGACCTCCTTAGGAAGATGATATGGACTTAGCACCTGTTCCAGAGGATTTGATGGAGGACATTCCTAGGATGGTGGAACCTCCTGAGGAGGAAGAGGAGAATCTAGGATTCTTTTATGAGGATCCTATGGAAGATTTTCCTATAATATTGGAATCGGCGGGGGAGGTAGATCCCTACGATACATGTGAGTTGTGTAATCAGGACGACCACAACTGTATGTATTGTCCTCACCCCCTAGGAGTTGTCTGCCCGGTTTGTGGATTACACGGGCATGGTGAGGCGAGGACTAATTGTCCTTATATTGGAGGACCGGGATTAATACCCTGCACGACATGTGAAGTACTGGGGCACACGGCGATGACGTATCCTGATAACCGTTTCAAGTTCGCTGATGATGCGGAATCTTCTACGGAAGACTAGGATAGGAAGTAATATGGAGAGTACTAAAAAGAGGGTTATTTGGTAAGGGTGCATATTTTGTTATACATAGGGTTTTGTTTCACCCTACCCACCTTTGTACAAAAATGAAGTTTGAATCTATATAAAATATGTGATTTTATGATTTTATGAGGATTTATGGCATTTAATGCATATTGTTAATGGAAACTAAGTCTATGATGTTTCCATGAATTAGGACTAAATGGCGCCACAGAAAAAGGTGATAAAAGATCCGAAGGGTAAAGAAAAAGTTTTACAAATCGGATTAGGTGAGGGGGCATCAAAGAGAAGGACCCGTCAGGACGATAGAAAGAAAGATGACGTGCTCATTATCATGCCACAAGGGAAGGTGGTAACGCAAGAAGGTGGTACATGAGAAGGTGCCATCGGAACCTGAAAGAGAGCGGTCCGTTCATGACGAAGAGAGATCTGTTCATGAACGATCTCGCAATGAGGAAGAGTCTCACCATTCCCGACGGGAAGAAGAAGAGAGTGACCCTACGTATCAACAGGATGAGGAATAGGAATATGACTCGTCACATTGACGAGAGGAGGAGGAGAACAATAACTTGACAGTACCCTATGTGCCTCCTGAACTGCACAGTTTGGTGCAAGCGGTGGTTACATCTGTCCTCCAACAACATATGTCCTCCAACAACATATGAACGGAGGGGGAAGCACTAGTGAAAATAATGACCGTAACATGGTCAGTGATTTTCAACAACAGCGCCCACCTTACTTCAAGGGCAGAGAAGGACCTGTCGGAGCCGAAAATTGGTTGGAGAAGATTTCACACATACTGACTATGTTGAATATCAAGAGTCATGCTCACAAAATCCTACTGGCCACGTCACAGCTAATTGATGACGCTGCCAAATGGTGGAAGGTGGTGGAGAGACAGCAGGCACTTGTGCCAAGAAGAGAAAGAATTGCTATGACCTGGGAGCAATTCTCAGTGACATTCTTAGAGCGCTATTTCCCGGAGGAAGAGAGGGAACGACAAATTCAAGCCTTTATGACATTAGTACAAGGCTCAATGACGGTGGCTGAGTACCACCAAGAGTTTCTCAGCCTGTCAATCTATGCATTCTATGTTGTGGACACGGAATATCGTAAGGCTCGCAAGTTCGAGCGTGGGTTACGGCCAAACATTAGGGCCAGGGTAACCGTGTTCAAAGCAGCCACGCTGGCGGAAGTGGTCAGCAGGGCTACAATTGTGGAACATGAAATGGCGGAATTTACAAGAGTGGACAACCGCCGAGCTCCGAGTGGGAGGGGAGTGTATCAACCCAACAAGAAGTTTAGATCGAACTTCAGCAGTCCTTCGCCGTCTGTTGGATCTAGTGGGGGCTTTCGCCCCAACCAGCCCACTCAATCTATAGCAGTCACTCAAGCATCTCGAGGAGTGAATACCTACTTGCACTATGATCAACCAGGTCACTACAAAAAGGACTGCCCAAAGCTCAACAGGCTGTCATACTCCAGAGGATCATTTCGTCCTCCACCTAGACCAGTAAACTCCAGAGGAGGCAGAATGCAAAGTCGGGGAGGTCGAGGATCTAACCTTGCTGGAGCTGGACGATTATTTACTCTAACTTCTCCGGAAGAAGAGGAACATGCTGTGATACAAGGTATGGCGGTAGTGAGTAGTTCTTATGCATATGCACTATTTGATTCTAGAGCATCACACTCCTTCATAGCTGTATCATTTATTACTGCTACCGGTACATTAGTTCAAAGATTAGCCACAACACTTACTATTGTATCCCCTGTCGGAGACTCGACACTGGGACTTATATGCACGGCGGTTAACACCGAATTAGCTGGACTCAGATTTGAGTTCAATTATCTAGTACTTGACATGTCCGAGTATGATATAATATTCGGCATGGATTGGTTGGCTAAGTTTCATGCCAACATTGACTATTATCGCCGAAGAGTGACATTTATGTCACCCGATGGCAAGCAATATGTAGTCCGTTCAGATAAACAAAGTGGATTGCAGGAAGGGTTAAACCACGTGGTGTAGAATAATATCACCATAAACAAAGCTCCAGTTACGGAACTTCCGACAATTGTACAAGAATTTGCGGATGTATTTCCAAAGGAACTCCCAAGTTTACCGCCTATGAGGGAGATTAACTTCGAGATCAAGTTGTACCCTGGCACAACACAAGTGTCGTTACCACACTATCGGATGGCATCAACAGAGATGTCGGAGCTAAAGAAGCAGATTGATGAACTGCTTAGGCTGGGTTGCATCTGGAACAGTACCTCATCATGGGGAGCACCAGTGCTATTTGTGAAGAAGAAGGATGGTTCACTTCGGATGTGCGTGGACTACCGGAAGTTGAATCAGCTAACAGTCCGGAACAAGTACCCTCTACCCAGGATCGATGATTTATTCGATCAATTGAAGGGTTCCAGCCATTTTTTCAAAGATTGATTTGATTCTGGTTATCACCAAATACGGGTTAGGGAGGAAGATATAGAAAGACGGCCTTCCGGACGCGGTATGGACTATACGAGTTTGTAGTCATGCCATTTGGACTCACAAATGCACCGGCGGTGTTCATGGATTTGATGAACAGAATCTTCCGTCCCTATTTGGATCAATTTGTAATCGTATTCATTGATGATATTCTGATATATTCCAAGAGTCAGGAAGAACATGCAGAGCACTTACGGATAGTTTTGAATACTCTGAGGCAGAATAAGCTATATGCCAAGGCCAGTAAATGTGAATTCTGGCTATCTGAGGTCAAATTCTTGGGGCATGTGATATCTGAGGGAGGTATAGCCGTGGATCCGGCTAAGGTGGCAGCAGTGAAAGATTGGAAAGCGCCCAAGAATGTAACTGAAATTCGTAGCTTCTTGGGATTGGCGGGTTATTATAGAAGATTTATCATGGATTTTTCCAAAATTGCATCTCCATTGACTCAACTCACTAAGAAGGGAGTCAAGTACGAGTGGACAGATCTATGTAATCAAAGGTTTGAAGAGCTGAAGACAAGACTTACCACTGCCCCTATTTTGGTTTTGCCGGTAAGTGGCAAGTGTTACTAGGTATATTGCGATGCCTCGAGAGAGGGACTGGGTTGTACACTCAGTCAGAATAATTGTGTGGTAGCGTATGGTTCAAGGCAGTTAAAAATACATGAACGTCTTTACCCCACACATGATTTGGAATTAGCCGCAGTGGTTTTCGCCTTCAAGAGTTGGAGACACTACCTCTACGGCGAGAACTTTGAGGTATTTTCTGATCATAAGAGCTTAAAATATCTTTTTGATCAGAAGGAGCTCAACCTCAGGCAACAAAGATGGATGGAGTATCTGGCTGATTATGAGTTTGCACTTAGATATCATCCAGACAAGGTAAATAGGGTAGCGGATGCCCTCAGCCGTATAGCACATGCATCTGTGGCATGTTTGATCAGATCGGAATGGGAGATGTTGAATACTATCCGAGAGTTTAAACTCTATTACAACAACCATGGGACCATATACAATTTGGTCATACAATCTAACATGGTCACCATGATTGAACAAGAACAAAGGACAGACCCAGAAGTGGAGGACATATGGGCCAAGATGTCCACTGGTGTAGACATACCGGTGGGAATTACGACCAGGGCAAGGTCTTTTATTCCGAGGAAGAACATATGTGCCAAAGAGTTGCAGGACAGAGCTACTGATTGAGGCACATCAGTCCAAGCTTTCTATCCATCCGGGCAGCACCAAAATGTACCATGATCTAAAGAGGCATTATTGGTGGCATGGACTAAAAAGGGATGTGGCGGAACTCGTGGCACATTGCCTAACTTGTCAGCAAGTTAAGACTGAACACCAAAAGCCACCAGGGTTACTCAAACCCTTAGCAGTGCCAGAATGGAAATGGGAACACATTTCCATGGACTTTGTATTGGGGTTGCCGAGGTCTTCAAAAGGGCAATGACGCCATATGGGTCGTAGTCGACCGGTTGACCAAGTCCGCACATTTCATTCCTATCAAGATGACAGATTCATCTGAGACGTTGGGTCAGCGTTATATTAAATAGATCATTCGACTACATGGCATTCCCCGAACGATAGTATCGGGCAGAGATGGCCGATTTACCGACAGAGTATGGCAAAGCATGCAGACTGCCATGGGGATTGATCTATTGACTCTGCACGCTTCCACCACAAACTGATGGACAGTCTGAAAGGACAATACAGACCTTGGAAGACATGCTTAGAGCATGTATGTTAGACTTCAAGGGTGGATGGGAGGACCACTTACCACTGGTGGAGTTCTCGTATAATAACAACTATCAGGCAAGCCTTCAGATGGCTCCATACGAGGCCTTATATGGTAGACCATGTAGGTCACTGGTATGTTGACAGAGGCAGGAGAGCCTGCATTGATCTGACCGGAACTAGTCGCAGAGACTACTGCACAAATTAAGTTGATACGTCAACACTTATTGACTGCACAGAGTCGACAGAAGAGTTATGCTGATAAAAGGAGACGGTTTCTAGAATTTGAAGTGGGAGACATGGTATTTTTAAAGGTCTCGCCACGGAAAGGACACATTGAGGTTTGGCAAATGAAAAATTGTCACCAAGATATGTGGGACCATTTTCCATCACAAGAAGGATGGGGGATGTAGCTTACCAGTTAGCTCTTTCTTCGCAGTTAGCGGCTCTACATAATGTGTTTCATGTGTCGATGCTAAGAAAATACAATCCGGATCCGTCCCATGTTTTGAATGTTCAGGATATTGAAGTACAAAGCGACGTGATGTACGTCGAGAAGCCGGGGATTATGGGAGACCGAACAAAGGGTGTTGCGAATAGAGCGATTCAGTTCGTAAAAGTAGTATGGGACCGTCATGGTGATGAAGAGGCCACGTGGGAACTTGAATCGGAGATGAGAATAGCTCACCCCGAACTATTTATGTAATTATTTGAGAACCCCACTTTGCTCGATTTTCGGGACGAAAATTTTAAAAAGAGGGTTATATTGTAACACCCCCAATTTCTCAATGAAATGGATAATTACCAAAATGCCCCTGATGTGTTAAATTAATTATTTTGTGATATTAAGTTAAGGAAATAGTGGGGCCCATTGCTCAAATTAAGATCATATGAGCACATTAAGAATGTTAAGTTTGATTGGATGGGTAATTTACATCAAGTGGGTCAAAAATGGCTAAATGGGTCAAAGGGCCCAAATGGGACCCATCGGGGCTTACTAGATTATTTGACCGTTGTGTGAATTTAAATTAAATGGGGTTAGGCTGATTTAATTGGAAATCAAGTAGAGGAAAAATGGGTAGGCCTGATCCACATGTAAAAACCAATTATAAAAGACCAAATACCCATAATTTGGTCATCGAGTAAAAAAACGGGTCAAGGAGCCTAAAGGTGGACCCAACGGGTCGTGTTGGCTATGGTTGACCGTGTGGACCCTCAAGGGAGCTAAAATATGAGTTAAAATCAGTTTGAGTGGGACTGGAAGTGAGTTGGAATTAAATCAAGTGGTGAGTTAACTCATGTGCATTAAATGAAATGCATTAAGTATGGTGAGTTGGGTGATTTGAGAGGGAAATCTAAAGGACCTTGAGTTCAAGTGAGTCAAAATGGAAATCAAAGGGGCTGTAAATCAGTGAGTTGAAGGGAAAGAAAAGGTCGTTGACCGGGAGGGGAGCCAAGCCTAAGCGCTTGAATGTTGGACTAGACTTCTTTATATTACTGTCATTTGAACTATATTTTGTTGGACATGTAATAAGTCACTACTTGCGATAGTTTGATTAGGTTAATAACTTTGGATGGTTGTTTTATGTTAATTAATGTTTGAGACTGTTACTTGCTATCTAGTCTTTCTATTCCGCAGTTAATCTAGTTTATTCCGCATGTTGTGTTAGTTCCATGTGTGATTCATTATCATGGTCTATTCCATGCAAACATGGGGTGGCCAGTTAAGGTTCAGACTTGAGTAGTCTGAACTTAACTCACGTCGTGACCCCGCCAGCTCTCCTCCGATGTTTTATTATTATTTAAAAAAAAAAATTAGACTCTGATATTTCTCGGAAAGGGCGGGGCGTTACAGCATCAATCCCTGCTGGTTGGAGAAAACTAGTCCTCGAGTTTGTTGGGTTTTGAGGGACATATCAAGTCGAAACCTTCAACCACCAATTTTGCCTCTGACACCTCAAATTGTATTGGAGAGATGGTATGTGGGTATCACCTTCATATCGAGCACGAACTGTCCTTGTGGATGTCAATTTCCTCCTGCCAAATACGAAATTGATCAAAGAAATTTGTTTTGTAATAGCCAGGATTTTCAATGCAATAATTATGTTGGCTATTATCTATTTTAATTGTTAAAAATTAATATTTGTAGATGGTATGGATGTTAGATGGATAAGAATTGGGACAATGGCCCAAGTATGGTCCAATGGATCATGGATAGGGTTAATCCTAATTAATTGGGTCAAGTGTCCAATTGGGACCCAATGGGTCAAGATGAATTGATGATTAGGGTAAATGAGTAAGGACTTGACTTAATCGGGTCATGGACCCAATTAAGATCTAAAGGCATGGGGTCCACCTCATCAAGTGAGGTGGCAAGTGTAGGAGTTGATATCAAAGTGGCATAGCCAAGTGGGACCCAAGTCCACCTCATCAAATGAGGTGGCGTGTGGACTAAGGCCCATGTGGGGCCGGCCACCATGGTTGACTTGGTCAATCATGGGTGAGTTCAGGGGTGAATTCAAGAAGATCAAGAGATGTGAGTTGAGATAAATTATTTAATTAAAATCACCTAAGTTAGATGGAAATAAATCCAAGTGCTTGAGTTAAGAGTTTGAGTTTCATTTAAATGAAGTGAGTTGAATGGGTGGTGAGCCACATGGAAGATGAAAAGATTGAGTGAATCAAAGGGGAGGTGGAGGGTTTCCATCTCATGGAAACCCTAGCCACCAAAACCGTTGGATAGAGGGATTGTGCCAAGTGTAATCCATGTGTCCTCTTGGTTAGCCAAGGGACACATGGGAAAGACCCCATCTTGATGAGGGTGGCTGGGGAGCTTAGGATTACAACCAAAACCCTAAAGCTCTCATCTCATTCACTCTCTCCCTCTCACTCTTGGCCGACCCCCCTCTAAGACAAAAGAAAAGAATTAGGGTTTTTTCCCATCACAACCTCTCTCCCTCTCCAAAACCCTAAGGCAAGATAGAAAGGATTCATCTCAACCTCTCTCCCTCTCAAAAATCCTAAGGCAAGATAGAAAGGATTCATCTCAACCTTCCTTGGCCGATTCTCTCTAGACCAAAAAGACTTAAGGTTTCTCATCTCAAACCCTCTCCCTCTCAAGCAACTTCTTTGGCCGAATACATCAAGTAGGCTCTCAATCTATCTCCCTCTCATTTCAGCACTAACTTGGAGAAACCGAAGAACGGAGGAGGAAGAAGAAAGGACTAAGGAAGGGGAAGAACGGAGGAGCAAGACGGAACGAAAGAAAACGAAGGAGTAGCGTAATCGGTATGTATGGTTTAAGCAAGATTTATTAATTAGAAAGAGGCTAAGGGAACCATGGTTTCGGCTATGGAATGGCCGAAACCATGGGGTTCCATATAGATTGAAAAGGGTTGGCCAAATGTTTATAGGCCATGGATTTAAAATCCATTGAAGAAACATCAATGTGATGGTTAAGTATTTGGACTGACAAAACCCTAATCTTGCTAATGGGTAAGATAGATTATATGAATGAAGATTATTAAGGAGTATGTGTATGCATGATGATAACATGCATGGTTAAACATGAGAAATGATCAAAGAACATGGTTCGGCCCTTGCATGGCCTAACCCTAATCTTGATATGCATAAGGATCATATGCATGTTCAATATAAGGAATGGAGAATGATCAAAGATCATGGTTTGGCCCTTGCATGGCCAAACCCTAGATTTTTTGTATAAGGATCATTAAGGACAAAAGGGATTGGATGAGGTTCGGCCATGATGTATGGTCGAACCCCATCAAATGATCTAACCATGGATATGTAAATTTAAGAGGAAATGATGAACCATAGGGTTCGGCCATGATGTATGGCCGAACCCAATGGAAGAATGTTGGTGATTTTAATGGGTTTTAAATGATGAAAATGATGGAAGAATGTGTATGGATGTAGAGTTGTTTTTTTAAATAATTGAACCATGGGCTATCAAGGAGGAAATGATGAAAACCAATGGACCATCATGGCCGAACCCCATGGAGAAATGTTGAAGGATTTAAATGTGTTTAGACCATGAGAAGATGGAAACAAGGAACCATGGGTTCGGCCATGTTGTATTGCCGAACCCCAAGAATCATTTTATGGACCTAAGTATGGGTAAATAAATTAAGTGATTATCTATGGAAGGAAATAATGGCTAAAATGGGAATATGGTGAAAATGAAGGACCATGGGTTCGGCCATGTTGTATGGCCGAACCCCATGGAGAATATCTTATGGACTTAGGTTGTTTTTATCAAGTTACATGATTAACTTATGTGATTGGATTAATAAATCAAAGATGGAATGATGTTGGACCCACATTGATTAAAATGATTAAGGACTAAAAAGAGGGGCCCAAAACCAAGAGAGTGAGGTTCGGCTATGTTGTATGGCCGAACCCCACTAATGAGTTTTTGTTGAGGACTTAAACATGTTTCAGCCCTAAGGTTTGGCCGAAACCCCTTGGGGGTCTTAACCGGGCTAACGACGATAATCGTAGGTGGAAAATAAACATAGAATGATGGAAATCAAATGGGACATCGATTTAATTTATTTATGTGTAATAAGGTAACGGGATTTCACATATGGGCATACGATCGGCTTGAGTTTTTGGACGAAAACGCATGGACACTATATTTGGTCGTTGGTAGGATTCCTACCTCATTGAAAACCATGGAATATGTATATGTGATGATTTTACTTCATGTTTTAATGATTTATTTTGGTATCAAAGTGCTATGTTTTAATGATGGGATTTTCATGCTATATGTGTAATATGAATAGCATAGTTGCACTCATATCTCATGCATGGCATGGGAGGGATCAAATGAGAGGAGTCCACGCTCCATTCGGATAGCCGATAAATGTGTGGAGGAATCCACACTGATTCCGAATATGATGTTTGAATTGAAAAGAGGAGTCCACGCTCCGTTCGGCGAGACCGATAAGGCATACGTGGGGAGTCATGACAATACCTTGATGTGGCATATACATCAAGAGAAATATTATGTGATTTGTGATATGGTTGATGGGTGGGATTCATGGCATATGACAACCATGGAATGGCATTGACTTATGGTTTTGATATTATATATATCTATGTGATTTTTATACTAACCCATGTGTTTGCCCTGCTCAGAGTACCTACTGGGCGCGTTGTCTAATGCCCTACTTCTACCTTAGATGATGACACAGGGAATGGACGGAGCGAAGGACGCGATCAGAGCCAAGCTTAGGAGCTTGGATAATCTAGTTACATTTTATTTAAGTTTTTATTATGGACAATGTAATTTGAATAATTAGTATTTGGGACTGTAATAACTTAGACTATTTGTTATGGTTTGGATTTTAATTTTGGACATTTTAAATTAAGATGATTATTATTAAGTGATGGACTTCCTTGCTATTTAAAATTAGATAGGATAGTAATTCTATTATAATTCCGCACTATGTTTAACTCCGCATGTTTAGTCTTATTACGTGTGAACCGTTTTAGTGGACTTAGTCCACGCACACGTATGGTTGGCCAGTTAAGGGCAGGGCTTTGAAAGCTCGGACTTAGCTCACGTCGTGACGTCCCTCTCTCTCTCACTCTTTACTTTCAAAGAAAAAAATAGACTCTGATTTTGGGCGAGTGAAAAAGGGCGGGGTATTACATGTTTGCCAGTTTTTTGTATAAATGCTTCCCAGATGGGGTCCATGTTGATGTGCAAATTTTACATTTTTAATCTCGCAAGCACACGAACCATTTAATAGTATAGCAATTGAGTACGAGGTTGAACCAAAGGAAATCCACAAAATATATGCTTAAAATTAAATTGGTACCTTTAAAAAGATGTAGTCTAAGAAATCTAGTACATGAAATTACAATTTTAATTTAGATCTTAGAAAACCAAAGTTAACACCACTATTATCTAACTTATGAATTTAACAAGTCGAGAATCAAATCCATCTTCTTTTTATTAAAGTGGTGAAACAAGAATAATGTTAGAGTTTCATCTTAATTTAAAATTACATGTTTTAAGACCAAAATATCATATCTCCAACCTTAGTTAAAGAATATTTGAGAGAGAGAATTTTTTTTATACAAAGAATTGAAGAATAGAGTACATGATCATACAAGAATAAAAACATGAAAATAAATTTTACATTTAAAATACAACAAACAAACAAAGGAACTAACACAATAAAAGATTGAAAATAAAATTACAAGTAAATGACAGAATTTAAAAGTGCAGAATGTAAAGGGTGGTTGTTGGAATAGACCGCTCATCATTCAAGAAATATATAAACAAATACAAAACCTAGATCTGAAATTCGCGTAAAAGTCCAAATATCAATTCATGTCCATCATCAAAGTTTTGAATTTATAGACTTTAATTTAACAATCGGGCCTTAGTAACTTAGATTCAACACTTACAACCTAACTTCTAACTAGTTTACATCCAATTAATTAAAAAAATAATACAAACTTTAAAATCAAATCTAAACAATCATAAAGATATTTGAAAATTGGATGTTTTAAGGTTCTAAAAGAACGTCTTGTATTTATTTAATGGAAAAATTCAGTACTGGCATACATAAAATTCAGTACAAGAAAACAAAAATGAAAATTACAACTCTCACTTGTAAAATTCGTGTGGGGCTTCTATTTTCTTGCCTTTTCTCTACATCCTTTGGTCATCTTGTGCTCTTGGTCAAATCGAATTTCATGTTGTGCCTAGTGCTCTATTTATAGGCTATAGGAATGAATGGATGGTTGGGATTAAATCTGGGTTTAAGTGATTAATGGAAGGCTAAGATTGGATCTCACTTTATGGTGAACGGCTGGGATTTGAAGTGAAAAAATTAGGGTTTATAGGACAAACACGAATTTCAGTTTCTTGGGATTGAGGTTGGCTTGGTGGTTAAGCAATTGTGGAGAGAAGTTTGGGATTTAGGAGAAAAGATAGGGTACCATCGAATTTTGCATGTGTTTAGGGTTTTGATGCAATTTAATATGTTGATGTTTTAAATTTGTAAATCTCTCACAAGCGTACGAACCATTGTTAGTATAGCATATGAGTGCGAGGTCGAACCCACAGGAAATCACAAAATATATGCTTAAAATTAAATATATACCTCTTAAAAAGATGTAATCTTGAGAAAATTAGATTATGTTTGGATTTGAAATAATAAGATAAATTTTAATTGGAAAACAAGTGAACACCATCTTTTAGTTAACATGTGAATCAAATTACCTCCTTTACCTTTTTACATTGGTGAATCAATGGAAATGTAGTTATCTCTCTTGAATTAAAATTACAAAGTTCTGGATTAAAATAATATATTCAGAGTCCCACTTAAAGAATCTTTTGAGAGAGAGGTTGTTTTTATACATTAAAGAATGAATAAATTATAGAACAAAGATTACAATGTTAAAATAAGAATCAAACAAATAAGATACATGGATTACAAAACAAATAAACATACATCAAAGACAAAAATAAACTAATTAACATACATACAAGGTGGATGGTATAACTATATAAAGTAAATAGCAGAATTCAATCGACATGAAAAATAAATGATAGATTAAAAAAAAACATAATTTGAAGGTGGTTGTGGAATTATTCCATTGTACAACTTTTAATTAAAATCTACACTCTTTGATCTAATTAAAGTTTGATCCTAGGTTCAACATTCATAACCTAAGACTTTAATCAAATTAAGAACATAAATTAAAATTTATAAGCATAAAAGATAAAATGAATAATCGGACTTTTCAAGAATCTAAAAATGGACGTTTCTTATTTATTAAATGGAAGAATTCAATGTACAAAAGATGGAGATTCAATACATGAAAGACTTAAAAATAAATTGCAAAATAAATTTGTAACACCCCGCACTTTTTCACTCACCGAAATCAGAGTCAATTTTTTTTTTTAAATAAAGAGTGAGAGAGAGCGGAAGCGTCACGACCGAGCTAAGTCCGAGCTTCCAAGCCCGACCCTTAACTGACTAACCATACGTGTGCATGGACCAAGTCCACTACAACGGTTCACAGGTACTAAAGTTAAACATGCGGAATAATTCGTAGGCGGAAATATAATAGAATAATAATTCTATTCCATTTTAGATAGCAGGGAAGTTCATCACTTAATAATAATAATCTTAAGTTAAAATATCCAAATTTAACATTCCAAACCATAGCAAATAATCTACGTTATTACAGTCCCAAATTTTAGCTACTCAAATTACATTGTCCATGAATAGCTTAAATAAAATGAAACTAAAGACATCCAAGCTCCTAAGCTTGGCTCCTATCACGTCCTTCGTTTCGTCCTTTTCTTGCGTCATCAACTAAGTAGAAGTAGGGTGTTAGACAACGCGCCCAGTAGGTACTCCAAGTAGGGTCAACACATGGGTTAGTACAAAAATCACATAGATAATATAATATCAAAAACATGCAAGTCAATGCCATGCCATGAGTGTCATATGCTATGAGTCCCACCCAACAGCCATATCACAATCACATACATCAAAGTATCCCCACGAATGCCTTACGGACGCCCCAACGGAGCATGGATCTCTGATCACAAATCAATCATACATCCCTCTTGATGGATAATGCACATCAAGGTACCCTCACGAATGCCTTACGGACGCCCCGACGGAGCGTGGGTCTCCAGTTACATTTCAACCATATAATCCTCCTGATGGATAATGCACATCAAGGCACCCCTCAAGAATGCCTTACGGACGCCCCGACGGAGTGTTGGTCTTCGGTTACATTTCATCCCTCCCATGCCATGCATGAGATGCAAATGCCAACATGCTATGTAATAATACAATCATAGCATTAAAATCCCATCATTAAGACATACATTTGATACCCAAATAATTCAAGTAAAACATTTACATATACATATACTCCATGGTTTTCAATGAGGTAAGAATCCTACAAATGACCTGTAATAGCCCGAAATTTTAAATCAATATATATTTGGCATTTATTGATTTTAATTTCAATTTTGAAATGATGGAATACCAAATGGATCAAAGGTTGGGATAAGGGTCCAAGAATGGCCCAATTGGGCCATGGATTGGATGATATCCATTTAATGGGTCAATGACGACTAAGCGGGTCAACGATGGTCAAAGTGGACCCGATAGCCATGTGGGGTCCAATGGATCAAAAATCGGTTCCAACCCTAAGGTAAGTGGGTAAAGAGGGAATCTAATTGGGCCATGGGCCCAATGATTACCCAATAGACCATGAATTAGAATTAATTCATTTAATTGGTCAATGGTAAATAATTGGGTCAACTATCCATATGGGACCCAATGGGCCAAGGTAGGTAAGCCCTAAAATAAATGGGAAAGACAAAAATATAATTGGGCCATGGACCCAATGGTGATCCAATTAAGATAAATTAAATAGATTAGATAATTATAAAACTATCTAAGTTAAGATGTATCAAGATTAAGTAATATGGCCAAATGGGGTCCACCTCCACCTCACCTATTGAGGTGGCGTGTGGACCCAAGAGTAGTGGGGCCGACCACATGGTTGACTTGGTCAACCATGGGTGGATCTTAGAGGGAATTTAATGGGATTAAATTAAGTGGGGAAGTGATTAATTAAATTAATCAAGGGATCAAGGTGATCTAAGTTAATTAACCCAAGATTAAAATGGTCAAATGGTCAAAACCACTCCAACAAACACAAACCACTTCAAGAAAACACAAATTAAAACCATGGATTAAAGGTGGTGGTTTTATCCCAACCACCACCATTAATGCCATGTTGGTTGGTGGGGGAATTAATGTGGAGTATGACCTAAGTAACCAAAAGATGAGATCTCATCTCATTTCACTCACTCCATCTTCTCCATTCTCAAAAAACGTCCCATGCACTAAGGAAAAGAGAACAAACTTAGAAGAGAAACTTAGAAAGAGAAGAGAAGAAAAGAGAAGAAAAGAGAAGAGAAGGCAAGCCTTGGGCCACCAAGACCTTTGAAGATCTCTCCCTCATATCCATACTCTCTTTATCTCTTAGCCTAACCTCATTTACCTTAGCCGATCCAAGCATGTCCCACCATTGATCAAGCACATCTAGCCGATCAACCAAGGAGAGGAAGAAGAGAAGAGGCTAAGGAAATCAATAGGAGAAAGAAAGACCGGAGGAGTCGTCGGATCGTAAGTATGTTTTAAACAAGAAATTTAAATTTTTAGGGTTTTAAGTTTTGGAATCCATTTCCTTGGATTGGATGGTGGCCAAAACCATCATAGGCTTTGAATTTAAAAATCCATCCAATGGTAGGATAAGGAATGGATAAAATGGAGGAATGGATTAAGTATGAAAAAAAATGGATTAGGGATGTTAAGTATTTAAAATAATTTTTATGGATTTGTGAGGAAATTTTGGACCATAGGGTTCGGCCATGTAGCATGGCCGAACCCCATGGTGGGTGATTAGAAGATGTATGCAATTAATTAGGGTTTTGTAAGTAGGAAAAATGGTTTAGATTTTTTAAGTACAAAAAAATGATTAATGGTTTTTATGAAGATCTTAAAGTTGGTGATAGATAGTAATTTTAATGGATGAAGGATAGAAATTAATGGGAAATAATAGTTGCAAATGGATTTCCAAAGTGTATGACATAAGTTTTAAATGGACCAAATGAATGATATTATTGATTTTAAATGGAATTTTTAACAAAGAAAAATCATGGACAAATATTCATAGAACTTTGGTCTTAAAAGGCTCTAAGAAAGGTGGGCCATGAACCATGGGTTCGGCCATGGTGTATGGCCGAACCCTATGGTAATGGTTTAGGATTTCGAAGCATGGAAAATAATGTAGAGGAATGGAAATTTGAATGGATTGGTAAGTATGGTATATAGTATTTTTTTTTTTTTTTATGGAAATGAGGATTTAGATGGATGATTTAATCTTCATTGGAAGTATGTTAAAATGGGTAAATGAAACCAAGTAAAATGGAGAAAGAAACATCATGGTGTTCGGCCATGGTGTACCCATGACCCAATTTTGGATCAATTTTAGTCTAAGATTAATGTATGTATCAATGCTTAGGAGTTTGTTCTAAAGGGCCAAAATGAATGAAGGTTAGTGATTTTAAATTGGATTATTTTGGGACAAAACGTTGGTCTTTAAAATGACATCCATAAGGGTGAGCCATGAACCATGGGTTCGGCCATGGTGTATGGCCGGACCCTATGGTGGTGATTGGTAATTTTAAAATGGAGAAGAATGATAGAGGTTAATGGATTTTGTATGATATGTGATGTTTTAAAAGGATGAAAAATGGGGACTTGAATGGATAATTTAAATTCATTAGAGATAGGAATTAAAGGGGGTAAAATGAAATTTAGGTATCATGTGTTCGGCCATGGTGTATGGCCGAACCCATGACCCATTATGTGGGCCACAGCTTAGGCCAAATATGGACTTAAGTATGGGATTTAATTTTTACAAAATTAATTAAAATAGGTGATTGATGTTATAACGCTAGGTCATGGTCAATGAAACCCTATGTGGATTAAACATGAAATCGAATGCATTATGAATGATTAATTGGAATGGATAGTTACTGCGTTTAGGTTCGCAAATTAGAGTATTTAAATGGCCAAAGAAATCGGAATATTCAAAATTGGCCAAAATGGGATTTATCCATGTGTTTTAACCAATGGGTAATGGGCTAAGCTAAGGGCTGATTTTTGATAAAATTGTAACATAATTAATGGCCATTAATGGGTCTAATTAGATGGATCAATTATGAACTTAATCATGGATAAAGTATGGACTAATTCGGTAAATGTAATAAGGTATCGGACGTCGCAAACGGTACGCGATCGGCGACCGGATTATGGAGCGGAAAACGTAAAGGAACGCTACACGGTATTCAGTAGGATTCCTACCTTTTTGTAAGCGATGGATATGTGATGGTGTTTAAATTATTTTGATTTGGCTTATGATGGATTTATGATTATGATTTATCTTATGATGAGTTTTAAGTTATGAATCATATAGATTATATTTTAACATTATGCATTATATGACTATGTATGGTATATCAAAATTATGGTTTATCTATATACTACATAGCATAATGCACGTACATCTCATGCATGGCATGGGCGGGAAAATAATGAAACCGGAGTCCATGCTCCGTCGGGGCGACCGAGAATTAGACATGGGGATAGCCTGAGGGCTATAACCGGAGTCCATGCTCCGTCGGGGAGACAGAGAATCAAACATGAGGATGGTTCTATAACCGGAGTCCATACTCCGTCGCGGCGACCGAGAAGCAAACATGGGGACAATACATTGTATGATCATACGTATGATGGGTGGGACACATGACATAGGCACCCATGGCATAACATTCATCACATGCTTATCATGTTGTATTTTGATTTATTGGTATGCGTGTTATCACTAATCCATATGCTAGCCCTACTCGGAGTCCTACTGGGCTCGTTGACTAACGCCCTACTTCTACCCTAGCTGATGACGCAGGGGATGTCGGAAGCGGTGGACATGACAGGAGCCAAGCTTAGGAGCTTGGGAAGCGCAGTCTAAGTTTATTTACGTTTACATTTTGGAGATTTAATTTTAAAGTAACTTAACTTGTCGGGTTGTATAAATTTACATTTCTTGCGATGGTTTGGACGTTACTTATGGATGATTACATTTTGTGATATAAGTATGAACATAGGGGCATTTTCGTAATTTAATGTTGTATCTTCCCTTCTATCTAAAAGCCGGTAGGATAGACTCTATGATCATGTTCCGCAATGATTATAATCTGCGAGCTTACTTCCTACGCGTGAACCATTCTCGTGGACTTAGTTCCGCTCACGCGTGGGGTTGGCCAGTTAAGGGTCGGGCTTTAGAAGCTCGGACTTAACTCGCGTCGTGGCGTCCGCGCCCTGTCTCACTCTCCTATTTCAAAAAAAAAAATAGACTCTGATTTTCGAAAAATGGGTGAAAAAGGGCGGGGCGTTACATGACTAATTAATGTGTCCTTGCGTTTTCGTCCGAAACCACTCACCGATCGTACACCGCTTGTGAGGTCCCGTTACCTTATAACATATCAATAAGTCAAACCAACGTTCCATTTAATTTCCAACCATATTTAAGTCCATAAACATGCCTTAGTGGGGTTCGACCATACAACATGGCCGAACCTCACTCACTTGGTTTTGGGTCCAAGATCATTCCCTCTTTTGGTTCATTAACCAATCCGACATGAGTTAGTCATTTGGCATCAATAAAACCCTAAGTCAACAAAACTTTCTCCATGGGGTTTAGCCATACACCATGGCCGAACCCATGGTCTTTCATTTTACCCATATTTACCTCTTAGTCATTATTCTTTCATAGCTACTCACTTAACTTATTTATATATGACTTAAGTCCCAACAAATGATCCACACATGATTCATTAAGCATAACATAAAACCCTAACAGATCCCTCCATTCCTTGACTTGATCCTTAATTCATTTATTCATTTAAACATGCCTAGATCCATAATTAACCCATTAAAATGGTTTATGGGTTCGGCCATACAACATGGCCGAACCCATGGTGTCCCATTTTCATCCTCTCTTTAAATCATTTACCACCTTAGGTCCATAAATCATGTCCCTCCATGGGGGGTTTAATCATACAATTAGGTCATCATTTTACAACCCAAAGTCCATCAATATGTCTTCCATCATTTTCATGGTCCAAATGCATCTAAGTCCATCAACATCCCTCCATGGGGTTCGGCCATACAACATGGCCGAACCCATGGTCCATGGTTCTTCACCATTTACAACATTTGAGACCATGCCTTGCAATATTTAAGATCTACTCAGAATCACCAATAATCTCCCATCGTTATCATCCTTTAAAACCTTTTAAAATCACTAACATACATCTATGATTTTCATCCTTTAAAACCTATTAAGATCATTAACCAACTTCCATGGTTTTCATCCTTCAAAACCCATAACAATTACTAACATACATCCATGGGCTTCGGCCATACCACATGACCGAACTCTATGGTTCATCATCTTCTCTTAAAAATTATACATCTAAGATTTAATCCTTTGATGGGGTTCGGCCTTACATCATGGCCGAACCTCATCCACCCCTTTTTGTCTTTGATGGTTCTCATACATAAAACCTAGGGTTTGGCCATGCAAGGGCCAAACCATGATCCTTGATCATTCACCATTTCTCACATGGGACATGCATAAGGTCCTTAGCCATAACAAGATTAGGGTTCGGCCATGCAAGGGCCGAACCATGATTTTTCATGCCTAATCATATCCGTTAATCATATGGGTAATCCTAATCACCCTTCCTTTGTTCAATCCATCCCATTCCTTGAATGGATTTTAAATCCATGGTCCATGATATTTTGGCCAACTCTCCAATCCAAAAATGGGATGTTCTTTTAATCTCTTTTCTTACTTATCTTATCAAGTACTTACCAATTTCACGACTCCTCCGGTTTCCTTAGGTCCGACTTGCTCTTCCGCTCTTTTCCTTCCTCAGTCTTTCTTCTTTCTTCCTTCTTGATCTTCGGCCAAAGTGTGAGCTTGAGAGGTCTTGAGATGAAATACCCCAAGAGAGGGTTCGGCCAAATAGTGTAGGTTTGAGAGAAGGAGAGGAGGAGAGAATGGAAACCCTTAGTCTTTTCTTGTTCAATGAGAGGGTCGGCCAAGCTTGAGAGGGAGAGAAGCTTGAGATCAAAATTACTCTAAGTCCTTTGTCTTGAGAGGGGGATCGGCCTTGAGTGAGAGAGGGAGAGAGTGAGATGAGGTGAATGAGATCAAAAGTCTCCTTTGTAAAAATATGACTCTTCACCTCCCTCATTAATACTTCCTTTGGGGGTTTCATCCCATGAGATGAAACTCCAACGGTGTGCCCCTTGGGTTTTCATCATGAGATGGAAACCCTCCATCTCCCCAACGTGTGTACATGATTATCCTTGTGTAACAACAACAACCTTTCACCTCCCTCATTAATGATCCCTTTGGAGTTTCATCCCATGAGATGAAACTCCCACCTCCCCAACGTGTGTACATGATGGTGTCCCTTGAGATGGAACTCTCCATCTTCTTATTCAACTCATCTCTTTAACTCAACTCATATCTTTTAATTCAACTCTATTTAACTCACTTAAAATAAACTCAATTCCTTGATTCCATTTCCAATTTAATTCAGCCACACTTTAATTAAGCTTGAACTCATTTGATGGTCGACCAAGTCAACCATGACCCATTGGGTCCCAATTAGGCATTTTGACCCAATTGACAACCTTGACCCAATTAAATAAATCTTACCCATTTATTTCAATTGAAACTTATCCAATATCCGTTGGGTATTAATTGGGCAATTGACCCAACTCCTTACCCATCTAAGATCCATCTCCATTAATTTACAAATTAAATGGACAATTTCCATATATATTCATGAATTGAAAATCCGGGGTATTACAAAAATAAATCTCAATTGCAATTTTCGAGTATGCTCCTCTGTCTTCAATGTATTTTTCCAACTTTAGGTCCTCATGAGCTCCAGGTCAAATTCGAATTTGGCTTTGGGGTAGTGGGGTATTTATAGGCTCAAGGTTGGAATGGACGGTTGGGATTAAATCAACGTTTAAGTGACAAAGGAGTGGCTTGGATTAAATCTCAATGTAGTTGGATGGATGGGATTAAAGGTTGCAAAAGGTTAGGGTTTACAAGGGTGTACACGAATTTGGGATTGTGTGGTGGCTTGGAGTGGAGTGCATGAAAAGTTAGAGAGGATTTAGGTTGGGGATAGGCTTACACAAATTTGGAGTGTTGGTTTAGGGTTTAGGGTGACGATAAATGGATGGTGGAGATTTGAAGTTGAGATGATTGAATGGTGGTGATAACATGATGTGATGTGGAGAGTTGACCTATGTGTATGTGCATGAATGGGGTGGCGTTGTGCAAAAATCGTGTGGATGCATGGATGATAAGGTGGTCATGTGTCATGAATGAATGTGGATGGAAAATGGGTTAAAAACAATGTAGAAAAATTAGATACTAAAATCGTGTGGATTGGGTTGTGGCAAATTCGAATGGAGGCTAGCTTGTTCTTCACGTTGTTTCACACTTAGGGTTTGGTGACTAGATGGCTAAGATTAATAGGGGTTTAGATCTAATGGTTCTAGGTTTATTTAGGTGAAAATAAATATAGGAAAGGGATGATGGTTGATGGAGGGTTTGGATTCAAGGGTTAATCCTATATGAATAATGAAATGCATGACCTAAATTGAATACAATTTATGTATGTGATGGATGCATGTGGAGGCTCTAAGGTTTCTAAGAAGTGAATGAATGAATAAAATTAGATGACCTAATATCTTATGGCTAAGATGATCAATGCATGAAATGAATGCATGAATTAATAGGTGATGCATGGATAAATATTATTTTAAGGTTAAAATGTTTATGATTATAATGAATGACTTGGATCTAATGATGGGTGAATGAATGATCTAGATTAACATAGAGGCTTCTAGGGTTTACTAATAATGCATGAAAGATATGAAAGGTGGACATGACAGATGGAGGATGGAGGGCAGTTATTGAATGCGCATGAAAGATAGTCAGGGTTTAGGTATTGGAGCTGACATTGGATAAATGGATATGGGCTATCGTTTATGGACTTAGGTGGATTCTAATATGGAACATTGGACTTTGGGCTTGGACCTCAACTCTTGGACTTGTTTTTGGGCTTGAGTACTTGGGCTTGAGTTGCACAATAGCCTGGCCCATTGTGTGAAATGCGCATGTACTGCGTGTGGCTTGGTCCAATACTGGCTTTGTAAGCTGAGCTTGGCCCATTTGGTCTTGAATTTCAGCCTTTGCACTTGGATTGCAGTTTCTATCATCTAGGATTAACTAATTATTCAGCCACATATAATCTAATTTTTTTTAATTAATCTAGACTCTCATAACTGGATCTAGATTAATTTATTTACATGAAAGTCCTAAAAATGGCATGACATAATTTTAAAAATCCTAGGTCTACACTTTAAAACTCTAATCTTGCAATTATCTGCTGCATTAGCATGGTTTTCTTAAACTGTCCATTTTTATCTACAAAACTAAAAAACTACATTAAATGCATCATTATATACAAACATGAGAGCTAACTAGTCCAATAATCAGGGGTGAAAATATAAAACTTTAGTGTTCAACAAATACCCTCAAACTCAGATTTTGCTATTCCTCGAGCAAAACTACTTAAAACAGACTAAAAATAAATGAAAACACACAAATCTTAAACTAAACCTATGTTGAAACAAAAACTAATCCTAAAACTACACCACTTTCGCTGGTACTCTCGATTGCATTTAGCTTATGCAACAAGCCTTTAAACCCCTAGTTCACCACTAGTGGACGAGTTATAGTCTCGTGAGGGATTTCAGTGATAATACCCACAAATATCAACATCTTTAATAAGAACACAAAGATGAGATGTAACGTCCCGCCTTTTTTCAATGCTTAAATCAGAGTAAATTTCTTTTCTTTTATAGAAAAAGGATGGAGACGTCACGACTCAAGCTGAGTCCGAGTTCGAAGACTGACTAGCCCAACCTAGCACACGTGAGAAAATAGCTCATTAATTATTTGAGCATGTGCTAGAAGAACTTGTGGAAACATAATTTGCAGAAATAATAACTACGGAAATATTTATAATATTCAATCATTTTATAGCAAACATAGAAAAATTACTCAAATCCTAAGTTAAATACAATACCAACACAAAATATAAGTCTAAGATCTAAGGTATTCCATATCCAATAAGTTCCTCCTATGAATAATATTGTTCTATAAAAGCATCAAACTAAAGAACTAAAATCTCCAAGCATTTCTTTCTCCACTTCGTTAGGCTTGACTACCACTGGGTCCAGCCTCTTCTTCTTTGCCTTGATCTGTGTTAACATCTAGGGGAAAAATATACGAGCTTAATCAACTTGCCCAGTAGGAATTCCGATCAAGGAAATGCACTACATGTGTAATACCTTAACAACATTTAATGATAATCATTTTGGGAAAAACACATGTTATGACAAGTGTACGTTTCTCAAAGGAAATCAAAAGATATTAAAATATCATAATTAAAATCCATACTTGATGATGATATGCCATGGGTGTTATGCATCAATGAAATGTCGTCCCATACCCATGCATTTGAGGTGGCAACCACCAGGGTGTTGTTACACATCCACAATTTAACCGAGAATATTGATGGAGTGTGGCCTCCTCGCTCTGGGAAGGGTTTCGGGACTTACTGAGGAGCTCTTTGGCCCAATTAATGCCGTAACAACCATACACAAGGACGGAGCCAAAGTCTAACACTTGTATTATCAATATACACAAGATCAAGCGAGGTCCGGACATTTCCTTCTTGGCTCGGTAATATAAATCCCTCCCATGAAACCATGCAACCATGCATGAGATACATGTATGCAATCATGATTACAAATCATGCATCATATAGTTCAAATACCTTTACAATACATGAAAATACTATAGTAATCTAATTCAATACAAATCAAGTTGAAATGATCATATTTTCATAATTCAAAACTCATAATTTCAATAAAATACAAATATAGAAATTTCACACTTAAGTGCTTCAATAAAGTAGGAAATCCTACCTGATCTAAAATGATCATCTAAAAAGAAACTCATGCAGTTGCTCGAACGGCGTCGGGACTACCCTTGGTTCCTTTTGTCCATGTACATGTTTCAAATTATAACTTCATGTCATTATCACATAGAATATTTGGTCTAGTTTAAATAGGTCTAACCAAGACCTAAAAGGTCAATTGTATAGTTTTTAGAGTCTAAGAGACTCCACATGCATCTGATTTATCATCAAATATATTAGCCTTATGAAACTATCCATGTCTCAGGCCGACATATCGACCTTGTCGATACATCGTAATCGAGACACAACCGATACATCAATATTTTTCTATATCTCGACTGGCTCTATCTGTTCATGTTCACGTTTTCCAGTTGTTCTCAGAATACATGTATCAGCCCAGTCGATACACCTAAGGGTTAATTAGTTCGAAGTGTCGCGCAATGTCGACATGTTCTTTTGAGTTGTTCATGTAACGCCCCGCCTTTTTCACTAGCAAAAAATCAGAGTCTATTTTTTTTAAAAATAAAAGAGTGAGAGAGAGCGGGAGCGTCACGATGAGAGCTAAGTCCGAGCTTCCAAAGCCCGACCCTTAACTGGCCAACCATACGTGTACGTGGACCAAGTCCACTAAAACGGTTCACACGTACTTAAGTTAAACATGCGGAATAAATCATAGATGTTAAATTATTATAGAATCATAATTTTATTCCATTTTAGATAGCAAAGGTGTCCATCACTTAATCTTAATTATGTTACGTTAAAATATCCAAAATCAACATTCCAAACCATAGCAAATAATCTACGTTATTACAGTCCCACGAACTAATTACTCAAATACATTATCCATGAGTAACTTAAACAAAATGAAACTTAATCATCCAAGCTCCTAAGCTTGCCTCCGATCACGTCCTTCGTTCCGTCCATTTCCTGTGTCATCAACTAAGGTAGAAGTAGGGCGTTAGACAACGCACCCAGTAGGTATTCCAATTAGGATCAAACACACGGGTTAGTATAAAAACCCAGATATAATATATTATGTCGTATCCGTAAAACATCGTATCCAAAACAGTGTATGATAAAAGAGATCCAATCATACAGATAAAACCAGAAACAGTGCATGATAATAGAGATCATAATCATGCTGATACAATGCCATGCCATGGGTGTCATATGCCATGATGTCCCACCCATCTTCCATATCACAAACACATGGTATCCTTTTGATGGAATCTCCTCATCAAGGTACCCTCACGAATGCCTTACGGACACCCCGATGGAGCGTGGTCTCCGGTTACAAATCAAACATACAACCCTCTCGATGGATAATGCACATCGAGGTACCCTCATGAATGCCTTACGGATGCCCAGACGGAGCGTGGTCTCCGATTACAAATCAAACATACAACCCTTTCGATGGATAATGCACATCGAGGTACCCTCACAAATGCCTTACGGATGCCCCGACGGAGCGTGGTCTCCGGTTACACTTCATCCCTCCCATGCCATGCATGAGATGCAAATGCCACATGCTATGTAATAATATAAATCATAGCATCAAAATCCCGTCATTAAGACATATCATTTGATACCAAAATAATTCAAGTAAAACATTCATATATACATATACTCCATGGTTTTCAATAAGGTAGGAATCCTACCAATGACCAAGTAATGTGTCCTTCCATTTATGTCCGAAAACCGCTCACCGATCGTACACTGCTTGTGAGCTCCTGTTACCTTATTACATATCAATAAATTAAAACAATGATCCCTTTTTATTTCCACCCATGTTTAAGTCCATAACATGCCTTAGTTGTATGGCCGAACCTCACTCACTTGGTTTGGGTCCCTCTTTTGATTCATTAACCAATCATACATGAGTTAGTCATTTAGCATTAATAACACCTAAGTCCACAAAAATCCTTCTCCATGGGGTTCGGCCATACACCATGGCTGAACCCATGGTCCATTATTTTCACCCCATTTACATCTTAGCCATTATTTCCATCACCTCATGCTTAGGTCCAAAACATATATCCACACCTAAACATTTTCCATGGTTCAATCATACACTTAGGTCACTTATCCATACCTAGATCAAAAAACATGATCCATAATCATAGATCTATAATTAAATCCTCCATTTCCTAGCTTAATCATCCATTCATTTAAACATGCATGCATAGATCCATAATGTCCCTAAAATGGTTCATGGGGTTCGGCCATACAACATGGCTAAACCCATGATGTCATTTTTCATCCTCTTTCTTAAATCATTTACAATATTAGATCCATAACTCAAGTCTCTCCATGGGGTGTTTAATCATACACTTAGGTTCATCCTTTTAGATCATCATTAACCATATCTAAAACCTATTAAAATTACCAACATTCCCCCATCATTTTCATAGTCCAAAACATCCAAGTCCATCATTGTCTCTCTATGGGGTTCGGCCATACATAGTCCATGAATAACTTAAACAAAATATAACTTAATCATCCAAGTTCCTAAGCTTGGCTCCAATCCCGTCCTCGTTCCGTTCCCTTCCTGTGTCATCAACTGGGGTAGAAGTAGGGCGTTAGACAACGTATAACGCCGCGCCCTTTTTCACTCGCTTTTTCCCATAAATTTGGAGTATATATTTTTTTTTATAACATAGTAGAGTGATAGAGTGCGGGACGTCATGACTCGAGCTAAGTCCGAACTTCCAAAGTCCGACCCTTAACTGGCCAACTCTATGTGTGTATGAATCAAGTCTATGAAAAAATGGTTCACACATAACAATATCAATATGCGGAATAAAAATCACAACTTGCGGAATCATAATAGAACATAGTTCACTTAGTCAATAAAATCACAATCATCATTATCCAAATAAAACATCCAACCATAGCATTTCATCTAAGTTGTTACATTCTGAAATCTGGATACTCTCAATATAAATCCCTGAGTATCTTAAACATAATATAAAACTAAAAGCTTCCCAGCTCCTATGCTTGTCCCTTTCTGCGTTTAGCGTTTTCCTCGTTTCCTACATCATCCACTAAAGGGTAGAAGTAGGGCGTTAGTACAACGCGCCCAGTAGGTATTCCAATTAGGGTTAACACATGGTTAGTACAAAACATATATTATAACATAATATATGAAACCAGGTAAAATCCATGACATGCAATGATGATAAATATGCAATGAGTCTCACCCATCACATGTACATAAATGTATCCACCACATAGGTCTTTCGGATGCCCCGACGGAGTGTGGACCCTCCAGTTACATTTCATACATAATACCCTCTTGATGGAATGCTCATCATCAAGGTATCCCCCACGATTCTATTACGGACGCCCCAACGGAGTGTGGATCTCCGGTTACAATTCATACATAGGTCCTCTTGATGGAATGCTCCTTATCAAGGTATCCCCCACGATTGTTTTACAGACGCCCCGACGGAGTGGTGGATCTCCGGCTACATAGTATCCTCTTGATGGAATTCTCATCATCAAGGTATCCCCCACTAGTGCTTTACGGATGCCCCGACGGAGTGTGGGTCCCCGGTTACCTGTCATCCCTCCCATGCCATGCATGAGATGTAAATGTCCATATGCTATGCAAGTATACAAATCATAGCATTTAAAAGCTCATATTTGAAACATATAAAACACATGCTATTTTATTAAATAAACATAGCATATAAAACTCACATTTTAAACATATCCCTTGTAATATAAAATCATCAAAATAAGATAAGACAATGTACATAAACCCATGGTTTCAAAGGGGTGGAATCCTACTAAAGATCGCTTCGTGTCCTTGCGTCTATCGTCCAGTAACCGCTCACGATCGTAAACACCTTGTGAGGTTCCGTTACCTTAAAATATAATAAAGAATCAAAACCAAGTCCCACTTGATTTACAATATTTTAAGTCCATAAACCATTCTTCATTTTTTACCCTTTATTTACCAAATTACCATTGATCTCGTCACCTAACTTTTAGGTCCCAAAACATAGGTCTATTAATTCTCATATAATTACTAAAATGTCATCCATGGTTAACCTTCCATTTTTAGCAAGTATTTACAACTTGTCATTGCCTTTGACAATTCATGTTTAGGTTCCACTATATTACATACATGGATCCACCAATGATCCACAACCACGGAACCACAAATAAAACCTTCCATAGTTAGAATTTTCCAAATTAATCTCTTTCTTCTATAATTGGAAACTTTCTAAATTAAATTCTAACTTTCCCTAATTGAATGCTTTCCAAATATAGATTCCATAATTAGATATCATATTCCATAATTAAACATAATCTAGCATCTTAGCCATTATGGTTCGGCCATGCAATGGCCTACCCATGTCTTTATTAGAAGCTTATCAAGAATAGTAATTACCTTCCATACATGGAAGTTTTCTAAAAATAATCTTCATGGTCTATAATTAGATATTTTCTAATTCCAATTTCTACTTTCCAAGAATAGGAACTTTCCTATAATAGACAAACTTCTATAGATAGATAGTTTCCTAAATTAGAAACTATCTTTCCATTATTGGATGCCTTCCAAGTTTAACAACTCCTTCCATATTTGGAAGCTTTCCATATTAAGCAACCAAATCCATCTCCATTCCAAAAACAACCCCATGGGGTTCGGCCAAGCACCATGGCCGAACCCTATGGTTCATGATCTTTATCAGTGGTTTAGATCCATTAAAACATTCAATAATAATACTTACATAATTTAAACTCTAATTGCATTAACATCATCTCAAAATTCTCTATGGGGTTCGGCCATACACCATGGCCGAACCCTAAGGTCCTTGGTTCTCCATCATTCTTTAAATTTAATAAATCAGTCCACATGATTTAGCCTCTAAGAAAACTTAGATCCATAAAAATATTTGGTGGGGTTCGGCCATACATCATGGCCGAACCTCACCCCTTCTTTTCTATTCTTTTGGTCAAACATATCAACCTTTCCAAATTATCATGATCCTTTCCCAATCTTCTTTCATTTAATTAATCATCTATATTTTTCCATTAAAATAAACCATAACTTAACCCATGTCTTTCCATACTTCTAAACCAACATTCATTCATTACCAACATTATTTCATGGGGTTCAGCCATGCATTGTGGCCGAACCCTATGGTTCATGTTTCCCTTTATTCCCTTCAAACTTCATTTAAAATTTATCTTACACTTTCCATGGGTTTCCATCATTCAAATCCATTAATTTAAACCATGACTTTCCATGGTTTCTAACCCATAGAAATAACCAAAGTTCCTCCATGGTTTTCCATAATTAAACACTTTCTAAATTAAGAATCCATGTTTCCATAAATAATCCCCACCTTCCATTTTAATCTAGGATCCATAATTAGAAAGTTACTAATTTACTCTCCACCTTTCCATTATTAGAAGGTTTCTATAATTAGAAACCAAGTTTCCTCAATTGGATGCTTTCCAAATTTAGCAACTTCCAATTAATCCAAGGTCCATGATTAGATATTTTCTAATCTAGTAACATCTTTTAAAATACATACTTTGGTACTTTCTAAAATAATAATTCTCTTCCATGGATCTAAAACCATATATCAAATCAAAGACATAGAATCACTTACCGGTTCCATGACTCCTTCGACTTTCCGTCGGTTGATCTTGTTCTTCCAATCCTTCTCCTTTCCTTAGCCTTTTCTTGTGTATGCCGTGAACCACTTTGTGCTGCTGTTCTTGTGCTTGCTGCTGCCTCTCTTCCTTTGATAATGATTGTCATGAGACAAGGTTTGAGAGAGAGAGAGAGAGAGAGAGGAAAATCGGCCTAAGGTGTAGGTGTGCCGTGCGCCCCCTCTTTCTCTCCTTTTATTGATCTCCAATTGGCCAATCTTAGAAGGTTCTTGAGATAGTAATTGCCCCTTACCGTGAGCCCTTGTGTTCCCCATTTTTTACACATATAACATATTATAGATCAGTTTTGACCTTGTTAACTTCCGAAGCAGGAAAATGGGTAAATTATAAAGTTGTAACCCTTGAAGTCTTCTTTCCAACGCAAAATGAATCAACGCAATCGAACATTGGAGTGGAACTTTATAACCAAAATACTGAACATATGTCAAACCTTCCTTATTTTTCTCCCTTTCTTATTTTCTTTCTTTTTCCTTAATCTATATTTAGAATGTGCTATGCGCCCTTGCTCCCTTCTTTAATTACCTCATGCCGTGTGCACTTGTTTGCCTCTTATAAAACCTTCCCTAAATCAAGAATAGAAAGTGCCATACGCCCCATTCTTGTTGCCTCTTCTATTTTATTAAAATCTTCCTTAATTGCACTTCCCATTTTAATTTCCAACTTCTAAACTTAGAAACTTACCAACTTAATAACCATTCTCCATATTTAGACACTTTCCAAATTTAGCTTCAATGTTTCTATATTTAGACACTTTCCAAATTTAGCTTCAATGTTTCCATATTTAGACACTTTCCAAATTTAGCATCTATATTTCCATATTTAGGCACTTTCCAAATTTAGCCATTGCCTTAATTAATCTCCCATTGGTTCATACTTAGAAGGTGCTATGCGCCCCCTTCCCTTTTGTTTTATAAAAACTTTCTTCTTAATTCTAATTAGAAGGTGCTGATCCTCTATCTTAGCAATTCCTTTAATTCCACTCTTAACCAAGGAAAGACCCTTTATAAAATGATCTTATGTGTATTTACTTGGATATCCAAATCCACATTCGGCCATGCATCATTTCTTCTTTTATATTAGAAAGTCCCATGTGCATATCTCATAGATTTCATATCTCCCACACGGCCATGATAATCTATCTTATTCCAAAAATCTTTCCATGATCCCTCATTTAATTTTTATTGAAAATATTTAGCAAAACCGTTGGGTCTTAATTGGGCAAAGACCCAACATTTTACCCATATTAGATCCATATCTAAAATTCATAATTTAAATGGGTAATTTCCGTAAATATTTATAATTTGAAAATTCGAGATATTACACAACGCGCCCAGTAGGTATTCCAATTAGGGCTAACACATGGGTTAGTACATAAAATCCAGATATAATATACCATACCATACTTGTAAAGCATTGTATCCAAAACAGTGTATGATAATAGAGATCCAATCGTACATATAAAAATCAGAAACCTTGCATGATAATAAAGATCATAATCATGCCGGTTCAATGCCATGACATGCTATCCTATGCAATGAGTCCCACCCATTACAAAATATCCTCTTGATGGAAAGCTCCTCATCAAGGTATCCCCCACGAATGTTTTACGGACGCCCCGATGGAGTGTGGATCTCCGGTTACATTTCATATACAGTATCCTCTTGATGGAAAACTCCTCATCAAGGTATCCCCCACGAATGATTTACGGACTCCCCGACGGAGTGTGGCTTTCCGGTTACATTTCATACATAGTATCCTCTTGATGGAAAACTCCTCATCAAGGTATCCCCCATGAATGTTTTACGGACGCCCCGACGGAGTGTGGGTCTCCGGTTACCTTTTATCCCTCCCATGTCATGCATGAGATGCAAATGCCAACATGCTATGTAGAAATGTAAATCATAGCATTTAAAACTCCATAATTGAAACATATTGATTGATACCAAAATAACTAATCAAACATGAAATAAAATCATCATAAGTACATAATACATATCCATGGTTTCAATGATGTAGGAATCCTACCAATGACCACTAGTGAGGTCCCATCACCTTGTTATATATCAACCAATCAAACTAAAGTCCCATTTGATTTACAATAATGTCCAAGTCCGCAAACACACTTTGTGGGGTTCGTCCATACACCATGGCCTAACCTCACTCACTTGGTTTTAGTGCCTCTCTTGATTTATTAATCATTCATCACCAAGTTAATCATTTAAACACTTATTCCACAAACTACACCTTAGTGGGGTTCGACCATACAACATGGCCGAACCTCACTCACTTGAGTTTGGTCCCTCTTTGTAATCCTTTGATCCAAGATCTTGCCATTTTTTATTCATAACTCTAATCACTTATACAATAGTTATTAAACATTAGTAACCACTTAAGTTCACAAAACTTTCCTCATGGGGTTCGGCCATACACCATGGCCGAACCCATGGTCTATCATTTCCTCCCATATTTGCACATTTGCCATTATTTCCATCCCTTCATGCTTAGGTCCAAAATTGATCCATAACCTAGATTCATAAATGATTCATAAATCACAACATAAAAACCCAAGTCCACCAAATATTCCCCATGGGGTTCAGCCATATACCATGGCCGAACCCATGGTCCATTATTTTTACTTATTTACCACATTGCCATTAATCTATCCATGGCTAACATTTCATTCATTAAAGCATATTTAAGTCCATAATTTGATCCACCAAATGGTTCATAGGGTTCGGCCATACACCATGGCCGAACCCATGATGTCTAAATCCAATTTATCCATTGAATCATTTCCCCTCTTTAGGTCCATAAACCAAGGTCCCTCCATGGGGTTTAACCATATATTTAGATTCATTCTTTTTAACCATCATCTACCATGTTTAAAATCAATTAAATTTACCACCATTCCCCATCATTTCCATGATCTAAAATCACCTACGTCCAACAATATTTTTCCCTTTAATCCCTTCAAAATCCTTGATAACCTTCCATGGTGTTCGGTCATGCACCATGGCCGAACCCATGGTTCATGGTTCTTTCACCAATTATCATTTTAACACCATGTAAAATGATTAGTATTCCTTAACATGCATCTACAATTTTCATGCTTTGAAACCCATAAAAATTATTAAATAAACCACATAATTTCAATATCTAAGAAAACCCTAAGTCCATAAATATTCCTTGGTGGGGTTCAGCCGTACGACATGGCCGAACCTCACCCTTTGGTCTTGTGCCTTTCTTTTCCATTCTTTATATCCATTAAACATAGTTGATGTCCTTAACAATATATTTATTTTAAACCCTTTTAAAACATTCATAACCTTCCATGGTTTTCATCCCTCAAAAACCCATAAAAATAACCAATGCCTTTCCATGGGGTTCGGCCATGCACTATGGCCGAACCCTATGGCTCATCCTTCCATTAAAATACCCTATTCATCCCCTAATTTTTCTTCCATGGAGTTCTGCCATACACTATGGCCGAACCCTATGGTTCCTTACTTTAAACAAAATTATCAAAATACCTAACGGTTCTGCGACTCCTCCGGTTTCTTTCGCTCTAACTTGTTCTTTCAATCCTTTCTTTCCTTAGCCTCTTCCTCCTTCCTTCTTCCTTCTTTGGCCAAGAGTGAGAACTTGAGAGAGAGATAGAGATTCGGCCAAATTATGTGGGTTTGAGAGAGCTTTGAGTGAGAGGGAGAGGAGTTTGGGATGTAAACTCTAAGTCCTTTTCTCTTTTGTCCTTGTGGGTGCTCGGCCAAGAGAGGGCTTGAGAGTGAGATGAAAACCAATCTTGTTTTGCTCAATGAGGGTGATCGGCCAAGGGTGGTGCCTTTTGATAAAGCCCTTTTGTAACTCTCCTAATTCATCACCTACTCATTGATACTTACATTGGGGGTTTCATCCTTAAGATGAAACTCCCAACCGTTTTGTCCCTTGGTTACCTTGTGTAACAACAAAACTGTCCCCTCCATTCATGACCCATTTGGGGGTTTCATCCTTGAGATGAAACTCCCATGTCTCCAACGGCATTGTCTTGAGTAAGCTTGTGTAACCTCCACAACATTCACCTCCCTCATTAATGACCCATTTGGGGGTTTCATCCATGAGATGAAACTCCCATCTCCCATCATGTAGCCTTGGTTTGAATTGTGTAGCAACACCAAACCGTCCGTCTCCATTGATGATTCATTTGGGGGTTTCATCCTTGAGATGAAACTCCCATGTCCCAACGATGTAAGCTTGGGTAAGAATTGTGTAACTCTCATTTTCATTTATCTCCTTCCTTAGTGCTCCACTTGAAGGTTTCATTATTGAGATGAAACATTCCCAACGGGTTGGCTCTTGGGTTTCCATCTTGAGATGGAAACTCTCATGCTTCCAACGTGCAAGCCTTGGTGTAAGTTTGTGTAACTTCCAAAACCTTTCATCTCCCCATTAATGACTCATTTGGAGTTTCATGCATGAGATGAAACTCCCCCCTCCAACGTGTGACCTTGACTTGGTCTCATGAGGTGCATCTCTCCACCTTCCCACTCCACTCACTTGAGATCAAAGTCCCATTAATTTCCATTCAACTCATTTAACTCAACTCACCTCTTTAATTGAACTCACTTAAAATCAACTCATTTAACTCACTTAAAATCAACCCAATTACTTGATTCCATTTCCAACTTAAATCAGCTCCAATTGAGTAAGCTTGAACTCACTTGGTGGTCAACCAAGTCAACCACGAACCATTGGGTCCCAATTGGGCATTTTGACCCAAATAACAACCTTGACCCAATTAAACACATCTTACCCATTTATTTAAATTGAACCTTATAACATCCGTTGGGTCTTAATTGGGCAATTGACCCAATAACTTACCCACCTAAGGTCCATATCCAATAATTTACAAATTAAATGGACAATTTCTATATATATCCATAACTTGAAAATCTGGGGTGTTACAATATCTCCTCCACTTCCGAATCTGTCCGCTGCTCTTGTTCAATCTTGGAGACCATGTTGGATCGTATGATTAGATTATACATACACCCATGGTTACTGATATATAGATTGAACTCTCGAATGGTATTCAGCATCTCCCATTCCATCCTAATCAAGTTGGCCACTGATGAATGTGATATGCGACTAAGGGCATCCGCCACTTTGTTCGCCTTGCCAGGATGATATCGAAGCACAAACTCATAATCTTCCAGATATTCTATCCATCTGCGTTACCTCATGCTGAGTTCTTTCTTATCAAACAAGTATTTCAAGCTCTTATGATCTGAAAACACTTCAAATTTCTCGGCATAAAGATAGTGTCTCCAGCTTTTGAAAGCGAAGACCACTGCGGCTAGTTCCAGATCATGTGTAGGATAGAGGCGTTCATAAATTTTCAACTGTCTTGAACCACCACACGCTGACTTTGACTGAGAGCACACCCCAGTCCCTCTCCTGAAGCATCGCAATGAACCTCATAGCCCTTGCCTCTTTCCGGTAAAATCAGGATATGAGCAGTTGTAAGTCTCTCCTTCAGTTCCTCAAATCTCCAGTTGCATACATCCGACCACTCAAATTTGACTCCTTTCTGAGTGAGTCGGGTAAGTGGAGATGCAATCTTGGAGACGTCCATGATAAACTTCCTATAATAACCAGCCAATCCCAGGAAGCTACGGATCTCGGTCACATTTTTTGGTGCTTTCCATTCTCTCGCTGCCGCCACCTTAGCCTGATCCACGGCTACACCTTCTGCTAATATAACATGCCCAAAAAGTTGACCTCAGATAGTCAAAATTCACACTTGCTTGCTTTGGCATATAGATGGTTCTTCCTCAAGGTGTCCAGGACTATCCGCAGGTGCTCAGCATGTTCCTCCTGACTTTTGGAATAGATCAGGATGTCATCAATAAATACAATCACAAATTGGTCCCAAGTAAGGACAGAAGAACTTGTTCATTAGATCCATGAACACAGCCGGTGAATTGGTGAGTCCAAACGGCATGACCACATACTCATATAGTCCATACCGCGTCTTGAAGGCTGTCTTCTCTATGTCCTCATCCCTAACCCGGATTTGATGGTAGTCAGACATCAGATCAATCTTTGAGAAGTGGCTGGAACCCTAAGTTGATCGAATAGATCATCGATCCTAGGTAGAGGGTATTTGTTCCTAACAATTAGCTGGTTCAATTTTCGATAACCCATACACATCTGGAGTATACAGTCCTTCTTCTTCACAAATAATAACCGGGCTCCCCAAGACGATGTACTGTTCTGGATGCATCCCAGTCTGAGCAGTTCATCAATCTGCTTCTTTAGCTCGGACATCTCAGCTGGTGCCATCCGGTAATGTGGCAATGACACTGAAGCAGTGCCAGGGTACAGCTTGATCTCAAAATTAATCTCCCTCATGGGTGGCAAGCCAAGGAGTTCTGTTGGGAATACAGCCGCGTAGTCTTTCACTATCGTCGAAAGTTCAGCCACCGGTGCCTTGTTTAATCTGATACTGTTCAATACCAGGCGGTTCAACCCTTCATGCAGTCTTCTTCTTATAGGGATGCTCTGTTTTTCATCATGTACCACATATTGCTTTCCCTCGGGTGACCAAAATTTCACCCTGCGAAGATGGCAATCAATGTTGGCCTGAAAGTTAGTCAACCAGTCCATGCCAAAGATGATGTCATACTCAGTCATATCGAGTACCACATAGTTGAACTCAAATCTGAATCCAGCAAGTTCAGTGTTCACTACTGTGCATATAAGCCCCATTGATGTATCTCCGACGGGGGATACAATAGTAAGTGATGTGGATAGTTTTTGTACTAATGTGCCAGTAGCGGATATGAATGCAGCAGATACAAAGGAGTGGGATGCTCCAGAATCAAATAATGCAAAGGCATAGGAACTACTGACTACTGCCATACCTTGAATCACGGAGTGATCCATTACTGCTGGAGGAGCTAAGGTATACAACTGTCCAGATCCTATAGGGTTAGGCACCCGTTCCGCCTGGTTATATGCCCTGGTTCCTCTTGAATGAGTTGGTCAGGCTGGAGGGCAAAAGGAACCCCTGGAATTTGAAAGTCTGCTAAGCTATGGACAGTCCTTCTTGAAATGACCTGGCTGGTCACAATGAAAACAATTGCCCACAACTCGGAGAACCTAATAGACTGATGCCGATGGGGAGGGCTGGTTGGTACGAAAGCCCCCTGTTGACCCAGTGGAAGGTGAGGGTCTCCCAAAGTTAGGTCGAAACCTCTTGTTGGGACGAAATGTACCTCCCCCACTCTGACCTCGGCGGTTGTCCACAAACCGCACTGTCTTAGCCATCTCCTGCTCTGTTATAGTGGCCCCGCTGACCACCTCTGCCAATGTAGGTGCCTTGAAAATGGTCATCTTGGCCCTAATGCTCGGTCGAAGGCCCCGCTCAAACTTGCAAGCCCTTCTGTACTCCGTATCCACCATATATAGGGCATAACGGGACAGACTGAGGAACTCCTGATGGTACTCTGCCACGATCATTGTAATAGTCCGGAATTTTTAAATCAATAAAAATGTGGCTATTATTTATTTTAATGATGGAAATTGGAAAATTTGATGGAGTAGACGGTAAATGGATCAAAATATGGACAAAGGCACAGTATGGCCCAATGGACCATGGATTGGATTTAAAATCATTTAAATGGTCAATGATGGTCAATTGAGCCAAGGATGGTCAAATTGGGCCCAATACCCATTTGAGACCCAATGGGTCAAGATAATGTAAGCTCTAAGGTAAATGGGTAAGGGTGAATGTAATTGGGCCATGGGCCCAATGGTGATCCAAGTAGTTGAAAATGGATTAAATTAAATCACCTAAGTTAGTGATGAGTTGACCAAGGTGACATGGTCCAATGGGACCCACCTCCACCTCATCAAATGAGGTGGCGTGTGGACCAAGGATTGGTGGGGCCGGCCACCATGATTGACTTGATCAACCATGGGTGGAATAATGGAATTAGGTTAAGTGGGAATTAATTAACCTAAGGTAATTACTTAGTTAATTAAATGACTAAGCTATCTAAAAGGTGGTCAAAGGGGTCAAATTTGGAAAAAACCAAATCACCTCATTTTAAGCACCAAAAACGTTGGCTAGGGTGGTGGTTATCCCAACCACCACCATAAAGCATGGAAAATACCCTATGGGTTGGTGGGAAAATTAATGGTTGTGTGTAAATTAAGAAATCAAAAGGATAAGACGAGTTTTCATCTCATTCTCTCCATTTTCACTCTCATTTCACTATTTTCCTCTCTTGCACTCTCAAAGCCGTCCCTCACACACCCAAGGACGAGAGGAAGAGAACTAAGAAGAGAAGAAGAGAAGAAGAGAAGAAAGAAGTGCAAGCATGGTCCACCACTCCAAGATCAAGATCTACCATCTTCTTTCTCATCATCTCCCCCTCTCCCTCTCTTAAACCTAACCCTACCTTAGCCGACCCAAGCCTTGATGTTTTTTTTTTTCATGGATCAAGCATCTTGACCGACCAATCAAGGAGAAGAAGAGAAGAGAAGGCCAAAGAACCCGAGAGGAGGAAAAATCGGAGGAGCCGTCGGATTGTAAGTATTTCTAAAACAAGATATTAGATTTTTTTTGTAGGGTTTAAGAGATTATGAAATCCATTGCTTGGATTTAATGGTGGCCAAATTATCATAGGCGTTGGATCTCAAATCCATCCAATGGAAAGATGAGAAATGGATAAAGTGGGAGAGATGGATTAAGAAAAAAAATAAAGGATGCTTTAAGGGTTTTATGTATTAAAAATTTTATACAAACATGGGAGAGATAGATTAAGAAAAAACAAATGGATTAAGGACATTGTGTATTTAAATTATTTAAGCAATGGATGTATGGAAATTTTGGAAGGAACCATGGTAGATAATTAAGTGATGAATTAGGGTTTTAAAGAATGGAAGTCATGGAGGATGATTTAGGGTTTTAAGATTTTAATGGTTAAATGTAGGTAATTAAGGATCTTTAATGGAGTTTTTAGGGTTAGTATCATGAAAGAATGATTAATGATGTTAGGGTTTTAAATGATTAAATGTTGGTAAATTTTAAAAGGGGTTTGAATGTGGAATGATAATGGATGTAAAATAATGAAAAAATAAAATAAATGGGGAATGTTGGTGGTGTTGATGAACCCTATGGTAATGTATTCATAATTTTATGGATGGAATGTTTTTAAATCCTATGGTGATGAAATGGGGTTTTTAGGTTTAAAACCATGGAAGGGGTTAATGATTTTGAAGGTTTTGAGTGAAAGAATGATAGTAAATTTTAAAGGGGTTTTTAAATGAGAGAATCCATGGATGAAGGTTAATGTTGTTATGGTCTTAAATGTCACCAATGAATGATGAACCTTAGGGTGATGTGTTGGTAGTTTTCATGGACCAAAATATACCAAATTGATGATCAAAATTGATGATTTAAATTGCATGATGTAAACCTCCTCATGGGAGGGCTTGTTATGGAATCTAAATGTGGTGAAAAAAGACCCAAGGAAAAATGGGGTTTAGGTTAAATTTAAAGGGGCTAATTTTATTGAAACCCATGACCCATTTATGGGTCAATTTATGGGTTAGATTTGGTACTATACATGTGAGTAATGAATGGGGATTAGGGTGAATGAATAAAGGTTAAGTTAATTAAATGGTTGATTTTAATGATCATATGACATGGTTGATGGGTCATTAACGGACCTAAGTTATGATCATCAATGGGTCTAAGTTGTGGATCAATTATGGACCATAATGTACATGGATAAATGAGTGACTAGTCATGGAAAAGAGGTAGTGGTAAAACCGTAAATATGGGCCAAGATAAAGAAACCCATGGAAGATGATCATGGACTTAGGGACTCTAAGTAATAACCGTGTGTGTGATAAATGAAGCCTAGGGTGGCTGGTTTGTAAACTTGTGTGATTAAAATGTTTAATAGACTAAATGGGACCCACAAAACCTAGTTAGTGAGGTTCGGTCATGATGTATGGCCTACCCCACTAAGGCATGCATTAGGGACTTAATCATGGATAAAACATGGACTAATTATTAATGTATAATAAGGTACCGGACATCGCAGGCGGTGCGCGATCGGTGACTGGGTTTATCGAAAGGAAAACGAAAAAGGACGCTAGTCGGTATTTGGTAGGATTCTAACCTTTTTGTAAGCCATGGATTAAGTATTATGTGATAGTTTTTCTTTAATTTATTTTTGGTAATCATGTGATTGTTTTAAGATGGCTTTTGGATTGAGTATCATGTGATGGTTTTCCTTTGATTTATTTCGGTAAGCATATGATTGTTTAAAGATGGGTTTTAAGGCTATGATGTATATATTGATGCTTTGCTTGATCTATTTTTGATAATCAAATTATATGTTTCATTGATGGGATTTTAAATATCATGGTTTGTGCTATCATAAAAAATTACATGGCATATGGCATCTACATCTCATGCATGACATGGGAAGGATATGGCATGAGAAGGAGGAAAGAAAATCGGAGTCCATGCTCCGTCCGGGCGACCGAGAAGCATTCATGGGGATAGCCTAATAGGCTATAACCGGAGTCCATGCTCCGTCGGGGTGACCGAGAAGCATTCATGGGGATAGCCTGATAGGCTATAACCGGAGTCCATGCTCCGTCGGGGCGACCGAGAAGCAAGCATGGGGACACCTTGACGAGGCCTTACTGTCAAGGGGATACATTGTGATTGGCTATATCTTGACGAGGTTTTTCCGTCAAGGGGGATATGACATTATGTATGGTTGAAAAAGGGACATTGTACGATGATGATGATTGATGGGTGGCATTCATGACATAGAACACCCATTGCATGACATTGCACCAAACTGCATGGTTTTGTTATAATTTTCCTTATATGCTTTGTTATCACTAATCCATGTGTTAGCCCTACTCGGAGTCCTACTGGGTGCGTTGTCTAACGCCCTACTTCTACCCTAGCTGATGACGCAGAAGATGGCGGACACGAAGGACGAGACGGAGGCCAAGCTTAGGAGTTTGGGAAGCGGACTACTTAGTTTATTTAATTTATTTTGGAAATGTAATTTGGATAGCTTAGCTCGTCGGAATGTAATAATTTAGAGTACTTGCTATGTTTTGGATTTTATTGTGGACATTATGATTTTGAGGTAACTTTGTAATTAAATGAATGTTTTTCCCTGCTATCTACAATTTGTAGGATAGTCTCTATTATAATTCCGTACTTAATTTAATATTCCGCAAGCTTTCTTCTACGTGTGAACCGTTCTTCGTGGACTTAGTTTCCATGCACACGTAGGGTTGGCCAGTTAAGGGCAGGGCTTTAGAAGCTCGGACTTAATTCGCGTCGTGACGTCCGCGCCCTTTGTCACTCTTTATTAAAAAAATAAAAAAATAGACTCTGATTTCGGTGAAAAGGGGCGGGCGTTACAGTCATGGTGCCTTGCACCAAAGATAGGAACGCTTGGGTGTGGCGCTCCTTCTCCTACTCGGGGAAGTAGTGGTCCAAAAACGTAGGTGAGAACTGCTCCCATGTCATTGCAGTCCTTTCCCTTTCCGGAATGAGCGCTCGCTGTCGCTGTATCACCTCCCACCATTTACCGGCATCATCAATCAGTTGTGATGTAGCCAGCAATATCTTGTCTTCATGACTCGAGACCTTTAGTAGGGTCAGGATCTGAGTAATTTTCTTCAACCATTTTTCTGCTCCAACAAGCCCTTCTTTCCCTTTGAAGTAAGGGGGGCATTGCTGCTGGAAATTTCTGACCATTCTTCAGTCATTGGCCTCGCTGGTGGTCGCATTTCCGTTCATGTGCTGTTGAAGAACAAAAGTGACCACTGCTTGGACCAAGTTTTGTAGTTTGGGAGGCACCACGGGTATGTTCACGCTATTTTGTCCCTCCTCCTGGTGCATTTCTTCATCCTCATGCGGGTTTTGTCGGGTTCTTCTTCTTCTTGGACGCATTTTCCTAAGTTATTGAAAACATCATTGACTTAGCTTCTTCGTAAAGTATGTGCTTTCACATTTTGGGGAAATTGTCAAATAAGCACTCTTTGTATTTCTTTGTTTTTGGGGAAACTTCCTAAGTATCAAGTGTTTGTTTCTCAATTTGGGGAAATCGGGGAAAATATTTCCTAATTTACAATGTTTGGTAAATCCAATTTATAATGACTGTCCTTCCCTTGCTATCATTCCTTTTTTGTCAAATGTTGCTCTCAGATTGAATGTTTCAGTCTGAGCCTAACGAAGTAAATTAATCCGGCCCCCATGCAGCGGACTCCGAAAAGTCGGTCAGTTGGGATTCTTATCTGTCAGTGAGACATGATACCGTCTTAATCTTACTTCGAAAGATTCATTCTTCCGGTTTCGCTCTGATACTAACTGTAACGCCCCGCCCTTTTTCACTCGCCGAAAATCAGAGTCTATTTTTTTTTTAAAATAAAAGAGTGAGAGAGAGCGGGAGCGTCACGACGCGAGCTAAGTCCGAGCTTCCAAAGCCCGACCCTTAACTGGCCAACCATACGTGTGCGTGGACCAAGTCCACTAAAACGGTTCACACGTACTCAAGTTAAACATACGGAATAAATCATAAATGCGGAATTATAATAGAATCATAATTCTATTCCATTTTAGATAGCAAGGATGTCCATCACTTAATCTTAATTATGTTACGTTAAAATATCCAAAATCAACATTCCAAACCATAACAAATAATCTACGTTATTACAGTCCCACGAACTAATTACTCAAATACATTATCCATGAGTAACTTAAACAAAATGAAACTTAATCATCCAAGCTCATAAGCTTGCCTCCGAAATCACGTCCTTCGTTCCATCCATTTCCTGTGTCATCAACTAAGGTAGAAGTAGGGCGTTAGGCAACGTGCCCAGTAGGTATTCAAATTAGGGTCAAACACATGGGTTAGTATAAAAATCTAGATATAATATATTATGTCGTATCCGTAAAACATCGTATCCAAAACAGTGTATGATAATAGAGATCCAATCATACAGACAAAACCAGAAACAGTGCATGATAATAGAGATCATAATCATGCTGATACAATGCCATGCCATGGGTGTCATATGCAATGATGTCCCACCCATCTTCCATATCACAAACACATGGTATCCTCTTGATGGAATCTCCTCATCAAGGTACCCTCACGAATGCCTTACGGACGCCCCTACGGAGCGTGGTCTCCGGTTACAAATCAAACTTACATCCCTTTCGATGGATAATGCACATCAAGGTACCCTCACTAATGCCTTACAGATGCCCCGACGGAGCGTGGTCTCCAGTTACAAATCAAACATACAACCCTCTCGATGGATAATGCACATCGAGGTACCCTCACGAATGCCTTACGGATGCCCTGACGGAGCGTGGTCTCTGGTTACGCTTCATCCCTCCCATGCCATGCATGAGATGCAAATGTCACATGCTATGTAATAATATAAATCATAGCATCAAAATCCCATCATTAAGACATATCATTTGATACTAAAATAATTCAAGTAAAACATTCACATATACATATACTCCATGGTTTTCAATAAGGTAGGAATCCTAGCAATAACCAACTAATGTGTCCTTGCATTTTCGTTCGAAAACCGCTCACCGATCGTACACCGCTTGTGAGGTCTCGTTACCTTATTATATATCAATAAATTAAAACAATGATCCCTTTTTATTTCTACCCATGTTTAAGTCCATAAACATGCCTTAGTGGGGTTCGGCCATACAACATGGCCGGACCTCACTCACTTGGTTTGGGTCCCTCTTTTGATTCATTAACCAATCATACATGAGTTAGTCATTTAGCATTAATAACACCTAAGTCCACAAAAATCCTTCTCCATGGGGTTCGGCCATGGTATGGCCGAACCCATGGTCCATTATTTTCACCACATTTACATCTTAGCCATTATTTCCATCACCTCATGCTTAGGTCCAAAACATATATCCACAGCTAAATATTTTCCATGGTTCAATCATACACTTAGGTCACTTATACATACCTAGATCCAAAAACATATCCATAATCATAGATCTATAATTAAATCCTCCATTTCCTAGATTAATCATCCATTCATTTAAACATGCATGCATAGATCCATAATGTCCCTAAAATGGTTCATGGGGTTCGGCCATACAACATGGCCGAACCCATGATGTCATTTTTCATCCTCTTTCTTAGATCATTTACAATATTAGATCCATAACTCAAGTCCCTCCATGGGGGGGGGTTTAATCATACACTTAGGTTCATCCTTTTAGATCATCATTAACCATATTTAAAACCTATTAAAATTACCAACATTCCCCCATCATTTTCATGGTCCAAAACATCCAAGTCCATCAATATCTCTCCATGGGGTTCGGCCATACACCATGGTCGAACCCATGGTCCATGGTTCTTCACCATTTTCAACATTTGAGACCATTTAAAAATCAATAACATTTCTCCATTATTTCCCTCGTTTAAAACCTTTTAAATCACTAACACCCTTCCATGGGGTTTGTCATTTCTATTTTAAAAATCATGCCTTCAAGATTTAATCCTTTGATGGGGTTCGGCCATACATCTTGGCCGAACCTCATCCACCCCTTTTTGTTGTCCTTGATGGTTCTCATACATATAATTTAGGGTTTGGCCATGCAAGAAACCATGATCCTTGATCATTCACCATTTCCTACATGGGACATGCATAAGGTCCTTAGCCAAAACAAGATTAGGGTTCGGCCATTTCCTTGACCATCTTTTCTTACTAATAAAAATCTTATCAAGTACTTACCGATTCCACGACTCCTCCAGTTTCTTTCACTCTTTCTTGCTCCTCCGATCTTCTTCCTTCTTAGCTTCTTCCTCCCCCTTGATCTTTGGCCGAGAGTGAGCTTGAGAGATCTTGAGATGAAAACCCAAAGAGAGGATTCGGCCAAAGAGTGTAGGTTTGAGAGAGGGAGAGGAGCTTGAGATAGAAAACTCTAAGTCCTTTCTCCTTTGTCTTTGAGAGAGGGTCGGCCTTGAGTGAGAGGGAGAGAGTGAGATGAGGCAAAGAATTCTCTTTGTTGTCCAATGTAATTCGGCCGAGGGTGATGTCCTTTGGGTGATGCCTCTTTGTAACAACTATGACTCTCCATCTCCCTCATTAATATTTACTTTGGGGGTTTCATCCCATGAGATGAAACTCCCAACCGTATGCCCCTTGGGTTTCCATCATGAGATGAAAACCCTCCATGTGTCCAACGTGTATGCATGAGTATGCCTTGTGTAACAATAAAAAACCCTTCACCTCCTCATTAATGATCCCTTTGGAGCTTCATTCCATGAGATGAAACTCCCACCTCCCCAACGTGTGTACATGATGTGTTTGGTCTTATGAGATGCAACTCTCCATCTTCCCTCTCCACTCACTTTAAATGAAAGTCCCATTAACTTCCCATTCAACTCATCTCTTTAACTCAACTCATATCTTTAATTCGACTCATTTAACTCACTTAAAATCAACTCAATTACTTGATTCCATTTCCAATTTAATTCAGCCACAATTTAATTAAGCTTGAACTCACTTGGTGGTCGACCAAGTCATCCATGACCCATTGGGTCCCAATTGGGCATTTGACCCAATTGACAACCTTGACCCAATTAAATAAATCTTACCCATTTATTTCAATTGAACCTTATCCATAATCCGTTGGGTCTTAATTGGGCAATTGACCCAACACCTTACCCATCTAAGGTCTATCTCCATTAATTCACAAATTAAATGGACAATTTTCATATATATTCATAATTTGAAAATCTGGGGTGTTACAGTTCATGTTTGTCCTTTGTTTCCAACCCATATGTATCGATCCAGTCCATACATATACTGGTGCATATATCCGAGGTGTCGACTTCATGTTCATTTCTGGTTATTTCCAGGCCAATACATCGACCTAGTTGATACATCGTCCTGGAACCAGTTTGTCACCCTTTATTTCCTTTTCAATTCAGTCCCACCCAGACCGATATGTTGGTCTGGTCGATGCATCGCTCAGAGGTCCGTGGGCACATCGACGCAGTCAATGTGTCCACCGATCCATTTTTACTTTGTTCTTTTTATTTCAGATCATCTCCAAGCTGACATATCGACCTGGTCGATACATTGTCCTGGGACTAGTTTATCACATTTCATTCCATTTCCAGTTTTGTCATGCTTCGATCGACACATCGACTTTGTCGATGGGTTGTGCTGAGACCAGTTCATTATCCATTCGTTCCATATTATATCTGTTGTACCTCAGGCCGACATATTGACATTGTTGATAGGTCATCCCAAGATCAGCTCATCATTCGTACGTTTCATTTTCATTTCGGTCATACCCAGGCCGAGACATCGACACAAGTGACGTGTCGTCCTAGCTTGGGTCCTTTTTGTTCAATACTTAGAAGTTCCCATTCACTAGACTTCTTGTTCCAGAAGACACACCGATAGAGTCGATATGTCGGCTGGGTTGGGTCGGAAGTCATGGGTTCATCTTCCATGCTTCTCATATACTCACTTATTCATTATATGTATTCCTTTGTCCTTTAGAATCGTACTTACATAGTTTCTAAATACCCTAGTGTTATTAGTTTACTTAAAAACACCATAGATCTACATACCTCGAAGGATTCGTAGGTGTACCCAGGTGGATGAAGGGCGAGTCCTTACTTCCTTCGCTCCTTGTCGGCTCGATTTCTCCTTCTTTATTGCCTCATTTCTCCTCCCTTTCCCGGAGAAGATGAAGTCAGTAGAGAGAGGAAAGGGTTCACCGTCGAACTGAGGGATGAGACGTGAGTGAGAGGGTAAGGTTGAGGAAGTGAGAGGGGTGGTTGGGTGTTCTCTCTTCTTTCCTCTTCTTCTCGGTTTTTCCTTTTTTTCTTTTCATCTTTTTCTTTCTTCTTTTTCCTTTCCTTTCTTTTATTTCTTTCTTTTTCTTCTTTTTTTTTTTTTCCTTTCATTTCTTTTATTTCTTTCTTTTTCCCTTCCTTTCCCTTTTCCCTTTGGTTTCCCTAGACCCTTAAATGGGTGTTTGGAAAGTGTAAACGATGTTGGTGGATTTCCCATGTATGGATTTCCCTAGACCCCGACATATGTCGATTGGTTTGACCTTGGCTTTTCACCGATACATTGACCACGTCGATGCATTCTCCTGGTAACTTACGCTTCGGGTTTGTATTCAGCTTTCACCGACACATCGACCTAGTCGATGTCTCATCTGGGAGAGTTCATTTTGCTGACACATCGACCCAGTCGATGTATCGTCACAGGAAAATTTAGTTTTCCTTATTTCTTTTAATGTATATTTCATACCACATTTTATTCACATTATTTGGAGCAAAATCTCATCATGTATTTCATTCATTTAAGGAGAAATTACATAAAATAGGGAGTTAAAACTCCGGGTCCTTACATGAGAGGTCTAAACATCAACAACTCTAGACTTCATTTTACAAGGCTTGTACTCAGAGTGTGTGTGTGCTTAGCCATTATTAAGATAGACTTCATTTCCCAAATAGACCCAAGTTTTGTTTACACCGTTAGAAAATGCCCTTTGACTGCAAAACCTCACTGGATATATCTCTTAGAAAAATCAACTCTCAAAGGTTTGGTTTCATTTTCTCTCAAGGTATATGTGAGCAGAAGTTATGTATTCAAAATCAAAGTATCTCACATATGTATTATCAAGGACCACACATATCAAAGAAAATGAGTGATCTCATGAATAGATGCTACTTTCCTGAAAACGTTGAGTCAAACACCATCATTTTTCTTCCTTTATTCTCCACATAAAACACCATATTTAGACCTAAGATCAATAGGAATTTCTATTAGGACGAAACGTGGCTTGGGATTGGATCAAATCAACGAAGGATAGAAGACCCTAATAATAATTTGAATAGAAATGGTTAGAGGTCTTCATGATTTTTGAATGGGTTAGTTTCCTCTATTTCCTTTTCAGCACTTTTTAAAGTATTTTTTTTCTTCTTTTTTACATCCTTCTTTTGGTATCTGGATGTTTCCTTTTTTGGATGCTATTTTCTTTCTTTTTATTTTCTTTTCTTATGTCCTTGTTTTTAGAATACCATTCCGATTTTTCATCTCTAACCTTTTCTAAGAATAGGTCATGGATATTTGCAATTGGCTCAATTTCCTTGACTGGAATAGGGTATGGTAAATGTTGAGCATTGAAATATTATATTTTTACCCCTGATTATTGTGTAACGCTCCGATCTGGAAGTGGGCCCGGAACGCTACAATTTTTTTTTTGTAAACTAAACTCAAGACTTATAACTGGGCTAGATCAAGAGTTAGGTCCAGAAATAAAAGTCATACATGTTCTCAACATGTGGACTCAAACACATACCATAAGTCTACCCATATGCAATCACATAACAAACAACGACATATTTCCATGAACAAAATATTACATAAATAAATCAGAGTAGTTGCGTTCACGCAGTGGTTTATACAATTCAAAACATAATAAGAACCACGTACGGTACTTTACACAAATAATGGTTCCAAAGAACCAAACATCAACAACAAGTTCCCGTTAGTGGTAAACCCAAAGCAACGTAACAATTTATCCCTCCTAAGCTTGATATGAGGTTCCTCCTCCTTGGGTACATCTCCTAAAATGTGAGTAGGCCAGTGAAAGAATATAACAATGTAGTTATTGAACGTCAGGTTAGCCAAAAATCAATATTTTCAACATAAAAGATTTATCTTGCCAAAAATCTCAACATCATTCCATAACTGCTGACATTCACCATAACACCTAGATATTACGCTGAGACCATTAGTATTAAGTCCCGGCACAGTCAAAATACAATCTTGCAAATACATCTCCGGCCCACCCAAAACCGGTACTAACACACACGATTCAGTAACTGACCCACCTGGTCCAGTAGATGTAAACCGACACACGCAAGGCCTGTAAAGTTCAGTAGTTAAGGGTACGTGGAAACAGTATTAGCATTATCATAGCTCATAAGCATCATCATATATTATCAACAACATAAATATTCATAAGCACTCTTCACAATAGTGCATCATTTCTAGGCATATAAGTGGGTTCATCAAACAGATCCTTGAAACCACTCATTGCAGTAGATCCTTTTTAACCTGATTTACTCTTACTGCAGTTTTAATCTTCTCACCGAAAATGTGTGGTATCGAAGTATCTGTCAAGCATACAAACAGATATACAAATAATGATCAGTCAATATACATAGCATAACAAGCAATACATACTCGTAGTATTTCAAATCTTATTTTCCGAAAATCTCTAGGGGAAATGGAACTGAGTCTTATATTTGGTTACTAACCATTTTAAGTTACAATAATCAGCAATATATATAATAGGGGTTGAGTTACAATAATCTCAGGCCACTTCTCATATTGTCTTTTGGATGACCAAGTTGATGTATTGAGTTAGGCCTCGAGGTATAAGGTGCTCAAGCCACTTATCTTATAGCGAGTTAGGCCTAGAGGTCACTCAGTGCCCGAACCCTTCTTTTCTACAGAGCGACGAAGGAAATCGCACAGCTACAGATACTATCGGGTTGAGTCAGCCACAAATAGAGAGTATCGGCCTGGAAGTAAATCCAATAAGTATATACACTATAGTATCAAGAGAAAGAGGGTAGTATCATTTTTAATTATCACAGAGGGATATAAACATCACATTAAAACCTAAGGTCTAAAACATGCAATCTTAAATCAAACCAAGAGTTACAATTCAAAACTGAGTTCCTCGAAACATGCATCGGAACTAGGTATTGTGGCTTCGGACCTTTCGAGCCACTACCTAAAACTGGTCTACAAAACCTTTAGAACGTGGATATGTACTTCAGAACTTCCGAGAGTGCTTTCGAACTGAAAAACAGAAGACAGAACATCCTGTGGGTCTTAGTGTGTCTCAGAACTTGCCGAGGAAAGCTCGGAACTTCCGAGTAGTTCGGTTCTTCCGAGACAGACTCGGAACATCCCATCAGCAAAGGCGAGAAAAATGGTTGGCCTCTGGACACTTCGGAATCCCAAACCGAAGCTTGGAACTTCCGAATGTGTCGTTCCGAAGCCCAACTCTCGGACCAACAGAGAGTCGTCTTCCTCTTTTGTCTGCAGCAATAGACAGTAACGACAACGGTTGAGTGAAATACGAATCTATAAACAGTGGGTTCTCTGGGTTCGTTTTTCACATCAAACTGGTCAGATGGACTCCTCAGTGAGTCCTCTTGACAAAGAGAATAAATTAAAACCTTATCTTTGAATTGAAACATCTGATTTTAACTGGAAAACCAGTGTAACACAAGAAAATCCAAATTTCCTTTAAAACTTCAAATCCAATTTACACACTCAAAACTTGCTCAATTTTACTTCTGTTTGATTCTAGATGGGTTAGAATTTGAAAAGGAATTCAGAGATTACCTTCGCTTAAGCTCTGGATTTGAAAATCCGAAGCTTGAAAAATGTTCCTCCTTAAGCTTACGGTGAAATAATTTTGAAAACAGAGAGGGAGAGTGTGGTTTGATGTTTAACTGGCTGATTCTCACTGAGATGAATCCAGCTAGGAAGAAAGGTAGAATTTATAGAGTTTTCACCATGGCCAGGTGAGAGACACCTCACCGGTAGCCCACGGGCGTTGCATGGAATCGACGCCAGCTTCTAGCCACGTCGAAGCAGTAACAGTAAAAACAATAAAATAATTTGCAGATAAGTTCTTCCAGCAAGTTTTGCAATTTAGTCCATTTTTTGTGTTAATTAAATTTTAACTAAAAACATGATTTAAATAACTTAATTAATTTAATCCATCTTAACAAAAATGTTGGGTTTTATAAACTCCACTCATCATAAAATTTTGGAGATTTAAATTTCATTAAAAACCATAGATTTAAACAAAATTCATATTTTTTACACTATTTACTTAATTTAACTTGTAATTAATAAAAGGGTTTAAAACCTTTCTTTTAAAGATTTGAAGAAATAAACTAAACCGTTATAAAAAGGTCTAGAATCACATATTTTTCTTAAATTTTTTCTTATTTCTAAAATCATCTAAAATATTTATTTCTTCTCTTTTGGGCCCCTTTCTAGTAGTTTTAAATATAATTTTCTGAAAATAATAATACACTGTAATTATAAATTAAAATTCTTGATTAAGGAAATCAATATCATTCATCAATAATTAAATAATTACATACATAGAACAAATAACATTGATAAATAGTAAATTACCATTTTGCCCTTCCAACTAGACGAGTTGGATCATCGAGCTTTCAAGCTCAGACTGAGCCAAACCTGGGATTTTCATAATGCCTTAACCGTGATCTTCAAGATTAACCGGTCAAAGTATGATTTATCATACAGATTATGCTTAATTTGGGTCAGGGTATTACATCCCACCCCCCTTAAAGAAATTTTGTCCCGAAATTTAAAATAAAACTCGTACATTTTTATCCCGTAAACAGACTAGGGTACAGCTTCCGCATCATTGACTCTGGTTCCCATGTCACGTGTTGCACATTGTGATGTTGCCACAACACTTGTACTAAAGGAATAGACTTTCTCTTGAGCTCTTGAATCCGAAATCCTTATATTTCTACTAGTATTTCTTCAAAAGTTAGATCTTCTGAGACTTCAATGTTCTCGTAGCTTATCACATGCGACGGATCAGGCTCGTACTTTTTGAACGTAGACACATGAAATGTACTATGTACTCTTTCCATAGTTTGAGGAAGGTGTAACTGATACGCTACTTCCCCTATTCTCTTTAAGATTTCAAAGGTTCCAACATATCGAGGTGATAGTTTTCCCTTGTGCCCAAACCTCTGTACTCCACGACGTTGTGTCACGCGTAAGAACACTCAGTCACCTACTACAAATTTTAAAGGTCTCCGCCTTTTGTCAGCATAACTCTTCTGTCTGCTTTGGGCTGTCTTGAGACATTGTCTTATTATTTCAACTTGTTCAGACGTGTCAAGCACTAGATCCCGTCCCAAAAGTGCTTTGTCTACCACTTCTATCCAACAAAGAGGTGACCTACAGGGTCTACCATACAGAGCTTCGTATGGTACCATCTGTATGCTGGAGTGATAGCTGTTGTTGTATACAAATTCGATAAATGCCAAGTGATCTTCCCAACTTCCATGCATATCCATAACACATGCCTTTAGCATATCTTCCAAGGTTTGAATGGTTCTTTCTAATTTACTATCCATCTGAGGGTGAAAAGCAGTGCTGAAGTATAACTTAGTCCCCACTTCTTCCTGCAATCCCTGCCAAAATCTCGACACAAACCTAGGGTCTCAATCAGATACAATAGATACAGGTACTCCATGCAGTCGGATTATCTCCTTTATATACAATCTACTCAGCGCAGTCAAAGAATCAATCTTTTTAACTGGTAGAAAATGAGTTGACTTTGTCGACTATTACCCAAATAGTGTCGTTCTTCTTGGAAGACTTTGGGAACCCAGTCAAAAAGTCCATAGTGATGTGCTCCCATTTCTATTTAGCCACTTCAAGAGGTTGCGTCTTTCCACTCGGTTGTTGATGTTCCACTTTAACTTGTTGACAGGTTAGACACCTAGATACGAAATCTGCTACCTCTCGTTTCATGCCTTTCCACCAAAATAGTCGTCGTTAGTCATGATACATCTTCGTACCACCAGGATATACTGCAAAACAAGAACGATGGAAATAATCGATTACCTTTCTTCTGTATTCGCCCAACTTTGATAAGAAAAGTTTGTCCTTGAACGTCAGACCTCTGTCAGTTTTGATCTTCCAATCCTCCAGGGTTTCTCCTCCTGAAAGCTGAGCTATCAGCTCTTTTGCTTCTGAATCGTTCTGTTGTCCATCCATCACCAATCCAATTATCTCGAGCTACAGAACTAAATTGTAGATTCTTGCTGACCCATTCCCTTCGATTAGCTCCAGATCATAATCAAACACGACTTCCAACATCTTCCACTGCAAGGATGCCAAATTAGCCATATTGCCATGTGATTTCCTGCTTAAGGTGTCCACCACTACGTTAGCTTTTCCTGGGTGATAAGAGAGACTGAAATAGTAATCTCCCAGATATTCCATCCATTTCCGCCTTCTCGTATTTTGGTCCTTCTGAATAAAAATATATTTGAGACTATGGTGATCAGAAAACACATTGAATTTCTTGCCATACAAGTAATGTCTCCACAACTTTAACGAGAAGACAACGGATGCTAACTCCAAATCATGAGTTGGATAATTTTGCGCATGTCTCTTTAGCTGTCTGGAACCATAAGCTACTACGTTTCCTTCTTACATCAAAACACATCCCAAACCAAATTTAGATGCATCGCAATACACGTCATAGCCTTGTCCATGTTCGGGTATTATCAAAACCGGAGAAGTGGTCAATTTCTCCTTTAACTCCTGAAATGCTTTTTCACAAGCATCGCTCCATTCGAACTTTACGTTCTTTCCTGTCAATCGGGTCATTGGTACCGCGATCTGGGAAAAGTGTGGAATAAACTTTCTATAATATCCGGCTAATCCCAAAAAGCTTCGAATCTCGAACACATTCTTGGGGCTTTCCCAATTCTTCATTGTTTCTACCTTTGCTGGATCTACTCCCTTCTGTAGACACTACGTGTCAAAAGGAACTAAACTTGAGTTAGCCAAAACTCACACTTGCTCAATTTAGCATACAGTCTGTGGTATCTAAGAGTCTGAAGAATAATACAAAGATGATGCTCATGCTCCTCCTCAGAAGACGAAAATATCAAAATATCATCTATAAAGACTATCACGAATTCTCTTAGGTACGGCCGGAGAACGCGATTCATCAAGTCCATAAACATGGCTGGCGTGTCAGTCAACCCGAAAGGTATCACCACAAATTCATAAGCCATACTACGTCCTGAAAGTAGTTCTAGGAATATCTTCTTCTCGAATCTGCAACTGATGATAACCCAACCTCATGTCGATTTTAGAAAAACATTTTGATCCTCTTAATAGATCAAAGAAATCGTCTATTCTAGGTAATGGATACTTATTCTTGATAGTTACATGGTTGAATCGTCGGTAATCTATACACATTCTCATCGATCCATCTTTCTTTTCACAAAAAGAACAGGTGCGCCCCATGGTGAATTACTCTGACGAATAAAACCCAGTCTAAGAAGTCCGTCTACCTATGTAGCTAGCTCTCTCTGTTCAGCAAGCGCCATATGGTAAAGTGCCATGGAAATAAGAGATGTTCCTGGCTATAGGTCGATGACAAACTCTATCTCTAGGCGTGAAGGTAGCCCAGCTAAGTGGTCAGGAAACACGTCCATAAAATCACACACCACCCGAGGTACAACAGATTCTACACCACCTACATCGTCCCATCTCATGCTCGCCACCATACTACCAGGATATGCCCTAAAGCCAGAGAAATTGACTCTCTCTTTTCATAGGGTATCAGCTTCTCCTTAAACCTTTCGTCGGTCGTGGAGACCCCAAAAATTCTCCTTTCAGAATAGTCAATCAAAATTTTGTAAATTGACAACCAATCCATGCCAAAGATGATGTCAAAGTCCATCATTTCTAAAATCAGAAAGTCATAGGACAACTCTACACAACAAATTCTTAAAATGCATGACTTGCATTTTTTGTTTACCAAAGCTCTTTTTCCCAAAGGTGACACTACCATCAACAGGTTAACTACTTCTACCGGTTGCAAATCCAATCTATCACAACAAGATTTAGAAATAAAGGAATGCGAAGCAACGGTATCAAAGAGTACTCGTACCAATTGACTGAAAAAAATGAGTGTACCTTTCATCACTGTATTCTCCATCGGCTCCTCCTTCTGAGTCCTAATTGTGTAGACTCTCCCCTGGGTGGTCAGAGGACGTCCCTGTCCCCTTCTCTGTTCGTTCCGTGGTGGTCCATTCCTACTTGTCACCGAGCCTCTGGAGGTTTGCTGAGAACCTCTGCCAACAAATGATTGTGCAACAGAATAAGATGGCCACGTGCTTTGTGAAGGTGCGGCTCTGCCAAGAGAAGGACATTCCCTAATCATGTGCCCGGTCTGGTTGCAATGATAGCATGCCCTATCCCTTCCAATTGGGCAAAATTTTGATGTATGCCCAGGCTGATTGCAGGTATAACACACTAGCTGTCGTGTGTCAGGCTGACTTGACTGTCCCGCAGCAGGTTGGCTCTTCTTGAAGAATGGCTTCTTCTGGTTGAATTTGACTCTTTTATTGGAGGAAGGTTTTTGGAAATTCTCGGCGCCCCTGTTGGTGGAATCTATTGTTTCCACCTTCGATGCGTTTTCAATAATCTTATCCAGGGTGTTGAAAGTTAACCCGGCCACTTGTAGTTGTAGGAAGGTTCGAAGTCCATTCTCAAAATGTTGGATTTTCTCTTCCTCATTCACTGCTATCTAGGGCACAAATTGCATCAGATCGATGAATCTTATGGCATACTGTGCCACTGTGTCAGAACCTTGTTGAATGTTGAGGAATTCCCTCTTCCTTACTTCCTGGACCGTCTTAGGAAAATAACAGGCAAGGAAAGCCGCTGAAAACTCCTCCCAAGTCATGGGTTAGTGATTATGAACCAGACTTTTGGCCTCCCACCATTCGTAAGCGTTCCCCTCCAACTGATACATTGCCAAAGTGACTCGTAGATCATCAGCAATGGCTAGGGTGTTTAGGATCCGACCAATTTGAATGAGCCAGATTCTCGCCTCACTGGGGTCCTCGATTCCCGAGAAACTCGTTGGGTTTAGTCTCTTGGATTCCTTTAGAGCTGAAGTGGTTCTCTCTCTTCCTGAGTTCAAACAGAAGGGCGCTACATGTTTTCAGCTATACTTTGGAAAGCCTCCATTGCTGTGCGAATGGTTTCATTGGGTACATCACGGGGTAGAGGACCCGTCCTCCTCCCTCGGCAATTGTTTCCGTTTGATCCTGACATCTTTTTGTCATTTACATTTGTAAATATTACTTAATTATTTAAGATGAGAGGTTATCAAAACAGATCATAAAAGTTGCACACTTCATTAGCAAACTCAAAGACTTTATTTATATTTACATAGGTTTGTGGGGTTTGAAAACCCCTCATACAACACATACAACTAAAAAACTTTTACAAAATTTCCCCTCAACCCTTTCCTACCACTTCCTGCCTAATTTTCTGTAGAAGATCCTACATCATCATTAAAATTAAAGAAGTTATCAGGGCATATCTCCGACATATGCCCTAACACTACCCAAGTTAGGCAAGGTATTATTCCCGGTCCTCCGATGTAAGGACAATTAGTCATTTTCCTTCCATGCCCGCAGAATCTGTAAACTAGGCACACCACATTAATAGGATAAGGGCAAAAGATGTAACTGTACCCTTCTTATTGCAAAACTCGCAAACGTACACCATCATATCCTCCGAGATCGGTGTAGCCGATGTATATTCTGGTGAGCCTACCTCATATGGATTCCTCTAATGCTGGAACATCCCCCACATTTTCATTCTGCACAAAGGCTGGAACCACTCCGATATTTTCGTTTGGTACCACCTCGACGTTTTCGTTAGGTACAACTCCAACATTGTAATTTGGTATGCTGGAGTTGCTGATAGTTGAAGTCAATTCTATGGGGCAGCTAGGGGTTCCCCTGTTCCATTTTTCGGAATAATTAACATTGCTAGACATATCTGTACCACAAGAATAGGAAATGTCAATAACAATTGCAATTCTAATCCAAAAAATGCTTCTAACTATGTTATAACCCATCACAGTCCTAGAGTTTAAGCCAAAACTCTGATACCAAACTGTAAAGCCTCAACCCGGAAGTGGGCCCGGAACTCTACTGAATTTATTTTTTTTTTTTTTGTAAACTAAACTCAAGACTTATAACTGGGTTGGATCAAGAGTTAGGCCCAGAAATAAAAGTCACACATGTTCTCAACATGTGGACTCAAACACATACTATAAGTCTACCCACATACAATCACATAACATACAATCATATATTTCCATGAACGAAATGTTTCATAAATAAATCAGAGTAGTTGCGGTCACATAGTGGTTTATACAATTCAAAACATAGTAAGTACCACACACGGTACTTTACACAAATAATGGTTCCAAAGAACCAAACATCAACAACAAGTTCCAGTTAGTAGGAAACCAAAAGCAACGTAACAGTTTATCCTTCCTAAGCTCGATATGGAGGTTCCTCGTCCTTGAGTACATCTCTTGAAATGTGAGTAGTGTGAGCTAATTAGGCCAGTAAAAGAATATAACAATGCAGTTTATTGAACATCAGGTTAGCCAAAAATCAACATTTTCAACATAAAACATTTATCTTGCCAAAAATCTCAATATCATTCCACAACTGCTGACATCTACCGTAACACCTAGATACTACACTGAGACCATTAGTATTAATTCCCGATACGGTCAAAATACAATCTTCCAAATACATCTCCGGCCCACCCAAAACCAGTACTGACACACACGAGTTCAGTAACTGGACTAAGTCTTCCAAATACATCTCCGGCCCACCCAAAACCAGTACTGACACACACGAGTTCAATAACTGACCCACTTAGTCCAGTAGACGTAAACCGACACACACAAGGCCGGTAATAGTTTAGTATTTAAGTATACGTAGAAGCAGTATTAGCATTATCACAACTCATAAGCATCATCATATATGATCAACATCATAAATTTCATTAAGCACTCTTCACAATAGTGCATCATGTCTAGGCATATAAGTGGGTTCATCAAACAGATCCTTGAAACCACTTATTGCAGTAGATCCTTTTTAACCTAATTTACTCTTACTGCAGTGTTAATCTTCTCACCGAAAATGTGTGGTATCGAAGTATCTGTCAAGTATACAAACAGATATACAAATAATGATCAGTCAATATACATAGCATAACAAGCAATACATACTCATAGTATTTCAAATCTTATTTTCTAGAAATCTCCTGGAGAAATGAAACTGAGTCTTCTATTTGGTTACTAACCATTTTAAGTTACAATAATCAGCAAAATATATAATAGCGTGCTCAGGCCACTTATCATATTATCTTCTAGACATGACAAGGTTGACGTATTGAGTTAAACCTAAAGGTATAAGGTACTCAGGCCACTTCTCTTATAGCGAGTTAAGCCTAGAGGTCACTCAGTGCCCGAACCCTTCTTTTCTACCGAGCGGCAAAGGAAATCGCACAGCTACAGATAACTATCGGGTTGAGTCAGCCACAGATAGAGAGTATCGGCCTGGAAGTGAATCCAATAAGTATATACACTATAGTATCAAGAGAAAGGGGTTAGTGTCATTTTTAATTATCACAGAGGGATATAAATATCACATTAAAACTTAGGGTCTAAGACATACAATCTTAAATCAAACCAAGATTTACAATTCAAAACTAGGTTCCTCGGAACATACCTCGGAACCAGGTACTGTGGCTTCGGACCTTTAGAGCCACTGCCTAAAACTGGTCTACAGAACCTTTAGAACGTGGCTCTGTACTTTGGAACGTCCGAGGCTCAAGTGGGGGAACTTCCGAGGGTGCTTCCGAACTGAAAAACAGAAGACAGAACATCCTGTGGGTCTTGGTGTGTCTCAGAACTTGCCGAGGAAAGTTCGGAACTTCCGAGTAGTACGATTCTTCCGAAACAGACTCGGAACATCCTGTCAGTAGAGGCGGGGGAAACGGTTGGCCTCTGGACACTTCAGAATCCCGAACCGAAGCTCGGAACTTCGGAAGGTGTCGGCTTCGGAACTTCCAAAGGTGTCGGCTTCTGAAATTCTGAAGCCCAACTCTCGGACCTTCCGAGAGTCTTCTTCCTCCTTTGTCTGCAGCAGCAGACAGTAACGGTAACGTTTGAGTGAAATACGAATCTACAAACAGTGGATTTTCTGGGTTCATTTTTCACATCAAACTGGTCAGATGGACTCCTCAGTGAATCCTCTTGACAAAGAGAATAAATTAAAACCTTAAAATTGAATTGAAACATCTGATTTTAAACGGAAAACCAGTGTTAACACAAGAAAATCCAAGTTTTCCCTAAAGCTTCAAATCCAATTTACACACTCAAAACTTGATCAATTTTACTTCTGTTTGATTCTAGATGGGTTAGAATTTGAAAAGGAACACAGAGGTTACCTTCGCTTAAGCTCTGGAGTTGAAAATCCGAAACTTGAAATCTTCCTCAAGCTTATGGTGAAATAATTTTGAAAATAGAGAGGGAGAGTTTGATTTGATTTTTAGCTGGCTGATTCTCATTGAGATGAATCCAGCTAGGAAGAAGGGTAGAATTTATAGAGTTTTCACCATGGCCAGGTGAGAGACACCTCATCGACAGCCCACGGGCGTGGCATGGAGTCGACGCCAGCTTCTAACCACTTCGAAGCAGTAACAGTAAAAACAATAAAATAATTTGCAGTGAAGTCCTTCCAGCAGGTTTTGCAATTTAGTCCATTTTTTGTCTTAATTAAATTTTAACTTAAAACATGATTTAAATAACTTAATTAATTTAATCCAACTTAACAAAAATGTTGAGTTTTATAAACTCTACTCATCATAAAATTTTGGAGATTTAAATTTCATTAAAAACCATAGATTTAAACAAAATTCATATTTTTGACACTATTTACTTAATTTAACTTGTAATAAAAGGGTTTAACACTTTTATTTTAAAGATTTTGAAGAAATAAACTAAACCGTTATAAAAAGGTCTAGAATCACATATTTTTCTTATTTCTGAAATCATCTAAAATATTTATTTCTTCTCTTTCGGGCCTTTTCGGGTAGTTTTAAATATAATTTTCTGAAAATAATAATACACTGTAATTATAAATTAAAATCCTTGATTAAGAAAATCAATATCATTCATCAATAATTAAATACATAGAAGAAATAACATTGATAAATAGTAAATTACCATTTTGCCCTTCCAACTAGACAAGTTGGATCATCGAGCTTTCAAGCTCAGACTGGGCCAAACCTGGGCTTTTCATAAAGTCTTAACCGTGATCTTCAAGATTAACCAGTTAAAGTATGATTTATCATACAGATTACGCTTAATTCGGGTCAGGGTATTACATATTGGACCAGTTAGCTCTCAATTTTGTATATAGTGATAGATTTAATATAGTTTATCAGTTTTGTACTAAAAAATGGAATGTTCAGGAAATCAAGCTAATTCAGTGGAAAATTGCAAGTTTAGAGCTTTAAAGTGAAGACCTAGGATTTTTGTAATTATTTTATGTCACTTTCTAAGATTTTCGTGTAAATTAATTAATCTGGATCCAATCATGAGAGTCTAGATTAATTAATAGTTTTTAGAATATAAAGTGACTGAATAATTATTTAATTCTAGATGTTAGATGGTGCAAATCCAAGTGCCACAGCGTGAATTTCAAGTCATTGAGCCACAACTCAAATGGGCCAAGTATTGCTCCACAATGCTTCAATGGGCCAGGCCACATCCAAGTCCATTCGCATTCTGTCATTTGACCAGGCAAATGTTTAAGCTCAGTCCAACTAAGGCCCAATCTCTCAAATCCAATTCCAGTGGGCCTAAGTTGAGGTCTAGATCCAAATCCAAGCCCAAATCCAGTCAACTCTATGGTCCATGTTTGAATTTCACCTAATTCCAACCCAATTGTCCACGGCCAAAACCCATAACCTAACTTCACATCCACACCATCCAATTCTTGTCTTAAAATCTAACATTCCATCCAATCTTTGAATGCAAACCCTCCATCAACCATCATCCCTTTCCTATAATTATTTTGACCCAAAATACCTTAGAACCATTAGATCTTAACCCCATTTAATCCCAGCCCTCCATTTGTTAAACCCTAAATATAGACAACTTGTATCCCAAGATAGCCTCCATGCGCATATGCCACATCATCCATTGCCTTATCACTCCACATGATTTTAGCACTAGTTTTTCTCCATGCATTAGTTCCATTTTCCATCTAGATTCAGTCATGCCACATCACCATCATATCCCTTTGCATCCCACACAATTTTGCTCCATCCAAAGCCACCTCATGCGCATATTGCATAGTCAACTCTCCACATCACTTCCATCCATCTCCACCATTCAATCACCCCATCTTCAAATCTCATCCATTTATTTATCATCTCATGCACAAACCCTAAAACTACATAGCTAAATTCGAATTTCCCATTGCCCAATCCAATTACTTTCTTTTCTCCCAATTTCATATCTTCTCTCCACCTTGACTTAACCTCCAAGCCAACACACTCCAAATTCGTGTGACCTCCCTTGTGCAACCCTAAAATCCAAACCTCAATCTCCACCACTGAATCCCATTTAGATCCAATCTAGTCATTTGATTTTCCAACTTACACCTTGAAGCCTATAAATACCCATTAACCCCAAAGTAAAATTCGAATATGATCTGTAGTTCAAAAGGACTAGAGGCTGGAGAAAGACTAAGAAGATAGAGCTCTACACGATTTTTGCAAGTGAGCAATTATTTTTGCAATTTTATTTTATCTTCTATGTATTTTTTTTCCAAGCTTTGTACTTTAATTCTTCCATTTAATAAAGTGAAGCAACCATTTAGAATCCTGAAACATCCAAGTTCTAAAATTCTTTTATGATTATTTTGCTCTTAATTTCAAGTTTACAACTTTTGTTTCTTTAATTAAACATGAGCAAATGCAATAGTTAGGATTTTGATTGTAAATGTTGAATCTTGATTATTAAGGTTTAATTAATTAAATAAAAATTGTAAATCTTGTGTTTATTAGTGAGTATGAATTGCATTTAAGATCGTCATGTGAATTTCAGATCTAAGCTTTCACTTTGTTTATACATTTTTTGGAATGAGTGGTCTATTCCAAACAACCAACCTTTACGTTACTGCACTTTTTATTTTCAGTCATTTATTTTCTTGTAATTTAATTTTCTGTCTTTTAATCAGTGAATGGATCGAAGAGAATAAACTGTCGGTACTCCACGATCTAGATGTATCACTTTTAGACCAAAGTGCACAGTTGGGAGAACTGGAGGAATCTGAGGAAAATGCGGAAAATGATGGTCGGCACCATTCAGTTAGTGAGTCCCGCCCTCCAAATGTGGGTATGCAACGTGAAACAAGTAGAAGGATGGCATCACGTCGTCATTCTATTAGTGAGCAGCCTATTGGGACAGTGAGCGAATCTAGCTCCTCACAGAGGAGGAGGACAATCAGAGGAAAAGAACATGTCGTTCCGAACAGCCAACCTAGTAGGCGTGATTATGGGTCGGCCAAATCTTATTCATCTAGAGATGATGGTAATGGGTCAGATGATGGGTACAATTTTTGTCCCTAAAATGTTATTGTGGATGTTGAGCCTAAAAATCCACCGGAGTATTATCCCGACATGAGTCAAGTCCATCACCGAGAGGAGGATAGACAACATATACCTCCTCACTGCGGACCAAACATGCCCGAGCAGAGTGCAATATATGTATCATTTGGATATATGCCCACATGATATTTGGGTCAATCTGGATATGGGCACATGGACACAAACTCATTGTCAAGTAATATGCAATCTATGTCCATTTCAGATCACCAGTCGCAACCCTCCTCCGATAGTTAGCAGTATCACTATCCGTTGTCAACATTCGAAACCACGTCTACTGATGAGCGGCTTTCCGAGGAGAATATGCCAAATTTTATTTTCACGTGCATGGTTATCCAGACGAAGAGCTTGATCCATAGTGATATTACATTTTTTTTTTTAGAAAATTTGGTGATACTTTGATGTATTTGGTGTACTTTTTATGTATATTGATGTCTATTTTATGTATATTGATGTAGTTGGTGCATTTTTCAACACTTTTCAGTTAAATTAGTTTTGTTAATGACCTCATTTACATTTAGGTGGCTTTTAAAATTAGGAATCAATTTAAAAAATCATAATACTAATCACTAAATTTATCAAAATTTTCTTACATAATTTTCATAGTTTTTAAAAAAAATTATCATTTTTCTTCATTTTAATGTTAATTTTAATACTAATCATTTTCAAAACTTAAATAAATAATTTGAATATTTAAATGACTGATATTTAATGAAAAACTACATATTCAAGAAGCCCCAAATTTTCTAAAATTACCATAAAATTTTCGGTCTTTTTTACATTTTTTTGCAAATATCGATGGATAGAGGCAAATATCGACCGATAATTCAGCCGATATGCATATCGGTCGAATTATCGACGTGAGCGTTTTTTACACCCCTGCTTAGATTCATATCGGTCGAATTATCGACGAGAGCGTTTTTTACACCCCTGCTTAGATTCATTATAAGTCGATGAACCCCATGTACTTTGCAGCCAATAAATGATTTCTATGTAGTTGCAAGGCAATGAACATATTTCTGGAACAGCCAAAGGCCCCTTAAGATTCCTTCCATGCCATATGACTCTATGAAAATTCAACCGACACAATTTTGAGACCCATAAACCCATAAAAAAATCCCTTGAAGTCGACTATGCATAATGAAATGTTTGGGCAGTTTGGATGGAATTCAACTTAATCCAAATCCAGCCCTTTCAATCTTTATTTCTCTCTCTCACAATTATAAAAGATTTAAAGATGGTCTAGCCTTACTGTAGAAAGTGGAAAACAATTTGTTGCCCATTATGTAAAACTTTCTACTATTTTTAACATCAATCTTCAAGGTTTGAGTTGCAAATAACTTGATAACATTAGATTAGTGCAATATGCACTAAATCACCAAAATTTAGTGTAACAGTTGTTGAAATGTAATACTAATGAATTATGTATCCTTTCCTAATTTGGCCTCTTGTTGGATTGTTGAGTTACACTCACCATTAAATTAAACTCATTAATTATGAGATCATTGACTTTGAGACTTAGATAGGCTCCCATACTTGAGCCTAAATTTTCCTGATAAAACTTTCTCCATGCTTCTACTGTTCTACCTGAACCCCACATAGAGGTCCACATGGCTGGCCACACATAAGTGGCTGTAGGGTTTATATGAAGGGTTTTTTTGTTCAAAATACTTCAAAAATTGTGCAATTGGAAAAATATGCTTACAGATTATCTAATTGGGTCAGAGTGCTTCTGAGGCTTTGTTAGATTTTTTTTAGACAAAATTGTCCAAGTTACTTTTTAGAATCACAATAATGCCATACAAATGCCAATGAGTAGACAGAAATCCACAAAGCGAATATTTTAATATGAAAATGGGTGTTTAAAGATTAACGCACTATTTAGATGAGTTTTTCATGTTAAGGCTTTCATTTTCATATTAAAGTGTTAATTATGGACACTACATCATTAGCGCTTTAACATAAAAATTAATATTTTAATACGAAAAAGCATTTTTACATGAAAAAACACTTTAATGCGAAAAAAAAAACTTTAATATAAAAAATATGCTTTAATACGAAAAAAGCACTTCAATATAAAAAATATGCTTTATTATAAAAAAATGCACTTTAACATGAAAAAATACTTTAATATTAAAAAATCCACTTTAACCTAAAAAAGCGATTTAATCTGAAAAAAAGTGCCGACGCTTACGTGAACCCCTCTTTGCGTCGACGTTTTATTTCACAAACGTCTGCGTGTTTTATTTTCCAAAAATAAGAGAGACAAAAGATGGGAAGGGGAATACCAATCGTTGGTATTCTCTTGGCCTTTGCCATTGTTTCTAGTCAGTGTATGTTCCTGCCTTCCACCCAAGGCCAGTCTCCCGTCTCTGCCTTTTTCATCTTCGGAGATTCTTCGGTCAATTGTGGCGACAATACCATAAATAGCATACAGTCAAATGAGAATTCAAGCACAATTGGTTCACAGGTTTGCGAAGTAGATAACTCAAACAGTGAGTTTATATCATTGTCCATAAACTAAGAATCCATTACAGATCTCTAGACCCTCGTTAAATAGCTGAAACGGTGAACACAACAGAGAACCAAAATGCTGAGATTTTTTTCTGCATATACACTCCCCATTATTCTGGGAACTTTGAGTCTCTTGGTTGGTGGAAAGGCTATATTGGTTGCTATAGTGGGTAGATTATTTGGTGTTTCAGTGAGAGACAACACACACCCAAATCTTTGGCATGTAATAGAGAAGGAAAAGAACTGTTGTCAACGATGAGAAAGAGAGAAAAAGAAAGAACAGGAGCACATTAACAGAGCCAGCCTTGCAAACAGCAACGCAGAGAAGAATACAACAGATTTCATACAGTAACATTGGCTATCACTAAGAAAAAGCAAGAATCAGCAAGAGATTCATTGAAGCAAAGGTAGTATCAGCACACAAAATAAGCATGTAGCAGATAGAAGCGATGCAGCTGAAGCAGAAAAAAAAATCAGTGCACACGAAAAGGCAAAAAAAAAAATAAGGAAACACCAGCTGTAAACTGTGTACAGCAGAAGAATTGGCATTTAATACAATACATATATCCTTGCATGCAAGCTCTCATTTCCAACGGCAGGCTTGCATGCAAGCTCTCATTTCCAAGAGCAAGCTCTCATTTCCAACGGTCAGGCTTTCATGCTACTCCTTTCCAATAGCATGCATGCAGTGCTTTTATTTTCACCGGAATTCTACACGACTACATCTTGATGTTCTTTTTTGCTTCTATTTAAAAACCCAATGCTAAGGTAACGTCGTAACTTAAAAATCGCCTAGGACTCTTACACATAAAACACGCTCTAACTTAAAAACATCTAACACTAACACATAAAAACGCTTTCATGTTAAAACGCATGGATGTGAGTTACATGCTTTTGGTAATTATTATTAAAAAGTAGTATCCAAAAAAAATCTGATAAAGACTCAAAAGCTGTCTAACCCAATTAGATAATATGTAAGCATGTTTTCTCAATTGCAGACTTCTTGAGGTATTTTCACCGAATTACCCCTTATGTGAAAGACTGCAAGATAAGGTTCTCATGTTGACAGTTCTAGGTAGGGGCAACCTATGATGCACTGACACAGTTATAGGTACAGACATGCATACAGGAAAACGGGAATTCTATCCTTACTCTTTCTAAATTTCTGGACATGAATACACATAAATTATTCAAAATTGTTTCTTTATATTATACTTTTATCATTATTTGACTTGAAATATTTTCTCCATAATGTTATTTCTTTCAACTTTATTAAATAAATTAGTCTTTCAAACGTTACACAAGTGTGTACTTGTTAAACTTTTTATAATAAAAAATTTCAAGCATTTCATTTTTGGTATGTCTTGTAGTAACACAATTATAAAACATTTAAAAGATACTTTATGAAGTATCCTATATAACTACATGGGATCGCATACACCAGTGTCTTGTTATCATAGGGTCTATCTATTGTTATAGGGGTGGGTGGGTTAGAAAGATTATACTTTAATATGGTGCATGCAAAAAGCCAACTTGGTTGAATTGCTCTTGGTTTTGAGAGCCTCCATCATCAGCTAGTAGATAGAGATGCAGTTTTGTCAGCTTTCAATCGTTTATTTGGTGTAAGTCGAGTATGAGATCAATGATGGATACGTAATGATTGTGGGGTGAGATATGGGTACACATAGGGCCTAGGGTGGCCCCTCGAGGGATTCTTACTTTTAAATCCCTAAATGCTTCCTTATTGAATGTTTGTGTCTATGATTGATGAGCCTAATGAGCAGTCATGGATTGGGCTAGGGCACTAGGACGGGGCTTAGGCCTGCCCAAGCTCGGGAATGAAGTGCAATTAAAGGACATGAGTCCGACTTAACTTGAATTAGACCTGATCTCAAACTTAGTTGTATTTGTAGAACCTGAGCTAGATTTCAAGCCATATATATGGGCTTATCAACTCGAAGGAGTTGGAATGATGGTCAGGAACCTGTCTCAAGCAGCAGTAGGAGAGTCCTAAGTTCGATTCCAACTCCATCTCAAAGGGTCACTCCTCATAGATTCATCTGATGTGTGTGGGTAAGGAGGCTTGCACATGCCCCGAAATTAGTCGAGTGCTCTACGAGGCCTAGACACCTTGGTCATCAAAATATATATGGGCTTATCTATGTGGAGCTTCCTTGGACCTAAAATGGATTTCTTTTTGCATTATTCAAAAAAAAATATAAATTACAAATTATCATAAATTTTATATTTAAATAAAAATGAATTAAAGAACGTTAGATTTGTAAATTGTACCTAAAATTTGGACATTTTTTTGGCATTCGTCTGAATGTAGGCATTTTGACAGATACCATTGCGTAGTGTAGATGATGATGTAAATACGGAGATGCATTAGTGTATTCGGCCCAAACAATCAAGCCTTTCGTAATTTTTAGTCAATAAAGGGCAACATTGTCTTTTAGATTTAGGCATACTGTTCTGATTCATGAGGGGCTACAGATGATTGATTTGATTTTATGCATTTATTTGGTCGTAATTATTTGTCAAGTCTTAAGTCTCTTAACTGCTATTTTCAAGGTTAGGCAGGAGTAAAACGCAGGTCCTCCCAGGAACTACAGTAAACTCTCGAGGCACATTTGTTTATAAGAAATTTTGAATTTTTTTTTTTATATATTTATTTGAATGTTCAGATTACATTTTTGGGACTTCAAATTCTTATGGTCTAATTTTTTAAGAATAATTTGAATTTTTTCCTATCAACATTCATGTAGAATTTTTTTTTTATGAAAAGGAAAATGCTAAACTTACTAAAAAAAATTTATACCTTTTAATACCTATCTTGGTGCAGTTAACCATTTGATTGGCATCTCTTTTAACTTTTGAAAGGAAATCGATTATGATTTGCCGCAAAACCTTAAGGGTATAAAAGAGTATGATTTAAGGTTAGTTTACCTTCTCCTGAAGAGGATATCTTAATAGACTTCATATAATCAATTTAAATTTTTTGATCATTTTCATACTGAATGACTCACTTGTTAAAAGGGTCGATTAGACCTTATCTAGCTTAAATGGTTTGACCAATTTAATTCAATAAATTAAATGGATTGGTCAATTTGACTCATGAAATGAATGACCACCAAGGCTATATCGACACAAGTTGAAGCCTGAGGCAAAATATCTAAATGGAACATTCTTAACATTTGAGATATTATTATGAGTAAATATTTAACACAATAAACAAAGAATTACACTTGTTTTCTTTCTTTCCAAGCATCTCACATGGGTAGCCTCAAATGGGGCTACTATATTCAATAGAACTCATTTTCTAAATCTGAGAAAATCAAGTAAGATAAAAGAAGAGTCAGAAATAAATTTTAAGGAAAGTATTCTTCTTCTTTAACATCAAGAAAGCAGCATATGTTCGAAACAGAAAAACTGAAAAAAAAATGAAAGGAAATAATTATTTTTGTATTGATAGAGTATAAAGAGAGTTTAAAATCGACAAAACCCATATATCAAAACAAAAAAAAACATCCACAAAAAATAAAAATAAAAAAGAAAATGGACTGTGGAAAAAAAAAAACTCAACAACAGTCTATACTCTTCTTTTTATTTCTCACCTGGCGATAGAGACCGTCCAAGGCGTGACTAGAGAAGAGTGAGAAGCAGTTAGAGAGAGGAACGATGAGAGAGAGCAATGAGAGAAACGAGCCAGTGGCGAGAGAGAGCAAGAACTCAGAGAGGAGCGGCATGAGGGAGGGGTTTTGCAGTAGAGAGGAGCGATTTTATTATAAGAGTTAGGGACGTAGGGTTTTGATGTGAAATGAAGTAACTTAGGATTTTGACGTGTCATGTGGTAACTTAAATTTTTTTTTGAAATTTTTGGGCCTCCTTAAACGGGGACCTAAAGCGGCTGATTTTTTTGCTTAGTGCTTGAGCTGGCCTGGATCCACCTCGCACGTGATTGCACAATTAGTAGGCATTTTGGCTTACTAATCAGAGGTCCTAGGTTCAAGTTTTGTAGTCACTCAATGTCCGTGACTTGCAAGGGGCTGAGTGCATTCAGATTTTTATCTTATGCCCTTGTACTCGGGAAGGATGGGATCTTAGAGTTCTTTGTCATTAAAAAAAAAAAAGAAAAAAAAAATGAATGACCCAACACAAATTATACTTTGATCCTTGACTTAATCCAATTAATTATATATAAAATGAGTTGACGATCCCGAGTTTCCAAGAATGCTTGAATGGGTCAGTTTGACACAAGCAAGTATCGATCCACTTTAACTAGTTTTTTCTAGATGTACCGTGTATTGTTTTACAAAATTCGAGCTCAAACTTGCAATGAGGGCCATGGTTGTAAGTTTGAAAATCTTGACTGAAAAGGGCATCATATTGTAAATTTTTTTAACCAAATACTTTGTTGTGTATTTTCTTCCCCAGCACTTTCATTTTACTTGTATAAAAGAGACAACGATCAGTGGATTTAACGGAAACATTTTATTTTAGTTTGTTAAGTTGTTTGAGCTTCATGTGCCCTAATGATATACGTAGGAACTTGCCATTTAGACTTGAACCAAACCACCGTTTTATTACTTACATGGGTGTAGTTCAACTGATTACTTCCTGCTTCAGGAAGTGGGAGATTGCAGGTTCAAACCCCCATAGCTTAACCTTGGTGTGTCCTTAAGGGTAATAGACTCACCTGTGGAAATTTCACGCTGAATATCCCATAGTTTACCACACACAATTCCAAACAAAAACCAGAGTTTCAAATGTTCTACATGGAAGTATCTACACCGGTTTGTAGTTGGATTGGATTCGCTCTCAGATGTTCAGAGATAAACCTATGTCTTTGAATGGATAATCCAGCCATGCAAAAGCAACCAGATTTTCTATTTTCCGAATATTGTATAAATGCATGACAAAGTGGGAATAGGTTCAACTTGGGAGTCTTGTAACCTACGTAGGATTCTTTTCATTTGTAGCGAGGGCAAACCCGTGACGAGAGGAGCACCAGATACTCCCTCTGTCTCTAAGTAGTTGTCCTATATGGATTTTGAAATTGTCCCAAAATAGTCGTCTCATTTGTATTTGAGTAGTATGTGTTAAAAATGAATGAGATTACATGAGTGCTAACCTTATATAGAGAGTTCTTTAAAAAATACAAATATTTAAAATGAGGTAACTAAAATGAGACAGAGGGAGTATTAAATTTGTGAGTACAGTTCAAAAAGCCATCATCATTTCACAAATATTATTTTGCAATACAACCGCACACTTGATTTTGGTTCGTTATGCCAAGTATCCCATATGAAATCTACTTGAGATCATCCGAATAGATTAATTTGCAATACAACCGCACACTTGATTTCGGATCGTTATGCCAAGTAACCCATGAAAGACCCACTTGAGATCATACAAATAGATTGATTGATAAGGTCTATACTTTAATATAAAGCTTACAAAATACCACATTGGTTGAATTACTCAAGCCATCCTCCCTAAGGCTACCAAAGTAATGAAAATCTTGAGAGCTTCAAAAACATTGGTTGAGTGGTATGGTAAAGGCGAATTTTGATAAAATTCCATATTGAAACATAGACAATTCCAACCACCAATTCTTGTGAGCAAGGGGCCACAGAACACATTCATTCAATCCATCAAATTGGTTCCTCAACACCAGAGTTACAGTCCTCAGGACATTGTTACTCCTTTATTCTCCACTTGCAAATTTTAAAAAGACAAGAAAAATATATTGCGCTAGACTTGTTACCTTCAATGTGTTCTGGGTTATAACTTCACAATTGCAACTTATTCAATTTCTCCAGGGGTACGTTTACAGAACTGTTGCAAACTCTAGTTGGTATAAAGGTCATGGCAAAAATGACGTTACCAAAGAATGCAACTTGCGTGCAGACTTTTTCCACATGATTCATTTTACATCATATATAATAAAGGTACATTTTCTAATAACATGAACAAGACATACATTGACTTCTCACAGAACATTTAAAATAGGTAAGTCCCCTTGAATACACTGGAGAGAATATCAGTGTGGTCAACTGGACTAACTTATGTCCCATGGATTGGTTGTGAAATTAGCATATTAGTTTGGTTACCATAGTCGACTGATCTTTGAACATTCAATGTTTCATCTGTCAACTCTAAGGATGTTGTTTTGTATGTTGCCCCTGGTAATAAATTCTCGTTGTGAATCAATCTTCCAATTACCATCGACAATAAACTTTATCTGTGGCAAAAAGTTATGCAGTAAGAATATGACAGGACTATACGGTCATTCAAAACACAGTAAGGCTACACCTAATTTAGCTTGAGAAAACCCACAAGAGTGGAAGTTACATTTTAAGAAACATGGCATATGAAATAGAATAGCGCAAATCAGCATTCACAAGGAATGAAATGTTCCGTACCATTGTAACTCCATAATGAAATAGGAATAAGGAAAACTAACTTGTTTGGTTGTTTGGTGGCAAGAATGTTTCACTAGGTCCCAAATAAACATCAAATTGTGGGTGAGGCCTATACCCGTGACTGGTAATGGTAAAGAGGGGAGGGGGACAAGGATGCATCACAATGTGTGAAGATGGCTTACTTGTCATTTTTAAGTTTTACTATGAATGAAGAGTTAATGTTAGAACAATGTTATGTCAGTCTAATAATTGACATTGTATTTTGGATTTTATTTTGTATAGATCATGAGTATGAATAGCTCTATCGCAAGGAGTTTTTTTGGATTTTTTGGTGAATTGTTTCTGGTTGAAGACTTTAGAGGAGAGATTGAGGTATTCATCTCTCATTCTATGTGAGATCTATTCTAAAGTAGGATTTCTCACATAATAGGAGATATATTCTAAGGTAGGATTTCTCACATACTTGTGCTTTCTTGATTCTTCTTTGATTTTTTTTTAAGGGAATTTTGATGTGAAAACCCTAGATCCTTGAAGTTGCACATTTGAATACAGTTTATTTTTTATTTTTTGAAATGGTTCATATATTAATATATAAAAGGGCATCAGAGGTGCAAATACAAAGATAGAAAACAGATAAAACTAGCGTTATTAATAACTGGAAATGAACCAAACAGTGAATCTTCAAGATAGATCAACACATTCTTTCCATGCTCGCAAAATGTTTGACATAGAAATATTCCGGAATACCTTCAACGAAAAAGCCCACGAAGCACTCTTAGCAAGAGCACGCCTTCCAACCGCCACACTGGTCTCACTCTTATCTCTGAAAAGCCTATTTGACTACTATACATTCGCACAACAAACAACATTGTAAAGCCATACACTTGGGCTCACCATCCATGAGAAATCAACAAGAACAAACAGGGTAACAACACGTGTACAGAGAGGTGTTTTGGCTTTGGCAGAGTAAGGGGCGGTTGGGAGTATCTTAGAAGGTGAGACTAAGATTGTTGTGTAGAATTTAATAATAAGGAAAAGGAAAAAAGAAAAGAAAAAAGAAGAACAGGATGTGGAGAAGAATTCTTCTCTAAATTGTATTGTGTGTTTTTCCTCTCAGAGGATACATGAATAAATAGGAAAAGAGAGCCAATTAAGGTGACGAAAAATGAAATACAATAAAAGAATACTTATCTACATTAAATCATACAACCACACAGTTGACTTTCCAAAATAGGATTAGTCGGGTCAATTATCCTCTATTGGGTCCCCGGCTAGCCGAGTCCCTTGTTTGTCAAATCCATGGCTCGAGTGAAGCATTGCCTTGAAGATAGAAGCTCAAGAATCAAGATCAAGTGGTGGTTAAATCAAGCTCAAGTTGGAAGATCAATCAAGATTCAACGGATCATCAATATGTATGGCAATCACCCAAGGTAAAATGACCATAGACGACTCTAGGTGGAACCCTCACCTTAGGATGACCTTGCTTAGACTTAGAGATCACATCTGGATAATTTATCTAGCCTAGAGGTTGTTTGACACCATAATCAGAACATGAACTAAATATGAAAAACCATTTTACACCAAGACTGCACCAAGGAGTTATTAGCTTTCCATGTACGATAGGAGTAGTCCTTCTTGTCTGGTTCAAGGGCAGTACCGTTGATATAATCGGACAACTGCTTGGCAGTAAGGAACATCTAAGCCGAGTAAGACCATTGGAAGTAATTGGTCTCATTCAACAAGACAGTAGTGATCTTGCCAATATGCTGAGTGCTAGAAGACTTCAGATCAGGGAAATAAGATTCCCCAGAAGTCTTCGGTGGTTTCATAGAGGCAGACAACCCAAGCAGAACCCTTTAAGCAGAGGAATCCAAGATAAAGGAGTCAGAGAGAGCTGGGACAGCAAACTGGTAGAAGAGCAGCAGTAGATGTAGAGCCAGCGAACCAAAAATGGCAATAGTGGGGCCCACCGATGATGGATGCAGCAGCAGTCAGGCAGGATGAAGACAAGAGGAGCAGGCGACACCAAAGAATAGAGAGAATCTGATGCAGGAGCACTTTATTGGAATTGAGGTGTTATTTTCTTGTTTATTTTCTCTATTTAGTTTTGTTTTTTTAATGTTATTTTCTTGTTTATTTTCTCTATTTAGTTTTGGTTTTTTATATATGGGGACAAAATTGTCATTCTTGATTTATTATAATGGGGGGTATTCATGTCATTTGCACTCTTCATAGTGGTTGCCCTAGGGCAACATGACAATAAGTCAACAAGGAGCAGGCCCCTTGTTGTTTTTCTTTTACTATTTAAGTCTTGTATAGGATATTTTAGAAGGCTAATGAATGAATGAAGAAAAACAAAGTTTGTGAAACCCTAGCCATCAAGAATGTGCATGGTATGAAGATTATTCCCCTTGTGGGTTTGGTGCGAAGCCAACGGGAGCACTTCCCAATCTCCTTTCTCCTCTCTATATTCTCTGGTAAATTCTTCCTTAACTCTTTCTTCTCTTTCTTTCTCTCTTTTCTTTTATTTTCCTACATCATAATCCTCATCAACCCTTGCTGCCACCATCTAAATCTCTTTCCAATTATAGCCGCCACCATCCAAATCAGATCCAACCTTAGCCACCACCCTCTTATGATCCAAACAGCAGTTATGGATCTTTCCCACAGCCTATACGTTTGTATTTCATTAGCACAGTCCCAAATCAGTCCCTTGGAAACCTAAGGGTGCCACTCTATACTTGGGACAGCGCTGCACTACTTTGTTTTGGATCCCAAACCAACCCACAAAGCCTTCTCTTACCCCAAATCTGCCCCAACCACCACCTAAAGTCAGGACAGCAGTAAACTAGTCCTATGATGATTCAAGAATTGTACAATGTCTTCAACATTGATTGATTGAACTAGTACGCGTTCATTGAACTGACTACTTTGATACTTTCAGGGCTAGAATTAGGGCTTCAAGAGTATTAATTGTGATTTGGAAATCTAACTGAATGCTTATAATGGTGAATGTGTTTATGCATGTTGAGTTATCTTTAATTGCTTAGTGTGGTCTGGTCACTAATCTCAGTTTTATTGCATACATGTGTTCATATCATCATTTTAGACTAGCCTAGGTCAAGACACTGTTGATTTGCATAGATATTAATTTAGGATTTCTAGCCAACCCTGCATTAGAATCAATTAGAGATTGCGGAGAGAAGTAGATCTGGTGAAAAAAGTCCAAACAATGGACTCTGGGTGTTCTGTAGCAGCAAGGGAGAACAAGCACGTGGGGCCCATAGTTCCCTGGTACCTGTCGTCAGCCGGAGACGAGTGTAGATGGGTCAGGGGCGAAGCCAGAGGAAGAAGTCCCAAGGCAAAGCAGTGTCCAGATCAAGCAGATCCAAGCAGAACAACAAAAATTGTACAACGTGCAACGGTAACTGCTGCAGCACCAGGGAGGGGCCCACCGAGATCAGATGGAGTCGTAATCTGATGGGATGAAGACCAAGGTTAGAGGCGAAACCAAAGGTGGTTGCCGGTGGGAGATCCAAGGCTAGACAAAGCAGATCGAGGGTCAGCAATCCAGATCTGAGGCTGTTCTGGTGAAAAACAAGGTCGTGGAAACCAAAGAAAATGTGCTGCACAGAAAGCCAATGACAGGAACCAACGAGCAGTGCAAGGAGTGGGTCCACGACAGATCCTCAGAGGATGGGGTCGAAGGAGACATCGGAATCCGACGAGAGATTATTACGCCGGTGAGGAATAGTACCAAGTGGAAGGAAAAAACACCCTTAAAGCGTCCAAAAGATCGTTCTGGTTGATACCATGTTGAATATGATAACAGAAATAAGAAAAATATATTGAGAAAAGGAGAAAGGAAAGGAAGATGAAGGATCTATTGAGAGAATCCTCTCGTTTTTTAAATTGTATTCCAATGTACATCAACTTTACATTGTACATGAATAAATAGAATATGAGGAGCCAGTCATGATGGCAAAAAAGGAAAATAATAAATCTAAATCTAATTACAATTGTGTTGTGCAATATACACTGAATGTGGACACTATCGGGTCTTACAACAGGGAGAGAGAGAGAGAGAAAAGGGGAAAGAGGGGGAGGGGGGGGGGGGGAGGATTGTGATACGCCTATGTTGTGGGCTTTGTTGGAAGAAAAAAAATCCAGGTTGGGCTTATTTGTCCCACATCGCCTATGAGGGAGAGTTGGTGGTGGTATATTTAAAGATGCCTCCCTCCTTCTACCACAAGGTCTTTTGGGAGCAAACCTTGGATTGTCTCGCCAAAGCAAAGCCGTGCAGGTCGAAAGCGAACAATATTGTGCTGATGGGATGGGGTGTTACAGCACTATCTTTGTGGGTATAGGAAGGCCATATGCCGGGTTGAAGGAGATTCAACAAATGTCATTGCTTGTGCTTCTGGAAGGAGGAAACCCCCTAGGAGGCTTCTCTCTGTTGCAAGGGATATTTTCTTTCTATAGGGGTAAGGACATTTCCTTCAGGCAGGTTAAAAGGTTAGCTAATGGGGTGGCTAATTTCCTATCAAAGTTGGGGTGTGAAGGTTGGTGACATTTTTTTGCATATTGTTTTGGTTTCTCTTTTGGATATTGATTCTCACTATTTGTAGTGAATCAGTATAGATCTCTAATACTGTACCCATTGCTCTTTAACAAATACATATGTGAATTAAAAAAAAAGAAAAAAAAGAAGAAGGAAACCATCTCGTTGACATGTGCTCTAGGGGGTACATGATGTTCAATGTTGATAGGGCAAAGAGGGACAAATTGGGATAGGCAGTCTACTTCATGATGACAAAGGCTTAGTTAAAATGCCTTTTTTTTTTCTTGAGTACAATTGGCTTTAAATAATAAAAAGACAAAATCTTAGTTATGAAAGAGGCATGGTTGTTTAATGATCACCTCTGAAGTTCTACTGATGGAAAGGGTTTTAGAGATTTTCATACTAGCGGAATTGAGCTATAAGTGTATGTCAGTTTATTTTAAAAAACTAATGGAGTTCCTTTAAAATAGCATGCAGTAGGTGAAGAAGTGATATTTGTGGGACATGTGATACATTGTAAGTCGTTCTTTGTTTTTTCTACTCTGGTCCAGTTGCTTTTCCCCCTTCTATAGCTTGTATGTTTCTTTCATAGGAGAAGTAGCTTAAATGGTAGAAAATTTAAAACAAGCATGGTACTTTTATATGATATGGATGTGACTTATATTTCATATGTGGTTGTTTAGTTATTATTGAACAATATTACATTGATTAAAAAAAGTATGTAAAAGCATGGCATTCAAAAATATTACTAAACCTCATAAATCCCAGGATAAAGCCATAAAACCGTTGACCACAAAACAGATTTCCTGCAAAAATGTGACTCAAGTAAGTGCAAAATAGTGCTATGACATCAAACTATTACTAATAAGAAATGAAAGTGATCGAGGCATTCTCAATTTTGATACCAGGAGGCACTCATTGTATATTCCACCACTACAAAAGGAATGTTTCCTTGTATCAAAATGGTAGAACATAAATCAGAACCCAAACAAAATTGAGTAGAATAGATTATTCTAAATGTGGTACATAGATTTTCTTTGCATTAATTGAATGCATTTTAAATATCAAATATGGCATAAAATATTAACAAAAAGATGGATATAAAATGACCTATGATTTGCATTTTTATTAATACTTTTTGTAAATTAACAAAGAATAGAAGAAAGAACCATAACCCCTTCAAATATCTAAGTTCCACTCTTGCCACAAATTATAGCAATGCTATTCAAATTGCCACCATTTTCACTCTCACAAGTTCACGGAAACAAATTGTCATAACACTTCAACAATGTTCATTTTGTAACAAAATAAGTAGAAACAACATTTAGAGAAGGGAGACACTTTGTGGCAATGATCAGTGGACAAACTGTCTAGAAACCTTTAATGAACTGGCAATCAATTTCCAAAGGATGTTAAAGACATCAATGAGATAGCAATTAAAGAGGGGGAACACGTCAATTGAGAGACCCCTGGTGCTCTTAAGGAAACCTTTAAAAGGGTTTAACAGATTACCATTTACAAATGGTCTTTTTGTAATAGGCTTTTTGTTTTCATGAATGGATGGTATGGTAGCATTCGGAGGTCAAAAGGAAATAGGTTACACTGATAAGACAAGCTCATAGTACAATTGATATATGTTTAGTATGCACATTGAAGACTACAGGCTCAAGTAACTTTATCATGAAAAAAAAAAGTTACACTAACATGTTACATGGTTAACAAACTCCATGATAACGAGTGCACTCAGTTGATTTTTATCCATCATGGAGTCAAATATGGAGCAAGAGCTTCTTTTTTGTTTTCATAAATGGAATTGATCATTGAACTAGTGTATGAAATGATAGCACTCAACAATTACTATTACGAGAGGTAGGCCCACTCATCCTAGTTCATGTACGGACCCATGACACATAGGGAGGATCTTTTCTTTCCAATGGATGAGGAACAATGAAGTGTTTTAATGGTTTTACATATAGAATGGTTTGAAAAAGCATGCAATTTTTAGCATTACTGGAATCCTGCCAAATGAGATCATGATTCAAGGATTAGAAGAGTTCAATTCCAGGATCCATTAAACAGAACAATTATCAATTCCAAAGTCATCTAAATTCATAGATATGGAATTTTTAGAATCGGATTCAATTCCAATTCCAAATTGAAACTGCTAAACATCTTTGTAGCTGCACAAAATGGATAGTTATGGCTTAACAAATAGAATGGGCGACCATTTAGAAATATGATTTACTCATACCATACAACAAGAAAAATTGTTTTTCTAGAAATGAAAACATAAGAATCGTGTGGAAGTAAACACCACTAGGAGACACCATATCAAATATAAGATGAAATGGATGGAAGTTGAAGACCTCAATCGATCTTGATTTGTGGTTTCAGCTGAAATATGTAGATCCATTTTAATCTGATGATGCCAACCATTAAAACTGCCTGCTACCTCAACCATTTCACAAGCATCCCAATATTCAATCCTAACCTGTTACAGTGAGCACCATAGAGGAACTTATGACAATCAAGTAGCATATGCTAAACAATCACAAACAAGTACCATGGTCAACAAATCTGCATATGAACACCATCGTGATCAAGTGCAATGGAACAATTATGTAAAGGAAATTCTAGGGCCGTCATTGCCTTGTACCAATTCATGGGGTAGGTGGGATTTGGAAGGAAAACTAATCCCCATATTATCACCTCAGTTTTTTAATCAAGGCCATACAAATCTCACTTGTATCATACCCAAACTAAAGGTGAAAAGATTGAGCTAATTCTTGTCCACTTAACCATTAGCTTGCAACTAGGGCAAGGCTTAACCTGAAACCTCATGGAAAGTTCTGATTTAGGCCCTGGCTTGAGCTACATTGTCATCAGCTTGGACTCCAGCCTCAAACTAGTTGTCCAAGTCGAAATCCGGTCTGGTTGACCTTATAGGACATGTTACACATATTTACAAACTACTTGGAGGTTTATGTCAAATCTACCTCATTTCCATTGGGAGAATAATCTCAATACACAAGGGAGAAATTATGGCCAAGTACGCATTATAATAATATAGAGAGGAACAATGGATTTCTTAACGTGGGAGGGGAAAGACTTCAAGGGGCTCAAACCAAAGAATTTCTTGACGTTGTGGGAGGGTTGTATCAGTGGAGTCAATGGGAAATTGAGGACAATTGCTAACTGGGAGACGTGATGTTATGAAATTTAATGTTGATGGAGCCTCTTAGGGAAAGTCGGGACCAGCATGGATAGGAGGAGTTCTCAAGGACTATAGGGGGAAACTTCAATGGCCTTCACAAAAGAGGTGGGGATTGCGGAGTCAAACGAGGCGAAACTACTTAGTATTAGGAGGGCGTTGACCATCTGGAAAGTCTATGAGGCCAAGGGACTCAACCGTTGTCACACCCCACCCTTCCTACAACCTAAACGAGTCGTAACCCGTTTAACTGCAAATTGAATGGGGCCTGATCCAACGCAACAACATAACTAATGGGTCTTACATCACAGATTTGTGGTTGGAGGAGATAAATATATATATTTTTTTTAATTTGTTGTTGTCATAATTTCAATTGTTCTCCGTTTATTTTAATTTTCTCTCCAGTTAGTTGTTTACTTAAAAACAAGAATTAAATTATAACTTTCTAATTGAGGAGAAAGTGTGTGTAGCCGAGGTCTATTGTTCAATTTCTAAGTTTAAAGTGTATTTTTTTTTTCGAATAAATTTTAATGAAATAAAATAATACACTAGTATAAACAATATTAAATTCTGGTTAACTCTACCCACGACTACTGACCTGCTACTTCGGGTCGGGTCACTACAAGCGTCACCTTGGAAATTGATTACCATAGCTAGGGATATTAGGAATTAATCCTCGGGAATGGATGCTCTTTCTTTCAAGTAAGTCGAACAACAAATGGGATCGCAGATTTCTTTGCTAAATTTGGAATCAACAACTCAGAACCAGGGGTCTTCTTTCTTTGAGCAACGGCGGGACTTGAACAAGGTTTTTCTATTTCTTTTGTGGCGAGGTTTTTTCAGTAGCATTTATGCTGTTAGTGATCGGTCTAACTCTTATAGACCTCTCTTAGTTGTTGTAATACTTCTTTTTATACTTGTTTTTTTCTCTAACTAATGAAATCTTCTTTGTTATTGTTGAAAAAAATAATAATAAATCTTTCAAAAAATAAGTAATAATAAGAGGAACAACTAACCAAAAAGTTGAAGGTGTGGGACAAGCCTCAAAAAATTCTTCATTCATGAATACCACTTTCCATTGCATAATGAGAGAAGCACAACTAAACTATATGCTGAATGTGTCAATATAAACAGAAACATGGAATTGAGGCTTGAAAAATTATAAGCAAAGAACTTTTCAAAAAAAATTGTAAAGCAAAGAAGCTACCTCTTTTAATCCATAAAGGTTTCCTTCAGCTGCAAGCAATTCTGCATCTTTTGTTGAAATAACCTTTTGTGCATTCCCAATCTCAGTTTTAGCCTTTCTTTGCAAATTTGATAAAGCACGCTAAGGGTAAGAAAAGAATAAATAACTTTAATTACTCTCCTATGAAAGGTAAACATGTGAAAATCAATTACATACATGAAATCATAAAACTAAGACACCTCAACTTAAATCAATCTCGTAAGAATGGTGAACTTCTATTTAAGTTAAAAAAAAAAAAAATAGAAAATCAATTACATTAATAAACTAAGAAGGCGTGGGATAATGATCCAGCCATTGTAATTAAGGATTAAGGATCAGATAAAAGTAAAAAACACAATCCAAATGGAGAGTGAATGAGGAGGTCACTTGGCGAGGACAGCGAGAGGCAGGAATGTGGAGGGGGCAGAAATGACAAGAAGGATGGCAACTAGTAGGAAGAGCAAGGAGAGATGTCGGTTCCATAACGCTTTTTGTCCCATTCTCCTAGAAGCCATTTCCAAAAACTTGCTCTTCGATGTCCTCAACAAGTGGGGTTTTGTCACAAACAATTTCATCCCTCACAAGGAGGACTCGTAAATGAGAGGATTGTGAATGCATTGCAACCGAGGAGGGCATTAATTTCTCTAGGGTGGGTGTAGAAAACATAAGGTGGTTAGAAATTTTAAGGGGTGACCAAGGTGCTAGCTAGTATGGAAGGAGGCCTTGATGGCATTAATTTCTGTTCATCAAATATTGTTGAGACAGTGGACATTGACTTTATGAGGATGTCTAGAGAGTTTCATGCTAGCAGAATAATTAATAAGCGCCTGAAGAATTTGTTCGAAGAGGGATGGGCTTCAGAGCTAGCTCATCTCAGGTCAATTATTTGAGAGGTCGTGTTTACGAGTTAGCAAAAGTGTTAGCAAGGCAACCTTTTTTTTGAGCAGTAACAGGATACTTCATTCATAAGAAAAAGAGTACAAGAGCGAGAAAATGTCTAAAAGCAATAGACCTAAAGAAAACCAAAAAAAAGGAAAAGAGAAGAAAGAACAAATAAAGAAATAAACAAAGAAATACAAAAAAGAAGCTGGAATCTAGCATCCCCTCAATCCAAAATGCAATCAAATGGGTGCCCTCAAATATCAAAGGAAGAAGACTCCTTCAAGAGATAATAAGAAAATCATAGGGTTCTTTGTGGAAGAGAAACAAATTCTAGATGGGTTCTATTGTAGATAATGTTGTAATATGAACATGTTTTTCCAGTGCAAGTGTTTTATTTTTTAGTAGAGTCTCTCGGACCATTTCACGTGCGAGAGTTGACCTTCCTTTCTTATTGTAAAATGTGTATAAAAGAGGCTCCTTGTACAACTTTTGAATCAATCAAAATACACAACATTTTTCTACTCAATATTTTCATCTCTTCAATATTTCTCCATTTTTATTTCCATCATGGTATCAGCCAAGAATCATATCTTTTAAATTTCTGCTACGACTTTGACTTTTGCAACATGTGTGTGGATATTCTACACTGGTTTTCTATTATTTCATCAGAGGCAAATCCACATCACACAGGTCAAATTACTATATTGCTATCTTTTGCATCAGTCACTGTTCATTAGGTAACCATGTCTGTGCCCTTAGATCTACTGACTTTTTGCAGATTTGAACCTGCAACCTCACCACTTTTCTTTTGTTTTTGCCCCTAAAATCTATCCGTACAGTGTGATTTAGAGTTGGGTGGTATTTGCCGTCTCACAAGACTCGCTTTCACATTTAAACTTCTGGTGGAAAAAAAAACAAGTTCTTACACAAGTTTTGCTAGATCTGCCTGAGATCATTGCCACATAGTCACCCCTTCCTTTAGAGGCTTTTTTGACCTCCTGACCTAGGGTATAGTCAACGGTGGGGCCCATTTTGCCAGTTTTCATATCTGCCCTTGTAGACGTCCAAAGACCCAATTTTCTACACATGGTCTTTAAATCTGGCATTCAGTCGTCTTCTGGCCTTGGAACTTCAACCTCCACAATCACCCCTACCCCAATTTGCCATCCAAAAGGGTGGCTTGGTATTTTGTGATTGAGTGGCTTACTTTTTGCTGCCTTTTCTGCACTGATATGGTAATGAATCAAATTCTTTTGCAAGACATACATCCGAACAACATACATCCAAACAGAGGTGAGGGGCACATATACTAGGCTCCTAAACTAAAACAATGATGCAGAGCAGCCCAACTAGGCCTTGGCCCAATCTCGAGCCAAGCCCAGTTTCGAGCCCAGCCCTGCTACAGCTTAAGCCACAACTTAAGTTTTAAAAGTCGTAACCCTAAAGAAAGGAGGCAACAATCGACGAATACAGAACAAAAGGAAAGGAAAGGAGCGAAGGAAGAACGGAAGCAGCCGAATACGTAAGAAACGACGGCGATAGGCAGGGAGAAGGGTGAGAAGCCATCCATGTACAAGTACACTACTTCCTCTTCCTCCTTCGTCTTCCTTTCCTATTTCCGCCATCCCCTTTTGGGGTCCTTTAGCCATCACCATAACACTTTACCCACCCCTGCCTTTTCGCCACCCTCCAAGAGACTTCCTAAACCCTTCCGCCACCTCTGTTAGTCCTCCATCCTTGGTCGACAACCCCTGCAGAGCCTTTCCCCACCTGTTACAATCATCGCCCCACTCAATCCCCATTCCCGACCTTCTGCCCCTTCCTAGTTGCTTCCCAATCTTCGTCCCACCTTCAGTACCCATTCTAAGATTTCACCCCTTTCACTGAAACCCTTCCCTAGACATCGCCTCTGCCGCCAGCAACCCCAAATGATGTTCCTGACTTTCTCCTGTCATCCCAGTCCTCCTGGGCTTTCGCCAGTGCCCGTAAACCCATCCTGGGTTTTCGCCCCTCTCCAAACTCCCCTCCACTGTTGTCGCCCCTCCCTAAACTGCCCTTTGTTGCAGTCCCAAGACCCTTTTGTCCCAAGACCCTTTTGGCCTTCCCATCTCCATCGCCAGGCCAAACAACCCACTTCCCTGTTCTTGCCACACCCATATCCAGTCCCCTTTGCCCCTTCCCAAGCCTTCACCCCTCTCATACAACCCCATACTTGGCTGCCTACCCACAAACAGCCTCTATCCAAGCCCTGTTGCTACCTCTAAAGGCTTCTTAAGCCTTGCCACCACCCATAATCTTCTCTGTATCTGGTTGCAGGTCCCACAAACCCCTCTAGGTAGTGACGCCACCACCCCTATACCTTCAATCCCTTGCTGCCATCTCTCCTAAACCACTCTATAGCTAACGCCCACTCACCTTAGTTACCATTAACCATTATTCAATCCTATTAAATCCCTTTTACATCCACTTAATCTGTTTGACCCGTGATATAATTATTTACACTATGTTCCAATGGCTTGCGTGATTATTTCTGTTAAACTTGTATTATGGAATTTGCAATATTAATTTGGTGATTAATTTCAACCCATTTAGAATTAGGACATATCAGATTTTTCCCCAAATTGGGTTGCATTAGGCATTTAAGGTTTCCTTAATTTGGTGTCCAATCTCAAATCAGGTATTTAGGATTACCCTATCCCTTGTCCTGCATCAAACAAACCCTAAACCCTATACACCGCAAGCCAAAAGTCCAAAATCACAATAACTCCATTGCCAGCCTCCACTTCTAATCTCCAACCTTTGCCAAAAAGTCAGCCACATTGTTCACTGAACGTCCAGCTTGTGTGAAGAAAATAACTCTATTCCTACTCATTCTCCTATGTCCCTTACAATGCTAACCAGCTTCCAAGGGAAATTCTTCCTACCACTAGCCCAGCCATTAGTATTGATAGAATCACCTTCGATAAAAAAGTTATCATTCCCTTTTAAATGAGACCAACATCTTCAATGGATTCATTCAGCTAAAAAGTTCCTCCATTCTAAAAAAAAACAGATTATATTGATGGTATGGCTGAGGAGTCTACCCTTTCAAATGAGATCAACTATCCTCAATGGACTCATTCAGCTAAAATGTTCCTCCATGCTAAGGAATTCTATTGATGGTATGACTGAGGAGCCTAAAAAGGATGCCCATAAATATAAAAATGGACGGCCAATAATTCTTTAGTCCACACTTGGCTCTTACATTATATGAAGGAACATATCAAAAAGATGGAATATACATTACCCACTGCGAAGGAAGTATGGGATACAGTCCATGATTCGTACAGTTATGATTATAACTCTGCTTGAATATATCAACTATACTAGAATGCTGCATCTACGACTGGGGGACTTATTTATAATTTAGTATTATTCAATAATGCACAACTATTGGTTGGAATTAAACCAACTAGAGAATCTTAACTTTGACAAATCCATCGATATTCTGTTGCACAAGAAACATGTTGAGAAATGGCGCACATTTAATTGATTGGCTGGCCTGAATCCAACTTCAAGCATGTTCTCACCCAAATTTTGAGCAAGAAACCTCTTCCAACGCTCAATGAGGTATATTGCTGCAGTGCATCCAATGAGAAGTTGCTATTTTGTATTTTGTGTTTCTTTTATTTTCAGTAAGGGTAGTTTAGGTAAATTTGTTTGTGATTTATTTTAGTTAGTTTCCTTTTCATGTAAGGGCACTTTCGTCATAAGTCTTTTGTAAGCTTATAAAAGCCAGCCCTCTCATTGTATTTGATACATACGAAAGAAATAAAATCTGAGATTTCCAAAAACCCCTTGCGGCTTTGTCATTGATGAGAAGCTTGGTTCTTGGCGAGAATCCCTCTTCCTCTTCTTCCAGGTACAGTTCTTCTTTTCTCCTCCTCTTCTCTTCCCTTTTGTTTCTTTGGCCTGCTGGAACCCAAAACCCCATCCACTGTTGCCGTTATCTGTCCCCAAGGCTTCCTCCTTGCTGTACCACTTTCGCCTGCCCCTAAAACCCCTCCAATCAGGTTCGCCCCTCCCTAAACTGACATCTACATCTGCCGTTAACCCCAAACAGTCCTTCTACCGCCACCATTAGCCCATTTTGGACCCTTCTTAAGCCTTTAACCTTCTTAAACAGCCCCTTCTATTATCCTAAACCCTTTTGGACCTCCTATCTTCACCAAGAAGCCACACAGCCTCAACCTTAGCCTCTACACCTGTCATAAACCCCTTCAGACCTTCTTTTCCTCTACCAAACAGCCATACAGTCCCTTGTTACTGCTGTCCAAACCTTTCTTAAGCTATACACTGCTGTCCCATTCTACTTTGAAGCCTAAAACAACCCAGATTTAATCTCTATGTGATATTGGTTTATGTGTTTGGTGATCTGATAATCCTCTTAGTTTTAAAGGCCTTCTATTTTTTATCTATAACATGGTTTCGATTGTGAGTTAATTACTTACATTGAATTCTCTCAATTTCTTAATTATTTGTGGTAGATTTTATTATTTTGAATTGCAATTATTAATTTAGATTTAATTTCCGCCTCATATTTTGCTTTATATTAGTTTTTTGTTTCATCAAAATCGCATTTAAGCATTTAGGGTCACCTTTTGTCTTGTCCTGCGTCAAATTTGTATCAGTAGCAAGGTTGGGTTGTTTCCTTAAACACCCACAGTCTTAATGGAAGACAGCCTTCAAAACAAAAGATGGTCTGTAAGATTGGTTGGTTATGCCTTTTGGTTTGACCAACGCTCCCAGTACGTTTATGCGGGTGATGACTCAAGTGTTGAGACCCTTTATGGGTAAGTTCTTGGTGGTATATTTTGATGACATTCTTATCTATAGTACCTCCCAGGAACAACACTTGCAGCATCTGAGGTTAGTCTGTGAGGTCTTTCGGACTGAAAAATTATACGCAAACCTTAAGAAGTGCATATTCATGTCTGATAGGGTTATCTTCTTACGGTTTGTAGTTTCATCTGAAGGTATGTCAGCGGACCCCGAAAAGATCAAGGCCATAGTAAGTTGGCCCAAACCGCAGAATATACATGAGGTGCGAAAAAAGGGAGTTCCAATGGACTAAAGCAACCTAGAGAGCTTTCCAGGAGATCAAGACTCGTATGGTCGAAGTTCCTGTCATGAGACTACCAGACTTCTCCAAAGTCTTTGAAGTTGCGTGTGATGCGTCTGGCGTTGGTATAGGTGGAGTCCTAAGTCAGGAAGGACATCTTGTCGCTTACTTTAATGAGAAGGTGAATGAAGCCAAACAACGATATTCCATCTATGACAAAGAGTTTTATGCAGTTGTGCAAGCACTCCGTTATTGGAGACATTACCTTTTACCTCATGAATTCGTTTTGTTCTCGGACCATGAGGCCTTGAGATATCTTAATTCCCAGAAGAAGTTAAACTCAAGACATGCCAAGTGGGTTCAAATTCTTCAGGAATATACTTTTATGTTAAAACACAAGGCCGGGGTTGAGAACAAACCAATCGATGCATTGAGTCGTAGTTTGTACTAATAAACTCCATGAGTGTAAAGGTGACCGGGTTTGAGCAGTTGAAGGATGAATATCTCGCATGCCCGGATTTTGGGGAGTTGTATGCTTCACTCTTGAGTGATCAAGAGTGGAGTAACAAAGTGTTTCTCATAGTGGATAACTTGTTGTTTAAGGGAAATAAACTCTGCATTCTCCGAACTTCCCAGCGTGATTTTCTTGTTTGGGAGTTACATGCCGGAGGTATGGCCGGACATTTTGTGAGAGACAAGACAATTGCCTTGGTTGAAGACAAGTTTTATTAGTCTAGTTTCAAGAGAAATGTGGCCAAAATCATTGGACAATGTCGAACTTGTCAACTGGAGAAGCAAAGGAAACAGAACACAGGATTGTATACACCTTTGCCAGTTCCCCATGCTCCTTGGCAAGATATCAATATGGACTTCGTACTTGGACTTCCAAAAACTATTAAGAAGATTCCATTTTGGTGGTTGTGGATCATTTTTCTAAAATGGCCCATTTCCTTCTGTGTTTTAAAACCTCCGATGCTTCTAATATTGCCAAGATATTTTTTAGAGAAATAGTGAGAATCCATGGGTTATCAAAGAAGATTGTGTCAGATAGGGATGTCACGTTCATGAGTTATTTTTGAAAACCTCTATGGCACATGATGGGTACTAGGTTACAGTTTTCGTCTGCATATCATCCTCAGACTGATGGTCAGACTGAGGTAGTTAATCGTAACCTAGGAAATCTGTTGCATTGTCTGGTTGGAGAGAACACGCGAACGTGGGATGTTGTTCTACCGATTGCTGAGTTTGCGTATAATAGTTGGTCAATAGATCTATAGGTATGAGTCCCTTCGAAGTCATGTATGATTATAAGCCTAAGAAGCCTATAGATCTCATTCCCATGTCTATGTCACATAGGTCATCTGAATCTGCATCATCATTTGCACATCGCATACATGAATTGCATGCTGAAATTAAAAGAAGAATTAATATGAGCAATGAAGTGTACAAGTCTGCTGCAGATACTCATCGTAGATTCAAAGATTTAATGTGGGTGATTATGTGATGATCCACATAAGACCTGAACGGTTCCCACAAGGGACTGTGAAAAAGTTACATGCTCATAGTGCAGGGCCTTTCAAAATTTTGAGGCGAGTTGGATCCAATGCATACATTGTAGACCTACCATCTGATATGGGTATCGGTCCAACTTTCAATGTGGAAGATTTAGCCTCTTTCCAAAGTCCAACAACTACACCTGTAAGCCCATCATCACATCATTCCCTTAACCATTCTACTGGCCTACCTGACCCACTTCATGACCCATGGCATACACCTACCCAGCCTTCACAACCTTTACCTACTTTACCTTCCTTGCCACCTAAGAGAGATGAGATAAAATCTATTCTGGATGAGGAAGTGGTTTCTACACGTGCCGGAGGCTATCAGAAGTATCTAGAATAGAATAAGATGTATCTTCAATGCAAGTTTTCATCCATTTGCACCATAAGTCCCCAAAGCCCATCCTCTCGAAAAGGTAACCCACAAAGGACCAGTCTACAAAATCATATGCCTTCTCTAAGAAAATTTTGAAAAGGATATTGGGTTTCTGTCTCTTTGTCAAATGTGGACCAACTCATTGGCAACAAGGACCCCATTTAGGATTTGTCTATCTTCCACAAACGCTCCCTGCGACTCCAATAATCTCCGATAAGACCTTTTTCAACCTTTCTGCCAACACTTTTGCTAGGAGTTTATATACACTTCCCAATAGACTGATTGGTCGGTAATGAGACAGGTTTATCGGACCCTTTCTTTTGGGGAGTACGGTAATGAAGGAATTTTTCAAAATTTTATTAATGATACCATTGCGATAGAGTTCCTTAAAGACCCTAAGAACATATGAATGAACTATCTCCCAACAAGCCTCGAAGAACGAGAAATTAAACCCATCTGAACATGGTGCTTTATCTCCAACCAACCCATCCAAAGCATCCTTGATTTCATCGGTCGAAAACAACTTTTCCAACCAGCTTACACTTTCATTACTAATCCTCCTAAAGAGGATCCCATTTAAAGTAGGCTGAGGGCATCTTGATGGGGTCAAAGAGGTTGTTGAAAACTTATGAAAAGGAGATCTAAAGGCATTAGAAACCTGGGCTTGTGAGTCTTCGGTCACGAGAATCGGCAAATGCAGTACCCAAGGTGCACGGGGAAGGACACGCCCGAAAGAAGAGGGACAATAGTGAAGGGAAGGAGAGAGGTTAAGGAGTGAGAATACCCGGTCAAAGTTGAAGAGGGGCGGAGCTCCAACTGGCTCGATGAAGAGATGGTGAGTCGACTGAAGGTAGTTCAGAAGAGCCTCCCTTGGATTCCAAGAGTCAACAACAATCCACATATGAGGATCCCCAAACTCCAAAACGGGAGGGGGATGGAGAGGACTGAAGAACATGAGTAGGAATCCATGAGAAGATGAACAACGCCGTGGTCTGGTCCAAGGTGGAAGAGAAGATCCATGAAAGGAGGGGGGGACGACTGCTGCAAGTCCCAATCCACCCAAAGGAAGAACTCTTATCACGGCCCGACCCAAAAGGACACGTGAGAAACAATAATAAATTTTTTCTTTAACTCTGAAGAATGCACAACTCATAACCCAAACACGTGACACCTACACGTGCTGCGAGATCCCTACAGATCCTAGGACTTGTTGGACCTTTGATTTGATCGAGCTGAATTATCAGCTGCCTACGTACTCCAATGGAGATCAGATCTTGCGTAGTTCTCAATTCATTTATTTCATGGCACTACCCCATGCTATTCATGATGTCACATCCTAATTACCCAATCGTGGGCCTCATCAGTAGAATAGATCTCATCTATCACGGGTCTATACCAACCATGGGAACACAGTCAACCATGGGGTCAATGTCACACATGGGATAAACCTCAACCATGGGACCTACACCCGAACATAAGTACATCCCTCCTCAGGGACAATACTCTAAATATGGGTCCAATCCTCTATTTGAATCAATGCCCTCCGTGGGAATATACATCCACGATATACAATACTCATCCATGGTCACAAAGCCCTCCATGGGAATAACTATCCATAGAAAAATAATATCTATCCATAGAACCGTCACGTCCACCATGAGACCAATACGTCTACCATGGGACCACTATATCTATCATGGGGTTAATATGCCCACCATATAATCAATATTTTGGAATGAATCTAATCTGTCTACCATGGGAACAACATCCATGGGATTCATCATCCATCCCTGGTAACTCTCCATCAGTGAGTATCATTTATCCATGGGTAATAACCATCCATGAATATAATCACTCCATGGGTATAATCCACCTATTGGCATAACTCATACATTCGTAGAACCAATATGTATATCATAGGACCAACAAGTCTACCATAAGACCAATACGTCTACTATGGGACCAAAAATCCACCATAATACCAATACGTCTACCATTGGACCAACATGTCCACCATAATGCCAATACGTCTACCATGGGACCAATATGTCTAACATAAGACCAATACTCTACTATGGGATCAACATGTCCACCATAATACCAATACGTCTACCATGGGACCAACATGTCTAACATAAGACCAATACGTCTACCATAGGACCAACAGGTCTATCCTAAGACCAACATCCGAGCATCACCATGGGAACCATCATCCATGGGTATACACATTCATCCCCGGTAACACTCTATCTGTGAGTACAATCTATTCATGGGTATAAACCATCTATGAATATAATCCCTCCATAGGTATAATCCATCCATGGACATAACTAATCCAGGGGCACATCATCTACCATGAAATCTTCTATCCGTAGGAACAACACTCGAATGAATCACTACGTGACTGTGGCAACAATATCAAATCATCATATCAGATCATAAACATACCACGACCCCTAGCAAGACTTAGGGCCCATGACTTATTAAGCAGGAGACTCATGGCTGGCCTGATCAAGTCTACCTCGCCCTGCATCTCTTCACCTCACTCTTTAAGGTGGTCGGACTGCATCTAAAGAAGCTAGCACTACCCCCATGGGGTAAAATAGTATTTAGCTCTGCGCAACCACGCACAACAAGTGTATGGAATAGTTGTAAGGGCGCCCTACAGTATATAACATGTAAGTGACTCACCCTGCGACGGCAACCACATGGGACCAAGTCTCCATGGAAAAACACCACTATCCATAATACCTCTCTGGGACAGGAAATCAAACATCACAATCACGTGAGGGACGTACCCATATCACATCTCAATATTAAGTGACCAAGTCACATAAATATCTCAATGCCACAGTCTCTGTATGTTCATATCGAGGCTCCCACGGTCTCACGGCTACTCTAGGCCTTACTCATGGAATCTATATACTTATCTCATCCTTTTAACTATACAAAGGTGAGACACAATGATCTACTGATAGGACAGTTTCCCTTTTTTTCCAACGGACTGAATCATTACGTTATCATTACGTGAGAGGCATACCTATACCACGTCTCAATCATCATCAATATCACGTGAGGGACGCACTCATGCCATGTCTCAATCATCATCACGTGAGGGACACACCCATACCACGACTCAAAATAATCAAGTGAGCTAGTCCATACATCTCAGTGCCAAAGTCCTCATCTGACCATCTTAAGAATTTTCACAGTTCTCTAGCAACTCTAGGCTTTACTCGAGTAACAAACATATATGTCTCATGATATCGGGACTCCGAAGGCATCAAAACCTCTTCGGGCTGCCTTTGAGGAATCCAGCATTTAGCATTATGGTCTATATTAGGGAAGGTATATCCGACCAATCCATTTCTACCCTTCACATTTGCTCAACATCTTACATTATCCTTAATATAAATGGATGACACAATGCATCTTTTGATCAAGCTGAGGCACGATGCTCTCAGTAGCCTACGTACCACATAGTGGATCAGATCAACCGTAGTTCATTATTTTCACATTTGGGAGTGATCATACTTTTACTTTGGGGAAATCAAACAAGGTTATCTTTGCATTTAAATTGCATTCCATGCATTTTCAATCATATTAGCTCATCCCCATTGTAGCACAAGTTAACCCCCTTGGGTTTTAAGATAATTGACCTTAACTCACCCATATCACTTAGTCTAACCCTTTATTAAGTTCCTCTTCAAATCATTGAAATTCGTTCTACACATATTTAGGTCGATCCACCACAACCATCATCACAAAATCCAAGCATGGCATTAAAACACATTCATCATGCTTATTATATGAGTTACCCATCTAAGAATTCCAATCACAATCATGAGAATTCATTTGATACATACATTACTCATAACCATATATAGGTATCGAAAGTTATCAAGTTCTACATTACACATCTTGGACAATCTTGATTTATCATACATTCTATCATAGTTCAACACATCACAAATCTATGAATTCTCAATTATAGTAGACATCTAATCATAGGGAATTTGGGAAACTCATACATATGTATCTGATACAATATATTCACATCAATCACACATAGGCATAAGGAGGTCAAACCGTAATCTTAACCAACTATTCATTGGAATGTACACAAGGCAACATTCACTCAAACATGTTATCACACACCTTGTGAGCATGGAATTTTACAAATATTCCCAATGCTCTAAGTGTATGGCAATCTCCAATTTTACCCAATGTTATCAAACTCGAATCGTATCGAAATTGGTCTAAGGTGTGAATCGTGAATCGAAAATCGTAAAATCATACGATTCATATATCCTCTTATTCCCATAACCATTTTGTTGCAATGAGCCATTTCAGCTCCATCGTGTCTGGTATAAAAAACTGGTAGAGGAGCTTCCGGAAACGAGTTGTGGTCTGGTACAGAAGTAATCACCTGGAATTCTAAGTTGCTGAACTGGCAAACAAATCTGGAAAACAAGCCATGTGGAAATCCGCAACCATTGTCGTCATTCTACCTCTTCCAGTCTTAAGCACTCCCAAAGAGTTATTTTGCTTATTCTTCAAGCTGCCAGCATCTAGGTCCATTTCCTCTTCTAAATTGTTCCATCCCTCTAACTCATAAATAGTTGATTCTTTTCTTTCTTTCACCGGGCCTCCTTCGGATTCAACCCATTCCTTGATTTTTTTTATGTAAGGAGAATGAATTTCTTTGAAAGGACGAAACCCCCCCACCCCTGGATTTCAAAACTCACACACCATACCTTAACAAGTCCCACAAATTTAGGATTCTCCAATCAAATATTCCTGAAACAAAAAGGCTTGGAGCCCCAATCTATTTCCTTAGTGTCAAACAAAATCGGGCAATGGTCTGAAATGGGACTGAAAAGGTTTACCTGACTAGAATTGGGGAAGAGAATATCCGAATCTGAAGAGGTAAGGAACCTATCAAGCATGCTCATGGAACATCTAGCTTGTCCATTGCTCCAAGTGAATCTACCACCAATGAGTTGGAGGTCGGTCAACTCATTTCTTACAATAAAATCTGAGAAATCCTCCATACTTCTAGTGTAAGAATCCCCCCTTTTTGAAGGAAATCGAACTGAGTGATTAGTTATCATAGTTTATTTAGAACCATATGTTTGGTTGTGATTAGTATATATGCTAAGTTTGAATTTTGTATGTAGGAGGGTCGGCTCCTAAGTAGGATTAGAGTCGGTTTGTCTTTAATATTTAAAGAGTTGTAGTATGTATTTTAGAGGGGGCCAAGATAATGAATAAAAATTATTTTCCTCGTAAGTATATGCATTGGAAGAATTGTGTCAATTCCCTGTGATTGAACACGGGATCAGATCAAGCCAGCAGAGCTTGGAATTCATTGATTCAGCATAAGCCCAGGTAATCCTAAAATCCCTTCTGAAGGTTTGTGGATTAATTGAATCGGTTTGTCCCATGGCTAATTAACCCGTAACTCAGTCGGAGCACTGAGGGTTGATTGGCGAATCTTTGACTCGGTGTGGAATAGCAGTGTTTTGGACCTGATTTGGTTGGAAAACTACTGAGTTTAAAACTTGTTTCCATAACTCAGTTTTCAAAACAAAACCTGTTAAAAAAAAACTGATTTATCGAAGGTTTGAATTAGGAATTGGAGGAGTTTTAATCCTGCGTGAAAACAGGATTTGAGGAGTGGTTTGAGGTGTTTAAATGTCCATTTAAACCTGGTTGGAAACCAGATAATTCTTTTTAACGCTGTTTTAATTTAATATATATATATATATATATATATATATATATATTAAAATAACCACTGAAACGTGTTTGAGTGTTGTGTGAGTTTGCAACTACATGGGTTATTTCTTTTGGAATCATCAACCATCATCAACCATCACTTAGTGAGTTGAACTGTGATTTAAAGGAAACAAAAGAGAAGGACTGTAACTTGAACATCCTAACTTGCATTATTTGTGTGTAAGATTAATTACTTTAACATATTCAGTGCATGAGGTTTGCATGATTCCATACACCAAATTGTGAGTCCTTTTAGTTGTTGGGTATTAGAAAAGCGACCCATCTTTGTTGGAACCACTTAATCGTTTGGACCAATAAATTGGATACAACTTAAGATGGGTGTGTTTTGATAAAAAGCCTATCAGATTTTCAATTACTTCAATTTGGATTTTGAAAATAGAGATTCAAGTGATTTTGGAGTTGTGGAAGGTTTTTAAATTTAATGGACTTTTGAAAACTTATCGTGTGTATTTTTAAATTAATTGATTCAATTAATTTTCCACACTTAAGTGAGTCGGGTTTTACTTCTGAAGATCAAAGGGTTGTGTTAAACCGCATTGATTCTTGATTTGCACAACCAAGAGACCTGAGTTGTATCAGTGCTTCCGCTTTAGCGATTGAGTAGGGTGTCCTGTCCTACCTAATATACATCAGTTCGAGATAAAGGAGATCTCTTGGTTATGGCCGGAGATAAAAGGTGATTCAGTGGCATAAAAAATTTGTGTCTTTTCAAGAGATGGGGAGTTCCAGAACCAGCTAACTGTAATGACAAGTACCGAGGGACAGAGAAGAGGTTGCGGCGAAGATAGCAAAGGCACACGGCATCAAGGATGTAGGGCTCCTATTTCGCAGATGGAAGGATGTTTTTCAACCACGAGTGGAGATCATGTGGATAGGATTGGGAAGGAGAGGGATTTGGAGGAGAAAGAAGATTGTAGGGTTCCGCTCTTTTGCTTTCGCAGTAGGACTCTCCGGGGGTTATTGCGAAGGAAAGAGGATCCAACAATCTTAAAACAAAAGAAAGGGGGACCCCATTGGCGACGGGCGCTATTGGACCGAGGAGAGACTTGGTTCTCCCCTCTTCAATTGGGCCTGGGCTGAAACGCTCTTCCAAGTCAGATGGAACCGGGACCAAGATGGACTTTGGGCCTGTGAAATTTGATCTCATAGCGGGTTTGAAGATGGAAGGAGATTGTCTAGATGATTTAGTTATGGGCTCCAATTAATTTTGAAGGTGTTAAGAAATGCATGGAAGGTTTAGGAAAGATTAGAAAAAAGGGAAACATCTACAATAGATGTATCTAATTTGCCAAATTGTTAAAAAACGATCATGCAAAGATTGTCCTTCAATGGCTTTCTGAAGGGTGTGGGACTAAAAAGAAAAAGATAAAAGGCGGAAGGAGTAAGAGTTAGTTATTGGTTGTAGGACGGTTTGGGGTTTGAATTTATAAGGATGTTTTAAGTGTTATCCCATAGCGGGGGATTGTATAATATTGTTCTTTTCTTTGTTTTTATTTCATTTTTATTTTAAAAAAAGTCATAACTATTCAAAAAAAATTAAAAAAAAAAGAAGATGGAAACAGATAATACATTAAGCAAGCACAAGAGTAGTGTGCATACCTTCTCCTCCTCAATTTGTTGCTTTAATTGAGACAACTCCAACTCCTTTTCATGCTAAGCACATAAAACAATATGATCAAATGTTTAAAACTTTCCCTTCTTTCTGATAACAAGAAAGTTTCATCAAGGCTTTCTTTCATTGAAAATGAGGATGTACAATGAAATGAGCACTAGCACAAAAAACAAGATAGTATTTGCAAGATGTGAGACTGTTTTCCACTTCTCTATTCATTTTCCCATGTATCTGGAAAAGTGTAATGCAAATATCATATTTTACTCTCTAAAGGACCATTTGCAATGAAACCAGTTTCCTGTGGAGGGAATAGAAGTTGTTTCCTCTCATTGATATTCATAGGTGTGGAAACACGCAAACCTGGCTAAAGATAAATAATTAAATATAGATACAAGCAGAAAAGACAAACGACATAAAAATATACTATTTCAGGTACACTTGTTTTTGTTGAGTATTCATAGGGAATAGTTTTTTAGAGGATTTTATAAATAAATCATGCCACTAAATCCCTTGTTTTGCCAAGAAATAATGGTCAAATGCTTTGGATGATGATCGAATATTTCAATAGTTAGATTCCCACTCCCAAAGGGATTGGAGTGATGGCCAGGAATCCACCTTAGGAAGTGGGAGTTCTGAGTTCGATTCTCACTCCACCCCAAAGGGCCACTCCCGGTAGAGTTACCCGGTGTGTGTTGGTAGGGAGGCTTGCACATGCCCCAAGGATTAGTTGGGTGCTCTAAGACGCCTGGACACCTTGGTCATCAAAAAACAATGTTTTGATTGCACTACTAATAGGGTTGATAAGTAAACTTTTTTTTTGAACAGTTACCAATGAGAATTGCATTAATAGGGTTGATAAGTAAACATTGCATTACCATAAAACATGGTACAAGATATTACTAGAAAGCCACAGGATAGAGTACCATCAATGCCTTCAAACAATCAATTTCATTTTGATCATCTCCTCCGCCAGCCTACAGTATGGAATTGATAAATCAAATTTGAGTTATAAGTGGGCTCTAGTCATCTTACCAATTCTAATAATAACAATTACAACCTACCAGTAATAGTAATAGTAATAATATAATTATAATAATAAGAACAATAACATGAGTAATTTTAGAGCAAACTGCAAATGAAATGCTATAGCATGACTACTACCTCATTCAACAATTCCTTGTCAAATACCATACTGTTTAGCCCTTCATTTGACACAATATTGTCCCTGCAATTCATTCAATCAAAAATGGATGATGATTAGATAACAAGAGACCATCTTTATCATATCATACAATTTAAAAACAAAATTAAAAGTATTGATTTCAAGCTCCGATAAGGATGTGAGCTCTGCCCAAAAGACTATTTCTGTGCATGAGCCTAGATACACAATCTAATCATAAGTTAAATCTATACTATTCTGCATTCATTCACAGCACTAGGACCTGTTAAAGCATATCATTTCCAAATGTACTGTGTTGTACCCCTTGGTTGTAGAATACTGAAAAGGTGACCATCTCTAATTGAGAGGATTAGGATAGCAAATACCCCTCAATTAAGGTATTGATGAGCTGATTCAGTGTTCTGAATGTACTATGATTATTATAAACCATCTGCTAATCTCACAATGAGATATAGCAGAGAATTCCCAGAAATTTCTCTTTCCAACTCACTTTACCTTTTTCATTTTCTTCAAGCGGTAACAAAGAAAAAATATTATTAAAGAAAAACATATAGTACAAGGTCTACAAGCAATAAACCAAAAAGAAAAAACAACAAACAAAAAAAACAAAACCAAAGATCACTCCAAGAGAACAAATACAATACAATAACAACTCCGACTACAATCATATGAACACATCTCTTCAAATGTAGAAAATGCTTTGAACAGATCCCTCTACACCATTTTTGGCATAGTAGTCCGCTACCCCATTTGTTGTGCGCCTGATATGAACAAAAGGACACCTCAACGCCCCTAACTAGTGCCCTGATTTCCTAACTGTAGTAATCAATCTCCATGGGGGTCGTTTCAAACCTTTGGCTCATTTTATGGCATTTGCCGAATCTTCCTCTATAACTAACTTCACACCACGTAGATTGATGTAGGACATGCAGCAGGCTAGAGACCCATTTAGCATTCTCTATTTTCGTATTTTAGTATTTTTATTTCCAGAGTCCTTGTAAGGAAGCCAGGTCAGTGGCTTTCTTTATTAGTTTAGGAGCCTAGAATAATATTAGAAGTTGTGCTAGAGTCGGAAAACCACTTTCATGGCTTTCCTAGTTTATCTATTTGTTTTCTTATAAATACGATAGATGTAAAAGAGGGATACACACCTTTTCGATATTATGAATTGAATAAGAAGATTACCACTTGTATATTATCTATCTCCTCTGTTTCTGCCCGAGTTGCAGACGAATCTCCATCTGGCCAGTTCCAGACCTCTGCATCTACAGATTTTGAGCTTCATCCCAAGAGATACCACCACTGCAAGTTGCTTGGGCCTTATCCCAAGTCACCATTGTCGTCGCTTCTGCCACTGCCGCACGATTGCCCTTATTTCACTGCGAACAGATTTGGTTCCCTTCATCACAAACGCAGGTACAGCCAATCCCAAGCCTTCTCCTTTCATCACCTTCCCTTCTTCCTTCATCTTCTTCCCTTCGAATCCTTCTCCTTCCTTCCTCTTGCTTCCGCCGCCATCATCCACCTCTCTTTTTTCCCTCTTTCTCTGTTTTCCCTTTCCTTTTCTTTTTGCATTCGTATTTTACCTTAAGTCAGCCCTAACTTAAGTCCCACACGTGCCAAAGAAACCCCTTCATTTAAGTAAAGTCTCACACGTGTGAAGCAACTCACGTGTGCAACGCGATATTTGTCGAGACTGACTTGATTTGATTTCTTCCCCCGCTTCCCGCTACATTAAGTAGATCAAAGCCAAGTTCTCTGTTGTCCAGAGACGATCCCCACTTCTCGTCGGTGATTTGAAAAAAAAAAAAGGGAAAATTCTAATGGCATCCAACAACAATCAGAATGTCTCCACCACTCAGTTCGATGCATTTAAAGCTGAGATTAACACTCAGATGAAAAATGAGATGAAAAAAATGTTAACAGAGTTCCGCGCAATCATGATTACAGATCTCGCTGACAGAGAAGCTGCCAAGAAACAAAAAAAAGAGCCACCACATCGGGAAGATTGGGATGATGAGGACGTCGAGCAACTGGTTCTCAACACCCACCAACCCAATCCCACTAACAGCATACTGGAGATCCTCGTCGCTCTTCTGACAACAATGACTATCGACCCAAGGTTGAACTTCCGTCCTTCAATGGTGTTCTCCACATTGAAGAGTTTATGGAATGGATAACAAAAGTCGAGCGGTTCTTTGAATACATGGGCGTCCCTGAAGCCAAGCAAGTTCCATTAGTTGCTTTCAAACTCACTAGGAGTGCTGCTTCTTGGTGGGAGCAAACTCAACAGGATAGATCTCGAAAAAATTTGGCTCCTATTCGTAAATGGTTCCGCATGAAGCAGCTTTTGAATAGTCGATATCTGCCTCCTCATTACTCTCAGGTCTTATTCAACAAACTTTAAGACTATTACCAAGGTACACGTTCTGTTCAGGAATATGTTGATGACTTCTATCGCCTACTCTCTCTCAATGATCTTCATGAGACAGAAGAGCAAAAGATTGTCCGCTTTCTACGTGGTTTGAGATGGGATATTCGAAGAGCACTTGCTTCTCATTGCCACTACGCCTTAACTGCCGCCATCAGCACAGCTTTAAATGTCAAAGAATTCACTGATGACCCACCACCCACCCAACCCACTGGCCATCCCACCTCATCCCGCCCCTCATACACCTATGACCCTCCCCAATACCAAGCAGAATCAATCCCTTTCCAGACATCTTATCAACCTCCCACATCACAACCACCACCTCCGAACCGGACTACCTGATACAACAACCCACCGCGTCCTAATAAGCCCAATCCATCATCCTCTTCCTCTTCCATGAATGTCGCAGCAATGTGGCGCTTGTTACACCCAATACTCAACATGATGAGGATGATGAGGCACCCGTCTCCTGTGAATTCATTCCTTCCCTCCTACTTCTCTGAAGCTGCCATCTCCACGCCATCGTCTTTTTCGCACTCCGTGCACAGTTCACGGCCTCCCTTGCCTCTTAGCCATTGATAGCGGTTGTGAAGACAATTTGGTTTCCCAATCCTTGGTTGAAAGGTTGCATCTCCCTGTCTAGAAGCTACCTACACCGCACCATGCTCGTTAGATAGATGATGCTTATAGCAAGACGATTATTTTTTAGTGTGAAGTCCAATTCTCCATCGGAACCTATACAGATTCTGTTTTATTTGATGTGATCGACATGGATATGTGCGACTTGATACTGGGACGCCCCTGTCAATTTGATGTTCACGCCTTACATGCCAGCCACTCCAACACCTACACCTTCAAGAATGATGGGTTGACGTTTGTTCTTGCCTCCTCCCCGCCTACTACATTATGTGATTCGTCTTCTGCCATCCCGGTTCCTGATGCCAGAGTTGATGCAAATGAGATAGACCCCGACGAACTCAACGACGAGTTTTTTTAAGACCCGAGGGAAAGATGTAGAACACGCAGCAGGCTAGAGACCCATTTAGCATTCTCTATTTTCGTATTTTAGTATTTTTATTTTCGGAGTCCTTGTAAAGAAGCCAGGTCGGTGGCTTTCCTTATTGGTTTAGGAGTCTAGAATAATATTAGAAGTTGTGCTAGAGTTGGGAAACCACTTTCATGGCTTTCCTAGTTTGTTTAGGAGTCCTTTTCTATTTTTATCTCTTTGTTTGCTTATAAATACGATAGATGTAAGAGAGGGATATACATCTTTTCGATATTATGAATTGAATAAGAAGATTACCAGTTGTTTATTGTTTATTTCCTCTGTTTCTGCCCGAGTTGCAGACGAATCTCCATCTGGCCAGTTCTAGACCTCTGGATCTACAAATCTTGAGCTTCATCCCACGAGATACCACCACTGCAAGTTGCTTGGGCCTTATCCCAAGTCACCATTGTCGTCGCTTCTGCCACTGCCACACGATTCCCCTCTGTTTCGCTGCGAACAGATTTGGTTCCCTTCATCACAAACCCAGGTACAGCTGATCCCAAGCCTTCTCCTTTCAGCACCTTCCCTTCTTCCTTCATCTTCTTCCCTTCGAATCTTTCTCCTTCCTTCCTCTTGCTTCCGCCGCCGTCATCCACCTCTTTTTTTCCCTCTTTCTCTGTTTTCCCTTTCCTTTTCTTTTCGCATTCGTATTTTACCTTAAGTCAGCCATTTAAGTCCCACTCTCGCATGTGTGAAGCAACTCACATATGCGACCCGATATTTGTCGGGGCCGACTTGATTTGATTTCTTCCCCCGCTTCCGCTACATTATAGACCAATCCAAATGGACAAAGCTCTCCTGATAGTAATGAGTTCTACTTCATTAGAATCTCTAGTTCCTACTGATTCTATAAAAACCACTGATGTCTGACCTGTGTGATCACTAAGTACGCCTCCTATACCTGTCGGTCCTGGTTTTCCCCTAGAAGCTCCATCAACATTAAATTTCATGACACCAAGTTGAGGGGGTGACCATTCCACCAAGGCTTTGGACTTCCTAGATCTTCCTCTCAAACAAACCTCCCAAAAAGATAAAAGGTCACTGGCTTTAAAATCTTGGAGCTCCTTCTTGGGCAAGAGCCAAGCGCAAAGTCTCTATTTGGCTTTTTGAAATAGCTCGCAGATCTCGGTGGACTTTCCTTCAAAAATTCTAGATTTTCTTTCTTCTCAATTAGTCCAAATAACTGCTAGAATTGTGAACCACGACATCCTCCACCTCTTATTAGGAAAAGAGAAAAACCATGAACCCAAAGTTTTAACCCAAGTACTCACACCAACCCATGAGACCCATGCCATGCAACCAGACAAGTAACAAAAAGATGATAGATTGTTTCTTCCGATAAACCACAAAGAGGACAACTACAATCTTCCTATGATCTCATAAGGCCTCACCTCCTAAGATCCATTCTTGTAAGAATTTTCCTCTTCACCACACACCAGACAAAGGCCTGAACCCGAGGGGGCACCTGATTTTTCCAAACTAGACAAGGGGACATCGTCAACGAACTCACCTGTTGAGAAACTACGTCTGCCATATACTTGATCGAGAAACCCTGGAGGAATCACTTGTCCAAACCAACTCATGTTCCTCCCCCATCGCCACCGGAAATTCACTTAAGAATCTTAATAGCTCGTCCAGACTTTCCTTTTCAAAAGACCTCAGCTCTCTCCTAAACTTGATGTTCCATTGGATATTAGGACCTTATTCCTGATAGTTGTCCTGAACTGAGGCTTGTTTGTTCTTTGTGGCCGTAAACAATCTTGGGAAACTATCTCGCAACAGTCTATCCCCCAACCAAAGGTCACTCCAAAACAATATCTGATCTCCTTTGCCCACTAGGAATCTAAGCTTGTCCCTAAAAAGGTTCCCAACTAATAACCTACATTCACTAATCTTCCATAAAGCCCTCACTATAATTGAATCAGTCTCTCCACATCCTCTCATGTCAAAGCCGAAAGTCGTGGAGGCATTAGATGTTTTAGCTAGCATGTCTGTTGAACCCGCTAATATCATAGCAGATGAGCTAAAAGAAGAAATGCCTTCACCAATATCAGAGGTGGGAATTTTCCCAATCTCAAAGGCTTTACAAGAAAGCATAGGACTTCCAACTATCATAGTGGGTTCAGAGACTGTTAATCTAACAGTGTCTAACAAAGAACCTACACCAATTGAAAATGTGGAGCCTATGATTGTGCCTACTCTTCCTGAACCATTCATCTCTGAAATTGAGAAATCTGACCTGGAATTGGATAGTGTTGTCCTAGAACATCCGTTGAGTTGTCCAGTTGATTCTGTCGATAGGTCTACAGGCATGAATCCCTTTGAAGTCCTACATGGTTACAAGCCTAGCGAGCCTATAGATCTCATTCCCTTATCAATATCCCTTCAGCCATCAAAGTCTGCATCTCCATTTGCACAACCCATACATGATTCGCATGTTGAAATTAAGTGTCAAATTAATATAAGCTATGAAAAATATAAGTTTACTACAGATAGTCATTTCAGGTTCAAGGAAGTTGATGTGGATAATTATGTGGTGGATCTAGTACCCTCTCAGTAACTAGCACCTTCACTTCCACACCCTGATGCTTATCAGACTCACTCTGAGCCACATCAGACTTGCCCCATCCCACATCAGCATGACCATGTTCCACATCTTGGCCTTCATGACCATCCTATTGGCCTTCTTGACCCACAGCCTCACCCTGATCCTACTGGCCTTCTTGACCCACAGCATGACCCGCTCCATGACCCATGGCACACACCAGTACAGTCCCCTCAGCCTTTACATGTGCCACCATCTCAGTCTCTACCTTTTGTACCTCTTGGCCTTCCTGATCCATTCCATGACTCATGGCATGCACCCGTCCAGCCCACCCAGATGCCCCCACTACAAGACCCATGCTATGCACATGTCCAGCCCACTCAGCTTGTACCTCCCTCACCTTTTCAAAGCCCAACAACTACACCATCTAGCTCACTTCACAGTCTAGAACTCCCTTAAATCTAAATCATCACCTTGACCCTCCTACTAGCCTACCTGACTCACTTCATAACCCATGGCATACGCCCACACAACTTTTTCAACATTTACTTGTCACCCAAGAGAGATGAGAAAGAGTTTATTCTGGACGAGGAAGTGGTTTCAACACATCTAGGAGGCTTCCAGAGGTATCTTGAGAAGTGGAAGAACAAGCCTAAGACAGACGCTGCGTGGTTGACCGAGAGCGAGCTTCAGCGATTTGACCTAGATCTTCTAGAGAGATATTGGAGTTCTATCTCCTCAGATATGCATTCTTCTCATCTGGGAAGAGTGGGAGACAGAGCACGTTTCTGCGTATATCATCGCTGGTGGAGGAGAGCGACTACCTCACCACCATTGTGGCTCCATGATAGCCCGACTTGATGACGTATGGCGGCCTCACGTGTGCGTAGATATCATTTGAAGACCCCACACTAGGAAGGCACATGTGTGGTTCAATCTGTCTCACGTGCGCGTAGTTACACTTTGAAGACCCCACACTGGGAAGGCGCACGTGTGATTTGGTTTGCTTTCTTCTCGTCTGAGAACTCGAGGTCGAGCTTTTCTTAAATGGAGAGATTGACACAGAGCAGACAAACTGGGCCTTGACCCAATCTCGAGCCAGGCCCAGTTTCGAGCCCAATCCAGCCCAACAACAAGTTAAGTGTTTTAAAGAGGGTGATGCAGGAAAAAAAATGATAGGGTGACCCTAAATGCTTAATGTGGTTCCCTAAAAATCAAAATAGATGAAAATAATGCACCCTAAATCTAAAATGGGCTGAAATTAAATAATCAATAAATATGGAGCAATTAAATAATATAAATAAGCTTCAAACAATCATGGGAGATAGTTTTTCTGTGTTAGTGGGAAACATTCCAGATTGGGGAGAGGGAGATCTAATAGTCTTTGGTGTTGCGGGAGTGGTTTTCGACAGCTTCGTGCCTTAGGATCGTAGATCGGGAAAGCGTAAGAATTTCACTTTTGTGCGCTTTAAAACAGAGAAGAAAATGGATTCGGCTATTAAAATGCTGGATGGGAAGGTTTTTGATGGTAAGAAGTTGAAGGTGAACAAAGCCCATTTTGGACCTGATAATCGTGGTTTGGGTGGGAAAGATCGGGAAGAAAAAAATTTGACCTTTAGGAATAAGGGGAAGGCACACGCTTCTGGTCCACTACATGATACAAATCTCGAGAAACCAAAGCCGATTCATCTTATCTTGTCTGATCCGGATCAGATGTTGGTACAAGTTTAAGAATCTTTCACTGGAAAGAACATTGAGTTTTTGAATAAGACCTGGTTAGAGCTGGCTCGTAAGTCAGATTCTTCTCCGCAAGAAATCAAGGATTGGTTGTTGGAGGCGTGGGGCTTCGATCTCGATGTTTCGGTACGCAGATTGTCTCATGTTCTGTTTTGGATCGTGCCTGCTTTCAGAGGAGGATAGGAACAAATTTCGTTATGGTGGTTCTCATTTTGTCGATGGACCTTTAAGAAGGATCGATAAGTGATCTAAGTCACAGGGACCAGTTCTGAAGGTGGATTGGGTGCGGATTTACGGAATCCCGTTGCATGCTTGGCGGAAGGTGTTGTTCTGGAAATTGGGGACGTCGATGGGGTTGGTCGAAGAGGTTGATAGTCACTGTTTAAATATGGAAATTGTAGAGTTTGCTCATGTGAAGATTTTGCACCATGTTAGTGTTGCTGCTACCACTTTAAAAGTGTAAATCCAAGCGCAGGTAGCGAAGTAACAATTACTTGGTGAGTCCGAGGTCGAATCCACAAGGACTGAAGGTATTAAGAACACTATTTAAGAAGAAAAGAATTAAAATTGGATTTTGATAATTTCCACACAAGAGTATGGAGCAAAGTTGGTGACTTTAAAAACAATAATAAAAATGCACTAAGGTATCAGGGATCCATTTAATAATTCATAGGGCATTTTCATCAACTTGTCTCAGTTCAATTCGAATGACAATTCTATTGAACAGGAAGATTGGGCAGTTAAATCATTAATAATTTACATATAATTTATTCGAATAATTGATGGTTAAGAAATATTAATTACATATCATATGTCACAGGGATTCTCTAAGTAATCAATGTATTCGGAAATTACAATGATTCAAAGAAAATATACAGACATTGATAGGTCCTTGATAATTTATCATATAAACAATAAGATTATCCAAGTATTTACTGTGTTTGGAAACTACAATAAATCAAGGAAATTACTATGGTGAATGTAATAAATACCGAGAATAATTAAACCATTCAATTAAATGAAACTCATATTAATACTCAATTGTTGATTTAAAATAACCCAATAAATAATTAAACTTCACTCCTAACCTTAGTCTAAAATTAAGCCTGACATGATAATAATAAATGATATAAGATGAATAATATTTTAATAAATAAATTAAATCACGAAAAAAAGTCAACAACAAATCACAAAATAAATTAACACTTCCTGTTTTAACGAAAGAGAGGAGAGATGGAACAAAAGGAATAGTGCCCATGCACTGTTCACACAAGCTCCTTCCTGTCGCCTGTCACACAGCAGAGAAAACTACCTCAGCTTGCTGCCTTGCTGATTGAAGACTTGTAGAAAGAAAAATAAAATAGAAAATTGGAATTGATGCTGTTCGTCCCACTCCCCAAAGGGAGATCCCCCAAACTCATCCAGTCGATCCCCTTTTATTGAAGAAGAGCAACGGCTCTTTCTAACATGCCACCAACGACTTTTTTCTATTGCCAAATGAACCCTCTATACTGCTTCCATTTTTAGACTTCTTTTCTGATTTTTCTCTCTTTCCTTTCTTGTTCTGCTAATCCAATACACCATGTAATCTCAGCTCCAACGGCTCCTTGCCATGCTTCCATTTTTATGCTTCTCCATCTGCCCATTCTATCCTTTCTTCTGCACTTTCCATTCTCAGCAGTGCAGGGAACCCATCAACGACTCACATTCTTCTAACTCGGCTTTGACTCGGGACTCGATGTTGACTCGAGATTTGTCTCCGGGACTAACTTTATTAAATCCGCTTATTTTAATTATCTGAAACAAAAAATTCATGTAAATCAATCTTAATTAAATAAAACTCAAATATATGTATAAATTGCGGAAATAAAAACAAAATAAATGTGATAATGCTCAATAATATTAAGATATAAATGCAATTTTAGGCATTTATCAGCTGCAATTCCTAAGACTTTATTGTTGGATGTGGAGGATCTTCGGTTTCGACTTTGGACGGAGGTGGAACCACGGTCGATCATGTCGATGGAAGATTTGGTGGCTACTTGTGGTGTGAAAGGGCATTCTTGTACTTTGGTGGTGTCAGAAGAGGAGAAAAATGGAAGACGGGATTTGTTTCGATGACCCAAACCAGAAGGATGTGTTTTTCCGGCAAATGAAGGTGTCGGAGAAGGCGAGAAAGGAGAATCCCAGAGATTTCGCCGTTAATCCAGGTGTTGCGGCAGTCACTCCTTGCTTCTCGTTGCCGTCTGTTCCTGTCTCTGTTCTTCCGAAGCAGGATGGCGTACTTCGTGGTAAGGTTGCTGCATCTATCGCCAAAATTTCTGGGACTTCTATGCTACCTCCAATCTCGGCGGTGATTCCTCTTTCTTCCTCGCAGCCGTTGAGGCATGCGTGTGCTCCTCCGAATCCTTTGGATGTATATAAGAATGATGCGTTAGGGCAACAACCTGGCTTCAGTAAGTCCTTGAAAGATGTGGTCTTGGATTCAGGTAAGGCCCATTCTGAATCCAAATTATGGGCCTTATATAGGGCCCAGTAGAGGCATGTTTCATTGGGTCAGACGAAACAATCTAGGCTTGACTTAAGCCCAGTTGTTATTAGTCCATTACAAAGCATAACCGCGACGGACTTTCCTCTTCCCGACTCTTCTGCAAATGTTTCGAACACCATAGCAGGAACGAAAGGTGATGTTTTTCCGTTTTTGGTTGTTCCTGTTGGGGAAGCTCCGGATAGTCAATTGACCCTTGCTTCTTCAAGCGCAATTGGTCGTAGTGTTGATTTCGTTCCTCCTTGTCCTCGGGAGGCTACGATTGAGGGCACGATGACAACCAGGCATCAGAGGAGGTTTTCACATAAGGGCAGAAACATTGATCGTGAGGAGTTTTCGTTGCAGGGATCCAAGCATCTACACGGTAATCAGAGGGGTTCGACTAACTGGGCAGATGAGACAGAGCAGGTTGATAGGCTGGCTTTGGCGTTACGGATTGAGAATCTTGATGATGATAAGTTGTTATTAGTGGGGCCATTCTTGGGATTTCTACTCCCACTCGCTCTTCGCAATTGAAACAAATTTTGACTGAATTTTGGGAAGCAGATCGGAGGGATAAGGAGGAAGAACAGCATCAGCGGCGAACTAGAAAACGGGAGGAGGAGTTGCGAAATCCTCAATCTTCTATTAATTATGACCATTCTTTGGTGGCAGTTGGTTCTACGGGTTGTCAAGGTTATGTCTTGGAACGTTCGGGGTTTGGGGGCAGTCTCGAAGAGGGTTTTGGTCAAGCGGGTGGTGTTAGATCAGCGGTCGGATGTTCTTTTGTTACAGGAAACAAAATGTATAGAGACTAAGGAAAGATTGGTTCGATCTATTTGGGGTGCAGGGAGTATGGGGTGGAGTGCTAAGGCTTCTGTTGGGGCTTCTGGTGGGATTTGGACTATTTGGAATTCTGCTTATCTGAGGTTGGTGGCGGTTGAGATTAAGACCTATTCTATATCTATAGTATTAGAAGAGATTTCTTCGGGTAAGAATTTTTTATTTACTAATGTGTATGGGCCCAATGATGATTCTGCTAGAGAGATTTTTTTGGAGGAGATTGCTTCGGGGAGAGGGGATATCTATTGTGGGGGGCGAGTTCAATGTAGTTCATCGTATGTCTGAGAGGAAAGGTTGCAATAGAATATCCCCACATATGCAGAGTTTCAGTCAGTGGAACGATGATTTGGAGTTGATTGATTTACAGTTGGGTGGTGCTTCTTTCACTTGGTCGGATATGCAGGACAATCCTAAGCTTGCTCGTCTGGATAGATTCCTGATTGATTCTAGGTGGTTGGATTGTTTTCATCATTCGTCACAGTTTGCTACCACCAATCTTGTTTCGGATCATCTTCCAATCATTCTGGATTCAACTTTGGATTCTTGGGGTCCGACTCTGTTCCGATTTGAGCTGGCTTGGTTGAAGGTTTCGTTCCGTTGGTCAAAAACTGTGGAAAGAATATACCCCGACAGGCTATAAAGGGTATTGTTTAATGCAAAAGCTTAAATTTCTCAAAGGTAAGTTGAAGGTATGGGCGAAAAATAAGCGTAAGGAGGAAACAGTGGAAGAGCAATTGTGGAAGGATGAGCTTCATTGTCTTCATCAGGTGGAGGAGGTTCAATCTCTGTCCCAGGAACAACTTTTGAAACAGAAAGAGCTTAAAGTAAGTTTAAAAAAAAAAAATGCTTCGTTGGAGGAGACAAGGTGGAAGCAGCGATCTCAAGTTCAATGGTTGAAAGAGGGGGATAAGAACACTAAATTCTTTCATCAGATGGCTAGTGCTCGAAGGAGGAAGAATTTTATTCATTCTTTGTCAGTAGATGGAGTTAGAGTTGAGGGCAGATCGGATATTTGTGAGGAAATTGTTTCTTATTATCATCGGTTGTATAAGGCTCCAAGTCGAGATTTCCCTATTTCCTCTTCTCTTCCTTTTAAAGTTTTATCGGAAGATCAATGTATTGGGTTGGAATGTCCATTTACTGCAGTTGAGGTTGAAGAAGCTACCTGGCAGCTGGGGGAGGCTAAAGCGCCGGGTCCTGATGGTTTTTCAATTATGTTTTTCAAGGTTTTATGGAATTTAGTACAGCCCGAGGTTTTCGCTTTTGTGTTGGAGTTTTTTGATAGAGGTCTTCTTTCTAAGGATTTGGAGGCTGGTTTTATTACACTAAAATTCTGGCTAATAGGTTGAGGAGGGTGTTACCTCAGATTATTTCTCCAGTGCAAAGTGTTTTTTTGGAAGGAAGGCAAATTGTGGATTCTGTTGTTGTGGCTCATGAATGTTTGGATTCTACATTTTCAGCGGGACAAGTAGGGGTGGTTTGCAAGTTAGACTTTCAAAAAGCTTATGATAATGTTGCCTGGTCCTTTTTGGACTTTGTCACCAGTCATATGGGCTTTGGTGAGCGGTGGAGATTATGGATTATGTCTTGCTTATCTTCTGCGCATCTGTCGGTATTGGTTAATGGGAGCCCGAAAGGATTTTTCAGGATGGAAAAAGGTGCCAGACAAGTGGATCCACTGTCACCTTATTTATATGTCATTGTTGCAGAAGCTCTTCATCTTATGTTTCAAGTGGTAACATCTCACGCCTAGATTCAGGGTTTCCATCTTGCTAATACAGATATTGAGATCTCCCATCTTCAATATGCTAATGATACGGTCCTCTTTCTCAAAGCTGATGAGGAGGTCATTTCTGTGGTCCGGGCGGTGCTTCATTGGTTTCAGATTTGTTCGGGGTTGAAAATTAATTTTGACAAGAGCGAGCAGATGGGGGTCAACGTTGAGCATGGGCGTTGTCTGGAGTTAGCTTCTTTATTGCGTTGTAAAGTGGCCTCTTTTCCATCAACCTATTTGGGGATCCCTTTATGTAAAGGAAAGCCTCGGAAATCCTGTTGGGATATGCTTATTGATAGAATGGAGAAAAGATTATCTTCCTGGAAGGGGAGGTATCTGTCGCTTGGTAGTAGAGTTGTTTTTATTAAGGCAATTCTGTCTAACCTACCAGTTTATTGTTTGAGTGTTTTTAAATGTCCGGTGGCGATCATTGATCATTTGGAAAAGATTCAGAGGAAGTTTCTGTGGATTAATAACAGTGAAAAATGAAAGTTTCATTTGGTTAATTGGTCCCAGGTTTGTAAACCTAAGGAGGAAGGTGGTCTTGGGATTCGGCCCCTCCGTCAGGTTAATGATGCATTGTTAGGAAGTGGTTGTGGCGGTTGGGTGATTTCTCTGATGGCCTTTGGAAGGATATTCTTTGTAGCAAATACAGGTTGCAATCTTCTGGTTGGAGGATTGTATATGTTTATAGAGGTGATTCCAGTTTTTGGAAGGGTGTTTGCTCTGTGGCCTCAGTTTTTTGTCGCAATATTCGTTATCGTGTTTACTGTGGCAATGACATCTTAGGGTTAGATAAGTGGATGGGTGATGCTACATTGGCTCAAGCTTTTACTCGGTTGTTTTCTCTTGCGTCAAATAAAGAGGCTAAGGTTAGAGAATGTTACGACGTTCTTAATAATAAGGTAGTTTGGGGCCCTAATTTTCGAAGGGAGATGGAAGATTGGATATTAGATGATTGGTTGTCTCTTATGACTAGTCTGGAGAATGTTCATGTGTCTGGATGTGGTCAAGATAGGAGGATTTGGGAGCCTAATCCTCACAATTTTTTCTTTGTAAAGTCTTTCTATAGGAAGTTATTGAGGGTAGGTGAAAATCCTATTGTTCATCTTAAAATCTGGGAAGGGGCTGCTCCTTTTAAGGTGAAAATCTTTGGTTGGCTTGCTGGTTTGCAGAAAATCTTGACAATAGATAATCTGCGGTTACGTCATATGCTTATAGTGAACGCTTGCCCTTTGTGTCCCATTTCAGCATTATTGGATTTAATTAAGTTTCATGCTGCATGGTGGTTGGTGGGATCAGATAAGTTTTGGGGTCTTTCTATTTCAGATTTATATCGTGATTGGTCTTTTGTTGATTTAGTGTTTCATCATTCAGTGCCAACCTTTCATGATATTTGGACTCCTCCATCTTCAGGGCTTCTTAAGCTTAATTTTGATGGAAGTTGTATGAGAGGAGATTAGTCGGTCTGGGTACGGTAGGATCATTCGCAATGACTCAGGAGCTTCGGTGCTTTCCTTCTCTAGTCCTCTTCTTAATGGAACAGTAATTGAAGCGGCATTATTTGCTTTATGGCGGGGCTTGTTGGAGTTGGGAGCAGTTAGGAGTGTCAGGGAGTCTAGTTGAAGGTGATTCTAAAGTTGTTCTTGGTTGGGCTCTGGGTTCTAATTGCCCTTGGATTTAGTTCGACAAAATTGAAAGAATTCGTCATATCATTGCTTCTTTCAAGTTTAAGGTAGCTTGGGCTCCTCGATTTGTTAATACGGCTGCTGATGCCTTAGCTCGTCAGGGTTCATCCTTAGCTTCTGAAGTTGTAAACAGAGTATTGTAATGTGGCTAAGTATAGCTGTTTGGTATAAGGTTATGGCAAAATCAGCATCGGACAGCAATATGGGAGGATGCAAAGGTGCATAACAGCAGTAAAAGAGTTAAGGAGAGGGCTGGATCTGAGGAACAGCAGCAAGAAAGAGAAGAAGATAAGTTGGAGTGGTCTGTATGGGTAGAAATAGGGCTGTAACAGTGAAGAAAGGGATGGGACAGCAGTATGTTGGGTTGTATGGGCTGTAGTTGGAGATTGGAAGGCCAAAAAAGGCTTTAGGACAGCAGCAATAGACAGTTTTGAGATGAACAGCGGCGAAGGAGGGGAGTTCAAATAGAGGCGAAACTGATTGGAAGGGGTTTTGGGGTTGGATGAAGGTAAAGGGAAGGGTTACGACAAAGGATGAAGGTAAAGGGAAGGGTTACGACAAAGGACGAAGGTTGTAGAAGGGATTTGGGCTGTATGAAAACAGTAGGAAGATTATGAAAGGAATTTGGGATGGTTTCAGTTGCAGGTAAAGGGGATTTGGAGAGGGGCGAAAGTTGTAAGGTGGGTTTTGTGGGTTGCGGTGAAGGGGAAAGGCCTTTAGGTAGAAACGGAAGTTTGGGACAGCAAAGGGATGGGTGACGGCAACAAGAAAGAAAGAAAAAGAGAGAAGGAAGAAGAAAGGAAGAAAAGAGCAAAGAAGAAGATAGAAAAAGAGAGAAGTAGAAGAAGAATACCTGAAGAAGATGTGGAAAGGAGAAAGAGAAGGAGAAGATGTTGGCTTCACACCAAACCCTCAAGGGGAATTCATCACACCACCATGCGCATGTTCATGGGAGGGCTTCCAAAGCTTTCGTATTTCTCATTCATTTTCTGTCTCCTTCGAATGCCTCTCCATGAGGGTTATACAAACCCTATGTAACTTAAGTTGGCTGGGCCTGGCTTGAGGCCCGGGCTGCTCTATATCAGATGGGTCTTCTAACCCTGAGGAGGAGACAGTCGACAATTACACAAAGAAGAAAAGAACGGACAGAAAAGAGACAGGAAAGGAACGAAATGGAGAATGGAAGCAGCCCAGCCGAATACGTTAGAAGCGACGGTGAGAAGGCAAGGAGACGGGTGAGAAGCCCTCCTCCTCCAGGTACTCCACTTCATCTTCCTCCTCCTCTTTCTCTCTTCTCTCTTCTCTCCTCTCTGTCTTTTCCTTTTCTTTTCTCTCCTTCTGTTGCCGCGAACCCCTCCCACCCTTGTTCCCATTTCCGCCACCCTCCTTACTCCTTCCCAAGTCCAAAACAGCCATGGCCATCATCCCAGATTTGTCCCTGATACTCCCGCCACTCCTATTGGGTCCCCATCTAGTGCGGCCATTCCTTACTCCCTTCCACCTGTGTCGCCAATCCCTTCTAAACCCCTCTAGCCTTGTCGCCAGGCCCCCACAAGCCCTTTACTACTACTGCCACCTCATGTAGACCCTCCTAAGGCCATCGCCACCCATTCAAAGCTCCACATCCAGTGTCGCCTCACCCAAACCTCCCTTCCTATTGTTGTTGTTACCCTCCTTAGCTCCTCCTCTTGCTGCCGCAACCCAGATAAGTCCCCAACTGTCGTACCCTTTAAAATTATTTCCCTGTTTGCCGCCACCCCTTTTTGTCATTTCACCTAAGGTCCCATTCCTTATTCTTATTATCCTTCCTTAGCCAATACTACATCTGCCAACCCATTAACCCCAATACAAACCCAAACAGTAACCCATCAGATTCACATCATCCAAAATCATTCCACCTTTGTGTTTAATTTGTTTTATATAGTTGTTTACATTATATTCCAAGAATTTGCATGATCATGTGTGACAAATCTCATATTGATTAATTGCAAATATTAATTGGCACTTAATTTCAGCACATGTTTAGATTTAGAGTGCATTTTTTTCATCCCCTTTGAATCTTTAGGGAACCACATTAGGCATTTAGGGTTTACCCTATCCCTTGTCCTACATCACAAATTCAATTTTGTCTCTAGAAAATAATCAAGAAAGTTACCCAGATAATTTTTATCTCAACCTCAAATTCTTGGATTTTGAGATTCAAATTGTGGGACCCCTACAACCTGCTACCTTTCTGGTGGCCCACTCATCCATCGAATCTGTGACCCTGTGGGGACCATTGGAGATTGTTTTTCAGATCCCGACCTGGGACATCTGTTTTTTACTGCTATTTGAGCATTAGATCTGGGGTCCTGCTCCTACACATATGGGATTTCTCCTATATTGCCTTGCCTACCCCTAGCATGTATCCCTTTGGTTGACCTAGGTCTTCAGTCAAAGGTGAGGCTCATTCTATAGCATCTTCAAATCTGATACAATGATACCCAGCCTGTTTTTTAGCACAATTTTGCTTGATTCTGGATTCAATCTCTCCATTACATCTTCTCATTTATCACCGCCTATACTAGAGGACTGCAATATATCAATTTTTGCATATTATGTGATGGCGGTACCGAATTTATCAAATTTTATCCTTGGCATTATATTAGCTGATTTTATTCCGAAAGGCTATACTAGAGGACTGCAATATATCAATTTTTGCATATTATGTGATGGCTGTACCGAATTTATCAAATTTTATTCTTGGCATTATATTAGCTGGTTTTATTCCGAAAGGCTTCATCAAAGAATGACATTATTGGGAGCAATTCTTCTGACTCAGTTTACATAGGGAAGAACACAACTAATTTTCTAAAGGAACATGATTATCTCCAATGGTCCCATTTAGCCAAAATGTTCACTGAGGCCAAACGCAAAATGCATTATATCAATGGGACTAGCAAGGAGCTCTCTTCCGCTAATCCATAACATAAGGAATAGCCAACTAATAACTATCTTGTTCGGACTTGGCTCATCCATTCCAAGGAAGAGCATATTCGGGGAATGATTTATATGCTTCCCATTACCAAGGCCATATGTTATATACTGTTCATATATGTATTCCATAGAAAACAACTACGCCTGCATCTACCAAATCTATCAAGATATGGCAATCTTCAACAAGGGCAGCATTCAATTACATATTATTACACAAATGTAAGCTTTATGGTCAGAATTGTATCATCTTGAGAAACTCACCTTGAAGGACCCTGACAATGTCGTCACTTATAAATTGCATCTTGTAAAATTAAGGACCTTCGACGATGAGGACATCGAGGTCAATGATGATGAAAATGAAGTAGACAAGAATGTTGAATTTCATTGCCTTGTATGAGGATTTTGACCGGAATAAAAGTGGTTCAATACCATCTAATTGGAGCTATAAATTGATGGTTATAGGCCTCATAAATGGGTCTGGGCTTGGGCCAGAATCCACTCCATACGGGCTTGGGTCTGATGATGAATAATAATAATAATAATAGCACTCCATTGCCTCTCTTTCAATATCATTCTTTGGTGTGCTTGAGAGAGCATCTTCTAATCTAGGGATGATTGGATACTAGAATTTAAAGACAATTATTATCCAAGTTTATCTCTTTCAACTATGTCTGCATCAAAAAACCTTTTAACAAAAAAAATCTTTCAAATAAGTTGAAAAAATCCAAATCAAGGTCTATGCTTGATTCAAGATGAGACAAACCAACTTTCTACCATCTTACTTGAATATATTCTTGACTACAAAATTTCTCATATGACATCTCATCATTATGTCACCAACCTTTGAGATGTGTGCACTTTTGCAAGAAGAAAGACCTCTTTGGAAGACACAGCAGAAGCACTCAGGTTTGAATCAACATTACTTTCAATCTCAAATGATAAACTCTTTTGGCCAAATCCCATAGATTCAACTCTCATCTCATTGTCTAACACAGCATCTATCTGGCTTGCCTCAAAAGCAATTGTCCTAGAACTATCATAACCAATGTTTGAGGCAACATGCATCGGCACATCTTCAACTTCCAACGGACCTACATAATGCATAGTCTATATTCATAAGAAAAAACCAATTTTCTTAAAATCAAAATTGAATTGCAAATCATTTCGGCCATCAAATTGTTTTCTTAAAATCAAAATTGAATTGCAAATCATTTCGGCCATCAAATTGTATCGAATCATAAATCATAGCATAAATTGTAAGATTTTCAAATTTTGTAAAATAAAGGTAAAATGTTCAAAATTTTCTTTAAAGACTTAAAAGAAAATAAAAAAATTCACAACCTATGCACTCTATATTCAAACCATCATAGGTAAAATAACAAAATAAGATGACATATCATATGTAAGCCCGTCCAAGGATACAAGTGTTTTCCTAGACAGTGGTAGAGGGTAAGATAACAATTAGATGTAACCTCAGAAGGAGGGGAGTGTTGCCATTGGAGGCTTCACTCTCTTGAATTGTGTGGTTTGTAGAAGGAATCTATCGATCATCTATTTGTACGTCCGAGTTTACACAGAGGCTATGGGATTTCTTTCTAGGTCTCATGTGGTGCATATGGGTGTTAAATGAAAGATTGGATAAAGTTATGGTAGAGTGGGAATGGGGTCCTTTCAGGGGCAAAAGGAAGGCGGCTTGGTCATTAATTCCGGCAGTTATCTTAGTGTAGATCTGGAAGGAGAACCAAAGGATCTCTGACAGTAATGTAGGAAAAATAGGGGCTGTCTTAGACAAGGCAAAGTGGAGGCCGATATGTCGGGTTTCATTGTGTAAGGATTTTGAGGGTTACTTGGTGTCCGATCTTTTGTGATCGTGAGAGGAATGTATGTAAAGGGGGAAAAGAAAGGAGGTTGTCTATGAGTCATGGGTTAAACCGCAAATGGGGTTCCATAAGTTTAATGTAGACAGTGCATCTAGGGGTTAGTCAGGACCAATGGGAACCGGAGGTTTAGCTCAAATGAAAGGGGGAAATTGTTCTCTTTTTCTCCCAATCAGTGGGGATAAAAGAGTCTAATGAATCTGAGTTATTAGGGATTAAGAGGGCATCACAGTTGTGGAGAGAGTTCGGGAGTGGTAAACTAATAATGGAAGGAGATTTCAATAATGCTCTAGCCAGGGCTAGTGGCAGGAAGAAAGCCCCTTGAAGGTTAATTCTTACTGTGAGGGACATCATAATGATGAGCAAGAGAAGAGTAGTACAATTCATATATATCAAGTGTTCGGCCAACAGCATAGCATATTTTCTTGCAAAGTCAATAGTTGATAGACTACATGTAGTGGTAAAAGTGATGTAATGGTTATTTGGGTGTATGGGGTTGAGGTTATTTTGTTTTATGTATGTGGCCGGTCTTGTTTTCATTGTTTGGTTAGTTTTGATGTTGATTTTTTTCTTTTCCTTTTCAGTTTTTCCCATATATCCTCATGTACGGGGTGGATTGGTATTTGTACTAGATTCTTCCTTCTTAATATATTATTTTCTTTATGTCTATTTCAAACAAAAAAAAATGATTGTCATTTATTTAAACATTATTCAAGATTACAAAAAGAGAACTCGCGTATATGGACAAGAGTTACATGTGATCATGTATTAATTATTTATAAAACTAATGTATTGAAAGTTAACCATAAAAGAGAAATCAGAGTTTGGTAAACTAATATTTAAATTGTAAAACAAGGGCAAGTCTAGCAAATGCTCAAACTTAAAAAGTCGTGTACTCAAACAAGCCATGTCATAGGATGGGTCCTACCCTATGATCAAAAACCTAGGATGGAAATTGGATGGATGGATAGATTGTCATGGACAATATCAAACTGTCCAAAGTGAGACTGATGAGGACATCATGGGACGCCATCGAAGAAAGATGCATCAAAATCTAAATATTTCCTCAACTTGGATGATTTTGTGCGTATTTTTAATATAACTGACCATGGATAGAGACAAATCCAAGCATGGATAGCCCATATTGTACATTGATCAATCTTAGAGGCTCATTTATCATTGATCCAAGCATAGGAGCGTCTTTGTTGTTCCATTGGGAACCCCGATCTTAGAGGCTCTATCCACTTTTTACTTTTTTTTCTGTTTGTTTTTTCTTCACTTATTGCCTTGAATAAACCTCATATTCTTGGCAATGTAATATTTGTACATTCTTCCTCTTATTAATGGAATTCATTTGTCATTGCTTCAAAAAAAAGATCAATCAAGGAATTTGAAGATTTGACTCGATCAATTCATTTACATCATCTAAGTCCTTCATTTATGGATTGGACCAATCTGACCGTTGATCCAACACCATCCGGGCATTTGTTTTCAGCATCTTTTATTAGTGTCATAGTATTTTAGTTCATATGTATTTCAAGATTTTTCTAGACAAATATTTGTTTTTATGGTTTTAGATCGTCCCCATGAGTGTCATAAGTCACATGTGTCTAGGGTCTAAAAAGAGCCATTTTTTTATCAATCGCCGTGTAGAGACACTTTTATGAATGAATGATGAAATTCAAGTTTGTTTAATCTGCAGAATGGTGTGACTCATTTTGCTTCCTTGATGTGAGATCAAGGAACCTTTTGTGACTCAAGATACAAATCCTTCTTCTTTTTTTCTTTTTCCCTTCTTTTTCTCTCTCTTTTTCTTTCCTTCCATTTTCTTCTCTCTTTTTCTCCACTTTTTTCCTCTATCTACACCTTATTTTTGTCTTCTTTTCCAAAACCTAACCCTAACCAAACCAGGACCCAACCCCACCATCAGCCACCAAAGACCCTCCAGGCCCCACCATACGTACAGACATACATACATGTTCGTACGGGCATGCCCATTTTCGGCCCATTTCGCATCCCAACCTCTAGATCCCTATCTTAGACTCATAGATCTAACCTTAATCCATTTGTTACCCTATTTGAAACCTACTTTTGCCTAAGAATTGAAAAAATAACAAACCCTAGGTAATCCCATAGCCCTATTTTGGGTGATAGATTTAGATCTAGAGGACCTCGGACAGGGTTTGGTATGATTTAATTAGTCTTTTGAGGGATTTAACTTTGAAGACCAGCAATACAACTTTGAGAGCTTTAAATGTACGTGTCATTCTTCTTTTTGAATCTTTTGGATTAATTGTGAGTGTGAATTTGCCTTAGCTTTTGTTTTATTCTTTGTTTAATGTCAATTCTCTCTCTAACATCTTATGTGAATGATGGATATAGGTTGCATGTCATTTTAGGATTCACCATACACACTTTGCATTCTGATACAGGCCTTTGTCTATCATTAGATCTAGGGTTTCTAATATTTTGACTTGTTTTTCATCAAATTTGGTATCAGAGCTAGTCCTATGTCAAAGACCCATTGAATAATCTTAGCCCGTGATTTTTATGACCAAAAACAAAGCATTGGGTAGATATTTTTACCTATCAAATCAATTCAATGGTGAAGATGCAACATCAATCAAGGTTGGGTTTAAATCTTAAGAAAAAAAACATTTTTAGCAATTTACATTTATCGTTAAATGGGGACCCACATGGGACTATAAACCAGGGTAGAAAGCTCACCCATGCTCATCACAATTTAACCTACAAAAAATTACAAAAAAACTAAGGTTTTCAAAATCAAGATTTAAGCATGAGATTCAAATCATTTTATTTAAAAATTGTACTAGTTTATAAGATTCAAGTCACGAATCGCCATACTCTTAACAACTAAGAAAAACCATCAAATGTAAGTTCCACAATTCATGACATAATAAAACAAACTCATCAAATCTTTTGTTTGATTCCAATGGAGAAAAACAAATTGGTTAACAATGTTATGATACTATTTGCTTAAAAAAATAAAAAAGAATATCTACTATTAGAAATTACCATTGTCATCATGAATGCCAACATCATAAACAAATCTAAAAACTAGTCAATATAGTAGTGGTGGTGGTGGTGGTAGTAGTGGTAATAAATGAAAGCTTGCAAGGAATACCACAGAGCAACAACAAATGAAAACTGATGAACTTACCTACAGCCATTTCCAAGTACCCATTTTGAACAAAAATTGCGGCTTTTTTGTGCAAGGATGAACAAATTGAAGGTTCAATCTTCTTGTCTGTTGGGACATCCAAATACACAGGCACAATGCCACTTGTTTCGGGAAAGTAATTTTCCACCGTGGAAGTACTGGTTGAAGAGGATAAGTCTACCACCAGCCCATTTATTCTTTTGTCCTGAGCTTCTACAATTGTTTGAGGCTATTAAAAAAAACTATTGTTTTCAAAACAATAAGACAGTAAACGTGAAAAAAAAAAGACCTGCTGAGTCATTTCTGTAACCACTGCTATCATCCTGACTTTCAGCAATATTTTTCCCCAGATCAGTCTCCACTTCTGTTGCATTCATAAGTAGTTCCTTGATTAGCTTGTATCCCCGCCGTCTCACAATGTTGGCAAGGTCTTTCCTGGAGCAGTTACCAAAAGAAAGGTATGAACCAGACCTCAAAGATCTATCTAGAAAAGGTAGACATTTATAGCCATGCATCCTAAATCATGCACAAAGGGAAACTACAGTTGTAACTGCTCAGTCTCAAAATAGATGCCATTTGCTACTTAATTTTTCAAAACACGATGACAAAAAATTGAACCTTCTAAGTTGAACAAAAGAAAACAGCACCTCAAACATGAAAATTAATCCACCACATATTACAACTTGACTGTTAGAGACAGTAGGCTTGTTCCTTTAGACTACAAATCACATTAAAATATAAAACGTAAAAAGTTTTATAAATTAACAACACAAGTAAATCAATTGTGGAATGATAAATTCAAGCATAGGCTCGATGGCTGTTTTTTCTAATCTTCAGTTTGAGATATTTCTGAGTACTTTCATTCATCTACCTTCTTTTAAAGTTAAATTCTAAACTAACAAAAAATCTACAAATGTCATCTTTTACACTTTGATCTAAGTACATTAAGGCTCTACTTAGCTTTCCAACCAAGCAAATCAACCAGAACTCAGTCAGGCTGACCAGCCAGTCACTGTTTGGGTCAAACCACAAAAACAAAAGCAGTGACCACTGATCCAGATTAAATATATATTACAAGAATCCATCAGGGTTACATCATTGAAGTTGTATTGATTGGAAAACCCCACCCACCAATTAGTGGAAATAGTTCCCAATCAGTGTTGTTTGTTGCCAGCAGTTTTCTAAAGCCAATTTCTACATAACAAAATGGATGGCTGACATTGTTTAACTTGTATTATTCTTGTTGCATGTTCATTATGGTGCTCAGAGGAAATATGGATCAGATCTCAGACTGCCATAGGTCTCCATTTTGTACAAATATACGAAGACAAAAAATTTATACATGAGAGAGAACTTTTTCCCCAGTTAATAAACAGAGCAGACTGTTAATGTAAGCAAAAACTGTAATAGGAGTAACCTTCCATGATGGTGAAGATCCTTCATTGAAGGAACATGGTTTTCTGGGAACCCAGCCGCCAACATGAATTCCTTGAGTTCATTGCAAAGGTCCACATTGCTTTTGATAGGGTTTGTCACTTTCACTTTCTTATTGGCCCTGCAAGCAAAAACACTTGTGGTAAAGGAAATAATAATGGGCAGCTGTACGGAGACTGGTACCTATTTTGAATTGGGAGATTGCATACTTATCATGTGATGGGCTTCACATAAGTTGGTGGGATGGATAGAGGACTTCATAGATGACATAAGTCAAGGGAAACTCCTCAATCAGATAATCATAAATTTATGAAATGACCATGAAAAATCAATGGTTTTGTAGTGAACAAATTTTCAAAGTCTAAAATCATAATGCCAATATGGATCAAATGGGGCTAAAATTTTATAAAATCAATGTCTTGTCATTCTCTACATATTCCATCAGAAATTATGAGGCCCACCTTAATATTTAAAGAGCAGCCTCCCTAAATAAAGAGACTTGAAAAGTCTCCCTAGAGTTTTCAAATAATAATGGTTCTCTAAATAATTGATGTAGTGCGTGTTAGTATATAATTAGAATTGTTATTTAGTTAGGATTAGGTTTATCTATAATTAAGAGATGTATTTGTATTAGGATTAGGATAAGAATTTGAATTTGAATTTAATTGAGCTAGCCCTACGGCTAGAGGCTATAAATACATATATAATAGCATAGACTTGAATAAAATAGTTTGATAATTTCTAACATGGTATCGAGAGCCTTCAACGATCCTAATTCTTGATTTGAATTTTTGAGAGTCGACAACAGCGTTCCTCCTCTCTCCCTCTGCTAGGGGAGACACACCTGGCAGAAGGAGGGGACATATGACTCTTCGACTTTTCGTCATCAGATCTGAGTTCTCGTCCCTTTTCTTGATCATTCTTCTCCAAATCCCGACTTCTCTGCATTCAGTGCCACTTCCATTCTCAACGTTGACAACCAGCAACGCCAAGATCTTCAGTATTCTTGAGCCATTTGCAACCCAGCCCAGAGCCTCAGTACCGCCGAAGCTCTGTTTCTCGATTGGAAGCTGCAGCCTGACCACGACTTCTCACCACCGCACAGATCTGTTTCTGCCCACTGTCTGCGAGTTATCCCTCCTTCAGCACTGGCTTTCCGTCGATCTCTCCGACCCTGGTGCACACCCGTCTCTGATAAAATACTCGCCATTCTCCTCCTCGACGCCCGAAGCCTACAATCTTTTTCCAGATTCCAGCACACACACCTGCCTCCGCTTCAACATCAAATCTGCAACGCCCAACTGTGCTCCGCGCCTGACAGGACCACCACAGCCCAGCACCAACCCACGATTGACGCTCTGTGCATTCTTCTTGCTACTGCACGGTTTTCTTCAACATTGCTTGCCTTCTCCCAGGCGACGTCTGATTCTTACTGCAAAAGACCCTTTCTCCAGTCGACTGCATCTCCAATCAACTGTGGGCAGATTCAGTCCTTGCTCGCAATCGACATGTCTCTGGCTTTTGCTTTCCGTTTTCGATCTGAGACGACTGATCTGCTTGTTCCTCTCCGATTTGGTCGTCCCTTACCTGTGTTCATTTCCATAGTGGACGCATGCAACCCTCTTTGCAGACCCTGCAGCCGTCTGTGCGCACCTTGCTGTTGAAACCAACAGTCCCTAACTTAGCCTCCAGTCGCCCAGATCCACACAAGCCCTCTGCACCGAACCTCTTTGACAGATCTGCCTCCTCTCGCCCCTTGTTGTTTGCTGCAGGTTGCTAGAAAACCTCCTTGTTGCGCCTCTGCTAGTTGCACGTCTGTAGCACTGGCAACATCAAGATCTTACGTCCTGCTCCTTCCACTCGGCCGCAGATATTGAGAACAGCTGTGAATGATGATGAAGAACAGCCTTTTGCATCCCCTGCATTCATTGATTGCACAGAGTGCAGCCAGCCATCACCTTGTTGCACCTTTGCACGCCTCAGCCCAAGTCCGAGCCAACTAGAACTTCGAAAGGCACCTTGCACGTCTGCCAGAAGTTTCTATCTCATCTACAACAGGGTCTCATCATCCTCTCTCCTATGCTGCATTCCACTCAAAACCTGTCATCTGACTGCTGCACAACACTAGCTAGCCATCACCCTGCAGCCACGTGCACGCCATGCCGTGCCCTTTCTTCGCTTTCCGTCCCGCCAGTGCCGCATCGTCTCTGCCCCAACAGCCACATGTCTCTTCTGTTCAATCTCATGGAATTCAGCTTTTCCAAATTGGCATAGAAGAAAAAAAAAAAATGGAGCCTCTTGCAAGTTGCAACCATCCACAAGAACCCCAACCGAACCCCACACCCTTTGATTTCGCCCAGATTTGCTTGATCCTACAGAAAACCCCTACGTCTCGCACATGCAACCCACTTAGTCCATCTACAATCCTCTCAGATCTCGCCATTGGGTCGCATCGCTGCTGTTTTTTGCTCTCTCAACCCAGCAGTGTCGCTTAGCACCATCTGCATCTTCCCCTGCTTCTTCAAGCAATTCAATCAACCGTTTGGAACCGATCTTCCATAGTGTGCTCTGCTTGCATGTATTAGTTGAACTATTGCAGATCCATCAAAGTTTGCAGCCTCCTCGCATTTTGCAGTCCCTACTTGCACTAGTCTCTTCTGCATCCTTTTCTTCTGTACTTGCATCTGTCAGCAGCCTATTTGATTTGTTCCTTGCCATCTCTCTCTCTGACATCTTGCATCGTCTTCCCTCTGCAGTTCATCTTCAATTTGGCGCAGATTTTCTATGTTCTTTGGAATTGGAATTGCCATTAGCATTGGCATGAATTGATAGATCCTAGCAATCGTCTACATCTTTTCCATATATGTTTTCCTGTTTGGCGTTTGCACAACAATTGGCAACTTGCAGCACACGTGACACGTTGGTTCAGCTTTTTTGCTTCATCGGCACATCTCCACTATTGATCTGCAACTGCTGCACCATATGGCGCCATCCGGCAGTTGGGTTATCTCTGGCATGTCTTTAGTTCAATAATTGTAAACTCAAGTGGTGAATCTCCTGATGATCATTGTTCTACCACCGATTATTGTGTCTTCTTGGAGTTTCATTTAGTTTCCTGGCGAAGCAAGAAGCAGTCTGTTGTTTTTATGTCTAATGTTGAAGTCGAATATTGTGTCATGGCTAATACTGCATCCGAGTTGTTATGGCTTCGACAGTTTCTCATTGAGTTGGGTTTTGCTCCTGCTAATCCATTGTAACACCCCGGATTTTCAAGTTATTAATATATATGAAAATTACCCATTTAATTTGTGAATTATTAGATATGGACCTTATATGGGTAAAGTGTTGGGTCATTGCCCAATTATGACCCAACGGATTGTAGAAATGGTTTCAATAAAATTAAATGGGGCCGAATTAAATTAGTAATGCATTATGTCTATAATTAATTATTATGCGCATAAAGGGAACTTGGAAGATTGTCTTGGCCGTGTATGAAAGATTTGCACATCTATGAGATATGTGCATGATGTGCTAGAATATCTTTAAAATGGGGATTGCTATATAAATAAGATGTCTAAAATTAATAGAAGATTACATGGCCGTGTGTGACATTGCATATCCAAGATTATGCGCTAAGTGTATCATGGAAAGGTGTCCTTTCCTTGGTTAAAAATGGCATAGACAAAATAAGAGAGGGGCGCACGGCAATTGCTATCTCAAGCACCTTCTAAGATTGGCTGAGTGGAAGTAATAAAGGAGAAACAACAAGGGGCGCATGGCACCTTCTAAATTAGGACCAATTGGAAGTAATAAAGGAGAAGCAACAAGGGGCGCACGGCACACACAACATCAAGATCAGTCTCGGCTTAGTGAAAGATCTAGGAGGAGAGGAGGCTAAAGAAGAAGAAGATTGGAAGAGCAAGAACGAGAGAAGGAAAACCGGAGGAGTCGCGGAACCGGTTAGTATTTTGATAATTTCGTTTAAAGAAAGGAACCATAGGGTTCGGCCATGGGTATGGCCGAACCCCATGGAAGAAAATTGAGGGAATGCTTATGGTATTTTAATGGAAAAGTAATAAGAAATTTATAGGAGTTTAAATGGTTTAAGAGAAGTTGATGAACCATAGGGTTCGGCCATGATGTAGGGCCAAACCCCATGGAAAGACATTGGTTATTTTATGGATGATATTAAATATGTTGGAATAATGTTAGGAGGGAGTTTTATGAAGAAAGGACGTACAAAATACGCAATGGAGAAGACTTACAAAACAGTCAGTCGACTGAATCTTTGATTCAGTCGATTGAACTGGTATTGGACGAAATCAGAAAAGAGTTTCTGGGAGTTTTAGCCGACTGAATATGGGATTCAGTCGACTGAACTAATGGTGGCTGAAAATAGAAAGAGTTTCTGAAAGTTTCAGCCGACTAAATCTGGTGATTCAATCGACTGAACACAGACGTAATGGATAAAAAAAAGGATTCTGGAAGTTTCAGCCGACTGAATCTATGATTCAGTCGACTAAAAGATTGCTTATCAAACACGAAAGTTGTTGGTTGAGGATTCAGCCGACTGAATCATGGAATCAGTAATCTACACTGGCCGAACCCCACAAGTTGTATTTATGGACTTAAATATTGTAAATAAAGGGAGACATGGTTTTAATTGATTGATGTATTATAAGGTAACGGAACCTCACAAGGTGTGTACGATCGTGAGCGGTTACCGGACGAAAGCGCAAGGACACATAGTGGTCTTTGGTAGGATTCCACCTCTTTTAAACCATGGATTTATGTACAATGTTTCTTATCTTATTTTTGATGAATTTTATGATGTAAAAGATGTATTTCAAAATGTGAGTTTCCATGCTATGTTTATTATATAAAATAGCATGTGTTTCATTGGCATCTCATGCATGGCATGGGGTGAAGGATATGTAACCGGAGGGGCCACACTCCGTCGGGACGTCCGAAAAACCTATGTGGGATACCTTGATGTGCTTTTCCATCAAGAAGAAACCGGAGGGGTCATACTCCGTCGGGGCGTCCGAAAGACCTATGTGGGGTACTTATATGTACTTGTGATGGGTGAGACTTATTCCATTTGACATCATGACATGGTATGGATTATATGGTTTTTGACATTATGATATTATTATATATGTTTTGTACTAACCATGTGTTAGTCCTAATTGGAATACCTACTGGGCGCGTTGTTCTAACACCATACTTCTACCCTAGTGGATGATATAGGAAATAAGGAGAACGATGAACGCGAAACGGGCCAAGCATAGGAGCTTGGATGCTTTTAATTTACATTTTAATTAAGTTACTTATGGATTTGTAATCTGAGTAACTAGACTCCAGACATGTAATAATTTAGATGGTTTGCTATGGTTGGATGTTTATTTGGATAATTATGTTATGTTAATTACGATTAAAGACTTGACGTACTTTGCTATCTGAAATGGAATAGAATTAGATTCTGTTATAATTCCGCATGTTTATATTGTTATGTGTGAACCGTTTTCATAGACTTAGTCCATGCACACATAGGGTTAACCAGTTAAGGGTCGGACTTAAGAAGTTCGGACTTATCTCGCGTCGTGACGTCCCGCTCTTGCTCACTTATGTTATTAAAAAAAAAAAATAGACTCTGATTTTCGGAAAGCGTAGAGTGAAAAAGGGCGGGGCGTTACAAATCCACTTACCATGTTTTGTGACAATTAAGTAGCCATCAACATCGCCTCCAATCCAGTCTTTCATGAGAAGACTAAGCACATTGAAGTCGATTGTCACTTCCTTCGTCAGCATATTTCTGAAGGCCTGCTATTTACTCCTCATTTGCACTCTAAAGATCAACTTGCGAATTTGTTGACAAAGGCAATTCCTCGGAATCAACTTGCTTCGGTTGTTAGCAAGTTGGGTTTATTGGACATCTTCAAACCAGCTTGAATGGGAGTGTTGTGGGACCCAATACAAGACAGTTAATCAGAATCATCCTATTTTGAAAAGTCAACTTATTAGTTGTATGATTTACTGTACATAATCATTTCTTTATTTTTTTCCTTTTTAAGTCATCATAATTGACTCTCTTTTTCTTATTGATACATATAACCTTTAATAGTTTAGACACATTCAATACAATTAAGAGAAGAATTCTTCTCCATATTCTCTTTACTTTCTTTTCTTATTATTATTCTACAAGCCCAAGCATCCATTGCCCATTTACTATCTGTCTCTTTTTGAGATGCCCAAAGATGTGCCAAAGAAATTAGAGAAAATTCAAGGAGATTTCCTTTGTGAAGGATCGGGGAAAAGGAATAGAATACATTTGGTTAAATGAAGAACAAAGAGGAAAGGGGCTTGGGTATAGTTAGCCTACTATAAAGAAACCAAACACTTTTGTCCAAGTGATTATGGAGATTAGGTAGAGAGAACAATTCATTCTGGAAAAGTTTATTTGGTTGCTCTCTATGGGGAAAAGCAGCAAAATATGGTTCCATTGTTGTTCAAGTCTTACGCAAGTTGGGCAAAAGGGAGGGTATGATGGTGGTAATTTGCAAGAATTATCTAAGATTGATGGTTAGTAGGGGAGACAGGATTTCATTTTGGGAGGATCTTTGGATGGGAGATAGGCCCCTTAAGCTAGTGTATCCTAGACTTTTCAAGATAGTATTCAATGGGAAAGCCAGGGTGCAAGAGTATCACTCCTTGGAGAGTGGTAGAGACTTGTGATCTATTCCTTTTAGAAGTCTTTGAGTCTTGGAACAGAGAAGTTTGGAGGAGCTCCCATTGCTCCTTCATAGCAGCTTGATCTTTAGGGAAGAGGAGGATGAGCGTATTTGGGCTGGAGACATATTTGGTAGATATTCAATTAGGTCATGAAGCTAGCCCTCTCTTCTCCTAGTGGTAATAGGTCAGTCTGGTCCTTGATTTGGAAAGGGGCAACTATGCCAAGGGTTCACACTTTTATGTGGTGAGTTGTAAGGGATAGGGTCCTTAATAGGGAAAATTTGAAGCTTAGGCATATTTTGTCGAATGAGGCTAACTTGTCCCGTAGTCTTTGTTGTTGTCATGAGGAAACTGCAAAACATATTTTCTTAGAACGTGAAGTAACCTCGAGGCTTTAATGTAGATTCCTAAGACTAATGAGCAGTTGAAGGGTAATAGAGGGGTCTCTATATAATGCCTTGGAGAGGTGGAGGTTTTGTTTGTTTAGAGGGAGGAAGAGGTTAGCTTTGTTGAGATTCATCGATGAGTTGCCACATGCTAGTAGGGGCCATGTCTGAGGTGTTGGGCGAGGCATATGGGATTGGATAAAGGGCTTGATTTCACGCGTCCCATCAGCACTGGATCTTTTGGCATATCGGTCAAATCCCTAACACTTGGTATCAGAGAAAGTATTACATCCCATGTTCGAATCCTAGTGAAGGCAACCATAAGAGAGGTTGGCCATTAGAAGAGGTCAACAAGGGAAGAATGTTGGTGGTTTTGTTGCTTAATGAGTCAACGATGAGTGGGGCGCTGAGATTAATCGATGAGTTGTCACATGCATGTGGGGCCAGTTATCAGTCCACATCCTTATTGTAGTCTATACAGAACAAAAGAATTCTAGGATGTTAGGGAAAGGAGAAAGGAGAAGATGAGATTTTCCATTCGGTTAGATGGAGGTTAAGCTCTTGACTATCAATTAGTTAGGAATGTAAAGGGCTTTCGGTGGCAAATTTGCACTTGTCTTGGACGCAAGACGGAAGAGGAATGTCAGGAATGAGGTATAGTTCCCCCCCTCCTCCTCCTCTTCCGAAAGATGTGGTACAATCAATGTGGATGGTGCGGCTAGGAGTAAACCAGGTCCACCGAAATATAAGGGAGTAGCTAGAGAATGTAGAGGCCTCTTGCTTTTATGTTTCTCAAAACCAACTGACTTTAAGGAAACTAATGAGTTGGAGCTTTTAAGTATTAAAAGAGCTCTATCTTTTTGGGTATGTCATGGATCTGGTGATTTAGTAATAGAGGGAGATTTGTTGAATGCCATTAGGTGGGCTAATGGTGTTAAAAGACCACCGGGGAGGCTGCTATCATAGTTTTTAAAATCGTCTAATTTACAATCCAAATCATACAATTTGGATCATAGCCCTTAGTTGATTCAAATTGCATGTGCAAACCATGTCGAGAAAAATCATACATTTTTATCATGTTTCGTACGATACATGGTATATCGCACGATTTTTCTCGTGCAAGTATCAGTCTTCTTTTTAAGCCTCAGCCATTGTTGGAAAAATGATTTATGTTTCTTAAGCCCCATTGCTGGAAAAAATGATTTTTTTAGTCTCTTGAATCCCATCACTGAAAAAAAAAAAATCAAAAATCAAGTCCTATATGAAAATAGACACATGCAGAGAGGAGGACTGGACTTGGGATTGCTGCAGAGGCCATCTTCTCCTCCTCCGTTCAAGCTTCCAGGTATGCATGGTTTTTTTCCCTTTTTTTTCTCTAATTTTCGGTTTTTACTTTTTCACTTCTTTTCTGCTTGCAGTGCTGCTGCTACTCTATTGTTGCTTGCGATGGAGGTGCTACTGCTGCACGCTTTCATCTTTTTTGTTCCATCCACCTCCTCATCCTTCTTCTTCAGCTACTGCTCTCTTTTTTTTCCTTCTTATTCTTCTTCTGCTGGCCGATACTCTTCCTAATCTATTATTGCTGCTGCTGCTACTTTTTTCTTTTTCTTTTTCTTCTTCTGTGGCTGCTCCTTTTATTCTATTGCTGATGCTGCTGATTTTTTTTCTGGTTTTTTCTATTTTTCCTGTTGCTGCTCTTGATTTTTTTTCCTTCATATTCTTTCCATTCTGCAACTCTATTTTCATCTTTTTCTTTTTCCTTTTCCCCATTTTGAAAATTGCTGATTCTGCTTATTTTAAAATAAAAAACTCTGTTTCTGCTGCTGTTTTTTCTTATTTATTTCTGGTTTTGTTTTAATGAAAATCTTCATGTTTATAGTCCAATTGCTTGTTATACAAATCAATTTGGATTAAAATACTCATTGTCAATTGTTTACCATTGTTCAGTACACACTTTATCATATGTTCCTTTTTATTGTTTATAAACTATTGTTTTTGTCTCATTGTATCTTTGTTGATTTATTCATTGTGCTTTGATTTTTTTTTTTTTCCATTAAAAAAATTGATAGCATGATGTTACTGTGTTATAAATATATTATTGTTTTTATTGCATTCTATACATTAGAAATGCATGGATTGGGAATATATTCAATTTTCCACCATTTCAAGTATTTTTGTAACATTTTAATAAAGTTAGAAAAACTTACAATTTAAGATAGAATGCAGTTTGAAGCTTACTACGAGTTAGACTTTAATAACATTGGTTGTTTTTTCTTGGTGAGAGAGATTGAGGAATTGTGTTCTTGGTATTGTGTGTCTTTCAAGCACACATTATGAGAATTAAAGATGAAGTGGTCGATTTTCTTGCTAAATCTAGAGTGGATTGTGATGAGAGGATAGTTGATTTTTTGTAAATTCTTGTTTTTAGGATCTTGGTTAGATGTGCTAGTGATTTCCAAAGTTGTATTGGATAGTATAAGCCTTTTATACTCTTCATTACTATGGTACAGTTTGTGGTAATCTTCTCTTCATTAATAATGTTAATTGTTCTCAATAAAAAAGGATCAATTAGCCAACATACTAACTAAGGTTTCCAAGACACAACTTCAAGAGCCATTAGGCAAGCTAGGATTGATTGATATCTTCATTCTAACTTGAGGGAGAGTATAGGAAGAATGTGTGTAAATGTGTGTATTATATCATTAATTGATACAGAGAATGAAATTACAATTCTTTTTCTTCCTCAAATCCCTTTCTACATTTATTATCAGATGGAAACTTTAGAAAACGTTCTTGAGAAAAACTTCTAATGTCCAAAGAAATCAGCATTTCTAATGCCTTCGAAATCTTCCATATGCAATGCCCATGAAAGAACCAACATTTGAGTTATTGCTTGATTAAAGGCCAATGCAAAACCAACCGATAATTGATTCTCCCATCCCATTCCTTATTGTTAAAGTGCCCACAAAATGATAAAAGGTTTCACATGGAATGGAGGTTAAGGCTTTTCTCTCTCAAAAATATATAAAATTCTAATTCCACCTAGATTTAATCTAGGGATTTTTTGCCAGAAATACCTCAAAAGTTGTGATTTTGCGTCAGTACTCCTTCCAAAAGAAATTATTGGGTAAGGGTGCCTCGTACAATTTTTTGGTCCAAATTGCTCCCATGCAACGAAGGACAGCTGCTACTCTTTTCAGAATCACAAGTACAGCCACACATATGACAGCTATAGTCCTCATTTCAAGAGTACGACCACGCACGAAACAACGTGCCCTAGTTTTTACTCCGTGCATTAGTTTTTTCTTTTATGTATATTATTTAAAGAAGACATGAAAGCTATTGTAGTCTAGTGGTAAAGAAACTTGTTTCTCATTTGAGTGACCTGGGTTCAAATCTTGATGCTTATTTTTTTCATTTTTCCAAAAAAAATGAGTAATAATTAAACGTGATGATTTGTCCGAGCCCGACCTATATAAAAAGGCTTCGACAAAGATTTTTTGTTCAACAGGTCGGGCTAGGGCTTTTAAGCTTGTTTATTTCTTAAGCCCAAGCACAGTTAAGTACAAACCCGATGGAACCCGTGAGGGTTGACTTGACGGTTAAGAACCCGCTTGAGATGCGGGAGGTCTTAGGTTCAAGTCACTCTCAACATAAATGGGCCACTCCCCACAATGTTACCCAGTATGTAGATAGGGAGGTTTGTACATTCCCCAAGGATTAGTCGGGTGCTCTAAAAGGCATGGACACATTGGTCTTAAAAAAAAAGTACAAACCTGATGGGCTTTTTAAGCCCATTTATTTTTTTAGCCCAAGAAACAATTAAGTACGACCCCAGTGAGCTTTTAAACCCGTTTATTTTTCAAGCCCGACCGACCCATTTTATTATCGGAGCTTGTTTATTTAGGTCGGAGCTGGACTCAGGCTTTTCCTTAAAGCTCGTCAAGGCCAGTTGAGCTCGACTTAACTGTGCTTGTGCTTAAAAGCCCGAGCCCAATCCATTGAACAAAAAATCTTTACCTAAGCACATTTATTTAGGACGGGACTGTGTTCGGGCTTTTACATAAAGCCCTTTGAGTCCCGTAGAATTCGTACTTAACTGTGTTTGGACTTAAAAACTAAACGGGCTTTAAAAGCCCGAGCCAAACCCGTCGAACAAAAAAACCCTTGTCGAAACCCGTTTATTTAGGCCGGACTCGAACAAATCAACAATTCTTAATTATTACTCTTCTTTTTTTTTAAATGAGAAAAGGATAAAAATGGAAAAAAAAAAAAAAAAGCATCAACAAGATTCAAACCCAGGTCACTCAAATGAGAAACAAATATCTTTACCACTAGACTACAATAGTTCTCATGTCTTATTTAGAGTATAAATAATATAAATAAAAGAAAAAACTAGCGCATGCACGGGTAAAAACTGACGCACGTTGTTCATGCACTGGTGAAAACTGGCGCACGTTATTCATGTGTTGGTAAAAACTAGCGCACGTTATTCATTCACGGGTAAAAACTAGCACATGTTCCGTCCATGGTTGTATTCCTGAAAGGACGGCCATAGCTGATTCTGAAAAAGGTAACAGCTGTTCTTTGTCGCATGGGAGCAATTTGGACCAAAAAATTGTGTAGGCACCCTTGCCCAATAAAAAATTTTAAAGGCATACTGATGCAAAATCGCAACTTTTGAGGTATTTTTAGCCCATTAATCTAAGCTACAAAATAGGCCCTCAGCACATAGGTTAGATTTTTCCCAATAACAATTGTAGCGGGTTATTTATATTTTAACCCAACACTGGGTATCCGAATTGGTTGCCTCCCACTACTTTCAGTGAGAGGTAACAGGTTCAATCCCTGGTGGCGTTAACTGGAGGCACTCTATGTGGGTGGGGGTGTCCCCCAGGGTTTTAGGAGGACGAGGCGTAAGCACACCTTGGCAACATGACTACAGACCCCCAAGGTGGGGTCGAGGTTTCTCTTGGTCTTAAAAAAAAAAAAACAATTGTAGCGGCAACAATCATGAATAAATACGAAATCAACAAAACAAGTAAAGACGTTGATATAACCTATTGGGGTGCCCAAAAAATTGCGAGTAACAAATGAAATAAGAAAGATAAAGAGGTCTCTATATATCCCTTTGATAAAGACAAGCGTAGCAATGCCTAACTAGAAAAGAGCTTTGGAGAACTAACCGTTAAAATATACACGCTGGTGTAAATACATGCGATTTTTGGTGAATGATAACGCACCGACTTATTTAGCAGGAGAATCTATTTCCCAGGAAAAGTAAATAGAGACTAGAGGAGAAAGTATAGAACCTAGATTTCTTGCCGGAACAAGCAACAATTAGTTTCTTGAAAGATGGAAAGGTGTGGGTCTCCCATTGGCGTTGTTCTTGTACGCTCTGTTGGGAGCCTACAAAAGAGAAGAGAATCTTTGTAGTACATAAGAATCTTGGCAAGTGGCAGAAAGCCATGCTAAAGTGCATTCAGTACGCAGGAGAAGAAGCGAGCGACCGTGCAGCTTCTCTTTTAACCTGCATATCCATCCGATGGAAGGAGGGGAGCAAGGAAACTTTTTACCCTCTTTCTCTTCTGGATTAGATTTGATTTTAGAACGCCCGAACGATGACAGGGGTCTTGAAATTATAAAAAGGCGATTCTTTTCGGACGGGAAAACACTAAACTGATATGACTCCGGACTCGGGCGGCGTTTGTAAGACGCGTAAAAGTGGGGGTGAAAGAAGGATTGTAAAAGTTAGCTCTCGGCTAATATGTTATATTAATATTTTTTTTAAAATTTTATAAAATATAATTATTAAATAATATTTATATAGTAAATTCTAATAATATTATTTATTTTTCATAATTATAATTTAAAATGAATACTTGTATTTTAATATTAAAAAATAAATAAAGAAATTTTTTATATTAATATTTTAAATCCTAATAAATAAAAAATATCAATATATCTCTTCATAAAAAATTATATCTTTTTTTATATTATATAAATTTAATAAAAATATTAATTCTTATAAAATTGTTAATATGTCAAGTTATCTCTACTTACAGTTATTTTTACTCAAGGATAACTCCCGTAAAATTTATCCCTTATCCAAATGCATCATGTTGAAAATATTGACACATTTTTAAAATAAATTTATAATAGAATAAATTGCTAAATACAAAAGATATTACCATAAACCTAAAACTCTTTCGGAGTTTAAAGACCCTATCGAAATTTAGAAAGAATCATCCCTTAAAAATAGGACATTTTGAATATTATGTTTCATAAAATTTTATTTTTATTTTTTATATTATATAAATTTAATAAAAATTATTAATTCTTATAAAATTGTTAATGTCACGCCCCGACCCGAAGGCTGGGCCTGGAACACTACTGATTTTTTTTTTGAAAGACTAAGCTAATACAAGCATTCTAATTGGGCCGGATCAACAGTTACGCCCAAAGGTCACACATGATCACAACATGTGGACTCAAACATATACCATAAGTCTACCAAACATAAACATACAATGATGAACACATAATATGATCACAAAATTCTAACACTAAATTATCATTAAAACATCATCAGAGTAATTACAAAAGCATAGTAGTTTTCAATACATCACATTGAAACAAAATAAGTACCACACTCGGTACTTTACAAAAGAAAATGGTTCCAATAACTAGAAATCAAAGATAGGGGTATTCCCCTCAGTGCGAATCCCAAAGCAATGCCACAACTTATCCACTATAAGCTTGAAATAGAGGGTTCTCTCATCGGGTTCATCTCCTGAAAGGTGAGTGAGGTGAGTTAACTACCTCAGTAAAGGAAATATAAAAGTGAAGTTTTTAAGTAAACGATAGGTTAGCAATAATCAACAGTTGCAATAATATCTCATGCTTAATAACAAATTCTCAACATCAATAACATATTATCAACATTCTCATAATTCATCATCTCTTCCAGTACTGCTGTCATCCAACGTAACGCCCCAGATACTATACTGACACCAATAGTATTAAGTCCCGATACGGTCAAAATACATCCTTGCAAGTACATCTCCGGTATACACCTCAAAACCGGCACTGACACACCTTGTCAATCACTGTCGACCCACCTGGTCCAGTAGACGTAACCGACACCTTCGGCGATGGTTCAATAGTAAAAGGCACGTTGAAGCAGTATGACTCATAATCAACACCATAAGCATTTATAATCACCATAAGTACTTCTTACAACAGTGCATCATTTCTAGGCACATGGGTGGGTTTATCAACATGAAACCGCTCATTGCTCAAGATCCATCTCAAATAACAAAACCTGTTTACATCTATTGCGAAGTTAAATTCCCTCACCGTATTTGTGTGGTATCGCGGTCTTTATTCAAACAAACAAACAAGTGCACAATCATTTTCACGTCAATATACATAGCATCAATTGCATACACACAAGTAGTATTTCGAAATCATACTTGTTTTCACAAAAATATCCAAGGTACATGGAATTGAGTCTCCTACTTGGTTTCTATCCTTTTTAAATTAAAATAATCCACAAGATAGTAAATAGAAAGGGTGCTCAATCCAAAACTCATATTGTCTTCTGGGCATTGACAAGATTGACTTATTGAGTTAGGTCTAGATTCTCAAGTCACTTCTCGATTGTCTTCTGGATAGAACTAGATCTGACATTTTGAATAAGGCCTCGACGTCACTCAGTGCCCGACAAATATAACGTCGGCCTGAAAGTGAGATCACTCAGTGTCCGACCAATACAGTCGGCCTGGAAGTGAATACAATAGTACGTACACTATATTAATAAGAGAAGAGGGTTAGCACATTTTTATATTAACAATGGGGTACTAGCATCACATGCATCATATAACAATCAAACAATATTGGATACTCAAAAACTGGGTCCCTCGGAACATGCCTCGGAACCAAGTATTGTGGCTTCGGATCATCCGAACCACTGCCTACACTAGTCACTGACCTCGGATCTTGGGTCTGATTCGGATTGTCAGAAGATCGGGTCTCGGATCATCCAAAGTCCTTCCGAACCGATAAAAATCCGAAGAACAAGTCTCGGTGGGTCTGGTGTACCTAGGAACATTCGAAGTAGGGCTCGGATCGTCCGAGTGGGGTTTGGTCCTTCCGAGCTCTGCTCGGAACATCCGGGCAAGTCAAGCTAGCCTCAGGCGTTTCTAGGCTTCGGGTGAAGCTTGGAACGTCCGAGGGGTCCTGTCGGACCGTCAGAAGGGTGTGACCCTCGGGCAGTCCGAAGATCGACTCTCGGACCGTCCGAGAGTAGTCTTTCTCACTGTCTGCACCAGCAGACAGTGACAACAGACACAGTGCGAAATACGAATCCGGAAACAGTGGGTTTCCCGGATTCGATTTCCACATCTAGCCGGTCCGATAGACTCCTCTGGGAGTCTTTCCATAGGGAATGGTTTGGAGTTTTAAAGCTCGGTAGGCCATCCGATTTTAACACTGAAACCTCACTGGTACACTAAAAATTGGGGTTTGTCTTAAACTTTAAAATTGTTTTACACACTCAACACTAAACCAAAATCGATTTTTCTTGATTCTAAACCACTTAAAATTTAAAAAGGAATAAAGTGGTTACCTTCACTGGAATTCCTAGGTTAAAAATCCGATTTTTGAAAAAACTTCCTCTAAGGCTTATGGTAACCGAAACTGGCAAGAAAAATAGTGAAGGGTGATCAGCTGGGTTTAGTCTGAGAATCAGAGAGCTGAGAGGGAGAGACAGAGATGAAGTCGTAGGAGTTAAACCAGCAGAAGAGGCTGGGATTTATAGCCGTTTTATCCGGGGATGGTGGCTGGCCGGGCCGGATGGCCAATGCATGTCATCGCATGCAGCGGTGAGAGGACGTTTGCAACAGTAACCGGAGTGTTTTGGGATAGTTGTAGATAAGTCCTCCAATAGTTTCTCTTTTGCAAATAAGCCATTTATTTGATGAAAATCCGATTTTTAACTAAACATAAGATTTTGAAACTCAAAAACTTAAATCAAACTTACAGATAAATTGGGTTTTAAGAACTTTGATCACCATAAAAATTTTGGGATTTAAAACTCACTAAAAGCCATTGATTTAAATAAAAATCACAATTTAACACTATTTACTTAATTAAACAAATGTTAAATAAAACAACTTAGGAACCTTATTTTGGGGTTTGAAAGAATAACTAGACCATACTTAAAATGGTCTAACATAAAATACTTGTTTCAAAATTTATTTCATTTCGAAAATCATTTAAAATAATTATTTCTCCCTTTTGGGGTTTTAACGGGCGGTTTTAAATACCATTTTCTGAAAATAAAATTATTTTAAAATCAGAAATACAAATCTTTGATTAAGAAGAATAATATCAATCAATAATAATCACATAACAACTCAAATTATATATAATAATAATAATAAGTGGTAAATTACCAAATTGCCCCTCCAGCTGGACGAGCTGGATCACTGAGCTCTTGAGCTCGGATTGGGCCACACTTGGGTTTTTCTCAAATCCCTAACCGTAATCTTCGAGATTAACCGGTCTAAGCGAGATTATTAAGCTAAACTACGCCTAATATGGGTCAGGGTATTACAGTTAATATGTCATATTACCCCTACTTATACTTACCCCTACTCAAGGGTAACCCTCGTAAAATTTACCCCTCATCTAAATGCATCATGTTGAAAATGTTGACCCATTTTAAAAATAAATTTCCAATAAAATAAATTGCTAATTACCCCGAAAGAAATTACTATGAACTTCGAACTTTTTTGGAGTTTCAAAATCATCACCCCTTAAAAATAGGACATTTTGACAATTATGTTTCATAAGATTTAATTTTTAATTTTTATATTATATAACTTTAATAAAAATTATTAATTCTTATAAAATTGTGAATATGTTACAGTTACCCCTACTTAAGGGTAACCCCCATAAAATTTACACCTCATCCAAATGCATTATATTGAAATTGTTGACACATTTTTAAAATAAACTTCCAACAAAATAAATTGCTAATTATTCCGAAAGAGATTATCATGAACCTCAAACTCTTCCGGAGTTTCGAAACCTTATCAAAATTTCGACAGAATCACCCCTTAAAAATATGATATTTTGACAATTATGTTACATAAAAATTTATTTTTATTATTTATATTAGATAGATTTAATAAAAAATATTAATTCTCATAAAATAGTTAATAAGTCAGTTTACCCATACTTACAGTTACCCTTACTCAAAGGTAATCTCCATAAAATTTACCCTTCATCCAAATGCATTATGTTGAAAATGTTGACATATTTTTAAAATAAATTTCAAATAAAATTAAATTGCTAATTACTTGAAATATATTATTTTTTTAATTATATAATATATATTTTTTTGAAAGATTTTAATTTTATAATGTATCATTGATAAAGAGAGGAAGGCAAGGGGTATTGAGGGGTAGGATATTGTGAATACCCTAACCTCCAAAGGAATATTCAAAAATGGGATGAGAGGGGTAAATTTTCAAATTTTTACCCCTATCTTCTTGTTACCAAACGAGGATAACAAGGGATAACGGGGGTTACCCCCTCTTAACCACCCCCCCCCATCCAAACGCAGCCTCAGTCACAACTCGTCAAGTTTTCTTAAAACTAAATTGAGTTATATTAATTATAAAAAATAATTTCATTTAAATATTTGTACTTAGTTGAATTAAATAAATGAAATTAATAAAGATTAAAAAACTCCACTTAATTACATATTTTATTTAGTTTAAGTCAGGTGGTTTTATATATTTAAAACCATAGTCAGCTCCCATCGACAATCTATACTCCTTATTGGTGCCTCTCTACTTAACGGTGAGACTATGTTTGTTGCCTATGTCACGGGGCCGTCACTGGGAAGATGGGCAATGATCGCTCAACTATTTACTAGAGTGAATGTCACTGTTGGGCTGCTTATTTTCGCACAGGAAATCATCTCCTTCTTCAGCCAACAGAATTTTCAAATTGATCATATAGATTGGACTATGGATGATGATTTTTTACAGCCACCTTCTAAATGGTCCACTAAGATCCACATCTCTGCTCGAAGAAGTTGTTATTCAATCTTGGGCCATCTAAGATTACCATTGGGAAAGGGAGTAAATCTAGCATGAAGCTTCTTACTGACTAGGTTTCCTCTGATAGCTGCTTTATTCTCACCTGTGGGTGTTTCAACTTTATGTAATATGCCTCTTGTGGTGGTTTTTTGGCCCTCGTGTTTTCAGGGGCTGGGTTTTCATCTTGTTTTGGTAGTTGGGGCATCTTGCTCCTCCTGTTTGTGTTTGGCTTGGCTCGGTTGTGGGCTTCTTGCCTCCCTTCTTTTTGTCTTCTTTGGGATTTTTTCTCTTTTCTAATACTTACCTTATTAAAAAATATATATATTTTAAAGTTCTACATAAATAAATAATTATTTAATTTTATAAAAGTAAAAAAATATAATTTATTATTAAATATATTTATTTAAATTTGGATCAGTCATTTAATTTGGTCCTTTGAGACGTGACCACGGTCTCTGGATGAAAAACGCTAGCAAAACAAATGATGAAAGCAAATCAACGAGATGGACATGGCTTGATCCAACCATGGAAGATATTCATTTTATTTGCAGAATCTATACAGTTTATATACATGTGACAAAAATAATTAGCACGTTGGTAGATACCCGAGGCTGAAAAACCGAAGTGTTCTTAATTTCTTATGAGCAATTTTAAAAAGTGGACCCATAAAATCTTTAAACTTTATATAATTTTCAAATATACAAAAGTTTAGAGATTGAGATAATGAGTACTAAAGGTAATCAGATGGACAAACATAAGAATTTATGATGAAGGTGACTTATATGAAATGCATAATGTTGGCCTAGAAGTTAAATCTGTCTACTCTGAGTCAAACTAAGTTGTCAATTCCGTGACTAATTCTGAATGAGTAATGAGTTGTTAATTTCTCTGACTGAGTCGTGACCTTGTTTGTGTGTCCAAGACCGTGCCTCTAGAAGAACTGCATAGTGAAATCAAGTTTGAAGCTCCAAAAGACGTGTCATTTGGAAGGCATCACACCGAAATCAGAAGGACTTCATGAATGCCAACCAACACAAGTATTTGAACCTTATGACTGACTTAGATTGAGACAAACCTTAAAATCCATGACTTAGAATTTTATAAAACTTAATTGCATTTCTAAGTTAATTGGAATTTGCCCTATTTTGAAGAAGCTCTTGCATCTACCAGATGTGCTCAAGTATTAGTTACATCTTTATGATTTTATAGATCACTCAATGAGCTTTTCAAAAAGTCCAAGAACAGCCAATTCCAAAATTTATAGCAAAACAGAGCGAAACAGTTTTGTCATGAATTTACCCTGACTTGGAGAGATTGTTTGTACTATCAAATGAACTTAAATTGGATTAAATTTTTTGCATAGATAGACATTTCAAAGAGATTCCAAACAAGTATAAGAACTCCGAAAACAAAGCTATATAGCTCAAGTTATGAGCATTTGAGTAAAAGGGTACAAATAGATTCTTGAGTTGGATAAAATTTTCCCTCACTTTGAGAGATTATTTGAGATATCAAATGAACTTCAAATTATTTCAAATCTTGAGAGTAGATATATCTCCCAATGATCATTCCAACGAGCCCAAGAACTTCCAAAACCGAGTTTGGGACCCCAAGTTATGGCCATTTTACTGAGGATGTACGAAACTGCTGCAGTTCAGTCGACTGAACTATAATATTCAATCGACTGAAAATGCTGCAAATTGCATTTTTACCTCTGATAAGATTCAGTCAACTGAATTATGCCCAGTTGTTTTAATTGTCATATCTCGACTTTTTCGTCGACTGAATCTTCAAATTCAATCGACTGAAAATGTAACGACTAATTTTTGACAACTCTTTCCTTGCGTGTTTGACCTCCAACGGTCATATTTTTTGGAGGGCTTTAAATACATGATCTTAGGGCATTCTAAAGGTTGATTCTTGATGAGAAAAACCCTCTCTAATATTCTCCATGACTCTCAATCATTTCATGAGCACTAAAATTCCATAGTTTGATGACCATAGTTCATGAATTCAATCTCTCACACACTCAAGGCTCTCATAGGCAAATCTTGAGCATCTTATGCTCACTATTGAGTGTGTATTTGAGAGAACCTTTAGGGATAGATTGTTCTCATAGGAAAACCATTTATCTTCCCTAAGCCTCTTTTCCTAATCTTTGGTTTGGCATTAAACGGAGCATCTATTCATCACCAAGGAGCATAGTAAGGAGAATGACATTTAAGAGCACGCAAAAGTTACTTCAAGCAATCAGAGGCTAGTGTTCTTGGTATTTCTCAAATACTATTTTTTCCATTATTTATTGAGAAAATTGTAAAGGGTTAGTGTAACCCTCGTGAAATCTCAAGAGAGGTGTTCTCTTATGTGTCATTGGTTAGATCTTCACTCATGAAGAAGATCAAGTGTTGTAAATGTTCGATCTCCACCCATGAAAGATATCAAGGGTTGTAATAGGTTTCTCTTCTCCACCCGTGAAGGAGAAAGCTAGTGGTGTACTTGAGGCGTGGATGTACACAAGGTTGCCGAACCACGTAAAAATCTCTGCGTCAAGATATTCCGTCTCCTCTCATTATTGTGCTTGTGTTTTATCTTGTATCTTAATCGCACAATTTGGGGATAAATTAGATTAATTTATTAAGACTAATAAATTAATTGAGTCACATTTCAAAGAAATTTAAAATTCCTCCATAGTCCTATTCACCTCCCCCCCCCCCTCCCCCCTCCCCCCTCCCTTCTCTAAGACTATTCTAGATATCAGGATAGCTTGACTAACAAGTGGTATCAGAGTGAGCAATGTCTTTTGTACTCGACTTGACCTTCTAAGAGCCGATCCTTGAGGTAGTAAAATATCTATGGGAAATAGCTTGGCTGTGATGGGTCCTCCAATTTTTTATGGCTCCAACTATGCTCATTGGAAAGCTAAAATGGAAATATGTTTAATCAAATTAGAAATGATTAAATGTGGTTGGACTCAACCAATCAAAAGTTACATCACTTGGAGTGATGTTGTAACGAACATGCACTCGGCTAATGTGAAAGCCCTTGATGCTATATATTTTGTGTTGTTTCATCAAACATCTTGGAAAACATCATATCATGTGAAACCGCAAAAGAGGTATGGAAAATTTTAGAGGAAACCCATGAAAACTAAGAAGGAAGAAAGCATAGAAAAAATCTGTTGTCTAGGACCCATCCAAGCTTTTTTACATAATAATGTGTAACGCCCCGCTCCTTTCTACAGCCTAAACGGGTTATGGCCCTCTTAACTGCAGGCTAAAAGGGCGTGATCCAACGCATTACACATCTAACGGTCTTATGTCACAAATTTGTGGCTGGGGGAAAATAAGTATATATATATATTAAAGCATCGACAATATAAAATAAATAACATCTATTATCAACATCAAATATAATCTCACTACTCACATCTCATTTCATAAAATAAAACAAAATCAATATCCTCAAAGTTCTCAACTATTTCAAACTAACCAATCCAATCTCTCAAAATACGTAATAACAAATAGATAAATCCAATCACATGAATCCACAACAATTCTAAGAAATTAAATATTCATCCTTGACAGCTTCTAAACATCAGTGGTCTCCTCCAATCCTAAGTTCAGAGGATTACCTGCAATGTAAGGGGTGTGAGCTCCAAGCCAAGTGAATAAATACAATAGCACACATCCAAAACAATGATATCTCCATTATTCTCAATTTAACATAATAAATGCCATATAAAAACATAATTAAATGAATATGCATTTATTGACCATGCTCTATGCAATGCAATGCAAGTTGCTCAATGCACATGCTCAGTGCCTCATCCATCCACAACAACACCTACTGTATTTGGTGGCCTACCCGCCGAAACGAGGCTATCACAAGACCACATGAAATGACCTACCTGCCGAAGTGAGGCTAACACTACCACCAAATAACAGTCTACGTGATCTTTCATGGCATAACAATCCAAAACTACCACATGTGTGGTACTACTCACTTAAAGTGAGGCTAACACTACCACCTTCGTGGTCTACATGAAAGATTACGGCTCACACCTCCATACCCATCCCATGAATATGAAGATGACATGCTCAATGTTATTATTGTGTCACATGTTATGAATCATATTAACATGCCATAAATTTAAACATTATAGTCTAAGAGTCATATGATCTCAAATTGACATAAGCACCATATACATGTCCCAAAGCATCATAATCCAACATCAATAATCTTATACTTGCATAATAATAAATTATATCACAGCATTATGATTATGACAACCCAATATCATTAATCCATCTCAATAACAGCACAAATAACTCTACAACAATAAATAACACATCCATCTAATTCGAACATAATTATTAGACATTTCAACAAGGCTATTGGCTAATTTTCAACTATCCGGGCAGACTGAATTCCCTCACGGCCATTAGAACATTTAGTCTATCCCCTTTACATTACTGTGAGTAAGCACTAGATTATGCCACTGTTCCCAAATATTATATCCAGTCCATTTCATAGGTCCAATATTATATTTCCAAAATAATTACATCATGCAATATTTTCCATTGCTCAATCACATAAACAAAAAAGAGTACATCATGTACAACCAAAGTATAATATATTGTTTTCCCTCACCTTAGAATTTGTAATGTGTATGTGGTGAATCCAAATGCTTTCCAAATTGTTGTCAACTTGTAGGAATTTCAGGATGTGCTGCACACAAATTTGTTTGGAGGTTCCAAGTATTATTCTTAATATCATGCCTATCAAATAATTTGAACAACCTAGACTCAATAATAATTAATTTATTTTAATAACCAACTTTGCACCTAAAACAAAGGGGCTAACTCAATAGGAGATGAGTTTGTAAGCTTCAATCGGGGAAATAACATGGTTGAATAAAACTAAGAACATACCTTGAAAAAGTCAGGTTGAAATCACACATATTATTATTACTGTTTTAAAACAGTCACTTTGGTGTTTAAACAAATAAACGTAATAAAATTATAAACAAGTTTGCAAGAATCTAGATCTTAAAATAGTTTAATCAAATACATTGATTAATAAAACCATTTAAACTAATGTATATATATATGCATACATATTCTTTTTTTTATAAGATAAATAATAAGAGAACCTTGCCAAATAATAGATAAGTATATTGGTTAAACAAATTTGTAACCTTCAAAACATTATTATTATTAGTCTACTATTGTGCTCAAATAAATAAACAACTCAATAATAGTTTAAATGAATAAGTAAGTGATTTAAATCATTTTCCATAAGGGAAATGATTTGTGCACCCCCCATTTTACCCATGGTGCACTCCTTCAATTGTTTTTTCCAATTTTGACCCTCACCTAAAAAATGATGGAAATGGAGAAAAGGTGGGTGGAGGGCAAAATTGAAAAAAAAAATTGAAGGAGTGCACCATGGGTAAAATGGGGGGTGCACAAATCACTTCCCTTTTCATAATTTAAAATAAGTAGAAAAGGTTATTTTGAAAAATCATCCTTTAAACACTCTTTGTAAATAAAACTAAATAAGAAGAGTGACCTTGTCCAAAAATAAATAAATGGATCATCTAAAAAGTTTTAGTAAAATTTCAAGGCATTACATAACTTAATCAAATAGGGTGATTGGTAAATAAAATAAAATATGATGATCTTGTAGAAAGAATAATAACTTCTTGCAAGGTGGATTAAAATATATAAAGAAAACCCACCAAAGGGGTTCGGCTGAAAAGAAAGGGCCAAAACTTGAGTTTTGTTTTGATTTTTTTTTGTTTATCAAAATAAATCAATACTGAAAGCAGCAAGTAAACAAAAGTAATAAAATACAAAGTGATGTAACAGGGAATAAGGGACTCACGACCTTGAGCAGAAGCGGTAAGATCTAAAATTTGTATATGGGCTTTGGGTTGATAAAGATATGCATCTTATTAAATAAAGAATTAGAATGGAAAAATCTTCTAGAAGGTGCAAAACTAATCTGGGAAATTGGGCAATGTTTTTGGGCAAGAGAAAGAAAGGAAACAACATACCTTAGACTGGGAGAGAGTTCTTGAAAGGATTGGCCACAAGGAGAGAGATACTCGTTGTAGTATAAGGTGTATACAGATGAGGGGTTTCGACCAAGGATAAGAGGTAAATATGAGAGATGTGCATATGGAGGTCAAATGGAATTCACGTGGGGCATTTAGCACCGTAGAAAAGGAATTAGAGTTGAGATTTTGAATGGAACTTATTTATTTAGGGATCCTTGGATGGGTAGTTTCCATTGGGTAGGTTTCCTAATTAGATTAGGATTTTCTAAAATCTTAAAACTAAGGTAGAAAGAAAGTTTCTAAAATTATTCATGTATCCAAGATGGGACCTTCTTATGGGTCGCACGAATTTGGTGTTGCTAATTACCTTTCTAAATTTTATTTATTTGCTTAATTTAGTTTCCCTCTAATAATAATTTATTTAATTAAATTTCTCTTTCTAAAATTCATAACTTTCTAAACATCGAAAGAATTGAACACTACATTCGACTAAGGCATGGGTACACTTGTCTTTTCAAAATTAATCAATTTTATTTGAAACACAAACACTAAATTATTCTCCGATCAATTTATTCAATACATCTCTTAATTAAACTCTCAATGTATTTTCAAAGTTCAGGAAATTAACATTCACCTTTTTTTTTGTTATAATTAAATCTTCTTCCTTCTTAATTAGCTCTACCCAATAACATTGACCCACTAATCAGCTACTCTGGGTAGGGTCATTACATAATGTCAATACTATAATTGAAGGACCTAAATATGAAGACTTAGTAGAAGAAGACCAAGAATATGATATTCTTCAAGAAGGCTATAAAGATCTATGTCCTGAACTTGAAAAGTTAACTAAAAGATTTACTAAGGCAATGAATGAAAACACTAAACTTTCGAATGACATGAGTTATGAAAAGTTAACAAATGAGAAAATCTTAAAAGAATTAGAATTACCTAAAGAAGAGGCATTAAAATTTAAAGGAGATAAAATTCAACAAAATTCTAAAGCCACACAAAATTATTAGAGTTTAGAGGTTTGGTAGTAGAGTTTCGTGTGTGGGTTGTGATGGCCCTGGCCCAGAAAGGCTAAGTCCAATGGGGCAGAAATTGAGATATTTGGCCCCGTCGGTCGAACCGACAGCACGGGTGGTCGAACCAACGACGGATAGTGGAATGGGCGTGTCGATGTGGGAAAAAGTCCCACATCGCCTAGGAGATGAATGTTGAGGGGGTTTATACGAGGCCACACCCCTCCTTCCTAACGCAACGTGTTTTGGGCATGTGTGTTGGATCAGGCCCAATACAAAGCCGTGCAGACCAGTGTGGGCCCAAAGCGGACAATATTGTGCTAGGCCGAGTTGGGTTGGATCGAGCACGCTCGGGTTGGGCCATTATAAATGGTATAAGAGCACAGGTTCAACACTCGGACTTGGTGGACCTTCCCCTAGTTGTTGTGAGATGAGCCAAGGACGTGGCTTTCCCTAGGCGGCTGAGTCGAGTTGAGGGCGGCTCTGAGCTTAAGTGGGGTGGATTGTGATGGCCTTGGTCCAAAGGCCTAGAAAGGTCGAGCCCAATTGGGTAGAAATTGAGATATTGGACCTTGTCAGTTGGACCGTTAGGCATGGTCGGTCAAACCGACGATGGACAGTGGAATGGGTGTGTGGATGTGGGAAAAAAATCCCACATCGCCCAAGAGATGAATGTTGAGGGGTTTATATGAGGCCACACCCCTCCTTCCTAACACAACGCGTTTAATGCAAAGCCGCGCGGGCCAGTGTGGGCCCAAAGTGGACAATATTGTCCTGGGCCGAGTCGGGTTGGATCGGTCATGCCCGGGTTGGGCTGTTACAAATGGTATCAGAGTCCAGGTTCAACACTCAGACTGTGTGGGCCTTCCCTTAGTTGTTGTGAGACAAGCCTAGGAGGGAGCTTTTCCCTAGGTGGCTGAGTCGAGCCGAGGTGGCTCTAGGCTTAAGTGGGGGTGGATTGTGATGTCCCTAGCCCAAAGGCCCAGAAAGGCCAAGCCCAATTGGGTAGAAATTGAGATATTAGGCCCCATTGGTCGAACCAACTGCGGACATTAGAATGGGTGTGTGGATGTGGGAAAAAGTCCCACATTGCCTAGGAAATGAAAGTTGAGGGGGTTTATGAGGCCATACCCCTTCTTCCTAACACAAGCGTTTTAGGCCTGTGTGTTGGATTATGCCCAATGTAAAATCGTGCGGCCCAAAGAGGACAATATTGTGCTGTGCCGAGTTGAGTTGGATCGGGCACACCAGGGTTGGGCCGTGACATGGGATCTCTAACGAGCCTAAGTTTGCCCAAGTCTGAGCTCGGGAGCTCGAGGAGTATTTTAGTGATTTTGAAAATTATTCTATTTATTAAGAGAATGTTTGAAAATTCATAGAACATTAGATTTAAAATTTTAAGCTTCCAAATTTAGCACATACCATCTGTTAGTGCCCCCGCTTGTCGAGTCCCTAAGTTTGTCAATTCCATAACTCGGGAAGAAGAATTTGTTAAAAGCTTGAAGATTCAAGGTGATCAAGATTGAAGATCATACTCCACCGGATTAAAGATCCTCGTTATGGCAATCACAAAACAGGTATTTGGCCATAGATGACTTTAGGTGGTACCCACACCTTTGGAGGACCATTCCTAAACTTAGTTGAAAAAATGGTAAAATCATAAAAAGCCTAGAGAGGAAGCTTGACAGTGAATTGGAAACGAACTTGGAAATATGAATTAAGTTCACTGTCAGCTCGACTAATCGTTCTCACTGACCCCTCGGTAGAGTCAGGATCGACCCATTGTAACGCTTCACCGTTTTTCACTCGCCACAAATCAGAGTATATATATATATTTAAATGAGTGAGAGAGGACGGGACACCACGACGCGAGTTAAGTTCGAGTTTCCAAAACTCGACCCTTAACTGGCCACCTTTACGTGTGCGTGGACTAAGTCCACTTATACATTTCACACGTTTTTTGAATACTTGCGGAATAATATATATATGGATCAGATGCTATCCATAATCATGTCACCATTAAGTAGGGAAAACAAATCACCATCCAATTCAAATTAAAACTTCAAGATAATCAAACCATAGCAAATAGTTTCTAAGTTATTACAATCCAAGATATCAGTCCTCCCAATACATCATAAACATCAAAACCAAGTAAATTAAACTTCATTCATTCCAAGCTTCTACACTTGGCTCCCTTCATGTCTCATGTCTGTTTCCTTGTCATTCCCTGTTCCATCATCTATAGGGTAGAAGTAGGGCATCAGTCAACATGCCCAGTGGGTATTCCAAGTAGGGTTATGATACATATAGGAGTAATATAAATCAAGATAGATAGATCATATCATATTTGTAAAACATCTCATAAGTAGTAAAAACAATGCATGATATCCATATCATAATCATGCTTACATATGTGTCATGTCATGGGTGTCAATGCCAAATGATCTCTCACCGAATTTCCATTTCCAATCACATCATATATAAATAGTTTCCTTAATAAATCGCCACATCAAGGTGTTCCTTGGCCAATTACGTCCGCAGTGTTTTGTGACGGCACCACCAGGTCACTATATACCTCCCCACAAATTAATCGGAATTACCGATGGAGTGTGGAATCCTCCCTCTGTGCAGGGTTTCGGGACTGCCTACCCAAGAGCTCTTGCCCCAAATCACGCCGTTGTAATAGCCCGGATTTTTAAATCAATACATATATTGGCTATGATTTATTTAATGGTTGAAATTTTGAATTTTGATGGAATGAATGGTAAATGGATCAAAAATTTGGGCAATGGCCCAAGTATGGTCCAATGGACCAAGGATTAGATTAATTTCATTAAATGGGTCAATGATACTTAATTGGGTCAAGGATGGTCAATTGGGTCAAATACCCATTTGGGACCCAATGGGTCAAGATGGTTTGAGCATTAGGGTAAATAGGTAAGAGGTGAATTTGATTGGGCCATGGGCCCAATGGTGATCCAATTAGATGGAATGGATTGAAGTGATTGAGAACCACCTAAGTTAAATTGGAAATTATCCAAGTGTTATGGTTTAGTGGGACCCACCTCCACCTCATCAAGTGAGGTGGCGTGTGGACCATGACTTAGGTGGGGCCAACCACCATGGTTGACTTGGTCAACCATGGATAAGTCAAAGGGAATTAAGGAGGATCAAAGTAAATTAAGTTGAATTAAGTAATTTAAATCATCTAAGTTAATATTGAATAAACCTAGATGATATGATCAAGTGGGACCCACCTCCACCTCATCAAATGAAGTGGCGGGTTGGCTAAGGAATTGGTGGGGCCGGCCACCATGGTTGACTTGGTCAACCATGGGTGGATTCATGAAGGAATTGAAGGGAAATAAATAGAAATTAAATTATGAAATTAAAGGGCCTAAGTTAAGTAACAAATTAAATAATTAAGTTAGTCAAGAGGGGAGTGAGTCACATAGGAAAAGGGGTGAGTCAAGATGATTTTCATCTTATTTGACTCACCAAATTCGTTGGAATGGGTAGTGGTGTCACCTCACCCAACAAGATCCACAAAATGGGGGCCTAGATTGGACATGCATTGACCATTGTGTGGTGGTAGTTTCACCTCATTCCAACCACCACCACTAAGGGACATGGGGCCTAGGATTAGGGGTATGCAAGGCCATACCCCCCATTTGGTTTGACTCATGGGAAGACTCCACCTTAATGAGGGTGGAGTCTAACCCAAGCTACCAAGACGATGGGAAAGTCTAAGGTCCCATCTCATTCTCATCTCTCCATCTCATCTCTCTCTCTCACTCTCCAAACCGTCCCCTCTCTTCCAAAGACAAAGAAAACACCAAGGAAAAAGAAGATAAAGAAACTTAGAAGAAAAAGAACACTCCAAGCTTGGGCCGACCACCATCTCAAAGGCCAAAAACCTTAGGACATCTTCCATTCTTCCATCCTTTCCCCTCTCTCAAACCTATCTCAATCATTGGCCGAACCAAACCTTGGTGATCTTATCTTGATCAAGCTCACCATTGGCCGAGCATCAAGGAGAATAAGGAAGGAGAAAGGCTAAGGATCAAGAGGAACAAGAGACAACCGGGAGAGCCACGGATTGGTAAGTATCTCCAAACAAGATGTTATGTTTTTAAGGATTAAAATGTAGTCCATTTTCTTGTATCAATGGTGGCCAAAATGTCATGGGCTATGGATCTAAAATCCATCCAAGAACATAAGATGAGAGATGGACAAACTCTAAGGGGTAAGGTAGAATATTAATGATGGAACAAATAAGGACAATATGTATATCTATGGGATTGTATATGCATGCATGGCATGATGGGTCAAGGATCATGGTTCAGCCATTGTATGGCCAAACCCTAAATGTTATGAATGCATGCAAAGGACCACATGCATGGCAAAAGTATGTTAGATGATCAAGATGTATGGTTTGGCCTTTGCATGGACAAACCCTAGGGTTCTTATGTAAGAACCATTAAGTATCAAAACATGGAGATATGATTTTTGAAGGAATGATGGACCATAGGGTTCGGCCATGTTATATGGCCGAACCCCATGGAAGGAGATTAAGTAATACCTAAGGGGTTTAAAGGATAGAAACCATGGAATGATGATTAATGATGTTAAGGTTTTTAATGGTTAAATGTTAGCAAAATTTTAATGGTTTTTAATGAGGGAAATCCATGGAGAAATGTTGATAAACACTTATGGTCTTACATGTTACAACTAAGGATGAACCATGAACCATGGGTTCGGCCATGGTGTATGGCCGAACCCTATGGTGGTGTATAAGTGATGTTAAGAGTGAAATATATGGAAAATAATGGGGGAATGTTGGTAGCTTCAATGGACTTTAAATGTAGTTAATGTTGATCAAAAGGGGTGATTTAATGTATGGAATCCCCTCATGGAGGACTTTGTGGTGGATCAAAATGTACTAAAAGACCTAAGAAAAAATGAGGAAAATACATCATGGGTTCGGCCATGAGCCATTTTATGGACTAAGTTAGGTCTATGCATGTGTTTAAATGAATGGGAATTAGGTTAAGTGAATGACTGATTTTAATTATTTTTATGTCATGGTTAAGGAGTCATTAATGGATTCATATTTATGGATCAGTTATGGACCTAAGGATATAAAAATAAAATGAGAGTTATCCAAAGAAAAGAAGAGTGGCAAAAATGTAATTATGGCCAAAATGAACCATGGGTTCGGCCATGGTGTATGGCCGAACCCCATGGGGGATTTTTGTGGACTTAGGGGCTTGTAATAAGGATCTTTTGCTGGATAAATGAAGCATATGGTTGCTGATTTTAGACTCATGTAACTAAAATAATCTAGGGATTAAAAAAGGACCCAAAAACCTAGTTTGTGAGGTTCGGCCATGGGGTATGGCCGAACCCCACTAAGGCATGTATAATGGACTTAGGCAAGATTAAAACATAGGTTCAATTGTTGATGTGTAATAAGGTAAACGGGACATCGCAAGCGGTGCGTGATTGGCGACCGAATTCATGGACGAAAACGCAAAGGAACACTAGTTGGTAATTGGTAGGACTCCTACCTTATTGTAAGCCATGGATTATGTGTTTATGCATGTTTTACTTGATTTATTTTGGTAATCAAATGATATGTTTTAAGATGAGATTTAAATGCTATGGTTTGAAATATTATTATATGGCATGTTGCACTTACATCTCATGCATAGCATGGGAGGGATGAAATGGAATCGGAGTCCATGCTCCGTCGGAGTGACCGACAAACATACATGGGGATACTTTGTGTTTATTATATACCTTGATGAGGCTTTGCCATCAAGGGGGATGCTTTATGTTGACTATATCTTGATGAGGCTTTTTCCATCAAGAGGGACATGGTATAATGATGATATGGATGATGGGTGGGACTCATGACATAAGACACCCATTGCATGGCATTGTATTAATTGCATGGTTTTGATATACTATTACCTGTGTGTTTGTTATCACTAATCCATGTGTTGGCCCTACTCGGAGTACCTACTGGGCGCGTTGTCTAACGCCCTACTTTCACCTTAGATGATGACGCAGGAAATTGAGGAAATGAAGGACGCGATGGGAGCCAAGCGTAGGAGCTTAGAAGAGTGAGCTAGTTGTTTACTTAAGTTTATTTTGGAAATGTAATTTGAGTAACTTAGCTCGTTGGATTGTAATAATTTAGACTATTGCTATTGTTTTGGACTTTTATTTGGACATTATAATTTTGAGGTATTATTATTAATTAAGTGATGTAACTTCCTTGCTATCTAAAAATTGGTAGGATAGACTCTATTATAACTCCGCTTTAAGTTACATTCTGCAATGCTTACTTCTACGTGTGAACTGTTCTTCGTGGACTTAGTTCTATGCACACGTAGAGATGGCCAGTTAAGGGCCGGGCTTTGGAAGCCCGGACTTAACTCGCGTCGTGACATCCCGCGCCCTTTGTCACTCTTTATTTAAAAAAAATAGACTCTGATTTTTTGGCTAAGTAGCATAGTGAAAAGGGGCGGGGCGTTACAGCCGTACCCATTTCTAGCAACCCGGACAAGGCCAAAATCTCAACAGTTCACATAGCTTCATACAAGCTAGTCTCAAGCCCAAGTCATGTCCGGACCACTCATAACTTGGCTTATTGGTCACATGTATTCCCTCCCATACCATGCATGAGGTAATGTATGAAAGAATGCCATTTCATTTCAAATTACATAATATCATTGAAAATTAGTTCATAAACATATACCATTTTGTTTAACCAAAGTAAACATCATATTTGGAATAAAAACCAGTGTCATATATAATCCATAGTGTCTCAATAAGGTAGGAATCTTACCCATGTCCAGTACACTATCCTTGCAGTCTTGTGAGGATAATGCTTACGATCGCTTAAAACGAGTCACGATCCTTTTGCGAATCTCTTTACCTTATCAAATTCAATCACACATATTAATTTGATTTCCCATTTAAATTTCATCATCCCTTACATCTTTCCAAATAGACAGAGGTATCTGAAAAATAATTTAAAAATGAAACATTTTAATTCAGTCGACTGAATCATACCCAATTACTATCTCTGCCTTACCCGCAAACTTTCAGCTGACTGAATCATAGATTCAGTAGGCTGACTTTGGGTCAAATCCTCTATGTTCTCGGTCAGTACACTTTCAGTTGACTGAATCACAGATTCAGACGACTGACTTTGGATCAGAGCATTTGTGTGTTCGGCCAGTCTACATTCAGTCGATTGAATCAAATTTAATGTTGGGTGTGCATGTAATGTGCAATAGTCGGGTGGTTGAACGATAATATTCTTAGTCACCGGCCTTTCGGTGCGCCCGACCTGTTGATACATGATAGTTTCTGAAACAAGTTGTCTTCTTTATAAATACCAATCCTTGTGCAATCGTTTCATATCCTTTGGCAAATTCGTTGGACCCTCGTCATCATCAGTGAGCTTGAACAAGGGCCAATGAAAGGATCACTCTCTCTCTTGTGCTTACACTTAGGAAATCTAATACTACCAATCATAGTGATTGAGGTTGTGAAAAGAGAGGGGAAATGATACATAACTAGGATAGATATTTTTAGAACCAATTTTCTAGTCACCCTGAAATTGTGATTGCTCAACGACGGCTACTGTAACGCCCCGCCCTTTGTCACTCGACGAAAATCAGAGTATATATATATATATATATATTATAAAGAGTGAGAGAGAGCGGGAACGTCACAACGCGAGCTAAGTCTGAGTTCCCAAAACGCAACCCTTAACTGACCACCTTTACGTGTGCGTGGACTAAGTCCACTTTAACAGTTCACATGCTTTACAATTAATTGCGGAATTTTTATATGAATAAAATACTATCAATATCCATGACATTAATAAGCAAGGAAGCCAATCACCACTAAATTAACTGAAACTTAAATATCTAAAATATCATCAAACCATAGCAAAATAAATCCAAGTTATTACAATCCAAAAATATCAGTTATCTCAATACATCATTCCAAAATCAAGCTAAGTAACATAAACATGAATCTGCCCAAACTCCTCCCATCGTGCCCCATGTCCTTGTCATTTCTTGTTCCATCATCTATAGGGTAGAAGTAGGGCGTTAGTCAACGCGCCCAGTAGGAATTCCATATAGGATTATGTACACATAGGATCAATATAAAATCAAGATAACTACATCATATCAAAACTGTAAAACAACTCGTAGTACTAAAAACAACGCATGATACTCATATCAAAATCATGCTAATGTATGTGTCATGTCATAGGTGTCATATGCCAATGATCTCCCACCCAATCTCCGTATCTAATCACAACACAAATCATATCAATAGTTTCCTTGATAAATAACCATATCAAGGTATTCCCTTGGCCAATTACTTCCACAGTGTTTTGTGATTATCACCAGGTCACTGTTATACCTCCCCACATATGTTAATCGAAATTACCAAATGAAGTATGGACTCCTCCCCACATATGTTAATCAGAATCACTGAATGGAGTGTGGGCTTCCTCCCCACATATGTTAATCGGAATTACCGAATGGAGTGTGGACTCCTCCCTTGTGTTCCCTCCCATGCCATGCATGAGATAATGAGTGCAAGAATGTCATTTCATATCAATTTACATAATATCATTGAAATTCAGTTCATAAAACATAACCATTTGTTTAACGAAAGTAAATCATCATATATGGAAATAAAACCAATACATGTATATAATCCACAGTGTCTCAATAAGGTAGGAATCCTACCAACGTCCAGTATATTATTATCCTTGCTATTTTGTAAGGATAACATTCAACGATCACGTCACAACGAATCACAACCCTTTGTGATCTCCTTTCCTTATTTAATCACATAAATATATTAATTGTTTATCCATTTAATCTCCATCATCCCTAACATCCTACTAGATGAACAATAACATTTGGAAAATATTCAAAATTCAAACTTTTTAATTCAGTCGACTGAATCATGCCCGAATACTGTTCTCTGCCTTACCCACAGACTTTTAGTCGACTGAAATACATATTCAGTCGTTTGAAACACGACTTAGAACTGTTTTAACCTTGACTCGCAACCTTTCAGTCGACTAAATCATAGATTCAGTCGGCTGACTCTGAGTCAAACCTTCTGTATTTTAGGTCAATTCACTTTCAGTCGACTGAATCACAGATTCAGTCTGCTGACTTTGGATCAGATCAACTGCGTGTTCGGCTAGTATAGATTCAGTCGATTGAATCAAGGATTCAGTCGGTTGAGTCATCAACTAACAGTTTACGTGTTTGGTAAGTTTACCTTCAGTCGACTGAATCATAGATTTAGTCAGCTGAAATGCGCCAGATCCTTTTACTTATTCGTTACGTCTATGTTCAGTCGACTGAATCCTAGATTTAGTTGGCTGAACCACCAATAAATCCCATATATTAAATCCAGTCCATGTTCAGTCGTTTGAATCACAAGATTCAGTCGGCTGAAACTCCAAGAAACTCATTTATGTTTAGGCCAACTCCAGTTTAGTCGACTGAATCCTAGATTCAGTCGGTTGAAGCTCTCAGAAAACCTTTGGCTGCTTCAGCCAGCACCAGTTCAGTCGATTGAATCCCAGATTCAGTCGATTGACTGTTTGTCAGTCCTTGTTGTTTGCATATTTGGCTTGACCCTTCTTCATGAAATTCACTCCTAATATTATTTAAACATAAATAATATCATTCACATAACTCTTAGTGAGTTTACTCTACCCTCTAGCCAAAGCTAGAGTCTTTTCATAACATATTCCAATCTTAAACCATTAAGACGTGATTCTGAATTCAATCCTTTGGTTGTTGGTTTCCAACACATATCCATTCCTCAAATGGATTTCCAATTCCATGGCCCTATGATAGTTTGGCCAGTCCTTCCAACCAATTGGAACCCATAGGTTCGGCCACACCATGGCCAAATCTATGGCTTCCCTTAGTCTTAATCCTATGTTATTAAACTTAAAACACCTTCTTTCCCCGTCTCCTTCGTTTCGTTTTTTGATCTGAATTCCTTCTTTAATCCTTTTTTCATTCCTCGGTTCTTCACTGATCCTCTAAGTGTAGAGATGAAAATGGAAAAAGGGAGATGAGAGAAAATCTCTTGGTTCCAAAAGATGAAATTCGGCCAAGGGGTGGAGTGTGCCCCTTTGTATACCAGCCTAAGCCCTTTCATTTCCTCCATTTAAGTTTTATCTAACCAAGGAGTCCCTTGGTTTAACTAAGGAGTCCCTTGGCTTAAGCCAAAACAGCCCCTTGACTGTAACACCTGGATTTTTAAATGCATAAATATAGTGGATTTTGTTTATTTGAATTGTTAAATTGGTTAAATTTAAGATTTATGAATGAAATGGACCTTAGATGGGTAAAGGAGTTGGGTCAATAACCCAATTAAGATACAATGGATCATGTATAGGATTTGATTTGAAAGTAATTGGGTAAAGGTGATTAAATGGGTCAATTTCCCAATCGGGACCCAATGGGTCATAGATGAGCTGATTTTAAGTAAATGGGTAACGATTAATTTAATTGGGTCAACTACCCAAATTAAGATCCAATGCATAAATCCACCTCATCAAGTGAGGGGGCATGTATGTGAGGTGCCACATCATAAATGACATGGCAAGGATAGGACTCACGTGCCATGTCACCACATGCATGGTCGGCTAAGTCATGGTTGACTTGGTCAACCATGAATGGGTGAGCTCAAGTGAGTTTCAATTAGATTGAGTTCACATTGAATTGATTCCAAGTGTTGAGTTGGAAATTAAATTACTTGAGTCGAGTGGGAAGTGAGTTCAAGGGAATGAGTTCAAATGAATTAAGGCATGAGTTGGAGATGAGTTAAAATGGAATATAAAGAGACTTCCATTTAAATATGAGTTAGGAAGGAAGATAGAGAGTTTCCATCTCAATGGATGGAACTCCATGCACACGTTGGAAGGCCAAGGGTCTTCTTGGTTTGGCCAAGAGACTCCTTGGTCAGATATAAGTCATAAAGAGAGGAAGAGAGAGGGATTGGGTAGGTATACAAGGGGGCACACTCCACCCCTTGGCCAAATTTTATCCTTGGAACAAAAAGATCTCTCATCTTCTTCTCTATCTCTCTCTCTCTCTCCATCTCTACACCTAGAGGATTAGTGAAGCACCAAGGAAGGAGAAGGACTAAGGAGGAATTCAGAGCAAAAAGAAATGAAGAAGACGGGAAAGAAGGTCAGGTTCTATGTTTCATAGTATTAGATTAAAATTAAGGGAAACCATAGATTTGGCCATGGTATGGCCGAACATATGGGTTCCATATTGGACTTCAAGGGCTGGCCAAACTATTATAGGGCCATGAAGTTGGACATTCCTTCAGAGAGTGGTACGTGGTCAAATACAAACAGTCTAAAGAATGGATCCAAAACCATGCTGAAATGGTTTAAATGATTGGAATGATTATGAATAGATCCTAACTTTGGATAGTGAGAAGAGTAAATTCAACTAAGAGTTTTATGATGACGATAACCATGTATAGGAATGATAAGAAGTGGATTTCATGAAAATGGTCGAGTCAAATAATCAAACAAAAGAGACTGCAAATAAGTTAGTCGACTGAATCTGGGATTTAGTCGACTGAACTGGTCTGGCTGAAGACAGAAAGCCATTTTTGGGAGTTTCAGTTCAGTCGACTGAAACAGGTTTGGAATAAAATATAAGAGATTTAATGGTGTTCAGCCGACTGAATAGAGGATTCAGCCGACTGAACATAGACGTATCGAAAAAGTAAAATTATCTGACGTGTTTCAGCTGACTGAATCATAGATTCAGTCGACTGAATGATTACTTATCAAACACGAAAATCGTTGGTTGAGGATTCAGCCGACTGAACCATGGATTCAGTCGACTGAATCAATACTGGCCGAACACACAGTTAATTTGATCCAAAGTTAGCCGACTGAAAGTGAATTGACCGAAAATACAGAAGGTTTGACTTAGAGTCAGCCGACTGAATTGTGATTTAGTCGACTGAAAAAGGGAGCGAGTCAAAGACAGAATAGTACTGAGTTTGGGTTCAGCCGGCTGAAAATGCATTTCAGTCGACTGAAAGTCTGCGGCAAGGCAGAACACTGTAGCTGAGCGTGATTCAGTCGACTGAAATGAAAAATTGATTTTTTATTTGATGATTCCAGAAACCTCAGTCTATCTGGAAGGATATATGGAATGATTTAAATGAAATGGATAATTAAAATTGATTATTATATACGATTGAATTTAATAAGGAAAGGAGATTCGCAAGGGGGTGGCGATTCATTTCGACGTGATCGATGAACGTGGTATTCACAAAAACAGCAAGGATACTATACTGGACTTGGTAGGATTACCTTGTTGAGATGCATATGGATCTTATATGTTACTGATTTTTATTTCAGTATAATGTTTATTTTAGTAAATCAAATGGTATAAGTTTTATGAAATGAATTTCAATATGATTTGATATGTAATGGCATTTCTGCATTCATGATCTCATGCATGGCATGGGAGGGAATATATGGGACAGCAAGTCGAGTTATGCGCTGTCCGGACATGACTTGAGGCTTGAGACTAGCTTATATGAAACTATGTGAACCATTGATTTGTTGGCCTTGTCCGGGATTGCTGGATAGGGGTACGGTGTAATATGGGCCAGAGAGCTCCAGGGTAACCAGTCCAAAATCCCTGTACAGAGGGAGGAGTCCACGCTCCATCGGTAATTCTGATTAGCACACGTGGAGAGGTATAACAGTGACCTGGTGGTGCCATCACAAAACAGCGCGGACGTAAATGGCCAAGGGAACATCTTGGTATGGTTTCGTTATATCAATGAAAACATTGTGATGATTTGTATGGTGTTTGATATGGAGATTGGGTGAGGGATCATTGGCATATGACACCCATGACATGACACATACATTTGCATGATTTGGATATGATTATCATGCGCTGTTTTTGGTACTATGATATGTTTACTGTTTTGATATGATGTTCTTATTTTGATTTTTATATTGATCCTATGTGTATAACCCTATTTGAAATTCCTAATGGGCGTGTTGACTAATGCCCTACTTCTACCATTTAGATGATGGAACAAGAAATGAAAAGGACTTGGGACATGAAGGAAGCCAAGCTTAGGAGCTTGGGCAGATTATATTTACTTTACTTGATTAATTTTGGAACAATGTATTGGAGATAATTAGCATTTTGGGATTTTAATAACTTAGTTTATTTTGCTATGGTTGGATGATTGTTTTGGATATTTAAGTTTTAGTTAAATCAATAGTGATTGGCTTCCTTGCTTATTTATATCATGGATATGGATAGTATTCTATTCATATATTAATTCCGCAGTTAATTTATAAAGCGTGTGAACTGTTTTAGTGGACTTGGTCCACGCACACGTATTGTTGGCCAGTTAAAGGTCAGGTTTGGAAACCCGGCCTTAGCTTGCGTCGTGACGTTCATTCTTTATTTAAAAAAAAATATACTCTGATTTTCGGCGAGTGAAAAAGGGCAAGGCGTTAGAGTTGGTATCAGAGTGAAACCGGAAGTAAGAATCTTTCAAAGTAAGATTAATACGTTATCATGTCTCACTAACAAGATAAGAATCCCAACTGACCGACTTTTCAGAGTCTGCTGCACGGGGCCCGGATTAATTTATTTTGTTGGGAATCAGACTGTAAGCATTTAATCTGAGAACAACACTTTATGAAAAGAATAACAGCAAGGGAATGACAATCACTATAAGTACGGATTTATCAAACACAGCAAAGTAGGACATATTTCCACAAAACAAGAAACATCAGGATTTCTCCAAAATGAGAAACAATATGTGGTACATAGGAAAGTTCCCCAACCAAAATAATAAATATAAGATGCTGATTTGGCAATTTCCCAAACTATGTAAACACAAAACTTTTTGAGAAAACTAAGTCAAGCGATGTTTCAATGACTTAAGAAAATGCCTTCGAGAAGAAGAAGAACATGACAGAACCCGCATCAGGAGGAAGATGTACAACACCCACACCAGGAAGAGGGGCAAACCAATGTTAATATTCCTGAAGTACGTCCTGAGTTACAGAGCCTAGTACAGGCAGTGGCCACTTCCGTTCTACAGCAACATCAGAAAGGTAATGTGGGCGCGACCTCCAATGAATCACAGGACCGGAATATGGTCAGGGACTTCCAACAGCAGCATCCCCCTTATTTCAAAGGGAAAAAGGGACCCGTAGAAGCAGAAAACTAGGTGGAGAACATCACAAAAATCTTGAAGTTGCTCAAGACCACCGGTAATGAGGGCCGGATACAGCTGGCTACCTCACAATTGGTAGATGATGCCGACAAATGGTGGAGGGTTATAGAACGTCAGCAAGCACAGATTCCAACAGGGGAAAGGACCGTGATGACATGGGACCAGTTCGTTGGAATGTTTTTGGATCCTTATTTTCCAGAGGAAGAGAAGGAGCGCTAGATACAAGCGTTCATATCTCTGGTTCAAGGCACCATGACGGTTGCAGATTACTATCAGGAGTTTTTTCGTCTATCATGTTATGCTTTGTACATGGTAGACACAGAATACAAGAAGGATCAGAAGTTTGAACGAGGCCTACGACCTAGCTTAAGAGCCAAGGTCACAATATTCAAATCAACTACTTTGGCGGAAGTGCTTAGCCGAGCTAGTATAGCTGAGCAAGAGCTGATAGAAGCAGTCAAGTTTGTGGACAATCGCCGAGGTCAAATCGGGGGAAATGCTTTCCGCCCAAATAAGAGATTCAGACCCAACTTTGAGAGACCCTCACCTTCTACTGGGTAAACTGGAGGATTTCGTCCCACTCAGCCCTCCACATCAAGATCTGTCTCTTAGGTTTCTCGAGGGGTTAGCACCTGTTTTCACTATGGTCAGCATGGCCATTTCAACAGGGAGTACCCACAAATCAGTAGGCCTCCTCACTCTAGGGGTTCATTCCGTCCTCCAGCTCGACCAACTCATTCTCAAGCATCCAGAGCATATAACCAGTCAGGACGGGCACCAATCCCGACAGGATCTGGACGACTGTATACTTTGGCACCTCCTCCAGAGATGGTGGATCACTCGGTGATTCAAGGTATGGCAGTAGTTGGTAGTTCTTATGCTTTTGCATTATTTGATTCAGGAGCATCCCACTCCTTTGTATCTGCTGCCTTCATATCTGCTACTGGCACTTTAGTACAACAACTGTCCACCGCACTTACTATTGTATCCCTTATTGGAGACACATCACTTAGTCTGATCTGCACTTCGGTAGACACTGAAGTTGCTGGGTTTAGGTTTAAGTTCAACTATCTAGTACTCGAGATGACAAAGTACGATATCATATTTGGCATAGATTGGTTGACTAACTTCCAGGCCAGCATTGACTGCCATCTCCGCAGGGTGATATTTTGGTCACCTGAGGGAAAACGATATGTGGTACATGCCGACAGACAGAGCATTCCAATGACCCTGAAATTGCATGAAGAAATGAATCGTCTAGTACTGAACAACATCAGGCTAGACAAGGTGCCAATGACTGAACTACCTGTGGTAGTGAGAGAGTACGCAGAGGTATTTCCGACAGAACTTCCTGGGTTGCCTCCAAAGAGGGAGATTGATTTTGAGATCAAGCTATATCCTGGCACAGCTCCAGGATCATTGCCGCATTACTGGATGGCCCTAGCGGAGATGTCAGAGCTAAAGAAGCAAATTGATGAACTACTAAGACTAGGACGTATCTGGAATAACACTTCATCTTGGGGAGCACCTGTGTTATTTGTGAAGAAGAAGGATGGTATACTTCGGATGTGTGTGGATTATAGGAAACTAAACCAGCTGACAGTCAGAAACAAGTACCCTCTACCCAAAATTGATAATTTATTCCATCAGCTCAAAGGGGTTCCAGTTATTTCTCCAAGATTGATCTGATGTCAGGACATAGAGAAGACGACTTTCAGAACTCGGTATGGTCTATATGAGTATATGGTCATGCCGTTTGGACTCACCAATGCACCAGCTGTGTTCATGGATCTAATGAACAGAAACTTTCGTCTGTATCTTGACAAGTTCGTAATTGTCTTCATTGACGACATCCTGATTTATTCTACAAGTCAGGAGGAGCATGCTGAGCATCTGAGGATAGTTCTAGATGCCCTGAAGAAAAACCAATTGTATGCCAAAGCAAGCAAGTGCGAGTTCTGGCTGTCTGAGGTCAATTTCTTAGGACATGTCTTATTCGCGGAAGGAATAGCCGTGGACCCGGCTAAAGTGGCGGCAGCAGCTAGAAACTGGAAAGTTCCAAGGAATGTGACCAAAATCAGCAGTTTTCTGGGATTGGTTGGTTATTATCGGAAGTTTATTATGGACTTCTCCAAGATTGTAGCTCCACTCACCAGACTCACTCAGAAGGGAGTCAAATTTGATGGTCTGATGTGTGCAACAGAAGGTTCGAGGACCTGACTGCTCATATTCTGATTTTGCTGGAAAGAGACAAGGGCTATGAAGTATATTGTGATGCTTCAGGCGAAAGACTTGGGTGTTCTCTCACTCTAATCCATCATATAGTGGCTTATGGTTCAAGGCAGCTGAAAATCCATGAACACCACTATCCCACACATGATCTGGAATTAGCCGCAGTGGTCTTCGCTCTCAAAAGCTGGAGACACTATCTTTATGGCCAGAAATTTTAGGTATTTTCAGATCACAAAAGTTTGAAATATCTGTTTGATCAGAAAGAACTCAACATGAGGCAGCGCAAATGAATGGAGTATCTACAAGATTATGACTTTGCACTTCGATATCATACTGGCAAGGCAAACAAAGTGGCAGATGCCCTCAGTTGCATGACACATGCAACAGTGGCCAGTTTGATTAAGAAATTTTCGTCCCGAAAATCGATCGAAGTAGGGTTTCAAACAAATTACACAAATAGCTCAGGATGAGCTGCTCTCATTTCTGATTCAAGTTCCCAAGTGGCTTCCTCATTACCATGTCGATCCCATACCACTTTGACGAATTGAATTGCTCGGTTCTGCAACACCCTTTGTTCCGCCTCAGTTATTCGAATAGGCCTCTCGACGTAAGATACTTCGCTTTGCACCTCTATGTCTTGCACATTCAGCACGTGCGTTGGATCAGGATTGTACTTCCTTAACATAGAGACATGAAATACATTGTGCAGTGATGACAACTGTGGAGGGAGTATCAGACGATAAGCCACTTCCCCCACCCTTTTTTGGATTGGAAAGGGTCCCATAAATCTGGGTGACGGCTTCCCTTTCTTTCCAAATCGCATGTGTCCCTTTCTTGGCGAGACCTTCAAGAATACTAGGTCTCCCACTTCAAACTCAAGGAATCTCCTTCTCTTATCAGCGTAGCTTTTCCGACGACTCTGAGCAGTGAGTAGATGTTGTCGTATCACCTTACTCTGTTCCATGGTCTCTGCAACTAGCTCTGGCCCAATAAGTATAGGCTCACCGGCCTCTGTCCAACACACTGGTGATCTACGGGGTCTACATACAATACCTTAAATGGAGCCATCTTGAGGCTTGCTGGTAACTGTTGTTATATAAAAACTCAACCAGTGGTAAATGATCTTCCCAACCACCATTGAAATCTAACATGCATGCTCTCAGCATATCCTCCAATGTCAGTATTGTTTGCTTTGACTATCCGTCAGTCTGAGGATGAAACTGTGTTGATTAACAAATTCGTCTCCATAGCCGACTGCATACTCTGCCACACTCTGCTAGTGAATGTACCATCTCTGTCGGATACAATCGTTCTGGGGATACTATGTAGCCTAATGATGTCTTTGATATACCACCGCCCCAAAGTCCCAAACGAGTATGTTATCTTGATTGGAAGGAAATGTGCAGACTTGGTTAGACGGTCCACTACAACCCAGATTGCGCCGTTACCCTTTGAAGACCTTGGCAATCCTGTCACAAAATCCATGGAAATATGTTCCCATTTCCATTTTGGCAATGGTAAGGGCTTGAGCAATCCTGGTGGTTTCTGATGTTCTGTTTTGACTTGCTGACAAGTAAGGCAATGAGAAACAAAATCAGCTACATCTCTTTTAAGTCCATGCCATCAATAATGTATTTTCAGATCATGGTACATTTTGGTGCTACCCGGATGAATAGAGAGTTTTGTTTGGTGTGCTTCGATCAACAACTCTCTTCTGCAGCTTTGAGGCACATATGTCCTGCCTCGGAATAAGAGACATTGTCCAGGTCGTAATTCCCATTCTGGTACGACCTCACCAGTAGACATCTTGGCCCATATTTCCTCCACTTCCGGGTTTGTCCATTGTTCCTGCTCAATGTTGGTGACCATATTAGACCGTACCATTAGATTATACATGCTCCCACAGTCCTTGATGTACAAATTGAATTCCCGGATGGTTGTCAACATTTCCCATTCCTTCATGATTAAACTGGCTACAGTTGCATGTGACATGCGGCTAAGGGCATCCGCCACTTTGTTCGCCTTGCTAGGATGATATTGTAGTGCAAACTCATAATCTTGCAGATATTCCATCCAGCTGCGCTGCCTCATATTGAGTTCCTTCTGATAAAAAAGATACTTCAAACTCTTATGGTCAGAAAATACTTCAAATTTCTCACCATATAGATAGTGTCTCCAGATTTTGAGAGGGAAGACCACTACGACTAATTCCAGATCATGAGTGGGATAGTGGCATTCATGAATTTTCAATTGCCTTGAACCATATGCCACTATATGATGACTTTGAGTGAGAGAACACCCAACTCCTTCTCCGGAAGCATCACAATATACTTCATATCCCTTTCCTCTTTCCGGCAAGATCAAAATAGGAGCCACAGCTTCTATTTCAGGTTTTCTAACCTTCAGTTGCATACATCCGACCATTCAAGCTTGACTCCTTTCTGAGTGAGTCGGGTGAGTGGAGCTGCAATCATGGAGAAGTCCATAATAAACTTCCGTTAGTAACCAGCGATCCTAGAAAGCTGCGGATTTCGGTCACATTCTTTGGAGTTTTCTAGTCTCTAACTGCTGCCACTTTAGCCAGGTCCACGGCTATTCCTTCTGCTGATATGACATGTCCTAAGAACTTGACCTCAGATAGCCAGAACTTGCACTTGCTTGCTTTGGCGTATAACTGGTTCTTCTTAAGGGTGTCAAATACTATCCTCAGATGCTCAGCATGTTCTTCCCGACTAGTGGAATAAATCAGGATATTGTCAATGAAGACAATTACAAACTTGTCCAGATAAGGACGAAAGATTCTGTTCATCAGATCCATGAACAAGGCTGTTGCATTGGTGAGTCCAAACGGCATGACCACATATTCATACAGTTCATACCGAGTTCTGAAAGCCATCTTCTGTATGTCCTGATCCCTAACACGGATTTGATGGTAGCCTGACATCAGATCAATTTTGGAAAAAATAGCTGGAACCTCTTAGTTGATCAAACAGATCATCAATTTGGGTAGAGGGTATTTGTTCCTGACCGTCAGCTGATTCAATTTCCTATAATTCACACACATCCGAAGAGTACCATCCGTCTTCTTGACAAATAATACTGGTGCTCCCCAGGATGATGTGCTGTTCCGGATGCATCCAAGTCCGAGCAATTCATCAATTTGTTTCTTCAAGTCAGACATTTCTGCTGGGGCCATCCGATAATGCGGCAATGATACAAGAGCAGTGCCAGGATATAACTTGATCTCGAAGTCAATCTCCTTTTTTGGAGGTAAACCAGGGAGTTCTGTTGGAAATACCTCTGCATAGTCTTTCACTACCGCAGGTTGTTTAGCCATCAACGCCTTGTCTAGTCTGATGTTGTTCAGTACTAGATGGTTCATTTCTTCATGCAATCTTCTGGTCATTGTAATGCTCTGTCTGTAGGCATGTACTACATATCGTTTTCCCTCAGGTGACTAAAATATTACTCTGCGGAGATGACAGTTAATGTTGGCCTGGAAGTTAGCCAACCAATCCATGCCAAATATGATGTCGTACTCTGTTATCTCGAGTACCAGATAGTTGAATTTAAATCTGAACCCAACAAGTTCAGTGTCTACAGAAGTACAGATCAGACCCAGTGATGTGTCTCCAATAGGGATACAATAGTAAGTGCTGTGGACAATTGTTGTACTAGAGTACCAGTAGCAGATATAAAGGAGTGGGATGCTCCTGAGTCAAATCTAACCCATCCATTCATCTATCATTAGATTTAGGTCATCCATCATCATCATGATCATTTTAACTTTAGATTAGTGTTCATCCATGCATCACCTATTAATCCTTGCATTCATTTCATGCATTAGTCATCTTAGCCATTAGATATTAGGTCATCTAATCTCATTCACCCATTCATCTCTTAGAAACCCTAGAGCCTTCACATGCATCCATCACATACACACATTTCCTTAGATTTAGGTCATACATTTCATCATCCATTTAAGATCCACCTATGCATCTAAACCCTCCATCAACCATCTACCCAATTTTATAATTATTTTACCCTAAATACCTTGGAGCCATAAAACCTATTAAATATAAGCCTTTCATCCATAAAACCCTAAGCTATGAACAACTTGTAGTTCAAGCTAGCCCCCATGCGCATATCACACCTCATCATCCCATGATTTTTGCAACCGAAAACCTCTCCATGCACTTAGACTAAAAACCATCTAGATACATCCGTAAGATCCAAAAACTCCCTCATAATCCAATCCCCAAGTATCCCACATGATTTTTCCCAATCCCAAAACAATCCAATTTCTAGTTTTTCTCCCAATCTCCTATATTCTCTCCACCTTCCACCAAGGAAAGCTACACAAAAATTGTGTGATCCTCCTTGTGTAATCCTAAGAACCAAGTTTTACCCATCATCCATTCCCATTTAAATTCAATCCAGTCCATTGATTTCCCAACTTAAACCTTGATTTAATCCAAGCCATCCATCTCTTTTCAAAACCTATAAGTACCCCATTACCCCAAGGGTAAAATTCAAACATGACTTGGAATTCAGGAGGACTAAAGGCTGGAGCAAAAGACAGGAAGACAAGGACCCACCATGCGAATTTATAAGTGAGAGTGCAGATTTTTATCTTTTATGTTGTCGTTCTCATATTTAATTTAGAAAAGCCTTATACTTTAATTCTTCCATTAAATAAAGTACATCATTCATTTAGAACCCTGGAACATCCAATTTCTAAAATACTTTTATGATTGCTTTATTTTTAATTTCAAGAACACAACTTTTATTTATTTGATTGAACATAAGCGTATGCAATAGTTAGGATCTTGATTATAAGACTTGAATCATTATTACTAAGGTTTTGATTAATTAAATTAAAAGTTGTGAATCTTGTTTTATTAATAAGTATGAATTGTATTTTAGATCTTTACGTGAATTTCAGATATAGGCATTTACTTTGTTTACATATCTTGGGTGATGAACGGTCTATTCCAAACAACCACCTTTTCCGTTACTGCACATTTAATTTAAGTCATTTATTTTCTTTCAATTTAATTTTTTGTCTTTTAATTATGTTAAATCTTATGTTTGTTGTGCAATAGTTGTTTTAACCCAAAATCTTGTATAAATCTAATCTTTAATTCTGTAACTCTTTAATTCATTCTTTAAATTATTTAATTCATTCTTTAATTCTTTGATTCTCTCTCGTAAATCACACTCTCTCTCAAAGATCCATTCTATTAAAGTTAGGAAGATGTGTAAATAATTTTGCACATGAAATCCTAAACATGATTAAGATTAAAAGTTGATTCACCATATTAGAATAAGAAATCACACATCTTATTTGCTGATTTTTCAAGTTAGATACATGACTCATATAATGATTCAATTTCTTAAAAACAATTCATTTTTAGAGGACATTAATTTAAATTCATATACTTTGAGATTTTCCATTGGGTTCGACCTCTTTCTCACAATACTATAATATGAATGGTTCGTGCACTTGTGAGAATTACAAATTTAAAACATCAACACTTAGTGTTTCATTCCAATATCCGTTATTTTACACACTATGTGTAATGAGTTATGTTCATAAACACCTTGTCTTTGTTAAAACCTGGAGATGCCGCATCCCATGACATCACACTTGGACAATATGTTTGAATTGGTAAATTAAATATGCCAAAGGTACATGGATTGGATTGGATCCAGGAAAAGAGATCTGCAACCCATGTTTTGTGCCTACCTTCAGAAGGATGTGTTGAATCTTCTAATGGCACAATGTATGTATTTACACTGGCATTGAAACGTGTGTAAGCAAAGCATGATGTACTATGAACATCTCAAGCACATACACACACCCAATCATCCTTCAATTTTATAACTCAGGTCGAAGGATAGACTAGTCGGAGGAACAGACATGTTGGTACTGTTGGAAATCATAACACAGACTAAAAAGGGGGAAAAATTGAAAGGAGAGACAGGTTGATACTTATCAACATGTCGACAGCCCGGTAGTTGGTCACGACCTATCGGTAAAACAAAAAAACTAAGTTAAAAGGTCTCATTCTGCGAAAAGGGCAGATCATTTCAAAAATCATCGTTTCCTTTCCTGCGATCCCCAGACGATTTCCTCATCTACTTCCGTGCCCTAGACAGGTCTATAGGACATCTTAGAGCAATATCTCGCCGGAAAACCATAGGATTTTTGTTTATCTCACTTCAAGAAGCAAGGGTGTCACAGTGTTTGTAAGATTTAGTGGTTGGTTAAACCTTGGTCATCTCTCCCCTGTTTTCAATCATTGTTTGAGAAGCTCTTCCAAAGCAACCATGTCAAAAACAGGGGATGCTAAATCTTGGTCTCTGACCACTGGAAAAATCCCTGAGTCCAGCTCCCATTTCCTTAGGAGATCACCTAGGTTCGTGCAGGATAAATCAAGCTCTACTCCTAAGAGTACCCCTCACAGAAAAATCCCTGCCCCTAGGACTGGATCTAGCCGTCAGTATCATCTCAGGTCTCAATATGGACAAAACTTGAGAACCAAAATAGAAGTGATTTCCATTGTGGACAGTTCTGATGAGGAAGAAGCGGTAAATGTCGAAGATACTGACTGCTCTGAGTCTAGTAATACTCATTTCTTCAGCAACCTTACTGCAGAACAAGGAAGTGGTGAAGGAAAACCACCTGTGTCGAACCCCTGACTTGATTTGTCTGCAAAACCGAAGTATGTGAATCTCAAATAAAGGAGCAGTCGGACGCACTGGATAATCGTGTGGAAAATTTAGCTCAGAGATCTCATGATGACTATTCTGCCTGCATCGTCTTACTACCGATCTCTCCCGACGTATTGACCCTTCCTCTCCAGCATCACCTCCTCAGGATGGCTCCACTTATGAGTCCATGAATGATTTTATGAGTCCATGAATATTTAAAAGTTAATAAATTAACTATAGATTATCAAGTTATGAAATAAAAAGAAAGGAATGATGGTGGACCCGCGGTATTTAAAATAAAACAAGGATTAAAGAAAAGGGGTCAAAAACCAAGGAGTGAGGTTTTGCCATGTTGTATGGCCGAACTCCATTGATGGGTCTTGGTGAACATGAACACATCTTATCCACGTTGTATGGCCGAACCCCGTTGAGGGTCTTAACCGGTTTAAGGATTATGATGCGTAAATGCGACTGAAATGAAAGGTTGATTTTAAATTGATATGTGTATGATTTAAATTGATAAGGTAAAGAGACGTGATTCGCTTTCACGTGACGGTTAGCGATTGTTCGTGCGAAACAAGATAAGAACAGTAGATCGGACTTGGGTAGGATTCCTACCTTGTTGAAACACTTGGATTATGTACATGCAATGGTTTTTCTTTCCATGATTGATGATTTATTTTTGGTATCAAAATGCAATGTTTTAAGGATGGAATTTCAATGCTATTATGCTCAATATGAAATAGCATGTTTGCACTCGTATCTCATGCATGGCATGGGAGGGAACATATGAGAGGAGTCCACGCTCCATTCGGGGTTTCCGATAAACAATCGTGGGGAGGAATCCACATTGATTCCAATGGACGTACGGCAAGAGATGTATGATGTTGTATTGAAAGAGGAGTCTACGCTCCATTCGGGGTTTCCGATTAACAACCGTGGGGAGGAATCCACACTGATTCCAATGGACATACGGGAAGAGATGTATGATGTTGAATTGAAAGAGGAGTCTTGTAAGAGGAGTCCACACTCCATTTGGTGGGACCGATAAGGCATTCGTGGGGAAAGATATATTATGTTTGATATGTAAAAGGAGTCCACGCTCCATTTGTTGGGACCGATAAGGCATTCGTGGGGGAGAGATATATTATGTTTGAAATGTAAGATGAGTCCACGTTCCATTCGGTGGGACCGATAAGGCATTCGTGGGGAGAGATATATTATGTTTGAAATGTAAGAGGAGTCCACGCTCCATTCGGTAGGACTGATAAGGCATTCGTGGGGAGATATATATTATATTTGTAATGTAAAAGGAGTCCACGCTCCATTTGGTGGGACCGATAAGGCATTCGTGGGAAGGCATGATAGAAATACTTGATGTGGCTTGTTCATCAAGGGGACTAGTAATGTGATTTGTGATATGCATGTTGGGGGGGGGGGGGGGGGTTGATCATTGGCATATGACCCCATGGCATCGCATTACATTGGCATGATTTTGTTATGAGTATCATGCACTGTTTTGGTTTTATCAGCATGATTATGATCTCTATTATCATGCTCTATTTGTAGGTATTATATTTTACAAGAACGGTATGATGTTTTGTATCTTGACTTTATACTAATCTTATGTGTATAACTCTACTTGGAATTCCTATTGGGCGCATTCACTAACGCCCTACTTCTACCTTAGATGATGATACATAGAATGGACGAATTGTAATGACTTAGATATTATTTTGCTATGGTTTGACGTTACCTTCGGATATTAAGTTCAGTTAAGTTTTGGGTGATTGGCTTCCTTGCTAAGTAAAGGTTATGGTTGGTTTATGTAATCAAATATTAATTCTGCAAGTATAACTTTAATGCTTGTGAACTGTTTTAGTAGACTCGGTCCACGCACAAGCATGGTTGGCCAGTTAGGGCCGGCCTTTGGAAGCTCGGACTTAGCTCGCATCGTGGCGTCCCGCTCTCTCTCACTCTCTATTTCAAAAAAAAAAAAATAGACTCTGATTTTCGGCTAGTGAAAAAAGGGCGGGGCTCTCACAATTCCTAGATCTATATTTCTTTATTTCTCTCTCTTAATTAAAATCAAGACGATTGGATATTTGATTCACCAAGTGTAGTGCATGGAGAGGAGGTGTGGGGAGCACTAGATTTGCCTTTGATCCTTGAGAGTTTTACCTTGAGAATGTGGTTATTTTTATGCTGAAAAGGTCTCACCTAAACTCACCAACAAATGAAGTATTTATAGGCAAATACAGAATTTTTAGACAGCAGAGCCACACGATCGGTCATGTCCACACGATCGATCTTCCGTGTTTAAATTCATTCTCACCAACCCGACCATTGCGCATTAAATGCACTACAACTACACAATAACGATAACCACGTGATTGGTCGTATGCACGACTGATCGTCTGTGTTTCGGAAAACAGATCGTGGGTTTGCGATCGAATCAGCCTGTCATGACAGTTCTTTGTCAAAACAGACCTCACCCAAACCCAGGGCGACAGGTCATGTGCCCAATGTGATATTGCCTTGTCCTGGACATTAGTCGTAGGACCAGCGGCTCATGCTATACCACACGAAGGGACACTACCAGACGATTTGATCATCTTAAGCCGTGAGTGTGAATGACAGTCCAGATCATAGCTGAGTTCCGACGACACAAATCGTTGTGATTGATGGGTCGGTGGACATGTAGCAGAGGGGTCGTTCTGGTCTAGAGGTCGGTGCATAAAAATGACCATTGGAATGTGACCATTGAGAGTTGAATGTGTTTCCAATAGATATAAATCGTATGCGCTCGATAGGTCTGTAACCACGAAGGGTCGTTTTTGGGTTCACCGATAGGTCGTGATCCCATGAGAGTCTCTGTCTGAGGAGAAGTGAAAAAGACAGTGTTTTGGCAGTCAGAATGAGTTTCTTTCACACCAACAGGTCGTTTCCACTGAGAGGTCGGTCCTGGGTCCACCGATGGGTCGTGATTCACGACAGGTCGGTCCTGAGTTTTTCAGCAAAACTGCCTTTCACTAAAATGGTCATATCTTGGGTTCCTGAACTCCATTTTGAGTGTTCTTGGTCTGTATGAAAATCTATTTCAATGATCTATCCAATAATGGTGATATTGCTAGTGCATTACAACATTTGGTTTGTTGAAAGAGTCTCCCAAGTCATGACATTTTCACACAACATTTTTCCCAAGATTTGTTCATGGATGCTCCAAGTCCTTGGTCCATTTTCTCTAAGCTTACTTATGTTTTGCTAATGTGAGCTCTAAGCCTAGGGAAGGTCTTCTCTAAGGTGTTGGGTACCACCTAAAGTCATCTATGACCCATTACCTTTGTGATTGCCATACACAGTGATGATGAATCCACACTTGATCCTCCAATGCTTGAGTTCTTGATTCAATCTTCATCACTTGAGTCTTGATCATTGCTTCAAACTTCCGAGAAAATGGTTCACCTAAGTCATGGAATTGACAAATAGGTGACTCGGCAAGCCGAGGCACTGACAGGGCCCAATATGGATTTAATTGCCGACATTGTACTTCAAATGGGCCGAAGAATTTACAATGGAAATTTAGGACCAGATGAAGACATTCAGGGCTGTTAGTGCCCCGGTTTGCCGAGTGCCTATATTTGTCAATTCCATGACTTGGGAAGAAGCACTTGCTAGAAGCTTGAAGACTCAAGGTGATCAAGATTGAAGATCACACTCCACCGGATTGAAGCTCATCATTATGGCAATCACAAAACATGAATTTGGCCATAGATGACTTTAGGTGGTACCTACACCTTAGAGAGGACCATTCCTAGGCTTAGTTGAACAAATCATAAAATCATAAAAAGACTAGAGAGGAAGCTTGACAGTGAATTGGAACCCAACCTGGATGTTAGCTCGATCAGTTGTTCTCACCGACCCCTCGGTGGAGACAAGATCGACCCATCGTGGTCAAAGACTGGTCGGCCAGATTGACAGAGGTTCTTGATCAAAGAACTGTCATTCTGGGTAAGGCTCTGATTGAGAGTCTCTTATGCACCGACCCCTCGGTGAAAAGCTGAAACGATCCCTCATGGTCAACGACTCTTCGATGGAGACTTATGAGTTCTGGAACTTAGAACTCAGTGAGCTCTCGAGAAAATAGATATATCGGTAGCTCAAGACCAATCGAGAGTACCAGGACTGACTCCTCGGTAAAGGGTGATAGGTCGGTCTGGGTAAGACTGGTTTCTGGACTTGAAACTCTGTCAGCATGGTGTTGCCCCAGACCGAGCCTCTTCTATGGACCGACCTCTCAGTCCCATGATTGTCGACCCATCGGCAAGATCGGCATATCGACCTGGAAAGACCTATACCATTGGGAGTGCATTTACTGCGCAACTGTAGGGTTGTTGAATTGTAATATTTCTAGTCATCGACTCCTCGGTGCGCCCTACCTGTCGGTACATTACCGTTGCTGCAACTTGTTGCCTTCTCTATAAAAACCAATCCTTTTGCAATCAGTTGGTATCCTTTGCCAAATCCATTGGACCCTCATCATTATGAGTGAACTTAAACAAGGACCAACAAAATGATCACTCTCTCTCTCTCTCTCTCTCTCTCGTGCTTACACTTTTGGAATTTAATATAACCAATCATATGGCTTGAGTTTGTGAGAGAGAGCGGGAAAGGATGATTAACTAGGATAGATATTGGTAGAACTAATTTCCTAGTCACCCTGGATTGTGATTGCTTTATGACGGCTACAAGGCTGAACGTCGGCACACATTGGGTGGATCTTTGAAAACACACATCAAGAGAAAAAGCTTCAAGGCAGGTGCCTCTTAGTTTTTAATTTTGTTTTTGAAACCTTTGTCCCTAAAGTGGATTAAGAAGGCTTGGCTCCAGAGCCACTATAAAAAAATCTGGAGCGTTGTCTCCGGCACATGTGGGGGTTGGAATTCCTAGCAAATTGAATAGGTGGAATTCCTATTCTACATGTGGTGGGTGAAATTCCCAGCCGATTGAGTGAGGTGGAATTCCTACTCTAATTGTGAGGGTGTAAGTCCCACTTAGTGGATTTGGGGATAGCTCAAGGTTGAGCTAGTCCTAACAGTGGATGTAGGTTGGCTAACCCAACCACTATAAATCTGGTCTTATGGTGCTATGATCTTTGTGTATTTGTATTTAGTATTTAAGTACTCTTCTCAACATACATCACTTTACATTTGATTATCATTATTCATACATTGTGCACAAGTATTGATAATCAAGTAATATGCAAAGGGTTCAAAACTTAGCGTGATCGGTTAAGTAATTATAAACAGTTTATCACACTAAAAACAAATCTCTTGATTAACACCTGCTGCATAATCTCTAAACAATCAAGAAATTTGTAAACACCATGGAAACTGGGATAGACCTATTCACCCCCCCCTCTAGGGTCAATTGTGTTCTAGCACCGAAGGGAGAACTTTCAAGGGTAAAATGATCCAATTATCCAATTAAATCAGCCTACCCATTCACAAAACCCAATTGCCCAATTAAATTAGCCTACCCAATATCCAAATAAATGCCCAAATAGACAAATTACCTAACTACCCAACCTAACCAAATTACCCAATTAAAACTCTACTTTCTACTTACCCCACCTAGGACTTGATTTCGGAACCTTCGAACCAAGTTCCGAGTCTTCGAAACTTCTAGGTCTGCTCTCGGTACTTCCAAGACATGTAGTTCATCATACTAGGTTGCTCGGAACTTGGTCTCGGTACTTTCGAGTCAGGTTCTGAGACCTCGGGTCCTCTTTTAGACTTAATAGATTTCTCTGATTTTTCTCAAGTATCTGGGGGTTCATTGGTCTTCTCAGAACTTGGCCTCAGAAAGTCCGAGTCAGGTTTCAAGACCGTATACCTTTCAATTGTCCTCGAAACGTCATCCGTTCTCTCGGACTGTCTGAGCCTTCGACACTTGTCTCGGAACGTCTGAGGAGGTTCCGACACAGGTTCTGAGACCTGTCTTTCTCAGACAGTCACTTGCAGAAAACTGCAGTACGAGTCGAGTTCTTTGAACTCGAAAATTACATTAGGGTGGGTCATTGGCCTTGATTCTTACTCTTAACCCCTTAGATTGATTCCACATATAATTGGTAACATTTTAGAAGCTTTATACTCATGATTTGATTAACAAATTCATGGATCTTAAATCAAATTCCATGAGTTGTGGAAAAGCCCAAAAATCCCAAAATTTTCCAATTTCCATTTTCTTAATCCAAATTTGTTTTGGGTTGATTCTAAACCATCACAATCCTCAAATTAAGCCTTAATACTAAGTCTAAGGAGAAAAAACTAACATTTTGTGAAGCTTTTCCAAAGATTTCTCTTCCTTCTTTCTTCTTCCTTTCTTCTTTTCTTCTCTTGTGTGAGTTTCACTAATGGAGGAGAAGAGAGAATAATGAAAATCGTGTGGAAGGTGGATGAAGAGAGTGCACGGTGCTGAGGAATGGAGGAGAGGGGTGTTTTTCGTGTGGAAGAAATGGAATAGGGAAGGTTTGTCGTGTGGAGAAGGAGAGGAAATGAAAGAGTGCCTTGTGAGTGAGGAGGGACTCAAGGGAGTGCTGTGTATATGAGATAGAAGAGGTAGTGGTGGCTTTTTCCTTCTTTTGGTTGCCCTAAGTCATAGGGTGTGTGGTGTTGGGTCACACCTTTCTATGTGGCATGCCACCTCATCGCCCATGTGGTGTGATGCCACATCATTAATAAATTTCACATTAACTTTCATAAATTAATTATCCACCACATCACTTGACTTTAAATTATATTTTAATTTCTTAATTAAATTCACTTAATATTGTCTTAATTATTTAATTAAGTCCCCTTAAACCTAGTTAATAATTAATCACCCTTTTTAATTCCATTAATTAATATTAAAATTTTTGGGGTGTTACAATATTGACACCTTTTGGAATTTTCGTCCCGAAAATTGGATAAAGGTAGGGTTTAAATAACTTATGTGAAATTTCCGTGTGGTACATCCTCATTTTTTACTCTAGCTCCCAAGTTGGCTCTTCATTGCCGTGTCTCTCCCAAACTACCTTGACAAAAGGGATTCTCCGATTCCCTAGTACCCTCTGTCCTGCATCTATGATCTTGGTTGGTCTTTCGATGTAAGATACATCACTTTGTAAATCCAACTCTTCCACATCCAAGACATGTGATGGGTCTGGATTATATTTCCTCAACATCGATACATGGAAGACATCGTGCATAGTGGACAGCTGTGGGGGAAGTACAATGCGGTATACAACTTCACTAATCTTTTCAAGGATTGGAAAAGGTCCAACAAATTTCGGTGACAACTTCTCTTTCTTTCTGAATCTCATTTGGCCTTTACGTGGAGAGACTTTCAAGAACACTCGGTCTCATACTTCGAATATCAAAGGTCTTATTCTCTTGTCAGCATAACTTTTCTGTCTGCTCTGTGCAGTCAAAAGACGTTGTCTGATGGTCTTGATCTGTCATGCAATCTCTGCGACTAATTCTGGCCCAATGAGTGCTGCTTCAATTGCCTCAGTCCAACATACAGGAGATCTACAAGGCCTACCATACAGTGCCTTTAAAGATGCCATCTATAGACTTGCTTGATAGTTGTTGTTATATGAGAATTCCACCAATGGTAGGTGGTCTTCCCAACTGCCTTCGAAATCGAGCATGCAAGCTCTCACCATGTCCTCCAATGTCTGTATGGTTCTCTCGGACTGACCATCTGTCTCTGGGTTAAAAGCTGTGCTATATAATAAATCTGTCCCCATAACCGCCTGTAAACTCTACCATACTCTTCATGTGAATCTGCCATCGCGGTCTGATATGATAGTCTTGGGTATTCCTTACAATCTGACAATGTCCTTGATATATCGTCTACCCAAACTTTCTGATGAGTTAGTTACCTTGATAGGTATGAAGTGTGCGGACTTCGTGAGGCGATCAATCACACCCCAAATTGCGTTGTTGCCCTTGGAAGATCTGGGCAATCCTGTCACAAAGTCCATGGCAATGTGCTTCCACTTCCATTTTGGTATGGAAATGGACTGAAGTAAACCGGGTGGTCTCATATGTTCTATTTTGACTCATTGACATGTGAGACATTTGATCTGTAACATCTTTCTTAAGTCCGGACCACCAATATTGCCTTTTGAGATCTTGATACATCTTTGTACTCCCAGGGTGTATTAAGAATTTTGATTGGTATGCCTCTTTCAACAATTCTAACCTACATTTCTCTGGTACGTATACCTTGCCTTGGTACAAAAGGCTCTGCCTCGGCTGTAGTTTCCAGGCTTGAACTGTTTCTCCTCTTGCTAACTTCTCCCATATTTTGATGAATTCTGGACTTGACCTCTGTGCCTATTCTATCTTCGATGTCATAGTGGAGTATACTATGAGATTGTACACACATCCCCTATTACTGATCTGTAGGTTCAGGTTTCTAATTGCTGACATCATCTCCCATTCTTGTCTAATCAAACTGGGCATTGTTCTATGGCTCATACGACTGGGTGCATCCGCGACTTTGTTTGCCTTGCCCGGGTGATAATGGAGAGCAAATCATAATACGGAAGGTACTCCATCCACCTCCTCAGTCTCATGTTGAGCCCTTTCTGTCCAAACAAGTATTTGAGACTCTTGTGATCCAAGTAGACTACAAACTTTTCTCCATAAAGATAGTGCCGCAAGCTTTTTAGTGCGAACACCACTGTGGTTAACTCAAGGTCGTGGGTGGGATAGTTCCTTTCATGAATCTTCAACTGTCGAGAACCATAAACCATTACATGTACACCTTGATTGAGAGAACACCCCCAATCTTTCACTTGAAGCATCACAATACACTGTGTACCCTTTGCCTCGTTCTGGAATGATCAAGATGGGAGCTGTTATCAGTCTTTCTTTTGGTTCTTCGAACCTTCTGTGGATCTGATCTGTCCATTCGAACTTGACTCTTGTATGAGTTAATCGGGTGAGTGGGGCCGCGATTTTGGAGAAGTCCATGATAAACTTGTGGTTGTACCCTGCGAACCCTAGGAAACTTCGGATCTTTGTGATGTTTTGAGGTGGTTTCCAATCTTTCACCCGTGTAACACCGTGTTTTCCAAGTTATGAATATTTACGGATTTTGCCATTTAAATTGTGAACTAACGTATATGGACCTTAGATAAGGTGTTGGGTCAATAGCCCAATTAAGACCCAATGGATTGTAGAGTTAGTTTCAATAAAATTTAGATGGGGTTGAATTTAAATGGTAATGAAACATAATTATAAATAAGGGTTATGGATTAAAGATATGTGCATAAAAGGAAATTTGGATTAATGGTCATGGCCTAATTTTGGATATGAAATCCATGAATGTGCCCATGTGTTGGAATATTTTTAAAAAGGTGTCTATTTCCTTGATACTAGGGGATTGTTTAAATAAAGAAGCTAATCCAAATAAGGAAAATACGATGCATGGCCATGTGGAAGATATGCTTATGCACATAATATGATAGAATAATTTTAAAAGGGATTTACTAATTTAAAGGGATCTTGGCATCTTCTAATATTGGACTAATTAGAAGTATTATTAGAAGAGAGGCAGCCACAAACAAGGGGGCGCACGACACTAAGGCTCTTGCTAAGTAGGGGAGCAAGATACCTTCTAAGTTGTGATCAAAAGGAAGGTTTTATAAAGAAAAGCACCAAGGGGTGCACGACACATTCAAAAGCAGCAAGGTCTTGACGTTGGGAGCTCTTGGCAAGAAGGTGTTCTTAGTTTGTGAAAGATCAAAGAGGAGAAGAGGCTAAGGAAGAGAAGGATTAGAAAAGCAAAATCAACCGAAGGAAAATAGAAGGAGTCGCAGAACCGATAAGTGATTTTATGATTTTTGTTTAAAAGATAAGGAACCATAAGGTTCGGCCATGGTGTATGGCCGAACCCCATGGAAGGGAATTGGGAGATGAATATAGTGTTTATTAAAGGAAAGACATGGTTTAATGTATGGAGTTTTAATGAGGAAAAATTATGGGAGTTGATTAATAAAATTTAATGATGAAAACCATGGACGGTTAGGAGGTTTTGTATGGATTTTAAAAGAGGAAGCATGGAACCACATGGCCGAACCCCATGGAAGAAAATGATTGGATGTTTATAAAGTTTTTAATGAACCGTTTGATAGAAGAACATGGAGGGACTTTGGTGATTCCATGGAAAGACATGGTTAAGGTATGGATTTTTAATGAGGAAAACCATGGGAGTTGGTTAATAAATTTATATGGTTTTAATGGATGCTTTTGGTGATTTTTAATGGAAGGTTATTGGTTATATTTTAAGGGCTGGAAAACCATGGAAAGACATGGTTTAAATTATGTGTTTTAAAGGGATGAAAACATGGAAAGCCATGGTTTAAATTATGGGTTTTTGGGTTGGAAACCATGGAAGGAATACCAATGTTTTTTAAAGGATTAAATGGAGACTAAGGGATGAATGTTAATGTTTAATAATTTTTAGAAGGAGGATTATGAACCATAGGGTTCGGCCATGGTGTATGGCCGAACCCCATGGAGTTGTTTTGGTATTTTGATGTATGATTAATTGATTAGAATGGAAAGATGGTTATTAATTTAGTAAGTTGCTAATTATGGAAGGATGCATGCTAAATTGGGAAACTTTCTAATTATGGAAGGATGCATGCGAAATTGGGAAACTATCTAAATATGGAAGGAACCTTGAATTATGATTTAATTATGGAAGGTGGAGATTAAATAGGAAGGTTTCTAATTATGGAAAGAGGATGATAAAGTTGGAAACCTTCTAATTATGGAAGGGTGGATGATAAATTTGGAAACCTTGATTTATGGATTTTCTAATAATGGTTGCAATGAAAATAATTGGGGCTTAGACATCATAGGGTTTGGCCATGGTGCTTGGCCGAACCCCATGAATTAAGTTGAATGGATTTTATGGACTTAATATGGTGATTGGATTAATGAAGAGACCTAAACCTAAGGTGATGAAGGTGATGGCAAAATTGTTAATAGGTGAAATTAATGGACATAAGGTTCGGCCATGGTGTTTGCCCGAACCCATGAACCAAATTTATGGATCATGTATGGACTAAGTGTTATGCATGATTAAATGAATGAAAGGACGAATGTTTGGAGTATAAACATGAGGTGATTGAAGGCAATGACAAAGTTGTAAATACTTGCTAAAATGGAAGGTTAGCCATGGATGATATTTTGGTAATTAAGTGAGAATAAGGGACCATGGCCGAACCCCATGGGGAATGTTTACTGAGCATAAGGTTGATGTATCTTAGATGATTAACTTGTTTATCTTTAGCTTAATGAATAAAAGTGGTATAATAGCATTACTGTAATTAAGTGAATTAATGGACCATGGGTTTGGCCATGGTGTGTGGCCAAACCCATGGGGATTGTTTTGATGAACATAGGGTTACGTATGTCGGGTTAAATGGATGAATTGTTAATTAAAGATTAGACCAATGGCAATTTGGTAATATCGGCTGAAAATGATAAACCATGGGGATTGGTTTATGGACTTTAAATAATTGTAAATCAAGTGGGACTTGGTTTTGATTGGTTATTATATTATAAGGTAACGGGACCTCACAAGGTGTTTACGATCGTGAGCGGTCACCGGACGAAAGTCGCAAGGACACGTTAGCGGTCTTTGGTAGGATTCCACCTCTTTGAAACCATGGGTTTATGTACACTATTTTTATCTTATTTTTGATGAAATTTATATTGCAAAGGATATGTTTCAAATGGTGATATTAAATGCTATGTTTATATGATAAAATAACATGTGTTGAATATGTTTAAAAATGTGATTTTTAATGCTATGTTTATATGATAAAATAGCATGTGTTTTCATTGACATTTGCATCTCATGCATGGCATGGGAGGGATGAATGGTAGCCGGAGATCCACCACTCTGTCGGGGCGTCTGTAAAACAATTGTGGGGGTACCTTGATGAGGAGAATTCCATCAAGAGGATATGTGTGAAATGTAGCCGGAGATCCACCACTCCGTCGGGGAGTCCGTAAAAGAATCGTGGGGGATACCTTGATGATGAAAATTCCATCAAAAGGATACATGTGTTTGCGATGGGTGGGACTCATTGCATATGATAGCATGGCATGCATTGAATCGGCATGATTATGATCTTTATTATCATGCAAGATTTTTGGTTTTTATCTGTATGATTGGATCTCTATTATCATACATTGTTTTGGATACGATGCTTTATAAGTATGCAATGATTTATTATAACTGCTTTTGATATATATATTATATCTGGATTTTTGGTACTAACCCATGTGTTTACCCTAATTGGAATACCTACTGGGCGCGTTGTACTAACGCCCTACTTCTACCCTAGTGAATGATACAGGAAACAAGGAGAACGATGAACATGAAACGGGCCAGACATAGGAGCTTGGAGGATTATAGCCTATATTTTTTTTAAGATACTCATGGACTTGTATTTTGAATATCTAGAATTCAGATTGTAATAACTTAGATGAATTTGCTATGGTTGGATGTCTTATTGGATAATTGCATTATAATAATGATGATTAAGGACTTGACGTACTTTACTATCTGAATGCAATAGAACTGTGTTCTATTATGTTTTTGCATGTTATGATTTTTATTCCGCATGTTTATATTGCTATGTATGAACCGTTTTCATGGACTGAGTCCATGCACACATAGGGTTGGCCAGTTAAGGGTTGGACTTTAGAAGTTCGGAGTTCGGACTTAGCTTGTGTCGTGACATTCCGCTCTCTATCACTCTTCGTTTATAAAAAAAAAAACTAGACTCTGATTTATGGGAAGAAGCGAGTGAAAAAGGGCGGGGCGTTACAGTTGGTATCCGAGCGACACCACTTAACTCATCCATTTAACTCATCACTTTAAAAACCAATTGGGTCAAGGTGGCTATTTGGGTCAAAAGGCTCAATTGGGACCCAATGGATCATGTTTGACTTGGTTGACCATCAAAGTGAGTCCAAGCTTAATTAAGTTGGGACTGATTTAAGTTGGAAAGGAAATCAAATAATTAAGTTGAGTCAAGTGAATTAAAATGGAAAGATAATTAAGTGAGTGAGTTGGTTTTTAAAGTGATGAGTTAAATGGATGAGTTAAGTGAGTGAGTTGATTTGAAATAAATTATAAATGAGTTGGATGGGAAGTTATGGGGATATTCATCTCAAAAGAATGAAGTGTGAAGTTGAAGGGCTGATGTTTCAAATTCAAACACCAATCCACACGTTGGAGGGAAAGGGTGTGGGGAGTTTCATCTCAAAGATGAATCCCCCACATGAAGCTTTAAATGAGAGGAGGAAGATGGGGGGAGGTTAAACCAAGGCAACCCTTGGTGGCCATTGGAGCCTTGGGAGTTTCATCCCATGGATGAAACCCCCAAGTAAGCATTAATAAGAAGGTTTAAAGAAATGGGAGTTACACAAGGGTGCACCAAAGCCATCACCCTTGGCCAACCCTATTGACTAAGGAAGAGATTTGTTTTGCATTTGCATTCTCTCCCTCTCCCTTTTGACTGTTCTCTCTCTCTCTCTCTCTCTCAAAACATCATTTGGCCGGCCAACATTCTAAGAGAAAGAAAATCAAAGTTCTCACTCAAGGCCGAAGTTCTATCTCTCCCTCTCAATCCACACCTCTCAAGGCCGGTTATCCTCTCAAAGACCAAAAAGAACTTAACATGATTTGATCTCAAGTTTCTCTCTCAAACTACCCCTTTTGGCCGAACCACTATGTTATCAAGATCAGTCTCGGCCAAAAGAAGCAAGAGGAAGGAGGAAAAGAGGCTAAGGAAGAAAGGGAGCAAGAATGAGCAAAAGAAAACCAGAGGAGTTGCGGAACCGGTAGGTTTTTCTTCATGGATTGTATTTAGAGTAAAGAACCATAGGGTTCGGCCATGGTGTATGACCGAACCCCATGGACAAAAGATTAAGAGAGGTTTATGATTTTTAATGGAAAAGAGGAACCATAGGGTTCGGCCATAATGCATGGCCGAACCCCATGAAGGATCATTGGTTTTATTTTAAAGGATCATGAGGGATAAAAATCATGGACATATGAGTATGTGTTAAAAGGTTTTCAAAGGGTTAAAATGGAAGATGTTTAATATTGTAGAAAGGTTTTAATGTTGGAGGGTTGGATAAAAAAGAATGGAAAGGAAGGGCACCAAAACCAAAGGGTGAGGTTCGGCCATGGTGTATGGCCGAACCCCACCAAATATATTAATGATGTTAGGGTTTCTCAGACATTGAATCATGTGGATTGGTTTATTAATTTTAAAGGGTTTCAAAACATGAAAACCATGGAACGTGCGAATACCTTAAAAGGGTTTTTAAATGGATATATGGTTAAGGCATGAGTCGGTCATTGTATGGCCGAACCATAGTATTATTATGGCTAAGATGTTCAAAGGGGACAAAAGTTAAATGAGTGAGGTTCGGCCATGGGGTATGGCCGAACCCCATTAGAGTGTATATTATGGACATGAAAATGGTGGATGCATGTTAAAGAATTTTAAAGGACTTTGAAGGGATTAAATGGAGTAATGTTTATGGACATAGGTTGTTAGCAATGTTAAACAAGGGTTAGACCAATAGCAAAACCGTAAATATAAGCTAGAATGTAAATATGAGAAATTGATGGATCATGGGTTGGACCATGATGTATGGCCGAACCCCATGGGTAATATTTTTATGGACCTAGGTTATTATAAATGATAAATGATTGCTGTATAAGTAATGAGATTAATGGACTTGAAAAAGGGACTAAAATCAAGATAGTGAGGTTCGGCCATGTAGTATGGCCGAACCCCACTAAGGTGTATTTGGTGGACTTGGACCTAATGTTAAATCAAAAGGAATATGGGTTTGACTTGTCGATATGTAACAAGGTGACATGACCTCTTAAACGGTGCGCGATCGTGATCGGTTGCCGGATAAAGGAGCAAGGACATTTAGTGGTCTTGGGTAGGATTCTACCTCATTGGAACATGGTTATGTAATATGTTTTTATCTTTATTTTGCTGATTTATGTTGTAAATATATTATGTTTCAAATGTGGAGTTTTTAATGCTATGGTTACTTATATTACATAGCATATGGACATGTACATTCCATGCATGGCATGGGAGGGAAGTTTGTAACCGGAGACCACGCTCCGTTGGGGCGTCCGTAAGGCAATCGTGGGAAGACCTTGATGTGTATAATCCCATCAAGTAGAATCCGGAGGCCACACTCCGTTGGGGCGTCCGAAAGACCACTGTGGGGATACCTTGATGAGGAGAATACCATCAAAAGGTTACATGTATGTGATGGGTGGGACTCATTGCATAAGACATATGGCATGGCATGATTTTATATGTTTTTGATGATATAATATTATACATGTTTTTGTGATACTAACCCATGTGATAGCCCTACCTAGAATTCCTACTGGGCGCGTTGTTCTAACGCCCTACTTCTACCCTAGTGAATGACACAGGAAAGGAAGGGGACGAGGATCGTGAGAGAAGCCAAGCATAGGAGGTTGGATAATTGAATGGACTTTATTATTGATATTTTGATAAGCTTACATGGACATGTAATTTGAGTAGTTAGATGTTGGCATGTAATAACTTAGTTAATATTCGCTATGGTTTGGAATGGTTTGATTGAAAGATTAAGTTAAGGTAATTTTGGATAAATTACAATGTACTTTGTTATCTAAAATGGAGTAGACTTAGGTTCTATTATAATCTGCAGTTATATTAAGTAATATTCCGCAAGAATTATAAAGTACTATGTGTGAACCGTTTCCATAGACTTAGTTCATGCACACATAGGTTTGGCCAGTTAAGGGTCAGACTTTAGAAGTTCAGACTTAACTCGCGTCGTGACACTCCGCTCTTATCACTTATTTATTATTTAAAAAAAAAATAGACTCTGATTTCGAGTGAAAAAGGGCGGGGTGTTACAGGTGCTCCCCATGACGAAGTGCTATGTCGGATGAATTCCAATCGAAGTAGCTCATCAATCTGTTTTTTCAGTTCGGACATTTCTGCTGGTGCCATCCTGTAATGTGGGAATGACACATGTGCGGCGCTAGGGATCAATTTGATTTCAAAATCAATCTCTCGCTAGGGAGGTAAACCTGGAAGTTCTGTTGGAAAGACATCAGCACAGTCTTTCACTACTACCGGTAGGGTGGAGACTGGTGAATCTTCCAATCTGATGTTGTTTAACAGAACCCATCTGACTTCTATCTCTCAGGTGAAGTCAGACAATCTGAGGCTTTCAACATATGAACATTTTCGGCATGTCCCCATACACAATGAATTTCTGTCCCTCAGGTGACCAAAATGTGACTCTCTTGTAATAACAATCAATGCATGCCTTACATGTACTCAATGAATCCATGCTGGAGATCACATCATACTCGGTCATATCCATTACTAAATAGTTGAACTCAAACTGGAAATCAACCAATTTAGTATTGATAAAGGTACAAATCAATCCAAGTGATGCATCGCCAATAGGTGATATGATAATGAAGGCAGATGACAATTGTTGTACCAACATACCCGTAGCAGAAACAATGGATGCAGACAAGAAAGAATGTGATGCTCTAGAGTCACATATTTCAATAGCATGTGAACTACCAATGATGGCCATGCCTCAGATCAAAGAGTGATCAACTCTCTCTGGAGCAGGAACAAGAGAGTATACTCGTCCCGAAGCTGCTGGTGCTGGGGGACATCTCAGCTGAGTCTGTGACTGAGACATGAGGGTCTGAGCAGGTCTACTTTGCGGACGGTAGTATGTCCGCGCTGGAGGTCCTTGGCGAAGCTGAGGACAGTTTCTCCTGATATGATCTGTCTGTCCACACTGGAAACATGAGAACGTGTTGCCAGAAGACTGCGTGGCCGATGCCCTATTGAGTTTGGACAGTTCTTTTTTGTATTGCCTGCTTGCCCGCAGTGATAACATTAGAATATACTACTAGTAGACTGTACAACAGATGCAGAAGTTGAAGGACGTGGTGCATTTGGTCGGGATTTCTTATGATGCTGGGAGGAAGTTGCACCACTTTGTTTCCTTCTAAGTTCTATGAAACTTGCTGAGTCTGCCAGATCTTTTTCAATGGTGATTGCCCGGTTCACTATCTCTGCATATGTCTTCGCCGCCGGGGATATTACCCTTGACCGGATAGAGGGTCGAAGATCCCTTTCAAAGTTGCGGGTCTACTTCAACTCAGTATCCGCCATGTATGGAGCATAAGTGGACAATCGAGTGAATGGATACCGACTCTTTGATCATTTATTCCAAAACATATTCCATCTTCAAATGGATATCCACCTTCATGGCTTGTCCTTTCCTTATGAAATTTATTTCGTATATTCAACATATCTAATGTCATCCATTAATCATGTATAAACATAGTCGTTATTATCACAACTCATTTGTACAACTTATCTTACCCACCAACAAGGTTAGGGTCTTTTCTTTTCATTCCAAATGCTTAACCATCTTCTTGGATGGGTTTTTCTTTTACATTCTATGGCCCATAACATTTTGGCCAATCTTTTCAATCCAATATGGAACCCCATGGTTTCGGCCATTCCATAGCCGAAACCATGTTTCCCTTAGCCTCTTTTTAATCAACAACCCTCGTTAAGCATTACGTACCTATTCCGCGTCTCCTTTGTTTCTTTAGGTCTGATTTTTCTCCTCCGTCCTTCTCCTTCCTTAGTGCTTTCTTCTTCCTCGTTTGTTCTTCGGTTTCTCTAAGTCTAGAGCCGAAAGTGTGTGTGAGAGAGAGATGAAAAGAGGCAATGCAACCTCTTGATCCACCATGAGAATTCGGCCAAAGATGATGAGAGATGGAGAGAGATTGAGATGAAAAACTCCTAATGGAGGGTTAGGCCAAAGAGGTCTCTTTGAAATCAACCCCCAAACTCCTTCCTTTCTTTGCTAATTCCTCTATTTCCTTGATGCTTTGCTGGCCCTCTAAGTGTTAAGACCAAATGTGGGAGAAAGAGGGAGAGAGAGACAAGAATCGGCTAAGTGTAGTTTGAGAGAGGGAGAGAGAGATGAGAGATAGGATTCTTTTGCTCAAGAGGGAGGGAGAGAGGATGAGATGAAACTCTATCTCCTTTGTCTCCAAGAGAGGATTGGCCAAAAGGGTGGTGTGAGCTCTTTGAAATTTGCCCAACACCCTCTCTGTAACACCCCGCCCATTTTCACTCGAAATCAGAGTCTATTTTTTTTTTTAAAATAAATAAACAAGTGATAAGAGCGGGATGTCACGACACGAGTTAAGTCTGGACTTCTAAAGTCCGACCCTTAACTGGCCAAACCGATGTGAGCATGGACTAAGTCCATGAGAATGGTTCTCACATAGAAAAGTATAATCTTTGCGGAATATTACTTAAACTAACTGCGGATTATAATGGAACCTAAATCTACTCCATTTTATTAGATAGCAAAGTACATAGTCGATTATCCAAAATTACCTTAACTTAATCATTCATTCAAACCATACCAAACCATAACAAATATTACTAAGTTATTACATGCCAACATCTAACTAACGAATTACATGTCCTTGTAAACTTAAACAAAATGTCCATAAATAAACCATTCAAATGCCCAAGCTCCTATGCTTGTTTTCCTTCACGATCCTCGACCTTTCCCTTTCGTGTGTCATCCACTAAGGATAAAAATAGGGTGTTAGATCAACGCGCCCAATAGGTCTTCCGATTAGGGCTACCACATGGTTAGTATAAAAACATGCATATAACATAATAATACATGATCATCAAAATCTTACAAAAACTATGCTATGTATGTATGCAAATGTAATGAGTCCCACCCATCACAAGTATACATAGCCTCCTCTTGATGGGATTCTCATCATCAAGGTACCTCCACATAGGTTGTTCGGACGCGCTTGTGGGGTTCGTCCATACTACATGGCCGAACCTCACCCACTTGAATTTGATCTCCCTTTTTATTTAATCAATACCATCCAAATAACTTATTTTAAACCTCAATTTACCAAACATACCTTGGTGGGGTTCGGCCATACAACATGGCCGAACCTCACCATTTTGGTTTGAGCCCCTTTTTCAAGTCTTTTGATCTTTTCATTCATATTTACAATATTGCCATTAACCTAACCCTTGCTTAATATTGCCAATGACCAATGTCCATAAAACAATCCACCTTAGTGGGGTTCGGCCATACAACATGGCCGAACCTCACCATCTTAAATTTGGTCCTTTTAATCCTTGACAAATCTCCATTTTGATTTGACCAATTATATTACAAGTTAACCACTTCAAAGAAACTAAATCCACCAATTATCCATTGGTGGGGTTCGGCCAACCATCCTCATTAAGGTGTGGTCTTTCCCATGAGTCCTTTGGTCAAACAAGAAGGTGCATGGCTTACACTTGGGGCTTTGTCTTTCCCATGTGTCCCATCCAAGGAGACACATGGCTTACACTTGAGGATTGTCTTTCACATGGCTTACACTTGTCCCTTGGTCAACCAAGAATATGCATGGCTTACACTTGGGGCTTTGTCTTTCCCATGTGTCCCAACCAAGGAGACACATGGCTTACCTTGGGGCTTGTCTTTCAAATGGCTTACACTTGTCCCCTGGTCAACCAAGAATATGCATGGCTTACACTGGGGGCTTTGTCTTTCCCATGGCTTACACTTGGGGCTTGTCTTTCACATGGCTTACCCTTGTCCCTTGGTCAACCAGGAATATGCATGGCTTACACTTGGGGCTTTGTCTTTCCCATGTGTCCCAACCAAGGAGACACATGGCTCACACTTGGGGCTTGTCTTTCACCTTCAACTCAATCCCAACTCACTTTGACTCACTTAATTTTCTTGAACTCATTTCCATATAACTCAAGTGATTTTAATTTCCAACTCAATATAATTCAACTCACCCCATTTGAATTTATTCCTTAATTAAATAACTCCTTAACTCAACTCACTTCACTTAACCCTTTTTAAACTCACCCATGGTTGACCAAGTCAACCATGGTTAGCTGACCATGCATGTGCATTAAATCATTTGCCACCTCACTTGATGAGGTGGATTTGGGTCCCACTTGGCCATGCCACTTACATGCCACCTCACTCGATGAGGTGGATCCCATGTCTTAGGTCTGAATTGGGTAAATGACCCGATTAAATCAATTCCTTACCCATTTACCTTAAACATCAATTCATCTTGACCCATTGTGTCCCAATTGGGTATTTGACCCAATTAACTACATTTACCCAATTAATTAGAATCAAACTCTATCCATGATCCGTTGGATCCTAATTGGGCAATTGCCCCAATTCTTACCCATCTAACCTTCATTTCGTCTATAAATCTTAAATTTAACAATTAAAATAGATGATACCCAATATAATAATGCATTTGAAGACCCGGGATGTTACAACTTCTACCTCTCCACTCGCATACATGTCATGACACGACTAACACCTTTTATTCAGAACTTTTAGGATTTATTCGAATTTAACTTAGGGAAAATCCTTACTTTCCTTTTCATCCACACTGATACCAACTGTAGCATCCCTCCCTCTGACCACCGACATTAGAGTAAGATTATGTAGATATTCAGTGGAGAGAGGGAGGAGGGAACACCACGACACGAGCCAAGTTGCAGTCCGAAGACCCGACCCTCAACTGGTCCATCTAGTGTGTGCGCACGGACATAAGTCCATGTTAACATTTGCAACACACTAATATAAACCTGATGAAACATATAACAATATCTGATGCATCTGAATGATAACCATTCACATTTCAAAGCAAAGTGTAAGGATCCCACATAAGTCAAATTACAAATATCAAGTCTAACACAAGTATCTAGGAGTTTAAACATAAGTTATTACATTTTCATATACATAACTCATACAAACTTACATTCTCTCAAAATGTAAACAAAATAACTAAATAAACTAAGTCTTCTTCAATTCCAAAATATCAAAAAGAGAATTTCCCCAAGCTCTTCTTTTTTACTTTATTTCTATTCATGCTTGGCTATTACTTGGCCCTGCTTCATCGTCTTTCTCCTTATCTGCATTACATTCTAAAAAGGGAAAAGAATTGTGGGCTTAGTCAACGTGCCCAGTAGGAATTCCCATCAAAGTAGGTACCAACATGTGAAGTAATAAAAATAGAAAACAAATCATATGTATTAAGCATACTATACTTCTCATTCGAAAATCATATCCCATCCCGTGTTTCAAAATCCATTTCATACAAATACTAAGAACTCATTCAAATCCACTTCATAATCATTTCATACAAATAAGAATCATAATCCTTTCAAATGCACTTAAAATCAATATGATGTATTATGCCATGGTGACATGAATCTATGCAAACCCTTCTCATGCCCCATGCATTGGTCAATCTTTCTTTTTCATTCAATGGTTATAAACATTGGCTATTTATGTCCGTAGCTTTCCTGGGGCACCGGCTGGGAGATACTACCCAATACTAGAAATTTAACTGGAATTACTGGGGGAACGCTATACACCCATACTCCTATGCAGGTTTCGGGACTTCTTTTGACCCTGGAGCTGTCTACCCAATTGTAATGCCATAATTTGTAACCCAAGGATGCGGCCATATACAATGGTTATTCATTTTATATGTGTATAAGTACTTCCGAGATCAAAGTACGTCATCTTTTTGTCTCGGTCTCATGCATTCCCATCCTATGCAAATGCATGGTCTCGGAACCTGGCTCGGAAGTATCAGGACCAAGTTCCGAGCAACCTAGTATGAACTACATGTCTCGGAAGTACCGAGAGAAGACCTAGAAGTTCTGAAGTCTTGGAACTTGGTTTGGAGGTCTCGAAATCAAGTTCCGAGCAAACCAACGTATTGTATACTTCGGACGATTCGAGGGATGACTCAGATGTTCTGAAGCTTCGGAAGTTCCAAACATAGTGATCCAAGTTCCGAATTGACAGTGGCCAGACTGTTTTGATCCAGGCTATGCAAGTCCATGCGTAATTCACAGTTGGGCCAGGCCAATGTGCAAGTCCAAGTCTACCAGGCCAAAGTGCAAATCCAAGTTCAAGTTCAAAAGCTCAAGTCCAAGGTGTCTATTTTGAAGCCCAATGCAATAACCCAATCCAAAGCCCATACCCGAAAAACCACCATAGAACCTAAGTCCACACGCCCAAAGCCTTGTCCCTCTCCTTGTCATCCACACCATCCATTTACCATCTTAAATCTAGACCATCCATTTCATATAAAAATTTAGGTAAACCCTAGAGCCACCTTACTTAATCCATTGCATACATAATTCATGTTAGATCTAGGCCATGCATTTCATCCATCATATAGGTCAACCTTTGAATCTCAACCCTCCATTAGAAACCTTACCAATTATATTATTTATTTTACCAAAATACCTTAGAACCATTAGATTTAGATCCCCATTCAATCATAACCATCCATTTATAAACCCTAGATATAGAATAACTTGAAACCCAAGTAACCCTATCCACTCCATGCGCATATGCCTTGTCATGTACACATCATCTACAACCCACAACACCTCCCCATGATTTTCCCATATCTTCTCCACCTCATTTGAATTTCACAAGTCAACCCATAAGCCTCATCACTACATATCATCTCATCCATTCATTCACTCCAACTTTCAATATCAACCATACATTGCATGCATTACATTAAACCCTAACCCACATGTCAAATTCGACCAAGCTTATCTAATCCCTACCTTTTCTCCTTTCCTTGCTTGACACCAAGACAACCCCTCCTCCAAGCCACTCCATTCAACCACGCCTAGTAAAAACCCTAACCTTTTCAATTTAAAATCCCATCCATCCATGTTCAAGATGATTTAATCCAAGCCATCCATTCATCACTTAAACCATGATTAAATCTCAGCCGTCCATTCCAACGTAGGGCCTATAAATAGAGCACTAAGACACACCATAGAATTCGAATTAGATCATGAGCTAAAGAGGACTGAAGATTGGAGGAAATACACAAGAGACAAGGAGCTACACGATTTTTACAAGTGAGGAAATCATGTTGTAAATTTATTTTTAATCGTCATTGCTGTATTTTTCCTATATATGTGTATTAATTCTTTCATTAAATAAATATGAGATATTCCTTTAGAACCTTGAAACATCCAATTTTCAGATTTCCTTTATGATTGTTTTGATTTAATTTTAAGTTTGTAATCTTTGTTTATTTAATTGGACATGAAATAGTTAGAACTTAGGTTGTAAATGTTGAATCTAAGTTACTAAGGTTCGGTTATTTACATTAAAGTTTATGAATTTTAATTTTGATGATTAGCATGAATTGAAATATCCATTCTTCTTCTAACAATTCTTTATTCTTTAACTAGGATTGGACGTGTGTTTTATTTTATTCTCAACCTTGTAATTTTAAATGGAGATGTGGATTACCTTGTATAGCTCAGTGAGTAATTAGCAACAATTGGGTATTGGAAACCCTAGACTAAAAAAGGCATTGGGTGATATAATTCTGCTTTGTGATTAAATTTGCCAGACTTTGTGCATGCGCCGTATGTTCTTTGTCAAATGATATCATGTTGTCACTTTATGAACCGATATCTGACATTTTTTAACACACCCATATCTGATGCACCCAATCGCTGCGATGGAAATGAAGCTTACCGAGGAAATCCATAGTATATAAAGGAAGTTACAGATTTGGGGGTAGATCTCATAACTTCTACTCTCTTGATAGTAGAAGGAGTGACCAACTAGAACAAACTGTTTGAAGATTATGGAAATCCTTGTTTTGGGAGGACTCAACCTCCAAACCCCAGTTTTGAGCCAGGCATCCAAAATGGAGTTAGTCCGATTCAGATCTCTTCATATAGTGACCCCGACTCTCCGGAGTACATGCCAAAGACACCACCTCCACCTGAAGTCGTGGTGATTTCCTCCTCTGACTATCGGTCGAGTCGCCAGTGTGGAAGCTTGTTCCACACCAAAGAACTAATATCGCTGGACCTTCCCAACCAGCACCATGTGAGGTTTGTGGGCAACCGGGGCATTCCAAAGACTACTACCCGTATCCACCGGATCGAGAGTGTCCAAAATGCAGGATTATGGGACACGCAAGAAATTGCCCCTTCTCAAAGGACAATGGGCATTATGGGTGCAAGGCTTGTGGACAGTATCACCATGTGGTGTGAATGTGTCCCTAATACAACAACCTTTCCACGTCTACTTCCTTTAGGGAATAAAGAGAAAGGAAAGGAAAGACCTAGGACTGGAAGGCAAAAGGGTTGGTAACTTAGGCAGCTCCTCTTAGGGTTTTTAGTGTTTCCCTATAAGTTTGCTTTGTGTAAGGAGTGTAAAGTTATAAGACCCTACAAATATGTTTAATTGAATGTAAATTATGCTTGTAATAGCGTAGTATGTAACAACTTGGTGCATATGAATAAAAGAGTTGGCTTTATCCTTCTTCTTGTGTATCATATCTGTATGGGATACTTTTATGATGATTACTGTGTGATTATTAGGAAAATGCGCTAAGGAAAATCACAAGAAGTCAAGGAGAGGGCTCAGCACCTCCTTCTCACCCAATGTGGACCAGGGGACTTTGTATGAGACTATCCGGATAGCCATGGAAGTATTTTAGAAGGCTATTGAAGATAGCCGACCTTCTTTAGCTGTAACTAGCGGGGGAAGAACAACTTTAGCCCTGAGAGATTTCAGGCGTTTGAACTAGTTGACCTTGTTGATGTTTTAAATTTGTAAATGTCGCAAGCGCACGAACCATTCATAGTACAACGATTGAATGCGAGGTCGAACCTAAAGGAAACATTCAAAATATATGAAATTCAAAATACACATGCCTCAATTTTTATGTTTCTTAGAAAACCAAGATTCAAAATTAAATCTAGGATAGAAAATCAATTTTAATTTTTAAAAGTATATTTCCAACTAATCAAATCTTCAATTAAATAAATAGATCTACAATTTTAGAGCATTGATTAAAAGTGATTAAAATAATATTTTAATTAAGAGTTTATAAACAATCTCACCACACATCCTAATTCACAAAATCTTGTTCTAATTAAATTTAATCCTAACTAGTTCATTAAGTTGTTAGGGAGTTTTAAATACATGAAGTAATTACATTTTAAAGAATTAAAGATTTAAAAAGAAAAACTAAAATACAACATTCAAGTGAAGCAACATAAACATGAAAACTAAATCGGTAAGAAAAGTAAAGAATAGAAATAAAATGCGGTCATGTAAAAAGAGGTTGTTAGGAAAAGACCGTTCATCACTAAAAATATTTAAATAAACAAACGACCTAGATTTGAAATTCACATAAAGATCTAAGTTCCAGTTCATGTTTATCATCAATGTTAATTTCATGAACTTTAAATTATAAAATCAAACCTTAGTAACTTAGATCTAATAAATTTAACCTAAGTCCTAACTATTTCATGTCTGATTAAATAATTAAAGCATACAATCTTAAAATCGAATCAAAGACAATCATAAAAGGAAATTAGAAATTGGATGTTTCAAGATTCTAAATGGGTTGTCCTTTGATTATTTATTGGAAAAATTAAATACAGGATTGATTGAATACAAGATATTTGGAAATTAAAATTACAACAGAAACTCAATGTAAAATTCGAATGCACTGTGTATCCTTGAGTCTTCTCTTGGTCTTCTCTTCAATCCTTTGGTCCTCTTTGGCTCCAGTGTCAAATTCGATTTGGTGTGTGGGTTACTGGGCTATTTATAGGACTTGGGATTGAATGAAGGGCTAAGATCAAATCTAGGTTTAAGTTGATGGTCGAAAGGTTGGGATTTAATCTAACTTATGGTGGATGGCTTGGATTAAAAGATAGAAAACTAGGGTTGCTAGTGCTATGGTCGAATTTTAGTGGCTTGGGATCCAAGCTAGCTTGGTGGCTAAGCAATGGAGGAGAAGAAATTGGGATTTAGGATTTGCTTTGTGATTTTCAAATTTGCTATGTGCTCTAGGGTTTTGGGTTGTGCAATGACATGAACGGCTAAGATGATTAAATGGATGGATGAATGAATGGATGAGATGTAATATGGTGAGGTGGAGGGTTGACTATGGAATTCTAATGGGATAGGAAAAAGATAAACAAGAATCATGTATGCCTATGGTGGATTGGGATGATGAGGTGTGTAGGGATCCTATGAGTGTATCTAGATGGATTTTTGTCTAAGTGCATGGAGAGATTTTAGGTGCTAAAATCGTGTGGACTGTGTGTTGGATGGATAGAGTGGTGACAAGGCATGGGTGATGGAGGCTAGCTTGAGCTTCAAGTTGTTCTAACTTAGGGTTTGGTGAATGGATGGCTAAGATTGGTTTGGGTTAAATCAAATGGATATGATGGGTGATAGGTGATCTACGTGGATGGATAGATAGATGGTGCATGGATGATCCTATTCCTAAGGTTAATCTATATGATAGATGGTTTGGATGTCCTAAATCAAATCATGATGCATGAACGGGTTGGATTGACTAATTGGATTTAGGGTTTGATGACATGAAATGCATGGGATAAATGAGATGCATGAAGTGAATGGTTTGGATTGGTTGATTGGGTTAATGGATGGTGTGGATGGGAGACTGAAAATTGGATGTTTAAGATTGATGGGTAAGATGGGTCATAGACATGGGCTTTTGGGTTTGGACCTAAAATGGATTTGGGTTTAGGGTTGGTAAACTTGGATTGAACCTGGAGCATTGGATCTTTAAATTGGACTTGAATTGGAGACTTGTACTTAAGCTTGCTGGGCTTGAATTCACTCTGGTCTGGCCCACATTGGAAAATGTGCCTAGAGTGCTTGGCTTGGCCAAGTTTCTGGCATTTGGAGCAAAGCTTGGCCCAATTGCAGTCGATCTCTGGCCCATGGATCTTGATTTCAACTCTTGGCCTCTTAATTGCAGACTTTGATTTTAAAATTAAATAATTAATCAATACCACTATAATTCTAAATATTGAATAAATCTAGATTCTCATAAATGGATCTAGATTATCCATTTTACATTAAAACCCTGAAGTGGCATGATTAACTGATAAAATTCTAAAATTTCCTTTTTAAGATCTCTTCCGGCAATTATCCACTGTTTTATGCATGAATCCTATTTTTCCTTCTTTTTATCTACAAAGCTAGAAATAACCATTAAATGTGTAACACCCCGGATTTTCATTTCATGAATATATATGGAAATTGTCCATTTAATTTGTGAATTAATGGAATTTGAAATTAAATAATGGAGATGGACCTTAGATGGGTAAGGAGTTGGGTTAATTGCCAAATTATGACCCAATGAGTTATGGATAACGTTTAATTGGAATAAATGGGTAAGATTAATTTAATTGGGTCAAAATACCCAATTAAGATTCAACTGTAGATCCACCTCATCAAGTGAGGTGGCATATAAAGGAAATGGCTAAGTGGGACCCTAAATACCATGTAGTTCATGGTCGGCTAAGCCATGGTTGACTTGGTCAACCATGGGTGAGTTCAATAGAGTTGAGTTGATGAATGAGTTCAAGTGGGATAAATAATGCTTGAGTTGGAAAGTGAATTCACATGAGTTGAGAATTTATTAATGTTGAGTTCAAGTGCTTGAGTTGGAAAATGAGTTCATTTAAGTTGAGTTGAGTTGAATTGAAGTGGTGGAGTGGGGAGATGGAGGGTTTTCCATCTCATGATGGAAACCCAAGGGGCACACGGTTGAAGAGTTTCATCTCATGAGATGAAACTCCAAAGGAAACATTAATGAAAGAGGTGAAGGGTTTTGTTGTTACAAAGGGGCACAACCTAAGACATACACGTTGGGGAGGTGGGAGTTTCATCTCATGGGATGAAACTCCAAAGGAAACATTAATGAAGGAGGTGAAGGGTTTTGTTGTTACAAAGGGGCATAACCCAAAAGACACCACCCTTGGCCGATCCCTCACAAGACAAGGAAAAGATTTTCCATTCTCAAATCCTCTCCCTCTTTCAAACCTCTTCCTTGGTCGAACCACTCTTAGGATTTTCATCTTAATCAAGCACCACACTTTGGCCGAAGATCAAGGAGGAAGAAAGGAAAGACTAAGGAATGAAAGAAGATCAAGGAGGAGAAAGAAAAGACCAAGGAACGAAAGAAGATCGGAGGAGTCGTGGAATCGGTAAATGGTACTTGTCAAGATTTTATTAAGTAAAAAGAGATTAAAGAGAACATTCCATATAGATTGGAAATGGTTGGCCAAAATGTTATGGGCCATGGATTCAAAATCCATCAAAGGAATGAGATGGAAAAATGGACAAAACCCTAGATTGTTATGTATAAGGACCCTTGAGAACTTAAAATTGATTGGATGAGGTTCGGCCATGATGTATGGTTTAACCCCATCAAGTGATCTAAATATGGGAATGTGATTTTTAAGAGGAAAAGATGAACCATAGGGTTCGGCCATGTTGTATGGCCGAACCCCATGGAAGTAGGTTATTAATTTTAATGGGTTTTTAAAGGATGAAATGATGGAGAAATATTGATGGATTTACATGTATTTAGACCATGGAAAGATGGAAACAAAGGACCAGCCGAACCCCATGAATTATTTTGATGAGTCATTTGATAGATCTATGCATGATAAATGATTGAATGACCAAGTTAAGAATGAGGTTAAAGTGGTAAGAAGATGGAATGAAAGAACCATGGGTTCGGCCATGTTGTATGGCCGAACCCCATAGATAATATTTGATGGACTTAGGTGTTGTTTTTATCAAGTTAAAAGATTAACTTAGGTGATGGGATTAATAAATCAAAGAATGGATGTTGTTGGACCCATTTTGTGTAAAATAAAACAAAGGTTAAAAAGGGGGGTCAAAACCAAAGAGTGAGGTTCGGCCATGTTGTATGGCCGAACCCCACAAGTGAGTTTGGGTGGACATTGAATAGTAGACAGTGGACAGTGGACAACGGGTAATCTGCTAATTTTATAAATGAAATATTTATACGATTTTCCAAATGGTTAGGTGAAATTGGAAGGATGAAGAGAAGGGTTTAAATCAATTGGAATAATTAAATTGGTTATTTTATGGAATTAAATGGATCACCAAATTGATGTATGTATGTAAAATGTAATAAGGTAACAGGATTTCACAAGCGGTGAATGTAACGCCCTACCCTTTTTCACTCGCTTTTTCCCGTAAATTCAGTGTATATTTTTTTTTGTAACAGAGTAGAGTGATAGAGCGCTGGATGTCACGACGCGAGCTAAGTCCGAACTTCTAAAGTCGGACCCTTAACTGGCCAACCCTATGTGTGCATGGACTCAGTCCACTAAAATGGTTCACACATAGCAATATCGGTTTGCGGTATAAAATCATAAAACTGCGGAATCGTATTAAAACCAAGTTCTAATCCATTCAGATAGCAAAGTACATCATAATCATCAAACCAAAACATTCAACCATCTAAGTTATTACATTCCGGAATCCAAATCTCAAATACAAGTTCATGAGTAATTTATTTCAAAACATATAAACTAGATCTTTCAAGCTCCTATGCTTGATCCGTCTTAGGTTCATTGTTTCCTTGTTTACCTGTATCACCAACTACAGGGTAGAAGTAGGGCGTTAGTACAACGCGCCCAGTAGGTATTCCAGTTACGGCTAACACATGGTTAGTACAAAACATATCATATAACATAGTGATATCAAAACCATATAAATCCATGCCATGCAATGATAACAAATATGCAATGAGTCCCACCCATCACCTGTACATAAATGTGCCTACCACATAGGTCTTTCGGTCGCCCCGACGGAGTGTGGACCCTCCGAAAATCTTCTTGATGGAAATCACATCAAGGTGTTGCACATAGTTTTTTCGGACGCCCCGACAGAGTGTGACCCCTCCGGTTATAAATCCTTCACCCATGCTATGCATGAGATGCCAATGAAACACATGCTATTTTATAACATAAACATAGCATTGAAAATCATCATTTGAAAAACATATCCAATACATGCTCTTTATACAATTAAAACCTAGCATGTAAAATCACTTTTGGAACATAATCAATCCATGCTATTTAAATAAAGGTAAACGTAGCATTTGAAATTCAATAATAAATCAAATCCTTTGAAACACATTTTTATCAAAACATAAGATAAAAACAAGTACATAATCCATGGTTTCAAAGAGGTGGAATCCTACCTAAAACCATTCACAAGTCCTTGCGTTTCCGTCCAAGATTCGATCACCGATCGCGCACCGCTTGCGAGATCCCGTTACCTTATAATATAATGATAAGTCAACACCAAGTCTCACCTAATTACAAGGTTCTAAGTCCATAAACGAAACCCCATGGGGTTCGGCCATACACCATGGCCGAACCCATGGTTTACCATTTTTCGTACATATTTACAAAAATGCCACCGTTGGTAACCATAGTCCCGTTTCTTTGCTTAGGTTTCCAAGTCACCCATTCTTGCTTCCAATGTACATAATTCCATAAAATAATTCATGGGGTTCGGCCACCAATGTCCAACATTCTCTCATATTTACCAAAATGCCATTAGTTTCCTTCTTCCTTTAAATCTTCCATAATTAGACCTTAAAATTTTCCTTAATCAAATGAGTTCATCAAACATATCTCATGGGGTTCGGCCATACATCATGGCCGAACCCATGGTTCTCCACTTTGGCATTTAATTACATTTTTTTGCCATTCCTTTCATCAATGATTCATAACACATGTGTGTATCCTTTTCTTTTATTTTAAAACTATATATAACATAATTCATAACATAGGTTCATAATCTGATTCATAAATCAGTCCTTAACCATGAATTAAAACACCATTAATCCCTTAATTTGGACCATAGGGTTCTGCCATACACCATGGCCAAATCCTATGGTGTATAATTTCCAATTAATCTCCACCTTTCTATAATTGGAAGGTCTCCAAATTTAGATTTCACCTTCCAAGAATAGAACTTCCCTTTCTTAATCTCCCCTTCTATCATTAGAAGGTTTCCCTATTTATCTTACCAAAATATCAACCTCTTTCCATAAATGAAAAGTTTTCTAAAAGTAACTCTTCCTTCCATTTTTAACCTAAGGTCCACATTTAGAAGGTTTCTTAATTAAACACCAACCCTTCTATGATTGAATATCATATTCTATAAATAACAAGGTTTCCAAAAACTAAACCCTAGTGGGGTTCGGCCATACGCCATGGCCGAACCTCACTCATGGTATCCAATCCATTCATTTAATCAAATTTCCATGATCAAACCCCACCTTCCATTCTTGGATAGTTTCCATAAATAATCTTCATGATCAATAAGTAGATATTTTCAAAATTTAATATCAACTTCCAAGAATAGAAACTTTCTTACTATTCAACTTCCTTTCCATAAATGTTTTGTTTCCTTAATTAACCAACCCTTTCCATAATTGGAAACACCTTCCAAAATTAGATTGTTTTTCCAAATTTAGCGACTCTTTCCATATTTGGATTGCTTTCTTTAATTAGACTTACTAAATTAAACAACTTCTTCCATAAATGGAAGGTTTCCAAATTTAGTAGAACACCTTCCAAAATCGGGTGCTTTCCAATTTAGCCATTGGTTTAGATCCAATCATAACCAATCATCAATTCCATAAAAAGTTTGGTGGGGTTCGGCCATACACCATGGCCGAACCTCACCTCACCTCTTCCTTTTTTTTTTCTTTTAGATCCAATAATTTAGCCACCTAGAAATCATGGTTCGACCATACCAAGGCCGACCCACATGTCCATCCAATTTTTCTTTAACAATTATTAAACTCCTCCATGGATTTTCATCATTGAAATTTATAATTCTAAACCATAATTCCCCATGGTTTTATCATGAAATCACCATGTCTTTCTATGTTCCAAGATTTAAGAACATAACCCCAATGAAGTAAATCCAATCTCTCCATGGTTTTTCTACTATCTTAAAACCCAAGAATTAAATCACATCTTTGCATGGGGTTCGGCCATGCCATAAGGCCGAACCCTATGGTTCTTTTTGTTCCAAAACATAAAATTATTAAACAAGATACTAACATTTTCCCCTTTGGTTTCTTGCTCTTCCAATTTTCTTTCTTTTCTCTTTTCTTTTCTCCAAACAAGAACTCCTTCTTGTTGCTGCCCTTTCTTCTCTTGCTTTGGCGTGGAAGAGAATGATGAATTGAGAGAGGGAGAGGAAGGAATAAAAACTTGGTAATGGAGTTGTAAAAACCATGCACCCTCTCCTTGCCTCTCCTTTTATTAAGCTCTCCTTAATCCCATATTAGAATGTTCTTAATAGAATCTTGCCCTCTTGTGTTTCCAGTTTTTTTTTTACACGTATACTATATTGTAGCTCAGTTTTAACCTTGTTAACTTCCGAATCAGAAACAGTGGTAAACTACAGAGTTGTAGCTCTTGAAATATCTTTCCAACGCAAAAGAATCAAAGCAATCGGATATCAGAGTGAAAAGTTATAATCAAAACACTGGACATATGTCAAACCTTCCTTATTTAACCATGGCCGATTTTCCCTCTTTAATTAGCCATATCCGACTTTCCCTTGCCTTATTAAGACTTCCTTTAATTCTTATTAGCAAAGTACTATGCGCATAACCCTAATCATAATCCAAATAATCTTTTAATTTAATTCATAGATATTTCATCCCTTTTTAAATATCTAGCATATCATTGTGGATTTAAAAATCCCACATATCTCTCATGTGCATAATATGTAAATCATTATCTAAAATTCGGCCAAGATAATCTTTATTTGATTTGTTTAACATCTACTTGGATATTTCAAATCCACTACTCGGCCATAATATCTTTTGTTTAAAATTAGATATAATTCATCACTAAATTAATTCAACCCATTTGCATTTAATAAAACCAATTCCAACATTGGTTGGGTCCTAATTGGGTCATGGCCCAATTCTTGATCCAAATAAGGTTTAATTCTAAAATTCACAATTTTAAAAGAGTAAGTGTCATATAAAATAATGATCTGAAAATCCAAGGTGTTACAGTGAACGATTGGCTTGACGCGATCGGTGATCGGTTTTTGGACGGAAACACAAGGACCCATTATTTGGCAGTTGGTAGGATTCCTACCCTATTGAAAACCATGGAATATGTATATATGATGATTTTAATTCATGTTTTGATGAGTTATTTTGGTATCAAATGATATGTATCAATTATGGAATTTTAAATGCTATGATGTTTAATATTACATAGCATGTTGGCATTTGCATCTCATACATGGCATGAGAGGGATCAAATGAGGGAGTCCACACTTCCATTTAGTTTTCCGATAAAACAATCGTGGGGAGGAATCCACAGTGATTCCGGATTATGATGATTGTGATGTAAACGGAGTCCACGCTTCGTTTGGTGGGATCGAAAAACAATCGTGGGGAGGAATCTACACTGATTCCAAGGGATGTATGATTGAATTGTAACTGGAGTCCACGCTCCGTTCGGGGCGACCGATAAGACATTCATGGGGATTCCTTGATGAGGATTTTCCATCAAGAGGAATACTATGTTGTAATGTAACTGGAGTCCACGCTCCGTTCGGGGCGACCGATAAGGCATTCATGGGGATACCTTGATGAGGATTTTCCATCAAGAGGATACTATGTGATTGTGATAAGGATGATGGGTGGGACTCATGGCATATGACACCCATGGCATGGCATTGACTTGCATGGTTTTAATATTATGTTATCTATGTGATTTTATACTAACCCATGTGTTGACCTTACTTGGAGTACCTACTGCGCTCTTTGTCTAACACCCTACTTCTACCTTAGTTGATCACACAAGAAATGGACGGAACAAAGGACGTGATCGGAGCCAAGCTTAGGAGCTTGGATAATCTAGTTTCAATTTATTTAAGTTTATTCATGGACAATGTAATTTGAGTAGCTAGTATTTGTGACTGTAATAACTTAGATTATTTGTTATGGTTTGGATTTTGATTTTGAATATATTAAGTTAAGATGATATTTATTAAGTGATGAACTTCCTTGCTATCTAAAATGGAATAAGATAGTTATTCTATTATAATTCCGCATCTACGATTTATTCCGCATGTATAACCTTGATGCGTGTGAACCGTTTTAGTGGACTTGGTCCACTCACACGTATGGTTGGCCAGTTAAGGGCCGGGCTTTGGAAGCTCTTCGTGACGTCCCGCTCTCTCTCACTCTTTTATTTTTTAAAAAAAATAGGCTCTGATTTTCGGCGAGTGAAAAAGGGCGGGGCTTTACAAAATGTATCTTTTATATACAAAATCAAGGCTAACTTGATCATAAATAAAGGGTAAAAATGTAAGATTTTTTGACTCAACAGACCTTCTCGGGTGGAATAGACCTGGCCATTGCTGAGAATTAGCTGACTCAGACGGGTAGGATGTTCGACACCCTATCCATTGCTGAGACTTGAGGGTAACTCTGGCTACTTACCAATTGACTGGAAATGCTTACAAATAGTGGGAAGTCAAGAATCTCACCAAGAATCAAGCACGCATGACTTGGACATAATTCTCTAAAGCATTTCTTGGGCGTTACTACCCACTGGTGGCTAACGTAGCCAGGCAGCAACAATTCATGAACCTGCGCCAAGGTAGTGAAACGGTGGCCCAATATGCCAGCAAGTTTGTAGACCTCTAACAGTATGCACCAAAGATGTTGGAAGATGAGGCTGATAAGATCCGACATTTTGAGCGTGGACTCCGTCCTTTTATCCATCACCAAGTACTCGCCCAGTTTCACACTAGTCTGGACGAGGTGATTGACATAGCCTTACTGATAGAGGCAGTAGATGGATATGGTCCCAACCAATGTTCATCTCAGTAGAGGAATGTTCGGAGATCACATCGGTTTGGAAACAAGAAGAGAAATTTTCAGTTTAAGGGATCTCCGCTCAAGAGTAGCCTGCCGTCGACAGGACATGAAAGTGGATCTGGATCGAGGCTGAGTTACTCTTGCGATCAACCAGCGCATACTTCAAGACAGTGTCCGAATCCTAAATTGTATCAGTCTGGAGAACGACTGTGCTACAACTTTAGATAGCCAAGGCATTTGGCAAACTACTACACAAATTCTGGAAATGCAAGTAGTGTGGGGCTAACACAATCTTCCATGCAACCGGCATATGGAAAGGGTTCGCCTCAGACTTCCAAGAGTTCAGTAGCACTTGGTAACTCGCAGCAGATATCGGGACGAGGTAGAGGGCATGGACGTCCTTAGATGACTCAAGACGAGTGTTGATTTGAAAATTGTGCAAAGTTTTAAATTTATAATATCTCGCAAGCGCACAAACCATTTATAGTACATCATTATGAGTGCGAGGTCGATCCCACAGTGAACAAGCAAAATATATGCACCAAAGTATATATGTTTGGAATCTAGTGTTTAAATTATTATGTTTTCTAGAAAATGGAGATTTAAAATAAGTCAAATCATAAAAATCAATCCTATTCCCATAAATTTAACCCTAAGTTAATAAAGTCTCAAATTTAAGATTCAAATCCCAAAAGTTTGAACATTAATTAAATATGATTAAATTAATGGATTAATGTAGAATTTATGGTTAATCTCAGACCTAAGTTCAAACTAGTTAACACGTATTGAAGGAGTGATTTGTATACACAAAATAAAATACATGAGTATTAAAATACATGATAAACAAATTAAAGAATTTAAATTATTAAAATACAACATACAAACAACAAATTTAACATAACTAAAGACATGAATTAAATTTACAAATAAAATAAATGACAGAATATAAAAAATGCATAATTTAAAGTTGGTTATTGAATTATTCTCTCATTGCCCAAAATGAATAAATAGATAAGAAATCTAGATTTGAAATTCAACACATAGAAGTCAAAATCAATTTACACCATTTAATTAAAGTTTATAAACTTTAATTTAATCAAAGTCTAGTTCTTAGATTTAACATTTATAACCTAAGAACTTTAATTAACCAAATAATGTAAATTTAAAATTAAAAATAATCGGATTTTCCAGGGTTCTAAAATGGACATTTCTTATTTATTTAATGGAAGAATAATATACAAGATATGGAAAAACAATTAAAAAGACAACTAAAAATCGAATTTACAATGACAGCTCACTTGTGAAATTCGTTTGAAGCTCTGTGTCTTTTTTTCTTCAGGGTATGTTTTCCAATCTCAGGTCCTCTTGAGCTCCAGGTCTAATTCAATTTTCACCATGGTCGAATGGGGTATTTATAAGCTCAAGGAATGGACGGATGTTGAGAATGAAAATATTACATTTTTACCCCTGATATTTAGGTTAGTTAGCCTTGATTTTGTGTATATAAGATGCATTGAATAGTTTATTTTAGTTTTGTAGGAAAATTCAGGGGAAAACAGGATATCTTCATAAAACAGTGGATAATTACCGGAAGAAAGCTTAAAATCAAAGATTTAAAATATTATAATTGAATCATGCCACTTTTAGGGTTTTAAATGTATATTGAATAATTTGGATCTATTTATGAGAGTCCAGATTAATTCAATATTTAGATTTTTAAGTGGTTTGATTAATTATTTAATTTTAAAGCAAGTTTGCAATCAAAGAGGCCAAGAGGTGAACATCAAGATCCATGGGCCAAAGATCCACTGCAATTAGGCCAATCTTCGCTCCAAAATGCCAAACACTGGACCAGGCCAAGAACTCCATGCGCATTTGCCAATAATGTGGGCCAGGCCAAAGTGAATTCAAGGGCAGCAAGCCAAAGTCCAAGCTCTAGTCCAAGTCCAAGTTCAATCCAAAATCCAATGCTCCAGGCCCAAATTCAAATTCACTAACCCTAAGTCCAAATCCATTTTAAATCCAAACCCAAAAAGCCCATATCCAAAACCCATCCTACCTATGTAATCTTAAACATCCAATCTTCAATCACTCAGCCACACCATCCATTAACCCAATCATGCAATCCAAACCATTCATTTCATTCATCACCTTCAGCTCATGCATTTCATATCATAAAACCCTAGATCCACCTACTTAATCCAATCCGTTCATGCATCATATTTAGATCTAGGTCATTCAATTCATCCATCATATAGAGTAACCCTAGGATTGTAATTATCCATGCACCATCTATCCATCCATCCACTTAGATCATCCATCATATCAAAGCCCATAAATCTAGGTTCAATTAATCATAGCCCTCCATTTCATTGCATTCATATTTTAGAAACCTAGACACCCCATTAAACCCTAGATTTTAGCCACTCATGCGCATAATGCATTGCATTACATGCCACACACATTCTAGAATCCATTCATGCGCATACTCCATGGAAAATCCCTACAATTCCTCTCCAAGCTATCCATTCCACATCACCACCCTATCCCTCCATGCCTTGCACGAATTTTGCATTCTTTTCATTCATTCATTTGCATATTGCATTAGGTTAGTCTCCATGTCATCATCTCATCATCTAACCATTCATCCATTTAGCCTTTAGATCTCAACCATCCATTATCATGCATTCATAAAACCCTAAATTGCACCACTAAAATTTGCCCAAGCCAATCCCTAAATTCTCTCTTTCCTATTCTTTCTCTCCAAGATACCTTAGCCATCAAGTCACCCACTGTCCAAGCAACCTAAAATTCGACCATAGAACTGTGTAACCCTAGGTTTTCAATCTTTTAATCCATGCCATCCATTTACCAAATTAATCCAGATTTAATCTCCATCGTCCGTCCATTCCTTGAGCCTATAAATACCCAATTTGACCATGATGAAAATTGAATTAGAACTGGAACTCAAGAGGACCTAAGGGGGAGAACACACCCTAAAGAAAAAGAGACAATGTGCTTCATGCGAATTTCACAAGTGAGCATTCACTGTAAATTCAATTTTTTTTTGTCTTCTTAATTGTTTTTTCCAATGCTTGTATTTAATTTTTCCATTAAATAAATAAGATATATCCATTTTAGATTCTTGAAAAGTCCGATTATTCAATATATTTTTGAACTCTATGTGTTGAACTTCAGATCTAAATTTCTTAGTTATTTATTTATTTTGAACGATGAGAGAATAATTCTATAACCACCTTTAAATTATGTACTTTTATTTTATGTCATTTATTTTCATTGTCAACTTATTTTCAATGTCTATTTTATTATTTTTTGCTTGTGTGTTGTATTTTAATACTTATTTTAAATTCTATAATTCTTGTGCCATGTATTTTAGTTATCTTGTATTCAAACCACCACTCTAACATATGTGTTAACTAGATTGAGAATTAAATTAATTGGACTTTAATTTTGTCATCTTAATGTCGTGTGTGAGATTATTCATAAATTCTATCTTAATCCATTATTTTAATCATGTTTAATCAATGTTCTAACTTTAGGTTTTGAATTTTAAATGAGAGATTGTTAACTTAGAAGTAAATTTATAAAATTAGGATTGATTTTTATACTTTGATTTATTTTAAAATCTCAATGTTTTCTAAGAAACATATTAACTCAAGCACTAGATTCCAAACATATATATTTTGATTTACTTATGCATAAATGTAATGACCCAGGTCAACAAAATTATTATGGGAATAAAAGGATATATGAATCGTACGATTTTACGATTTTCGATTCACGATTCACACCATTAGTCCAATTTCGATACGATTCGAGTTTGATAACATTGGGTAAAATTAGAGAATACCATACACTTAGAGCATTGAGAATATTTGTAAAATTCCATGCTCACAAGGTGTGATAATATGTTTGACTGAATGTTACGTTGTGCACATTCCAATGCATCGTTGGGTAAGGTTATGCTTTGACCTCTTTATGCATATGTGTGATTCATGTGAATATATTGTATCAAATACATATGTATGAGTTTCTCAAGTTCCCTATGATTAGATAATCACTATAATTAAGAATTCATAGATTTGTAATGTGTTAAAGTATGATAGAATGTATGATAAATCAAGATTGTCCAAGATGTGTTATGTAGTGCCATGATAACTTCCCATACTTGTGTATGTTTATGAGTAATGTATGTATCAAATGAATTCTCATGATTGTGATTGGAATTCTTAGATGGGTAACTCATATAATAAGCATGATGAATGTGTTTTCATGCCATGTAACATCCCGGATTTTCAATGCAATTATTATATGGGATATTATCTTTTTTAATTGTTAAATTTAAGATTTATAGATGGAATGGATGTTAGATGGATAAAAATTGGGGCAATGGCCCAATTATGATCCAACGGATCATGGATAGAGTTGATTCTAATTAATTGGGTAAACGTAGTTAACTGGGTCAAGTACCCAATTGGGACCCAATGGGTCAAGATGAATGGATGTTTAAGATAAATAGGTAAGGAATTGATTTAATCGGGTCATGTACCCAATTAAGATCTAAGGCATGGGATCCACCTCATCAAGTGAGGTGGCAAGTGTATGAGGTGACATGGAGGTGGCATAGCCAAGAGTGATCCAAATCCACCTCATCAAGTGAGGTGGCGTGTGGTCTAAGGTAACTTGTAGGGCCGGCTACCATGGTTGACTTGGTCAACCATGGGTGAGCTCAAATATGGTGAGTGGTATTATATTGAATTAGGAATTAAAATCACTTGAGTTAGATGGAAATGAATTCAAGTGCTTGACTTAGGGGAATGAGTTTCATTTAAGTGAAGTGAGTTGAATGGGAAGTGAGTCACATGTAAGTGGAAGGGACTTAGGTGAGTCAAAAGGGGAGATGGAGGGTTTCCATCTCATGGAAACCCTGGACAAAACCGTTGGGAAGGGGGAGGGAAAACCAAGTGTAAGCCTTGTGCTCCTTGGTTAACCAAAGGACACATGGGAAAGACCAAGAAGTGATGAGGGTGGTTGGGAGGTTAAGGCAAGACACAAATGACTCACATCCAAACCCTAAGGCCGATCCTCTCTTTGAGACAAAGAGAAGTCTGAGTTTCATCTCATCCTCTCTCTCTCTCTCCCTCTCTCAAACTACACCACCTTGGCTGATCCTTCCGTTGAGACTTTCCTCTCATTTCCTCCCTCTCTCAATCAACATCTTTGGCCGAACCCTCCATTAGGAGTTTCTCATCTCAATCCCTCTCCCTCTTTCATCATACTTGGCCGAATTCTCAAGGTGGAACCAGAGGTTGCATTGCCTCTTCTCATCTCTCTCTCTCTCACATATTTTCGGCTCTAGACTTAGAGAAACCGAAGAACGAAGGAGGAGGAAGAAAGCACTAAGGAAGGAGCAAAATCAGACCTAAAGAAACGGAGGAGTCACAGGAGAGGTATGTAATATTCGACGAGGGTTTATTGATTAAGAGAAACTAAGAGAACCATGGTTTCGGCTATGGAATGGCCGAAACCATGGGGTTCCATTTCGGTTTGAAAAGGTCGGCCAAATGGTTATAAGGCCATGGATTTGAAATCCATTCAAGGAATAGCAATGAGATGAACATAAAAGTAAGGTATTGTTCAAATCCGAAATATGGTTTTAGAGATTGAAAAATGGACAAGACCCTAACCTTGTTGGTGGGTAAGATAGGTTGTACAAATGAAGTTGTGATGATAAGGACTATGTGTATACATGATTTATGGATGACCTTATGTATGTTAAATATAAGGAATAAATTTCATAATGAAAATAATCAAGATCAAGGTTCGGCCTCTTGCATGGCCGAACCCTAATTTTTATGGAGATCATATGAGGACTCAAAAAGAGATTGGATGAGGTTCGGCGATGTTGTATGGCCGAACCTCATCAAATCACCTAAACTTGTTATATGTAAATTTTTAAGAAAACCTATCCTCAAGGTGATATAAAATGGAAAGAGGATGAAAATGAAGAACCATGGGTTCGGCCATGTTGTATGGCCGAACCACATGGATGACTTTTATGTATTTAAGTGTGTTTAAAAAAGTTAAATGACTAACTAGGGAGTATTAGATTAAGAAATAAAGAAATGAATGATGATTGACGCGGATTGGTTAAAATAAACAAGGACTAAAAAGGGGGTCAAAACCATAGAGTGAGGTTCGGCCATGTTGTATGGCCAAACTCCACTAATGAGTTTTGGTGGACATGAACACATCCTATGGCCGAACTCCATTGGGGGACTTAACTGATTTAAGGACTATGATTGTAAATGGAAATGAACATGGGATGATGTAAGGGATAATGGGAGTCAAATGGATCACCAAATTGATTTATCTATATGTGCTAAATGTAATAAGGAAAGAAGATTCGCAAAGGGGTTTGCAATTCGGTTTCGACGTGATCATTGAACGTGACCGGCACGAAAACAACAAGGATATTATCTTGGATGTTGGTAGGATTCCTACCTTGTTGAAAACCTTGGACTATGTATATGAATGGTTTTTAATTCCATGTTTTGATGATCTATTTTGGTATCAAATGTTTATGTTTTAAGGATGTAATTTCAATGCTATTATGTGTAATATGAAATAGCATGTTTGCATTCACATCTCATGCATGGCATGGGAAGGAACAAATGAGGAGAGTCCACGCTCCATTTGGATATCTGATAAACAAACGTGGGGAGGGATCCGCACTGATTTCGATTGAGAAATGGTATATGATGTTTGAAATGAAAGAGGAGTCCACACTCCGTTCAGTGGGACTGATAAGGCATACGTGGGGAGTCATGACAATGAATACCTTGATGTGACTTGTACATCAAGAGGATTATCTATGTGTTTTGAGATATGTTTGATGGGTGGGAATTCATGGCATATGACACCCATGGCATGGCATTGACTTAGCATGATTTTGACATTATGTATCTATTATGATTTTTATACTAATTCATGTGTTTGACCCTACTCGGAATACCTACTGGGCGCGTTGACTAACGCCCTACTTCTACCTTAGAAGATGATATAAGGAGTGGACGGAACGAAGGAAGTGAAAGGAGCCAATCTTAGGAGCTTGGATAATTTAGACTTATTTTATTTAAGTTTTATTTTCAGACAATGTAATTTGAGTTATTCACATTTTGGGACTGTAATAACTTAGAACTATCTTGCTATGGTTTGGTTTTATTTTTGGACATTTGAACTTAAGTTAATTATTTGTGATGGACTTCCTTGCTTAAAAATGGATAAGGCTAGTAATTTTAATCTCATATTAATTCCGCATTACGTTTATTCCACAAGTATGGCCTTAATGCATGTGAACTGTTTTAGTGGACTTAGTCCACGCATACGTATGGTTGGCCAGTCAAGGGCCGGGCTTTGGAAGCTCGGACTTAGCTCGCGTCGTGGTGTCCCGCTCTTTCTCACTCTTTATTTCAAAAAAAAATAAAAATAGACTCTGATTTTCGGTGAGTGAAAAAGGGTGGGGCGTTACATGCCATGCTTGGATTATGTGATGATATCTACATCACTAGTGATTACCTATGTTGATAATGGTTGTGGTGGATTGACCTAACAATGTGTAGAATGAATTTCCATGATTTGAAAAGGAACTTGGTAAAGGGTTAGACTATGTGATATGTGTGAGTTAAAGTCAAGTATCTTAGAACGCAAGGGGGTTAACTTGTGCTACAAAGGAGATCAGCTAGCATGATTGCGAATGCATGGAATGCAATGTAAATGCTAAGAAATCCTTGTTTGATTTTCCCAAAATAAAAGTATGACCACTCCCCAATGTCAACCCAAATGTAAAAATAATGAACTACGGTTGATCTGATCCACTATGTGGTACGTAGGCAACTGAGAGCATTCTGCCTCAGCTCGATCAAAAGATGCATTGTGTCATCCATTTATATTAAGGATAATATAAGATGTTGAGCAAATGTGATGTAACACCCCGAATTTTCAAGTTATTAATATATATGAAAATTTACCCATTTAATTTGTGAATTATTAAATATGGACCTTAGATGGATAAAGTGTTGGGTCATTGCCCAATTAAGACCCAACGATTTTGAAAATAGTCCTACATATCTTGGCGACAATTTCACTTTCTTTCCAAATCTCATGTGTCCCTTTCGTGGCGAGACTTTCAAGAACACCATGTCCCCCACTTCAAATTCAAGGAACCTTCTCCTCTTGTCAGCATAGTTCTTCTGACGACTTTGCGCAGTCAATAGATGTTGCCGTATCAACTGTATCTGCGTTGTAATCTCTGCAACCGACTCAGGTCCCACATATCTTGGCGACAATTTTCAATCATAAGAAGGATGGGGGACGTGGCTTATCAATTGGTACTCCCATCACAGTTGGCATCTTTGCACGATGTGTTCCATATATCGATGTTGAGGAAGTACAATCTTGATCCCTCTCATGTACTGAATATACAAGACATAGAGAAAAGCCTGTCCGAGTGGTGGACATAGAACAAAGGGTATTACGGAACCAAGCGATCCAGTTTGTCAAAGTGGCATGGGATCGACATGGCATTGAGGAAGCCAACAGTTACCATGGGGTGCATGGCACTTTCTAATATTGGATGGGAGAATCACTTGCCGTTAGTAGAATTCTCATACAACAACAGTTACCAGGCAAGCCTCCAGATGGCTCCATTTGAAGCATTATATGGTAGACCATGTAGATCACCTGTGTGCTGGATAGAGGCCGGTGAACCTGCACTGATTGGACCTGAGTTGGTTGCAGAGACTACAACGCAGATATAGACAACATCTATTGACTGCGCAAAGTCTTCAGAAGAACTATGCTGACAAGAGGAGGAGGTTCCGTGAATTTGAATTAGGGGACATGGTGTTCTTGAAAGTCTCACCACGAAAGGGACACATGAGATTTGGAAAGAAAGGGAAATTGTCGCCAAGATATGTGGGACCATTTTCAATCATAAGAAGGATGGGGGACGTTGCTTATCAATTGGCACTCCCATCACAGTTGGTATCAGAGCGAACCAGAAATACTGAATCTTTTGGAGTAAATTAATTCGGCCCTCGTGCATTAATTTACTTCATTAGATTCAGACGGAACAATGGATGATAGCAAAGGAAGTACAGTCAAAATAATTGGATGGTTATTTGGATAATTATGATATGTTAATGATGATTAAGGATTTGACGTACTTTGCTATCTGAAATGGAATAGAACTGGGTTCTATTATAATTCCGCAGTTATGATTTTAATTCCGCATGTTAATATTGTTATGTGTGAACCGTTTTCATAGACTTAGCCCATGCACACATAGGGTTGGCCAGTTAAGGGTCGGACTTTAGAAGTTCGGACTTAGCTCGCGTCGTGACGTCCGGCTCTCTATCACTTTTTGTTTATAAAAAAAATATAGACTTTGATTTTCGGAAGGGAAAACGAGTGAAAAAGGGCGGGGCTTTACATGTGAAGGGTAGAAAGGGATTGGTGGGATATACATTCCCTAATATAGACCCTAATGCTAAATACTAGATTCCTCAAAGGCAGCCCGAAGAGGTTTTGATGCCTTCGGAGTCCCGATATCATGAGACATATATGTTTGTTACTCGAGTAATGCCTAGAGTGCCTACAGAACTGTGAAAATTCTTAAGATGGATAGATGAGGACTTTGGCACTGAGATGTATGTGACTAGGTCACTTGATTATATTGAGATGTGGTATGGGGTACGTCCGTCACGTGATGATTATATTGAGACGTTGTATGGGTGTGTCCCTCACATGATATTGATGATTGAGACGTGGTATGGGTGCATCCCTCACGTGACACGTGATTTTGATTATATTGAGGTGTGGTATGGTTGTGTCCCTCACGTGATATTGATGATTGAGACATGGTATGGGTATGTCCGTCACGTGATATTGATAACGTTATGTCTCAGACCGTTGAAAAAGGAAACTGTTCGATCAGTAGATCATTATGTCTCACCTTTGTGTAGTTAAAAGGATATGATAAGTATATAGATTCCATGAGTAAGGCCTAGAATAGCAGTAAGACCGTGGGAGCCTCGATATGAACATACGGGGACTGTGGCATTGAGATGTGAAAGTTCCTTAGGGAGCTAGAACAACCCGATTGACCCTAGAAGAGGGGAGAGGAGAGAGGAGGGGGGGGGGGGGAGTTGAATAGGTCAATCTAAAATCGTTGGTCATTTTTTAATTAACTTGATTGATTAGTTTAAGTGCAACGGATACAACAATCAAGTGTGTGTGTTTAGCAAATGTGATTAAACAATGAACACAAGAAAATAGCTCTAACACCACAAGCATAAGGACACAAGATATGTAACGCCCCGCCCTTTTCACTCTAATTTTCAGAGTATATTTTTTTAAAATATAATAATCAAGTGATCGGGGCGGAGTGTCACGATGCGAGTTAAGTTCGGATCTCTAAATCCGACCCTTAACTGGCCAAGCCCATGTGCGTATGAACTAAGTCCATAAAACTGATCCACACATGGTACATATATAACTTGCGGAATTAACTTAGTCTAAATCTAACTGAGGTTATAATAGAACCTATGACTATTCCAGTTTTCTATTCTTAGATAGCAAAGTACATAACTTATTTTCCAAACTTACTAATTAATCTTAACTAATCGTTTAATCAAATCATCCAACTTAAGGTATTTTTATTCCAACCCAACTCATCACATTTAATGCATTTCATTTAATGCACATGAGTTAACTCACCTTTTGATTTAATTCCAACTCACCTCAGTCCCACTCAACTGATTTGACTCGTGTTTTAGTTCCCTTGAGGGTTCACACGGTCAACAATAGTCAACTCGACCCGTTGGGTCCACTTTTAGTTCCTTGACCCGTTTTTGACTCCATGATCCAATTATGGTATTTTGGTCATTTGTAAATGGTTTTCACATATGGATCAAGCCTACCCATTTCTTCTCCACTTGATTTCCAATCAAATAGGCTTAACTCCATTTAATTTAAATTTACAAAATGGTCAAATAATCCAATAAGACCCGATGGGTCCCATTTGGGCCCTTTGACCCATTTAGCCATTTTTGACCCAAATGATGAAATTACCCGACCAATCAAACTTAACATACATAATGTGCTCATATGATTTTATTTTGAGCAATAGGCCCCACTATTTACTTACTTAACATCACAAAATAATTAATTTACCAACACAGGGGCATTTTGGTAATTTTCCACTTCATTGAGAAATTGGGGTGTTACAAGATATATAGTGGTTCGGTTTGCCAACCTACATCCACTGTTAGGACTCACTTAACCTTGAGCTATCTCCAAATTCACTATGTGGGGACTTACACCCTCACAATTAGAGTAGGAATTCCACCCCACTCAATCGGCTGGAAATTCCACCCACCACTTGTAACGCCCGCTCCTTTTCACCGAAAATCAGAGTCTATTTTTTTTTTTTAAAAGTGACAAAGGGTGCGGACGTCACGACGCGAGTTAAGTCCGAGCTTCTAGAGCCCGGCCCTTAACTGGCCAACCCTACGTGTGCATGGAACGAAGTCCACGAGGAACAGTTCACACGTATAAGTAAGCTTGCGGAATGTTACATAAAACGTGGAATGATAATAGAGGCTAACCTACCAATTTTAGATAGCAAGGAAGATTACATTCATCTAACTAATAAAACATCTCAATATCATTGTATCCAAAACAAAACCAGAATATAGCAAGTAATTATACATTCCGACAAGCTAAACTATACAAATACACATTTCCCAAAATAAACTTAATTAAGCAAACAGTCTGCCTCCCCAAGCTCCTAAGCTTGGCTCCGTCCCGTCCTTCTGCTCCTGCATTTCCTGCGTCATCAGTTAGGGTAGAAGTAGGGCATTAGACAACGTGCCCAGTAGGACTCCGAGTAGGGCTAACACATGGATTAGTGATAACAAAGCATATAGATAATATTATAACGAAAAACCAAAAAATGAATGCTATGCCATGGGTATCTGTGTTATGAACCCCACCCATCATCCATTCATATCCCCCTTGACGGCAAAACCTCGTCAAGATATAAACAATCACAATCATCCCCCTGGACGGCAAAACCTCGTCCAGGTATAAACAATCACACATCATCCCCCTTGATGGAAGAATCATCATCAAGGTATCATAATTACATACAATCTCCCTGATAAATCAAACACATCAAAATATCTCTATGTCTGTTTATCGGTCGTCCCGACGGATCATGGACTCCGGTTTCATTTCATCCTTCCCCTGTCATATCCCTCCCATGCCATGCATGAGATATAGATGCCATATGCCATGTAATGAATATAATAACAAACCATGACATTTAAAAATCCCATCAATAAAACATATAACTTGATTATCAAAATAGATCAAGCAAAGCCACAATAATCACATCATAGCCTTAAAAAAAAACCCATTTTAAACCAATCATATGCTTACCAGAATAAATCAAGTAAAAGCCCTTACTTAATACAGAATTCAAAACCAATCTTAAAGCAAACCATATAATTTCCAAAATAATTCAAAGAAACCATCACTCAATCCATGGCTTACAAAAAGGTTAGAATCCTACCGAATAGCGACTAGCGTTCTTTCTTTTGTTTCCGCCCGATAGACCCGGTCGCTGATCCGCGTACCGCTTGCGATGTCCGGTACCTTATTACATATTAACAATTAGTCCATGTTTTACCCATTTCTAAGCCCATACATCATCATGTCTTAGTGGATTTTCCTCATTTTGGCCAATATTTACGGTTTTGCCATTACCCTTCCATGGATAATTCATTCCCTCTTCCATATACATTATGGTCTATAATGGATCCATAATTTAGACCCATTAATGATTCATAACATAGGTCGTCAATGACCCAGCAACCATATCATGTGATCATAAAATTAGTCATTTTATTAACCTAATCCTTTTTCCTTTAAACCCATACAAAACCCCATACTTAACCCTTTAAATGGTTAATGGATCTTGGGTTCAAAATACCCAATTCATCAAATCTTTCCATGGGGTTTACATCATGCATCTAAACCACAATGAGTCCATTATCCACTCATTCCCTTTATTCATAATTGATCCATACACTTACCAATCATGAGATACAACCACATCTTAACCTAATCCCCATTAGCTAAAGCACATCCATAGACTTTAATCTTAGCCTATCCATTGGTTCACAAAAATGGGTCCATTGACATCTCATTAACCATGACATAAGAACATTAGCAATTAACCACTTAATTAACCTAACCTTCATTTATTTAAAACATAAATATATAACCCCATACTTAAACCATTAAGTGGCTCATAACAATGGGTCATGGGTTCATTAAAAATCAGCCCTTTCAACTTAACCAAATCCCCATTATTTTCCTTAGTCCTTGGTTACACTTTAGATTCATCATATATCCCTCCATTGAGAGAGCCTAAACCACACATTTAATTCACCATTCCTTAGTCACATTTAAGTCCATTAACTTAGCCACATTAAGTGGTTCATATAATTGGGTCCTGGGTTCGGCCATACACCATGGCCGAACCCATGATGTTGATTTCCTTATTCCTCTTGGATCTTTTCTCACATTTTTGATCCACATCTTAGATCCCTTAATGCCTTACCACTTCATGTTATAGGATCATTAAAATCAGCCCACTTTAATCAACATTAGGCTCACTTTCTTGAGTCCATCACAACTACAAACATTTCCCATTATTCTTTCATACTTGCATATCCATTAATATTATGAATGCATTACCATAGGGTTCATGGTCCAATCTTCATTCATTCATTTCTTTTAAGGCTACAAAATTATTCATATCTCCCATCAACTCCTCATTTACAATCCTTTTTAAAAAATTACCAACATTTGATCATTAAACCCTAAACCCATAATTCATCCTCCAAAAATTTTAACCCTAAAACCCCATTAAAATTTCCACAATTACCCACCATGGGGTTCGGCCATACTACATGGCCGAACCCTATGGCCTTTGATTTCTTCACCAATCCTCAACTCCAAAAATATTTATATCTATCCATTGTTTAAATAATTTTAAATACACCATGTCTTAATCCATTCTTCAAAACCCTAATTTACCCATTTAGGGTTAGTCCATCTTTCCTCCTTTCACTTGATGGATTTAAGATCCATAGCATTAAATCATTTGGCCACCATTAAATTTACACAATGAATCCCAAATCTTAAACCCTAAAAATCCAAAATTTCTTGTTTAAGAAAATACTTACAATCCGACGCCTCCTCCGACTTTTGACACTCCCGTCGGCTTCCTTAGCCTCCTTTCTCCTTCCTCTCCTTGTTTGATCGGCTAGGATGCTTGATCAATGGTGAAAATCCCCAAGCTTAGGATCGGCCATAGTAGGGTTTGATTGAGAGAGGGAGAGAGAAGAGGATGGAGATGAGAAAGGAGATCCCAAGCTTTGATCTTGGAGTGGTGGGCCTTTGCTTTGAATTTTTCTTCTCTTCTTAGCTTTCTTTTCTTCTTTCCTCCATGGTTTCTCTTCTTCTTTCTTCTCCTTAGGTGTAGGACGGCTTGGAGAGTGCAAGAAAGGAAAAGAATGAAATGAGAGTGAAAAGAGAGGGAGAAAGAAAAGATAAGGTTTATCCCATTTGGTGGAGTGACTTACACTCCACCATTTAATTTTCTCCACCAACCCATATGGGATATTTCATGCTTTATGACCCAATACCATTACCCAACGCCTTCTGATGCCTTAAGATAAGATGGCTTTTGGTTTTCCATCTTTTGACCATTTGACCCTCATTTGAATAATTTAATCATTTAATTAATTAGATAATTACCTTAGGTTAATTAATTTCCACTTAATCCAATTCTATCATTCCACCCATGGTTGACCAATTCAACCATGGTGGCCGGCCCCACCAAACCTTGGGTCGCCTCACTTGATGAGGTGGAGGTGGGTCCCATTTGCCATGTCACTTAGGTCTAATTAATACTAACTTAGGTGATTAAAAATCAATTCAATCCACTTCCCTTATTGGATCACCATTGGGCCCATGGCCCAATTAAGTTCTCTCCTATCCATTTACCTTAAAGTTTGCATTATTTTGACCCATTAAGTCTCAAATGGGTATTGGGCCCAATTTGACCATCTTTGACCCTTCAAGTAAACTTAAATCCAATCCATAGTCCATTGGGCCCTAGTTGGGCCTTTGTCCATATCTTGATCCATTTACCATCTATTCCATTAGATCTCCAATTTCCACCATTAAAACAAACAATAACCACATATATTTTGATTTACAAATTCCAGGCCATTACATTAATCATTATTGACCAATTAAATGAATTTCATCCAACCCATGGTCCATTGGACCATACTTGGGCCTTTGCCCAAATTTTGATTCACTTAACATTTATTCCATTAAAATTCTCAATTTCCATCATTAAAATAAATAATAACCACAGATATATTGATTCACAAATTCCGAGTCATTACACCACTGTGCCAGAGACAACGCTCTAGATTTTTTATAGTGGTTCTGAAGCAAATTCTCCTTAATCCACTTTTGGGACAAAGGTTTTAAAAACAAACTTAAAACCAAGAAGCACTTGCCTTTAAAGCTCTTTCTTGCTAATGTGTGTTTCTTGAAGATCTCACCCAATGTATGCTAACGCTCCTTCTTCCAGCTGTCGTGTAGCAATCACAATCTCAGGGTGCCAAGGAAACTTGGTTCAATCAAAGTTTTCCTAGTTTATTTATGATCTTTCTCACTTGCAAACTCAATCCGTAGATTGTTTGTTTATGATCTTTCTTTCCTCATATCTTTCTCACTTTCAAACTCAATCAATAGATTGGTTGTTTATGATTCTTCTCACAAGAGTGTTGATTGTTCCTTAGAGTGTATAACTTTTTTAAGCTTCAGGAAGATAATAAAACGATCACACAACACTCATATTTATAGAGGAGTCTTAACGGTCTTTCTGACTATCGAGGACCCACAGGTCGGTGGTACCGATGGTCGGCGTTCATATTTATTACCGTTCAACCTGTAACGCCCTGCCCTTTTTCACTCACCACAAATCAGAGTATATATTTTTTTAAAAAAAAAAATGAGAGAGAGAGGGAACGTCACGACGAGAGTTAAGTCCGAGTTTCTAAAACCCGACCCTTAACTGGCCAGCTTTACGTGTGCGTGAACTAAGCCCACTAAAACATTTCACATGCTCTAAGAATATTTACAGAATTATTATATGAGTAAGATACCATTCATATGCATGTCATTGTTAAGCAAGGAAGCCAATCACCATATAATTAACTGAAGCTTAAATATCATCAAATCATAGCAAAATAATTCTAAGTTATTACAATCCAAAATATCAGTTCTCCCAATACATCCTTCAAAATCAACATAAGTAATATAATCATATATCTATCCAAGCTCCTATGCTTGACTCCCTTCGTGTCTCATGTCCTTGTCATTCCTTGTTCCATCATCTATAGGGTAGAAGTAGGGCATCAATCAACATGCCTAGTAGGAATTCCAAGTAGGGTTATGGTACACATAGGATCAATATAAAATCAAGATAGATACATCTCATCCTATTTGTAAAAATATCTCATAAGCAGTAAATACAATGCATGATATCTAAAACATAATCATGCTTACTTATGCATCATGCCATGGGTGTCAATGCCAAATAATCACTCACTCAATTCTATATCCAACCACATCATATATAGATAGTCTCTTTGATAAATTACAATATCAAGGTGTTCCCTTGGCCAATTACGTCCGTAGTGTTTTGTGACGGCACCACCAGGTCACTGTTATACCTCCCCACATATGTTAATCGGAATTACCGATGGAGTGTGGACTCCTCCTCTATGCAGGGTTTCGGGACTATATACTTAGGAGCTCTTTGACCCAGACCACGCCGTACCCATTCCTAGCAATCTCGGACGTGGCCAAAATATCAATAGTTCACATAGCTTCATACAAGCTAGTATCAAGCCCTAAGTCATGTCCGGACAGCTTGTAACTTGGCTTGCTGGTCCCATACATTCCTTCCCATGCCATGCATGAGATAATGAATGCAAGAATGCCATTTCATATCAAATTACATAATACCATTGAAATCAGTTCATAAACATATACCATTTGTTTAACCAAAGTAAATCATCATGTTTGGAAATAAATGCCAGTAACATATATATAAGATCCATATGTATCTCAATAAGGTAGGAATCCTACCAACGTTCAATTTATTGTCCTTGCTGTTTTGTGATGATAACAATAACGGTCACGTCGAAACGAATCACAAACCCTTTGCGAATCTCTTTACCTTATTAAATTTAAGCACATATATAAATTAATTTGACTATCCATTTAATTTTCATCATCTCTTACATCCTACCAGATAAACAGAACATCTGGAAAATAATCCAAAAAATCAAACTTTTCAATTCAGTATACTAAATCATGCCCAGTTACTGTTCTCTGTCTTACCTGCAAACTTTCAGTTGACTGAATACAATATTCAGTCGGCTGAACCTCAACTAAGTACTGTATATATTTGACCCGTAACCTTTCAGTCGACTGAAAGTTGGATTTAGTTGGTTGACTTTGGTCAACCCTCTGTGCTTTCGGTCAATGTACATTTCAGTCGACTGAATCATAGATTCAGTTGGCTGACTTTGGATCAGGTCATTTGTGTCTTTGGCCAGTATACATTCAGTCGACTGAATCAAAGATTCAGTTGGCTGAATTATCAACCAACTCCTTACGTGTTCGATAAGCATACCTTCTGTAACGGCCCGGAATTTGTAAATTAATATAAAGGTGGATATTATTTATTTTAATGATGGAAATTGGGAAAATTGATGGAATAAATGGTAAATGGACCAAAATTTGGACAAAGGCCCAAGTAGGGCCCAATAGACTATGGATTAGATTTAAATTCATTTAAGGGGTCAATAATGGTCAATTGGGCCAAGGATGGTCAAATTGGGTCCAATACCCATTTGGGACCCAATGGGTCAAGATAATGTAAGCTCTAAGATAAATGGGTAAGGATAAATGTAATTGGACCATGGGCCCAATGGTGATACAACTAGTTGGAATGGGCTTAATGAAATTTAAATCACCTAAGTTAGTGATGAATTGACCAAGGTGACATGGTCCAATGGGACCCACCTCCACCTCACCAAGTGAAGTGGCGTGTGGACCAAGAGTTGGTGGGGCCGGACACCATGGTTGACTTGGTCAACCATGGGTGGATTTCATAGAGGGAATTTATGGAATTAAATTAGGTGGGAATTAATTAACTTAACCTAATGATCAAATTAATTAAATTAACTAAACTAATCTAATCATGGTCAAAGGGGGTCAAAAGAGGGGAGAGCAAAACAATCCTATCTTCAAACACCAAAAAACGCTGGGACTTGATGGTGGTTGGGTCATAAAGCATAAAGCATGATAAATATCTTAGGTTAGTTGGTGGGAGGAGTTAAGGTGGAGTGTAAGTTACTTTACCAAATGAGATAATCTTATCTCTTTGCCTTATCTCTTTCCATCTAACTCATTTCATTCTCTTTCTCTTTTTCACTCTCTCATGGCCGTTCCTCATCTCTAAGGAAAAAGAGAAGAAGAAAATTAAGAAAGGAAGAGAAGAAGAAAAGAAAAGAGAGGAAAAGTGCAAAACCAAGACTTTGGGTTAATTCTTTCCACCATCTTCTTCCTTCTCTCTCAAATCAAACCCTACCATGGCTAAACCCAAGCTTGGAGGTTTTCACCATTGATCAAGCATTTTAGCCAACCAACAAAGGAGAAGGAGAAGAAAGAAGGTTAAGGAAGCCGACGGGAGTAACGAAAGTTGGAGGAGGCGTCGGATCGTAAGTATTTTCTAAACAAGAGATTAAATTTTTCTTAGGTTTTAAGAGGATATGAAATCCATTTTTTTGGATTTAGAGGTGGCCAAAACATCATGGCCTTGGATCTCAAATCCATTTCATGGAAGATGAATAAATGGACAAAATGGAAAGAAAAATTAAGTTAAGGAAAATAAATGTAAAGGACATTAAGTATTTCAATTATTTAAGTAATGGAGATATGTAAATTACTTTTGGAAATGATGATTGGTAAAGAAATTAAAGGCCATAGGGTTCGGCCATGTAGTATGGCTGAACCCCATGGTAAGTTATGTGTGATTTTTGGGATTTTATAGGAATGGAAGCATGGAGAATGATTTAGGGTTTTTAAATTGGTAAATGATTAAATGTAGTAATTTTGAAAGGATTTTAAATGAGAAAAAAAAATCATGGGAGATGTTGGTGATTTTAATGATCTCAAAAAGAATGGTAGATGGGGATGAACCCTATGGTGATGAATGTGGAATGATGATGGATGTAAAAGAATGGAAAAATAAATGGGGAATGTTGGTGGTGTTGATGGACCAATGTAAACCTAATATTGATAGTTGTAATGGGAAGTGTAACGCCCGCCCCTTTTCACCTAAAATCAGAGTCTATTTTTTTTTTAATAAAGAGTGACAAAGGGCGCGGACGTCACGACGCGAGTTAAGTCTGAGCTTCTAAAGCCCGGCCCTTAACTGGCCAACCCTACGTGTGCGTGGAACGAAGTCCACGGAGAACAGTTCACACGTAGACAGCAAGCATCAAGGAATAATACAACTATATGCGGAATTAACAATAAGGACTATCCTACAAATTTGAGATCGCAGGAAGATAACATCCATTTAAATTACTACAATAGCTCAAAATCATAATGTCCATAATATAATCCCAAAACATAGCAAGTAATCTAATTTATTACATTTCCGACAAGCTAAACTATTGCAAAATACATTATCCGAAATAAACATTAGTAACTATCTAGGACGCCTTTCCAAGCTCCTTAGCTTGGCTCCCGTCTCTTCCTTCCGCTTCGCCACCTCCTGTGTTATCAGCTAGGGTAGAAGTAGGGCATTAGACAACGAGCCCAGTAGGACTTCGAGAAGGGCTAACACATGGATTAGTGATAACAACCACATATGAAATCATATAAGTAAAAAAAAACTATAAGATGAATGTCACGCCATGGGTGTCTGTGTTATGAATCCCACCCATCATCTTTACTATCCCGATGCCATATCCCCTTTGACGGCACGGCCTCGTCAAAATATACACAATCCCAAATCATCCCCCTGGACGGCAAAACCTCGTCCAGATATAACCAATCACAAATCATCCCCCTGAACGGCAAAACCTCGTCCCGATATAACCAATCACAAATCATCCCCCTTGATGGAAGAACCATCATCAAGGTATCATAATTACATACAACATCCCTGATAAATCAAATACATTAAAATATCTCCACGTCTGTTTATCGGTCGCCCCGACGGAGCATGGACTCTGGGTTCATTTCATCCTTCCCCTGTCATATCCCTCCCATGTCATGCATCAGATGTAGATGTCATATGCTACTATGTAATGAATATAATAACAAACCATGACATTTAAAAATCCCATCAATAAAACATATAACTTGATTATCAAAAAGAGATCAAGAAAAGCCTCAATAATCACTGGGCACGTAGAGCTCACCCCTTGCCTCACAGGTATTCCATAGAGGGATGGTCGACGGGACCCTCAATCGGACTTTGGGCGTAGAACTGCAGCTTTCTACTTATCATGGTTTTATCTTGTAATAAAAAATTGCTAATGTATTTGAGATATGTGTACATTTCACTAAGTTGGATGAATGTAATAATGTAATGATGTATAATTTGTAATTCTGATTGATGCTTACGGTTTTTGGCTTATTGGCGGATTGCTATGGTCAGTGTGGGTTGCTGGAGCGGTGTCTCCCTTTTAAAAAAAAAAAGTATCCGAAATTGTATTGGATCGGTTTTAGGAGTTCGTATCAGTTTTAACGTGCCCGTAGCGGGACGGGTCGTTACAGGAAAACTTATGTCTTTTCCTTGTCTTGTGAGGGATCAGTTCCAAGAGTGAGAGGATTGGCCAAGGGAGAGTTTGAGAGCACAATTTCTTTGTTTCAATAAGATCCAATCAGCTAAAGGTGAGGTGTCTCTTGGGTTATTCCCCTTTGTAACAACCAAAACCTTTCACCTCCCACATTAATGTTTCCTTTGGGTTTCATCCCATGAGATGAAACTCCCCAACCATGTGCCCTTTGGGTTTCCATCATGAGATGGAAACCCTCCATCTCCCCAACTTGTATCCATGGGTTTCATCTCATGAGATGAAATCCTCTACCTTCCCAACTTGTGCATTCAAGATGGAAACCCCCCATCTTAACTATTGACCATCCAAGGTGTCCCTTGGTCTTCACCATGGCATTCATTCACCTCCAACATGTGTCCCTTGGGTTTCCACCATGAGATGGAAGCCCTCCATCTTCCCACTCCACTCATTTCAATTCAACTCAACTGAACTTAAATGAACTCATTTTCCAACTCAAGCACTTGAACTCACATTAATAAATTCTCAACTCATTAGAATTCACTTTCCAACTCAAGCATTGTTTATCCCACTTGACCTCATTCATCAACTCAACTCTATTTAACTCACTTAAAATCAACTCAATTTAATTCAATTTGGATTCATTTCCAACTCAAAATAATTCAACTCAATACTTGGGTTCACCCATGATTGACCAAGTCAATCATGGTTTAGTCGACCATGCCCTCATTGTATTTAATCATTTGCCACCTCACTTAATGAGGTGGATTTTGGTCTTAATTGGGTAATTGACCCAATTAACTTAAGTCTACCCATTTATTTAAAATCAGCTCATAAATGACCCATTGGGTCCCAAATCGACAATTGGCCCATTTAAGTATATTTACCAATTGTTTTCAAACCAAACCCTAATCATCAATTCATCTTGGCCCATTGAGTCCCAATTGGGCATTTGACCCAATTAAATCACACTTATCCGTTTATCTTCATTGAAACTCTATCCATGACCCATCGGGTCTTAATTGATCCAATTAAATATATTCTAACCTTATCCACTATCTATTGGATCCTAATTGGGCCATTGACCCAATTAAATTTATCCTCTACTCAATTACATTCCAAACCCATTTACCTTGAGTCATCTTAATAAATTAATCACCCTTTAATTTCACTCTTAAGAGGGAATTTCCTTTATTTCCTGGGTTAAGATCTCGGGGTGTTACAATACTAACACCTTTTAGAATTTTCGTCCCGAAAAATTTCGACAGGGCTTGGGTTCTACTTATTTCCATTCCAATCATCTCGGATAGAACACTCTTATCTTCTATCCATATTTTCAAGTTCGTTCCTTCATCGTCATGTCGCTTCCCTTTTAACCATCCCATTATCCATATGGCTTTCAAAACCAAATAGGGAAGCACAACCATCATATCAGCGGTGTTCGTTGTTTCCTTCCATCTCCGTATAGTCACTTCCTATACCAACAATGTCTAGTATTTACCTCTTCATTACACTTTTTCTCTAATATGGATATTGTACTCCCTTCAGGATAATACACCGAACACAAGTCCATGCATTTATGCTATCACTGTTTTCTATCATACCTTTATGTTTATTACGGTCTCTCATCAATTGATGTATTTCAAGGATTTCTTTACACATTCATATCACGTTCACCCACATATGGGGTCTTATTCCCACAAGCCACATATTATACTTTCTAAATTTGATTACCTAATGCCATTCATACTATCCGTTATACACGGATATACAGTGCAACCATCATAGGACCTATGCACTACAATACAACATCTGGAATTTAAATTTCCAATACATTTGCTAACCGGCATTCTAGTAATCCATTACATCTTTCACAAGTGGCCATAATATTATACAACTTGTCATGCTCCACACCACTTAATTACATAAAAATCACTCATATCAACCTATGAGTTTCATTCTCGCATAATTTACTTTGTCTCATGTTATCTCTTTTTCTCGTGAGCCCATTTGCGATCTCATGTAGATAAATGTACTCTGTTTCACTTTACCTACTACCAAGATATTTTCCATACGTACTCGCTCAATACGTTCATTCGTCTACTCTCTGTGTGAGGTTAGTGATGACCTTGCCCCTCATTGAAAATTTGTTAGTGAGGTAGCCTACCAATGCGAACCTATGCTCAAGGCTTTCGCTGATTCCATTTTAACTAGGTTTCTATCTGCACTCTCCTGGAACTCCATCGGCTAACTACGGAGTCAGCTGGCCAGTCTAACTCGGCAGTCGCCCATAGCTTCCCATTCGAGTTTCACTAGGCTCTTATCTTTTCCACTAAGTACATCTCCAAAATTAAGCATATCTTCATTTGCACATAAGTCACTATGTGACTAACACCTTTTGTTCAAAACTTCTACGATACCGAGTATCTCTCAACACTAACTTTCCTGTGATACAAGTCGTAATACGACTAACACCTTTTTCTTATAAAGTGGGATATAGATCGAAACATATCCCAATCATTAGAACAATTCGTCATCTATGGGACCAACAGGTCCATCACACTACCAACATGTCTACTATGGTTCCGATACCTGGCATCAATCCAAACCACCATGGGAACCATCATCCACAGTTATACACATCCATCCCTAGTATCACTTTATCAGTGAGTATCATCTATTCATGGTTAATAACCATCCATGAATATAATCCTTCCATAGGCATCATTCATCTTGGGCATAATTAATCCAGGGCACATCATCTACCATGAGATATTCTATCTGTAGGAACAACACTCGAATGAATCACTACATGACTGTGGCAGCAATATCAAATCATAAATATACCCCGACCCCTAGCAAGACTTAGGGCCCATGACTTACTAAGTGGAAGACCAACGTCTAACGTGATCAAGTCTACCTTGCCCTGCATCCCTTCACCCCAAGGGTGATTCACTCAAGCTCTAAGGCGGTCGAACCGCGTCTAACGAAGCTAGTACCACCCCCATGAGGTAAAATAGTAACTAGTTCTGCGCATCAACGCACATCAAGTGTACGAAATAGCCGTGAGAGCGCCTTCCAGCGCGTAGCATGTGAGGGACCCACTACTCAATGGCAAACCTACGGGACCAAGTCTCCGTATGTTCATATCGAGGCTCCCATGGTCTCACGGCTACTCTAGGCCTTACTCATGGAATCTATATACTTATCTCATCATTTAACTGCACAAAGGTAAGACGCAATGATCTACTAAGCGGACAGTCTCGTTTTTCCAATGGACTAAGGCATAACGTTATCAATATCAGGTGAGGCACATACCCATACGACGTCTCAATCATCAATATCACGTGAGGGACACACCCATACCACGTCTCAATATAATCAAGTTACCTTGTCACATACATCTCAGTGCCAAAGTGTAATGGCCCAGAATTTGTAAATCAATGAATATAGGAATATTATTTATTTTAATGATGAAAATTGGGAAAATTGGTGGAATAAATGGTAAATGGGCCAAAATTTGGACAAAGGCCCAAGTATGGCCCAATAGACTATCGATTGGATTTAAATTCATTTAAAGGGTCAATGATGGTTAAATGGGTCAAGAATGGTCAAATTGGGTCAAATACCTATTTTGGGACCCAATGGGTCAAGATAGTTAAGCTCTAAGGTAAATGGGTAAGATGAAATGTAATTGGGCCATGGGCCCAATGGTGATACAACTAGTGGGAATGGGCTTAATGAAATTTAAATCACCTAAGTTAGTGATAAATTGACCAAGGTGACATGGTCCAATGGGACCCACCTCCACCTCACCAAGTGAGGTGGCGTGTGGTCCCAAGGTTTGGTGGGGCCGACCACCATGGTTGAATTGGCCAACCATGGGTGGATTTATAAAGATGATGATTTAAGTAAATGGGAATTAAAGTAACTAAAATATCTAAATATTAAATGATTAAAATTATCCAAATGAAGTGGTCAAAGTGGGGTCAAAAGGTGAAAACCAAATCACCTCATGTTAAGAAGTGAAACACGTTGGGACTTAAGGGTGGTGTCATAAGCCATAAAGCAAGATAAATATCTTGTTGGTTGGTGAAAATAATTAATGTAAAGTGTAATTTTAAGTCACCAATGGGATAAGTCTTGAGTTTCTTTCCCATTTCTTATCCTCTCCTCATTGTTACTCTCTCCATTTTTCATTCTCCATTGCCATCCCATGCTCTAAGTGAAGGAGAGAAAGAGAGCTAAGGAGAAGAGAAGAGAAGGAAGAAATGGAAATTTAAGCAAAATCACTCTAAGTCTAAGGTTTATCATCTCCCCTCTCATCATTTTTCCCTCTCTCCCTCTCTCACACAAAACCCTACCTTGGCCGATCCTAAGAGTGGAGGTTGTCACCATGGATCAAGCATCTTGACCTACCAAAGATCAAGAAGGAGAGAGGAGGCTAAGGAAACCGACGGGAGTGGCGGAAGTCGGAGGAGACGACGGATTGTGAGTATTTCTTAAACAAGAAATTTTGGATTTTTAGGGTTTAAGATTTGGGATGTATTTTGTAAAATTAGTGGTGGTTAAATAATATTATGCCATGGATTTTAAATCCATCAAATGGAAGGAATGGAAAGTGGGTAAAAACCCTAATGGAGAAAAATTAGGGTTAAGAAAAATAAAAAGGGATTATGGACATTATATGGTTAATGTGATTAAACATGGAGGTAAATGCAAATTTTTGAGTCAAGAGCCATAGGGTTCGGCCATGTAGCATGACCGAACCCCATGGTAAGTAATGTATGATTTTTTTTAAGGTTTTGAAAAATGGAAGACAATGAGGGTTTTTAGCTAATGAATTTTAGGGTTTTAAATGAATAAATGTGGTAAGTTTTGAGAGGTTTTGTGATGGAATCCATGGATGAGTATGATTGTGTTATGGTCTAAAATGGCATAAAGAAATATTGGATCATGAACCAAGGGTTCGGCCATGGTGAATGGCCGAACCCTATGGTGATGTAATGGTGATCAAATGATGGGTATAATGGATAGAAAAGATGGATTAAGGTGTTAATGAGTTTAGGGTTTTAAATGAATAATGTTGTGGCCTCAAGAGGCATAGGAAAATAATGGAACATGAACCATGGATTCGGCCATGGTGTATGGCCGAACCCTATGGTCATGTATTACAAATTTTAAATGGGTTTAAAAAGATGGAAAATGGGAAGAGTTAATGGTCTAAGTATGTTTGAAACCATGAGAAGATGAGGGGGATTAGTAGTTTTGATGGACTCAAGAGATGAGACCAATGTTGATCAAATGGGTGATCTAAATGAATGGTGAAATCCACATATGGAGGGACTTGTGATAAATTCAAATGTGAACAATGGACCCAAGAAAAAAAATGGGAAAAGGACACCATGGATTCGGCCATGGTGTATGGCCGAGCCCATGGCCCATTTATGAGTCTTTTGATGGGTTAGCTTGGTTATGAATGTGTTTAAATTGATTTGGGAATTGGTTAAATTAAGGACTCATTGTAGTTTAAATGCATGAAGTAAACCCCATGGGAAGATTTGATGAATGGGGTATTTTAAACCCATAATCTATTAACCATCTAAAGGATTAAGTATGGGGGTTTGTATGGATTTAAATGAATAAGGGTTAGGTTAATTAAAAAGGAAAATTGTAATGGTGGTATGTCATGATTAAATGGGTCATTAAGGGAATGAGTTAATGATTAATTATGGGCTTAAGTAGGCATAAATGAATGAGTAATTGTTTCTGTAAAGGGGTAGTGGCAAAAATGGTAAATATTGGCTAAAATGAAGAAACCCATTAAGATATGATTTATGGGCTTAGAAATGGTTAAAACATGGACTAATTATTAATGTGTAATAAGGTACTGGACATCGCAGGCGGTGCGCGATCGGCGACTGGGTTTATCGAACGGAAAACGTAAGAGGACGCGAGTCGGTATTCGGTAGTATTCCTACCTTTTTTGTAAACCATGGATTGAGTGATGTTTTCTTTAATTTATTTTGGAAATTATGTGGTTGTATTTAAGATGAGTTTTGGGATTATGTATTATGTGATGTTTTCCTTTAAATGATTTTGGAAATCATGTGAATGTTTTAAGATGGGTTTGGATTAGGTATTATGGGATGGTTTCCCTTTGATTTATTTGGTAATCATGTAATTGTTTTAAGATGGGTTTATTACTATTGAATTACATATATTACATGACATATGGCATCTACATCTCATGCATGGCATGGGAGGGATATGACAGGGGAAGGATGAAATGAAACCGGAGTCCATGCTCCGTCGGGGCGACCGATAAACAAGCATGGGACATTTCATATATTATTATCATACCTTGATGAGGTTTTGCCATCAAGGGGGACCTTTGTAATTATGATACCTTGATGATGGTTCTTCCATCAAGGGGAATGCCTAGTGTGGATCGCATCTTGATGAGGCTTTTCCATCAATAGGGTCATGGCACAATGATGGTATGGATTTTATTTGGAACACTATGTATGGTTGAAAAAGGGACATTGTACAATGAGGATGAGATTGATGGGTGGGATTCATGACATAGAACACCCATTGCATGACATTGCCCAAAGTGCATGGTTTTACTATAATATTATCTGCATGCTGTTATTACTAATCCATGTACTAGCCCTACTCGGAGTCCTACTGGGCGCGTGGTCTAACGTCCTACTTCTACCCTAGCTGATGACGCAAGAAATGCCGGAGCAGAAGGATGGGAAGGGAGCCAAGCTTAGGAGCTTGGGAAGGCGGACAAATTATTTTATTTAAGTTTATTTTGGGAAATGTGTATTTGAAGTAACTTAGCCTGTCGGAAATGTAATAATTTAGATTACTTGCCATGTTTTGGAAACTACTTTGGACATTATGATTTTAAGGATGTTTGGTGATTGAATGAATGTAACTTCCCTGCTATCTAAGAATTTGTAGGTTAGACTCTTTTATAATTTTCCGCAATTAGTTTAAATGTTCCCCGATACTTACTTCTATGTATGAACCGTTCTCCGTGGACTTCACTCCACGCACACGTAGGGTTGGCCAGTTAAGGGCCGGGCTTTAGAAGCTCGGACTTAACTCGCGTCGTGACGTCCGCGTCCCTTTGTCACTTTTCCTTTTTTTTAAAAAAAAAAAAATAGACTCTGATTTCGGTGAAAAGGGGCGGACGTTACACAAAGTCCTCATAACCTCTTAAGTTTGCATACTTTATTAAAAATCATTCAAACTTCCATCACAATAAAAGGGTTGGTAGGGTTAGAAAAAATAACTTCAAAGAACAAAACGTACCAACAACCCTTACAAAATCTCCCCTTTCCCCGACATTTTCTTACCATTTTTTAGCCTAACCTTCCGTAGAAGACCCTACATCATCACCAAAATTGAAGAAGTTGTTAGGGCATGTCGTCGACGTGTGCCCCAACACTCCACAAGTCAGACATGGTATTATTTTCGGTCCCCCAATGTAAGGACAGTTAGTCCTCTCCTTCCAATGCCCGTGAAGTCCACAAACAAGGCAAATAACCTCAAGGGGGTAGAGGCAGAAAGTACAGTTGGTGCCCTTCCTGGTTGCACAAGTCGTACATATACCCGGGCGAGCCTATCTCCCATACGGATTCTCCTATCATTGGGATATCTCCCATATTCTCTTCTGGAAAAGGGGCTGGAATCACTTCGACATCCTCGGGGTGATCCTACTTGGACGTCTACGTTAACTCCCACAGCGCGGTCTGGCCTGCTGGAGTTGTTGGAAGAAGAAACCAGATCTATAGGACAGCTAGGGGTTCCTCTGTCCCACAACTCTGTATACTTTATGTTGCTCGACATATCTGTATCACAACAACATAAGCATATCAATGACAACCGCAGTTCTAATCAAACTAATCTTTGTTTTGGGGAATTTCCTTATGTATCACATAATTTTGCTTATTTTGGGGAAAATCTTGATGTTCCTTGTTTTGGGAAAATTGCCAAATCAGCATCTTGTATTTCTCATTTTTTGGAAAACTTCCTAAGTATCAAGTGTTGTTTCTCAATTTGGGGAAAAATCTGGATGTTTCTCATTTTCGGGGAAATATGTCCTATTTTGCTATGTTTATAAATCCATATTTATAGTGATTATTCTTCCCGTGTTGTTATTCATGTTTCATCAATTGTTGTTCTCAGATTGAATGCTTCAGTTTAAGTTTAATCAAACTAAATTAATCCGGCCCCCATGCAGCGGACTCCGAAGAGTCGGTCAGTTGGGATTCTTATCTTGTCAGTGAGACATGATACTGTCTTAATCTTACTTTGAAAGGATTCTTTCTTCCCGTTTCACTTTGATACCAACTGTAATGCCCCGCCCTTTTTGACACGCTGAAAATCAGAGTCTAATTTTTTTTTATTAAAAGAGAGAGAGAGCGGGAACGTCACGACGCGAGCTAAGTCCGAGCGTCCAAAGCCCTACCCTTAACTGGCCAACCATGCATGTGCGTGGACAAGTCCACCAAAACATTTCACACGGGATACTACGACTTGTGAATACCCATTGAGGAAATAACATCGGATTACAACATTTACTTAGCAAGGAAGGCAATCAATATAAATTAACTTAATCCATATTAATCATCATCAATCGATCCATAGCAAATAGTCTAAGCTATTACATTCCCAAATATTAGCTACTCAAATTACATTGTCCATGAATAAACTTAAATAAAGTGAAACTAAATTATCCAAGCTCCTAAGCTTGGTTCCGATCGTGTCCTTCGTTCCGTCCATTTCCTGTGTCATCATCTAAGGTAGAAGTAGGGTGTTAGACAACGCGCCCAGTAGGTACTCCAAGTAGGGTCAACACATGGGTTAGTACAAAAATCACATAGATAACATAATATCAAAAGCATGCAAGTCAATGCCATTGTAATAGCCCAAATTTTTAAATCATCATATATATGGCATTTATTTATTTTAGTAATGGAAAAATTGGAATTTTGATGTTGTGGATGTTAAATGGATCAAATTTTGGGGCAATGGTCCAAGTATGGTCCAATGGACCATGGATTTGATGGAATTCATTTAAGGGGTCAATAATGGTCAAAGTGGGCCCGATAACCATTTGGGACCCAATGGGTCAAAATGAGTCAAACTCTAAGGCAAATGATAGAAAATAATTTAATTGGTGACCCAATTAATTGAAATGGGTTGAATTGGAGTTAAACCACCTAAATTAGTGATGAAATAATGAAGATGGCATAGGTGGGTTCAACCATCATGGTTGACTTGATCAACCATGAATAAGTCAAAGGTAACTAAAGAGGATCAAAGTGAATTAATGTGTATCACCTAAGATTAATTTTGATTAAGCTTAGGTGACATGGCCGAATGGGGCCCACCTCCACCTCACTAAGTGAGGTGGCGGGTAGGCTAGGATTGGTGGGGCTGGCCACCATGGTTGACTTGGTCAACCATGGGTGGATTTCATAGAGGAAATTTATTGGAATTAAATTAAATAGGAATTAATTAGCCTAAGTTAATGATTCAATTAAATTAAAGACTTAGGGAAGTCAAGTGGGTCAAGGGGAGTCAAAGAAACAAGTCAAGGGTGGTTTCATCTCCTTGAAACCACTCAAAGAAACACAAACCACTTAAAACAAACACAAAATAAACCATGTACTTAGGGTGGTGGTTTTATCCCAACCACCACCACAAGCACACTAACCCATGTTGGTGGGAGGAGTTAATGCAACCAAAGGATGAGATGAGTTTTCATCTCATTCTCTCATTTCCATTCTCATTTCACTCTCTCCCTCCCTTGCACTCTCAAAAAAACGTCCTCCCTCTCTCTCCCAAGGAAAACACCAAGAAAGAAGAAGAAACTTAGAAGAAAAGAAAAGAAAAACTAGGCTTGGCCAACCACCACCCCAAGACCCAAGCTTGAGATAATTTTGTATCCCTTCCTCCCCTTCCCTCTCTCAAAATCTAAACCTACCTTAGCCAAACCCTAACCATGGAGACTTCATCTTGATCAAGCACATAGTGGCCGAACAACAAAGAGAAGAAGAAGAGAAAGGGCAAAGGAAAGCAAAAGGAGAAAGAAAGACCGGAGGAGTCGTCGGTGCGGTAAGAAATTCTTAGACAAGAATTTATATTTTTTTTTTAAAGGTTAAGATGTATTTATGGAATCCATTTCTTAGAATGAATGGTGGCCACAAATGTTATGGGCCTTAGATCTAAGATCCATTCAATGATAAGATGAGAAATGGATGAAAAGGGGAGAGATAGATTAAGAAAAATAAGTAAAAGGATTAAGGAGGTTGAAATTAAATGGATTTAAGCATGGAAGTAATAGGTTTTTGAATGGATTGATGGACCATAGGGTTCGGCCATGTAGTGTGGCCGAACCCCATGGTAAATGGTTGATGATTTAATTAGGGTTTTAAGGTTTAAAGGCTATGGAGAATGATTATGATTGTAGGCTTGTAAATGATTAAATATTGGAAAAAATTTAAAGAGGTTTAAATGAGGAAAAATCATGGAGTGTGTGAATGATTTTATGGCCCCAAGGAGCATAGGAAAAATGGTGAATCATGAACCATGGGTTCGGCCATGGTGTATGGCCGAACCCTATGGTGATGGAATAAGATATTTAAATGGTTATATGAGTATGGAAATTAATGAAGAATGTTAATGGTAATTAAGTGGATTTTATTTAGTATTTTAAACAAGGTGTAAATGGGTGGAAATGAAGTTTTAAAATAAAATTATGGACCATGGTTTCGGCCATGGTACATGGCCGAACCCCATGGGGAGACTTTGAGGAAAATATGGGGTCTTGGAACCATGGAAAATAAAATGGAATGATGGTTAAATTAAATGGACCAAAGTACATCTCATGATGGTTATGAAAGGGTGATTTAAATGTATGATTTAAATTTATTTATGGTAGGACAAATGAGGTAGAATGGGCCCAAGAAAAATGGAAAATAGGCATCATGGGTTCGGCCATGGTGTATGGCCGAACCCATGACCCATTTGTAGGTCATGTTATGGGCTAAATATTAAATTATGTATGGGATTAGATGATTGCAAATTAAATTAAATTAAGTGGCTGATTTTAGGGATGTTATGTCATGGTCATTAAATCATTAATGGGACTAAGTATGTGGCTGAATTATGGACAAAAATATACATGAATGGAGGGAATATTAAACCATGGAAGTCTAGTGGCAAAACCGTAATTATTGGCCACAATTGAGGAACCATGAGTTCGGCCATGGTACATGGCCGAACCCCATGTAGGTTGGACATGAGCTTGGGTACATTAAGATAACGTTATGAGTGATTAAATGAAACTTAGAGTTGCTGCGTTTTAGACTCACAAATGAGAATGTTTAATGGGCTAGAACGTGGAATTATGCATGTATTTAAATCAATGGAAATGAGGCTAAGTTAAGGGCTGAATTATGATAATCTTGTAACATGATTAGGGATCATTAATGGATCTAAGGTTGTGATCAATTAGGGACTTAATTATGGATAAAATATGGACTAATTTGGTAAATGTATAATATGGTATCGAGATGTCACAAACGGTACGCGATCGGCGACCGGATTATCGAACGAAAACGTAACGGGACGCTAAGCGGTATTCGGTAGGATTCCTACCCTTTTGTAAGCCGTGATTATGTGTATGTGATGGTTTCCTCGTTTTATTTCGGTAATTATATGATTTATCTTAAGATGGATTTTAAATGCTATGAATTATACTTTAATGCTATGGATGATATTTTAAATGCTATGGATTATATTTTAATGCTATGGATGATATTTTTAAGGCTATGGATTATATTTCAATACTATGGATTTTATATTAAGGATATGAATTATATATATACTACATAGCATAATGCACTTACATCTCATGCATGGTATGGGCGGGAAAATAATGAAACCGGAGTCCATGCTCCGTCGGGGCGACCGAGAAACAAACATGAGGATAGCCTGAGGAGCTATAACCGGAGTCCATGCTCCGTCGGAGCGACCGAGAAGCACACATGGGGGCACCTTGACAAGGCTTTGCCGTCAAGGGGGATATGACGTTTTATGATGATATGGATGATGGGTGGGACACATGACATAGGCACCCATGGCTTGACATTCATCATATGGTTTTATTATATTGTTATCGGTATGCTTGTTATCACTAATCCATGTGCTAACCCTACTCGGAGTCCTACTGGGCTCGTTGTCTAACGCCCTACTTCTACCCTAGCTGATGACGCAGGAGACGGCGGAAACGGTGGACGCGACGGGAGCCAAGCTTAGGAGCTTGGGAAAGCAGATACTTAGTTTTATTTAAGTCTTATTTTGGAAATGTAATTTAAGTAGCTTAGCTTGTCGGTTTGTAATAATTACTATTTCTTGCTATGGTTTCGACTGTACTCTGGACGTTATCATTTTGAGATATGATTATGAACATAGGGGTATTTTAGTAATTTAATGATGTATCTTCCCTTCTATCTAAAACTGGTAGGATAGTCTCTATTATAATGTTCCACACATAATTACATTCCGCGAGCTTACTTCATACGAGTGAACCGTTCTCGTAGACTTCGTTCCGCGCACGTGTAGGGTTGGCCAGTTAAGGGCCGAGCTTTAGAAGCTCGGACTTAACTCACGTCGTGACGTCCTCCCCCGTTGTCACTTTTATTTCAAAAAAAAAATACTCTGATTTTTCAGTAAAAAGGGGCGGGCGTTACATGCCATGAGTGTCATATGCCATGAGTCCCACCCATCCGCCATATCACAATCACATAGTATCCCTCTTGATGAATAATGCACATCAAGGTATCCCCACGAATACACGCCCTGACGGAGCGTGGATCTCCGGTTACAAATCAATCATACACCCCTCTTGATGGATAACGCACATCAAGGTACCCCCATGAATTCCTTACGGACGTCCCGACAGAGCATAGGTCTTCGGTTACATTTCATCCCTCCCATGCCATGCATGAGATGCAAGTGCAGACATGCAATGTAATAATACAAATCATAGCATTAAAATCATCATTAAGACATATCATTTGATACCAAAATAATTCAAGTAAAACATTCACATATACATAATCCATGGTTTTCAATAAGGTAGGAATCCTACCAACGTCCAAATAACGGGTCCTTGTGTTTCCATCCAAAAACCGATCACCGATCGCGTCAAGCCGATCGTTCACCGTTTGTGAAATCTCATTATCTTATTACATTTAACATATACATACATCAATTTGGTGATCTATTTAATTCCATAAAATAACCAATTTAATTATTCCAATTGATTTAAACCATTCCCTTCATCCTTACAATTTAACCTAACCATTTGGAAAATCATATAAATGTTTCATTTATAAAATCAGTAGGTTACCCGCTGTCCACTACCCACTGTCCACAGTCCACTGTCCACTACCCACTGTCCACTATCCACTGTCCACTGTACACTACCCACTGTCCATTGTCCACTACCTACTGTCCACTGTCCACTATCCACCAAAACTGTAACGCCCCGCCCTTTTTTCACTCACCGAAAATCAAAGTCTATTTTTTTCTTTGAATAAAAGAGTGAGAGAGAGTGGGACGCCACGACGCGAGCTAAGTCCGAGCTTCTAAGCCCGACCCTTAACTGGCCAACAATACTTGTGCGTGGACCAAGTCCACTAAAACGGTTCACACGTACTTAAGTTAAACATGCGGAATAAATCATAGATGCGGAATTATAATGGAATAATAATTCTATTCCATTTTAGATAGCAAGGATGTCCATCACTTAACAATAATTATCTTACGTTAACATATCCAAAATTAAGATTCAAACCATAGCACATAATCTACGTTATTACATCCCAAATGCTAGCTACTCAAATTACACTGTCCATGAGTAACTTAATTAAATTGAAACTAAAACATCCAAGCTCCTAAGCTTGGCTCCGATCTCATCCTTCGCTTTGTCCATTCCCTGTGTCATCAACTAGGGTAGAAGTAGGGTGTTAGACAACGAGCCCAGTAGGTACTTCGTATGGTCAACACATGGTTTAGTATAAAAATCCAGATATAATACATCATGCCGTACTTGTAAAACATCGTATCCAAAACAGTGTATCAATGCCATGCCATGGGTGTCATATGCCATGAGTCCCACCCATCACCCATATCACAAACACACAGTATCCTCTTGATGGAAAACTCCTCATCAAGGTCTTCCTCTTGATGGGAACTCCTCATCAAAGTATCCTCACGAATGCCTTACGGACGCCCCGACAGAGCGTGGACTCCGGTTACTTCTTGATGGATAATGCACACTAAGGTACCCCCACAAATGCCTTACGGACGCCCTGACGGAGTGTGGATCTCAGGGTTACATTCCATCCCTCCCGTGTCATGCATAAGATGCAAGTGCATATATGCTATGTAATAATACAATCATAGCATTAAAATCTCACATTTGAAACATATCATTTATACAAAATAACTCATCAAAATATGAATTTAAAATCATCATACATATCCCATGGTTTCAATGAGGTAAGAATCCTACCAATGACAAACTTATGTGTCCTTGCATTTTTGTCCGAAACCGCTCACCGATCGCCTCAAGCCGATCGTACACTGCTTGTGAGGCCCCGTTACCTTATTACATATCAATTAATCAACCACATGTTCCATTTGATTTCCAAACATGTTTAAGTCCATAAACATGTCTTAGTGGGGTTCGGCCGTACAACATGGCCGAACCTCACTCACTTAATTTTGGTCTCTCTTTTCATTTAACCAATCACATCCAAGTACATCATTTTAAAAACCCTAAGTCCACCAAATACACCTTAGTGGGGTTCGGCCATATAACATGGCCGAACCTCACTCACTTGGTTTGGGTCACTTTTTAGTCCTTTGATCTTTACATTGAGTCCAAGATCATTCCATTAGTTTTACATTAACCAATCATACATGAGTTAATCCTCTAACATTCATAAAATCCCTAAGTCCATAAAACTTTCCCCATGGCCGAACCCATGGTCCATCATTTTCACCCATATTTTAGCTCTTTGCCATTAATCTTTCCACGGCTACTCACTTAGCTTATATATACATGACTTAAGTCCCAAAATCATTCCATTAGTTTTACATTAATGGAAACCCTAAATCCATAAAACATTTTCTATGATTCAATCATTCACTTAAGCCATTTATGCATGTCTAGAACCAAAAACATGATCCATGGGGTTCGGACATACACCATGGCCGAACCCATGGTCCTTCTATTCATCTACACATGATAGATTCATGAATGACCCATTAAAATGGTTCATGGGGTTCGGCCATACTACATGGCCGAACCCATGGTGTCCCATTTTCATCCTCTCTTTAAATCATTTACTACCTTGGGTCCATAAATCAAGTCCTTTCATTTTCTAGCATAATCATTTATTTAATCATACATAGATCTCTAAATGACCCTTTAAAAATGGTTCATGGGGTTCGGCCATACACCATGGCCAAACCCATGGTCCATAGTTCTCCACCCTTTACATCATTTAGATCCATTTACCACCATTAACATTCCTCCACTATTTCCATCATTTAAACCCTTTTAAAACCTTAATACCTTTCCATGGTGTAACCACCTTTAAACCATTTAAACCAATGATATTCTTCCATGGGGTTCGGCCATACAACATGGCCGAACCCTATGGTTCATCAATTTATTCTAAAAATCATACTTCCAAGATTTAATCCTTTGATGGGGTTCGGACATACACCATGGCCGAACCTTATCAATCCCCTTTTTGTCCTTGATGGTTCTTATACATACAATTTAGGGTTTGGCCATGCAATGGCAAAACCATGATCCTTGATCATCCACCATTTCCCATATGGTAATGCATAAGTCTTTAGTTACAACAAGATTAGGGTTCGGCCATTTCCTTGACCATCTTTTCTTATTTATGCAATCTTATCGAGTACTTACCGATTCCTCGACTCCTCCGGTTTCTTTCACTCATTCTTGCTCCTTTCCTTCCTTAGCCTCTTCTTCCTTCCTTCTTGATCCTTGGCCGAGGTTGATCTTGATAAAATCTCTAGGAGTGGTTCGGCCAAGAGGTATAGGTTTGAGAGAGAGAGAGAGAGAGAGAGAGAGAGAGAGAGAGAAGCTTGGGATAAAAAATACTCCAACTCCTTTGTCTTGAGAGTGGTTGGCCTTGAGTGAGAGAGGGAGAGAGTGAGATAAACCAAATAATTCTCTTTGCTGCCCAATGTAGTTCAGCCAAGGGTGGTATCTTTTGGTTGATACCCCTTTTGTAACTCCCATGACCTTTCACCTCCCCATTGATGCTTACTTTGGGGGTTTCATCCCATGAGATGAAACTCCCAACCATATGCCCTTGGGTTTCCATCATGAGATGGAAACCCTCCATCTCCCAACGTGTAGCCTTGTATGTCTTTGTGTAACAGCACAACTCTCCAACTTCCTCATAAAGACACCACTTGAGATGGAACACCCCTCCATCTTCCAACGTGTATGCCTTGTATAACCACCAAAAACCTTTCACCTCCTCATTAACCCTCATTAATATTTCCTTTGGAGTTTCATCCCATGAGATGAAACTCCCACCTCCAACGCATGTAACCTTGATTTGGGTTTCATGAGGTGCAACTTTCCATCTCATCACCTAACTCGCTTAAGATGAAAATCCCATTAACTTCCCATTCAACTCATCTCTTTAACTCAACTCATAACTTTAATTCAACTCATTTACTCACTTAAAATCAACTCAAATACTTGATTCCATTTCCATCTTAATTCAGCCATAATTTAACTAAGCTTGAACTCACTTGGTGGTCAACCAAGTCAACCATGACCCATTGGGTCCCAATTGGGCATTTGACCCAATTGACAATCTTGATCCAATTAAATAAGTCTTAACCATTTGCTTCAAATGAACCTTATCCATGATCCGTTGAGTGTTAATTGGACACTTGACCCAACACATTACCCATCTAAGGTCTATCTCCATTAATTACAACTTAAATTGGCAATTTCCATAAATATTTATAACTTGAAAATACAGGGTGTTACAAAAACTCATGGGGTTCAGCCATACCACATGGCCGAACCTCACTCTTTGGTTTTGACCCCCTTTTTAACCCTTGTTTTATTTTACACAACATCGGTCCAACACCATCCATTCTTTGAATTATTAATCCCATCACTTAAGTTAATCATTCAACTTGATAAAAACAACACCTAACTCCATCAAATATTATCCATGGGGTTCGGCATACAACATGGCCGAACCCATGGTTCTTTCATTCCATCTTCTTTCATTTTAGCCCTCCTTTCTTAACTTGGTCATTCAATCACTTATCATGTATAGATCTACCAAAATGACTCATCAAAATAATTCATGGGCTTCGGCCATACACATGGCCGAACCCATGGTCCTTTGTTTCCATTTTCCCATGGTCTAACCATCTTTAAAACCATCAACATTTCTCCATGGGGTTCATCATACTGTCCATGAAAAAGTCCTTCATGGGGTTCGGTCATACAACATGGCCGAACCCATAGTTCCTTATTTTATTAATTCCCATCTTAAATACCACATGTCCATGATTTGATCATTTGATGGGGTTCGGCCATACATCATGGCCGAATCTCATTCAATCCCTTTTGAGTTCTCAATGATCTTTATACATAACAATCTAGGGTTTTGTCCATTTTTCCATCTCATTCCATGGATGGATTTTGAATCCATGGCCCATAACATTTTGGTCAACCACTTCCAATCTATATGGAATGTTCCCTTTAATCTCTTTATTAATAAAAATCTTGTCAAGTACCACTTACCGATTCCGTGACTCCTTCGATCTTCTTCCGTTCCTTGGTCTTTTCTTTCTCCTCCTTGATCTTCTTTCGTTCTTTAGTTTTTTCTTCCTTCCTCCTTGATCTTCGGCCAAAGAGTGGTGCTTGATTAAGATGAAAATCCTAAGAGTGGTTCGGCCAAGGAAGAGGTTTGAGAGAGGGAGAGGATTTGAGAGTGGAAAACTTAAGTCTTTTCCTTGTCTTGTGAGGGATCGGTTCCAAGAGTGAGAGGATCGGCCAAGGGAGAGTTTGAGAGCACAATTTCTTTGTTTCAATAAGATCCAATCAACCAAGGTGTGTGTCTCTTGGGTTATGCCCCTTTGTAACAACCAAAACCTTTCACCTCCCACATTAATGTTTCATTTGGGGTTTCATCCCATGAGATGAAACTCCCCAACCATGTGCCCCTTGGGTTTCCATCATGAGATGGAAACCCTCCATCTCCCCAACGTGTATCCATGGGTTTCATCTCATGAGATGAAACCCTCCACCTTCCCAACTTGTGCATTCAAGATGGAAGCCCCCCCATCTTAACTATTGACCAACCAAGGTGTCCCTTAGTCTTCACCATGGCATCCATTCACATCCAACGTGTGTCCCTTGGGTTTCCACCATGAGATGGAAACCCTCCATTTTCCCAATCCGCTCATTTCAATTCAACTCAACTCAACTTAAATGAACTCATTTTCCAACTCAAGCACTTGAACTCACATTAATAAATTCTCAACTCATGTGAATTCACTTTCCAACTCAAGCATTATTTATCCCACTTGAACTCATTCATCAACTCAACTCTGTTTAACTCACTTAAAGTCAACTCAATTTAATTTAATTTGGATTCATTTCCAACTCAAAATAATTCAACTCAATACTTGGGTTCACCCATGATTGACCAAGTCAATCATGGCTTAGTCGACCATGCCATTATTTGTATTTAATCATTTGCCACCTCACTTGATGAGGTGGATTTGGGTCTTAATTGGGTAATTGACCAAATTAACTTAAGTCTACCCATTTATTTAAAATCAGCTCATAAATGACCCATTGGGTCCCAAATTGGGAATTGGACCATTTAAGTTCATTTACCAATTGTTTTCAAACCAAACTCTAATCATCAATTCATTTTGACCCATTGAGTCCCAATTGGGCATTTGACCCAATTAAATCGCACTTATCCGCTTGTCTTCATTCAAACTGTATCCATGACCCATCGGGTCTTAATTGATCCAATTAAATATATTCTAATCGTATCCACTATCTATTGGATCCTAATTGGGCCATTGACCCAATTAAATTTATCCTCTACTCAATTACATTCCAAACCCATTTACCTTGACTCATCTTAATAAATTAATCACCCTTTAATTTCACTCTTAAGAGGGAATTTCCTTTATTTCCTAGGTTAAGATCTTGGGGTGTTACAGTAGTAATGTAAAGGCTGGTTATTTGGAATAAACCATTCATCACCCAAGATGTGTAAACAAAGTAAAGGCAATGATCTGAAATTCACGTAAAGATCTAAAATGCAATTCATATTTACTAATAAAACAAGATCCACAACTTTTTAATTTAATTAATCAAACCTTAGTAATCATGATTCATGTCTTACAATCAAGATCCTAACTATTACATACGCTCATGCTCAATCAAATAAACAAAGGTTGTAATCTTGAAATTAAAAGTAAAATAATCATCAAAGAATTTTAGAAATTGGATGCTCGAAGGTTCTAAATGAATGCTTTACTTTATTAAATGGAAGAATTAAAGTACAAGGCTTTGGAACTAATTACATAGAAGCAATAAAATTAAAATGGAGAAATTAATTGCTCACTTGGAAATCGTGTGGTGCTCTGTCTTCTAGTCTTTTCTCCAGCCTTTAGTCCTCTTGAATTCTAGGTCATATTCGAATTTTACCCTTGGGGTAATGTGGTATTTATAGGTTTTGAAAGAGATGGATGGCTTGGATTAAATCAAGTTTTAAGTTGGAAAATCAAAGGACTGGATTGGAACTAAATGGGAATGGATGATGGTGATTTAAGCTTGGATTTTAGGGTGGTACAAGGAGAGTCACACGAATTTGATGTGGCTTTCCTTGGTGGCTAAGTCAAGGTGGAGGGAAGATAGGAGATTAGGAGAGAAAATAGGATTGGGATTGGCAATTTGAAATTCGAATTTGCTATGTAGTTTTAGGGTTTGTGCAATGAGATGATGAATGAATGGATGAGATTAAGAGATGAGATGAATGAATGGATGGATGATAGGAAGATGACATGGAGGGTAGACTAGGTGTGAAATTCGAATGGATTGGATTGGGATTGAGAAAATCGTGTGAGGTGTGGTGATTGGGATGATGAGGTGTGTTAAGATCCTAGGAATGTATCTAGATGATTTTTAGCCTAAATGCATGGAGAGGTTTTAGGTTGCAAAAATCATAGGGATGATGATGTGTAAAATGCGCATGGAGGATAGCCTGAACTACAAGTTGTTCATTACTTAGGGTTTATGAATGGAGACCTTAGATTAAATGGGGTTTTGATCTAATGGCTCTAAGGTATTTTGAGTGAAATAAATATAGGAATGGGTAGATGGTTGATGGAGGGTTTAGATGCAGAGGTGGATCTAAATGGATGATGAAATGCATGACCTAAATAAAAGGTAATGTGTTTATGTGATGGATACATGTGGAGGCTCTAGGGTTTCTAAGAGATGAATGAGTGGATGTGATTGGATTACCTAATATCTAATGGCTAAGATGATCAATGCATGAAATGAATGCAAGGATTAATAGGTGATGCATGAATGAATACTAATCTAAGGTTAAAATGATCATGATGATGATGGATGACCTAGATCTAATGATAGATTAATGGATGGATTAGATTTGATGGCGGATCTAAGGTTTGTCCTAATTTGGTATGTGAGATGGAAGGTTAAGATCTAAGATGGAAGTTGGATGGTGTGGATGTGAAGTTGGGTTCTAGGTTTTAGACAGGTAGTTGGGTTGGACTTAGGTAAATTCAAACATGGACCATGGAGTTCATTGGACTTGGGCTTTGGATTTGGATCAAGATCTCAACTCAGGCCATTTGAATTGGATTTGAGAGCTTGGGCCTTAGTTGGATAGAGCTTGCACACTGGCCTGACCCAAAGTGTGAAATGTGCATGGCTTGCATGTGGCTTGGCCCATTGAAGCTTTGTGGAGCACATCTTGGCCCACTTGAATAAAGTCTTGTCCTAATGACTTGAAATTCAGGCTTTGGCACTTGGATTGCAACTTTTAACCTCTAGAATTAAATAATTATTCAGCCACTTTAAATCTTAAAATTATTAATTAATTATACTCTCATAACTGGATTTAGATTAATTAATTTACATGAAAATCCTAGAAAGTGACATAAAATAATTATAATAATTCTAGGTCTTCTCTTTAGGGTTCTAAACTTGCAATCTTCTGTTGTTTTAGCTTAATTTTCCTAAATTTTCCTTTTTTTTACTTGTGCTAGGGGCAAAATCATAATTTTTGCAAAAAATTAAAAAATTGTAAAAATGATTTGTTTTAATAAAAAATCCTGAATTTGACCGCTTGGATGTTTATTTTTAATAAAATGATTGTTTAAATAATGCTTTTACTTAGGCTAGTGGACATTATCATTCTACCCAACTTAGGAAACATGCAACTCTGTGTTTTCGTAGGTGCCGCATGCAAAATAGGTTCATTCTCAGACTTTTGTTCGAAGGGGTAAGCTCTAGAGTTGAGAACACCAGTTCAGAATATCTAATAGACTTGTGCACCTGGTACTTGCAGAACTTCTCCATCTGCAAACTCTTAATCTATTGCCATCGGAGTGACGAACAGATTCTAGTGACTAACGTTCTGTTTCGAACTAGTCCACTACAATGGGTAGAATGATCTGTAACTTAGTTGTGGATATTAAATTGTTTTTCTCCTTTATTTGTTGGGATAGTCTCAATACATCGCGGCAACGATCACTTGTTGATAATACGAGATGGGTACTGAATTTTATTTCCTTTGTGTTTTCTATGCCGACTTTTCATAAAACACGACGTTCTCAGTGTTATTGTATTCTATTACTTTTTAGTCAGTTTTATTTTCACTTGGAATGCTATTATTCTTTTAGCGTATATTATCGCACGCATTGTCACCGAACTTTTACTCTTCAACATGCACTTGTGCGACTTGATTACTCGGTTAAATAAAGGATTAAAAAGGAGAAAAATATAACAGGTAAATTTGTATTCACCTTGTTATTATCGTGCATTTTTATTTACTTAGTTTTAATGTTTTACAGTTCGACCAAAAGTCTCGCTAATTTACGGTGAAGAGATTCAACTACACTGTGTTCTTTAAAGTGCATTGCATATTTGCATTTGAAATCTTATATTCTATGTAATACCTTGCCTAGTTTAAGCTTGTTTTAACTCGTTAATCATGTTTAACCGGTTGATCTCGAGGATTTCGGTCAGGGCTTCGAGGAAAGCCCAAGTATGGCCCAATCCGAGCTCGTGAGCTCAGTGATCCAGCCCGTTCAGCTGGAGGGGTATTGGTAATTTGCCGCTTGTTGTGTATATTTTCATAAATGGTGTGATTTGGTGATTGCTATTGATTGATAATACTCTCCTTAATGAAGGATTTGCATTTCTAAGTTTAAAATGAATTTATTTTCAGAAAATGATATGTAAATATCGCCCGTCTAAACCCCGAAAGGGAGTTTTAATTATTTTAAATAATTTCGGAAAGGAGATAAATTTTGAAAATAGTATTTGGTGGTAGACCATTTCAGAAATGACCTAGATATTTCATTTCACCTCAAAATAAGGTTTACAAATTGGTTATTTTAACAATTATTTATTTAAGCAAAAATGGGTAAATTATGGTTTTTATTTAAATCAAGGGTTTTAGTAAGAGATAAATTCTGAAAATTTTATGGTGACCAAGATTTTTGAAACCCAACCTATCTGTAAGGTTGGATAAGGTTTTTGAGTTTTTAAATTACCATTTCTAGTTTTAAAATCATTTTTTTTATTAAAATGGGGCACTTTTTGCAATTTGGAAACTGTTGAAGGGTTGATTTGCAAAACCCTGAATCGGCACTGTAGCAGCATCAGCTGCATGCAGCGCATGCACTTGCCGCTCAGCCTGACTTCCGCAATCATGAGATCTCCCGTTGTGTCCCATCCCCGGATTTCCGGCCAAAAACCTATAAATTCAGGCCTCATCAATCGTTTTAACTCCCAGCAATTCTTCTCTTCTCTCTGCTCTCTGTTAAACCCGTCCGAGACCCCTGCCGTTGCCTGTTTTTGCAAACAGTAAGCTTAAGTGGAAGATTTTTCAAAAACTCGAATTTCAGCCCAGGAATCAAAACCAAGGTATCCATTGCATTCCTCTCTCAATTCTAGCCGATTTAGAATCAAACAAAACCGATTTTGACCCTGTTTTGATGGAGAAAAACCAGTTTTAAAATCTAAGAAAAACCATGGGTTTCATGTACCCGTGAGCTTTCACTGTTTAAATCGGATGGCCTATTGAGTTTCTGAGCTCCAAATCAATCCCTGTGGAAAGAGGACTCCCAGAGGAGTCCATCAGACCAGACCGATGTGAAAATCGAATCCGAGAAGCCCTCCCTTTTCAGAATCGTATTTCACTGTTCATCCGCCGTCACTATCTCTAGTTGCAGACAGTGGAGAAGACGACTCTTGGAAGGTCCGAGAGCCGCTCTTCGGAAGGTCCGAACCTGCGGACGTTCCGAGAGCCGTGACCCTCGGACGTTCCGAGCTTCACCCGAAGCTCAGTTACGCCCGAGGCGAGCCTGACCCTTCGGACGCACTGAGCTGAGCTCGGAAGGACAACCCTCGGACGTTCCGAGCTTCACCCGAAGCCCAGGACGCCCAGGCGAGCCAGACCTCTCTCGGAAGGACCGAACAGTTTCACTCAGACGTTCCGAGATATACCTTCGGACATTCCGAAGCTCTCAGACCCACTGAGGTTTTTCTCTGTTTTTATCAGTTCAGAAGGACTTCGGAAGGTCCGAGACCCAGTCTTCGGACGATCCGAAGTCAGGCCCCAAGTTCTGAGGCCAGTGACTCAGTTTAGAGTGGTTTCGGATGATCCGAAGCCACTGTACCTGTTCCGAGGTGATGTTTCGAGGGACCCGTTTTTAAGTGATGAAATATTGATGTGATTAATGATGTGATGATGTATACCCCCCCTTTGTTAATTTAAAACTGTACTAACCCTTTTTCTCTCTTATTATTTATAGTGTAAATATTATTGTATACGCTTCCAGGCCAACCCTATTGGTCGGGCACTGAGTGATTCACTTTCAGGCCGATGCAATATAGTCGGGCACTAAGTGACCTCGAGGCCTACTCAAAATGTCAGATCTGGTCCTATCCAGAAGACAACCGAGAAGTGACCCGAGGATCTAGACCTAACTCAATAAGTCAATCTGGTCAATGCCCAGAAGACAATATGAGTTTGGACTGAGCCCCTTTTTATTTATTATTATATTGTGGATTATGATAATTTAAAAATGATAGAAACCGAGTAGGAGACTCAATTCCATGTACCTTGGATGTTTTGGGAAAACCAGTATGATTTCAAAATACTGCTTGTATGTGTACATGCTATGTATGAATGCTGTATGTTGATTACGCACTTGTCTGTTGTTTGAACAGAGACCGCGCAACCACACAATCACGGTGAGGGAACTTAACTTTGCAGTTAAAATGTAAACAGGTTTGGTTATTTGATATGGATATTGAACAATGAGTGGTTTCAGATTTGATGAACCCACTCATATGTCTAAATGTGACGCAGTATGGTAAGAGTGCTTATGATGCTGGCCCAGACTTGATGCACTATGGTAAGGGTGCTCATGATGCTGGTAAAAGCTATGATCAGATGAGATGTGTAATACTGCTTCCACGTGCCTGGACTATTGAATGAATATCGGCCATATGAGAGATGGTTTATGTCTACTGGACCATGGGTGGACTGTGGGCGTCAGTTGCTGACCTGAGGGTGTCAGTACCGGCTAAGTCAGAGCCGGAGATATACTTGCAAGGATGTATTTTGACCGTGTCGGGACTTAATACTATTATAGTGCCAAGAGGTTACGGTGGATGACAGCAGTAATGGAAAAATGATGAAATGATGAAAATGATGATGAGACTTTACTTGATATTGTGATTCTATTATCAAGCATGAGATGTTATATTACAATTGTTGATTATATATTCACCTATTGCTTATTTAACTGCACTGTTATATTTCCTTCACTGGGATAGTTAGCTCACACCACTCACATTTTAGGAGATGAACCTGAGGAGGAGAACCCTCCGTTTGAAGCTTGAGGTGGATAAGCTGCGGCGTGGCTTTGGGATTCCCACTGAGGGGAATACCCTTGTATTTTGTGCTTTCTGGTTTTTTGAAACATTTTCCTCTGTAAAGCACCGAGTGTGGTTCTTGGCGTGTGTTAATGTGTTGAACTAGGACTGCTACGTTTCTGTAGCTACTCTGATGTAATTTTGTAAATGATGAATCAATGGTTGGATTCTATATGTTAATGTTTTGAATAATGATTCAATGTTTGGAATTATGTGTTGATGTTTGTATTTTCTATGTCTATTGTTGGGGCAGGCATATGGTACATGTTTGAGTCCACATGATGGGATCATGTTTGACCCTTGGGCCCAACTGTTGATCCGGCCCAGTAAGAATGCTGGTAGTCTAACTTATCTTTCAAAAAAAAAAAAAAAAAATCAGTCGCGTTCCTGGCCCACTTGTCGGGTCGGGGCGTGACAGCTTGGTATCAAAGCATAGGCTCAAACTCTAGGATTGTGATGGGTTACAACCTAATTAGACTTGTCCCTATGTTGAAGAATAGGGATCATACCCTGTTTGACCTATAGAGTGTTCACGCATAAGTCGGCGACTTATCCGGACGACTTCTTTTACCTTAGTGTTGACGCAAGATCTTCTTCGGAAGATTAGATTAGAGTGTGTCGGGAATTAGGGAGATTTTGTTTTGAAAGGGGTGAGTCTTGTCTTATTGTTTTGTTGGATTTTTCAAACCCTAATGCTTGTTATTGTAATGCTTTTGAATGATTCCTAATGTATTTTGCAACTTGTGTGAATTATCTTGAATCTCTTAAAATGGTTAAGTAATATTTACAACTGTAAATAACAGATGTCGGGACTCAACGCTAGTAGAACCGATTGCCGTGGGAGGAGGACTAGTCTTCCATCCCGTAACTTACCCGATGAGGCAATTCGAGCGGCGGTTGAAGCATTTCAGCAGATAGCTGAAAACATGCGACGCCCGCCAAACCGTACCCCAGAGGAGAGAGCTACCTTGGCTCTCAAGGAATTCAAGCGCATGAACCCGATGAGTTTTTCTGGAACAGAAGACCCTAGTGTTGCAAGGAACTGGCTGACTCAGATTAGTTGGATCCTTAACACCTTAGCGATTGCCAACACTTGCGAGTGACCTTGGCAACTTACCAGCTTGAAGGAAACGCCTACGAATGGTGGGAAGCGATGAACTTGGTTCGTAACCACGAGCCAATGTCGTGGGAAGAGTTCTCTACAGCCTTTCTGGCTAGTTACTTTCTGAAGGCAGTGCAGGAGGCGAGGAAAAAGGAATTCCTCAACATCCAACGAGGTTCAGATTCTGTGGCGCAGTATGCCATGCGCTTCACCAACTTGATGCCGTTCGCACCTTGGATCGCGGCGAACGAAGAGGAAAAGATTCAGCATGTTGAGAAAGAACTCTGACGGTATCTACAGCAGCAAGTAGCCGGCCTAGTTTCCGACACTTTGAAAGAAATCTTCGATCGAGCTTCGAAGGTAGAGACAGTAGACTCCATCAATCGGAGCATCGACAGCTCCCAGAGACCTTCTCCCAACAAGAAGACTAAGTGTAACCAGCAGAAGCCACTCCGTAAGAAGAGGCCTTTCTTCAAGAAGAGCAGGCTTAGCACAGGACAGTCGAGTCGGTCTGACTCGCGGCAATTCGTGTGCTTCACTTGCAGCCAGCCTGGGCATACCTCGAAATCCTGCCCGTCAGGAGGAGAGAAGGCGTGTCATTATTGCAAGAGGACCGGACACCTGCTTAGGGAGTGCCCCTTTATCAGTGGAGCTACACCTTCGTAAAGCGCAGGAGTCTCTCTCGATGGTGCAACCGTTTGTCGGTCAAGGTTCTCAGCAGACCACTCAGGAGAGAGTCTTCACGATGCTGACTCGAAAGAAAAACAAGTAGAGAATACTGCGTTGGAAGGTACCCTCAATCTTTTCAGCCTTTTGGCTCGAGTGTTGTTTGATATCGGTACTTGGCATTCCTTTATCTTTAGAACTTGTTGTGTTAGATTGGGTTTGAAACCGGTAGAAGTAGTAAACCCGCTAATGGTAGTTTCACCTTTGGGTAAGAAGGCTTTGGCAAACCAAGAGTGTAGATCTTGTGTTTTGAAGATTAGCGGAGTGGAGTTGTCCTATGATTTTTTGGTTCTGGAAATGACGGACTTTGACATCATCCTTGGTATGGATTTGTTGTCTGTTTTTGGAGTCTTGATAGACTGCTCTCAGATTAGAATTCGTGGGGTCTCCTCAACCGGTGAGAGGTTTATGGAGAAATTGGTATCCTATGAAAGGATGAGAGTCACTTTCTCTGGCCTTAAGGCGTATCCCGGTAGTGTGGTGGCAAGCATGGCTTGGGAAGATGTAGGTGGTGTGGAGTCTGTTGCTCCTCGGGTGGTGTGTGAGTTTATGGATGTTTTTCCTGACCAGTTGTCTAGGCTACCTCCACGCCGAGAGATAGAGTTTGTTATAAACCTACAGCCAGGAACATCTCCAATTTCCATGGCACCTTATCGGATGGTGCCGGCAGAGCAAGGAGAGCTAGCTACGCAGGTAGAAGAGCTTCTTAGACTTAGTTTTATCCGTCAGAGTAACTCGTCGTGGGGCGCACCCGCTCTCTTTGCGAAAAAGAAGGATGGATCGATGAGGATGTGTACAGATTACCGGTGGCTTAACCAGGTAACTATTAAGAATAAGTATCCGTTGCCTAGGATAGACGACCTCTTTTATCTTTTGAGGGGATCGAGGTGTTTTTTTCGAAATTCGATTTGAGGTCGGGTTACCATCAGTTACGGATTCGAGAGAAGGACATTCCAAAGACTGCTTTTCGGGCGCAGTATGGTTTGTACAAGTTGTCGTGATGCCTGTCGATTTGACAAATGCGCCAGTCTTGTTTGTGGTTTTATCGCGTGATTTGACGTTACCTGCAAGAGTTTGTGATCAGTTTTGAAGATATCGAAGTATCAGAGGACTTAACTTATGAAGAAGTACTAGTCAAGATTCTAGAGCGTCGGACTCAAGAGCTCAAGAGGAAGTCTATACCTCTAGTGCGAGTGTTGTGGCAACATCGCGACGTGTAGCATGAGACGTGGGAACCTGAATCGACGATGCAGAAGCTGTACCCTAGTTTGTTCTTAGGCCAAAAAGGTAGTGTTTGTTTTAAATTTCGGGAAGAAATTTTCTTTTAGGGGGGTAGGATGTAATACCCTGCCCCAGTTGAATAGAAAAAGTTAGAGGTCTTCAAAATTTTATAATGGGATATTGCTTCCTCTATTTTTTTTTAGCACTTAGAATCTTCAAAGCATTTCTTTTCTTTTCAAATTCAATTCTTTTTTTTTTTTCACATCCTTCATTTATGATGTATGGATGTTCCCTTTCTTTTCTTTTTTCATCTCCTTTTGATTTTTTTTTTATTCTTTTACATCTCTCATCATCATTTTTTTTTCAAGTGCCATAGTTTTCTCAGAGTACCATCCCAATAACAATCATCTCTAACATTTTCTCGGGCCTTAGAATAGGTCATAGATTTTTCAATTTTGGCTCAAACTCCACAACCGGAGTTGCTGACCTGAGGGTGTCAATACCGGCTAAGTCAGAGTTGGAGATATACTTGCAAGGATGTATTTTGACCGTGTCGGGACTTAATACTATTATAGTGCCAAGAGGTTACGGTGGATGACAACAGTAATGGAAAAATGATGAAATGATGATAATGATGATGAGACTTTACTTGATATTGTGATTCTATTATCAAGCATGAGATGTTATATTATAACTGTTGATTATATATTCACCTATTACTTATTTAACTACAATGTTATATTTCCTTCACTGGGATAGTTAGCTCGCACCACTCACATTTTAGGAGATGAACCCAAGGAGGAGAACCCTCCGTTTGAAGCTTGAGGTGGATAAGCTACGGCGTGGCTTTGGGATTCCCACTGAGGGGAATACCCTTGTATTTTGTGCTTTCTGGTTTTGGAACCATTTTCCTCTGTAAAGCACCGAGTGTGGTGCTTGGCGTGTGTTAATGTGTTGAACTAGGACTGCTACGTTTCTATAGCTACTCTGATGTAATTTTGTAAATGATGAATCAATGGTTGGATTCTATATGTTAATGTTTTGAATAATGATTCAATGTTTGGAATTATGTGTTGATATTTGTATTTTCTATGTCTATTGTTGGGGCAGGCATATGGTACATGTTTGAGTCCACATGATGGGATCATGTGTGACCCTTGGGCCCAATTGTTGATCCGGCCCAGTAAGAATGCTGGTAGTCTAACTTATCTTTAAAAAAAAAAAAAAATCAGTCGCGTTCCGGACCCACTTGTTGGGTCGGGGCGTGACATTCTACACCATCAGTCCTACGATAACAAATGGGGTCTGTTGTAATTATATTGATGGAAAAAGATGTGAATGAGACCAAAGCGCCATATCGACACCGTTCCCACGTAATGGGATGAAATGTATGTTTTTAAATGTGAAACGTGAACTTAAGACTGTGCGGGATGTCGAGGTCTAGCCATTTTGAAACTGAGTACGGAGCCCACTTATGTGTTTAGAGGCTGACTGGTTATCAAGTTGGAGATATTGTGATAGATTAGTTTCCAACCGTGGTTCCAACTGGAATGCACGTATTTGTATACTTGTGTACATAACGATATGTTGCAGGATGGATTTTATATTCACACGATAAATAAAGGGTAGACGTACCTGACTGACGAGGACGGTAAAAGAGATAGATAGATCTATTCCTTTATATGTGTTTTAAATTACAATCATTATGCACTGCAATTTCAACTACGTGTAGTTAGTTCAAAATTCAGCATAGTATAGTTTCAATACCATAGCTGACTTGTTGAGTATTATGTATGATTCCATGCATGGGCTTAGGAATCCATGTTAGTTGAGTGAGAAATTATCATGATCATGTGAGATATTATGGGTTAAACGGGGATTTAATCCATACATTGATGTGCATTTAGTTGATGTGTTGTTCATATCAAATTACCTTCACACGCTAGGTGCAACACTGGGTTATGAATAATCGCAGTGTAGGGTGTATGTACCTGCTATGTGGAACACTTGGGCCGGTAACAAGGTTGCTTGTCTCAGACATATTCGCGGCCTGAGTGCACTGCAGATGTCGATTGACAAGGGTATTGCTTTGAGAAAGAAAGAGCATGCATTGTTAATATCTATGATAAACGCTGATCTCATAGAAAAATTGCATGATTTCTGAGTGTATAAAATGTTGAGTGATAACATGTTTATAATGATAATATGCTTTATTATCTATTGTATACTCTTGACTGGTTGTTTACCTCACATCCTTTACGTTATAGGGAACCCAGATGAGAAAGGATTGAATGATCCTCAGCTGCAGTAGGGGTGGAGGCCCTCTATTATATTCCCCGTTGTTGGGAATTTTATGTTGTATTTAAATACTATCTTTATGAACTTGTGATGTAATAACCCTTACTTCTGTTCGGTTGAGACATAGTAGACATGTAATAAAACTACTTCGTTTCTTATGTGCAATTCTGATGGGTATGTGTCATTATTTATGGTGAGCGTTATCGTACATGCTTGAGTTCACATGAAGAGCATGTGTGATATTTTATTATGGGCTTAAGAAAAATGGAAATCAAAGTTATAGACTGGAGCCTGACTAGTGGTGTATCCTCATACCGTGGTAATAGGTGGGTTTTGTCTATTGGAGCTGAGGCCTAATTGGGATTAATGTGAGACCTCCAGCTTCCTGGAAACTTAACTGGTTGTGTGATGGTTGGGCCCGAGACTGTTGGATGTTGTATCTGAACTTATGAGTAAAGAATAGAAAAAACCCATAATTTTGAGTTAAGACTTCCGCTAAAATGAGTGTTCAATGCTAGGAAAAAAAGTTCTTACCCAGTTCATGACTTGGGCCCTGGCAGGGTGGGGCGTGACAGTTACTGCTCTCTTTTGTGTTTTAAATTTCAATCATTTAAATATTACGTTTTTATGACTCCAAATTGCAGAGGATTTAATAGAGTGTATTAATTTACCTCCAACACCTAGTGTAAAGTGATATATCTGCTGAATTGCTATGTATTGATTTTGAATGCAATTCCAAGTGGGTCGGCTATAGGAATACATGTTAGCTGAGTGAGAAAATATCATGTGAACGTGCGAGATATTATGTTGGGTTAAACGGAGATTTGGTGTAATGTGCATATCTAGAATTTACCCTCACACATTGTATGTAACACTGAGCTGTGAATAGATTCGAGTGTAAAGCATATATATGTCCTGAGTGAAGCATTGGATTGTAAAAGACCGCAATTCGGGTTATGTGAGGAGTTGGGTGTATACCGCATGTCGATTGACAAGGATTGTGTTTTGAAATAAATAGCTTGCATAGAATATGATAGAATGACTATGCTAGAGTGTTGACCCATGTAGAGACTTGCATGATTCTGAGTGTATAAAATGCATTGAGTGATAACATGCTTGAATGATAATATGTTATCTGTTGTTTTCACTTCACTGGGCTTTGTAGCTCATATCTCTTACGTTTCAGGGAATTTGGTTGAGGAGGGGATCGAAAAACCCCCGTTGTTGTGATAAGAGATGAGACTTCTAATATTTCCTGTGAATGGAGAATTTATTTATTATGTGTATCTTCATAAACTTGACTTTGTAATAATTATTGTGCCCAGTTGAGGCACAACTAGGCATGTAATAAAACTACCATGATTTCGTTGTGTTATTCTGATGTTGTGTATTCTTTGTGGGGCTTATGGTATATGTTTGAGTCTACATGTAAAAAGCATATATAATATTTTATATTTAGAATTCCATTATATGTTAAAGATGGATAAACGTAGAAACCCATAGGTATATCCCTGTATGATCAGTTAGAGAAAAAAATCATCACGCCCTAGCCCATGGCGGGGCGAGGCGTGACATACTGTCTTTAAGAAAGTCCATTAATTTGTTCTTTGGTTCCGTCCTTGAGCTTTACTTTGAGTTATATATATATATTTCTATAGAGACTACAGGTTGCATTGCAATTGATTGGACATTTGCTATTTTACTACAAAGAAATGAAATTAGTGCTTGTAAAATAACACAAAGAATTTGGTGTGTGTTCATCTTCAATGAATGAGAGATCATGTGATTTTATTTATAGAGAAAAGAAATACAAATAAAATAGGTAGAGAAAAGAAAAAGAAAAGTCCTAAATTGATAAATACAGTATTAGTAACTACTAATTAAGAAAGAAGCTAAATATATCTTAACAGTGATTCAGTATGAGTGCCCAGTCAGCCAGCCACATATTTTCCAGAATACACACATGAATAGACAGAACATCACTTAGGGTATAGAAATGAATAAACAAACGGAACAAACTATTATATATTAAAAAGAGATGGAGATGGTAAATTCATGATGTGTAAACCTAGGTTAAATATTCTCAAAGATTTCTTTTTAATAATTTGGTTGTCTCCAAGTTCTATTCTGATGGTAGCGGAGTCGACAGCAGGAACAAGTGAAGATTCCTAACCATCCAATTATGTAGGTGGTGTTGTGCTCCTCACATTGTTTTGTATCAGTGAAGTCTTCATACATGGCCTAGACAAATGAAACTGCTACATGACGATTGTTTGTAAATCCTACCTTGCCTTCTGAATCTCATGTACCTAATCATCTTTGTCTTCATCTGAATCATAGTTGAAAGGAAGTGGAACTGACTTAAATGCGCGATATTTCCCAACATTGTTCAAGTGCTCATTCTCCAACCTGTCCAATGAATAGTCAGTCCATCCAACCACAATGAGTGACAAGGAAGCAATTAAAGATGCCAAAAGCTACCAGTTCGAAGTTCCAAATCATTGACCCATATAATACATTTGAAGCTAAGGTATAAATGCTGATATATATCAGTTTTTAAGGACCGATATATTGACTGATATGATACATATCGATCGTAACGGTATAATATCAGTCAAAATATCGGTCGACATTTTAAATATCAGCCGATATCAGTTAATATTTGAAATTTTTTCATTTAAATAAATTTAAGTAATATTTGGGTTATTTTATTCTACAAAATAAACAAAAATATAAAAAATTAGTAGCAAATCATTAGTCTTTAAAATTAAATGAACCTAAAGTTTACTAATATTATCAATATTTATGTTTTGTCCTAACAATGTTGATAATTGATAATTTTTGTTCAGAATTTTAAATGTTAGCCAAATTTTGTAGTTGAGCTCGTGACTCAGTTTATTTTATATGATATTTGACGATGAGGTAAGGTCTAGTAATCCAAAAAAATCTATAAAATTATTATTGATGTAAATATTTAAAGAAATTGGTCTTTTTAAATATTATAGACACTTAAGCCGATATTTATTGGCCAATATATATATCTTTCATAGAAGAAACAAAGTAATAACCCGACCTATAATTAGAAAAATGACAAAATTTTAGAGCAGTTAATTCGGTTGTGACCAGTTAACATGATAGAGTGCAGAGAGAGTTTCATGAAAAGGTATTATATGACCCAATCAGAGCTCGTTTTCTTAGTGATCCAGCTCGACGAAGTTCAGAGGGCATTTTGGATATTACGTAATGTCTTTTGTTTTACTTAAAAATCATGAATAGTGTCTTTAAAACTATGTACGAGACAGCTCTAATGTCCAACTTGGAAACCAAAAATTTCACACACGCTATGTATTTGAGTACTCTACTCAACGGTATTTCTGAAATTTTCAAACGTTTAGCCGAAATACAATGCTTAGATGCACTTTATCTAAAAGCCCCGATTTGTCGTATACCCGGTGATCTAAAAATTTATAAATTTAAATCACAGTCAATCTGTGTTTTAACTAAACTTTTGGTATATTTAGAATATTGATTTTATATTTTAAAACACCATAAAATAGAGTTCAAAACTATCAAGAAACTTAGACTGTTTATTTTGATAAATCGTAAATTTTGTAAAAAATGGAGGATTTTTGGTTAGTGAAATGAAAATCTGATTTTACCACCCTAGTTAAAACCGCGTTCTCAACGCGACTACAGTATCGGATTTTATCGAAGTATCCCCTAAATATGCCCAATTTTAAGTGATCAAAAGGAGGAAAAAAGTTTAACTTTTTTAAGCAAATCTTTGTAAATATTTCTTCAAGTTAATATTTTTCATTTGTAAATCATACTTACTAGAAGCTCTGTTTAAATTTTGGTAGAAAAATATTCAGTAGATTTTCCATGAAAAATCAGAGAAGAAAATACCTGAAAACTGATTTTCTGCTCGAACCGCCATCGACATATAGAGCTAAGCGATGTGTCTTTGCTCTTTTGACTGACATGTTGAAGACATCAACATATCTAAATTTGTCAAAAAATGACACATCGACGAGAGAAAATTCAACACTTCTTATATATCGACACATCGAGCAAGAGACAAGCCAACACGTCGAAATTATCGATATATCAAGCAGATCAGTAGACAACTGTCAAAAGAGTGTAGTCAATGGGTCGAAGATATTCGACATGTCCAGCAATCAACATATCAAGATAGTCGACCTATCGAGCACTATGATTGAACAGAAGAGATAAAGCAGAGAATAGTCGACATATCGACTCAGTCAACAAATCAACTGTTGACATATCAATGTGCCCGACAAAACATATCGATAGGAACGACATGTCGAGACCAATAGACAGTTTTTGAAAAATATTCTCAGAAGGATTCTAGATTATTTAAACCTCTCTTTTTATCAGTGTATAAATTATTTACCCGATGTTAACATTTTGACAGTTCAACTCAAAACACTCGTCAGTCAAAGGTGAGGAGATTCAACCACACTGTATTTATTAAATACATTCATACTTTGCATTTAAACTTGAAATTGACACAGTTAGTCCTATGGTAATGAGTGGATATCTGTGGTCATTTTACTGATGGAAATAATATGAACGGACCAGAACACGATATCGACACAGTTCACACGTAATGGAATGATCTGAGTTTCTACATATGAAACATGAATAGTAGAGTGTATGGGATGTCGAGGTCTAGACATTCTAAAATGGAGAACATAAACCACTTATTGTAACAGCCCGGCTCATAAACAGGGCTTGGGGATCGGCCAACAAGATATTGTCCGCTTTGGGCCCAAACGCGCACACACGTGCACACGCACGAGCCCGCACGGTTTTTGGATCGGACCCGGCCCAAATCCAGGTCCAAAACGCGTCTTGTTGGTTTGAGGGAGCAAGGTTACTTATAAACCCCCTCTCAAATTTCTCAACTTCCGATGTGGGACTTTCCACAACTCCCACCCACTGCTGGGCTGTCGGATCCGACCGGTCCACTCTGCTGGCCCGTCCGATAGGGCCCAGTTTCACTTGGATCAGCCTATCTAGGGCGTGGCCTCTGGTTCATGGGTCAGGATATCACAATCCACCCCCCTAAAGCCCAGAGCCGCCCTCGGCTCGACCCAATGAACCCAGTAGAAGGCAGTAAGCCCACACAGTCGGAGTGTAGAACCCGGAGCTCTGATACCATTTGTAACAGCCCGGCCCATAAAAAGGGCTTGGGGATCGGCCAACAAGATATTGTCTGCTTTGGGCCCACACGCGCACACACGTGCACACGCACGAGCCCGCACGGTTTTTGGATCGGACCCGGCCCAAATCCAGGTCCAAAACGCGTCTTGTTGGTTTGAGGGAGCAAGGTTACTTATAAACCCCCTCTCAAACTCCTCAACTTCCGATGTGGACTTTCCACAACTCCCACCCACTGCTGGGCTGTCGGATCCGACCGGCCCACTCTGCTGGCCCGTCCGACAGGGCCCAGTTTCACTTGGATCAGCCTATCTAGGGCGTGGCCTCTGGCTCATGGATCAGGATATCACAATCCACCCCCCTAAAGCCCAGAGCCGCCCTCGGCTCGACCCAATGAACCCAGTAGAAGGCAGTAAGCCCACACAGTCGGAGTGTAGAACCCGGAGCTCTGATACCATTTGTAACAGCCCGGCCCATAAAAAGGGCTTGGGGATCGGCCAACAAGATATTGTCCGTTTTGGGCCCACACGCGCACACACGTGCACACGCACTAGCCCGCATGATTTTTGGAATGGACCCGACCCAAATCCAGGTCCAAAATGCGTCTTGTTGGTTTGAGGGAGCAAAGTTACTTATAAACCCCCTCTCAAACTTCTCAACTTCCGATGTGGGACTTTCCACAACTCCCACCCACTGCTGGGCTGTCGGATCCGACCGGCCCACTCTGCTGGCCCGTCCGACAGGGCCCAGTTTCACTTGGATCAGCCTATCTAGGGCGTGGCCTCTGGCTCATGGGTCAGGATATCACACTTATTCCTTGAGGGTGACTGGTTGTCAGTTGGAGATCTTGAGATAGATCAATTTCCAACCGTGATTCTGATTGGGATACACGTATTTCTGCAGGAAATACGCATTTACATGATAAATGATAAATAGAGGGTAGACATACCCGACCTGAGAGTATGGTAACTGATAGCACTTGTGTACACTGCTTTGAATTACAGTCGATATAAACTGTGTTTATTTCCAGCATAATATTGTTAAATAGCAACTGCTGATGTATGTATGATTCCATGCAGGAGGGCTTAGGAATCCATGTTAGTTGAGTGAGAATTTATTATGAGCATATGAGAGATATTTATGTGGGTTGAACGGCGATTTAATCCATAATTGATGTGCATTTGACTGGTGTATTGTATATATAAAATTACCTCACACTATTGTATGAAGTACCTAGCTCGTGGAGGGCACTGGTATAAGGTATATATACAGACTATGTGAAGCATTGAGCATGAATTTACCGGCGGTTTAACCATGTATCTTCACAGCTGAGTGCCGTAGACATTGATTGACGGGGGTATCATTTTGAGGAAAGAAAAGACATGTATTAACTATGTTAGATGATATTCTCATAGCAAACTACATGATTTCAGATTGTTTAAATTGTTGTATGATAGCAGCAGCAGGCCCGTGGCAGGATAAATCCATGGACTTTGTATTGGATAAAGTGGAAGAAAATAGTTGTGACTCGGATGATGAGTAGGAAGAAGATCTTGCGTTGGTTGCAAAGAAATTCTTCACAAATCTAAACTGAAAAAGTTCAGAAAGTTACTGCAAGATGAATCCAATACGGATCAAAAGGATTACTCGAAACTGTTCAAAAACAAAAAGGGACTCACTTGTTTTAACTGCAGTAAGTTAGATGATATAAGGCTATATGTCCAACTTTGGACAAGAAAAAGGAAAAGAAGCCATGACCTCCGCTTGGGATGAAGCTTCTGAATCAGAAGATGAGTCCACGAAGTCCGAAGAGAAAAATGAAAAAATAAGACTTCTTATGGCAGAAACTCCATTTGAAGATATGACAAAATTATTTGATCAGCAAACCTTTATTGTTAAACTCTAATCACCAGGCTCTTTCATACATCAACGGATAGTATGAGTTGAGTGCACGGCATGCCAAGTGGGTATCCTATCTGCAGGAGTTCACTTTTGTGGTGCAACACAAGTCCGTAGTACAGAATAAGATGGCTGACACCCTCAACTGTCAAGCTAGCTTATTAGCCATCATAAAAGTGCAAGTGGATTGCTTTCATTCTCATCTAGACTTGTATGATTGAGATGCATACTTTGGCTACATATGGACCAATGTGTACACTGAACCCAAGAATGGATACCACATCTCACATGGTTTTCTATTCTAAGGTTCTAGACTTTGTGTGCCTATCAGTTCTCTTCTATAGAAGTTGGTAAATGAAGTGCATGGAGGCGGACTTGTAACAGCCCACCCTTTTCACTCTAATAATCAGAGTTTATTTTTTTATTTTATTTTTATTTTTTAAAACCATCTAATTAACCCAAACTTCCAAATGAACCTTGGTAGGGTTCGGCCATACATCGTGGCCGAACCTTACCATATTGATTTTGGCCCATATATCCAATCATATGATCATTATATCTTTGATCATTTCATCCATAATTACAACTATCCATCAAAACAGTCCATGGGGTTCGGCCATACACATGGCCGAACCCTATGGTTCTCTTAATGAAAACCCTCCAATATTTATCCATGATGTTGATCAGCAAATTAACCATAACATTGACATGGTTCAGCCATGTCATAGCTACTCCAAAACAGTAAGCTTATCTACCTTTTAAATACTTTAAAACCTCCATTTCATAATATGGATTTTGTCTCTCAAACACCATAAAAATCACCAAGTTTTCCCATGGGGTTCGGCCATCCAAAGGGGCTGAACCCTATGGTCCATATTTTGTTATTTTAAGACAGCATAATAGCTAATCTAAACCATTGATGGATCTAGCCATACAATGGCTGGATCACATTCCCTTAACCAACTTATTTGACAAGGTTCATAGTGCACTTACCACACAGCGACTCCTTCGGTTCTTTGACTCCTTTTAGATCCTTAGCCTTCCCTCTACCTTCTTGTTCTCCTAACTGAGATTAACCTTACTGCAACCTCTTTGGAATACTTCAGCCAGGTGATATGAATTTGAGAGAGAAAATGAGAGACAAAGAAAGAGAACTTTGGCCTTGGATGAATGTGCTAAGCCTTGGTGCCAAAATCCTTTGGCTGAACTTGTCTTGATGAAAGGAATCAACCAAGGACTGATTGAAAATAAGCAACCAGCTGCTGTTCTTGGTTTTGAAATGATGATCAACGTCTAAGAGAGGGAGAGAGATAGATAGAGAGAGCAATGAGAATCCTTTTGTCTAATGCACACCGTCCTTGGTGTTGTCTCTAGAGTTTAACACTTGTAACTCTCCTCCTTTATTTCCATAACTTATCTATGTGGGGGTTTCATCCTTGAGATGAAACCCACCAACGGTTTCTTGGCTTTTGATTTTCCATCTAAGATGGTAATCCTCATATTTCCAACATGTGTAATAATTTGAATATAAGACCTTTGTGTAACCTTCATTTCTTAATACCTCCCTTGGGGGTTTCATTTTTGAGATGAAACTCCAAGGGTACCCAACGGCTTCCCATTGGTTATCTTGTTGTATGCATTGGTGTAACCTCCCTCTTAACTCCTTCTCTTATTAACAACTCAAATGGGGGTTCATCTTAAGATGAAACCCTTCCCCTTCCTTCAACGTGTGGACTAAGATTTGAATTTGAAATGCCATAACCTCTTTGTGTAACTCCACCAAACAGCAACTCCATTCATTCTCCATCCTTGGAGTTACATGCATGAACCATCAATCCATCTATTGGCTGTCCCTTTAAAGACTCAAGCATGGCATAAACCCTATGCCATCTCCAACGTGCATATTGATTTGAAATACAACTCTCACCCAAGTAACTCCCATGTAACACCATTTCATTCATCACTTAGGTGGGAGTTACATGCATATAAAGCTTCCCATGCAGCCAACGTTTCTTAGTTTATCAATTGGAATTTAAAACACTACATTCTCATTCACACACCTCACCTATTTGAAATAAACATTCCATCCAATTTATTTAATTAACTCCCCAACTCAACTCATTCATTTTAATGCAACTCAACCCATAAATTCAACTCAACTATTATCCATCATTTAATTTATCTCAATCCCACTCAAACATTAACTAAACTTAACCCATTTTGAACTCACCAAATGATTAATCATGATATACACGACCCATTGAGTCCCATTTGGGTCCTTTGACCCATTTAACCTCTTTGACCCAAATAAATGTATATTACCCTTTTAACTTAATTTAATCCTTATACAAATACATTGAGCAACGGGTCCCACCATTTTTCTCATCTATGATCATAACCCTTCAATTTATAAATCCAATGGCATTTTCGTAAATATGGATAAATTCATGTAAATTGATATATTAAAAAATCTAGGGTATTACAATACAATCCTCTTTTTAAAATTTTCGTCCCGAAAATCGAACAAAGTAGGATTCCAAAATAAATCATATGAACAATTCAGGGTGAGATGTTCTCATCTCCGATTCCAGTTCCCAAGTGGCTTCCTCAACACCATGTCGATCCCATACCACCTTGACAAACTGAATCGCTCAGTTACGCAACACCCTTTGTTCTGTCTCTATTATTCTGACAGGCTTCTCGATGTAAGTGACGTCGCTTTGCACATCTATGTCTTGCACATTCAAAACATAAAACGGATCGGGATTGTACTTCCTCAGCATCGACACATGAAACACATCGTGTAGAGATGCCAACTGTGAAGGAAGTGCTAACTGATATGCTACATCCCCCATCCTTCTTATGATGGAAAACGGTCCCACATATCTTGGTGACAGTTTCCCCTTCTTCCCAAATCTCATGTGCCCCTTTCTTGGCGAGACCTTCAAGAATACCATGTCCCCCACTTTCCATCATTCATGATGGCTGATTATTTACCTAATCTAAGTCCATAGACAAACATATAATTACCACATAATTCATCATAAACTTAATCCAATTAAGTTTTGAACTCACCAAATGATTAATCATGATATACACGACCCATTGAGTCCCATTTGGGTCCTTTGACCCATTTAACCTCTTTGACCCAAATAAATGTATATTACCTTTTTAACTTAATTTAATCCTTATACAAATACATTGAGCAACGGGTCCCACCATTTTTCTCATCTATGATCATAACCTTCAATTTATAAATCCAATGGCATTTTCGTAAATATGGATAAATTCATGTAAATTGATATATTAAAAATCTGGGGTATTACAGGACTAGGAGGACACTTTGGTTGTGATAAAACTCTTGCAACATTAGAAGAGAACTTTTATTGTCCCAAATTAAAGAAAAAATTATTCGGTGTGTCAAGCCAAACCACACTAAAGTAACCACATAATGAGAATTAAAAACTAAATCTCACTATCTCACTCCCAAAGCAAATAAATAACCGTAATAATCCAAATCTCAAACCAACTGAAGTTATTACAATCCTTAATAATACTCAAAGTGCCTCAAATGAACCAAATCAACTAAACCATTAGTTTCTGTTTTAAGACTTGGTGGTGTAGGCACAAAACACTGCCGACGTAAATGGCCAAGGGAACACCTTGATATGGTTTCATCATATCAAGGAAAATGTTGTTATGATTTGTATGGTGTTTGATATGGAGATTGCATGGGGAACCATTGGCATATGACACCCATAACATGACACATACATTTGCATGATTTGGATGTGATTATCATGCGCTGTTTTTGGTACTATGATACGTTACAGTTTTAATATGATGCTCTTATTCTGATTTTTATATTGATCATATGTATATAACCCTATTTGGAATTCCTACTGGGCGCGTTGACTAATGCCCTACTTCTACCCTTTAGATGATGGAACAGGAAATGGAAAGAACTTGGGATGTGAAGGAAGCCAAGCTTAGGAGCTTGGGCAGATTATGTTTACTTTACTTGATTAATTTTGGAACAATGTATTTGAGATAATTAGCATTTTGGGATTGTAATAACTTAGTTTATTTTGCTATGGTTGGATGATTGTTTTGGATATTTAAGTTTTAAATAAATCAATAGTGATTGACTTCCTTGCTTATTAATATCATGGTTATGGATAGTATTCCATTCATATAATAATTCTGCAGTTAATTTATAAAGCGTGTGAAGTGTTTTAGTGGACTTGGTCCACCTACACGTATCGTTGGCCAGTTAAGGGTCAGGTTTGAAAACCCGGACTTAGCTCACGTCATGACGTTCCCGCTCTCTCTCACTTTTCATTTTTTAAAAAAAAATATACCTTGATTTTCGGTGAGTGAAAAAGGGCGGGGCGTTACAAAACTCGCCAATACCAAATAACAAAGGCTCGTAGTCCAAATCTCCAGCACCCACTCAAAATTTGGATGCTCATGCATGATAACAATTAATAATCCATGCATGAATGCCATGGCCCAATAAAATATGGAGATTTAATCAACATAACCATGTGCCATAATAAACCAAATCTCAATAATTTAGCAATTCTAAATTATAATTCCAAACACATATGATTCCATATGAAAATGTGTAAAATCAAAGTTCAATAATAATATGGCATAACAGGATCCATCCATAAACACCAAAAGTTAACATAAAACCATTCCAGACACATTTTTTGAATGCATATCATGGGTTTTCCAACAAGGCAATGGGTACGAACAACAGTCCAGGCTAATTGAGTCACTCACTAGTTCAAACACTTAGCCAAAAATAAAATTTTCCCATGCATTCTGTGAGATGCACAGGACTTTATGTGTTAAGTGAAATAAATCTCAGTCATTTTGTTCTAAACCCAATATTTATGCATTCTAACACACAGACCATAATCTCATAGGAATTATGCAATAAAAATACGCACAAAAGTATTTGAATCCCTCACCTAACAATAGCAATGAAAAATACGCCGAAATTCAAGCTTTCAGCCAACAAGCTTTCAATTCAAATCTCTGCAATTGCTTTAAAATTCCAAAACCACTTAAGAATCATTCTCCATTAATTCATATTAAAATAATTCATCTCTTAAGATCATAGGGGTTTTAGTCCAGCAAATACAGATTAAAAAATCCAAGTTTTTCAAAGTTTTACGAAATTTTTCCTAGAAAATCCTAGTTGAGAAGAATTCGGTCATCTTACAGAATTTTCTAGAAGTAGAAAGTTTATCAATTTATTTCCATATTCTTCCAGAATATAGGTCTCTGAATTACGATCGTAAGGATTTCTCGTTTGGCCCAAACAGACTTTCCTAACCCGAGATATGATTGGTTTGCCCAGACAGTCCTGCAACAAAAAAGATTGTAGTCTATCCGAGATACCTAAGCTGCAAATATATTTTCACCCATCAAATCATCAAATTGAATCTTCTTATATTTTTCTGGAGATATATCTCGTTCTGATCAATTTTGATATAAATTTCGCATCGTTTCAGTGATCAGAGACCAAGTTATGATTTTGGGAAATCATGACTCCAAAACTGCCCCCAAACTGCAAATCCAAATTATGAACAATTTAAACAATTAATTGGTGTACTTAAACTCATTAAAATTTAACCAAAATTTTTTTGAGATTTCGTTTTCATATTGACAAATCCCAACAAAAAATTGAATCAAAATAATAAATAGAAAAATATTTACAACTGTCCTGAAATTTCTATCTGAAATTTGGTCCAACTTTGGCCCACTAAAACCTCCAATAAAAATTATAATTTTCCAAAATTAATTGGATTAGGTAAAACTGTCCTGAAATTTCTATATGAAATTTGGTCCAACTTTGGCCCACTAAAACCTCCAATAAAAATTATAATTTTCAAAATTAATTGGATTTTTCCAAAATTTTAGTTTTTGTTCTAAAGTAAATTTTATTCTCTCAAAACAAGTTTTCAAATCAATCTCTTCCAAAAATAAAATAATTTGGTTCCCATATTGCTAATTTTAGAAAGTTTCGAAATTTGGGTTCCAAAATTTAAAAAAATTGAATAATAGTATTCAAATAATTTTCTTAACCGTTGCGGGCCCCAATAGCATACCAATTTTGGAAATTTCTAAATTTGGGAAGTTTCAAAAAATAGAGACTCGTTATTTTTCAAGTCTCGGGGTCAAAACTTGATTTTTAGATCAATTAATAAATTCAGAAAATTTCAAACAGATAATTAGGAAAACAAAGACAACACCCGATTAAAAATCTATACGGAAATTCTATTTGGGTCTCAACCTGTTAATTACCCTCGAGGTCGATTTCTACTCAACTAGGGGGAGATGAAAGGGGCATCCAACCCAATGATCCACAGCTAGACACATTTTCTGTGGACCTTGATCGAACATATCAGATTTCCATGGCTTACATGGACCATTTTGGTTGTGGCAACCATAATTGGACACCGTCTAATAAATCCATTAATTTCATTAGTCGGGGCCTAGTGAGTCCAAATGAGCCAAATCAGCCTGTTAAGGCCAAACCTAAGCTTAAACAGGCCAAATCTCAACAAGCCCAAGAAAGGTCCAGTATCTCCTACAATGCCAAGTGTCATGTGGAGATTGAAAGTTCCAAAGAAAGAAAGGAGGTAAAGGGACTAGAGCAGGTGGCGCACATGGGGAGAAAATCTCTCTCCCTCGAGCGAAAAACCTATGAGTAGAAACAATTCTTCTCTCTATCCTATTTCTATCTTTAGTTATGTTTATTTTAGGATTGTATTTTGTCCATTCAATAAAATTAGATGATATGTATAAGGTGAGATGGATTGGTCTAAATAGGCTTCAATCCCTCTTTACAGTTTTATTTTTTTTGAATTTTAGAGAAGGAATTTACCTCATTAGGTTTGGTCAACCTAGGCAGGGGTAGATTGGTCTTTTGTCTAGTTTTTCTTTCTAAATACCATGTAGCTTGGTTGAATTTGACAAGCAAGAATTGAATTAAATTTTGAGAAGTTCTCTCTCTAACTCCGTGGAGTTGTGTTCTTGAAGTTGGACCGAGATCCAAACTTTTTCTTCATATAAGTATCAATATTTCAATTTAATTAAGCATGGGCTTTTCTTAGATTAAACATAGCATAAATTCGAATTTCATTGCCTCTTTTAGTTACATGTTTGTCCATTTGTTCATCTAATTCGATTAAAACAGAACTTAAATCTAGAAATTCCCTAGGTTTAATTAGAATTCTGGGAAACTTGTTCTTTTCGATTCAGGTATTGTTCAACAAAACTCCAGTCAAGACAGAATCCCATCACGAACTGTGATTACTTGTGTGTCTCTTTCAGAGATCATACTCTGAAACTGCGACTTGCTGGCGGATTTTCATAGATTCGACCCTAAGCTTGCGTCACTATTTTAACTAAAGAACAAACATTAGAATTTAATTTCCTTTGTGTTAATCAATTAGTATATATTGAATCAGCCAATATCAAATTATGGCCAGCTTGAGCTCATCATGCTCATAAGAGTGGCTTGTCAATACCAAATTGAGAATTCTCATCTGATCTTGCTTAGAAATCATGCTAACCTGTGTTTTTTTTAGCTCTCCTCATTATGCTTATAAATCATGCTCAATATTACTTCGAGCAATATGCAACTATATAAATACAAGCACAGGCATGAATGCATTCATAAATGAAAAGATACAAACATAGATATAAACACACCAAACAAGCCAAGCTCATGCTCGAATCCAGTAAGCCTTATGACAAACCAACCTTAAGCTGAGTTGGGTTAATAGAAATCGAATCTAGCATAAGGAATATAACTGACCTGAAGAAATTCCAGATTCCACGACGAACAATCTCCAAGCAAGCAACAATTGTAACCAAGGCATTCAAGTGTAGAGAAGCGACTTCAAAACCCAAAACTGACTGCATCCAAGCAAATCTTAGTAGGACATTCAATCCCTGCGATTTTCCAAAAAAGAAGGTCAAATACATTGAAATGTTGAATATTTGATGCTACTTTTCAAGTTCTCTTCCCTTACCATGGCCCCGAAGTAGACACTTTTGTGAGAAATGAGGAGTTTGTCCCTCAACCAACGGTTTTTTGAGTTCCTCTGCAGAAGCCCCCAATCAATAACTATGTCCCAATAAATACCGAAAGTTGTGGCAATAATTGAACTGACTGTAGCCATGATCTTCTGATATAGATGATCATTCAAGCCATAAGTAGTCCTCATAACAACAGCTATGATCGTCGAAAGGTATTTCAGCGCATTGTATCCTTGCATAGCATCCTTCTCTTCAATCAAGCGTCTGATGCACTGTAAGACCACCAAAATTTTAACATGGGAACCAAGGGATACAGAAGATAGAAACTAGGAGCTTAAATTGAGATATGAGAGTACACAAAATAAGTTTTATTTTTCTAGTTCTTTCTTTTCTAACTTTGCTCTCTTAGAATTTCTATGTAGACATATACACTTACAAGGAAAATATTACAAACTCAACAGGTGTGGTTCCATACAATTTTTACTTCATACTTTAAATTGCAGATTCAGTCATTGTCACGCCCCATACTACTGTTGGCCCGTGGGACACGATAATTTTTTTTTACTAATCTTACACAAGGGAAACCTACCTTGGTTTCTAATTTCCATCATCCTCTGGAAGTTGTACTATAAGTCAATAGAATTCTAGTCACCAAAAGCTCACACTTGGCCTTCCAAGTCCACACATGGATTTCAAACACATAACATACATAAAACATGAAAGAGCTTAAACGAAAGCATAGAGGCTTTATTACATGTTCAACAAAGATTCAAATAAACAGAAATTATTACAATCGTCCAAAGCGTTTATCTAATATATAAAATGAGTTTCCTTCTAATCGGGAATGCAGGAGGTTCCATCCCTATGTCAACAATGGGGGTTCGTCTATACCCTCCTCAGGGAGTGTTCTTGAAATCGTAAGGGAATGAGGTAACCAGTCTGGTGAAGAGAAACAACACATATACATAGCACATTATCAACCAACACTCTTTAATAACCTACTCATGTTATCAATCAAAACATAAATCTCATTGTTATAATAGATAATGCAGAATTATATCACAACACGCAATCATATTAAATGTTAGAATGCAACTCAACCCACACTAATCAAAACGCTAGTCAACCCGTGTCCAAACTCGGGGTCCTACAACATTCTGATTCTCTCCGCAATGCTGGACATCACGTGGATAACATGTGAAGTACAGGGCCTATTGCGACATGTAACGTAGGTCCATCCCGAAGTTAGGGCACAAGGCCTAGTTCCTATTGCGTCCAATCAATATTGTGGATATTCACGGAAGCATCACCATGAGTCACTGTCCAACACCTCGTGCAATCTTCACTATGGAACTTTGCGGAATCATCATCGTAACTCCCAGACTAGAATTCACACAAACCGTAATCCCACTCTTACGATCTATTTCACGTTCATACAGCATATGCCCGACTCACAGGGCATATATCACACTATACTGCGTATATATAACATAAACTCCAATCATACAACATATGTTCCATTCACACATCATATTTTATTTAACAACGTATTGGAGCATGCATTTGTACTAGTATCATAATCCAACTAACATGTATATTACCCAATTAGTTGCCAAGGGTTTTGCAAAAAAATATGGTATTATTACGAAGAGACATTTGCTCTGGTTGGGAAGATGACATTTGTTCACATCTTAATTGTATTTGCATCAGTTCCTTAGTGGAGTTTATTGCAAATGGATGTTAAAAAAGCTTTTCTAAATTGAGATCTCTTTGAAGAAGGTTTTATGGTTTCTCCTCCAATTGTTCCTCATATCTTGCAGATGTATGTAGACTTAGAAAAACATTGTATGGCATCAAGCAGGCACCTCGTGCTTGGTTTAAAAAATTCTCCACAATGATTGGTTCTCCTTGTTTTCAATCAAGTGCTCATGACCAGGTCTCTTTGTTCGTTCCACCTCTGCTGGTTGTATTCTTCTACTATTGTATGTTGATGGATCTTGACTAGTGATAATCTTGATGGCATAGCACAGTTGAAGTTTAAGTTGTATAGACTGTAGCACCCCAATTTCTCAATGAAATAGATAATTACGAAAATGCCCTTGAATTTTTAAATTTAATGCTTGTGATGTTAAATTAGGAAATAGTGGGGTCCATTGCTCCAACTAAGATCCTAAGAGCATATTATAAGGGTTGGATTAAAATGAACGGATAATGTACATCAATTGGGTCAAAAATGGTTAAATGGATCAAAGGGCCCAATTGGGACCCAATAGGTCATAATGGACTTATTTGACCATTGTGTGAGCCCAAATTTAATGTGGTTAAGCTGAATTGATTGGAAATCAAGTGGAGCAAAAATGGGTAGGCGTGATGTACATGTGAAAACCACATACCAATGGTTAAATTAGCCCATAAATGGGTCATGTTGTCAAAACGGGTCAAGGAGCTAAATAGGGACCCAATGGGTCGGGTTGACTAAGTTGACCATGGCTGACCGTGTGGACCCTTGAGTGAGCTCAATTGTGAGTCAAATCAGATTGAGTTGGATTGGAATGAGTTGCATTTAAATTAAATAGTTGGGTTGACTCAAGTGTAATAAATGAATGGCAATTAATGTGGTGAGTTAAGCCATTGAGTTGGGGTGAGTTAAAATGGAAATCAAAGAGGTCTTATTTCCATTGAGTTAAATGGAATATGAGGAGGTACCTTGGTCTCAAACAAACCAAAACAAGTCCCACACGTTGGGGACTTGTAATGGTAGTTTCCATGCATAATGTTAAATGGAATTGAATAAGAATGAGATAAAAATCTCATGGGAATATGGAGGGGTTTCCATCTCATATGGAAACCCAAGCCTCCAACGTTGGGATGCCAATGGATGCATTGGTTGGCAGCAAGTGTCTCATTGGTATGAGCAAGATTTTATGAGGGAAATGAGTGGATTAAGTGGCTGATTTAACAAAAGGAATGAACACCTCCTTTGGCCGAATTTGTCATTGCAAGTCTTAGAAATCCATCTCTCTCCCTCTCTCTCCAAACTCATTCTCTTGGCCGAACCAGTAGTGGTGTTTTTCACCTTTGATCAAGCACCAATTCGGCTAGAAGCTAAGGAAGAAGGAAGGAAACAAGAGGGAAGAAGGCAAAGAGCAAAGACAAGAAGAAAAGCTTGAAATTTGGTAAGTATTTCCATGGATTTTCGTTTAATAAAATGGGATAAATAAAACATGATTTGGCCATGGGTTGGCTGAATCTACCTAGGGTTTGGAGTTTGTATTTTGATGGTTAAAAGTTAGAAAAAACATGGACCACAGGGTTCGGCGACCTTGGTTGGCTGAACCCCATGAAATGCTATGGTCATGTTGATGGTTTTTATAAAGTGAAAACCATGCAAAGTGATGGACTGATTTGGATGTTTTATTTAGACCTAAGATGCATGTTTTGAAAAGAATTGAGTGTCATGTTTTGGGCCATGGAATGGCTGAATGTATCAAGGAATTTAACCTTGGGTAAAGGTGGTATAGATTGATAAAAGGCATCATTGGGTTCGGCCACCTTGGATGGCCGAACCCCATGAAATTGGGTTGGTTATTGGATGGTCTTTGAAAGGTAAAAACCCGGTAATATTATACTGATTATTACATGGTTAATGAGACATAAAATATGTTTAAGAGGACCAAGTCATGGACATAGGGTTCGGCCACCTTGGATGGCCGAACCCCATGAAAGTATTTGATGATTGGTAGGGCTTTCAAGAGATAGAAATCATATCAATGGTGGAGAGGTTTACATGTTTTAAATAAGGCTAAGTATTTGACAAAAGGGGTTTAAATCATAGGCCATAAGGTTCGGCCAATTGGGATGCCCGAACTCCATGAAATGGTGTGATAATTTTATAGTGATTTGTAATGGTTTTGAGGGATAGAAACCATGCAATGTTACGGGATTTCTATGTGATTAAAATGGTGATATAGGTACTGTTTTGGGTCAGCCATTGGATGGCTGAACCATATGGTTCTTATGATTAAAGAGTAAAACCTAAGTTAAGTACATAGGATGGATTCATTGAACCAAGGGAACCATTGGGTTCGGCCATGTGTATGGTTGAACCCCATGGACCATTTTATATGGACTGTTGTGTTGAATCAAAGGGTTTCAAGTTTGAAGATTATGGAACAATATGAAGTATTTAAAAGGGTTCCAAGTGAACATTTGGACAAGTCATGGGTCGGCCATTTCATGGCCGAACCATGAGGATACTATGGCTAAGTTGTGACATGAAGGTTCAAATGTGGAAACCATTGGGTTCGGCCATATGTATGGCCGAACCCCATGGACCATGACTATGGATTTTATGGATCCATTTCATGAAATTAATTGGTGGTTTTGGAGTTTAAAGCCTGATATAATTATGTATTGGAACCAATGGCAATTTGGTGATTAAGGGTAACAATCAAGAGATGAAATAAGGGACCAAATTTAGAGGATGAGGTTCGGCCATGTTGTATGGCCGAACCCCATCAAAATAAATGCTTGGGATTGAAGTTGATTCGTAGTTTATGTGAATAAGGCGACGAATCTCTTTAGCGGTGTGCGAGTCGTGATCAAGTGAAAAAAAACAAACACCGAAGCTAATCTTCAGTAGGTTTCCCTACCTACTTGTAACCACTATCATGATTTGGTGTTATCATGTTTTAATGAGATATGTTGTTATTACTATTATGTTTCAATTGGTTTTTGAACGACGAGGTTACATTTACAAATGATATATATAATGCAATGACATCTCATGCATGGCATGGGGTGATGACTTTGGGAAACAGGAGGCCAATCCATAGGAAATGAGAAATAATATAGATTACACTGTGAAATACCTTGACGTGAGAATCCTATCCAGAGGAAATGTGGATTACTTTGGTTTACTTTGATATTAGACTTTTGTTCAGAGGAAACGTGGATTACCTTGACGTGAGAATTCCGTCAAGTGATGGCTATGTATACTTGTAATGGGTGGGACTCATTACATATGCACTACATACATAGCATTGTTTTCAGATGTTTTATTGATGATCATCTATTATGATATATACATGCATGTTTTATAAACTAACCATGTGGTAGCCCTGATCGGGAACCTACTGGGCGCGTTGATCTAAAGCCCTAATTTTATCCTTAGAGGATAATGCAGGAACAAGGAAGGGGAAAAAGAAGGTCGAGGACCAGGAGGGGTGTAATAGCCCGAATTTTTGAATCAATATATATGTGACCATTATTTGTTTTAATAATGGAAAAATGGGAATTTTGATGTCATGAATATTAAATGGATCATAATTTGGACAAAGGCCCAAGTGTGGTCCAATGGACCATGGATTTGATGAGATCCATTAAGAGGATCAATGATGGTCAAAGTGGGCCCGATAACCATGTGGGACCCAACGGATCAAATGGATTCAAACTCCAAGGTAAATGGTAAGGAAATAAATTTAATTGGGCCATGGGCCCAATGTCTACCCAATAAATCATGAATTGGAATTAATACATTTAATTGGTCAATGGTAAGCAATTGGGTCAAAGGGCCATATGGGACCCAATGGACCAAGAAATTAGTGGGGCCGTCCCCCATGGTTGACTTGGTCAACCATGGGTGGATACATGAAAGATTTGAAGGGAATTAAATAGTAATTAAAATTATAAAATTAAAGGGGCTAAGTTAGGTAATTAATTAAATAATGGAGTGAATCACATAGGGGGGGGGGGGTGAGTCAAAATGTTTTCCATCTGAGTTAACTCACCTAACTCATTGGAATGAGTTGTGACTCAATCTCATCCCCAACCACCTCCACTAAAGGAGACAAAGGCCCCTAAAATTGGGGGCATGCAAGCCCATACCTCCCTCCATGCTTTGGTAGGTGGAGGGAGTCAAACCCATCATCACACTCATCTCTCTCTCACTCTCTTCCTCTCCTCTCCAAACCGTCCTCCCCTCTTGCAAGACCAGAAATACACTAAGGAAAGAAAGAGAAAGAGACTTAGAAGGAAGGGAAGAAGGAGCTAGGAGCTGGCCGACCACTCCTAAGACCCAAGACGTGTGATATTTTCTCATTCACTCCTCCGTTTTTCCCTCTCAAAGCTGCTACGCCTTGGCCGAACCAAACCTCGGTGACCTTACCCCGACCAAACTCACCATTAACCGAGTATCAAGGAGGAAGAAGAAGGAGAAAGGCAAAGGAGTAAGAGGAACAAGAGACAACCGGGAGAACCACTGGTTGTAAGTATCTCTAAACAAGATACTAAGTTTCGTAATCGTTAAAAATGGAATATTTAAGAGAAATCGTGAAGGAAGGAAGTCCAAAACATGCAATGGAAAGGACTGACGAAACAGTCAGTCGGCTGAATCAGAGATTCAGTCGACTGAACAGATAATGAACGAACCAGAAACAAAGTTCTGGGGGTTTCAGCCGACTGAATCATGGATTCAGTCGACTGAACTGACAATAAACGAATCAGAAACGAGTTTCTGGGAGTTTCAGGAGTTTCAGCCGACTGAATAAGGTATTCAGTCGACTGAACTAAGGATGATACACTACAGAAGGAGTTTCTGGAGGTTTCAGCCGACTGAATCATGGATTCAGTCGACTGAACAGAAACGTCTCGGAGAAGAAAGAAGATTATGGAAGTTTCAGCCTACTGAATGTGTGATTCAGTCGACTGAATGAATACTTATTGAACACGTAAGTGGTTAGTGATATTTCAGCCGACTGAATCTATGATTCAGTCGACTGAAAGAGTAGGAACCATGTTTCAGCCGACTGAATGTATATTTCAGTCGACTGAAACTGAACTGACAAGAACAGACAGACAATCTGATTCAACGTCAGCCGACTGCGTCGGTGTTTCAGTCGACTGAACTCCTGTACTATTTTGAGTATTTTAAGTGATCGCTATTAAGCCGGTAGAAGAAATGGAAAATTATGTTAAATTAAAGGGACTGATTTTTAATGATCCTATGACATGATTGGTAAGTCATTAATGGATCCAGGTGTGTAGATCAGTTATGGATGAATTATATACGCATTGAAATAAATGGAAAAAGAGGCCAAGATAAGGGCTGATTATGGTAATCTCATCATGTGATTAAAGATCATTAATGAACATAGGTCTATGATCAGTTAGAGACTTAATCGTGGATAAGATATAGACTAACTTGGGAAATGTATAATAAGGTATTGGCACATCACAACGGTACGCGAACGGCGACCGGAACTGTCAAACGAGAACGAAAAAGGACGTTATTAGTATTTGGTAGGATTCCTACCTTTTTTGTAAGCGATGGATATATGATGGTATTTTAAATTATTTTTGGGCTTATGATGGATTTATGATTATGATTTATCTATGATGAGTTTTAAGTTATGAATTACATGGACTATATTTTAACATTATGCATTATATGCCTATGTATGGTATATCAAAGTATGGTTTATCTATATATACTACATAGCATAATGCACTACATCTCATGCATGGCATGGGCGGAAAAAAATAAACAAACCGGAGTCATGCTCCGTCGGGGCGACCGAGAACAGACATGGGGACATTGATATGGTATCACCGGAGTCCATGCTCCGTCGGGGCGACCGAGAAGCAAGCATGGGGATATCTTGACGAGGAATTTGCCGTCAAGGGGGATATGATATTTCATGATGATGTAGATGATGGGTGGGACATATGGCATAAGCACCCATGGCATAGCATTCATCAACATGCTTATTTTGTTATATGCTATTTTTATCGGTATGCGTATTATCACTAGCTGGTGATACAGGAGACGGAGGAAACAGCAGTGGACGTGACGGAAGTCAGGCTTAGGGGCGTGGAGACGCGGCTATTTTGTTTATCAAGTTATATTTTGGAAAATGTTGTAACTCAAATGGCATAGCTTGTTGAATTGTAATAATTTTGGATTTATTACTATGGGCTGGATTAAACTCTGTATGTTAACATTTGAGACATAATCATGAATATGGGGGTATTTTGGTAATTTAATGTTGTATCTTCCCCTTCTATCTAAAAATGGTAAGATGGTATCTAGTATAATGTTCCGCATGTAACTATGTTCCGCGAGCTTACTTCCTACGCGTGAACCGTACTCGTGGACTTTGTTCCGCGTACGCGTAGGGTTGGCCAGTTAAGGGCCGGGCTTTATGAGTCCGGACTTAACTCGCATCGTGACGTCCGCGCCGTTGACACTTTGATTCAAAAAAAAAAATAGACTCTGAAATATGGTGAAAATGGGCCGGCGTTACAAGGGGAGCCAGGCTTAAGTGCTTGATTGATGATTGGGATTTATTTATTACTGTCTTTTGAGTTACAGTTTATGGACATGTAATAGCTAGTTAACTTTGCTATGGTTCGTTTATGATATTGACAATGGATGTTTGGATTAAGTTATTTTAATAATTGAGACTTGTACTTGCTATCTATTCAGTTTAATTCCGCAGTTAGTCTAGTTTATTCCACATAACTTGTTTAGTTCTATGTGTGGATTGTTATCATGGGTTTAGTCCATGCACACATGGGTGGCCAGTTAAGGGTCGGACTTTGGAAGTCCGAACTTAACTCGCGTCGTGGCGTCTCTCCGCCCTTGTTCGGTTTTAATTTATTAAAAAAAAAAAAAATAGACTCTGAATCTCGGAAAGGGCGGGGCGTTACATAGACAATTTGGAATGAAGGACTTGGGGCCCTTGTGATACTTTCTTGGGATAGAAATTGCTTTTCTCCTAATAGCTATTTTCTCTCTCAATCCAAATATGTTGCATATGTTATTTAGAGAGCTCACATTACTGACATCAGGCTAGTCATGACTCCTTTAGAGCTCAATGTTCATTATTGATGCGGATCATTTTTGGAGCATATTATTCATCATTTTTATATTTATTATTTATTTGGTTTGATGTATTTTTTTGTCTATGTAAGTTATTATAAAACCTCGTCAAGCCTTAGGGCTATTGAATGATGAATAAAAAAGAAAGAATGCTTTGTTTGTCTCCTGCGCATGGAATGAGAAGTGGTGGATGATGTCTTGGTGAGAAGCCACCGAAACGAGGTGCGAAGCCTCTTTCAAATCAAGGTATTTATCTATCTATCTCTGATCTCTTCTTTTCTCTTCTCTCTCTCTCCTATTTTTTCCCTTTTTTGGTTACCCGACCCAAATCAACTTCAATCCCTTACTGCCATCAACCTTTAAACCCAATCCCCCTTTGCCTCTGCCTTCTTTACCTATCCCTTACTGCCGCCTCCACCTGCAGTCATGATCTGGTGGCTTTTAGAATGATTTGGCCGACGTGAAAACAAGGTTAGAAGTCCTAGAAAACCTTGAGAACAATGTCGATGGAGATAATGAGAATCTTAGGAATAGAGTCTGTGGAGGCCGCGGATTTTGTTGTGGCAAGTTCCAACAACCACTTAGGTAACATGAACCTATTGAGGACGATGACCGTGCCTTGAAGAATGTTCACATTGAAGCCCCTAGCTATGTCGGACATCTAGATCCTAAGGTTTTCAAAGAATGGTTGTCAGATATGGACCACTACTTTGGGTGGCATGACATGACAGAAGTCTGTAAGAGCCGTTTCGCCAAGATGAAGTTGGTGGGACAAGCTAGACTCTTCTGGACCACTGCGGAACAGAAGATGAAGAGGCTAGGAGATGACCCCCAAAACTTGTCGTGAGACAATATGAAATAAGTGTTTAAGAAAAAATATGTCCCCCCCACAAGTATCGGGAAAGACTCATTGATCAGTGGAAGTCCTTGCCCAAGGAAATCAGACTATTAGTACACTAAGGTCAATCTATACAATTGTGTTCTAGCTCATCGAGAACTTTATTTAGTGTCAGAGCCTCGTGCTCATATTAAGGATTTAATCATCCGAGTTGATCCTTGCTAGAACATCATTATGGATGCTCGAAAAATTGTTTATAGATCTCTATTGTTTGTGAGCTCTATTTTGTTGTATTTGAAAACAAAGATAGAGAATATCTTGGCATCTTATGAGGAAAATGATTGGACCTCTATCCAAGATGATTTCATTGAAAATATTTGTAAATCTTTGGATAGCTCAATGGAAGGCTCCACCTCTCACAACCAAATGGAGAATAATGAGGGAGGTGAAAATGTAAATTTAAATTGTTATATAGCCTCCATTATTAATGACAAAGAGGGATCCTGAAGTGAAGATGAGGATCTTGAAGAGGAAGATGACCTCCAAGAATCCTATATTTAGAGAGTATGAGATTGGCTAAGAATCTTGATAAGGTAAAAATTGAGATGTCCAAACTATCTACCAACTTCAAAATGTAAATCTCAAAAATAATTCTCTCTTTAAATTTGAAAAATGCAAATATTGAAATTATAAATTTGAGAGAAAATCAAAAGTTGCTTCAAGAAAAATTAAAGGAATATGAAAATGATATCTTTAAGCTAAATGAAGTTGGAAGATGTCTTGGAGGTAAATGTCTTAAGAAATCTCAAGACATGGTTTCCCAAGTTGAGCTAAAATTGGACGAACCTATTTTGGGTAAATCACATGGTGATTAGTATGGTATTTCTCAATCTAACTCAAGGAGACCCATGAACCAATCCAAATTTGGTAAAAGCCACACCACACACACTTCAAATATAAAATGTTTTTATTGTAGATTAATCAGGCACTTCAAACATGAGCGCAAGACAAGAAGAATGTAGGTTGAATCAAAGGTGGCTAATGGTCTCTCTCAAAGAGCAAAGAAGAGAAAGAATGAGGTCATTGGAAATTCACACTTTGCAAAAAAAATAAGGTAAATCATTTTGATTATGTGATCCTAGGAAACACAACACCTCACACCATGCATCATCCCTACATACGAAAATCAAATAGGGATAAGTTAAGACCTCCTCATACCTAGGATAGTGAAAGTTCTCTTGAGTGTTTAGAACTGGATTAACCCTATAGGGAGTGAATAGAGTAATCACAGATTATGGCCTTTTAAAATTTTCTTAATTAATAAAATGTGGAATTAAAACAATTAATCAAGAGTGTGTGTTATGCAATGTGTACAAGGTAAACAATCAAACACACAAGGGACAAGACACACAATTTATAGTGGTTCGGTTAGCCAACCTACATTCACTGTAGAGACTCGCTCAACCTTGAGCTATCTCCAATTCACTAAGTGTTGGAATTACACCAACACAATAGAATTGGACTTCCACCTATCCAATTGATTGGGACTTTCACCCAATTCCTATCCCACCATTTTTTATAGTGGTTCAAAAGAAAATTATCCCTTTAATCCACTTCACAATAGAATGATTTTTAAAGAAAAATCTAAACCAGAAGCACTTGCCTTTGAAGCCTTTGCAAATGATGATGTGTTTCTTGTGTCACTCCACCCAATGTGAGCTCGTACAATCCCGACATCAAAGAAGAGCCACCGTGTAGTACAATCACAATCCTTGGGTATACTTCTCTAGAAGATTGGGTACTCAATCTCTATCCTAGAGCTTTGGCTTAATCATTCTCTCTTAATCTCAATCACAATGGATTGGATACTTGAATGATGTACTTTTGATTTGCCAAAAGAGAATAAGCGTAAAGGTTTTTCCTTTGATCGTTGGGAGAATTTCTCACTGGTAGATGGCTCAATTAATGGCTTCTTAATCCTCTCACCAACTCTTAAAATAGTGTTTATATTTATAGGCAAACTAAAAATTTCATCAGCCCGATACACACGATCGATCGTGTACTGAAGATCGATCATCCATTTTTGAAATCTCGTTCACTAACCCAACCGTTGAGTATTAAATGCACAGTAACTGTAACAAAATTGTAACCTCACGACTAATCATGCCACACAATTGATCGTTCTTGTTTCTGGCGACAGATCGTGGGTTGATAAAAACATCGGCCTGGGAGTCACTGTATTTTCCAGTGTCAAGTCCCATCCAGGCCTAGGGCAATTGATCGTGTACCCGATGGGTTCTTGGCCTATCTCGACGATGGGTCGTGCGACCGGCCGATCGTACTACACAACAAGAAGGGTCGCCGCCAGAAGAAAATATCGTTTTGCGTTTGATTATATTTTTCAGTGGGTATCTGACCCAGGCTCTAGGCGATTGACCATGAGGACGATTGGTCGGCCCTTTACCCAGACGAAGCATCGTCTGCAAGATCTATTATCCGAGACTTTGACTGTGAATGACAGTCCATGTTTTGATTAATGCCCAGGGCGATCAATCGTATGCACGATTGGATCAGCCCTGTCCCAGCGATACATCATGAGCATGAATGTATCGTTCTGAGACCAAGTGTGGTTGACAGTCCATTCATCTAGAACCCTTGACAATCCAAACGATGGGTCGTATGACCATGATTGATCGTCCTGCCATATAGTGATGGGTGGCCGACATGATGGGTCGTCCACGACAGTGCATATACATATTTCCAAGTTGGGTTCCACTTAGAGTCAAACACATTTTGGGATAACGTAGTTATCCAGATGTGTTGTCTAAGCCTAGGGATAGTCCACCTAAGGTTTGGATTCCACCTAAGGTCATCTATGGCCAATTACCTTTTGTGATTGCCATAGACATGTTGACCAATTGAGTCTTCATGCTTCAATCAACACTTGAATCTTGAGTCTTGAGCTTTTTCTTTTCAAGGCATTGCTTCACCTAAATCAGAAATTGACAAACGGGTAACTTGGCAAGCCGGGACAATAACAGATAAGAATTTGAATAGGAAAGTCTTGTCCCAAACCTCCAGAATTGGGCCAAATGTTCTAGATGGAAGAATCAAATTGTCCAACTTCCAAGGTTTCAAGAGGAAAGGTCCAGATAAAAAATTCATATGGATCCCCAAGAGATAGGACCTGGCTCATGTCCTACATTGGTCTGAGAACTGTGCATCGTTGGAATATTTCTAGACCAAGTGTAGTTGAACTCAATCTTTGTGTAAGTGAGTTCAAACAACGATGGGTTGCGGCATGGCACATTTGACTCTTTCGAGAAATTGATTGTACTTGTCCTAGCTATAGTATTAATCATGCTTGAAATGTCACAGAGATGTGGACTTAGATTCCAAGTCCCAAAGTGTTTAGCTCAAATGTGGTTATGTTTTCAATATGGTTAACACATTTGTATCATGTTTGAAATCTCAGTGTGTATCTTGCCTTTAATCCCATGTTCACTATTGGCATATGTTTTTGGGATTGAACATGTGCAAGATACTTGTGTGGCATATATGCTTTTATATTGGTAGAATTATGTTTATCTTATGCCACATGTCTTTGAAAATTAAGAGGGATAGGAATTGGGTGAAATTCTCAATCAATTGGATAGGTGGAAGTCTTATTCTATTGTGTCGGTATAATTCAAATGCTTAGTGAATTTGGAGATAGTCCAAGGTTGGGTGATTCTTAACAGTGGATGTAGGTTTGTCCAAATCGAACCACTATAAATCTTGTGTTCATGGTGTTAGAGCTTGTTGTGTGATTTAGCTCAATTGTGCATTCTCTTGTTCACACACATACATTTGATTAACTTAGCTTAATTTCATACTCTATATTGTTTAATCAAGTGCAATTTGAAAAGAACACATATTTGGAGATTATCCTATTCACCCCCTCCCTCTAGGGATAATCGGGTTCTAAGAGGGAACTTTCAATTGGTATCAGAGCTTTGAAAGTAGTATGTAAACCTTATTGACTTGTGGACTTGCATACATCACAAGCACACACTCTCCATCCCTCAATTGGTAAATCTTATAGGGATGAACTCATATCTTTCCAATGTTCTTGTTATGCTCTACCTTGGAAAATCTAATTAGACATTGGAAATGTGTTTTTGGAGAAATGTTCAAATAAGGAAAAATTTTCTGCTCCAAAAGTATTTGGTTTGCATTCATGGTTTAAACCTTAAAGTATGCATTTGGAAAATGCCAAACAAGGTTCGAATGCTACCTAGTAATGCACCTATGCCTTGGCTTTGAAGAACAATCAAATGTAGAATCTTAAAACCAAATGGTTTTTAGTAGTGAAAGCCAACATGGTTATGTTGTCCAAACTCTATAGACTTGGTGCACTGTGCTCTCAAAATGTTGAACAAAGGAGAGAAAACCTTGGAAAGTTTAAGGAAAGAAACAAACTTCCATTTGCATAATGGATTTCCAAGGATAGGATATTTGTTCATTCATAGACTCTTTATTGGTGTATGTTTTGATGAATGAACTTATTTCATGTTTTGATGTAATTGTGCTCACATTGGTTAATGTCTTTGCATCATCTCATCTTTCATGAACGATGTGCCTATATTGGTATATAATATATTTAGTTCATGATGTTTTCACTCATATGTTCTTCTAATGGAAAATTTCTTAAATGAGTGATTCCCTCCTCTTTGCATGCATAGTTGTTTTTCAAAATTGATACAATTTTTGAAAATACATGTGTCCCTCCTCCTCCATGTCTAGTCCAACAATTGGGACTTGTTGAAGTAAGCTTTGGGGGAGAATTTAGAAGCTTAAAATGAGCGTAGAAGGAGAAGTTTAAAGATCTTAGGGAAGAAGATCTTTAATGAGGGTAGTCTCTTTCAGGGGGAGACTAATCATTGACTAAAGGGGTAATTACTTCACATATTTAGGGAGGCTAATATTGTTTATGTTACTATATATGTGACTAACGTTTGAGGGGGAGACCTATGCTTCCACCTAATTTGCATTGTTTGTGCGTACAGGTATTTTGTACAAGATCACAATGAAGTTTGCAAGCTAAGCATTGAAGAAAGCATTTGAAGCATAGAGTCTAGGAATTGTGTCATTTGAATATGTACTTAATTGATGTATCTTTTGTATCCAAATGTATAATGGGTTAGGCTAAGTCATCGAGTCTGTAATTCTTTAGCTTCTACGATTTTTGTCATGGAAATTGACAAAGGGTGAGATTGTATAGTACCCAGGGTTGCCGAGTCACCTATTTGTCAATTCCATGACTTAGGTGAAGCATTGCCTTGAAAAGTTGAAGCTATGATCAAGACTCAAGGAGTGATGAAGATGGAATCAAGAGCATTAAAGATGGAAGATCAAGTGCAAGATTCACCATCACCATATGTATGGCAATCACACAAACGTAAATTCACCATAGATGACTATAGGTGGAACCCAACACCTTAGGGTGACCTTGCCTAGGCTTAGAGATCATCTTGGTAAAACATAAGTAAGCCTAGTGGATGTTTGACACCAAAATCAGAACATGGACTTAATGTTGAAAACAATTGATTTAACTGTTAGGACGACACATCGTGTCGGCGATCAATCGCGAGGACAATACAATTGTCTCACGATTTGTCGTTGGGACATGGCTGATTCAATTGGGTATACGATCGATCGCCTAGACTTAAATGATCTAAATTGGGAAGCACAATTTGATCATGCACGACCAATCGTGTAGACAAGACCGACACATCGGGCGTACGACCCATCACCATGGGTCTGGATAAGGCTTGTCATAACAAAACACTGTCAAAATAGGATAGCCTCAGGCTAATACGATCGCCAACCCATGATCAATCGCCCATGGTTGTGAACGATCAATCGTGTGACATGTTCAATCGTCCTTGACCATTTTCTATATGTAAGGCCCTTCCTAATTAACCTCATCAAACGAATCGTCACATTGGTAAACGACCAAATAACGTGGGATGTTCAACATGGCTGAATTTTTTTTTTTATTTATGATCAACATGATAACATTCACATGGTTCACAAACAGTCTCAAAGTTACGGAATAATCTCAATCTAGCCATGATCGAACAACACAACATCCCATATTAAATTTGTCCATTTACAGGTATGAATTATCAAGCCAAACCATAACGAAATAAACAATGAGAAATAAAACTAAATCTCACTATCTCATACCCACGGCAAATAAATAATCCAAGTCCCAAGCCAACTGAAATTATTACAATCCTCAATGACACTTAATGTGCATTAAACAAACCAAATAAACTAAACTATTAATATATGTCATAAAAACAACCTACAACTGGCATCTAACGGTTCCAAGATCTAGTCATGTTTCTATGCCACTCCCTGATCTAACTCTAAAGAAACTCTTGAAACGTAGGGGTATGCGCTCCATGCCCAGTGAAAGAGACAATACAAGCATGCTACACAATTGTACATGAATTCCATATAGATCAAGGTAATGAAATAAATGGCAATAATGCATGTAATGCAAAATGCCAAGATGATGCTTGAATCCCAATCCCATGCTATCATCCAATCTCATGCGTGCACAAAAACATGGTTTACAGACCTGGCTCGTCAACCATAAGCTAAGTTGTCCGTTACAGCGTACCACCTAAATACCGACTTGTCAAATGACATGATTGTCTCTTAATCACCAGCATAGGCATTACCTGTAGCGCAACCCTCATTGGCCGACAACTTATGTTGATGGTCGTAGAGGTATCCCCTCTGGTCATCAACTTATCCAAGGACAGACCAAAACGGTTACGTCATCACTTGATGGTCATTGAGGCAACTCCCCTGGTCATCAACCTAGTCTAAGGATGTGACCATAATTGGTCGTCTCAGACCCGAAGGCCAACCAAAAGATCTATAAAAGCCCAAAATCTCCAACACCCATCCAACCATGAATGTTCATGCATGAATGCACCGCAAATAATATCCATGCATGTATGCCATGTCCAAAATAAATTATGTAGATCTAAAACATATTAACATATGCTATAATGAACTAGCACCTCAATAATTTAGCAATTCTAAATTATAATCCCTAACACATATAATTCCATAAGAACATATGTAATAATCAAGGTTTAACAACATATGGCGTAACATGGTCCAACAATAAACACCAAATTTTCGAACAAAACATAAAACCATTCCAAATCAACTTTTGAATGGATATCATGGGTTTTCCAACAAGGTAACCGGTACAAACACCAGTCCAATCTAACTGAGTCACTCACAAGCTTAAACACTTAGACAAAAATAAATTTTGCCCATACGTTCTATGAGATGCACGGGACTTTACCCGTTAAATCAAATAAATCTCAGTCCTTTTGTTCTAAACCCAACAATTATGCATTCCAACACACAGATCATAATCTCATAGGAATTCAACAATAAAAATAGACATGAAAGTATTTGAATCCCTCACCTTAAGTTCCAAAGTAAAATTATACCAAAAATCCAAGCTTTAAGTCAGCAAGTTTTCAATTCAAATCTCTACAATTATTTATAAAATCCAAAACCATTTAGGAATTCATTCCCTATTATTTTATATTAAAGTAATTCATCTCTTAAGATCCTAGGGGTTCTGGTCCAGACAATATAGATTCAGAAATCCAAGTTCTACATACTTTTCTAGGAAAATCCTTATAGAGAAGAATTCAGTCACCTTACTGAATTTTCTGGAAACATCATGTTCACCAATTAATTACAACTTCTACCAGCAGATAGATCTTTTAATTATGATCGGAACGATATCTCGTGCGTCCTAATGAGATATTCCTAGCCCGAGTTATGATTGTTTTACCCGAACAGTGCCGCGACCAAACAGATTGCAGTCTATCTGAGATACCTGGGTTGAAATCTGATTTTCACCCATCATCCCTTTGAATTTAATTTTGGGAATTTTTCTAGAGATATCCTTGTTCTGATTAGAATGGATATAAATTTTGCATGATTTTTTGAAACTTCCCGGTGTGCTAGAACCCGATGCAAGATTGACCTTAGAGTGGGGGTGAATAGGGCAATTCCAATTTTAATGGTCTTTAAAAATTTCATGATTAATTAATTTATTTGCAGTAGATTAAATTAGATTAATCAAGTGTCTGACAATAGAGTGTCAATAAAAGAACAATCACACAAGAACAAGATCAACACCCACAATACAAGATGTATAGTGGTTCGGTTTAAACAAACCTACATCCACTGTTGAGTCTTGTTTTTGTGTGATTGATCTAGTATTGGCACTCTTTTATTACAAAACACATATCTCTTGATTAATATAGTTAAACTGCTGCATATCTATCAATTAATCAAGAAATTTGTGAAGACCATAAAAATTGGCGATTGCCTTATTCACCCCCCTCTAAGGTCAATCTAGACAATTGCGTTCTAGCACACCGAGAACTTTCAATTATTTATTTGGTTTGATGTATTTTTTTATTATTTTAGTTAAGAGTATTTTCGTCTTTTATCATTTGAGGGTATCTTGGTCTTTCGTCTATGTAAGTTATTACAAAACCTCCTGAAGCCTTAGGGCTATTGATCGATAAATGAAAAAAAAAATGAATGCTTTGTTTGTCTCCTATGTATGGAGTGAGAAGCGGCGGATGAGGACTTGGTGAGAAACCACTTGAACGGGGTGCAAAGCCTCTTCCAAATCCAGGTATTTATCCATCTCTCTCTAATCTATTCTCTTCTCTCTACTTTCTCTTTTTTTTTTTCCCTTTTTTTTGGGTTACCCGTCCCAAAACAACTTCATTTCGTGACTGCCATCAACCTCTAAACCTAATCTCTTTTTTTGCTACCTTCTTTACCTATCCCTTACTACCGCCTCCACTTGCAACACATTCCCTCCTTGCCATCACCTTCTAAACAACCCATATAACTTCAGCTTGTCCTTTCATGTTCCTTAACTGCTGCAGATCCATTTCTATCCCTCTAAACTGCTGCTGCAACCCTTCTTTAACCCCTATTGTTTTCGCCTCCCCCTCCCTAAGCCTACACCTTACTATAGTTCTTTTTTTTCATCCCTATTTTGTTGTTGCAAGGTCTGTCCATCCCTTCTCTTGCCTCGCCACCTTCTTTTAACCCTTTATTTGTTGTCACAACCCTCACACCTTTTCAAACAGTCGATAACAAACCTATTCCCCATCCATCTTTGTTGCCCAATCCCCTATAACCTTCTTACCAATCAGTCATCAACCAATACCCCCCAAATTCCTAGTTCTTTACATCCATAACCTAATCCTTGAGCCCTTGATTCCTTTGTTTTGCTATCTCATCCTCTTACTTTCCATTTGAGCCATCTTTTACATTAGGAACTGAACCTATCCTGGTGTTAGGTCTACATTTTTCATGGATCCCAACAACCCGTGATTTTCGGAGATCTCCACCTTGAGTATCAATTTGGTCTGGGTAAATAGTATAATTGCTTACATCTTATTCCTAAAATTGTGCATGAGTATTTGTGGTAGAACTATATTGCTCGATTGCTTATATTAATTGATTAATAAATTTCAGCCCCATTTTAGATTTAAAGTATAACGTTTAGTCCTCTCATAACTGAATTAGGCATTTAGGGATACTTTATCCCCCATTTTGCATCAATTATACTTCCTTTGATAGCGTTCATTTAGCTGACCCTACGTTATATCGCATTGTAGTTGGGAGCTTAGTCTACCTCATGATTACAAAGCCTGTCATTGCATGTGCAGTTCATATTGTCAGTCAGTTGTTTCCTCACTTCCTATTATTAATTGGGCAACTGTCATTCGTATTTTCCGATATATTTGTGGCACCCTATATCAGAGTCTGCTACTTCCCTCTTCATTCTCTTTGGAGCTTCAAACCTTCTTTGATGCTGACTGGGTTGGTGATCCTTTGTGTTGTGGGACCAAATGGGACCCGACTATGCCTATTTTGGCAAGTCAACTGTATAGGTGTAAATAATTATGTATAGATAAGTACTGATTGTACTTTCCTGTTTTGGCCACCTTAATTGGCTTTCTTTCTCTTATTTATACTTGTACCCTCTAAGAGGAAAATCATATCAATACAACGAAGAGAATAATTATTCTCTGATCCTCATCTCTTTCTTCCTTTCTTTCTTTCTTTCCCTTGATAAAAACAACATGGTATCAGCCAGGGAAGATCTTCTTCTCTGATTTTTTTATCAGTTTCCAGTTCCTCTTTTTTTTTTTTGTAGTCCTCCTTTTTCGGCGACGGTCACAGTTTCCGACGAAGGTACTGCCGGCGGAGACCCATCTTGCCCTGCCGTTTTTGACAGGGCTATCCATCTGTAAGGGTGGATTCCTGATTTGAGCTGGTTTACTAGGGTTTCTTTCCGCTCTCTCTCTGCATGATTTTTGCCATCTGGCAGCCCAGATCTGCATTTTTTACTTAGAGACGGTAGATCTGAGCTTGGTTTCCACCCAAATCTTCTCCACTGGTGTCGTCCCTGGCCTAATTTCACACGCCTAAGGTGGACCCCCCCGTTCGGTTAGCAGTGGGCCCCCTGTGTGCTCTTCTCTTCTGCTGCTGTTGTACCAATCTGCAACATATAATTTTTTTTTCTTTCTGGATTCCACTATTCTGATCTACATCTTGGGGCTCTTGTTCCCCTACTTCTGGTGCCTCTTTTTTTCGCCCCTACATCAAGATCACATCAAACTTGGGTGTCCCACCTTTCATCTTCGGTGGACCACAATTTTTCTTATTTTTAGGTGCTGCTGCTTGGAAGACTGCAACCTGATCTTTTGGGCCTTGCTGCCTTTGGTCTCTCTGTTGTTCTTCTCTTTGCATTTCTCCCGCTTGAAAGGTTCTTCTTGGGATAATGGCCACATCTAGTGACCCACTGAAGACCGTTGGGGAATCTTCTTACACTGATATGACTTCTTCTGGCACTCCGAATATTGGTAAGATCAAAATTGTGTTATTGAATGAGACCAATTATTTCCAATGGTCTCACTCGGCTAAAATGTTCCTTACTGCCAAGCAACTATCTGCTTTTATTGATGGTACTGCCTCTGAACCATAAAAGAAGGACTCCTCCTACCGTTCCTGGCAAGCTAATAATGGTTTGGTGCAGTCTTGGCTCCTTCATTCCATGGAAGATCATGTTCGTAGGACTGTCTATACTCTTCCCACGGCTAAGGATGTCTGGGACACCATTAAGGCCTTGTATTCTGACGATGATAATTCTGCTTGGCTCTATGAGTTCTATCAGACTACTTCTCATCTTCGACAGGAGGAGCTCTCCCTCATTCAGTATTATTCAAAGATGTGGACCTGTTGGCTTGAATTGGATCAACTTGAATTGGTTTAGTTTGTGGACCCTGTTGATGTTGTTCTCTATAACCAGCTTCTTAATCGACGAAGGACCTTTGAGTTGTTGGTTGGCCTTCACTAGGACTTTGAACCTATTCGGGCCCAACTACTTGGCCAACTCCCTTTTCCCTCTCTGGAAGAGGTCTACTCTGTCTTACTTCGAAATGATAGGCGCCACTTGGATATGACTCCTATGCCAGTCGAACGGTCTGCCTTGGTGACCACTCATCCTTCCATGCCTCCTCTCGCACGTGGGCTCCTGCTTTTAATGGCAATGAACCTTCTTCTGACCTTCGTCGTGACACCAAAGGTCCCTGAAAGAAGGGGTCTCCGTTCTGCACTTTTTGTAAGATGACGAACCATTATGTTGATTCCTGCTATAAATTGCATGGTCATCCGAAGCAAGCTACTGTGTCCGTCGCCTCGATTGTTACCTCCTCTCCTGATGTGGTTAGTGACAGTGCCCCAGTCACTCGTCAGGACTTTAACATGTTGTTACAGCGACTGGATCGCCTTCAACACTTTGAGGTTTCCAATGTTGTCTCATCTACTTCAGGTACTGAGTCCTTTCCCAATCATGCCTCTTCTCATTCCTGGATCATCGATTCTGGGGCCACTAATCATATGATGGGTATGTCTAATCTTTTCTCTTCCATTTATCATGTCTCTTATGGTCAAGTTAAATTAGTGAATGGTTCCTCCACTACCATCGCTGGAAAATGGACCCTCCCTCTCTCCTCCACCTTGCACCTTCCATCTGTGTTACATGTACCTCATTTATCTCACAATTTGCTTTCTATTAGTGCACTCACTAAACAATTTCATTGCTCCGCTACCTTCGTTCTCTCTCATTGTGTCTTTCAGGATCTGACGACGAAGCAGGTGATTGGTGGTGGTCGTGAAGATGGAGACTTATATCTGCTGGATGGTCCTATTGGTGCCTCTGCAGCCTACTCCAGCTCCTCTTCGTCTGATATATGGCTTTGGCATTGCCTGCTAGGGCATCCTTCTGACTCTGTCCTCAAGAAACTTGTTCCTTCATTATCGTTGAAGCAGTTTGAGTGTGCACCTTGCCAATATGACAAAAATAAAAGAACTCATTTTCCTTCTTCGATAAATAAACTGCATCTTCTTTGTTTTCTATTATTTATTCTGATGTTTGGCAATCACCCTTTATTTCTCGCATAGGTTTACGATACTTTGTGTCATTTATTGATGATTATTCATATATGACCTGGATTTATATCATGAAACATAAGTCTGAAGTGTTTGATCACTTTCTCACATTTTATAATTGGGTTGCCACTCAATTTGGTTCTAAAATTAAAATTTTGTGTAGCGATAATTCGGGAGAATATTTGTCTAATTATTTTATTCAATTTTTACAAGAGCATGGTGTTGAATCCCAACTGTCTTGTCCATCTGCACCACAACAAAATGGTGTAGCTCAACAAAAAACAGACATCTTCTTGAAGTCGCTTGATCTCTCCTCTTTACCATGCATGTCCCACATTCGTACTGGCCTGAGCCTGTCCTAACCTCGTACTACCTTATCAATTGCATGTCATCCCGAGTTTTGTTGGACAAATCACCCATTGATCTTTTCTCACTTCATAAACATATTCCTCTTCTTCCCCTACATATTTTTTGATATGCCTGCTTTGTTCACCAATTTTCTGGTGATAAACGCTCCCTCCGTGCTGTGCGATGTGTTTTTTTGGGATATTCCCCATTCCATAAAGGCTACAAGTGTCTTGATCCAGTTACTGCAAAAACTTATGTGTCTATAAATGTCACCTTCTTCAAGACAGTCCCTTACTTCTTTTCACCATCTGTCTCGTCTCATGTTCTTCCTCTCTTCCCTCCTGTCCTAAGTCCTACTAGCTCTGATGTGCGTCCCCCTAGCATTGACAAACCAACTCTGGTATATCACCGCAGGCAGAACAGGCCTCCGCTCCGTGAGAACACCACCACGTCATCTTTTCCTGGCCCAGATCCTTCCCTTACTGATGCATCTGATCTTCCCATTGCCCTTCGAAAAGGTATATGTACTTGTACCTCTCACCCTTTGACCATTTTGTGTCTTATTATGCTGTATTTCCTAACTATCACACTTTTCATGCATCTTTGGATAGCGTTAAGATACCCAAGCGGATTGACACTGCTCTCCGTGACTCGTTGTGCGAGGCAGCTGTGTAAGAGGAACTCACGACCCTTGAGAAGAATCACACATGAGACCTGGTTCCCCTGCCTCAAGGAAAAACTTCAGTCGAGTGTAAATGGATTTTTGCTTTAAAACATAATCTGGATGGCTCCATCGCCCGGTATAAAGCTCGTCTCGTTGCCAAAGGATTCACACAAACTAATAAGGTGGATTATCAAGAAACCTTATCCCCCGTGGCCAAGATTACTTCTGTTCGCATCTTGATTTCCATTGCCACTACTTATGACAGGCCGCTGCATCAGTTAGATGTGAAGAATGCCTTTCTTCATGATGATCTCCATGATGAAATTTATATGCTCTCACCACCAAGGTTTGTTAATCAAGGGGAGTCTCACTTGTCTGCAAACTCCGAAAAGCTCTATATGGCCTCAAGCAGTCTCCATGGGCGTGGTTTGAGAAGTTCAGCAGTGCCCTGTTACCTTATGGTCTCTCTAGATGTTAAATGGATCACTCAGTTTTTATCTACCTTCTTCACTCTGTAGTCATGATTCTAGTGGTATATGTTGATGACATTGTCCTCACCGGTAATGACACTGTTGTCATAACTACCTTCAAGGAATATCTACAGCGCACATTTGTTATTAAAGATCTGGGGCCATTGCGTTATTTTTTGGGTATTGAAGTCGCGTGTTCTTTTCGAGGACTCTTTTTATCTCAGTACAAGTATGTTCTTGACCTCCTACAGGATACTGGATACTCTGGGTGCAAACCTACTGACACTCCATTAAATGTCAATACGAAGCTATCTTCCACAGACGGGACTCTTCTTGATAGTCCTTCTTTCTATCAAAAGTTGGTGGGAAAATTGATTTGTCTCACTATCACCCGACCAGAACTCTCATACGCAGTTGGTGTGGCTAGTCAGTTCACGCACAACCCACGGGATACCCATCTTCATGTTGTCTTCTGCATCTTCTGCTATCTTAACGCTCATCCTGGCAGGGTTTGTTCTTTGCAATACAGTCTTTCTTCTCTATTCGTGGATATTCCGATGCTGATTGGGCCCGCTCTCCTGATGATCGCCGCTCAACAACTAGCTCTATGTCTTTTTGGGTTCTCATCTCGTCGGTCGGCATAGTAAGAAACAATCTGTTATTGCTCGCTCAAGTGCTGAAGCTGAGTATCGCGCAATGGCTAATACTACGGCTAAGCTTCTTTGGATCTGCCAGTTTCTTCAGGAATTGGGTTTTGCTCCACGTGAACCACTCCTTATGTTTTGTGATAATCAGGCGGCTAGCAACATCGCCTCCAATCCGGTTTTTCATAAGCGGACCAAGCACATTGAGGTTGATTGTTACTTCCTACGACAACACATTTCTGAAAGCCGACTTGTTACTCTACATGTGAAATCTAAGGACCAATTCAGGGATATCCTGACCACGTCTGTTCCTCATCAGCAACTTACTTCTGTTATTGACAAGCTGGGTTTGCTAGACATCTTCGAGCCAGCTTGAGGGGGAGTGTTATGGGACCAAATGAGACCCGACTATGCCTATTTTTGCAAGTCAACTGTATAGGTGTAAATAATTATGTATAGATAAGTACTGATTGTACTTTCCTGTTTTGGCCACCTTAATTGGCTCTCTTTCTCTTATTTATACTTGTACCCTCTAAGAGGAAAATCATATCAATACAACGAATAGAATAATTATTCTCTAATCTTCATCTCTTTCTTCCTTTCTTTCTTTATTTCCCTTGATAAAAACAACACTTTGATTGTAAGTGTACTACTGAATTTTGTGTTTTTCTATGTGACTCTCATTTCCTAAAGAAATAAAAAAAAAAAACACTCTATTGTTGCTCGTTTATCTGCCAAAGCTAAGTATTGCGCTATGACTTCTACCACTACTGAGATAGTTTTGATTCGTTAGTTTACTGCAAACATGAGAGTTTCCCTTTCTGTCCCTACTCTTATGTATTGTGATGATAAGAGTCTTATTCAAATTGCACATAACTCTGTTTTTCATGAGCACACCAAGCATATTGAGTTAAGACTGTCACTTTGTGCGGCATCATCTACAATTTGGCACGATTTCTCTTATATTTATCTCTTCTACTATGAGACTAGCTGACTTCTTCACAAAGTGACACGCCATTATGCATTTCTAGTATCTTCTTGGCAAACTTTCGATGCCTAATAGTTTAACATCGTGAGTTTGAAGAAAGGTGTTAGAATTTGTAATTTGTTATGTATACTAAGGGTAGATTAGTCTTTATGTCTTTAAGGGTGGTCTAGTCTTTTCCTAGTAAAGGTTTATGTGTATAAATACTCTTTGTATTTTGAGTAGATGGAATGATCAGAATTTTACAATAATTCTCACTTCTATCTATAAGGTTATAGTAGATGATGTTCTGTCAGGTAAAACAGAAAAGAAGAAAACATAGACGGATGTAATGATGGATCTAGACACAAACTTAGTGTGTATAATTAATTACCTGAAGAAAGCGAGCCCAGTATGGAATCACCGCTACAATGAATAAAAACATTGTGTAAACAGGATATTCAGAGCATGTTTGTTCTCTGCGTTTGAAGTTCCCCCAGCCATAGTAGCAAATGTAGAATTCTAGACTCCTAAGTGCTTGCACCTGAAACATAATGACAGACAAATCATGTAAAGAGTTGTAAAGCGGAGTTTGTTTAAAAGCATCTGTTGTTTTCAAATTTCAATAGCACGAGTGTATGTCATCTTGGATATGAATTTTGAATTGTTGTCATATATGGTAGGGGTGTAAACAACCGATGCTAAGCTGCACTAGGGCCAACTTGAGCATGCTTGAATGTTCATCAAGCTGACCTCATCCATCCCAAATTTTTCTTGTCAATATGTAATTAACATTCTTGCTCAAATTTGTTTAAAAATCAAGTCAGGCATAGTCCATTATTAGCGCTTTTTATAATTCATATCAAGCATAAACTGATTTAACTGAGTCTTCCAAATAGTAAAATCTCAATTTGACCAGACTGAGAACGGCCTAGCTTGACCCAAGCTTTTCTTTTATTGAAATAGAAGGTTAGGATTGTATATGAAGATGAATGAAGAAGTGTTAGGATTGGAATACAATTTTCTTAATACGGAAATCCGTTGACTTGATAGAAATGGAATAGAGTATTTGCAACTACTTGATTTTGTTGGTGCAGTGGAATGTAATGAATAAACTCCAATATCTAAAAAGAATTTTTATAAATTGATATGCATAAAATAGAAGATGCTCGGAAAGAAATAAACTTTTCCTTCTTGATTTTTGCATTGAAAACATGATATAAAACAACTATATATAGGCTTCTAGCCCTTAACTCATCTTTAGAAATGAACCAACACAACTCTTCCATGAACCAACACAGCTCTTCCTTTACCCCTAGATACATGCTCAAGGAAATTACAAATCAACAATTCCAATGAGACTTTTCACTCCCCAGAGTACATACTTCTAGGTGCCTCTTAGAAATACTTTAAGGTGCCTCTTAGAAAATACAAATTAGTTAATTCTAATATGATGCAGAACAGGGGATAGGGTATCCTTAAATGCTTAACGTGATTATGAAAAGATAAAAAATGATGAAAATAATGCACTTTAAATCTAAAATGTGTTGAAATTAATTAATTAATTAATAATGACAATTAATGAATATAAAATTTACAGCAAATAATCATGCAAATACTATGAAATTAATGTGTTTAATGGAATTAAAGAGAAATTAAGAAACTAATCAATCCCGACAAATATCGGGCCAAACAGTAAAAAACTAGTCACGAGTATCGAATGGTCAATAGGTTAGATACTTAGGCACATGGGTTTTAAAAGGGACAACTGGAGGACACAATCGCAACTACAGGTTAATATGATGGAACAGAAGAAAAGGAACGGAACATAAGATAAAAATAAGGGGCGAAAGGAAGAGACGAATCTATTCGGTTGTGGAAAGGGATAATGATCGAACAGAAGAAAATGAGAGAAAGAGGAAAGGACTCATAGGCGGTAGCAGATTTGGGGCTTAGGAGGGAAACAACAGCAGTTGGAAGGGAGGTTTAGACGTGGCAACTGACCAGATTAGGGCTTGGGTACTAACGACTATAGTAGGAGGGTTTAGGGGTCACGAAAATCACAGAGGAAAGGGATATGGGTCATTGCAACGAGGGTATGAATCTGGTAATGGTGGAAAAGTTTGGATAAAGGAAATGGGGACAAAAGGCTATGGGAGTGATGCAGACACGCAGACTATATGTGGGCCCAAGGCTCAATGAGAGATCTGTTAATGTCAATGGACCCAAGCCTGGCCCAATTCCATTCCAATCCACATCCACCAAGTCCGTGTCCAACATTCCAAACTCAATACAAACCTACCAAGCCCATGTCTAACATACCCAAGTCCTCAATCCACTCCTCCTAAACCCATTTCCGTCCATACCCAACCCCATTCCACCCATTGTCGTGACAAGTCCAATTCATCCAAGCATGCCTAGTTCAACTAGGACTCCTACTTTTGGGTGACTTTTGATGATTAGATTAGGATTAAAATTCTCGTGCTAATCCACGTTGATGGTGGGATTATTGTGTTCAACACTGCTTTTGTTGGAGCTCTACTAAGAATGTAGACTGTCGTGCTAACAGCTTCAGCCAAAAAATTATTTGGAAGGCATTTTCCTTTGAGCATGCATCGTGCCATCTCCACAACTGTTCTATTTTTCCGTTATGCAACGCCATTTTGTTATGGAGTATACATTACGGTTAACAGTCTTTTAATTTCATTCTCCTTGCAAAACTTTTTGAATTTTGTAGAAGTGAATTCGCCTCCACGATCTATCTTTAACACTTTTGCTTTTCTGCAAAAACTTTGAATTTTACAAATGCAGAGAATGCTTTTGACTTTTGTTTAAGAAAATACACCCACATCAACACAGAAGAGAGAATATTTTTTCTTGTTGAATGATGGTGTTCGAATTGGTCCACATATGTTTGCATGAACCAATTCGAGTGGTCTTTTAGCTCTCCATGATGACTTAGAAAATTAAAGTCTATGAAACTTTCCATAGATACACCCTTCAGATGTATTGCTTTTGTCTTCAAGAAAGGGAATCACCATATTTTTCCTTTTAATAAGTTTAAGGGATCTATGGTTCAAATGACCATATCTTAGGTGTCATAGCACAATTTCATCAACATCATCAACTTTCAAAGCACAATTTTTATTTGGTGGAATAATTAGAGGAAAAGTTTTATTTTGTGAGATTTTCACTGTAGCCACCAACTCTCTATATCTTTTGACTAAAATTGTGCATACATCTTCATCAAAATTGACTATATAGCCCGTTTAAATAAGTTGCCCAAAACTTAGCAAATTTTGAGCAAGTTTAAGGACATAAAGAACATCATAATGAGTTTATTTTGTCCTCTTTTTTTTCTCAGAAATTACACCTTTTTTCTTTAACATTTTGAATTTTCCATCTCCAAGTTTGACTTGAGAAGATATTTTCTCACCTAAGCTCTCAAAGAAATTTCTATTTCCAGTCATATGTTTACTACAATCACTATCAAAATAACAAATATCATGAGATTCTTGGTGTGTATTGTAGCAAGAATAAAATAGTTGGTCTGGAGAATCATTTTCTCTGTGTAATTGGCTTCATTCTTTTGTCGGAACCAACAATCCTTTTCCATGTGATTTAATGTCTTGCATCTTGTGCATCTGAATTTGCAATTCGCAGTTGCATGGCCAAACTTTTTGCAAACATTGCATTGGAGATTGGGAGTAAAATTTCTTTCATACCTTTGGTTAATAAAACCATTTCCTCTTCCACGTCCATGGTTGGAGCTTACTTCACATCTAAATTTTTTTTTTCCTCAAAATGAGACCCTTCTTTGAGTTTTTTTTTCAGACTCTTCATCCTTTCTGTCTTTCACTTCCATCTTTGATTGAAATACTTGCTCAATTGGTTTCTCTACAAATCTGCTATTCTTTTTTCATGTGCTTCAAGAGAATCCATTAGTTCATGCAATGATAGTTGACAAAAATCTTTGGATTCTTCAATAGTGGCAACAACATGTTCAAATTTTACCGACAAACTTCTCAACTCTTTTTCAACAATTTTCTTGTTCAATGGTATCTCCAAAACCTATAATTTGGTTTATAATGCCGGAAACTCTTGAAAAAAAATACTTGAATTGATTCACAATCTTTCATGAGCAAATTGTCAAATTCTCTCCATAAAGTTTGGAGTTTTATGGAGATGATGTAATACCCCAATCCTAATTAAAGATTAATTGTGATTAATTGTAATTAATTGAGAATTAATTATGTGATAATTACACCGTTAATTGTGACTAGTAATCCGTTAATCATGAAGATTACGGAGTGAGCTTTCTAAAGGTCCAAGTTTGGGCCAATCTGAGTACGTTAGCACATTGATCCAACTAGTTAAAGTCAGAATGACAAAACGAGAAATATGTGAACTTTAGCTGAATGTGGAAGTCCTTTAACGAGAAATATTTTTATTTGGAAAACATCTCATTGGAAGTCCTTTAACCTCCAAATTACACGTAATTGATGAATTTTAAAATTGAAGTATAACGAATGTTTCAGTTTCTTAATCTGAATTCTAGAAATGTAGCCACCTTAATATTGGGGGATCTCGATTTGTAAAACTTTAAATTTTAGAGTATTTAGTGAAAGAAAAAATTTGCAGGAAAATATTCCTTGCTCAATCGGTGTTTGAATGGACCATTCCATGTTTTCGGGAGTTTTAAAGAAAGGTGTAAGACCTCCAACTAACACAGATGACTGTTGATTAGTGTGCACACTTTAACACATGTTTTCGGACGGATCGAGTGGCCTTTGATCACAAAACTTCTGCGAGCTTTAGAATATTTTCATAAGACAAATTTATTCTACATGCATGTAGAGTCGAATCTTTCCAAAGATGTTGAGTTTTTAAAGGGGTTAAACTATTATCTAAAACTATACCTTTTACAAGGTTTTAATTAAATTTTATTTTAAAGCGATAAGAACAAGGCTACACAATAGCCGTAGGGTAATGTGGAGAGCGGGAAGGCCTCTGCAGACCTACGGTGCAATTGTTGAGAGCAGAGGCAGAGAGGAAGGAAAAATTCTATCCTCCTCTTCTAGTTATCACCTAGAATCAATCCCATTTTTTAATGGAAATAAAAATATCATTTTTATAAAGTATAGTAGACTTCGGGTACTTCACATCGGACCAAATAGATTTGTGAACCCTAGCAAAACACCATCCCTAATGGGATCCGTAACTGTAAGGAGTCAAGCCATTTTTGGTACAGTTTCTGTAGTTGCTGCCCAACTGAAGAAGACTTTCTTCGGAACCTGACTGGAAGGTTCCGAGGTAAGTAGAGCAGATTCCGAGGCAGGATTTGATTGTTTCAAGCCTGAACCCTTGGAAGTTTTGAGCAGGTTCTGAAGTCACCAAACCAGGTTCCAAACCTAGGTTCCAAAGCAGAACCTGGGTGTTCTGTGACTGAACTCTCAGAAGTTTCGAGGTCACTGAATCACATTCCAAACCCAGGTTTCGAAGCAGAACCTAGGTGTTCTGAGATTGAACTCTCAGAAGTTCCGAGGTCACAGAATCATGTTCTGAACATAGGTTCCGAAGTAAAACCTAGGTGTTTCAAGTTAGAGATTTTGGAAGTTTCGAGATCCCTGATTAAGTTCCAAGACCAGGCTCCGAGCCAGAACTAGGACGTTCCAAGGATAAGTCCTCAGAACTTCTAAGGATACTAGAGTGGTTCTGAAGGGACCCAGCAGGTTTCGAAGGACACATAGGTAATTTTAGAACTTTTTGCTAAAATATAAGGAATTTGATAAAATTAAAAGAGGGGAAAAGATATTAACCCCAACTAACTTTACGTGTATTGTGTGTTACTTTCTGCATTGTATCTTCTGGGCCAAACTATCATCAGTAGCAGCACTTAGTGACTCGATGATTCCATCTTAGGTGGCGCTTAATCACCCGTTGGCCTTGATGTTGGGCACTAATTATTTATATTTTTGCATTGCATCTTCTAGGCCACAATATCATCAGTAGCGGGTTTATTTGCTCGGTGATACCATTTGAGGTGTTGCTTAGTCACCCGGTGATATTAAAGTGGGGCACTGAGTATTTTATTTACATTTCTTGCACTGTACCCTCTGGGCACAGATCAATACTCTCCAAGCACCTGAGAAATACGAGACTAGGCACTGAATACTTTTCATTTTTCTATTTATTGGGTGTTTTGGATGGCTGACAGCTAACCCTACTGACATACTTTAAAACTTGGTAGAAAGAGCCTAGACAGACTCACAACCATTACCTGGTTTTCCCAAGGAAAATGTTCATTGGGAACTTGGACATTTTATATATACTTCCTCTTAAAACACAAATTTATACATCTCTCCATTTTCACAGATTTCTCGCTAAAGCCCAACCAGATAAGGTGAGGAGACTCAACTTAATTCATGTTTTTGGAATTATCATAGAAACCAATAACCCTAGGACAAAATGGGACCCATTATCACTGATAGATGGAAAATACTAAATGGGACCAGAAAGCGAGACCTGACACGTTACATGTAAAGGACGTACAATGTTCTACCTATTAGAACGTAAGCATAAAAAGGTGTTAGGGAGTCTAGACCTACTAGTCTATAAAGCAGTACGAGCCCATGGAAGCGTCTAAAGGTTATTTGGTTAATGAATTGGACGAAGGAGCAAGGCGTTAGTAGTCATTTCAGAATGTGTTATATATGTGGATTTTTGTACTAACACTTGGTGTAGGAATGGTACAATGGTATGGCATACTCTGGGATAAGACCCTATGTAGGAAGGGCACTGGAGTTGATGTATTAACATGCTCCAGGGCGAGCTGTTCCTTGTAATGGGAATATTTGGTAAGCTTGTTGATTTAAGAACTTCTTTCACATGTGATATAGCCGTTGTACCATATTAGACCGTTAGGCCATATAAGCCCTAGGGTGTGATCAAAAGGATCGCTAAGCACTTGTAAGTTGCGGCATTACTTCCGTGTCGGGATTTAATGCTTCCGAGGCTTAGTGAGGACCCTCGGTGAAGTTCAACTTAGGACCTCAAACGTGGGATATAACTTAGTGAAGATGCCCGTATGGTTAATGGGAAATGACTTTGTGATTCCCGTCTGTGTAATGGAATGTACCTTAGTGATAAATCCCAGTAGGGTTGATAGGGTATGACTTTGTGATAAACCTCGGTTAGTGAATACACTTGAATGACATGCAATGTTCTCTGGTAATGAAGGGTTCATTGGTAACATGGACCCCTTTTGGTAAATTTTATATCTTGCATTTGATAGATTACATAACGTGAAATTGAATATATTTATGATAAGCTCTCTTCACTAGATTGTTGCTCACGTCCCTTACAATGCAAGAATTGAAACTGAGGAGGAGCGGAGAAACCCCTAGTGCCACGTTAGGGATGGGAAGCTGGATTTTATCATATATTTTCCCGTGGAAGGGAAAGAAACCTAGATGTTATGATATTAATATGTAATAAATAAACATGCCACCTGTGGCATGATAACTCTAAGCATGTACAAACCACTATGATTTTGCTTGCTACTCTGGTGTAATATATTGGTATGTTATTAGTGGTGTTATTTCAATGTATATTCTCTGTTGAATTTAGGAACATATGGTATATGTTTGAGTTCCCCGCCAAGAAGCATATCAGACCTTGTTTATGGGCTTTCGTTGACTCGTTTGTAGATCTGTATACTTCGGTAGAGTCCGATTAGTAGTCGTAAACCTTTTGTTAAAATGTGAGTTAAAGTTAAAATGAGTTTTGAGAATAGTTACTTTAAAAAAATATATATTGGTCGCTTTCCGGGCCGGCATCCGGGTCGGGGCATGACAGATGATTTTTTCTTAATCTAAAAATTCTTTCTTCAAAATTTCCCATGCATCTTTTTCCTTTTTTGGGTTAAAATTCTTAGAAAAATAGATTTTCTTACCTCTTGTTGGATTAAGAGAAGTGTCTTGGCATCTTCCTTTTTGTTTTCCTTGTACTCCTTTTGATTTGCTTGAGTCCATGACGCACTAGTCGTCGATGATCCGGTTGATCATAGTCATCTTCAACAAGCTCATAAAGATCTTGAGAGATGAAGAGAGTCTTCATTTGTAGGTGATGTAGGACAAGGAAATAGGGTAACCATAAAAGTTTATTGTGGTGACGAAAATATTAAAAGTGAAGAAAATAATCCACTCTAAATCTAAAATGGGTTGAAATTAAGCGACCAATTAATCTTGTAATTAAATAATATAAATTTATTACAAATAATTACACAAAAATCTTTAGGACCTAATGGAGAATATAACAATAGTAATGGACTTTACTGGCTTAATGAAAGTTGGTAATTAAATGGCTAACGTTAGGTTAGGTCAGTCGTATATGTTAACAAAAAATATAAAAGAAAGGCCAAAAAGTATTATAGGGATGCCGACTATATGTTATGGGCTTACCAAGGGTTCAACAAAGTCACTAGGAGCTATAGAAGGTAGCGACAGCAAAAGGGTGAATGGGGAGGGGTGTCGAGAGTAGGACAACGGCTGGTAAGGGCTTGGCAACAATAGTAGATGCGAGTAATGATGCAACAAGGGTGCAGGTGTCTTGGAAAGGTTGGCAGCAAGGGGAGGGAGGCTTTTAGAGGAAAACGACACAGGTGATGGCCTTAGGGGAGGGAGACGACAAAGGGTATGGAGATAGGGAGGGAGGTTGCAAGCAGAGAGTGGACTTGGGATAGGGATGACAATGGCAGATGGGGTCTAAGGAGGGAAAGGCAAGGGCTATGGTTCTTTTAGGAGGTGAAGGCAATTGTTAAAGGACTTGTTAAGAGGTGACGGCAATGTGTACGGCAGCAAAAAAAAAAATGAAAATGTGTAATGGCCCAGGTCAACAAAATGGTTATGAGAATAAGAGGATATATGAATGGCACAATTTTACGATTTTGATTCACAATTCACACCAATAGCCCGATTTCGATACGATTCGAGTTCGATAACATTGTATAAAATTGGAGAATGCCACACACTTAGAGCATTGGGAATATTTGTAAAATTTCATGCTTACAAGGTGTGTGATAATATGTTTGAGTGAATGTTGCCTTGTGCACATTCCAATACATAGTTGAGTAAGGTTATGGTTTGACCTCCTTATGTGCCTACAATGTCATGGATGCGAATATATTGTATCATATACATATGTATGAGTTTATCAAGTTCCCTATGATTAAATGTTTACTATGAATGAGAATTCATAGATTTATGATGTGTTGAACTATGATAGAATGTATGATAAATCAAGATTGTCCAGGATATGTAATGTAGGGCCTTGATAACTTCCCATATTGGTGTATGGTTATAAGCAATGTATGTATCAAATGAATTCTCATGATTGTAATTAGAATTCTTAGATGGATAACACATATAATAAGCATGATGAATGTGTTTTAATGCCATGCTTGGATTATGTGATGATGTGTACATCACTAGTGAGTCCCTATGTTGATAATGGTTGTGGCGGATCAACCTAACCATGTGTAGAACGAATTTTGATGATTTGAAGAGAAACTTGGTAAAGGGTTAGACTAAGTGATATGGGTGAGTTAAGATCAAGTATCTTAGAACCCAAAGGGGTTAATTTGTGCTACAATGGGGATGGGCTAGCATGATTGAGAATGCATGGAATGCAATGTAAATGCTAAGAAAGCTTTGTTAGATTTCCCCAAAGTAAAAACATGACCACTCCCCAATGTCAATCCAAATGTGAAAATAATGAACTACGGTTGATCTGATCCACTATGCGGTACGTAAACAACTGAGAGCATTGTGCCTCAGCTTTATCAAAAGACGCATTGCATTGTGTCATCCATTTATATTAAGGATGATGTAAGATGTTGAGCAAATGTGAAGGGTAGAAAGGGATTGGTGAGATATACTTTCCCTAATATAAATCCTAATGTTAGATGTTGGATCCCTCGAAGGCGGCCCGAAGAGGTTATGATGCCTTGGGAGTCCCGATATGATGAGATATATATATATATATATATATATATGTTTGTTACTCGAGTAAAGCCTAGAGTGGGTGGCTAGAGAATTGAGAAAATTCTTAAGATAGACAGATGAGGACTTTGACACTGAGATATATGTGACTAGGTCACTTGATTATATTGAGATGTGGTATGGGTGTGTCTCTTACGTGATATTGATTATATCGAGGCGTGGTATGGGTGCGTCCCTCACGTGATATTAATGATTGAGACGTGGTATGGGTACGTCCCTCATGTGATATTGATGATCGAGATGTGGTATGAGTGTGTCCCTCACGTGATATTGATAGCGTTATGCCTTAGTCCGTTGAAAAAAGAAATTGTACGATCAATAGACAATTGTGTCTCGCCTTTGTATATTTAAAAAGGATGAGATAAGTATATAGATTCCATGAGTAAGGCCTAGACTAGCCGTGAGTCCGTGGGAGCCTCGATATGAACATATGGAGACTGTGGCATTAAGACGTATATGTGACTTGGTCACTTGATATTGAGACGTGGTTGGGTACGTCCCTCACATTGTTATGATGGTTGTCTGACCGTTCCAGAGAGATATTCCGGACGGTGGGGTCGGCTATTGAGACTTGGTCTCGTAGGATTGCCGTCGAGGAGTAGGTCCCTCACATGCTACGCACTGGAGGACACTCTCACGACTATTTACACTTGATGTGGGTTGATGCGCAGAGTTAGATACTATTTTACCCCATGTGGATGGTGCTAGCCTCATTAGACGAGGTCTGACCGCCTTAGAGCTTGACTAAATCACCCATGAGGTGAAGGGATGTACGGCGAGGTAGACTTGATCACGCCAGTCGTGGGTCTCCTGCTTAATAAATCATGGGCCCTAATTCTTGCTAGGGGTCGTGGTATATTTATGATATGATATGATGATTTGATATTATTGCCACAGTCATGTAGTGATTCACTCGAGTGTTATTCCTACGGATATAAGATCTCAAGGTAGATGATGTGCCCCTAGATTAGTTATGCCCATGGATGGATTATACCTATGGAGGGATTATATTCATGAATGGTTTATACCCATGAATAGATTATACTCACAGATAGAGTGTTATCAGGAATGGATGTGTATACCCATGGATGATGGTTCCCATGGTGGTTTGGATTCATGCCCAGATATTGGTCCATAGTAGACATGTTGGTCTTATGGTGGACCTGTTGGTTCCATGCTAGACGTATTGGTTATTATGGTGGACATGTTGGTCCCATACTAGACGTATTGGTCTTATATTCGACAGGTTGGTCCCATGGTAGACGTATTTGTATTATGGTGGACATGTTGGTCCTATAGTAGACGTATTGGTCTTATAGTAGACCTATTAGTCCTATGATAGACATATTGGTTCTATGAATGTATGAGTTATGCCAATGGATGGATTATAGTCATCGAGTGATAAAATTCATGGATGGTTATTATCCGTGGATAGATGATACTCACTGATGGAGAGTTACCAGGGATGGTTGATGAATCCCATAGATGTTGTTCCCATGGTAGACATATTGGATTCATGCCTAGATATTGATTATATGGTGAGTATATTGAGTCCATGATAGATATAGTGGTTCAATGATAGACGTATTGGGCTCATGGTGGATGTGATGGTTCTATTGATAGATATTATTTTCCCATGGATTGTTATTCCCATGGAGGGCTTTGTGACCATAGATGAGTAGTGTATACCGTGGATGGATATTCTCACAGAGGGCATTGATTCTATAGAGGAGTTGACCCATATTTAGAGTATTGTCCCTGAAGAGGGATGTACTTATGTTCGGGTATAGGTCCTATGGTTGAGGTTTATCCCATTGTGACATTGACCCCATGGTTGATGGTGTTCTCATGGTTGGTATAGACCCGTAATAGATGAGATCTATTCTACTGATGAGGCCCACGATTGGGTAATTACAATGTCTTGATGTGACATCATGAATAGCACGGGGTTAGTGCCTTGAAATTAATTAATTGAGAACTACGTAGGATCTGATCTTCATTGGAGTACATAGGCAGCTGATAATTCAGTTCGATCAAATCAAAGATCCAATAAGTCCTTCGATACATAGGGATCTTACAACAAGTGTAGGTGTCACGTGTTTGGACTATAAGTTGTGCATGCTTTAGAGTTAAAAAAAATAAAAATTATTGTTTCTCACGGGTCCATTATGTCGGGGCGTGACAAAATGGGGAAAAAGTTAGGAGATTTCTCACCTCCTCCGTTTCTCACCAATTCTTTTGGCAAGAGACATATTTTGCAGAGAAAAAACTTTAAAGCTTCTTTCATTAATCATCGTCTGGAACTCTAATGTGGGTTTACACATATTTATAATAAAATAAAAATCAAATGACCAAAATACCCTCAAATGAAAAAAGTCTAAAATACCTTCAAATAATAAAATAAATTACATCAAAACCCCGATCAAATAAAGCAAATAAACTAGTCAAATAATAATCTAATCCAATAATCCTAAGTCAAATCCAGTGGAATCCAATGCTCTGCATCAGTAGGCTCTAAAAATCATAGCTTTCTCCATAAAAAAATTGAGACTAGATTTTGTGTATAGTTGAAGGTACTTGTACTTGGATTATTATCCATGGAATAGAGTTAAATGGGTAAGGCTCTCGATACCAAATTTGTTGGCGCAGCGGAAAGTAATGAGCAAACTTCAATCTCTAAAAGTATGTTTTATAAATTGTTATGCATAGAATAGAAGATGCTCAACAAGGGGTAAACTTTTCCTTCTTGATTTTTGCATTGAAAACATGATACAAATCAACTCTATATATTGACTTCTAGCCATTAACTCATCTATAGATATCAACAAACACAAATCTTCCATTACCCAAGGTACATGCTCTAGGATATACAAATGAACAATTATGAGACTTTTCACTCTCCAAAGTACATATTTCTAAGTACCTCTTAGAAATACTTCAAGGTGCCGCTTAGAAAATACAAATTAGTTAATTCTCATAGATTTCTTATAGATTTCTATTTGGTGTTTGTATCAAAGGAGTAAGAATATCAAATTATTGATGTAATTAGTACAATATCAAACCTGGCTAGTCAGTTCGTCTGCCAAGAAAAAATCTGGAAAAGTAACCTGCCAACAGGACAAGGGACATAAACTCACTCAGCACGATGTTTTTGTACCTTTTTTATGTACAAGTTCATTTCAAACTATACCTTGTAGAGTGGAGCACAGATGCAGTGAAACGCACATCTGAGTAGAAAGAAGCGACTGGAACGATATATGGTGTTGAATGGACAAAATGTTATGAAAAGAACGAGCTGCACAGAAAGACCTTAACTTAGAGTGGAGTAGAGATGCAGTGAAATTCACATATGAGTATAAAGATATTCTTGCGTAGTTGAATTACTAAGAATGAATTACGCATATTAGTGTGGATGTTGGTTTACGATGCGGATGTTACTGACAGAACATCATGCAGATATATCCTATTAAAATGGAGAATGATTTTCACACCAGTGTGTTTGATAGTTGCACACCTTCATAAAAGGAAATCTCATTATTACATTCAGCCACTTCTCAGCAATAATAATGAGAAGAGAGAAAATTAAGAGTGATAATGAAATTTCCTTTTATGAAGGTGTGCAACTATCAAACACACTGGTGTGAAAATCATTATATAGTTGTGCAAATATTTTCTTGACAACCAGAGATTAGTTGAGAAGAAAATACTTTCGTAATACGATCAGAAGTGACGCGTAGAACAGCATCGAGTTTGGGAATGGACAGGTGACTCGGCTAAATGGGTGAAATTTATAGGTTTGGGAAATTAAAGTGGGTCAAATGTATCAAAATTGGTGATCAACCACAGGTAATCCTACATCTTTCAAAAAAAATAAGACAAGAAGACAAACCAGTGATGTCTTACAGTAACTAGGCCTAAAGGGACCAACTCAGTTAGCGCCTTGTAGTCATTTGTTTTCTCGTCCATCTCCATGTCCACGTTTGCAAGAACACCTGCCAATGCCAGTGTTGCGAGGCATGAGCTTAGAAGGAAGACTTCTCTATACCCCAACTCAGTCCCTTGCTTGAAACCAAATATAAAAGAGTAGTTGACACGATAGAGCCTCCAGAAGTAGATGTCTGCAGCATACATAAGCATATGGAGGACAACAAACCCAAACAGGCTGCAAGGAAGTTCAAGACAAATTAAATAGGCTGACTTAAAAAAAGAAAGATTAGACTGATGCAAACCATGAAAACATCAATGAATTACACAAGAAACTACAAATTTGGGCAATGCCTTGTGAGGTAAGTTATCCTTTAACTACATACAAACAAATGTTGGTAGTCTACCAAAAGCCCATGATTAGTATTCCAACTTATATCAAACATGTAAGACAGATGGTTCAAACTAAATTATGTAATTCAAAAATTCAATGATAAGGGCTTTGAGTTTGGAATGGTTGTTTCCTTCTTTTCTCACTTTTTCTACTTAAGGAAGAGCATTTGCCGATGACAGATTTTTTTCTTAATCAATATTTTCTATCTTTATTTGAAAAAATAAACTAAGTCATGCTTACCTATAAAGTGGAAACATTGTACTCATGTATATTTTGCTCCCCTTCGTATTGTAAATATTCTGGGCACGTATTATCAAAATAAGGGCTATTAAGAGTGAAATTGAGCAACCGGCAGTAAATCCTGCAGATGAATATGAAAAGAAAGAAAAATACGGGACCATCAGTGCACATGAAACTCTATACAATTCAATGACGACAAGTTCATTAAGATGAACCTAAATAATTCACCTAAAACTGGTACCTTCCAACGTGTAAAAAGGGCTATTCAGAAGGTTTCGACTTTTTTAGAGGACTCGTTTTTTATGGATCGATCCAGTTGGAACTGGAAAATGGAATGAGAAAGGTTTGGCAATTTCTTGATTTTTCTACCCAACCTCCAACTGCCTGGAAAGGTTTATTAGAATTTCTCAAATGTTCTTTGAAAAAAAAATCCTTTTTGAATAAAATAAATTCAAATTCCGAAATTTCAAATGCTATTTTCATTGTTAGGTTCTACTCATTTCTGATCAAGTGTACGGCAGTGGGAGTTATGCTGTCATATACTAATGAAGCTTGTGACTGGTAGATGTTTGCAATGCAACCTTAGTTATTATCTTGTGAAAGTTTGTCAATGACCTTTTTTGCTATTACCTTTCAAAAAATATACATAACTTTTTGCGGCAATTGAAGATTCGATCATTTGATCCAGTTTGGTAATTAGGATAAGCAAGGCGCGAGAACGCAAATTCTTAAAAATTTTGTGGAAAGGATCCAAGAATGAAACCTCCAATCAATGGGGCCTTGGGAAAACACCAAAATAGATAGGTCTACAATGAAATCTTAAACTGGTACTTAAACATCTATATGGTCTTGAGATGTTAATGAAAGCATTAAATGTATGACCCCTTTCATTATGATGAATGTTCTTAACTTTATCTATATATAAAGAGAGACTTTAAGTTGATCACGAAAATAAATCTTGACTATTCGTTCATTCAATGATTGCATTTTAGCACATTTTGGCAAGCCAAAAAATCAAAATACTCGTTCAAAAAATAGCTAAAAATAGGATAAGAGGTTTTGAGATAGGGATGTGGAGAGTAGAAAGAATTTGATTCAAATTTATTATCTAGAAATAGAGGAAATTCCTGCAAATTTTACTACAAATAAAAAACTAAATTTTATGATAAATTTTGGTGACTTTGAAAGATATGGCTGAGATATTTTACAATAATATCTAATAAAGAAATTTTAAGGAAATTGTGAACTAAGGTAAGAATTATTCAGCACCTGACAAATCTTTAGGCCATGTCCAAACGTCCCTATCTACACACACCGAGTAACACTATGGAGAGTGACCCTTTTCTATTGAGAGTGACTTGAACCCAAAACCTCTCATATCTCAGGCTAGTTCTGGATGGCCATGCCAACCCTTAGGGTTGCTTACTACTAATAAATTAAATATTGAAGATTGTATGAAACTTGGATATGAAACGGGAAACATCTTACCCAAGAAAAATGTTATTCTATGCTTTTCTCGTTTGGTTAGTGGCCTCAAAGTACTCATTCCTTTTGCACGATTTGAGTTGGAAAAATGCTTGATGAAAGTAGTCTCTGCTCTCTCCAAGAGCCTGGTAACCTATTAAGGAAAAGAATGATTCGGGATGCTTAAATTGTAAAATTGAAGTGGATTATGTTTAGCATTGAAAATTTTCCAAGCGAGACTCTCATGAGATTTCCAATCAAATAAACAATGGACTATACATAGCGAGGTACATTTGATAGGGGATTACAGAGATATAGAGTATGTAATGTTTCACCACCAATTGATTATTCAAACCACATAATTTTGGCCCTTTAAGTTTCAATAAATATAAGTCAGTATTATTTATTGTGTTCCCTAAAGGGATGGTAAATATAAAATCCTAACCTCATCAGAGCTGCCAAGGTAAGAATTGTCCACCATGTTTAAGTACGACCGAGATGCACCCCTCGAAGTGATCTGTAGTCGTTAAAAATTGAAATTAAATAAAGTAGAAGAAACATTCAGTTAAAATTATAAATTCCGACAGAAATAGATAATAATGATGATGATTCAATGGTGTCCTCATAGAATACATTAAGCTTGTCCACAACAACGCCATGTTGCTATTCATGAATACATTGTAAAAGTATCATCATTGATCTAGCGTAGATTGTAGAGATTGAAGAGTCATTAGTGACTGTCTCTGGTTCAAATTGAGTCGAAACATTCTGAGTAGAGATCTCACCTTATCGTATTTCTTCATGATCTTGGAGAACGCCAAGAGATTCATAAAACTGTGGCACCCATTGGCAAATGTCTCATATATTTATGAAAATAAAGCAACAAAGTTGAAGCATACAGATCTATATTGATTATATGAACAACAACCCAATATCCAATTACTAAGCGTAATGAAAAGGAAATGTGGTGATATACCTGTAGCTTTTGAGAAACCGAAGCTTTTGGTAGAATTCGATAAATGCCCTTTTCAGTTGTGCTTCAGCTTTCATAAGCTCTTCTTTGTTGAAACGCAACTCTCTCTGTTTCGAATCAATCAGGATATTTTTTATTGTCGAGCGAGGAGTTTCAAGTGCATCATTGATCTTCACATGTCTAAGGACTTCTATTGGGACAGGCTTACGGGCCTTTTTCTTAGACATATTCTCTTGGATGTTTTCCTTCTTGATGGGTTCAGCTAAATCAATGACTATTTCCTCACCTTCCTCGGTGACTTCTCTTAGGGACCCTTCTTTGCTCATTTCAACTTCTTGTATTACATTCATATGTGCTACTTTTCCTGTATATTGGTAGAAGATTGTGAATCTTTTTACTTCTTAAGATGGTTACTATAGTTTAAGCTTTGTGCCATCATTTAATAGCTTCTTAATAAAGTTTGCAGAAGAGCTTCTACTGTATCTATAGTTCTGGGAGATTCATTTAGTAAAATTTACAAACCAAACTCAGTGAGCATTCAGATATGAAATTCGACATATCTACTCCATCCAAGGCCAAACAAATTGTGCTTTGATTGACCAAGTAATTTTGGTTACTTCATCTTAAATTTCAACACTCACAGTAAAGAATGAAAATCAAGCTACTCCGCAAATTCCATACACGCAATGTAATGCCTGTGCATCCAAACACAAATTAAGGGTTCATTATCCAAGTAAATCACCCACAAGTCTTGGCCATTTTTCATAAATTATAAGATATTGATCATCCAATGAAATGGCTGCAAATTGATTGTCAATAAAACAAAACAGAGGTATATTCATTGATCCGTACCATTCATAAAACAGAATTGGCCATGTATGTGAATTATGAAAGACCAAATAGATATTTCATTTATAGAAAGATGTGTATGAAATGTTCTAATTTTCATAAATAAATGTTATAAATGTAAGGTATATCTAAGTGCATCTCTTCACTTTATTTTGTATATAAAAAGATAGTTTAAAGTAACTCTCAAATGAATCTTGACGGTTAATTAAATAATTATGATTTGCTTCTGTGTCCAATTTTATCATATTATTATTTAAAATAAATAAATTTCTAACAAAAATGACTAAAAATAGAAAAAGTAAATTAATTAAATTTGATGAGTTTGAAAGATATAGCTTAGATCTTTTACATCACTTTCTTAAAATAAACAATATCACTTGAGCGGAAGTCCATACCTCCCACTAATCATAGATTATTAAATACATGTATTATGGGTCTCATCACCAAGAAATCATAAAATGGTTTCTTGGACCAGAATTTATAAATGGGTGTCCCTTATTTTCTTGGGTCAGAATTTTTGGGTGTTGGGTCTCTTCTGGATGCCTATTGACATCTGTCCTTGAAAGGTGACAACCACTACCTCTGCTCACAATTGGAAATTTTGATATCCAGCCGTCTTCTTTTTTAAAATGCAAATATGTGTCGAAATTGCTTCAATTAGGTGCAAGTGACTAGTCGTTTTCCATGCATGGATAGTGACGATTATGGAAAATTGGATAATTGTATTTCATCTACATAAAGAGGGAAGGAAATAAATCAAGAATTCTATAATGAGGAAAGATTACAATTAAGAAACACTTAGTATGGAAGTTGTTAATTAATAGTCAAGAGGAGCCTTTCCGTCAATAGATAGGAAGATGATGTAAAGAAAACAGTTTCTAGACTGACGTAGAAAATAAAATCTCTACCCATCAGCATGTATCTAAGTCGTGCTCTGTTTCAGTCGTTTTCGTTTCAAATTTTGTAATTTATATAATATTTTAAGAGAATAAAAACTTGCAGATCTTTTAGTTTTAAAGTTTGGCCTCTTTCGTTTGATTTAAAGAGAGCATTAAATTAGAATTTGAAGATAGATTAAGTTTTAATATATTTTCGTCCGAGTTGAAATTATTTAAAACTGGTTTTCAAGAACATATCTGCTTTATTGTATACCGTTAACAGTTTTAAACTTTTAATAATCCCTCATACGGAGATGGGAATTTCACTTTCCCATTATATGCAGAACGCTAAAGATAATAGTTTTAAAATTTGTGACTAACTGTCGAGATTATTGAGAAATTACTTCACCTCTTGGTGTAGAAGAGATGTGAGCAGTAGGAGAGGGAGGCTGGGGGACAGGAATGTGATGTGGATTCTCAACCTTGAGACGAAAGGCAATAAGAGAATTCATCTGCTTAGTGAGTGAGTCAGCCTCATTCAACACTTCTTGTACCTTGGCCCTGTAGAACCGATTCACCTTGTTGAATTCATCATCCAGCCAATTGAAGAACACCATCTCGTATTCGGCTCCGTCATCGGACGTCATGAGAAATATTGTCTCATACGACGGTGATCCGGTGCCTTCTAGGTCCACTGTCTTCACCAGAATCACCTGCTCCTCTCTACCCTTTTCACCGAGATTGCTGTAACGACGTGTTAGCCCGCTAAAGGCCCGATACATTGTCATCTTCCTTTGGAGTCCTCCAGATCCACTACCTTCTGATGGTTTCGGATTCCATTGCTGCTTAAAGCGCTGGATGTCGTCTTTCAATATCTTCTTGAGCATATTGTAGTCCATGTATGCTTGCTGCCACTCCGGCACCATCTGTTCCCTGAATTCCTTCCCAAACTTCATTTCTCCTCTTCTTTTTATTTTCAATACAACTCACAGTAACAATGGAAAGATTTCAAATCAAGAAAACTAGCAGCAGAAACAAGATAAATGGTATCCCAACTCCCCAGATTGATCAGAAAGCCAACACCCACTACATGTATGATGAAAAAAATCAATACATATGAGAGAGGGGAATCTAGCTCTGACTTTCAATGTTTATATAGAAGTGGAGACGGTAGGAATGATATCTAAAGACTGAATCAGTGGAAAAAATAAGAAATTCAGAAAAGGAAAGGACAACTTTCACACAGAGGAGAGGTAAGAAAAAGAAGATTAGGAACACGTTAGAAAGATAAGTATGTAGTAAATAAAATGAAATTCAAAGTATGGAATAAATGTTTTTTAAATTTACGTGTGAGAAACTGCGGAATACCGAGCGTAAAACCCCCACAGATGAACCCACTATCTTGCGGAATAAACGTTTTGAATGGTGGTTTGACGAAAATGTCAAAAGCCAAAAGTAGATATGGGTCAACCATTTGAAAAGTACATGATATTATATTAACTTATAGATTATTGAGCTTTTTAAGATAATAATATAAAATTTATTAAATAAATTGCCGCCCTCATATTCATACTGTGTAACTGGTAAAAAAACAATAAATACTAAAATTTTCATAAATATATTCAAATTATATATATTTGAAAATTTTGTATACATTCAAGGGCTTGCAAAAATTAAAACATATAATAAGTCAAGAAGTAGTAGGGAAGCACTCATTATATTTGGAAGATATGATATCATTCAGACACCCATGCTTTTTCCCAATAGCAAATTGTTTCTTAATTTTAATTGTTAAAGATTAACTCTAGCAAAATTTTATAGCTTCGTGGTGTCCACCAACGCTTACATGTCTTATTTCTTTTATTTTGTTCAAATCTTATTCACAAAGGTCAACTTTAATATTCATATAAATGTAGCTATTAAAGAGAAATTATAAGTTGGGAGATCTGATAATAATAAAATTAGATTATTTATGCTCATCATTCATCAGTGACATTTAAATTTAAAATATAGAGATATTTTCTATCGATATATGAATGATGGTCAAGTCATACATATCTATCATTCATTTGTGAAATGTAAAATTTTAAAATATAGAGATTTACTACATTCGATCCTTTTTTTAACATAAATTTTATAGAAATGATCAAGTGCAGTAATCTAATTATAACAAGATTAGTTCTTACATAACTACTATCCAATTAGAAATGTCTTAATATTTTAAAATCTCAAATACCACCAATGATTGAAAAATATTATTGTGGTTAGTTCTTCTACAACTAATCATTTACCTAAACTCTATGTTGATGCAAACTCTATTACAATTCAAAGATGTTTCTAATTTCATAAAAATATTGAAATATTATAAAAATTACATAAACATTAGTAGAGCCAAAGTTGAATCTTTGTTCTCGATGTTGTCAAATTTCGTTCCAAAAAATTTAGTTGTACATCACGTGTGCCTCTAGAAAAGTGAAGACCAGATGGCGAGAAGACAGTGATTGGCAAAGCAACAATGACAGATGGTGAATCAGCTGAAAGGCCAACCAAGACAGATAAAATGATCACAATAGACTTAGGATGAACTAGACTAATCCCATAGGTTTGGACTTAGAATTGGGACTCATATTGGTATATTATTATGTGATTTTAAGCATTGATGTACATAGTTTTGGTTTGTGGAACTGATCTCAGAATTTCTAAAGGTGTTACTCAAAGATTCTGAAGAAGTTCTGGAGTTCGGTGTTTCGAACAGGTGGGTTCGGAGTTCCAAACATGTTCGAACTTCTGAAGGTAGAGTTCGGAAGTTGGACTAGAACGTGTGTTGTTGAACAAACACATGGACTTAGTCTCTCTATGAGTTCAAAACTTTGAAAGCAATGTTAGGATTTCTGAAGAGAACTAGTTGTTGTGTTCGGACCTCCGAATGGAGTTTTTGGACTTCTGAATAATAGTCGTGTAATATCCCCGTTTGTGAAGAGTATGATGGGTAGATTGGCGTCAAGGAGGGCGCTAGGATGTTCCACATCCCCTAGAGCATGGAGATATATCTAGTATATAAGTAGATACCTTCCCTCCTTCTAGTACAAGGCCTTTTGGAAATAATCTTGAGGTTGACTCGCAAAAACAAAGTTATGCAGGTCCGTGTGGGCCCAAAGAAGACAATATTGTACCGGCGGGACGTGTTGTTACAAATGGTATTAGAGAACAGGTCTACTCTTTGACCTGTGGTAGAGCTGGGGACGGGTTTGGTCTTAAGGGGATGGATTGTAATATACCTATTTGTGAAGGGCATAAAGAAGAAATTGGAGCTAAGGAGCGCACTAGGAAGTTCCACATCGCATAAAGCATGAGGATTTCTCTAGTAAATAATTAGATACCTCCCCTGCTTCTAGTATAAGGCCTTTTGGGAGCAATCTTAAAGTTAACTCACCTAAGGAAGTCGCGCGGGCCCATGTGGACCCAAAGTGTTGTTGTTAAATTTTATATTTATAACTCGCAAATGCACGAACCATTTATAATATAGCAGTTAGAGTGCGAGGTCGAACCCAACGGAAAATCACAAAAATATATGCACTAAAATTAAATTAGCATTCATTTAAAAATATATTTTATCAAGAAAATAGAATCCCAATACGAAATCAAAGAACTCTAATACTTGGATTTTAATAATTCTTTGATTAAAATATCAAAATAACATCATTATCTCACTTGTATCTAACTTGTAAAATTAGCAAAATTAGATGTTTGAATTAAATTCAATTTATTGTAAGGAATCAAATCCAATTCCTTTTTATTTAAGATAGTGAACTAAAATGATAATCCCAATCTTCATTGAAAATTACATGTCCCAAGATCCAAATAATACATCTCCAGCCTTAGTTAATTTAATTTTAAGAGAAAGAATGTTTGGATACAAAGATTTAAAGAATTAATAAACAAATACATAAGAATTAAAATAAAAACATAAATTGAAAAATTCTTATACAACAAACATACAAAGTGACCAACATAACTAAAGACTGGAAATAAATTGACAAATAAAGTAAATGACGAAATAAAAAAATGCATAATTTAAAGGTTGGTTATTGGAATAGAACGTTCATCACCGAAAATGTGTAAACAAATACAAAATCTAAATTTGATATTTGCGTAAAAATCCAAATGTCAATTCATATTCATCATCAAATTAAAATTTTATAATCTTTAGTTTAATTAAATGAACCTTAGTAACTTAGATTTAACACTTATAACCTAAGTTCTAATTATTTCATGTTCAATTAAATAAACCAAAATTACAAACTTTAAACTTAAATCTAAACAATCATGAAAGATATCTGAAAAGTGGATGTTTCAAGGTTCTAAAGGAATATCTTGTATTTATTTAATGAAAGAATTAAATGCAGGAAATTGAAACTTAAATACAAGAAAGACAAAATAAAAGTGAAAATTTACAACTCTCACTTGTAAAAATTCGAATGGTGCTCCTGTCTTCCTGCTTTCTTCTCCAGCCTTTGGACTGTAACACCCCAGAATTTCAATCCGATAAATCAATATAATTTCCCTTAATGATGAGGAATGAATAGGGCTGACACTATGTATTAGGTCAAATGAGGAAAAAATAATTAAGTATGAATGTGAGATTAGAGGAATGATGAAGTAATTAAGCGAGATTTAAAAAAGACTAAATTAAGGGATGATTTAGTTAAATAATTTTGAAAGTGGAGTGAAATATAATTAATTAAATTAATTAATAGAAATTTTGGTTATTAGTTAATGAAGAGTGATTAAGGGTGATTTAATTAAGTTACTAATTTAATTTGATAATACTCGATGGAATAGATTTTTAATTAATAAAAAAATAATTAATGATGTGGGGAAGGTACCACATAAGCGATGAGTGCTCTCCACCTCACCACCCCACCTTTAGCCCTCTCACCACTCTACCTTTTGCTTGGACCAATAAGTGCTCTCCATCTCACCACCCCACCTTTAGTTTGGACTAATAAGTGCTCTCCACCTCACCACGTTTAGCTTTTATTTTTTGACTAAAAAGTAAAAGGAGGATAAGGTAGAGGAAAAAAACAAAAAGGAGATGAGGAAAAGCTAGGGTTCCATCTCTACCTCTTTTCCTCCATTCTCTTCTTCTATCATCCTCCTCCTCCTTCTTCCTCTCTCTTCCTCTTTCTCTCTTTGGTGCAAATCTCTCTTGAAAGCTTGGAGCTTGGAAAAAGGAAGGAAGGACTTGAAGACTTGATTATAGCTTGAGCAAGTAGGTTCTCTAACCCTCTTGGTTATTTGATTTAGATGTTAAAATATTTTATCCCTTCATCTAAGTTCTTATATCAAATAAACTATGGAGAGAATCTAAAAAATGGAGTGTAATGAAGAGATGATGGAAAGTAGTACGTATTTTCATAAAATAGATTTACAAGAAAACTTTTACTTAAAATGCCTTGATGTTTAGATATTTTCTTTTAAACTATTTTTATAACTCCATTAGAATATTTGAATGTCTTTATTTACTGGTTTTTGTAAGGAAAAGGGTTTAAGAAAATGATATCTTATGATGAACTTTGGAAAAATGATTCATTGTAAAACTATTTCTACAAATCAGTCCAAAAAATGGATCTTTAAACATCTCAAAATGATTTTCTGGGAATTTGTAACTATTTTTTAGATCTTCTACTATGAAAGAGGTTTTCAAAAAGTATTTATTTACAATTTTCGGACATAGGAAGGTACCCGAAATAATTTTGTAAAAACTGGACAGTTCTAAGATAGAAAACTATTTTTACATATCTGTCCCGAAATAGACCTATAACCATTTCTAAACGATTTTTCTGGATATTTTTGAATATTTTTTGTGTATTCTACTACCAAACAGCTTTCCAAAGAGTATTTACTCCAGTTATTTCGGCACCGAAAAGAACCCGAAATGATTTTTCCAAAAACAGTACGCAGTTTGTATTTCAAAACTAGAAAGGCTAGTTTTGGCATCTTCACTAGATCTGAAATTTTATTTTCTAACAATGAGTCTTTTGTTCCTAAATTTTGATTTGCTAAAGAATATATCAGTGAATTTAAATAATTTGGAGTTTTATGAATTATGTTTAAATTGAGTATTATGTGTGAAATGACCATTTTACCCTTGGTTAAGACAAAACACACATGTGGAGTCATTTAGACTCTATTGACCTTCGCCAAGTGACCCTTAAAGCTTATTTAAGATTTTCATAAATTTAATTAGAGGGTTTTTACACTATCATGATGTGAGGATTATATGTTGACACATGTGAACGAACGAAGGGCCAAAGAGTAAACTCGGGATCGAGCGAGCTAACTCGTGGAGTGCTTTTGTTTGCTAATCGGCCAAATATCAGGTAGGTTTTCCTACTTCGTTGAAATGCAAGGGGTGTGAATCTAAAACTTATTAACAATAAGAAAATGATGATTTGAGTCTCTTTAAAAATCATGTATTCTTGATTTATGAAATGGAGTTCATTTTCAATTGAAGTACTTTGGAATATTTCACCATCTAGAATTATATGATAGATGAGGTGTTTTGAAATGTACATTACAGCTATGTGATATCGAATGAATATTTTGGAAGGAATTATGATATAAAGAAAATGATGCTATCCCGATTAAAAACACATGAAATGATATCATTGGCATCATTTGCATTCATACCCTCATTCATGAAGCATGGAATGGGAAAGACATGGAGTGAAAACAAAGGGCTAATTTGTCCAAATAGACCTTAATTTCATGATCATTGTTATGGGGGTGACAGTCAATGAATCAAAATATCGAATATCCGGATGGCCTTTGGTGTCGTATTTATGAAAAGTGAATTGAAGAATCAAAGTGCTGAATTGACCCGGGCAGGCTTTGATGGTGTACATGCATGGCCAATAAATAAATACTTTACCGATGCATCTAGTTGAAATTATGATGATACATATTATGACACCCCAAAAGATGAGTATGAAATGAGTATACGGGAAGATAAAATGCCCCGTTGTCTTAAATGAGTTGTTGAAATACCTATGCGTGGGGCATGATGAGGGTATGCATGAATCATAGCACCCATGGCATAATACATTGCACATTGATGAGTATTTACATGATTGGCATATGGTATTTTGAAAAGTAAAGTGAATATGATTCCATTTTAAGTATTGGGTTGACATCATTATGATAATGAAATTATGAGATAAGTTAGGTATGAGTATTGAAAGTTCTCCCTTTGATGCTAGAACACGATTGACCCTAGAGGAGGAGGGGGGGGGGGGGGGTGTGGTCAATAGTTCAATCCCAAAATCATTGGTCCTTTTAAATTTACTTGATTGATTAGATTTTATGTAGCGGATATTGTAATCAAGTGTTTGTGTGTTAGCAATAATTATTATCAATCAACATAATAAATTAGCTCTAACACCATAAGAACAAGGACATAAGATTTATAGTGGTTCGGTTAGCCAACCTACATCCACTGTTAAGACTATCTCAACCTTGATCTATCCCCAAATCTACTAAGTGGGGACTTACACCCTCACAATTTGAGTAGGAATTCCATCTCACTCACTTGGCTGAGAATTTCACCCTCCACATGTAGAATAGGAATTCCACCCATTTGAATTGGCTGGGAATTCCACCCACCATATGTACCAGAGATGAGCTCTAGATTTTTTTTAAAGTGGTTCCGGAGCGAAGCCTCTTTAATCCACTTTCTCAGGATAAAGGTTTTAAACAAAATTAAACCCAAAAAGCACTTGCCTTTATAGCTCTTTCTCATGAAAGATCCACCCAATGTGTGTCTGAGTTAATCCCAACGTTCCGCATCGTATCTATTGTTAGTGCTACGACTTGCCGATTCACTAAGTTTGTCAATTTCATGACTCAGGAAGAAGCACTTGATAAGAGCTTGAAGACTCAAGATGATCAAGATTGAAGATCATGCTCCACTGGATTGAATGTAACGCCCCGCCCTTTTCCACTCGCCGAAAATCATAGTCTATTTTTTTTTTAAATAAAGAGTGAGAGAGAGCGGGAACGTCACGACTTGAGCTAAGTCCGAGCTTCCAAAGCCCGATCCTTAATTGGCCAACCATACATGTGAGTGGACCAAGTCCACTAAAACGGTTCACACTTACTAAGACTATACATGCGGAATAAATCGTAGATGCGAAATTATAATAGAATAACCACTTTATTCCATTTTAGATAGCAAGGAGGTCCATCACTTAATAATAATTATCTTAAGTTAAAATATCCAAAATTAACATTCCAAACCATAGCAAATAATCTAAGTTATTACAGTCCCAAATTCTAGCTACTCAAATTACATTGTCCATGAATAGCTTAAATAAGCTTGGCTCCGATCACATTCTTCGTTCCGTCCATTTCCTGTGTCATCAATTAAGGTAAAAGTAGAGCGTTAGACAACGCGCCCAGTAGGTACTCTAAGTAGGGTCAACACATGGGTTAGTACAAAATCACATAGATAACATAATATCAAAATCATGCAAGTTAATGCCATGCTATGGGTGTCATATGCCATGAGTCCCACCCATCAGTCATATCACAATCACATAATATCCTCTTGATGGAAAACTCCTCATCAAGGTATTCCCACGAATGCCTTACGGATGCCCCAACGGAGCACGGGTCTCCGGTTACATTTCATCCCTTCCATGCCATGCATGAGATGCAAATGCCAGCATGCTATGTAATAATACAAATCATAGCATTAAAATCCCATCATTAAGACATAACATTTGATACCAAAATAATTCGAGTAAAACATTCACACATATACATATTCCATGGTTTTCAATAAGGTAGGAATCCTACCAATGACCAACTAATGTGTCTTTGCATTTTTGTCCGAAAACCGTTCACCGATTGCGTCAAGCCGATCGTACACCGCTTGTGAGATCCCGTTACCTTATTACATATCAATAAATCAAACCAATACTCCATTTGATTTCCAATCGTATTTAAGTCCACAAACATGCCTTAGTGGGGTTCGGCCATACAACATGGCCGAACCTCACTCACTTGGTTTTGGGTCCCTCTTTTTAGTCTTTGATCTTTTGATTAAATGTGGGTCCAAGATCACTCCATCTTTGGATTTATTACCCAATCCCACATGAGTTAATTATTTAGTATTAATAGACCCTAAGTCCACAAACATTCTTCATGGGGTTCGGCCATACACCTTGGTCGAACCCATGGTCCTTCATTTTCACCCCATTTACATCTTAGCCATTATTTCCATCACCTAATTTATTTACCCATGCTTAGGTCCAAAACATAAATCCATAACTAAACATTTCATGCATAAATCTCCAAATGACCTATTAAAATGGTCCATGGGGTTCGGCCATACACTATGGCCGAACCTATGATGTCTCATTTCCATCTTCTCCTTTAAATCGTTTACAATCTTAGGTCCATAACAAAGTCCCTCCATGGGGGGGTTTAATCATACACTTAAGTCCATCATTTTAAATCATCATCTACCATATTTAAGACCCATTAAAATTACCAACATTTCTCCATCATTTTCATGGCCTAAATACATGTAAATAATTCAATATTCCTCCATGGGGTTCGGCCATACACCATGGCCGAACCCATGGTCCATGATTCTCCACCCTTTACAACATTTGAGACCATTTACATTGTTAATATTCTTCCATCATTCTGACCCTTAAAGCCCTTCAAACATCAATAATCTCCCTCCATGGGGTTCGGCCATACAACATGGCCGAACCTTATGGTTCATCATTTTCTTACAAAAAAATCATACATCCATGATTTGATCCTTTGATGGGGTTCGGCCATACATCATGGCCGAACCTCATCCACCCCTTTTTGTCCTTGATGGTTCTCAAACATAAAACTTAGGGTTTGGCCATGCAAGGGCCAAACCTGATTCTTGATCATCCACCATTTCCTACATGGGACATGCATAAGGTCCTTTAGCCATAACAAGATTAGGGTTCGGCCATGCAATGGACGAACCATGTTCCTTGACCATCTTTTCTTACTTAATAAAATCTCATCAAGTACTTACCGATTCTGCGACTCCTCCGGTTTCTTTCGTTCTGACTTGCTCGTCCGCTCTTTTCCTTCCTTAGTCTTTCTTCTTTTTTCCTCTTTGATCTTTGTGAGAGGGTCGGCCCTAGGTTCTTGTGAGAGGGAGAGGAGCTTGAGATGAAAAACTCTAAGTCCTTTCTCCTTTGTCTTTGAGAGAGGGTCGGCCTTGAGTGAGAGGGAGAGAAGCTTGAGATAGAAAATACTCCAAGTGTTTCTTATCTTGAGAGGGGGATCGGCCAAGAGAGAGAGGGAGAGAGTGAGATGAAGCGAAGAACGTTCTTTGTTGTGCAATGTAATTCGGCCAAGAGTGGTGTCTTTTGGGTGATGCCCCTTTATAACAACTATGACTCTTCACCTCCCTTATGAATACTTCCTTTGGGGGTTTCATCCCATGAGATGAAACTCCAACCATGTGCCTCTTCGGTTTCCATCATGAGATGGAAACCCTCCATCTCCCCAATGTGTGCTCTTGGATATGGCTTGTGTCACAACAAAAACCCTTCACCTCCCTCATTAATGATCCCTTTGGAGTTTCATCCCATGAGATGAAACTCTCACCTCTCCAACGTGTGTACACCTTGGGTTTGGTCTTATGAGATGCAACTCTCCATCTACTCTCCTAACTCACTTAAGATGAAAGTCCTATTAATTTCCCATCCAACTCACCTTAACTCAAATATTTTTAATTCTTTTAAACTCAAGACTTGTACTCATTCATTAACTCAAATTCTTGATTCCATTTTCAATTTAATTCAGCCACACCTTAATTGAGCTTGAACTCATTCGGTGGTCGACCAAGTCAACCATGATGCATTGGGTCCCAATTGGGCATTTGACCCAATTGACAACCTTGACCCAATTAAATAAATCTTACCAATTTATTTCAATTGAACCTTATCCATAATCCGTTGGGTCTTAATTGGGCAATTTACCCAACTCCTTACCCATCTAAGGTCCATCTCCATTAATTCATAAATTAAATGGACAATTTCCATATATATTCATGAATTGAAAATCCGGGGTTTTACATTGAAGCTCATCGTTATGACAATCACAAAACAGGTAAACGGCCATTCCTAGGCTCAGTTGAACATTTGGTAAAATTATTAAAAAGCCTAGAGAGTAAGCTTGAAAGTGATTTGGAACCCAACTTGGAAATATGTATTTGGTTTACCAGTCGTTCTCACCGACCCCTCGGTGGAGACAGGATTGACCCAACGTGGTCAAGGATTGGTCGGCCATATTTACAAAGGCTTTGGATCATATAACTGTCATTCTGGATGTACCTCTGATCGAGATTCTTGTATGTACCGACCCCTTGGTGAAAAACTAAACAACCCCACGAGGTCAACGACTCATCGATGAAAAACTTGGTTGTTATGGTTTTTGAACTCAAGTGGGCTTTCAAGAAAATAGACATCTCGGTATTTCAAGACCGATCGAGAGTACCAGGACTGACCCCTCGGTAAAGGGCGACAGGTCATTCTGGGGAGGACAAGTTTTGGGACATGAAACTCTGTTTGCACGGTGTTGCCCCAGATTGAGACCCTCGTATGGACCAACCTCTCGGTGTCATGACTGTCGACCCATCGGTGACACCAACATGTCGACCAGGAAAGTATTATACCATTGGGAGTGCATTAATACGCAACGGTTGGGTTGTAGAACGGTAACATTTTTAGTCACCGACCCCAAGGTGCGCCTGACCTGTCGGTACATCACCGTTGCTGCAACTGGTTACCGTGTCTATAAATACCAATCTTTGTGCAACCAGTTGGTTTCCTTTGGCAAAACGGTTGGACCTTCATCATTATCCATGAGCTTAAGCAAGGGCCAACAAAAGGATCACTCTTTCTCTTGTGCCTACACTTGGGGAATCTAATACAACCAATCATATGGATTGAGTTTGTGAGAGAAAGAGGAAAGGATAATAAACTAGGAAAGCTTTGGTAAAACCAGTTTCCTTGTCACCCTGGAATTGTGATTGCTTTACGACGCTACAAGGAGGAGCATCAGCACACATTGGGTGGATCTTCGAGAAACATACATCAACGAGAAAGAGCTTTAAAGGCAAGTGCTTCTTGGTTTTAATTTTTATTTAAAACCTTTGTCCCGAAAGTGGATTGAGGAGGATTGGCTCTAGAACCACTATAAAAACTCTAGAGTGTCATCTTTAGCACAGTGGTGGGTGGAATTCCTAGCTAATTGAGTGAGGTCGAATTCGTACTCTAATTGTGAGGGTGTAAGTCCCCACTTAGTAGATTTGGAGATAGTTAAAGGTTGAGTGAGTCCTAACAGTGGATGTAAGTTAGCTAACTTAATCACTATAAATTTGGTCTTATGGTGTTTGATCTTTGTGTGTTTGGTTTTTGTATTTGAGTACTCTTCTCAACACACATCATTTTGCATGTTGATTATCTTATTTAACACATTGTGCACAAGCATCGTTAATCAAGCATTATGCAAAGGATTATAAACTTAGTGTGATTGTTTAAAGAAAATTATAAACAATTTATCACACTAAACAAATATCTTGATTAAAATTGACATTCCGCTGTACTTAAAATAATCAAGAAATCTGTAAACACCATGGAAACTAGATTGGACTATTTACCCCCATCAACCCCCATCCCCCCTTCCCCCCCCCCCCCTCGCCCCGTGTTCTAGCACTATGAGAAAGGGACTTTCATTCGTCGTTGAGCAATCACAATCTCAGGATGACTAGGAAATTGGTTCTACTAATATCTATCCTAGTTGTATATCATTTCTCCTCCTTCTCTTTTTACAACCTCAATCACTATGCTTGGTTGTATTAGATTTCCCAAGTGTAAGCACAAGAGAGAAAGTGATCCTTTTGTTGGCCCATGTTTAAGCTCACTGATAATGATGAGGGTCCAAAGGATTTTAAAAAGGATGTCAACTGGTTACACAAAGATTGGTATTTATAGAAAATGCAACTTGTTGCAGAATCTGTCATGTACCGACAGGTCGGGCGCACCGAGGGGTCGGTGACTAAGAATATTGCCGTTCAACCACCCGACCTTTGCGTATTAAATGCACTCCAAACGGTATAATTATTTCCCGGACGACAGGTTTGTGTCGCCGATGGGTTGATAGTCATGGCGCCGAGAGGTCGGTCCATACGAGGGTCTCGATCTGAGGCAACACCGTGCAGACATAGTTTCATGTCCCGAAACTTGTCCTCCCCAGAACTACCTGTCGCCCTTTACTGAGGGGTCGGTCCTAGTACTCTCGATCGGTTTTGAAATATCGAGATGTCTATTTTCTTGAGAGCCCACTTGAGTTCAAAAACCATAACTCACAAGTTTTAAATCGACAAGTTGTTGACCACATGGGGACGTCAAGTTCATCACCGAGGGGTCGATGCAGATGAGACTCTCGATCAGAGGCTTAACTAGAATGACAGTTCTATGATATAGAACCTTTGTCAATCTGGCCGACCACTCTATGACCACGATGGGTCGATCCTGTCTCCACCGAGGGGTCGGTGAGAACAACTGGTCGAGCTGACAGTGAACTTAATTCATGTTTCCAAGTTCGCTTCTAATTCATTGTCAAACTTCCTCTCTAGGATTGTTTATGGTTTTACCATTTGTTCAACTAAGGCTAGGAATGGTCCTCCTTTGGTGTAGGTACGACCTAAGTCATCTATGGCCAAATACCTATTTTGTGATTGCCATAACGATGAGTTTTAATCCAGTGCAGCATGATCTTCACTCTTGATCACCTTGAGCATTCAAGTTCTAGCAAGTGCTTCTTCCCGAGTTATGGAATTGACAAACATAGGGACTCGGCAAGCCGGGGCACTAACAATCTCCCCCTTTCTCAATTTCATGACAAATCCTAGAAGTTAATCCAATTACAAGCCCACCCTTACTACATCACATTTGAATAAAAATATTACATGGATTACATGTATATATTCAAATGGAAACAACAAGACTATGATCTTTGCATATTCTTGTTTAGCTTGCTTCAAATCATGTTTTCTTGTTCAAGCACATAAGCAAACAACACTTCCAAAACATAAATATGCATCTATGGACTAAACATGATTAGCATTCATTCTCCTCATACACCAATGATTTCCTAGAAACCAACACTACCCATTGCTTAAACTTATCACCAAGTTTATCCAAGCTAACAGTGTCAAGAAGATTTTCAACCCAATCTTCTTTAGTTTGATCTTCCGAACTCCAAGCATAGACATTCCCTTATGTCTATTGGATTCTTCATATTCCTTTCCTTTATGGCTCTCTCTTTCTAGAGGCCCAAGCACTTAGGCTTCACCAATTACTCCCCATAATTGGTTTTGATATCCTATAGCTTCTACTAATTTCTTCCCCATTTTGTCATACAATTGACAAAAATTTAGTAGGCAGACATCGATTTTCCTTTCATTTTGAAGGAATTAGATTTCAAGCACTCCCCTATGCTTCTTGAATTTACTACTTCCATGAGTTCACTTCCAACTCATTTAATATTTCCATTGATCAATGCATGCTTCTCATGCATTCAAGCATTGATCTCCCCCACAGTACAATGCAAATTGCCGTTGCATTACTGTGTTTTTCCTTCTTCCCCTTTAAGAGCTGTGTTGTCTTAAAGGTGTTCTCCCAATGGGGTCAAGCTAACTTATCTAGTTTCCCTTTTTGGAGTATTCTCCCTCATTCTCCAAGCTATCTTTCAAGCTTGCATCATCCTACCTCCTTACACTGTCATGACTAGTGATAGGTGCTAAACACATATATTTTGTGCTCCCCCAAACTCCAAGGATGTGTGCAACATCATAGCCCGATCCTTATCTCCTAACAAGCCAATACAAAACCAACTCATTCAAACCTGCATGTTAGTCTATTTAACAAAAATCATGTTAACTATAGATAAGAGATAGAAGGCATTCAAACATAGCAATACACACATCAAACCATAGCAAACCATATCATACCATTGATAATCAAAATGTGTAGTACATATGGTTTTGGAGGGGACATCATGGATCCTTAGATAAAATACTAGAAATAAAGTTTTTTAAAAAATACAAAACTTAAAGCATGAAAAACTATCCTAAGCAGAGCCATCCTGAAGAGGTGATGCTGGAGGGAAAGGGTCAATACATCGGGAGGGATAGATGATAAGACGACACAGGCCAAAATAGTATTCATGAACTCTCTAGGCTAAATTTTCCACACAATTATCTAGTGCGTCCAACTGCTCCTTTATTTGAGATACACGTACTTCGGTTTTGCAGACAAATCAAATCAGGGGTTGCGACACAGGTGGTTTTGCTTCACCATTTCCTTGTTCTGCAGCAAGGTTACCGAAAAAGTGGGTATTAGTAGACTCAGAGCAGTCAATATCTTCGACATTTACCCCTTCTTCCTCATCAGGACTGTCCACAACGGAAATCACTTCTGCTTCGGTTCTCAGGTTTTGTCCAGATTGAGACCTGAGATGATACCGACGGCTGGATCTAGTCCCAGGGGCAGGGATTTTTCTATGAGAGGTGCTCTTAGGAGTAGAGCTTGATTCAGGAGTTTCCTGCACGAACCTGGTGATCTCCTGAGGAAATGGGAGCTAGGCTCAGGGATTTTTCCATTGGTCGAAGACCAAGATTTAGCAACCTCCCTTTTTTACAAGGTTGCTTGGGAAGAGCTTCTCAAACAGTGATCGGAAATAGGGGAGAGATGACCAAGGCTTACCCGACCACTAAATCTTACAAACACCGTGACACCCTTGCTTCTTAAAGTGAGAGAAACAAAAACCCCATGGTTTTCCGGCGAGATATCGCTCCTAGATGTCCTCTCGACTTGTTTAGGGCATGAGAGGAACAAATCGTCTGGGGATCGTAGGAGAGGAAACAACGATTTTTGAAATGATCTGTTGTTTTTGTAGAAGGAGACTTTTTAATTTAATTTTTTCTGTCTTACCGATAGGTTGTGACTGTAATAGCCCGGATTTTCAATGCAATTATTATATTGGTTATTATCTATTTTAACTGTTAAATGGAATATTGATAGATGGAATAAATGCTAGATGGACAAGAATTGGGGCAATGGCCCAATTATGATCCAATGGATCATGGGTAGGGTTGATTCTAATTAATTGGATAAATTGGTCAATTAGGTCAAATACCCAATTGGGACCCAATGGGTCAAGATGAATTGAGGTTTAGGGTAAATGTGTAAGGAATTGATTTAATCGGGTCATGTACCCAATTATGATCGAAGGCATGGGATCCACCTCATCAAGTGAGGTGGCAAGTGTAGGAGGTGACATGGAAGTGGCATAGCCAAGTAGGACCCAAGTCCACCTCATCAAGTGAGGTGGTTTGTGGTCTAAGGTAACTTGTGGGGCCGGCCACTATGGTTGACTTGGTCAACCATGGGTGAGTTCATAGGTGGAGTTCAAGAGGGTTAAGTGAAGTGAGTGGAATTAAGGAATTAATTAATTAAGAATGAATTCAAGTGCTTGAGTTAGGGGAATGAGTTTCATTTAAATGAAGTGAGTTGAATGGGTGGTGAGTCATATGGAAGATGAAAGGACTTAGATGAGTCAAAGGGGAGGTGGAGGGTTTCCATCTCATGGAAACCCCATACACAAAACCGTTGGGAAGGGGGAGAATACCATGTGTAAGCCATGTGCCCTCTTGGTTAGCCAAGGGACACATGGGAAAGACCACACCTTGATGAGGGTGGTTGGAGAGATTAGGGTTAGCAACAAAGGCTCACACTAAAACCCTAGGGCTAACTCTCTTTGAGACAAGTTTCATCTCATTCACTCCCTCCCTCTCTCTCTATACCCTCTTTGGCCTATCCACCCTTGGAGAAAAAGATAGAAAATTCCCATCTCATTCTTCCTCTCTCACTCTTTCAAATCTTCAAACCCTAGGCCGAATCCTCCCTAGGGTTTCTCATCTCAGACCCTCTCCCTCTCAAGCAACACTCTTTGACCGAAGATCAAGGAGGCTCTCAATCTCTCTCTCTCTCCCATTCGGCACTAACTTGGAGAAACCGAAGAACGGAGGAGGAAGAAGAAAGGACTAAGGAAGGAGAAGAACGGAGGAGCAAGACGGAACGAAAGAAAACGAAGGAGACAGGAAAAGGTAAGGTTTATGTTTCATGTTACTAAAAATGTAAGAAACCAAGGGAACCATGGTTTCGGCTACGGAATGGCCGAAACCATGGGGTTCCATTTCAGATTGGAAAGTTTGGCCAAATGGTTATAAGGCCATGGATTTGAAATCCATCCAAGGAATAGTAATAAGTTGAACATAAACAAAGTATTACTCAAATCCGAAATGTGGTTTGTTTTGAGATTGAAAAATGACAAAACTCTAATCTTATTGATGGGTAAGATGGGTTGTACAAATGAAGTTGTTAAGGACTATGTGTATACATGATTTATGGAGGACCTTGTGCGTGTTCAATATAAGGGATAAAACTTCATAGGAGAATGATCAAAGATCATGGTTCTGCCCTTGCATGGCCGAACCCTACATTTTATGTATGGATCATATGAGGGCTCAAAAAGAGATTGGATGAGGTTCGGCCATGATGTATGGCCGAACCCCATCAAAGGACCTATACTTATTGTATGTAATTTTTTTAAGAAAACCTATCCTCAAGGTGATGTAAAAATGGAAAGAGGATGAAGAGGAGGAAACCATGGGTTCGGCCATATTGTATGTCCAAACCCCATGGAGGAATGTTTAGGGATCCAGTGATGTTTTAAATAATTGAACGATGGGTGATTTTTATGGATTAAAAGGAAAGAAATGATGATTTAAAATGAAGAGAGGATGGAAAATGATGGACCATGGGTTCGGCCATGTTGTATGGCTGAACCCCATGGAGGAGTTTCTATGGACCTAATATGTTTTAAATAATTTAACTACAGACTATCAAGATAAGAAAAGAGAAGATGGAAATGAGGAATCATGGGTTTGGCCATGTTGTATGGCCGAACCCCATGGATCATGTTATGGATCTAATTATGTTTAAATGGTCATCATTGGATTATCTAGCTAAGAGGATGATAGCTAAATGATGAAAAGAGAGAACCATGGGTTGTATGGCCTAACCCCATGGATGCTATTATTATGGACCTAGGTTGTTTTATCAAATTAAATGATTAACTATGGGATATTTGATTAAGAAATAAAAGAATGAATAATGGTTAACCACTTGGTTTAAAATAAGCAAGGATTAAAAGAAAGTGGTCAAAACCAAGGGAGTGAGGTTCGGCATGTTGTATGGCCAAACCCCACTAATGAGTTTTGTTGTCGACTTGAACATGTTTCGGCCCTAATGTATGGCCGAGAAACCCCTTGGGGGTCTTAACCGGCTTAAGGACCATGAGCATAAATGGAAAAGAATATGGAATGATGTAGGGGTTGATGGAAATCAAATGGATCACCAAATTGATGTATGTATATGTGTTAAATGTAATAAGGTAACGAGATTTCACAAACGGGTGCACGATCGGCTTTGACGTGATCGGTGATCGGTTTTTGACGAAAACGCAAGGATACACTAGTTGGACGTTGGTAGGATTCCTACCTTGTTGATACACTGGATTTGTATATATGGATGGCTTTTCTTCCTATGTGTTATGATTTATTTTGGTATCAAAATGCTATGTTTAAGGGAATGGAATTTCAATGCTATATGTTTAATATGAAATGGCATGATGCACTCACATCTCATGCATGGCATGGGAGGGAACAAATGAGGGGAGTCCACGCTCCATTCAGATATTCGATAAACAAACGTGGGGAGGGATCCACACTAATTCTGATTATAATGTTTGAAATGAAAGAGGAGTCCACGCTCCATTCGGTGGGACCGATAAGGCATATGTGGGGAGTCATGACAATACCTTGATGTGGCTTATGCATCAAGAGGATTACTATTGATTGTGATATGGTTGATGGGTGGGAATCATGGCATATGACACCCATGGCATGGCATTGACTTGCATGATTTTGACATTATATATCTATGTGATTTTTATACTAATCCATGTGTTTGACCCTACTCGGAGTACCTACTGGGCGCGTTGTTTAACGCCCTACTTCTACCTTAGATGATGACACCGGGAATGGACGGAGCGAAGGACGTGAACGGAGCCAAGCTTTGGAGCTTGGATGATCTAGATCTAATTTATTTAAGTTTTTATTTTGGACAATGTAATTTGAGTAATCAGCATTTTGGGACTGTAAAAACTTAGAACTATCCTGCTATGGTTTGGTTTTAATTTTGGACATTTTAAGATTAATTTATGTGATAGACTTCCTTGCTTAAAATGGATAAGTTTAGTAACTCTATTATAATTCCACATTAAGTTTATTCTGCAAGTATAGCCTTATCACTTGTGAACCATTTTCGTGGACTTAGTCCACGCACACTCATGGTTGGCCAGTTAAGGGCTAGGCTTTGGAAGCTCAGACTTAGCTCGCGTCGTGATGTCCCGCTCTCTCTCACTCTTTATTTTAAAAAAATTAGACTCTGATTTTCGGCGAGTGAAAAAGGGCGGGGCGTTATAGTGAACAACGACCGGTATGTGTCGACATGTCGATAAGTATCGATCTGTCTCTCCTTTCGATTTCCCTCCCCTTTTTAGTCTATGTTCTGATTTCCAATAGTACTGACATGTCTATTCCTCCGACTAGTCTATCCTTCAACCTGGGTTTTAAACATGAAGGATGAATGGGTGTGTGTGCTTGCGATGTTCATAATTCATCAAGCTTTGCTTATACACCTTTCATTGTCAGTGTAGATACATACATTCATGCAGGTTCTGTGCCATTAGAAGATTCAATACATTCTTCTGAAGGTAGGCACAAAACATGGATTACAGATCTCTTTTGTTGGATCCAATCCAATCCAAGTACCTTAAGCACATTTAATTTACCAATTCAAACATATTGCCCAAGTGTGTGATGTCATGAGATGCAACATCTCCAGGTTTTAACAAAGACATGGTGTCTATGAACATAACTAATTCCAAATAGTGTATAAACTAATGGATATTGGAATGAGACACTAAGCACACAAACCATACATTCATTTCACATTTTGAATTCATTAATCATGCATACAGAAATGAAGTATGACGATACCCAGACAACTCTCATTATTGTTATCATGTTATTACTCAAAACATGATAAACACTTTTACAATTCTTTCAAGCATACTCCAATGAGGTTCATTCCTTGGAAAAAGCTGGTACATAAATGGACTATAGATAAACATATTTGATCATTTTGATCAACACTTTTGGTAATTCATACCAAACCAAAAATCCATTTAAAGACATAGAGCATGCTTCATTCCATAAGGGATTCACAAGTTTAAGAACATGGAATGAAACGACATTGTGTATGTGTACATACACACCCTATACATGAGGTAATGCACAAACTACATTCATTTCCTAAAGATGCACAAATCACATGGCATATGAAATGAAATGAGATAAGTATATTCCAATACTAAAGTGCAAACCTACATGTACATACGAATATCTTACACTAGATCAATTCAACAATCAAACAAGAACATGGATTGAAGGTAAGATACACATGTGATTCCAAAAGCATGTTTCAAATATGATACTCACAGTGGTATCCCTTCACACATTTGAATATAACATTGTGAGACTTGGAATCTAAGTCCACATTCCAGTGATGGCCTTTTATCAAATCAGGTTTTTATCTTGGATGCCTTCCCACTTAACTTTGTGAATCAAACACCATATTTTGTACCTTGAAGTCATCCCAACATGAGAGTACTATCACTTTGGTCAACCATGTCTTGAGACAACTTCAAATCTGATCCCAAATTCAGATTATTAACTTCAAGACATTTTCCAACTTCATTTGCCATTTTGAAGTTGATTAGAGAGTTAGGCATTCTTAAAATTTGCAGTGTGAAGGTCCTTAGCCTATTTTAAACTCTCTTGGTACACGGCCTTATCAAACACGTGGAGGTCACCACCCTCATCAAGTTCCTCAACTCCATCCTTTTTTTCTTTAGAGGATTCAACTTGGATTTCTTTAATGGATGAACTTAATCAGTCACATGTTTCTCTCAGTACATTAATTGGTCAAGATAGGTAATTTTATCCATTGGGCTAGAAAAGGCAATTTCATCGTGGATTCTTTCAACCTATTATGTTTTTTCATATCTCATTAGTCTCTCATAATCATTTTATGAAACATCATTGATGAAGGCTACCAGTGTTTTAAATTACAGTGCATAGACATTTCATCACAAATCCAAGCTACTTGTTTTTGGACTAAGTGGTCATGTAATTTGAGGGTTAATCAAATACATCTTCCATACATTTAGACCACTTTCAATTCATCTACTTACAAACATATTTATTGATGAAAACAATTAAAGTTTTTCATTTTTGCTTTCCATTTTTCATCACAAATAGAGGTTTGGAAATATCATGGCTTTCCCTCATAGCCATTGTTCAAGCACGGATCAACTCGGATCGTTAGATCATTTCTAAAGAGCACGAGGCTCAGATACCAATTGTCAGTTCTCCCTTTGGTGCTAGAACACGATTGACCCTAGAGAGAGAGAGAGAGAGAGGGGGGGTCAATAGGTCAATCTAAAATCGTTGGTCCTTTTAAAATTACTTGATTGATTAGATTTTATGCAGCGGATATTGCAATCAAGTGCTTGTGTGTTAGCAATAGTGATTATCAATCAACATAATAAATTAGCTTTAACACCATAAGAACAAGGACACAAGATTTATAGTCGTTCGGCTAGCCAACCTACATCCACTGTTAGGACTAGCTCAACCTTGAGCTATCCCCAAATCTACTAAATGGGGACTTACACCCTCACAATTAGAGTATGAATTCCAACTCACTCATTTGGTTGGGAATTTCATCCATCACATGAAGAATAGGAATTCCACCTATTTGAATTGTTTGGGAATTCCATCTACCACATGTGCTAGAGACAACGCTCTAGATATTTTTATAGTGGTTCCGGAGCCAAGCCTCCTTAATCCAGTTTCTCAGGATAAATGTTTTAAACCAAATTAAAACCAAGAAGCACTTGCCTTTGTAGCTCTTTCTCGATGATGTGAGTTAACTCAAAGATCCACCAAATGTGTGCCCGAGTTAATCCCGACGTTCTGCCTCGTATCTGTCGTTGAGCAATCACAATCTCAGGGTGACTAGGAAATTGGTTCTACCAATATCTATCTTAGTTGTATATCCTTTCCCCTATCTCTCTTATAACAACCTCAATAACTATGGTTGGTTGTATTAGATTTCCCAAGTGTAAGCACAAGAGAGAGAGTGATCCTTTTGTTGGCCCTTGTTTAAGCTCGTTGATAATGATGAGGGTCCAACAGATTTGCCAAAGGATGTCAACTGGTTGTATAAATATTGGTATTTATAGAAATGACAACTAGTAGCAGAATCTCTCATGTATCGACAGGTCTGGCGCACTGAGGGGTCGATGACTAAGAATATTACTATTCAACCACATGACCATTGCGCATTAAATGCACTCCCAACAGTATAATTTTTTCTCAGTCGACAGGTCGGTGTCGCCGATGGGTCGACTGTCATGGCACCGAGAGGTTGGTCCTGCCCAGAACGACCTCGCCCTTTACCGAGGGGTCGGTACTGGTACTCTCGATCGGTCTTGATATACCAAGATGTCTATTTTCTCGAGAGCCCACTTGAGTTCCAAGACCAAAACTCACAAGTTTTTCATCGACGAGTCGTGGACCATGATGGGTCGTTAAGTTCATCACCGAGGGGTCGGTGCATACGAGACACTATCAGAGGTACCTAGAATGACAGTTCTATGATGCAGAACCTCTGTCAATCTGGCTGACCAATCCTTGACCACGATGGGTCGACCCTATCTCCATCGAGGGGTCGGTAGAATGACTGGTCGAGTTGACGGTGAAATAAATTCATATTTTCAAGTTCTCTTCAATTCACTGTCAAGCTTCCTCTCTAGGTTTTTTTTTTTTATGATTTTACCATTTGTTCAACTAAGCCTAGGAATGGTCATCCTAAAGTGTGGGTACCATCTAAATTCATCTATGGTCAAATACCTGTTTTGTGATTGCCATAACGATGAGCTTTAATCCAGTGGAGCATGATCTTCACTCTTGATCACCTTGAGTCTTCAAGCAAGTGCTTCTTCCCGAGTCATAGAATTGACAAACATAGGGACTTGGCAAGCCGGGGCACTAACAAGTATGATACCTTGTAATGAAATATGTGTTATGTCTTCAAATATAAGCTTTCCATAATAAGTTGAACATGAGATTCTTAGTATAATAAGTATTTTGAGGAAAAGTACGGAAATACTTATGCTATTATGATATGACTAAGATATGAGAAAAGTATTATTCATGATTTCAATTATGAGATTTCTAGTATGAAAAGAAGTATAAGATGAGTATTTAGCTTTGATATTATAAGTAAATGAGTTTTGACAAAGGAGGTTTATATATAAGGTATACAATATGTAAGTTTTTATTTTCAAAGTACAAGTACGTATAATGTCTTAGTATGACACGCCCTAGTGCATATTATGTGATCGAAATTCCTATTGGGCGCATTGACTAAGCCCATAAATTCCCCCCTTAGATTGTGTACACAGGTTTGAAGTACGTAGATGAAATTGGACCAAGCGATAGCCGAATATAGACAAGATGAATAACTAAGAAGGAAGCTTGGAATAGTGAAGCGGACTGATGTATTTTGGGAATAGTAGGACAATGTTATTTATTATGAATGTTCATGTAATATTTGGTGAATGTTATGGCAATATGACTTGGAACTTTGTAATTAAGTATTTTGTATTTGTAACACCTCGCCCTTTTTCACTTGCATAAATCAGAGTATATTTTTTTTATAGGTGAGAGAGAATGGGCCGTTACGACTCGAGTCAAGTCCGAGATTCTAAAACCCGACCCTTGACTGGCCACCATTACGTGTGCGTGGATTAAGTCCACTAAAACATTTACACACACTTCTCTTATTGTTTGTGGAATAATTTATATGAATAAGATGTTATTCATTCTCTTGTCATCATTAGGCAAGGAAAACCAATCACCATAAAATTCCAATAAAACTTAAAGATTATCAAATCATAGCAAATAAGTTATAAGTTATTACAATCCAAAATATAAGTCCTCTGAATACATCATCGAAATCAAAACTAAGCAATTTTAAAATTTAAATCTTCCCAAGCTCCTACCCTTGGCTCCCTTCCGGTCCCACGTCCTTTTCCTTATCATTTCCTGTTCCATCATCTATAGGGTAGAAGTAGGGCATTTGTCAACATGCCCAGTAGGTATTCCAATTAGGGTTATGGCACACATAGGAGTAATACTAGAATATCATAAATCAAGGGTTTATACATCATTAATGGCATATTTGTAAAAACATCTTCTGAGTAATAAAACAGTGCATGATGTACATATCATAATCATGCTAGCATAAGTGTCATATCATGGGTGTCAATGTAACGCCCTGCCCTTTTTCACTCGCCGAAAATCAGAGTATATTTTTTTTTTTAAAATAAAGAGTGAGAGAGAGCAGGAACGTTACGACGCGAGCTAAGTCCGGGTTTCCAAACTCGACCCTTAACTGGCCAATAATACGTGTGCGTGGACCAAGTCCATAAAACAGTTCACACGTTTTATAACTTAACTGCGGAATTATAATATGAATAGAAAAACTATCCATAACCATGATATTAAACAAGCAAGGAAACCAATCACTATAGAATTAACTTAAGTTCAAATATCAAAAATCATCATCCAACCATAGCAAAATAAATCTAGTTATTACAATCCCAAAATGCTAATTATCTCAAATACATTGTTCCAAAATCAATTATGTACAAAATAAATATAAAACTGCCCAAGCTCCTAAGCTTGGCTTTCTTCACGTCCATTGTCATTTCCATTCCCTATTCCATCATCTAAAGGGTAGAAGTAGGGCGTTAGTCAGCTCGCCCAAGGAATTCCAAATAGGGTTATACACATAGGATCAATATAAAAAGCAGAATAAGAACATCATATCAAAACTGTGAACATATCATAGTACCAAAAACAACGTATGATAATCATAACCAAATCATACAAGTGTATGTGTCATGTCATAGGTGTCAAATGCCAATGGTCCCCCACCCAATCTTCATATCAACACCATTCAAATCATAACAACATTTTCCTTGATATAATGAAACCATATCAAGGTGTTCCTTTGGCCATTTACGTCCGCAGTGTTTTGTGAAGGCACCACCAGGTCACTGTTATACCTCCCCACGTGTGTTAATCGAAATTATCGATGGAGCGTGGACTCCTCCCTCTGCGTAGGGTTTTGGATTGGTTACCCCAGAGCTCTTTGGCCCAGTTATGCCGTACCCCTATCTAGCAATCCCGGACAAGTCCAACAAATCAATGGTTCACATAGCTTCATATAAGCTACTCTCAAGCCCCAAGTCATGTCCGGAGAGCTCATAACTCGGATTGTTGTCCCATATACTCCCTCCCATGCCATGCATGAGATCATGTATGTAAAAATGTCATTTCATATCAAATCATATCGAAATTCAACTCATAAAACTTATACCATTTGATTTACCAAAATAAACATTGTACTGAAATAAAAAAACCAGTAACATATAAGATCAATATGCATCTCAATAAGGTAAGAATCCTACCAATCCCAGTAATATCCTTGCTGTTTTGTGAAGATTCCGTACGATGATCACGTCGAAACCGAAACGCAAACCCTTTTGTGAAAAGTCTTTCCCTTAATGAATTCAATCATACACATATGTCAATTTTATTATCCATTCAATTCCCATCATCCTTACATCCTTCCAGAATATTGAAACCTCTGGAATATTATTTAAAATTTAAACATTTCATTTCAGTCAACTGAATCCCTGATTCAGTCGACTGAAACATGTCAAGTCACTGTTCTCTGCCTTACCGCATGTGGATTTAGAGGTGCAGCAACCACATCAGGAGGAGCAGAATAGCTTGAACATTCCCGTGGTACCTCTCGAGCTACAGAACCTAGTACAAGCAGTAGTCACTTCTGTTCTATAGCAACTCTTGAGCGAAAATGGAGACACAACCTCCAATGAAACACAGGACCAAAGAGGTCAGGGTGGGGGAAATACTTTTCTCCCTCACAAGAGATTTAAACCCAACTTTAGTAGACCTTCAGCCTCTACTAGTTTCACTAGAAGTTCCTGTTTCCAGTGTGGTCAGTAGGGCCATTTGAAAAGAGAGTGTCCACAGAACGATGGATCTTCTCACTTCAGGGGTTTTTTCCGTTGTCCAGCTTGACCAGCTCAGTCACAAGGATCTAAGCACATGACCAGACAGGACGACCACCTACTCCGATAGGATCTGGACGACTGAATACTTTGGTTTCTCCTCCAGCAACAGTGGATCATTTGGTGATTCAAGGTATGGCAGTAGTTGTAGTTCATATGCGTATGCGTTATTTGATTTGGGAGCATTTCACTCTATTGTATCTACTGCCTTCATATCTGTTACTAGCACTTTAAGTACAACAAATGTCCACTACACCTACTATAGTATCCCCTATTGGTAGACGATGACGACAATCAATGGGTATATCAATCCCACGATAGATACAGTGGTCCCATGATAGATGTGATGGTTCTATGGATAGATATTATCTTCCCATGGATGAGGGTTTCCATGGTGGTTTAGATTGAGGCCGGATATTGGCATTAGGGTAGACGTATTAGTAGTACGAGGGACATTTTGGTCCCATAAGTTGACATATTAGTCCTATGATAGACATATTGGTCTTACGAAGGTATTAGTTATGCCCATGTATGGATTATACACATAGGGGGGGTTATATTCATGGATCTGATGAACAGGATCTTTCATCCTTTCTTGGACAAGTTTGTAATTGTTTTTATTGATGACATTCTGATCTATTCCAAAAGTCAGGAGGAGCATGCTGAGCATATGTGGATAGTCTTGGACACCCTGAAGAAGCACCAGCTGTATGCCAAAGCAAGCAAGTTGAATTCTGGTTATCTGACGTTAACTTCTTGGGGCATGTTATATCAGCGGAAGGTATAGCCGTGGACCCGGCTAAGGTGGCGGCGGTGAGAGAATGGAAAACACCGAAGAATGTGACCGAGATCCGAAGCTTTCTGGGATTGGTTGGTTACTATAGGAAGTTTATCATGGACTTCTCCAAGATTGCATCTCCACTTACCCGACTCACTCAGGAAGAAGTCAAATTTGAATGGTCGGATGTATACAACCGGAGATTCGAGGAATTGAAGGAGAGGCTTACAACCGCTCCTATTCTGGTTTTGCAGGAAAGAGGCAAGGGCTATGAAGTATATTGTGATGCTTCAGGAGAGGGACTTGGGTGTTATCTCACTCAAAGTCAACATGTGGTGGCTTATGGTTCAAGACAGTTGAAAATTCATGAACGCCACTATCCCACGCATCATCTGGAATTAGCCGCAGTGGTCTTTGCTCTCAAAAGCTGGAGACACTATCTTCATGGCGAGAAGTTTGAGGTATTTTCAGATCACAAGAGCATGAAATATTTGTTTAATCAGAAGGAACTCAACATGAGGGAGTGCAGATGATGGAATATCTGCAAAATTATGAGTTCGCGCTTCGATATCATCCTGGCAAGGCGAACAAAGTGACGGATGCCCTCAGCAGCATGTCACATGCAACAGTCGCCAGTTTGATTAGGAAGGAATGGGAGATGTTGAATACCATTCGAGAGTTCAACTTGTATATCAAGAACCATGGGAGTATGTATGATCTGATCATACGGTCCAACATGGTCTCCAAGATTGAACAGAGCAATGGACATATCCGGAAGTGGAGGAGAAATGGGCTAAGATGTCTACTGGTGAGGTTATGCCGGAATGGGAGTTATGACCAGGACAGGGTTGTAACACTTCGGAATCCCATGTTATCAATATTTACGAAATTTGCCATTTTAATTGTGAATTAATGGATATGAACCTTAGATGGGTAAGGTGTTGGGTCAATGGCTCAATTAGGACCCAACGGTTATGGTATAAGGTTCAATTTAAAGTAAATGGGTAAGGGGCATTTAATTGGGCCAATGTTGTTATTTGGATCAAAATGCCCAATTGGGACCCAATGGGTCATGGTTAACTTGTTTGACCACCAAGTGAGTTCAAGCCTAATTAAATGGGGCTGAATTAAAATGGTAATGCAATATATCTTTAAATAAGGACTGTCTAGATGAGGATGACACACACGCATACACAAATCAAGGAGGGATCACAACAAGATTAGGATATAGCTGATATGGTAGATAATATATTGGCTGGAAATCCTAAAGATTGGGTTTGATATTCGAACATTACATTGGGCGGTGATTGGCTGTATGTAGATATGGTTGCATGTGGTTTCGGTGGCAACTTCTATGTATATTACATCAGCTGAAAAGGAGGAATGACAATTACTATTGGAGGGACCATCGATTTATCAACAAAGAACTCTCCAAAGTGGGAAGCATATGCACGACAATTTCTATTGAAGATTGGGGTCTCTCGACCGAAAGCTGATATAGGATTGGTGGAAGTATTTTCCTATATATAATATAGTCGTGTGTGGAGACAGAAGGAAGGGAACCACAAGTATTGAGAGGTAAAGAAGGTGATTCCAGCGTGAAACAAGCCAGTGGGAAGTGCTGAAAGGTGTAAGCAGAACAGAGGGCTTGACGCCGTGTGCTCTGACAATCAGGAGTTCTCGGCAGTGTGCAAAGGAGGAGAGGGCAGCCAGCTGTGTGAAAGATCAAATATAAAGAGGAATACATACAAAAGAGGCTAAGGAAGGAAAGGATCAGAAGAACAAGTCGGAGCGAAGAAAAACTAGAGGAGGAGTCAAGGAACCGGTAAGTATTTTGATAATTTTGTTTAAAGAAAGGAACCATAGGGTTCAGCAATAGTGTATGGCCGAACCCATGGAAGAAAATTAAGGGATGAATATCGTAATTTAATGGAAAGGATATTAGTGAGTACTAAAGATGTTAAAGGTTTAAATGGATTTTTTGGTGAAGAACCTTAGACCATGGGTTTGGCCATGGAGTATGGCCGAACCGCATAAAGAATTATGGAATTATGTTCATGTATTTAGATCATGGAAATGATGGGGAAAGGTAATAAGTTTAATTGATTTTAAACATGGTAAATGATGATCCAAAAGGATGAACCTAAATGTATGGTTAAACCCCATGAACCATGTAAATGGGTCATTCATGGATCTATCATGTTAGATGAATGGATTATGTTCTTGGATATAGATTTGTATGAGTGGCCTAAAATGTATGATTGACTCATGGAATGAACGGACAATGGTGTATGGCTGAACCCCATGAGGAATATTTTGTGGACCTATGTTTTTGGAACCTAAATATAAGTTGATGGAGGTAATGGCAATATTGTAATATAGGCTAAAAATGAAAGATCATGGGTTCGGCCATGGTGTATGGCCGAACCCCATGAACCATGTTAGTGGGTTATTATTAGCCTAAATATGTTTTAAAGAATGAAATGGGCAGCCATAGATAGAACAATGGCAAGGATGTAAATAAGAGTGAAAATGATAGACCATGGGTTCGGCCATGGTGTGTGGCCGAACCCCATGGGGAATGATTTATGGATTTAATGTATGAATGGTTAGATTAATGGAATGTTAGCCATGGATAGAAGAATGACAATATTGTAATTAAGTGGAAATAATGAACCATGGGTTCGGCCATGGTGTATGGCCGAGCCCCATGAGGAATGTTTTTGATGGACTTAGGATTTATGTATGTTAGGTTAATGAATAAAAGGGGTATGATCTTGGAATTTAGTTAAAAGATCAAAGGACTCAAAGAAGGGCACAAAACCAAGATGGTAAGGTTCGGCCATGTTGTATGGCTGAACCCCACTAAGGTGTATTTTGTGGACTAAGTGATTAAATGATTAACTTAGGGGTGATTGATTAATAAACCAAAGGAGGGACTAAAACCTAGTAAGTGAGGTTCGGCCATGGTGTATGGCCGAACCCCACAAGTTGGATTTATGGACTTAGACATTATTGTAAATCAAATGGGACATGGTTTTAATTGATTGATTTATTATAAGGTAACGGGACCTCACAAGGTGTGTACAATCGTGAGCGGTTACCGGACGAAAGCGTAAGGACACTTTAGTGGTCTTTGGTTGGATTCCACCTCTTTGAAACCATGGGTTTATGTGCAATGTTTTTATCTTATTTTGATGAATTTACGTTGTAAAAGATATGTTTCAAATGTGAGTTTTAATGCTATGTTTATAATATAAAATAGCATGTGTTTCATTAGCATCTCATGCATGGCATGGGGTGAAGGATATGTAACCGGAGGGACCACACTCCATCGGGGCGTCCGAAAAACCAATGTGGGGTACCTTGATGATGAGAATCCCATCAAGAGGTAACCGGAGGGACCACATGTAACGCCTCGCCCTCTCCGAGAAATTCAGAGTCTAATTTTTTTTAAAAAAAAAATAATAAACATCGGAAGAGAGCGGGCGGCGTCACGACGCGAGTTAAATTCAGACTACCCAAGTCTGAACCTTAACTGACCACCCATGTGTACATGGACTAGACCATGATAATGAACCACACATGAACTAACATCAACTTGCGGAATAACCTAGATTAACTGCGGAATAGAAAGGCTAGATAGCAAGTAACAGTCTCAAACATTAATTAACATAATACAACCATCCAAAGTATTTATCCTAATCAAACCATAGCAAGTAACTACTTTATTACATGTCCATAATAAAGTATCAAATAACAGCAATTATAAATTCATTCCAGCATTCAAGCACTCAGGCTTGGCTTAGTTCCCCTCCCGGCCAATGACCTTTTCTTTCCCTTTCCTTGTACCTGCATTCTCCTCTGAGGATAGAATTAGGGCGTTAGATCAACGCGCCCAGTAGGTTCCCGATCAGGGCTACCACATGATTAGCATATAAAACATGCATATATATCATAGTACAAGATTAGTAAAAACATGTAAAACAATGCTATGAAGTATGCACATGCAATGAGCCTCCCCCATCATGTACCTCAGGTGGTAAATCACAATATTTCTTCATCACTGAATGATACATCACATATTAGTTCTCCTGGCGGGACTCTCATCGCCTAAGGAGACAAATATGACTATGATCATCATGTTACTCCTCCCGGCGTGACTTGCACCGCCGAAGAGAACGTAACCCATAATTGAAACACTGTAGAACTTCATTCATCATCCTATGTCTATGCATGAGATGCCAATGCTGTATGCCATTTGATAATACATAATGTATCATTTGAAATCACATAAAATAAACAAGAGTCCTATAAGAACACTGGGGTAAAACTGTGGTTAGTAGGTAGGAAACCTACTGAAGCTTTGTTTAAGTATCCGTTCCTTTTTGAGCTTCTCCTGGTCACGACTCGTTCGTCGTTCAACTCTCGTCACCTTGTGATACAATAATCAGTAAATCATATTGTCACTTAAATGTCCATTCACATATAAGACCCAAAACATCTTGTAAGTCCTTTGATCAATCCCTTCATTTAACTTGTATTCACAGATTTGCCATTGGTCTAACCAATGTCTAATCTTGCTCATAAACAAAAATCATAAAAGTAATCTACCTTAGTGGCTGGTTATTTACTTATCACTAAGTCCAAAGTTAACTCCATTCGTTTACTTAATCCAACTCATATATCCAATTCATAATCTCCAATAAAACAATCTATGGGGTTCGGCCATTCATATGGCCGAACCCTATGATCCTCCTACTCAATGATCCCATCATTTGTTTACAAGTTAGGCTCTACCATTTAGCCATGTTAACTACAAGGTTCAGCCATTCCATGGCCAACCCAAAACAGCAAGCTTATTTCATTTAACATACATAAGAAAACCCATAAATCTTGGTCCATTCATCCCAAAACTAGCCCCATGGGGTTCGGCCATACACATGGCCGAACCCAATGGTTCTCTTGATCTGATTAATCCCTCAACTTCCCATGATTATTCATGATTTAACATGTTAACCCAACCATGAATTACACACGGTTCAGCCGCATAAACATCAACCAAATCAGTAAATTAACCTCACCAAATCATACCAATTACTTACATGGGGTTCGGCCATTCAAGGTGGCCGAACCCAATGTCCAAGTTTTGGTCTTTCAAACATGCTTTAGGTGTTATTTAAATATGCAATATCAATATTATATTGCTGCCTTTAAACCTCTTAGAAACCATCTAATTAAATTCATACAAAAACAGTCCATGAAGGTCCATGGTTTTCCATGTTTCCCAACATGAAAACCAACAATCTTTTACATGGGGTTCGGCCCTCCATGGTGGCCGAACCCAATGGTTATGTTTACTATTTTTAAACCTCTAATTATGATGTAATAAACAGCATATCGTTATCGAGTTTTAATAATTAAACATCATCCAATAACTAACCCAATTTCATAGGGTTTGGCCATGCTCATTGGCCGAACACCATGCCCTTTGCTTTGAAACATTTAATCGTTTATCTTGGGTCTGAACCAAACATCCAAATCCATGTTTTAACCTACTTAAAACATGCATTTTAAATCTAACACAAACATCTAATATCAGTCCCAACTTATATGGTTTTAACTTCCAAAAACCATCAAAACCAACCACTTGTTTCCATGGGGTTCGGCCATCCAAAGTGGTCGAACCCAATGGTCCACCTTATCAATTTTAAACCGCTGTTTTATACCCATGACACCTTCAGCCTTTTTGTCATTCAGATCCAGGTTTATGATCCTTTCTATAACAAGTATTTGATTCTTAAATAAAACCCAAAAATCAGTCCATAAACCTCCATGGTTTCCATGTTTCAAAACATGAAAAACCACCCATCTTTTACATGGGGTTCGGCCCTCCATGGTGGCCGAACCCAATGGTTATTTTTTCCATTTTTAATCCTTCATTAATCAAGGTTAAAACCCTAGTGTAATCGGCCATAACCTTGGCCCAATACACTTCCATTTTATTAATCAAAAGTCCATGGAAAAACTTACCAAATTCCAAGCTTTTCTTATGCCTTAGCTCCTTGCCTTCTTCCCTCTTGTTTCCTTCCTTCTTTCTTCCTTTGTCTCAGCTGGTTAGAAGCATGAACCAATGGTGAAATCACCAAGATAAAATTCGGCCAAGGAGGTGTTCTTGAGAGAGGGAAAGAGATGGGATTCTAAGGCTTTTGCAATGATAAAAATCGGCCAAACATGGGTGTTGTTTGCGTTTGTATTTCAGCCCCCAAAACCCCTCCACTTCCTCATCAATTTTTACATAAAACAATGGGTCTTGGGTGCTATCCAAGGCACCCCTTGGCACCTACCCATGCAGCCATTCAGTTTTCCATGCAACTCATCTCAAACCCATCATTTTGCATTCAACAATCATCATGGAAATCACCAAAACAAGTCCCCAACGTGTGGGACTTGTTTTGGTGGTTATGACCCAGCCAACCTCTTCAAATTTCCACTCAACTCACTGATTTACAGCCCCTTTAACTTCCATTTTGACTCACTTGACTCAAGGTCATTTAGATTTCCATCTCAACTCACCCAACTCACATACTTAATGCATTTCATTAAATGCACATGAGTTGACTCACCACTTGATTTAATTCCAACTCACTTCAGTCCCACTCAAACTGATTTAACACATATTTTAGCTCCCTTGAGGGTCCACACGGTCAACCTTAGTCAACACGACCCGTTGGGTCCACCTTTAGCTCCTTGACCCGTTTTTGACTCCATGACCCAATTATGGTGTTTTGGTCATTTCTAATTGGTTTTTTTACATATGGATCAAGCCTACCCATTTTTTCTCCACTTGATTTCCAATCAAATAGGCTTAACCCCATTTAATTTAAAATCACAAAATGGTCAAATAATCCACTAAGACCCGATGGGCCCCATTTGGGCCCTTTGACCCATTTAGCCATTTTTGACCCAATTGATGTAAATTACCCAACCAAGCACACTTAACATTCCTAATGTGCTCATATGATTTTAATTTGAGCAATGGGCCCCGCTATTTCCTTACTTAACATCACAAAATAATTAATTTAACGCATCAGGGGCATTTTGGTAATTATCCATTTTATTGAGAAATCGGGGTGTTACACCACACTCTGTCGGGGCGTTCAAAAGACCTATGTGGGGGTACTTACATGTGTTTATGATGGGTGGGAATCATTTCATACGATACATGTCATGGCATTGTTTTTACATGGATTTATTATTATGTTATATGCATGTTTTGTACTAACCATGTGTTAGCCCTAAATGGAATACTTACTGGGCGCGTTGTTCTAACGCCCTACTTCTACCCTAATGGATGATACATGAAACGAGGGGAACGATGAATGCGAAAAGGGCCAAGCATAGGAGCTTGGATGCTTTTAGTTTTTATTTTGCTTAAGATACTCATGGACTTGTAATTTGAGTAGTTAGAATTCGGCATGTAATAACTTAGATAACTTTGCTATGGTCTGAACGGTTGTTGGATATTTTAAGTTAACTTTAATTATGATTAAAGACTTGAAGTACTTTGCTATCTAAAATGGAATAGAATTAAGTTCTATTATACTTCCGTAGTTATGATTTTAATCTGCGTGTTTATATTGTTATGTGTGAACCGTTTTCATGGACTTAGTCCATGCACACATAGGGTTGGCTAGTTAAGGGTCGAACATTAGAATTCGGACTTAGCTCGCGTCGTGACGTCCCGCTCTCTATCACTCTTTAAAAAAATAGACTCTGATTTTCGGAAAGCATAGTGAAAAAGGGTGGGGCGTTACAAAGGTCTTGTATTACGAGGTAGGACATATGTGCCTAAGAGCTACAGAAGAGAGTTATTGATCGAGGCACACCAAACCAAACTCACTATTCATCCGGGCAGCACCAAGATGTATCATGATCTGAAGAGACACTATTGGTGGCATGGACTCAAAAGAGAAGTGGCAGAGTTTGTTGCTCACTGCCTAACTTGTCAGCAGGTTAAGACTGAACATCAGAAGCCACCAGAGTTACTGAAACCCTTACCAATGACGGAGTAGAAATGGGAACACATCTCCATGGATTTTGTGACAAGGTTACCAAGGTCATCAAAGGGCAACGAAGCAATATGGGTTGTGGTAGATCGATTGACCAAGTCCGCAGACTAACTCCCCATCAAGATGACAGATTCATCTGAGACCTTGGGTCGACGGTACATCAGGGGTATCATCAGAGTACATGGTATTCCCCGGACTATTGTGTCCGACAGAGATGGCCGATTCACCGGCAGAGTGTGGCAGAGCATGCAGTCGGCTATGGGGACAGATTTATTGACTAGCACAACATTCCATCCACAGACTGACGGACAGTCGGAGAAGACGATACAGACATTGGAGGATATGCTGAGAGCATGTATGCTAGACTTCAAGGGAGGATGGGAGGATCACTTACTGCTGGTGGAGTTCTCTTACAACAACAGTTACCACGCAAGCCTCCAGATGGCTCCATTCGAGGCCTTGTATGGTAGACCATGTAGATCACCAGTGTGTTGGATAGAGGCCGGTGAGCCTGAACTTATTGGACCCGAGCTAGTTGTATAGACTACGGCGCAGATTAAGTTGATACGACAGCACCTACTTACTACACAGAGTCGTCAGAAGAGCTACGTTGACAAAAGGAGAAGGTTCATTGAGTTTGAAGTGGGAGACTTAGTGTTCTTGAAAGTCTCGCCACGGAAGGGACACATGCGATTCCGGAAGAAAGGGAAACTGTCGCCTAGGTTTGTGGGGCCGTTTCCAATCCTTAAGGGGGTGGGGGAGGTGGCTTATCAATTGGCACTTCATCCACAGTTGTCATCTTTGCAAGATGTGTTCCATGTCTTCATGTTGAGGAAATACAACTCTGATCCTTCACACATGTTGAACGTGAAAGATGTTGATGTGCAAAGCGACATAACATATGTGGAGAAGCCGGTCAAAGTGATCGGAAAGGAACAAAGAGTACTACAGAACTAAGCTATTCAGTTCGTCAAGGTGGTATGGAATCGACATGGTAATGCGGAAGCCACCTGGGAACTTGAATAAGAAATGAGAGCAGCTCATCCTGAACTTTTTGTATAAGTTATTTGGAACCCTACTTCGCTCAATTTTCGGGACGAAATTTCAAAAGAGGTTAATATTGTTGTAATACCCTGGATTTTCAAGTTATAAATATTTACGGAAGTTACCCATTTAATTTGTGAATTATTAGATATGGACCCTATATGGGTAAAGTGTTGGGTCATTGCCCAATTATGACCCAACGGATTATGGAAAGGGTTTTAATAAAAATTAAATGGGGCTTAAATAATTAGAAATACAATATAGATAAAAATGGATTGCTTGGGGCGTGTATGGGAGATATTGATGAGAGATTTTAGGAGTTGCATAAGGTTATGCGCATAATGTGTTAGAGTATCTTGAGAAGATATCTAATCTAAATGAAGATAGGATATCCATGTTTATGCGCAAGAGATCTTTTCAAGAGGGGCTTTCTTGGTTAAAATCGTGCAGATGGATTTGGGTTTAGACAATGGCTAATATGGAGGGTCGGCACTTTCTAATTGGGATTAAGAGGAAAGTTTCTATAACACAAAAGGGAAGGGGGCGCATAGCACCTTCTAATATGGGATCAATTGGAGTGGTACACGGCATTGTCTAAGATTGGAAGAATTAAGAAAAGAAGGGCAGCAAAGGGGCGCAAGTCATTGTCTAAATAAGGAAACCAAGTGGGACTTTTATAAGACAAGGAGAGGCTCACGGCTATGGTTGTTTCAAGGAGCACACGCCATTCCCATTGTTAACAAAGAGAGGCACACGACACTAAGCAATGGCTAAGTAAAGAGTCTTAGTACCTTCTAAATATGGAACCAAAGTGGCACCTTCTAATCTAAGATAGGATTAAAGGGAAGGTTCAATAAAGGAAAAGGAAGCATGGGCGCATGGCAGTTTCTATGCATGTTACACGGCTGAAATTAGCACTTGTTATTTTAGCAAGTAAGAACCGAAGGGAGGTTTATAAAAGAGGCAAGAAGAGGGGCTGTCATACGAGAACTGAGAGGGTCGATTCTTGTTTCAAAGAGAGGTAACAGCAAACGGTAGAGGTGGTTGCATCTTCTTTAAGCTCGGCTGAGAGGGAAACATAGAGCAGAGCAGCGAGCGTGAGGCAGCAACACAAGGAGCATCATCTTCTCCATCGTTGCTAAAAAATCACATGAGACGTTGGACAAGGAGAGACACGAACAGAGAGAAGGAGTGCTGGCTGGAAACAGGACAACAACAACACACAAACAATCAAGAGGCTACTCGGCATCAAGGTGAGATCTCTCTTCTTGCACGAGTAGACGTTGCATCAGGTTGGCTGGTCAACAGCAGCAATTTGTTCTGTATAAGAAAGAGAGATCTAAGGTGCTCTTGGTGTACCACCGAAAAGGGGACTGTCTGATATTCTCTTGGAAAACCAAAGGCTGGCAGACCCTTCAGCCAGCGTTGGAGTGGTATTTGGAGAGAAGATAGCAGAGAGATAGGCTTACAACAGAGTTGCAGGGGATTCTCTGCTTGAAACTAGAAGCACAAAGAAGGAACCGATCTGATTATAGTAGATCAGATCGGTGAAGCAATCTGAGAACATAGTTAGCAAACAGCAGAGCAGTGAAGGTAGCAAGAAAGAGGGCAGAATTAGCTTGCAGATTTGATTCTTTTTTTGGCGTCAGCAGGGTGTGTCGTTGGCAGCAGGTGGTGGACACAACAGCCACGTCCAGACATATCAGAGAGACCTTTTGGGTGGCTGATCTATCAAAGATGTAGAGGGAAGAGATAACTTCTTGCAGGTTGTGTGAATGAGAACCTGATTGAGAGGTATACTTGGCACATCTTGGAGCAGTTTGTTGTCAGCACAAACAATGGTGGTTGTAAGGTGTTAGGACAACTAGCAAAAGAAAAGTCTTCTTTAAGGTGATGAAGGAATTCTTGTGCAAGATATACAATGTTTGTAACAACAATATGTGAGGCTAGCAGCAAGGGCAGTAACGCCATTTTAAGAGTTCTTGTTCCGATCTCCATATAGCGTGAAAGGTATTGATTCTCTCTTTAAAACCAACTATAGAAAGACAAGATCAAGAAGAAAGAACCATAGGGTTCGGCGATGGTGCATGGCCGAACCCCATGGAAAGACATGTTTCATTTATGAGTTTTGAGGATTGAAAACCATGGAGGAACATTGGGTTTGTTTAATGAATTTTAATGAAAGGATATGGGTCGGCCATTGCATGGCCGAACCGTGATTTTGTTATGGCTAAGATATTGATCAAAAGTATAGAAAAGAAGGAGTGAGGTTCGGCCATGGTGTATGGCCGAACCCCACCAAATATTTTATGGAGTTGGTTTGGGATTTTTAGTAAATGTTAATTAGATTAACATGGATGGTTATTGATGATATCTAAATATGGAAACTATCTAGTTATGGAAGGAATTTATTAATTTAGAGAGTATCTAATTATGGATCACTTTTTGGAAGGGTTTGGTTATGGAGTGGTATGAATGACATTTTGGTAATAATGAGAAAATATTGGACATAGGGTTCGGCCATGGTGTATGGCCGAACCCCATGAAGTATTTAATGGACTTGGGGCTTTAATTCATGGTTTGTTTTATGAATCAATATTATGGGTTTTGTTTATGTAGTTGATTTATGAATCAAATTATATGTTATGGAGCAACTTGGGAGTTTTACGATGGGTTTTATGAGTGATCAATTATGGACTTAACCTAAGTGATGGATTATATATTAATTGGAGCATATCAAATTATGTCTACCAATTATGTTATTGGACTACGGGTTAAGTTAGCCATGAGTGGCAATTTTGTAAATAAGTGAATTAATGGACCTATGTTTTGGAATCTAAAACTTAGGTGATGATAGTAATGGCAATTTGGTAATTAAATGAATGATTTGTTAAGTAAAGATTAGACCAATGGCAATTTGGTAATAACGGCTGAAAATGATAAATCATGGGATTGGTTTATGGACTTAAAATAATTGTAAAACAAGTAAGACTTGGTTTTGATTGATTGTTATATTATAAGGTAACGGAACCTCACAAGGTGTCTACGATCGTGAGCGGTTACTAGACGAAAGACACAAGGACACGTAGCGGTCTTTGGTAGGATTCCACCTCTTTGAAACCATGGGTTTATGTACATTGTTTTTATCTTGATTTAATGAATTTATATTGCAAAGGATATGTTTCAAACTGTGATTTTAAATGCTATGTTTATGTGATAAAGTAGCATGTGTTTTATATGTTTCAAGTATGAGCTTTTAAATGCTATGATTTGTATAATTGCATAGCATATGGACATTTGCATCTCATGCATGGCATGGGAGGGATGACAGGTAACCGAGGACCCACACTCCGTTGGGGCGTCCATAAAGCACTAGTGGGGGATACCTTGATGAGGAGCATTCCATCAAGAGGACACTATGTATGAATTGTAACCGGAGATCCACACTCCGTCGGGGCGTCCGTAATAGAATCGTGGGGGATACCTTGATGAGGAGCATTCCATCAAGATGATATTATGTATGAAATGTAACCGGAGGGTCCATACTCCGTCGGGGCGTCCGAAAGACCTATGTGGTGGATGCATTTATGTACATGTGATGGGTGGGACTCATTACATTTGTCATCATTGCATGGCATGGATTTTACCTGGTTTTATATATTATGTTATAATATATGTTTTGTACTAACCATGTGTTAGCCGTAATTGGAATAGCTACTGGGCCCATTGTATAACGTTGTACTTCTACCCTTTAGTGGATGATGCAGGAAACGAGGAAAACGCTGAACACGGAAGGGGACAAGCATAGGAGCTTGGAACGCTTTTAGTTTTATATTTTGTTTAAGATACTCCTGGACTTGTATTTGAGTATCTAGGATTCGGATTGTAATAACTTAGATGAATTTGCTATGGTTGGATATTTCGCTGAATAATTATGATATGATAATGATGATTCAAGACTTGACGTACTTTGCTATCTGATTGGAATAGAACTTGGTCTATTTTGTTTCCGCATTTTGATGTTATGATTCCGCAGTTATGATTTTTATTCCACATCTTGATATTACTATGCGTGAACCGTTTTATTGGACTGAGTCCATACACACATAGGGTTGGCCAGTTAAGGGTCGGACTTAGGAAGTTCAGACTTAACTCGCGTCGTGACGTTCCGCGCTCTATCACTCTACTCTATTAAAATATAATATATATATATATATATATATATATATATATATATATATATATATATATATATATATATATGTATACATATATGTATATGTATGTATACATATACATATATGTATATGTATACATATACATATATATGTATATGTATACATATATATGTATAGTATATATACTCTGAATTTACGAGAAAAAGTGAGTGAAAAAAGGGCGGGGCGTTACAATTGTAATAGCCTGGATTTTCAATGCAATAAATATATTGGCTATTATTTATTTTAATTGTTAAAAATTAAGATTTATAGATGGAATGGATGTTAGATGGATAAAAGTTGGGGCAATGGCCCAAGTATGGTCCAATGGATCATGGATAGGATTAATTTTATTTAATTGGGTCAATGTGGTCAATTGGGTCAAATGCCCAATTGGGACCCAATGGGTCAAGATGAATTGATAATTAGTGAAAAAGGGCAGGGCGTTACAAGACCGCTCAGAACTTGGCTTGTTGGTCATATGTGTTCCCTCCCATGTCATGCATGAGGTAATGTACGCAAGAATGCCATTTGATTTAAAATACATAATATCATTGAAAATCAACTCATAATCATATACAATTTATTTAGCCAATGAATTCATCATATTTTGAATAAACAAATGTCATAATATACTCCATAGTGTTCTCAATGAGGTAGGATATACTATCTTTTCTGGTCTTGCAAGGATAACGCTAATGGTAGCATGAGACGAATCACAATCCCCTTGCGAACCTCTTTACCTCATCAAATTCAAACATACATATTAGTTTGATTTTCCATTTTAATTTCATCATCCTTATTTCCGTCTAAGTTCCATGTTCATTTCTCAACGCATTTACGCATCATAGTCCGTTATCCGTTTAAGACCCTAAATGGTGTTTGGCCATACAACATGGTTGAACCCTATTGTTCTTCATTTTTATCTCGCTTCCATCCTACAAAGTAGGTAGAGGCTCTGGAGGATAATCCAGAATAAAACCTTCTAATCCAGTCGACTGAATCATGGAATTTAGTCGACTGAAACACAACCAGATCCCGTATGTACTTGGTCAGTATACTTTCAGTCGTCTAAATCATAAGATTCAGTTGGCTGAAATACAACCAGATATTATACATGCTTGGCCAGTATACTTTCAGTCGACTGAATCATAAGATTTAGTCGGCTAAAATACAACCAGATACTATACCTACTTGGCCAGTATACTTTAAGTGGACTGAATCATAAGATTTAGTTGGCTGAAATACAACTAGATCCCTTATGTGTTTGGCTAGTATATTTTCAGTCAACTGAATCACAAATTCAGTCGGCTGACTTTCGGCCAGATCCTTTGTATGCTCGGATTTCCAAGTCCATGGCCTTATCACAATTTTGGCCATTCATTCCAACCAATCATAGAACCCATGGGTTCAGCCACACCATGACTAAACCTATGGTTTCTTTAAATTTATTCCCATATTATTAAGTCTTAGACATACCTTACTTCAATCTTCTTCTTTTCTTTTGATCTTTCTCTTCTTCCTTAATTCTTTTTCTCCTTTCTTTATTCTTCAAAATCTCCAAGTATATGGAGGTAGAGGTGGGAGAGAGAGGAGAGGAGTGGAGATAAACTCTTGTCCAAGAGAGGAGGGGTCGACCAAGGGGTTTGAAATGCCCTTTGGTTTGTGTTTTTGTATTAAAACTTAAACTCTTCCCTTCATCTTCTCATAATGGCTTGGCCTAACCAAGGAGGCCCTTTGTTTAACCAAAGAGACCCTTGGCTTTTGAGGTGAAGACCCTTGGGTTCCCAAGTGTCTAAGTACAATGTACTTAGACAAGACATCCATCCTTTAATCTCCACCCTTGATCTTCAATTAGATGAGATCCTAGCCTCCCATTTCATCCCTTCATCTTCTCAACTTAAGCAAAACCCTTAATTCAAGACTTAAACTCAAAAGTTACCCATGTCATGGTCGACCATGCATGTGGTGACTTGGTCACCACATGGCACTTGGGTCCCACTTTGGCCATGTCGTTTGATGACGTGGCATCCTTGCTTAGTTGTCTTTCATGTGATGACATGTATGCCACATCACTCACATGCCTCTTCTCTTGATGAGGTGGATTTTAATCCATTAATTGCACTAATTTATCCAACTCAACTAACTTAACTAAATTTATCCAATTATTTTTAAATCAAGGTTCCCCATGACCCATTGGGTCTTAATTGGATAATTGACCCATTTCCTTGCCCATCTAATGTCCATTTCAACTTTTTAATTTCAAATTCAATTAAATTGCAATCCAAATTGTAACGCCCGCCCCTTTTCACTTGTAACGCCCCACCCTTTTTCACCCGTTTTCCGAAAATCAGAGGACATTTTTTTTTTTTTGAAATAGAAGAGTGAGAGAGGGCGCGGACGTCACGACGCGAGTTAAGTCCGAGCTTCTACAGCCCGACCCTTAACTGGTCAACCCCACGCGTGCGCGGAGCTAAGTCCACTAGAACGGTTCACGCGTAAGAAATAAGCTCGAGGATTATAATTATTGCGGAACATGATAATAGAGTCTATCCTACCGGTTTTTAGATAGAAGGGAAGATACAACTTTGAATTTACCAACATGCCCCTATGTTCATGATTATATCACAAAATGTATCGTCCATAAGTAACGTCCAAAACCATCGCAAGAAATGTAAATTTATACAACCCGACAAGCTAAGTTACTTTAAAATTACATCTCCAAAATGTAAACATAATATAAACTAGGACTGCGCTTTCCAAGCTCCTAAGCTTGGCCTCCGCTATGTCCACAGCTTCCTGCCTCTCCTGCGTCATCAGCTAGGGTAGAAGTAGGGCGTTAGTCAACGCGCCCAGTAGGACTCCGAGTAAGGCTAGCACATGGATTAGTGATACACACATATCGATAACATAAAATACAATAAAATAAGTATGTGATGAATGCTATGTCATGGGTGCTTATGTCATGTGTCCCACCCATTATCCGTATGATCATACAATATCCCGTTCCCCATATTTGCTTCTCGGTCGCCCCGACGGAGCATGGACTCCGGTTATAGCCCTCAGGCTATCCCCATGTCTGATTCTCGGTCGCCCCGACGGAGCATGGACTCCGGTTATAGCCCTCAGGCAATCCCCATGTCTGATTCTCGGTCGCCCCGACGAAGCATGGACTCCGGTTTGTTTATTTTTTTCTGCCCGTGTCATGCATGAGATGTAGGTGCATTATGCTATGTAGTATATAGATAGACCATATTCGATATACCATACATAGTCATATGATGCATAATATTAAAATATAATCCATGATACTATCATGTAATTTGTAAGTTAAAACCCATCATAGTGCAAGTCCCATAAATCATAAATTATAATCATAAATCCATAATAAGCCAAGTCAAAATAATTTAAAACACCATCACATATCCATCGCTTACAAAAAGGTAGGAATCCTACCGAATACCGTGTCGCGTTCCGTTACGCCTCCCGTTCGATAATCCGGTCGCCGATCGCGTACCGTTTGCGACGCCCGATACCTTATTACATTTACCGAATTAGTCCATACATCATCCATGATTAGGTCCCTAACTTAGCCCATTATCCATTGGTTTTAGACTCATACATAAATCCAATTTTGGACAAAATTAAAATTCCGATTTGCAAGCCTAAAACGCAGCAACTATCCGCTTCAATTATTCATTCATAATATATCCATTTTCATGTCCAACCCACATAGGGTTCGGCCATGTACCATGGTCGAACCCATGGTCCTTCAATGTGGCCGCAAATTACGGTTTTGCCACTCCTCTTCCATGGTTAAGTTACCCCTTTTATCCATGCATATTTAAGTCCATATTTGACCCATAAACTTGGACATAACATCATAAAATCAGCCATCTAGTTTAATTAAATTTGTAAATATTAAATCCCATATATAATTCCATACCTAGCCCATAATATGGCTCCCAAAGGGGTCATGGGTTCGGCCATACACCATGGCCGAACCCATGATGTCCATTTCCTAATTTCTTGGTTCATTTTACCTTCACCAAATGAATTTAAGTCCTTCATTTAAAACCCCTTCTTTCATCTCATATAAAACATTACCTACCATGCTTACCAATCCATTTAATATTTTCATTTCTCTCCATTGTTTTCCATTCATAACAGTCCCAAAACATTACCATAGGGGTTCATGGTTCACTTTTATTGGTGCCATTTTCAAAGACTCATATTTTTGTCCCAAAAATAATCCATTTCAAAAATCACAAATCTTCATTCATTTTGGCCCTTTAAAACAACCTCCTAGGCATTGATACATGCATTAACCTTAGCCTAAAATTGATCAAAATTTGGGTCATGGGTTCGGCCATACATCATGGCCGAACACATGATGTTTCTTTCCCCATCCTTCTTGGTTTTAATTACCCATTTAAACATACCTCCAATGAAACTTAAATCATCCATTTCAATCACTATCTTTATTCCATTTAAACATCACATATCATACTTGTAACATCCATTTAAATTTCATCATTAACTTAACTTAATTTCCATTTCGTTTAAGCACAATATAAACCATAATTAGCCCATGAATGACCTAAAACATGGGTCATGGGTTCGGCCATACACCATGGCCGAACCCATGATGCCTTTCCCTCATTTTTAACTTGGGTCCTTTAATCACATTTGAAGTCCATTAAAAACCACCAACATTTCCTCATGCTTTCTCATTTTAACAATCCTTTAAAACACCCATTTTTAATCATTTGAAAACTAATTTTCATTAACCATTCTCCATACTTCTAATCTTATAAAAATTCTAAAATATCATCCATGGATTCCATCATAAAACTTTTTTCCAAAAATTGCCTACATTTAACCCTTTAAATCCTTGGAACCCAAAACCATTCTCCAACTTTTTATTTCTTATAAAAACCCTAATTAAATTGCATAATATTAAAATATAATCCAAATTAAAATCATCCTCATTTACCATGGGGTTCGGCCATGCTACATGGCGGAACCCTTTGGTCCATCCATTCATTAAAAATTCTATATTCTCCATGCTTTAATACAACCTTAGAATTCCAAAAATTTGAAATCATAAATCACTAATGTTTACTCATTTAAAACCTAAAGCTCATTAGCCATTCTCCAAAATTTTAAACCTAACATCTTAATGAATTCATCATCATTTCCCATGGGGTTCGGCCATGCTACATGGCCGAACCCTAAGGTCCATTCAATCCATCAAAACTTCCATCTTTTCCATTTTCTTAGCCTTCCATTTGATGGATTTTAAATCCATTCCATAACCTAAAATAATTTGGCCACCATCATACGGCAAGGATGGATTCCAAAACTTAAAACCTTAACAATTAAATCTCTTGTTTAGAACATACTTACGATCCGACGACTCCTCCGGTCTTTGTTCCTCCACTTGATTTCCTTAGCCTCTTCTCTCCTTCTTCTTGATCTTTGAGCGGTTAGATGTGCTTGATCAATGGTGGGACATGCTTGGATTGGCTAAGGTAAATGGGGTTAGGTTAAGAGAGAAAGAGGGAAAGATGATGAAGGTAGTAGCTCTTGATCTTCCAATGATGAATCCAAGGTTTCACCTCTTTTCTTCTCTTTTCTTTTCTTTTCCTTCTAAGTTTTTCTTCTAAGTTCTTTCTCCTCTCTTGCAAGGTGAGGAACGAATTTCCTTGTGTGTGTGGAGGGCTAGAGTCAAATGGGTAGTTTGAAATGAGATGGAGGTGGTTGGGGTGACTTAGACTCCTCATTAATTTTCCCCACCCACCAAGCATGGGCTAGCTTGACTTGGGTGGTGGTGGTTGAGACCCAACCACCAAGCATGGCTCCCATGTCCTTTTTGACTTGTTTATGTTGACCCTAACTAATCAACTTAATTAAGTTAAGCCCTCACTTAGGTTAATTAATTTTCATCTAATTTAATTCCCGTAATTTATCTATCTAATAAATCCACCCATGGTTGACCAAGTCAACCATGGTGGACGGCCCCCACATATACATACCCCACCCGCCACCTCACTTGATGAGGTGGAGGTGGGCCCCACTTGGCCATGTTATTTTAATTCCCTTGATTTTAACTTAGGTAATTTTACAATAATTTTAATCAATTTAATTTACCTTAATCCACCGTAGTCTTCTTAATTTTATCCATGGTTACCCAAGTCAACCATGATGGTTGGTCCCACTTTCTCCTTGGTCCATACGCCACCTCAATGGGTGAGGTGGAGGTGGGCCCCATTGGCCATGTCACCTTGGTCGATTTATCACCTAACTTAGGTGATTTAAATTTTATTAATTGTATCCCTTTTATTGGATCATCATTGGGCCCATGGCCCAATTTGATTCTTGTCTTACCCATTTATCTTAGGGCTTAGTTACCTTGGCCCATTGGGTCCCACATGGCTCTTTGATCCAAATTGACCATCTTTGACCCGATTAGTCCTCATTGACCCATTTAATGGATTTCATCCAACCCATGGCCCAATTGAGCCATCCTTGGGCCATTGTCCCAAAATTTGGTCCATTTGGCATTTTATTACATCAAACTTCAATTTAAAATGAATAAATGCCAATATATATATATTTATCAAAAATTCGGGTTATTACAGAACCCATGGTCCTTCAATGTGGCTACAAATTACGGTTTTGCCGCTCCTCTTCCATGGTTAAGTTACCCCTTTTATCCATGCATATTTAAGTCCATATTTGACCCATAAACTTGGGCCCATTTATAATTTCTTAATCATGACATAACATCATAAAATCAGCCATCTAGTTTAATTAAATTTGTAAATATTTAATCCCATATATAATTCCATACCTAGCCCATAATATGGCTCCAAAAGGGTCATGGGTTCGGCCATACACCATGGCCGAACCCATGATGTCCATTTCCTAATTTCTTGGTTCATTTTACCTTCACCAAATGAATTTAAGTCATTCATTTAAAACCCCATTTTTCATCTCATATAAAACATCACCTACCATGCTTACCAATCCATTTAATATTTTCATTTCTCTCCATTGTTTTCCATTCATAAAAGTCCCAAAATATTACCATAGGGTTCATGGTTCACTTTTATTGGTGCCATTTTCAAAGACTCATATTTTGTCCCAAAAATAATCCATTTCAAAAATCACAAATCTTCATTCCATTTAAACATCACATATCATACTTGTAACATCCATTTAAATTTCATCATTAACTTAACTTAATTTCCATTTCGTTTAAGCACATATATAAACCATACTTAGCCCATGAATGACCTAAAACATGGGTCATGGGTTCGGCCATACACCATGGCCGAACCCATGATGTCTTTCCCTTATTTTTATCTTGGATTTTTAATTACATTTAAATTCCACTTCTACCACCAATCATTTCCTCATTTCCATCAACAAAATACCATCTATTACCAACTTTAAGATCTTCATAAAAATCATTAATTTTGTCCCAAAATAATCTATTTTCAAATCACTAAATCATCGCAATTTCATTCCATCTAAACCTCACATTCCATACTCAATAAGTCCATTTACATTTATCATTTTTCTTCATTATCTTTAAACCTAATAACCTTAATAAATCACTCATTATTCACCATGGGGTTCGGCCATGCTACATGGCTGAACCCTATGGTCATCCATTCATTCCATTTTATGCCTTTCATGGCCATGAAAGATCACCCATATTTTCATGAAATTTCCTTATTCAAAACCTCTTAAAATTTATCAACTTTTAATCATTTTAACATCTTGAAATCCTCATAAAACCATTGATCATTCTCCATACTTTTAAACCTTCAATCCCTAATTAAAAATCATCCAACATTGGCCATGGGGTTCGGCTATGCTACATGGCCGAACCCTATGGCCCATTAATCCATTAAAATCCCATTTTCTTATGCTTAATAAAGACTTAAAAATTTCATTTTTCCATTTCCTCTTTTTTTAATCCATTCCTTCATTTTTATCCATTTCTTAGCCTTCCATTTGATGAACTTTAGATCCATGGCCCACAACATTTTTGGCCATGTTTAGTCTAAGAAATGGATTCCACATCCTATCTTTAAAAATATAAACTCTTGTTTAAGAAATTCTTACCGCAACGACGACTCCTCCGGTCCTTCTTTCTTTTTCCTTAGCCCTTTCTCCTTCTTTCTCTTCTTGATGATCGGCTAGATGAGCTTGATCAATGGTGGGACATGCTTGGATTGGCTAAGGTAAATGAGGTTAGGTTAAGAGAGAAAGAGAGTATGGAGATGAGGGAGAGATCTTTAAGGTTCTTGATCTTGGGGGTGGCCCAAGACTTATCTTTTTCTTCTCTTTTCTTCCTCTTTCTTTCTAAGTTTTTCTTCTAAGTTTTCTTTTCTCCTCTCTTGCAAGGTGAGGGACGAATTTCATGTGTGTGTGGGGAGAGCTAGGGTGAAATGGTTAGTTTGACATGAGATGGAGGTGGTTGGAGTGGTCTCACTCAAGCATTAACTTTCTCACCAACCAAGCATGGGTTGGCTTGACTTTGGTGGTGGTGGTTGAGACCCAACCACCATTCAAGCCCATGGTTTTAATTTGTGTTTTCTTGAGGTGGTTTGTGTTTGTTGGAGTGGTTTTGAGCATTTAACCATTTGACCATTTTAATCTTAGGTTGATTAACTAAGATCACCTTGATCCCTTGATTAATTTAATTAATCACTTTCTATTTAATTTAATCCCATTAATTTCCCTCCATGATCCACCCATGGTTGACCAAGTCCACCATGGTGGTCGGCCCCACTACTCTTGGGTCCACACGCCACCTCAATGGGTGAGGTGGAGGTGGGCCCCATTGGCCATGTTTCCTTGGTCCATTTATCACCTAACTTAGGTGATTTAAATTTTATTAATTGTATCCCTTTTATTGGATCATCATTGGGCCCATGGCCCAATTTGATTCTTGTCTTACCCATTTATCTTAGGGCTTAGTTACCTTGGCCCATTGGGTCCCACATGGCTCTTTGACCCAAATTGACCATCTTTGACCCGATTAGTCCTCATTGACACATTTAATGGATTTCATCCAACCCATGGCCCAATTGGGCCATCCTTGGGCCATTGTCCCAAAATTTGGTCCATTTGGCATTTTATTACATCAAACTTCAATTTAAAATGAATAAATGTCAATATATATATTTATCAAAAATTCGGGTTATTACATCACTTAAATCAGAGTCTATTTTTTTTTTGGATTTTTTTTTTTCAAATATAAAGAGTGACAAAGGGCGCGGGACGTCACGACGCGAGTTAAGTCCGAGCTTCTAAAGCCCGGCCCTTAACTGGCCAACCCTACGTGCGCGTGGAACGAAGTCCACAAGAACGGTTCACACGTAGACGTAAGCTCGCGGAATATAACTTAATGGGGAACATTATAATAGAGACTATCCTAACAATTTCTAGATAGCAGGGAAGATTACATCATTTAAATTACTAAATTACTTCAAAATGATAATGTCCAAAATAAAATCCAAACCGTAGTAAGTAATCTAAATTATTACATTCCGACGAGCTAAGCTATTCAATTTACATTTCCAAAATAAATTAAATAAACTAAGTAGTCCGCCTTCCCAAACTCCTAAGCTTGGGCTCCATCTCGTCCTTCGTGTCCACCATCCCCTGCGTCATCAGCTAGGGTAGAAGTAGGGCGTTAGACAACGCGCCCAGTAGGACTCTGAGCAGGGCTAACACATGGATTAGTGATAACAAAACATATAGATAATATTATATCAAAACCATGCAAATTGGTGCAATGTCATGCAATGGGTGTCCCATGTCATGAATTCCACCCATCATCCATACCATCATGCTGCCATATCCCCCTTGATGGAAAAACCTTGTCAAGATATAAACAATCACAAATCATCCCCCTTGACGGTAAAACCTCGTCAAGATATAAATAGTCACCAAATCATCTCCGTTGACGGAAAAACCTCGTCAAAGAATCCCCATGCTTGCTTCTCGGTCGCCCCGACGGAGCATGGACTCCGGTTATATTTCATAATATCCCTCTTGATGGATGAATCACATCAAGATATCCCCATGTTTGCTTCTCGGTTGCCCGGACGGAGCATGGACTCCGGTTTCATTTCATCTTTCCCATGCCATATCCCTCCCATGTCATGCATGAGATGTAGATGCCATATGCTATGTAATATATAGATAGCACAAACCATGGCATTTAAATCCGATCAATAAAACATATAATTTGATTATAAAAAATGGATCGAGCAAAGCATCAATATACACATCATAGCCTTAAAACCCATCTTAAAACAATCATATGCTTATCAAAATAAATCAAGGACAAAACCCATACATAACACATAATCCATGGCTTACAAAAAGGTAGGAATCCTACCGAATACCGACTAACGTCACTTTATGTTTCAATCCACGAATCCGGTCGCCGATTGCGCACCGATTGCGATGTCCCGATACCTTATTATACATTACCAAATCAGTCCATATTTTATCCATGATTAAGTCCCTAATGCATGCCTTAGTGGGGTTCGGCCGTACACCATGGCCGAACCTCACTATGTAGTTTTGTGGGTCCCATTTAATCCATTAAACCTTTTAATCCCATGAGTCTTAAAAATCGGCCACCCTAGGCTTTATTAATTACATACTTAAGGTTACCATAATTGCACTTAAGTCCATGATCATTTCCCATGGAGTTCTTGAATTTAGCCATTATTTACGGTTTTGCCATTACCTCTCCCATGGTTAAACATCCACTTAACCATGTACATTTCGTTGTCCATACTTGATTCACAATTTAGATCCATTAGTGATTCATCAATCATGACATACAACCATTAAAAATCAGCCACTATCTTAACCTAATTCCCATTAATTAAAGCATATTCATAGACCTTAATCTTAGCCTATCCATTGGTTCACAAAATGGGTCCATTGATGTCTCATTAACCATGACATAACAACACTAGAAATTAGCCATTTAATTAATCTAATCTCCATTCATTTAAACACATACATAACCCCATACTTGGCCCATTAAGTGGCTCACAAAAATGGGTCATGGGTTCGGCCATACACCATGGCCGAACCCATGATGTTAATTTCCTTATTTCTCTTGGATCTTTTCCCACATTTTTGATCCACATCTTAGATCCCTTAATGCCTTACCACTTCATGTCATAGGATCTTTAAAATCAGCCCCTTTAATTAACATTAGGCTCACTTTCTTGAGTCCATCAAAACTACCAACATTCCCCATTATTTTTCCCTATTTACATATCCATTAAAATTATGAATACATTACCATAGGGTTCATCATTCATTGGTGACATTTAAGACCATATAACATTAACCTTCATCCATGGATTCCTTCATTTAAAAACCCCTTTCAAAATTGCTATCATTCTTTCATTTAAAACTTTAAAAAAATCATTAACCACTTAACATAGCCTCCATTCTCTAACCCCATTAAAATTCTAACACCATCACCATAAGTTCATGGTCCATCATTCATTCATGCCTTTTAAGGCCACAAAAATCATTCACATCTTCCATGAATTTCATCATAAAAACCCCTTTAAAAAATTACCTACATTTAATCATTTACAATCTTAAAACCCTAAATCATCCTCCATGGCTTCCATTCTTATAAACCCTAATAAATCAATTAATCACCTACCATGGTTTTGACCTTAAAAACCCCATTCCAATATACTTAATTACTCACCATGATTCCTTCCATAAATTCCATACATCCATTGCTTAAATAATTTAATTACATAATGTCCTTAATCCATTTATTTTTCTTAACCCTAATTTACCCATTAGGGTTTTGTCCATTTTTCATCCTTCCATGGAATAGATTTGAGATCCAAGGCCCATAATGTTTTGGCCACCACTAAATCTAATAAATGGACCCCAAATCTTAAACCCTAAAAAAAAAATTCCAATCTTTTGTTTAGAAATACTTACAATCCGTCGGCTCCTCTGACTTTCTTTGCTCCCTTCGAACTCCTTGGCCTCCTTTCTTCTTCTTCTCCTTTGTTGATCGGCTAAGATGCTTGATCAAGATGAAACATCAAAACTTGGGTTTGGTTAAGATAGAGTGTGTTTGAGAGAGGGAGAGGAGGAGATGGTGAGAAAGAAGATTCTAAGCCTTGATCTTGGAGTGGTGTCTTATGATTTGAATTTTTTTCTTCTCTTCTTCTAAGTCTTCTTCTTCTTTTTTCCTTAGCTTTCTTCTTCCTTCTTTCCTTGGTGTGGGATGGTTTTGAGAGAGATGAAGAGAGGAAGAGAATGAGATAAGAATGGGATTTGAAAGATAAGATGAAAAACAACACCTTTTGGTTTCTTAAACTTTACTCCACCATTAAGGCTTCCAACCACCAACATGGGATTTTTTCATGCTTTATGCTTTATGCTTTATGGTGGTGGTTGGGATAAACCACGACCCAAGCCCAACGTGTTTGAGCTTTTGAGATAAGATTGAATGGTTTGGGTCTTCCACCTTTTGACCCCTTTGACCACCTTTTTGGATAATTTAATTATTTTAATTAATTAAGTCCTTTAACTTAGGTTAATTAATCCCCACTTAATCCCCTTTTAATCTACTTAATTCCTCTCCATTAATCGACCTATATTTGACCAAGCCAACTATAGTGGCCGGCCCCACCAATCCTTGGTCCACACGCGACCTCACTTGGTGAGGTGGAGGTGGGTCCCCATCAGCCATATCACCTTGGTCATTCCATCACCAACTTAGGTGATTTAGATTTAATTAAATCCATTCCAACTAGTTGGATCACCATTGGGTCCATGGCCCAATTACATTTTCCTCTTACCCATTTACCTTAGAGTTTACATCATCTTGATCCATTGGGTCCCAAATGGGTATTGGCCCAATTTGACCATCCTTGGCCCAATTGACCATCATTGACCCTTTAAATGAATTTAAATCCAATTCATAGTCCATTGGGCGATACTTGGGCCTTTGTCCATATTTTGATCCATTCACCATTTATTCTATCAAATTTCCCAATTTCCATCATTAAAATAACTAATAGCCACATTTTTATTGATTTAAAAATTCCGGGCTATTACACAAATGGGCCAATACAATAAATTTATAAACTAAGGAAAATCCTGTGTGTTACAATATTACCCTCTTTTTGAAATTTTTGTCACGAAAATCGGGTGAAGTACGGTTTCAAACAAATTGTACAAATAGTTCAGGATGAGCTCCTCTTTTTCTGACTCCTGTTCACAAGTGGCTTCCTCATTACCGTGTCGGTCCCATATCACTTTGACAAACTGAATTGCTCTTATCTGTAACACCCTTTGCTCCGTATCAATTACTCGAACAGGTCTATCGATGTAAGATACGTCGCTTTGTACTTCTATGTCTTGTACATTCAGCACGTGTGATGGGTCAGGGTTGTACCTCCTCAGCATGGAAACATGGAATACATCATGCAGTCCTGACAACTGTGGAGGGAGTATCAGACGATATGTGACTTCCCCCACCTACTCATGGATTGGAAAGGGTCCCACAAATTTGGGTGACAACTTCTCTTTTTTTCCAAACCTCATGTGTCCCTTTCGTGGCGAGACCTTCAAAAATACTAGGTCTCCCACTTTAAAATCAAGAGATCTTCTTCTTTTGTCAGCTTAGCTCTTCTCACGACTCTGTGCTGTGAGCAGATGCTGTCGTATCACCTTGATCTATTCCGTGGTCTCTGTTGTAATCAGATCAGGTCCAAGAGCAGGCTCACCGGCCTCTGTCCAACACATTGGGGATCTGCAGGGTCTACCATACAATGCCTCAAATGGAGCCATCTTGAGGCTTGCCTTGTAATTGTTGTTGTATGAGAACTCGACCAGTGGTAGGTGATCTTCCCAAATACCTTGAAGTCTAGCATGCAGGCTCTCAGCATATCCTCCAATGTTTGTATTGTTTACTCTGACTGACCGTCGGTCTGTGAATGGAAAGCTGTGTTGTATAATAAATTTTTGTCCCCATAGCCGACTGCATGCTCTGCCCTGCTAGTGAATCTGCAATCTCTATCGGACACAATAGTCCTGGGTATATCATGTAGTTTGATGATGTGCCTGATATACCGCCTTCCCAAAGTTTTAGATGAGTCTATCATTTTGATAGGGAGAAAATGTGCAGACTTGGTCAAAGTCCATGGCAATGTGTTCCCACTTCCATTCGGGCATGGCTAGGGGTTTGAGCATCCCTGGCGGCTTGTAATGTTCTGTCTTGACTTGCTGACAAGTAAGGTAGTGAGAGACAAAACCAGCCACGTCTCTTTTGAGTCCATGCCACCAATAATGCCTTTTCAGAACATGGTACATTTTGGTGCTGCTCGGATGGATGGACAACTTTGATTGATGAGCTTCTGTCAACAACGCTCTTCTGCAGCCTTGAGGTACATATGTCCTGCCTCGAAATAAGAGACCTTTTCTAGGTCTCAATTCCCATTTCCAGTCGACATCTTGGCCCATATTTTTGTCACTTTAGGACCTGTCCGCTGCTCTTGTTCAATCTTGGAAACCAACTGGACTATACCATCAGATTATACATGCTCCCATGATTTTTGATGTGCAAATTGAACTCTCGAATAGTCGTCAGTATTTCCCATTCTTTCATAATCAGATTGGCCACAATTGCATGTGAAATGCGACTGAGGGCATCCTCCACTTTGTTTGCCTTGCCAGGGTGATATCGCAGTGCAAATTCATGGTCTTACAGGTACTCCATCCATCTGCGCTGTCTCAAATTGAGCTCCTTTTGATCGAACATATATTTTAAGCTCTTATGGTCTAAAAACACCTCAAATTTCTCACCATATAAATAGTGTCTCCAGCTTTTGAGAGCAAAAACCACTGCAGCTAGTTCCAGATCATGAGTGAGATAGTTACGTTCATGGATTTTCAGTTACCTCGAACCGTATGCCACCACATGATGACTTTCAATGAGAGCACCCAAGTCCTTCTCCTGAAGCATCACAATATACTTCATATCCCTTACCTTTCTCCGGAAAAATCAGAATGGGAGCGGTGATAAGCTTCAGTTTCAGATCCTCAAACCTTCGATTGCACACGTCCGACCATTCAAATTTGACTCCTTTCTGAGTAAGTCGGATGAGTGGAGCCGTAATCTTGGAGAAGTCCATAATAAATTTCTGATAGTACCCAGCCAGCCCCAAAAAGCTGCGGATTTCGGTTACATTCCTCGGAGTTTTCCAGTCTCTAACCTCTGCCATTTTAGTCGGGTCCATAAGTATTCCTCCTACTGATATGATGTGCCCCAAGAAGTTGACCTCAGATAGCCAGAACTCGCACTTGCTTGTTTTGGCATATAACTGATTCTTCTTCAGTGTGTCTAGGACTATCCTCAGATGCTCAACAAGCTCCTCTCGACTGGTGGAATACACCAGAATATCGTCAATGAAGAAAATTACGAACTTAACCAGATAAGGACGGAATATTATGTTCATCAGATCCATGAACACGGCTGGTGCATTAGTGAGTCCAAAAGGCATGACCACATATTCGTACAGTCCATACCAAGTTCTGAAGGCCGTATTTTCTATGTCCTCATCCCTGACACAGATTTGATGGTAGCCTAATATAAGATCAATCTTGGAGAAATGGCTAGAGCCTCTAAGTTGATCGAAAAGATCATCAATTCTGTGTAGAAGGTACTTGTTCCTGACCGTCAGCTCATTCAACTTCCTGTAATCCACACACATCCGAAGAGTACCATCCTTCTTCTTTACGAACAATACCGGTGCTCCCCAGAATGAGGTGGTTACCGGATGAATCTTAGTCTGAGCAACTCATCAATTTATTTCTTCAGCTCTGACATTTCTGTAGGAGCCATCTAGTAATTAGCAATGATCCAGGAGTAGTGCCGGAATAGAGCTTAATCTCGAAGTCAATCTCCCTTTTTGGTGGCAAACCAGGGAGTTTTGTCGGGAATACCCCTACGTAGTCTTTCACTACAGCAGGTAGTTCAACCATCGTACCTTGTCTAGTCTGATACTGTTCAGTACGAGATGGTTCATTTATTCATTTAATCTTCTAGTCATAGGAATGCTCTTTCTGTTGGCATACACTATGAACCGTTTTCCCTCGGGTGACCAGAATATCATTCTTTGAAGGTGACAGTCAATGCCGGCCTGGAAGGTAGCCAACCAGTCCATGCCAAATATGATGTCGTATTCAGTCATTTCCAGTACCAGATAGTTGAATTTAAATCTGAACTCAGCAAGTTCAGTATCTACGGAGGTGCAGGTTAGTCCCAATGATGTGTCTCCAACAGGGGATACAATAGTGAGTGCAGTGGATAGTTGTTGTACTAAGATACCAGCAACAGATATGACGGTAGTAGATATAAAGGAGTGGGATGCTCCTGAATCAAATAACGCGAAAGCATAAGAACTACCAACTACTGCCATACCTTGAATCACCGAGTGATCCACTGTCTCTAGAGGAGGAACTAAAGTATATAGCCGTCCAAATCCTGCCGAAATGGGTGCCTGTCCTGTCTGGTTGAGTGCTCTGGATGCTTGCAACTGAGCTGGCCGAGCTGGAGGACGGAAAGAACCCCTGGAGTAAGAAGGTATGTTGTTCTGTGGACACTCCCTTTTGATATGGCCCTGCTGGCCACACTGATAACTGGTGATAACACCTCGAGGAGACTGAGAAACTGGTCCTAATGGGGAGGGCTAACTAAGACGAAAACCACTAGTGGAAGTAGTGGAGACTGAGGGTTTTCCAGAGTTGGGTCTAAATTTCTTGTGAGGGCGGAAATAATTTCCCCCTCTTTGGCTTCATCTATTCTTCACAAATCTGACTGTCTCCATCAGCTTTTGTTCGGCTATGTTGGCTTGACTAACCACCTCTGCCAAAGTAAGTGATTTGAAAATAGTGACTTTGGCTCTGATGCTAGGTCGCAGGCCTCGCTCAAACTTTCGGGCCTTCTTATATTCTGTGTCGACCATGTATAGAGCATAACATGATAGACGGAAGAATTCTTGGTAGTACTTTACGACGGTCATGGGGCCCTGAACCAGAGCTACGAATGCCTGTGTCTGGCCCTCCTTCTCCTCCTGTAACGCCTGCCCCTTTTCACCGAAAATCAGAGTCTATTTTTTTTTTGAAATAAAAGTGACAAAGGGCGTGGACGTCACGACGCGAGTTAAGTCCGAGCTTCTAAAGCCCCGCCCTTAACTGGCCAACCCTATGTGTGCGTGGAACGAAGTCCACGGAGAATGGTTCACACGTAGAAAGCAAGCTAGCGGAAAATTAAACTAAGTGTGGAAATAAGACAGAGTCTATCCTATCAATTTGTAGATAGCAGGGAAGATACATTCATTTAATAACTAACATACCTTAAAATGATAATGTCCAAAATAAAATCCAAACATAGTAAGTAATCTAAATTATTACATTCCGACAAACTAAATTACTCAATTTACATTTTTCCAAAATAAACATAAGTAAACTATCTAGCACACCTCCCCAAGCTCCTACACTGGGCTCCCGTCTCGTCCTTCGTTTCCTCCATCTCCTGCGTCATCAGCTAGGGTAGAAGTAGGGCGTTAGACAACGCGCCCAGTAGGACTCCGAGTAGGGCTAACACATGGATTAGTGATAACAAAATGTATGAATAGTAATACAGTGAAAACCATAAAATGAATGTAATGCCATGGGTGTCTTATGTCATGTATCCCACCCATTATCCATACCATCATGCTGCCATACCTCTCTCGACGGAAAAACCTCGTCAAGATATAAACATTCACAAATCATCCCCCTTGACGGTAAAACCTCATCAAGATATAATAATAATAATGAAATATCCCCCTTGATGGAAAACCATCATCAAGGTATAATAATTACCAATATCCCCCTTGACGGCAAAACCTCGTCAAGATATAAACAATCACAAATCATCCCCCTTGATGGCAAAGCCTCGTCAAGGTGTCCCCATGTTTGCTTCTCGGTCGCCCGGACGGAGCATGGACTCCGGTTTCTTTATTTTCATCCTTCCCATGCCATATCCCTCCCCCATGTCATGCACGAGATGTAAAGGCCATATGCCATGTAATGAATATGATACTACAAACCCTGGCATTTAAAATCCCATCAATAAAACATATAACTTGAGTATCAAGAGTAGATCAAGCAAAGCATCAATAAACACATCATAGCTTTAAAACCCATTCTAAACGAATCATATGCTCACCAAAATAAATCAAGTAAAAACCCATACATATCACATAATCCATGGCTTACAAAAAAGTTAGAATCCTACCGAATACCGAATAGCGTCCTTTCTCGTTTCCATCCGATAATCCGGTCACCGATTACGCACCGCTTGCGATGTTCGGTACCTTATTATACATTATCAATTAGTCCATGTTTTTAACCATTATTAAGTCCATTAATCATACCTTAGTGGGGTCCGGCCATACACCATGGCCGAACCTCACTATGTAGTTTTGTGGGTCCCGTTTAATCCATTAAATATTTTAATCACATGAGTTTAAAAACCAGCCACCCTAGGCTTTATTAGTCATACATAAGGTTATTACTTAGATTCCCTAGGTCCATGATCATCTCCCATGGGTTTCTTCATTTTTGCCAATATTTATGGTTTTGCCACTACCCTTTTTCCATGACTAATCACTCATTTATCCATGTACATTATGGTCCATAATTGATCCATACCTTAGACCCATTAATGATCCATAACTTAGGTCCGTTAATGACCCCTCAACCTTGTCATAAGATCATTAAAATCAACCATTTTATTAACTTAATCTTTATTCATTCAAACACATACATAACCCCACACTTAGCCCATCAACTTGGTTCATAAAATGGGTCATGGAATCATTAAAATCAGCCCCTATGTTAACCTAATTCCCATTAATTTAAACACACACATAAGTCCAACTTAACCCATCAAATGGCTTGCAAAATGGGTCATGGGTTCGGCCATACACCATGGCTGAACCCATGATGTCTTTTCTCCATTTTTCCTTGGTCCTTGGTTACACATAAGATTCATCATAAGTCCCTCCATTGAGAGAACCTAAACCATACATTTGATTCATCATTACTTAATCACACTTAAGTCCATTAACTTAACCACATTCCCATCCCAACTATCAACATTAGGTTCACATTGGTCCATCAACACCACCAACATTCCCCATTTATTTTTCCATAATTCATAACCATTAAATCCACCATTTGATCACCATAGGGTTCGGCCATACACCATGGCCGAACCCATGGTTCATGATCCATCATTTTCTATACCTCTTGAGGCCACAAAAATCATTCACCCACTCCATGATTTTTCCTCATTTAAACCCCTTTAAATTTTCCAACATTTAATCATTTACAACCCTAAAAATCATAATCATTCTCCATGGCTTTAAACCTTAAAACCCTAATTAAATTCATCAAAGTTTCCCCATGCCTTTTAAGGCTACCAACACCATTCACACCTCCCATGCATTTCCTCATTTAAGCCCCTTTAAAAATTTCCTACATTTAATCTCTAGAAACCCTAATAATCCTAATCATTCCTTCCATGAATTTCTTCATTTAACAACCCTTTACAAATCACCATATTTAATCATTAGCACCTTAAAAAAAAAACATAAACCATCTTTCCATGATTTTCATTCAATATCCCTTTAAAAAGAATTACCACATTTAATCAATAAACACATACAAACCCTAAATCATCCTCCATTCCTTAAAACCCTAAAAAATCATACATACCTATCACCCACCATGGGGTTCGGCCATACTACATGGCCGAACCCTATGGCCCATAATTTTCTTCCAAATTTACATAATTCCATGCTAAAATAATTTAAATACATTACATCCTTAATCCATTTATTTTTCCTTAACCCTAATTTACCCATTTAGGGTTTGCCCATCTTGAAATTCTGTTACTAGAAGTATGCACGACTTAGAAGAGGGGTGAATAGGTCGGTTTCAATTTTAGTTCCCTTTTAAAAATAAATCAGATTTAACAATATGTGCAGCGGAATAAACGTGTGTGCAAGTGATAAACAAATGAATCAAACCATTAATACAAACCACACATGCACAACGATATATAGTGGTTCGGTTCATTTGAACCTACATCTACTGTTGGACTCACCCTCTCTAGGGCTATCCCAAATATACTATGTATGGGTCTCACACCCAAATAGTACAACCTATTTTTTTATAGAGGTTCAACCCAATCGGTCTAATCCTCTACACCTATTTTTTAGAGTGGTTCGAACACATTGTTCTAATCCACTTTACAATGTTTGAAATAAAACAAAGAAGAAATACTTGCCTTGGGCCTTAACCGTTTTCCTTTAAGCTCTTTCTTCTTTACTGAATCTGTGTGCTCCTTTCCATTAGTTTAGCTCCATCAAAATGACTATCGGTACAACAGTATAGGACAACGGTATGACAGGTTTTATAGTCCTATATGAACACCTTATTCTTCATCAGGATTTGGGTATTGATTACCCAAACATTTACTAAGGAAGATGATGAAGAATGGTGTCTAGAGGGAAGGCCGAATGATTACTCACTGGTAATATGTTCCTCAGTGTTTGCTGTGTGTATTCGGTACTTTAAACAACCCCCTTACTGTTATTTTATAAACAGTTTCAATCTGTGCTGTTAGTCACGCCTGCGAGGCCTTGCTGATTCTGATGAGGCCTCGCCAGCGTTAGATTCTAGAAAGACAGCACACGTATGTGATGTGCAATCAGACAAACATGATCCATATAGATGCCAGCCAACTCGTGTTTACTGTGCATGATTTGCAACAATTTCCTTAGCCATCAATCAAGGATTAGAGGAAAGATTTTCAACATTTACCTTAGCCATCAATTAAGAATTAGATGGGAGTTTTTCAACATTTACCTTTGCCATGGAGGAGTCTTTCCATACTTGTCATGAACAGCTCCTCAAGGATATTCAAATTCAAATTTCAAAAGAGGTGGCAATATCTCACAATGGATTAATTTGTTTATCATAATAGATTTACCATAATTGGCTTCCAATAGATTTCCCATAATTACCTCTCAATTAAATGGTCACAGATTAGACTGAGTCAGCTCGACACAGGGTCAGCTGCACTCAACTCAGCATAGCTGATTGCGAGGCCTCGGCAGATTACATGAGGCCTCGAGGCTGAAAGTCACTTATTTAATTTATTTTCCAATTGAATTCTAGATATATGACTTAGCTTAAGGTCTCCTACGGTTCACTTACCTGTGTGCCAATACCGTATTCGATGTAAACGCTTCAACTTCATAGTAGATCTTCTTATACATCCAAGGCAAGTCCGACTAAGTCACGTAATTGACAATAAGGGTGACTCGGACGAACCGGGGCACTTACACATCTTTCCATCCTTCCATTTGATGGATTTGAGATCAAGGCCTATGATCATTTGGCCACCATCAAATTTAACAAGAATGGATCCCAAATCTTAAAACCTAAAAAAAAATCTAAATCTCTTGTAAAAAAAATACTTACAATCCGTCGTCTCCTCCGACTTTCTTTGCTCCCGCCGGACTCCTTGGCCTTCTTTCTTCTTCCTCTCCTTATTTGATCAGCTAAGATGCTTGATCAATGGTGACAACCTCCAAGCTTGGGTTCGGCTAAGGTAGGGTTAGACTTGAGAGAGAGAGGGGAAGAATGGAAATGAGAAAGGTGTCTCAAGGTTTTTACCTTGAGGTGGTGGGCCAACACTTGGATTTTCTTCCTCTCCCTAAGCTCTTCTCCTTCTTCTTCCTTAGTTTTCTTCTTCTTTCTCTTCCTAGTGTGGGACGGCAATGGGAGAGTGAAAAATGGGAATAGTAAAATGAGAATAGAATAAGAGATGGGGAAGAAAAATAAATCTTATCTCATTTGAGTTGGGCAATTAATTCCACCACCTACCATAAGATATTTTCCACGCTTTTTGACCCAACAACACTAGCCAACGTTTTTTGATGCCTTAAGATAAGATGGCTTTTGGTTTTCCACCTTTTGACCATTTGACCCTCATTTTAATAATTTATTTAATTAATTAACTAGATAATTAACTTAGGTTAATTAATTCCTACTTAACCTAATCCCATTATTCCACCCATGGTTGACCAATTCAACCATGGTGGCCTGCCCCACCAATCTCTGGGTCCACACGCCACCTCACCAAGTGAGGTGGAGGTGGGCCCCATTTGGCCACGTCACTTAGGTCCAATTAACATTTACTTAGAAGATTTAATTTCCAATTCAATCCATTCCTCTTATTGGATCACCATTGGGCCCATGGCCCAATTACATTTTTCTCTTACCCATTTACCTTAGAACTTGCATCATCTTGATCCATTGGGTCCCACATGGGTATTGGGCCCAATTTGACCACCCTTGGCCCAATTGACCATCATTGACCCTTTAAATGAATTTAAATCCAATCCATAGTCCATTGGGCCATACTTGGGCCTTTGCCCATATCTTGATCCATTCACCATTTATTCCATCAAATTTTCAATTTCCACCATTAAAATAAATAATATCCACCTATATATTGATTTACAAATTCCGGGCCATTACACCTCCTCTGGAAAGTAATGGTCTAGAAACATCCTAGCGAACTGGTCCCAAGTCATCTCTGTTCCATTTGCTGCTGGAGTTTGTGCTTGTTGATGTTCTATGACCTTCCACCATTTACCTGCATCGTCTACCAGTTGTGAGGTAGCCAGTAGTATTCGGTCCTGATCATTGGTGATCTTAAGCAGCTTTAAGATCTTTGTGATATTCTCAATCCAATTCTCTACTCCTGCAGGTCCCTCCTTCCCTTTGAAATAAGGGGGACGCTGCTATTGGAAATCTCTGACCCTTGTTCAGTCCTGGGATTCATTGGAGGTAGTGCCTCCATTGCCGTTCTGGTATTGCTGTAGAACGGAGGTGACTACTGCCTGTACTAGGCTCTGCAGCTCGGGAGGTACCTCAGGAATATTCACACTGTCCTGTCCCTCTTCTAGATTCGGGTTTTGTAGGGTATTTCTTTTTCGTGGAGGCATTTTCCTAAGTCATCGAATCATTGGTTGACTTAGTTTTCTCATAAGGACTTGTGTTCAAATACTTTGAAGTTACACTATATCAAATAACCATAGGGAGGAGAAAGTTTTGTTTAGTTCTCCTATATATCATTTTGTGTTCCTTACTTGGGGAAATTGACAAAGTATCATATAGTGTTCCTTATTTTTTGGGGAAATCATGTAATGTTTCTTGTTCGGGGGAGGGATGACCTATTTCTCTATGTTTGATAAATCTACAATTTATAGTGATTGTCCTTCCCTTGCTGTTGTTTTTCTCATTCAAAGGTTGTTCTCAGATTGAATGCTTACAGTCTGATTCTCATTAAAGTAAATTAATTCGGCCCCCGTGCAGCAGACTCCAAGGAGTCGGTCAGTTGGGATTCTTATCTGTCAGTGAGACATGATACCGTATTAATGTTACTTTGCGAGACTCAAAACTTCCGGTTTCACTTTGATACCAACTGTAACGCCGCGCCCTTTTTCACTTACATAAATCAGAGTATTTTTTTTTATAAGTGAGAAAGAACAGGCTGTTACGACGCCAGTCAAGTCTGAGATTCCAAAACCTGACCCTTGACTGGCCACCATTACGTGTGCGTAGATTATGTTCACTAAAGCATTTACACACGCTTATCTTATTGTTTGCGGAATAATTTATATGAATAAGATGTTATTCATTCTCTTGTCATCATTAGACAAGGAAAGCCAATCACCTAAAATTCTAATAAAACATAAAGATTATCAAACCATAACAAATAAGTTCTAAGTTATTACAATCCAAAATATAAGTCCTCTGAATACATCATCGAAATTAAACTTAAATCTTCCGAAGCTCCTACACTTGGCCCCTTCCAGTCTCATGTCCTTTTCCTTATCATTTCCTGTTCCATCATCTATAGGGTAGAAGTAGGGCATTAGTGAACATGCCCGTAGGTATTCCAATTAGGGTTATGGCACACATAGGAGTAATACTAGAATATCATAAATCAAGGGTTTATACATCATTAATGGCATATTTGTAAAAACAACTTATAAGTAATAAAACAATGCATGATGTTCATATCATAATCATGCTAACATAAGTGCCATATCATGGGTGTCAATGCCAAATAAAATCCCACCCAATGTCCATGCCCAATCACATCATAAAAAAATCAATGGTTTTCTTGGCCAATTATGTCTACAGTGTTTGAGGCGGCAAGCACCAGGGTAATGTATACCCATCTACAAATGAATCGGATTACCGATGGAGTGTGATCTCCTCCCTCTGCGCAGGATTTCGGGACTGACAACCGAGGAGCTCTTTGGCGCTGAAACACCCCAATTTCTCAATGAAATGGATAATTACGAAAATGCCCTTGGATTGGTAAATTTATTAATTATGATGTTAAATGAGAAAATAGTGGGGCCCATTGCTCAAACTAAGATCTTATGAACATATTATAAGGGTCAAATTATAATGGATGTGTAATGTACATCAAATTGGGTCAAAATGGTTAATTGGGTCAAAAATTCTCAATAAGATGAATATTTACGAAAATGCCACTGGATTGGTAAATTTAATAAATGTGATTGTAAATGAGGAAATGGTGGGGCCCATTGTTCAAATTAAGATCATATGAACATATTATAATGGCTAATTTATCATGAATGGGTAATGAACATCAAATTGGGTCAATATGGTTAATTGGGTCAAAGGACCCAATTGGACCCAATCGGTCAAATGGACTTATTAGACCATTGGGTCAGCCCAAATTTAATGGGGTTAAGCTAAATTGATTGGAAATCAAGTGGAGCAAAAATGGGTAGGCTTGATGCACATGTGAAAACCACTTAAAAATGGCTAAATCAGCCCATAAATGGGTCATGTTGTCAAAACGGGTCAAGGAGCTAAATGGGGACCCAGTGGGTTGGGTTGACCAAGTTTGACCACGACTGACCGTGTGGGCCCTCAAATGAGCTCAATGGTGAGTCAAATCAGGTTGAGTGGGACTGAATTGAGTTGGTTTTGAATTAAGAAATGAGTTGACTCAAGTGTAATTAATGTGGTGAGTTAAGCCATTGAGTTAGGTGAGTCAAAATGGAAACCAAAGGGTCTGTAAAATCAGTGAGTTAAAGGGGAGATGAAGAGGTGCATAAGTCTCAAGATACACAATACAAGTCCCACACGTTGGGGACTTATTGTGGTGGTCTCCATGCAAAGTCTTAAATGCATTTATGTAAATGAGATAAGATGCATGGGCTTACATGAAGGGTTGCAACGTTTGGCACCAAGGGGTGCCTTGGATGGCACCCAATACCTCCTTAGTTTTATCAAAAGATTAATGAGGAGTTATGAGATGCTTTGGGCTGTTAAACAAACACCTCATTTGGCCGCATTTTATTCCAAAGAAAACCTTAGAAATCCATCCCTCTCCCCCTCTCAAGAACGTCATCTTCTTGGCTGAACCAGCTGCTGGTGTTTCACCATTTGATCCAGCACCATTTCGGCAAGGGATTAAGGAAGAAGGAAAGAAAGGAAGCAAGGGGGAAGAAGCAAGGAAATTGGTAAGTTTTTACATAAGTGTTTAGTTAAATAAAGGTGTAGAATGGAGTATGATTTGGCCATTGTTTGGTCGAATCCATCCAGGGTTAGACCTTGGATGCTATTTCATAAATGAGATGGAAAATGAATCATTGGGTTCGGCCAATTTGGATGGCCGAACCCCATGAAAAGAATGGGTTATTTGGTTGGTTTTTGTAAGACAAAACCATGGACTGTTTTTTATGCTAGGTTGGATCATGTACATGTTTTGGAAAGTTCTAAAATCATGGTTTCGAGTGTCATATGTTGGGCCATGGATTGGCTGAATATATCAAGGAATTAAACCTTGGATTAGATGGTTTAAAAGGATGAAAAATATATCATTGGGTTCGGCCATCTTGGTTGGCTGAACCCCATGAAAAGAGAGGTTTAGTTTAATGTTTTGGAAACTCAAAAACCATGTCAACAATGGTGATTTTTACACATGTTAATTGGGTCATCTTGTGGCCTAATTGTAACACCCGCCCCTTTTCACCGAAAATCAGATTCTATTTTTTTCTTTTTTAAAGTGACAAAGGCGCGGATGTCACGACGAGAGTTAAGTCCGAGCTTCTAAAGGCCGGCCCTTAACTGGCCAAACCTACAGGTGCGTGGAACGGAGTCCACAGAGAATAGTTCACCCGTAGAAGAAAGCTCACAGAAAGTTACATTAAATGCGGAAAGACATTATAGACTATCCTACCAATTTTTCTTTCTAGATAGCAGGGAAGATTTCATCATTTAATTACCAAAATGCCATAACATCATATGTCTACCACAAAATCCAAAACATAGCAATAAGTCTAAAATATTACATTTCCGACAAGCTAAACTATTTCAAATTACATTATCCAAAATAAACATTAGTAATTATCTAGCACTCCTTTCCAAGCTCCTTAGCTTGGCTCCCGTCTCGTCCTTCTGCTTCGCCACCTCCTGCATCATCAACTAGGGTAGAAGTAGGGCGTTATACAACGCGCCCAGTAGGACTCCGAGTAGGGCTAATACATGGATTAGTGACAACAAAACATATAGATAATATTATAATAAAACCATGCACTTTGGGCAATGTCATGCAATGGGTGTTCTATGTCATGAATCCCACCCATCAATCTCATCATCATTGTACAATGTCCCTTTTTCAACCATACCTAGTGTTCCAAATAAAATCCATACCATCATCGTGTCATGACCCTCTTGATGGAAAAACCTCATCAAGATACGGCCCATGGTTGTTTATCGGTCGCCCCGACGGAGCATGGACTCCGGTTTCATTTCATCCTTCCCCTGTCATATCCCTCCCATGCCATGGATGAGATGTAGATGCCATATGCCATGTAATGAATATAATAACAACCATGACATTTAAAAATCCCATCAATCAAACATATAACTTGATTATCAAGAGTAGATCAAGTAAAGCCTCAATAAACATATCATAGCTTTAAGACCCATTTTAAACCAATCATATGCTTACCAGAATAAATCAAGTAAAAGCCCCTACATAATACATAATTCAAAACCAATCTTAAAACAACCCATATAATTTCCAAAATAATTCAAAGAAACCATCACTCAATCCATGGCTTACAAAAAGGTTAGAATCCTACCGAATACCGACTAGCGTTCTTTCTTCCGTTTCCGTCCGACAGACCCGGTTGCCGATCATGCACCGCTTGCGATGTCCAATACCTTATTACATACACATAATCAGTCCATATGAACAATCGGTTACTATTTAGGTTTTGTTGGTCCCACTTAATCCATTAGACATTTTAATTACATGAGTGTAAAATCAGCCTCCCAAGCTTTATTTCACCCTACATAATGCTATTACTTAGAATCCCTAAACCCATGATCATCTCCCATGGAGTTCTTCATTTTAGCCATTATTTACGGTTTTGCCACTACCTCTTCTCCATGGTTAATCACTCATTCATCCATGCATGATTAAGTCCATAGATGATTCATAGATTTGGATCCATCAATGACCCATCACCCATATCTTAAAATCATTAAAGTCAGCCACTTAATTTAACCTAAGTCCATTACTTAAACATGTACAAACACATTAACCTTAGGCCATAATGATCTACAATTGAGTCATTAAAATTCAGCCCTTTAAACTTAACCAAATCTCCATTGTCCTTGGTCTTTGGTTACACATTAAATTCATCATAAGTCCCTCCATTGAGAGAACCTAAACCATACACTTGACTTATCATTCCTTATCACATTTCCATTACAACTAACAACACTAAAAATTAGCCACTTAAACATTCTAATCCTCATTCATTTCTCACATACATCATACCAAAATTATCCATAAGTTTACCCACAAATGGGTCATGGGTTCGGCCATACACCATGGCCGAACCCATGATGTCTTTTTCCCATTTCTTTCTTTGGCCTATCTACACATTTGGACCCATTATAAAACCATCATTTTCCCCATTTTTTTTTGTACTCATTTAAAACTACCTTTACACCACCATAGGGTTCGGCCATTCACCATGGCCGAACCCATGGTTCATGATCCAATATTCCTTTATGCCATTTTAGACCACAACACAATTACATTCATCCATGAATTCCATCATAAAAACCTCTTCAAAAAATTACATACATTTAATCATTAATAACATCAAAACCCCTAAATCATTCTCCATGCTTCCATTCTTATAACCCTAATAAAATACTCCATCATCTACCATTGTTAAGGCCATCAACATCATTCACTTCTCCCATGCATTTCTTCATTTACCATCCCTTTAAACAATTTTCCAACATTTAATCATTAAACCCTAACACTATAATTCATCCTCCAAAATTTTAACCTTAACACCCCATTAAAATTTCCTCAATTATTTACCATGGGGTTCGGCCATACTACATGGCCGAACCCTATGGCCTTTGATTCCTTCACCAATCCTCACTTCCAAAAATATTTACATATATCCATTGCTTAATCAATTTGACTACATTACATAATGTCCTCCATTCCTTAAAACCCTAAAAAAAATCATACATTACCTACATTTAATCATCAAGCACTTAAAACCCTAAACCATTCTTTTTAAGGTCATTAAAATTTATCTTCCATCTCCTATGATTCTCTCATTTAAAATCTCTTTACAAAATTCACCCCATTCAATCATTTACAACACTAAAAATTATGAACATTCTCCATAGCTTTAAACCTTAAACCCCTACTTAACTCATCAACCCTTTTTCCATGCTTGATTAATACCTAATTACACAATGCAATCAATCCATTTATTTTTCCTTAACCTAACCCTAATTTACCCATTAGGGTTTGGTCCACTTTCCATCCTTCGAATTGAAGGATTTAAAATCCATGGCATAAAATCATTTGGCCACCATTAAATTTACAAATTGAATCCCAAATCTTAAACCCTAAAAAAAATCCAAAATTTCTTGTTTAAGAAAATACTTACAATCCGACGCCTCCTCCGACTTTTGCCAATCCCGTCGGCTTCCTTAGCCTCCTTTCTCCTTCCTCTTGATCTTTGGTCGGTCAAAATGCTTGATCAATGGTGAGAACCCCCAAGCTTGGGTTTGGCCATGATAGGGTTTGATTTGAGAGAGAAAAGGGAGGAGAGGATAAAGAGGTGACTAGCTTCCTTGGCCTTGAGGTGGAGGGCCCAAGCTTAACCCTTTCTTCTCTTCTTCTCTTCTTCTTTTCTTCTCTTCCAAATTTTCTTCTTCTTTTTCCTTAGAGATGAAGGACGGTGGTGTGGGAGAGATGGAGTGAGTAAAAAAAATGAGAATGGGATAAGATGAAATCCCATCTTATCCCAAGGTAGCTTACTTTACACTTTAACATAAATTTTCCACCAACCAAACTTAGATACTTTTCATGCTTTTTTGACCCAACCACACTACCCAATGTTTTTTGTTTTTGCCTTAAGATAAGATGGCTTTTGGTTTTCCACCTTTTGACCATTTGACCCTCATTTGAATAATTTAATCATTTAATTAATTAGATAATTAGGTTAACTTAATTCCCATTTTAACTTAATTCCATTTACTTAAACTCCTTCATGCATCTTCCCATGGTTGACCAATTCAACCATGGTGGACGGCCCCACCAATCCTTGGTCCACATGCCACCTCATTTGGTGAGGTGGAGGTGGGTCCCAATGGACCATATTACCTTGGTCTAATTCCATCACCAACTTAGGTGATTTAGCTTTGACTAAGTCCATTCCAACCAATTGGATCCTCATTGGGCCCATGGCCCAATTACATTTATCCATACCCATTTATCTTAGGGCTTACATTATCTTAATCCATTGGGTCCCAAGTGGGTATTGGGCCCAATTTGATCATCCTTGGCCCAATTGACCATCATTGACCCCTTAAATGAATTTAAATCCAATCCATAATCCATTGGGCCCGAGTTGGGCCTTTGTCCAAATTTTGGTCCATTTACCATTGATTCCATCAATTTTCCCAATTTCCACCATTAAAATAAATAAAAGTCCATATATTTTGATTTACAAATTTCGGGCCATTACATTAATCATTATTGACCAATTAAATGAATTTCATCCAACCCATGGTCCATTGGACCATACTTGGGCCTTTGCCCAAATTTTTTATTCACTTAACATTTATTCCATTAAAATTCTCAATTTCTATCATTAAAATAAATAATATCCACCTTTATATTAATTTACAAATTCCGGGCCATTACACTAATTAAGTACTGATGTAAAGTATTATGATGAGGTTTAAAGGATGGAAATTTAGAGCATCGAGTTCGGCCACTTTGGATGGCCTAACCCCATGAAAGTAATTGATTAAATGGTATGGTTTTTGGGGATAAAAACCATACCATGTGTGAAGATTGCTAAAGGATTGTAAAATGGAATTAATCAATTGTATGGGATCGGCAATGGATGGTTAAACCTTGCTGTTTTTATGGCTAAGAAACAGTAGATTAATTATATGGAATTGTTGGAAAAGTTGCATCAAACGAACCATAAGGTTCGGCCATGTGAATGGCCGAACCCCATGGATCATCGTATGGAGTTTTTATGTGATTTAATTGGAGTTATGGTTACTGTTTTGGGTCAGCCTTTGGATGGCTGAACCATGTATCTAACTTGGTAAAAGAGTGGAGCCTAAGTAAGTACATAGGTGGAAATTATTGAACCAAGGGAACCATTGGGTTCGGCCATGTGTATGGCCGAACCCCATGAACTATTTTATATGGACTATTTTGGTTGAATCAAGGGGTTTCAAGTTTGAAGGTTATGGGACAATATGAGGTATTTTAAAAGGATTCTAAGTGAACAATTGGACAAGATATGGGTTGGCCATTTCATGGCCGAACCATAGGGTTTCTATAGCTAAGTTAAGATGTGGAAACTTAAATGGGAAAGCCATAGGGTTCGGCCATATGTATGGCCGAATCCCATGACCATGTTTATGGGTTTTATGATTACATTTCATGGAAATAATTAGTGGTTCTAAAGTTTAAGCATGATACAATTATGAATGGATAAAGAGATCAAATTAAAGTGGGTGAGGTTCGGGGTTTTTGGGTCTTAGATGTGAATGGGCATTTAATTGATAATATGATTTACTTACTGTTACATCGCAAGGTGACGGAAGTTGAACGACATGCAAGTTGTGAGCAAGTGATGCTTTAAGAAAGAACAATTATGATTTGGTTTTATCATGTTTTTATGAGATATGTTGTATTTGATATTATGTTTCAAATATGGATTTGAATGATGAGATATGTATCTACAAATGACATACATGTACATTGACATCTCATGCATGGCATGGGGTGATGATTATGGGTTACCTTGACTTGAGAGTCCCAATGAAAGAATACTGTGAAACAACTCAATGATGAAGTGTCTTTCCACAGGTAACGAGGATTACTGTGGACTACCTTGACTTGAGAGTTCCAATGAAAGAATACTGTGAAACAACTCAATGATGAAGTGTCTTTCCACAGGTAACGAGGATTACTGTGGATTACCTTATCATGTGAGTCCCAATGAAAGAATACTGTGAAACAACTCAATGATGAAGTGTCTTTCCATAGGTAACGAGGATTATTGTGGATTACCTTATCATGTGAGTCCCAATGAAAGAATACTGTGAAACAACTCAATGATGAAGTGTCTTTCCACAGGTAACGAGGATTACTGTGGATTACCTTATCATGTGTGTAACGCCCCGCCCTTTTTCACCCGTTTTACGAAAATCAGAGTCTATTTTTTTTTTTAAATAGAAGAGTGAGAGAGGGCGCGGATGCCACGACGCGAGTTAAGTCCGAGCTTCTAAAGCCCGACCTTTAACTGGCCAACCCCACGCGTGTGCGGAGCTAAGTCCACGAGAACGGTTCACGCGTAAGAAGTAAGCTCGCGGATTATAATTATTGCGGAACATGATAATAGAGTCTATCCTACCGGTTTTTAGATACAAGGGAAGATACAACATTGAATTTACCAAAATGCCCCTATGTTCATGATTATATCACAAAATGTATCGCCCATAAGTAACGTCCAAAACCATCGCAAGGAATGTAAATTTATACAACCCGACAGGCTAAGTTACTTTAAAATTACATCTCCAAAATGTAAACATAATATAAACTAGGACTGCGCTTTCCAAGCTCCTAAGCTTGGCCTCCGGTATGTCCACCGCTTCCTGCCTCTCCTACGTCATCAGCTAGGGTAGAAGTAGGGCGTTAGTCAACGCGCCCAGTAGGACTCCGAGTAGGGCTAGCACATGGATTAGTGATACACACATACCGATAACATAAAATACAACAAAATAAGTATGTGATGAATGCTATGTCATGGGTGCTTATGTCATGTGTCCCACTTATTATCCGTATGATCATAGAATATCCTGTTCCCCATGTTTGCTTCTCGGTTGCCCCGACGGAGCATGGACTCCGGTTATAGCCCTCAGGCTATCCCCATGTCTGATTTTCGGTCGCCCCGACGGAGCATGGACTCCGGTTATAGTCCTCAGGCAATCCCCATGTCTGATTCTCGGTCGCCCCGACGGAGCATGGACTCCGGTTTGTTTATTTTTTTCTGCCCATGCCATGCATGAGATGTAGGTGCATTATGCTATGTAGTATATAGATAGACCATATTCGATATACCATACATAGTCATATGATGCATAATATTAAAATATAATCCATGATACTATCATGTAATTCATAAGTTAAAACCCATCATAGTGCAAGTCCCATAAATCATAAATTATAATCATAAATCCATAATAAGCCAAGTCAAAATAATTTAAAACACCATCACATATCCATCGCTTACAAAAAGGTAGGAATCCTACCGAATACCGTGTCGCGTTCCGTTACGCTTCCCGTTCGATAATCCGGTCGCCGATCGCGTACCGTTTGCGACTCCCGATACCTTATTACATTTACCGAATTAGTCCATACATCATCCATGATTAAGTCCCTAACTTAGCCCATTATCCATTGGTTTTAGGCTCATACATAAATCCAATTTTGGCCAAATTTAAAATTCCGATTTGCGAGCCTAAGACGCAGCAACTATCCGCTTCATTTATTCATTCATATCCATTTTCATGTCCAACCACATAGGGTTCGGCCATGTACCATGGTCGAACCCATGGTCCTTCAATGTGGCCACAAATTACGGTTTTGCCACTCCTCTTCCATGGTTAAGTTACCCCTTTTATCCATGCATATTTAAGTCCATATTTGACCCATAAACTTGGACCCATTTATAATTTCTTAATCATGACATAACATCATAAAATCAGCCATCTAGTTTAATTAAATTTGTAAATATTTAATCCCATATATCCATCCTAGCCCATAATATGGCTCCCAAAGGGGTCATGGGTTCGGCCATACACCATGGCCGAGCCCATGATGTCCATTTCCTAATTTCTTGGTTCATTTTACCTTCACCAAATGAATTTAAGTCATTCATTTAAAACCCCATTTTTCATCTCATATAAAACATCACCTACCATGCTTACCAATCCATTTAATATTTTCATTTCTCTCCATTGTTTTCCTTCATAAAAGTCCCAAATATTACCATAGGGTTCATGGTTCACTTTTATTGGTTCCATTTTCAAAGACTCATATTTTGTCCCAAAAATAATCCATTTCAAAAATCACAAATCTTCATTCCATTTAAACATCACATATCATACTTGTAACATCCATTTAAATTTCATCATTAACTTAACTTAATTTCCATTTCGTTTAAGCACATATATAAACCATACTTAGCCCATGAATGACCTAAAACATGGGTCATGGGTTCGGCCATACCATGGCCGAACCCATGATGTCTTTCCCTTATTTTTATCTTGGATTTTTAATTACATTTAAATTCCACTTCTACCACCAATCATTTCCTCATTTCCATCAACAAAATACCATCTATTACCAACTTTAAGATCTTCATAAAAATCATTAATTTTGTCCCAAAATAATCTATTTTCAAATTACTAAATCATCGCCATTTTCATTCCATCTAAACCTCACATTCCATACTCAATAAGTCCATTTACATTTATCATTTTTCTTCATTATCTTTAAACCTAATAACCTTAATAAATCACTCATTATTCACCATGGGGTTCGGCCATGCTACATGGCCGAACCCTATGATCATTCATCCATTCCATTCTATGCCTTTAAATCCTCTTTAAAATCACTATTAAAATCACTTGAAAACTAATTATCATACATCATTCTCCACCATTTCAAACCTTCAAACCTTAAATAAAAATCATCCCACATTGGCCATGGAGTTCGGCCATGCTACATGGCCGAACCCTAAGGTCCATTCAATCCATTAAAACTTCCATCTTTTCCATACTTAATCCATTCATTTCATTTTTTCCTTGGACCATCTCTTCCATTTCTTTGCCTTCCATTTGATGGATTTTAGATCCATTCCGTAGCCTAAAATAATTTGGCCACCATCATATGGCAAGGATGGATTTCAAAATTAAAAACCCTAAATAATAAATTTCTTGTTTAGAACATACTTACTATCCGACGACTCCTCCGGTCTTTGTCGCTCCCGTCAACTTCCTTGGCCTCTTTTCTCCTTCTTCTTGATCTTTGATCGGCTAGATGTGCTTGCTCAATGGTGGGACGTGTTTGGATTGGCTAAAATAGGGTTAGGTTGAGAGAGGGGAAGATGATGAAGATAGTAGCTCTTGATCTTCCAATGGTGAATCCAAGGTTTCACCTCTTTTCTTCTCTTTTCTTTTCTTTTCCTTCTAAGTTTTTCTTCTAAGTTCTTTCTCCTCTCTTGCAAGGTGGGTGCCATTTTTCTTGGTGTATGAGGAATGCTAGAGTGAAATGGGTTGGTTTGCAATGGAATGGAGGTGGTTGGAGTGGTCTTCACTCCACATTAATTTCTTCACCACCAAGCATGGGTTGGCTTGACTTTGGTGGTGGTGGTTGAGACCCAACCACCATTCAAGCCCATGGTTTTAATTTGTGTTTTCTTGAGGTGGTTTGTGTTTGTTGGAGTGGTTTTGACCATTTAACCATTTGACCATTTTAATCTTAGGTTGATTAACTTAGATCACCTTGATCCCTTGATTAATTTAATTAATCACTTTCTATTTAATTTAATCCCATTAATTTCCCTCCATGATCCACCCATAGTTGACCAAGTCAACCATGGTGGTCGGCCCCACTACTCTTGGGTCCACACGCCACCTCAATGGGTGAGGTGGAGGTGGGCCCCATTGGCTATGTTGCCTTGGTCCATTTATCACCTAACTTAGGTGATTTAAATTTTATTAATTGTATCCCTTTTATTGGATCATCATTGGGCCCATGGCCCAATTTGATTCTTGTCTTACCCATTTATCTTAGGGCTTAGTTATCTTGGCCCATTGGGTCCCACATGGCTCTTTGACCCAAATTGACCATCTTTGACCCGATTAGTCCTCATTGACCCATTTAATGGATTTCATCCAACCCATGGCCCAATTGGGCCATCCTTCGGCCATTGTCCCAAAATTTGGTCCATTTGGCATTTTATTACATCAAACTTCAATTTAAAATGAATAAATGCCAATATATATATATATATATATATATATATATATATATATATATATATATATATTTATCAAAAATTCGGGTTATTACAATGTGAGTTCCAATGAAAGAATACTGTGAAACAACTCAATGATGAAGTGTCTTTCCACAGGTAACGAGGATTACTATGGATTACGTTATCGTGTGAGTCCCAAATGAAAGTGTATTGTGATTTACCTTGAGAGAGTCCCGTCAAGTGATGGCTATGTATGTGTGATGGGGTGGGGCTCATTACATTTGCATACATACATAGCATGGTTTTATATGTTTTTGATAATCATGTACTATGATAAATATGCATGTTTTATATGCTAACCCTGTGGTAGCTCTGATCGGAAAACCTACTGGGCGCGTTGATCTAATGCCCTAATTCTACCCTCAAAGGATAGTGTAGGAAAAAGGAAAGGGAAAGAGAAGGTCGATGACCAGGAGGGAAACCAAGCTTAAGCGCTTGAATGATGATTGGGATTTTCTATATTACTGTTATATTGAATACATCTTTATGGACATGTAATAGTTAGTATCTTTGCTATGGTTTGAATTATAGTCTTGATGTTGGATATATGAATTAAGTTATTATGGATAAATGCTAAGTTTGAGAATAGTCTAATGAGGTTATTATGTTAAAGCAAACTTGACTTGTACTTTGTTATCTGATAATGGAGCTGTCTGAGTATTGATTATAATTTCGCATATTTGACTTATTCCGTAGTCAGTTATGTCTATTCCGCAAGTTGTACTTAGTTCCATGTGTGGATTATTTATCATGGTTTAGTCCATGCACACATGGGTGGCCAGTTAAGGGTCGGACTTTGGGTAGTCCGAACTTAGCTCGCGTCGTGGCACTCCCGCTCTCGTTCACTCTATGTTTCTTTCAAAAGAAATTTTCAGACTCTGATTTTCTGAAGGGTGAAAAGGGCGTGGCGTTACAGGCGCAATCATGCCGTACCTTTTCTATCAACTAGACGAGTCCAAATCTCAACAGTTCACATAGCTTCATATAAGCTAATCTGAAGCCCAAGTTATGTTCGGACCACTCAGAACTTGGCTTGTTGCTCATATGTGTTCCCTCCCATGTCATGCATGAGGTAATGTATGCAAGAATGCCATTTCATTTAAAATATATAATATCATTGAAAATCAACTCATAATCATATACGATTTATTTAACTAATGAATTCATCATATTTTGAATAAACAAATGTCATAATATACTCCATAGTGTTCTCAATGAGGTAGGAATCCTATCAATGTCCGATATACTATCTTTTCTGGTCTTGCAAGGATAGCGCTAACGGTAGCATTGCAAACCTCTTTACCTCATCAAATTCAAACATACATATTAGTTTGATTTTCCATTTTAATTTCATCATCCCTATTTCCATCTAAGTACCATGTTCATTTCTCAACGTATTTACGCATCATAGTTTGTTATCCATTTAAGACCCTCAATGGGGTTTGGCCATACAACATGACTGAACCCTATTGTTCTTCTTTTTTATCTTGCTTCCATCCTACAAAATAGGTAGAGGCTCTGGAGGACAATCCAGAATAAAACATTCTAATTCATTCGACTGAATCATGGAATTCAGTCGACTGAAATACAACCAGATCCCTTATGTACTTGGCCAATATACTTTCAGTCGACTAAATCATAAGATTTAGTCGGCTGAAATACAACAAGATACTATACATGATTGGCTAGTATACTTTCAGTCGGCTGAATCATAAGATTCAATCGGCTGAAATACAACCAGATCATGGAACCCATTGGTTCGGCCACACCATGGCCAAACCTATGGTTTCCTTAGATTTATTCCCGTATTATTAAGTCTTAGACATACCTTACTTCAATCTCTTTTTTTTCTTTTGATCTTTCACTTCTTCCTTAATTCTTCTTCTCCTTTCTTTGTTCTTCAAAGTCTCCAGGTATATGGAGGTATAGGTGGGAGAGAGAGGAGAGGAGTGGATAGAAAAAGGGGTTTGAAATGCCCTTTGGTTTGTGTTTTTGTATTAAAACTTAAAATCTTCCCTTCATCTTCTCATAATGGCTTGGCCTAACCAAGGAGGCCCTTGGTTTAACCAAAGAGACCCTTGGCTTTTGAGGTGAAAACCCTTGGCTTCCTAAGTGTCTAAGTACAATGTACTTAGACAAGACATCCATCTTTTAATCTCCACCCTTGATCTTCCCTTATATGAGATCCTAGCGTCCCATCTCATCCCTTCATCTTGTCAACTTAAGCAAAACCCTTAATTCAAGAGTTAAACTCAAAAGTGGTTGACCAAGTCCACCCATGTCATTGTCGATCATGCATGTGGTGACTTAGTCACCACATGGCCCTTGGGTCCCACTTTGGCCATGTCACTTGATGACGTGGCAACCTTGCTTAGTAGGCTTTCATGTGATGACATGTATGCCACATGGTAATGCCACATCACTCACATGCCACCTCACTTGATGAGGTGGACTTTAATGCATTAATTGCACTACTTTATCCAACTCAACTAACTTAACTAAATTTACCCAATTATTTTTAAATCAAGGTTACCCATGACCCATTGGGTCTTAATTGGGTAATTGACCCATTTCTTTGCCCATCTAATGTCCATTTCAACTTTTTAATTTCAAATTCAATTAAATTGCAATCCAAATAGGCCAATCCAATAAATTTATAAACTAAGGAAAATCCGGGGTGTTACAGTATTTGACTCATGTATGATTATCTTGGGAATTTCCTAATATTTTGCTTTGAGATGCGTTTGGCTATTCATTTAAATCTCTACAGGTTTATTTTAGTGTGTGCAAATGTTATCACGCACACACTAATTGGGCCAGTCAAGGGTCGGGTATTCGGACTCGGACTTGGATAGCGTCGTGAAGCTCACCTACCTCTCCACCTAAACATTCACATTATTACCACTATGATGTTGGTGGTTAGAGGGAGGGGTGTTACATGGACCTCCCAGGCTCCAGTTCAAATTCAAATTTCATGTTGTTCATAGTTCTCTATTTATAACCTCCAGGAATGAATGGATGGTTGGGATTAAATCTTGGTTTAAATTATTATTGCAGGGATAAGATTGGATCTCAGTTAAAGGTGGGTGGATGAGATTTGAAGTTGAAAACTTAGGTTTATGGGGCATGGTCGACTTTTGTGTTGCATGGATTGAGGTTGGCTTGGTGGCTAAGCAAGGAATGAGAGAAAATTGGGATTTGGAGAGAAAATAGGGTAGGATCGAATTTGACATGTGTGTGTTTAGGGTATTATGAATGCAATGCAATGTCTGCTGTAGATTAAAGTTAAAATGCATGAATGGTTGGATGAACAAAAGATGATGTGGAGGGTTGATTATGTGATATGCGCATGAGGTGTTTTGGATTTGAGAAAATCATTTGTGGTGTGGCAACATTGAGATGATGAGGTGTTTTGAATTTTGGAGAATGAATTTGGATATATTTTGGTTTAAGTGCATGGAGAATTTTTATTGCAAAAATCATGTGGGGGTGTTGTGGATTGGATGGTGATATGTACATGACTAGGCATATGCGCATGGAGTGGATAGGGTTGCTTGGGTTCCAAGCTATTCTATATCTAAGGTTTTAATACATGCAAGGTTATGATTAATGGGATCTAGATCTAATGGTTCTAAGGTAATTTGGTTAAAATAAATTCTATAAAAGATAACTTTCCTAATGGAGTTTTAAGATTGAAAGGTTGATCATGATAATGGATAAATTGAATGCCCTAGATCTAAGATGATGAATGTATGCAATGGATATGGAATGGAGGTTCTAGGGTTTACCTAATTTTGATGCATGAGATGAAGGGTTAAGATTTAAGTTGGAGAATGGATGGTGTGGATGACAAGGAGAAGGACAAGGCTTTCGATGTGTGAATGGGTTATGGACTTTGGGTTTTCAACCTATAAATGAGAACATGGGGCTCTAGTGGATCTTGGACTTGAGCTTTGAGGACTTGGGCCATTGTTGGAATCAGAAATACACATTAGCCTGGCCCAACTATGATATGTGCATGGACTGCTTGTGGCCTGGCCCAATGATGGGTTGTGAATTAGCTTGGCCCAATTGGAATGGATCTCTGGCCCATGGATCATGAATTTCAGACTTTGGCTCTTGAATTGCATGTTCTCTCTTGCAGAATTTAATAATTAAACTTCACCAGTTTAAAATCTAAAATATTGATTTAATATAGTGTAACGCCTGCCCCTTGTCACTCGCTTAGTCGAAAAAATCAGAGTCTATTTTTTTTGAAATAAAGAGTGAGAAAGAGCGCGGGACGTCACGTCGCGAGTTAAGTCCGAGATTCCAAAGCACGGCCCTTAACTGGCCAACCCTACGTGTGCATGGAACTAAGTCCACGAGAACGGTTCACACGTAAAAAGTAAGCTTACGGAATATAAACTTAATGCGGAATTATAATCGAATATATCCTACCAATTTTAGATAGCAAGGAATTACATCACTTAAATTACTAAAATACCTCAAAATTAGAATGTCCAAGATAAAGTCCAAACCATAGCAAGTAATCTAAAATATTACAGTCCAACGAGCTAAGTTACTCAAATTACATTTCCAAAATAAAACTTAAATAAATAAACTAGCTCGCTCCTCCAAGCTCCTACGCTTGGCTCCTGTCACGTCCTTCCTTTCCTCCATTTCCTGCGTCATCATCTAAGGTGGAAGTAGGGCGTTAGACAACGCGCCCATTAGGTACTCCGAGTAGGGTCAACTCATGGATTAGTGAGAACAAAACACATAGATAATAGTATAGCAAAACCATGCAATCAATGCCATGCCATGGGTGTCCTATGTCATGAGTCCCACCCATCATCCATATCATCATTATACACTATCCCTCTTGATGGAAAAAGCACATCAAGGTATCACAAACACTTAGTATCCCTCTTGATGGAAAAGCCTTATCAAGGAATCACAAACATATAGTATCCCCATGTGTGTTTATCGGTCGCCCCTACGGACCATGGACTCCTGTTTCATTTCATCCCTCCCATGCCATGCATGAGGTGTAAGTGCAATATGCCATATAATAATATTACAAACCATAGCATTAAATCCCATCTTTAATACATATAATTTTATACCAAAATAAGTCAAGTAAAGCATTCATAAACACATAATCCATGGCTTACAATGAGGTAGGAGTCCTACCAAAGACCAACTAATGTGCCTCGCGTTTCCGTCCACGAATTCGGTCACCGATCGCGCACCGCTTGCGAGATCCCGTTACCTTATTGCACATCAACAAATTAACCCAATGTTTCAACCATGTCTAAGTCCACCATACATGCCTTAGTGGGGTTCGGCCATACACCATGGCCGAACCTCACTAATTAGGTTTTTGGGTCCCTTTTTGATCCATTAATCATTCAATCATGTGGGTCTAAAATCAGCCACCCTTTGGTTCATTTATCCAACAAATAAGGTCATCATTAAAAGTCGCCAAGTCCACAACCATCCCCGATGAGGTTCGGCCATACACCATGGCCGAACCCATGGTTCTTCATTTTTTGGCCATATTTACATTTTTGCCACTCCTTCTCATTTCACTCTCTCCCTCCCTTGCACTCTCAAAAAACGTCCTCCCTCTCTCTCCCAAGGAAAACACCAAGAAAGAAGAAGAAACTTAGAAGAAAAGAAGGAAGAAACTAGGCTTGGCCAACCACCACCCCAAGACCCAAGCTTGAGATAATTTTTTATCCCTTCCTCCCCTCTCCCTCTCTCAAAATCTAAACCTACCTTAGCCAAACCCTAACCATGGAGACTTCATCTTGATCAAGCACATAGTGGCCGAACAATAAAGAGAAGAAGAAGAGAAAGGGCTAAGGAAAGCAAAAGGAGAAAGAAAGACCGGAGGAGTCGTCGGTGTGGTAAGAAATTCTTAAACAAGAATTTATATATTTTTTTAAATGGTTAAGATGTATTTATGGAATCCATTTCTTAGAATGAATGGTGGCCACAAATGTTATGGGCCTTAGATCTAAGATCCATTCAATGATAAGATGAGAAATGGATGAAAAGGGGAAAGATAGATTAAGAAAAATAATAAGTAAAAGGATTAAGGAGCTTATGAAATTAAATGGATTTAAGCATGGAAGTAATGGGTTTTTGAATGGATTGATGGACCATAGGGTTCGGCCATGTAGTGTGGTCGAACCCCATGGTAAATGGTTGATGATTTTAATTAGGGTTTTAAGGTTTAAAGGCTATGGAGAATGATTATGATTGTAGGCTTGTAAACGATTAAATATTGCAAAAATTTAAAGGGGTTTAAATGAGGAAAAATCATGGAGTGTGTGAATGATTTTATGGCCCCAAGAAGCATAGGAAAAATGGTGAATCATGAACCATGGGTTCGGCCATGGTGTATGGCCGGACCCTATGGTGATGGAATGATGAGTTAAGTGGTTATGGAAGTATGGAAATTAATGAAAAAGGTTAATGGTAATTAAGTGGATTTTTTTTAGGTATTTTAAACAAGGTTTTAAATGAGTGGAAATGAGGCTTTTAAAATAAAATTATGGACCATGGGTTCGGCCATGGTACATGACTGAACCCCATGGGGAGACTTTGAGGAAAATATGGGGTCTTGGAACCATTGAAAATAAAATGGAATGATGGTTAAATTAAATGGACCAAAGTATATCTCATGATGGTTATGAAAGGGTGATTTAAATGTCTGATTTAAATTTATTTATGGTAGGACAAATGAGGTAGAATGGACCTAAGAAAAATGGAAAATAGGCACCATGGCCGAACCCATGACCCATTTGTAGGTCATGTTATGGGCTAAATATTAAATTATGTATGGGATTAGATGATTGCAAATTTAATTAAATTAAGTGGCTGATTTTAGGGATGTTATGTCATGGTCATTAAATCATTAATGGGACTAAGTATGTGGATGAATTATGGACAAAAATATACATGAATGGAGGGAATATTAAACCATGGAAGTCTAGTGGCAAAACCGTAATTATTGGCCACAATTGAGGAACAATGGCATGGCCGAACCCCATGTAGGTTGGACATGAACTTGGGTACATTAAGATGACATTATGAGTGATTAAATGAAACTTAGGGTTTCTGCGTTTTAGACTCACAAATGAGAATGTTTAATGGGCTAAAACTTGGAATTATGCATGTATTTAAATCAATGGGAATGAGGCTAAGTTAAAGGCTGAATTATGATAATCTTGTAACATGATTAGGGATCATTAATGGATCTAAGGTTGTGATCAATTAGGGACTTAATCATGGATAAAATATGGACTAATTTGGTAAATGTATAATAAGGTATCGGGACGTCGCAAACAGTACGCGATCGGCGACCGGATTATCGAACGAAAACGTAACGGGACGCTAAGCGGTATTCGGTAGGATTCCTACCTTTTTGTAAGCCGTAGATTATGTGTATGTGATGGTTTCCGTATTTTATTTCGGTAATTATATAATCTATTTTGAGATGGACTTTAAATGCTATGGATTATCTTTTAAAGGCTATGGCTTATATTTCCAATGCTATGGACGATATGTGTTAAAGATATGAATTATATATATATATATACTACATAGCATAATGCACTTACATCTCATGCATGGCATGGGCGGGAAAATAATGAAACCGGAGTCCATGCTCCGTCGGGGTGACCGAGAAGCAAACATGGGGATAGCCTGAGGTGCTATAACCGGAGTCCATGCTCCGTCGGGGCGACCGAGAATCAAACATGGGGATAGCTTGATATACTATAACCGGAGTCCATGCTCCGTCGGGGCTACCGAGAAGCAAACATGGGGACACCTTGACGAGGCTTTGCCGTCAAGGGGGATATGGCATTTTATGATGATATGGATGATGGGTGGGACACATGACATAGGCACCCATTGCATGTCATTCATCATATGGTTTTATTATATTATTTCGGTATGCTTGTTATTACTAATCCATGTGCTAGCCCTACTAGGAGTCCTACTGGGCGCGTTATCTAATGCCCTACTTCTACCCTAGTTGATGACGCAGGGGATGACGGAAACGGCGGACGCAACGGGAGCCAAGCTTAGGAGCCTGGGGAAAGCGGCTACTTAGTCTTATTTAAGTGTTATTTTGGAAATGTAATTTAAGTAGCTTAGCTTGTCGGTTTGTAATAATTACTGTTTCTTGCTATGGTTTGGACTGTACTCTGGATGTTATCATTTTGAGATGTGATTATGAACATAGGGGTATTTTAGTAATTTAATGATGTATCTTCCCTTCTATCTAAAACTGGTAGGATAGTCTCTATTATAATGTCCGCATGCAATTATATTCCGCGAGCTTACTTCCTACACGTGAACTGTTCTCATGGACTTCGTTCCGCGCATGTGTAGGGTTGGCCAGTTAAAGGCCGAGCTTTAGAAGCTCGGACTTAACTCGCGTTGTGACGTTCGCGCCCGTTATCACTTATTTTTCAAAAAAAAAAAAAATTAGACTCTGATTTCGGTGAAAATGGGGCGGGCGTTACAAATACGAGCCTATACTCGAATCTTTTCCTCATTTCATTTTAACTAGGTTTCTAGCTTCACTCTCCTGAAACTCCATCGGCTAACTACAGAGTCAGCTAGTTAGACTAACTCGGCAGTAGCCCATAGCTTCCCATTCGAGTTTCACTAGACTCTTCCCTTAAGTACGTCTCCCAAAATAAGCATATCTTCCTTTATACATAAGTCACCATGTGGTTAACACCTTTTATTCAAAACTTCTATAATACCGAGTATTTCTCTATACTAATTTTCCTGTGATATAAGTCGTAATACGACCAACACCTTTTTCTTATACCGTCCAATCATTAGATCTAAATGTCTATGAGACCAACAGGTCCATTATACTACCAACATGTCTACCTTGGTACCGATACCTGACATTAATCCAAACCACCACGGGAATCACCATCCACTATTATACACATCCATCCCTGGTACCACTCTACCAATGAGTATCATCTATCCATGATTAATAATCATCCATGAATATAACCCCATTCTGGGTATAATCCATTTATAGGCATAATCCATCCTTGGCATAATTAATTCAGGGCACATAATCTACCCTGAGATATTCTATCCTATAGGAACAACACTCAAAAGCACTACTACGTGCCTGTAGCAACAATATAAAACCATAAACATACCTCGACCCCTTAGCAAGATTTAGGGCTCATGACTTACTAAGCGGAAGACCCACGTCCAACGTGATCCAGTCTACCCCACCCTGCATCCCTTCACCCCAAGGGTGATTCAGTCAAGCTCTAAGGAGGTCGAACCGCGTCTAACGAAGCTAGCACCACCCCCACGGGGTAAAATAGTACCTAGCTCTGCGCATCCACGCACATCAAGGGTGCGAAATAGCCGTGAGAGCGTCCTCCAACACGTAGCATGCGAGGGACCCACTACTCAATGGTAACCCTACGGGACCTAGTCTCCGTATTTCATATCGAGGTTCCCACAGTCTCATAGCTACTCTAAGCCATACTCATAGAATCTATATACTTATCTTATCAACATCACGTGTGGGATTCACCCACGTCACATCCCAATAAACTCAAGTGACCTCGTCACATACATCTCAATGCTCAAGTCCTCATAAACTCTTAAGTTTGCATACTTTATTGAAAATAATTCAAACTTCCATCACAATACAAGAGTTGGTAGGGTTAAAACAAATCCTTTAAAACTTTTCCACAACCTTTACAAAATCTTTCCCTTTTCCCCGACATTTCCTTACCTTTTCTTAGTCTAATCTTCCGTAGAAGACCCTGCATCATCACCAAAATCGAAGAAGTTGTCAGGGCATGTCGTCGACGTGTGCCCCAACACTCCACAAGTCAGACAGGGCATTATTCCTGGTCCCCCAATGTATGGACAGTTAGTCCTCTCCTTTCCGTGCCCGTGAAGTCCACAAACAGGGCAAATAACATCAATAGGGTCGGGGCAATAAGTACAGTTGTGTCCCTCCTGATTGCATAGTTCGCACATATAATTTGTCCACTCATCCGAAGTCGGAGTAGCCGGAGTATACTAGGGCGAGCCTATCTCCCCTACGGATTCTTCTGAGTTTGGGACATCTTCCTCGTCCTCTTCGGGTACAAAGGTTGGATCAACCCCAACATTGTACTCAGGCGATTCTACTTCCATGTCCTGACAGGTTTCCACTTCATTGTTGAAGTTTGGTACGCTGGAATCATCGGAAGAAACCAGATCTATCGGACAGGTAGGTGTCCCTCTGTCCCACAACTCTGTATACTCTGCGTTGCCTGACATATTTGTATCACAACAACCGAAGTATGTCAATGCCAATATCAGTTCTAATCAAACTAAATCTTTGTTTGGGGAATTTCTCTATGTATCACATAATGTCTCTTGTTTGGGCAAAATTGCCAAATAAACATCTTGTGTTTCTTGTCCTTGGGGAAAATTTTCCAAATAAGCACTCTTTGATTTTTCTGTTGCTTCCGGGGAATATATCCTATTTTACTATGTTGGATAATTCCGATTATTTTGACTATAATTCCTTTGCTATCATCCGTCTGAATCTAACGAAGTAAATTAATGCACGAGAGCCGGATTAATTTACTCCGAAAGATTCAAATTTCGGGTTCACTCTGATACCAATTGTAACGCCCCGCCCTTTTTCACTCGCTTCTTTCCGTAAAATCAAAGTCTATTTTTTTTTTATAATAAACGAAGAGTGATAGAGAGCAGGACGTCACGACGCGAGCTAAGTCCGAACTTCTAAAGTCCGACCCTTAACTGGACAACCCTATGTGTGTATGGACTCAGTCCATGAAAACGGTTCACACATAGCAATATAAATATGCGGAATAAAAATCATAACATGCGGAAACATAATAGAACACGGTTCTATTCCTTTCAGATAGCAAAGTACGTCAAATCCTTAATCATCATTATCATATCATAATTATCCAGTAAAACATCCAGCCATAGCAAATTCATCTAAGTTATTACATTCGAATTCTAGATACTCAAAATACAAGCTCATGAGTATCTTAAACAAAATATAAACTTTAATCCTCCAAGCTCCTATGCCTGGCCCGTTTCGCGTTCATCGTTCTCCTTATTTCCTATATTATTCACTAGGGTAGAAGTAGGGCGTTAGTACAACGTGCCCAGTAGGTATTCCAATTAGGGTTAACACATGGGTTAGTACAAAAAATCCAGATATAATATATATCAAAACCAGTTATAATAAATTATACCATACTCATAAAGCATTGTATCCAAAACAGTGTATGATAATAGAGATCCAATAATACCGATAAAACCAGAAACCTTGCATGATAATAAAAGTCATAATCATGCCGATTCAATACCATGCCATGCTATCATATGCAATGAGTCCCGCCCATCACAAAATATCCTCTTGATAGAAAGCTCCTCATCAAGGTATCCCCCACACTATTATTTTACAGACGCCCCGACGGAGTTGTGGATCTCCGGAATCTTCTTGATGGAAATCACATCAAGGTATCCCCCACGATTGTTTTACGGACGCCCCGACGGAGTGGTGGATCTCCGGCTACATTTCACACATAGTATCCTCTTGATGGAATTCTCCTCATCAAGGTATCCCCCCACGAGTGCTTTACGGACGCCTCGACGGAGTGTGGGTTCCCGGCTACATATCATCCCTCCCATGCCATGTATGAGATGCAAATGTCAACATGCTATATAGAAATACAACATATAGCATTTAAAATCACATTTTTAAACATAATCAACACATGCTATTTTAATCGTATAAACATAGCATTTAAAATCATAATTTGAAACATATCCTTTGCAACGTAATTTCATCAAAAATAAGATAAAGACAATGCACATTAACTCATGGTTTCAAAGAGGTGGTGGAATCCTACCAAAGACCGCTACGTGTCCTTGCGTCTTTCGTCCGGTAACCGCTCACGATCGTAGACACCTTGTGAGGTCCCGTTACCTTATAATATAACAATCAATCAAAACCAAATCTCACTTGATTCACAATATTTTTAAGTCCATAAACCAATCCCCATGGTTTATCATTTTCATACTTATTTACTGTAACACCCCGATTTTTCAAAGCTATCAATATTTACAAAAATGTCATTGGAATGGTAAATTAAAAGGTTATGATCATAGATGAGAAAATGGTGGGACCCATTGTTCAAATTAAGACCCAATGTGCATATTATATGGATCAAATTAAATTAAAAGGGTAAGGTACATATAATTGGGTCAAGATGGTTATTTGGGTCAAAGGACCCAATTGGGACCGAATGGGTCATGATGGACCTATTTGACTATTGGGTGAGCTCAATTTTGATTGGGTTAGGCTGAATTGAGTAGGATTTAAATGGAGGATAAATGGTTAGGCTTGATGCAAATGTCTAAACCACATTTAAATGGGTAAACCACCCATAAATGGGTCATGGCGTCAAAATTGATCAATGAGCTAAATTGAGACCCAATGGGTCGAGTTGACCATGGTTGACCGTATGGACCACCAAGTGAACTCAAAGGGTGAGTCAAATCAGGTTGTGTTGGGGCTGAAGTGAGTTGGTTTTGAATTAAATAATGGAATTGACTCAAGTGCATTAAATGTATGGCATTAAATGTGATGAGTTGAGCTAATGAGTTGGATGAGTTAAGTTGGAAACCAAAGAGACCTTGAATTCCATTGAGTCAAATGGGGGGGGTGAAGAGTTTTTTTGATCTCAAACACCACCACAAAGCCAAGTCCCACACATTGGGTACTTGGGGAGTGGTATCCCAAGCATAAAATTTAATGGAATGGTTAAGATTTGCATTGGGAAGTTGGAGGATTTCCATCTCATGATGGAGACCCAAAGCCCAACGTTGGGAGTGCCAAGGGATGCCTTGGTTGGCATCAAAAGACTCCTTGGTTTGTAATGGCCCGGAATTTGTAAATTAATATAAAGGTGGATATTATTTATTTTAATGATAGAAATTGAGAATTTTTAATGGAATAAATGTTAAGTGAATCAAAAATTTGGGCAAAGGCCCAAGTATGGTCCAATGGACCATGGGTTGGATGAAATTCATTTAATTGGTCAATAATGATTAATGTAATGGCCCGAAATTTGTAAATCAAAATATATGGGTTATTATTTATTTTTAATGGTGGAAATTGAAAATATAATGGAATAGATGGTAAAGGGATCAAAATATGGACAAAGGCCCAACCAGGGCCCAATGGACTATGGATTGGATTTAAGTTTACTTAAAAGGTCAAAGATGGTCAAATTGGGCCCAATACCCATTTGGGACTTAATGGGTCAAAATAATGCAAACTCTAAGGTAAATGGATACGAGAGAACTTAATTGGGCCATGGGCCCAATGGTGATCCAATAAGGGAAGTGGATTGAATTGATTTTTAATCACCTAAGTTAGTATTAATTAGACCTAAGTGATAGGGCCAATTGGGACCCACCTCCACCTTATCAAATGAGGTGGCATGTGGACCAAGGATTGGTGGGGCCGGCCACCATGGTTGAATTGGTCAACCATGGGTGGATGCATAAAGGAGTTTAAACAAATGAATTAAGTTAAATGAGAATTAATTAACCTAATGAGCTAATTAATTAATTAAATAAATAATTAAAATATCCAAAAAGTGGGTCAAATGGTCAAATGGAAAAAAAAAAACCCAAACAATCTTATTTTCAAACACCAAAGACGTTGGGCATGGTGGTGGTTATCCCAACCACCACCATAAAGCAAGATTAATATCTTATGGGGTTGGTGAGAAAAAATTAATGGTGGAGTAAAGTTAAGAAACCAAAAAGGAGTTGTTTTTATCTTATCTCTCAAACCCTAATCTCATTTCACTCCCTCCATCTTTTGCTCTCCACCACCGTCCCTTACACACTCCAAGAAGAGAAGAAAAAAATTTAGAAGAGAAGAAGAGAAGAAAAGATTTAAAGCAAGGGCTCACCACTCTAAGGTCAAATTTGGGATCTTTTTCCTCACCATCTCCATTCTCTCCTCTTCCCTCTCTCAATTCAAACCCTATTATGGCCGATCCTAAGATTGGAGGTTGTCACCATTGATCAAGCATCCTAGCCGATCAAACAAGGAGAGGAAGGAGAAAGGAGGCCAAAGAAGCCGACGGGAGTGGCAAAAGTTGGAGGAGGCGTCGGATTGTAAGTATTTTCTTAAACAAGAAATTTTGGATTTTTTTAAGCTTTAAGATTTGGGATTCAATTTGTAAATTTAATGGTGGCCAAATCATTTTATGCCATGGATTTTAAATCCATCAATTTGAAGGATGGAAAGTAGACAAAACCTAATGGGTAAATTAGGGTTAGGTTAAGGAAAAATAATTGAGGAAATTTTAATGGGGTGTTAGGGTTAAAATTTTGAAGGATGAATTATGGTTTTAGGGTTTAATGATTAAATGTTGGTAATTTTTTTAAAAGGGATGGTAAATGAAGAAATGCATGAGAGAAGTGCATGATGTTGATGGCCTTAACAATGGTAGATGATGGAGTATTTTAATTAGGTTTTGTAAAAATGGAAGACATGTAAACTAATTTGGAGATTTAATGGAATTTTAAGATTTAAAAATCATGGAAGGATAAGTTGTAATTTTAGGGTTTTAATGGTTAATGCAGTAATTTTTTTTAAGGGATTGTAAATGAGGAAATTTATGGGGAATGTAAATGGTTGTTATGGCATTAAGAAGCATGAATGAATGATTGAACCCATAGTGGGTGTTTAAGTGATTTAATTAGGGTTGTAAATAATTGAATGTGGTGAATTTTGTAAAGGGGTTTTAAATGGAGTTTTAGGGTTAGTATCATGAAAGGATGATTAATGATGTTAGGATTTTAAGTGACTAAATGTGGTAATTCTTTTACAAGGGATCTTGAATGAAAAACATGGAAGAATGGTGGGGAAGATTGGTAAGGTTGATGAACTCCAAATGATGAACCTAATGTTGAAAAGAAAAAGGAATTATGGCTAAGATTGATGGACCCTAAATGTATCAAATAATGATTAAGGACTGATGAATTAAGTGTATGGTTTAGATTCTCTCAATGGAGGGACTTGTGATGGAACTAAGTCATGTATGTAGACCATGACCCATTTGTAGGTCATGTTATGGGTTAAATTTGGTATTATGCATGTGAGTAATAAATGGGGAATGTTGGTGGTGTTGATGAACCCTATGGCAATGTACTCATAATTTTATGGATGGAAGGTTTTTTTTTTAAACCCTATGGTGAGGTATTGTAAATTGTAATGGTTTATGGGTATAAGAATGTGGAAGTTGATGGAGGAGGGTGATGGTTTTAAATGGACCATGGGATCGGCCATGGTGTATGGCCGAACCCCATGGGAAAACTTTGATGAATTAAGTGTTTTGGAAACCATGAAAAGAATGGGAAGTATGGCATGACTAAGTGAGTCATTAATGGACTCAAGAAAATGTACCAAATTGATGATCAAAATTGATGGTTTGAATTGCATGATGTAAACCCTTCATGGAAGGGCTTGTGATGGGTGCAAATGTGTAAATAGGCGAAAGAAAAAATGGGTATTTGGTTAAGTAGAAAGGGCTGATTTTTAATGAACCCATGACCCATTGTTATGAGCCCCTTAATGGTCTAAGTATGGGGTTATATATTTATGTTTTAAATAAATGGAGGTTAGGTTAATTAAGTGGTTAATTGCTAATGTTCTTATGTCATGGTTAATGAGACATCAATGGACCCATTTTTGTGAACCAATGGATAGGGTAAGATTAAAGTCTATGGATATGCTTTAGCTAATGGGGATTAGGTTAAGATATGGTTGTATCTCATGATTGGTAAGTGTATGGATCAATTATGAATAAAGGGAATGAGTGGATAATGGACTCATTGTGGGTTAAATGCATGATGTAAACCCCATGGAAAGATTTGATGAATTGGGTATTTTGAACCCAAGATCCATTAACCATTTAAAGGGTTAAGTATAGGATTTTGTATGGGTTTAAAGGAATAAGGGTAGGTTAATAAAAGGACTAATTTTATGATCACATGATATGGTTGCTGGGTCATTAACAGACCTAAGTTATGGATCATTAATGGGTCTAAGTTATGGATCCATTATAGACCATAATGTTTATGGAAGAGGGAATGAATTATCCATGGAAGGGTAATGGCAAAACTGTAAATATTGGCCAAAATGAGGAAAACCCACTAAGACATGATGTATGGGCTTAGAAATGGTTAAAGCATGGACTGATTGCTAATATGTAATAAGGTACCAAACATCGCAAGCGGTACGGGGATCGACGACCGGGTCTATTCGACGGAAACGAAAGAAAGAACGCTAGTCGGTATTTGGTAGGATTCCTACCTTTTTGTAAGCCATGGATTGAGTGATGGTTTCTTTGAATTATTTTGGAAATTATATGGTTTGTTTTTAAGATGGGTTTGGATTTTGGTATTATGTGATGAGTTTCCTTTGATTTATTTTGATAATCATGGAATTGTTTTAAGATGGGTTTTATGCCTATGATTTACATATATTACATGGCATATGGCATCTACATCTCATGCATGGCATGAGAGGGATATGACAGGGGAAGGATGAAATGAAACCGGAGTCCATGCTCCGTCGGGGAAACCGATAAACAGACATGGAGATATTTTGATGTGTTTGATTTATCAGGGATGTTGTATGTAATTATGATACCTTGATGATGGTTCTTCCATCAGGGGAGCTGAGGTGTGATTGTTTATACCTGGACGAGGTTTTGCCGTCCAGGGGGATGATGTGTGATTATTTATACCTGGACGAGGTTTTGCCGCCCAGGGGGATGATTTGTGATTATTTATACTTGGACGAGGTTTTGCCGTCCAGGGGGATGATTTGTGATTATTTATATCTTGACGAGGTTTTGCCGTCAAGGGGGGTATGATAGCATGATGGTATGGATGATGGGTGGGGTCCATAATACAGACACCCATGGCATAGCATTCATTTTATGGTTTTTCGTTATAATATTATTTATATGCTTTGTTATCACTAATCCATGTGTTAGCCCTACTCAGAGTCCTACTGGGCGCGTGGTCTAACGCCCTACTTCTACCTTAGCTGATGACGCAGGAAATGCTGGAGTAGAAGGACGAGATGGGAGCCAAGCTTAGGAGCTTGGGGAGGCGGACTATTTCCTTTATTTAAGTTTATCTTGGGAAATGTGTATTTCGTATAGTTTAGCTTGTTGGACTGTATAATTCAGATTACTTGCTATGTGTTGGGTTTCTATTTTGGAACATTGAGATGTTGAGATGTTTTGGTAATTTTATGAATACTAATTTCCCTGCTATCTAAAAAATGGTAGGTTAGCCTCTATTGTAATTTCCGCCCTTAGGGTAATATTCCTCGAGCTTACTTCTGCATGTGAACTGTTTTTCGTGGACTTCGTTTCACGCACACGTAGGGTTGGCCAGTTAAGGGCCGGGCTTTGAAGCTCGGACTTAACTCGCGTCGTGACGTCCGCTCCCTTTGTCACTTTTTATTTCAAAAAAAAAAATAGACTCTGATTTTCGGTGAAAAGGGGCGGGCGTTACATGGTTAGACCAACATTTAGGAGGGTAAATGAGAGGTTTGAGGGCTGATACACAAAAGGGATGCAACACACCCTTTGGCCGAATTTGATCACAAAGAAACCTTAGAACTTCATCTTTCTCCCTCTCTCTCAAAACCTACCTCTTGGCCGAATCATCCTTTGGTGTTTTCACCATTGATCAACACATAATCGGCTAAGGGATTAAGGCAAACAAGAATGAAGGAAGCAAGGATCAAAGGCAAGAAGAGAGGCTTAGAGAATTGGTAAGTACTCCATGGAATTTTGTTTAATAAGTTGGTTAATTGGAACATGATTTGGCCATGGTATGGCCGAATCTATCAAAGGTTAAACCCTTGATTTTGGCGTGTAAAAAGGGCAGGAAGTGGATCATAGGGTTCGATCACTTTGGATGGCTGAACCCCATGAAATGGTTTGGTTATTGTTGATGGTTTTTGAAAGTTAAAGACCATGCAATATTATGGAGATTTTTAGATGTTTTAATTAGACATAAGATACATGTTAAAGGGTTTTAAATCATGGATTTGAATGTCATGATTTGGTCATGTTATGGCCGAATTTATCAATGGTTTAAATTATGATGATGAGGTTTAAAAGGATAGAAACTTGGATCATAGGGTTCGGCCACTTTGGATGGCCGAACCCCATGACAGGATTTGATAATTTTGTATGGTTTTTGGAGAGATAAAACCATACCAATGTATGAGAGTTTTTAAGTGTTTTATTTGGAACAAAAATTGATGTTCTAGGTTGGCCATTGGATGGCTGAATCACATTAAGATTATGGTCAAAATGTTGAATATGAACCATACACAAAGGATGGAGGCATTGACTCAAAGAACCATAGGGTCGGCCATGTTTATGGCCGAACCCCATGGGTCATTTGTGGGTGTTTAAAGATAAGAACATACTTGGAAATTATAAATGGATTTGTAGTATGTAAATGGATAGAAATAAATAACCATAGGGTTCGGCCATCCATGGAATGATTTTGATGGACATAAGCATTTGTGGAACCATGAAGATGATTGTGGACTTAGGGTTTAAATAATAGACCAAGTTTGAGATAGTGAGGTTCGGCCATGTTGTATGGCCGAACTCCACTAAGGTGGATTGGTTATATGGACTTTGATTATTAAGCAAAGATTAAGCATTGGTGGGTCTAGTGGCAAAACCGTAAATACAAGCGATAATGTAAAAATGGAAGGAAAGATTAAAGGACTTGAAAAGAGGGGTCCAAAACCAAAGTAATAAGGTTCGGCCATGTTGTATGGCCGAACCCTACCAAGATATGTATAAAATGTGAAGTGTTTAAGTGTTGATCAAATGAAAAGGAAGATTAAATCCAAAGGAGGTGAGGTATGGCCGAACCCCACAAAGTGGCTTTTGGGACTTACGTGTAATTTGAAATGAAAAAGATATGTTAATAACTTGCTGTTGTATAAACAAGGTAACGAGACTTGAATGGCGCGCGAGCCGTGAACGGGTGACGCTTAAGAAAGAACGGACATTTAAGAGAACTTTCAGTAGGTTTCCTACCTACTTGTAACCACTTTTATATTTGGTTTTATCATGGTTTTTATGAGACATTTGTTATACTATTATTTATCATATTGGATTTGAATGATGAGATTTATTTACATGTTTCATATATTCATTGGCATCTCATGCATGGACATGGGATGATAGTTATGGAAACCGGAGCCCACACTCCGTCGGTATGCCCGTGATGCAACTGTGGGGCCTCCTTAGGCGATGAGGGTCCC